>JAFJYI010000002.1:10222500-11617997 GCA_019022655.1 Acacia acuminata
GCTTTAGCGTAAATTTAAGGCCAGAATTTGAATTAAAAAAATCAGTAGTGATGGGTAAGAGAACAAATTAAATTATAGAGATCAAAAGAGGATATGATTCAAAAAGGAGGGGTCTCTATGTCTCAGATTCACAGAACCAGTTGTCAATCAAAATCTCGGTTAAGAGGGTGTTGATTATGAAGTTTAATTTAATCTTATCACTTAAGTTACAAGATAGCATAGCGTCCAATCATACTTATCACTGTAATCTTAACAAAAGCTTTGGTCATTTCCAACTGTTAATTATTGTGATATAATCTTTTTAGTGCGAAATCTCACGGAATTGAAGGGTCACTAGTCACTAGGGACTAATTATTTATCCGGTGGACCTCTATTCATTCATACTCGAAGAATCCAACGCTCGATCTAATGCTTTTTGACTATTTTGAGCATTAGCTTATGGTCTCTTTCTGTCGTTCACACTGTTCTTGATTATGATCTAGCTTTTGAAAAAGCCAGAGCATGTAAAATTTTGAGTTCACATATTACATAATTCATAAAAAAATAAAGTTAAATCAACGTTTAACCAGTAAGACGTGTTGAGTCATAATTAAGATTAACAAGCTACACATGATTATATATCTTGGTTAATTTGGTTGAAACTTAATACGACCTTTAATTAATTATTCGTACGGCCAGATACCAGGACAACTAGCTAGCTAGCTTGTATCATTTATATCTTCAATATATATGAGTATATTTTATATGAATATTCATAAAATTAAGAGTTAAACCAAGGTCTAATTAATACATGTCAATAGTCATCACATCCTAACTTGGTTGAAACTTGGAATCGGTCTATGCATCATGTTTATGTCTTTAATTTATAATTTGTTGCATGGCAAATTTTACGGTGTTAATTAGGCTTATGTATCAGTGCAACAAGCTAAGTTAGTATCAATATCAATACATTAATATATTCTATGTATATTTCAATTAATAGTCATAGAATTAATGTATTAATAGTCACAATGCAGTTCTAAGCTATAAACAGTATAGTTTACCTTAAACAATGCGATGCATGGAGCCACATCTAATTTGAATTTAGTAACTGGTAATGATTTTTTTAAAGATAATTACTTCATTTGTCTTATAATTTTGTTGCCATTGTATAAGGCTTTGCACTTTGATTAAAAAATTATTAAATAATAGTATTCCACGTCTTATTCAAATATCATACGAGGATTGATACGCTCTTTAAAGAATTATAGGCGAAAAGAGTCAAAGACACTAATTACCTTTAAAATTTAATTGTCTTGCCACATTTGGTCCTTAATATAAAATCTTGTTCATTAATAAGATTTTATATTAAGAACTGGACGTGGTTTATCAAAACAGATCCACAAAGACTACTTATTACTTGACTCTGATCTGAACAATTAACAACACGTACGGTTGAGCCAAGTGTATGGTTTTGACTGTGTACTAATGTATATGAATAGCAGTAGTACTGTATAACTGGATAGATTGTATGACTTACAAGGAAATTTGAGAAGTTAATTACGGTGCTAATAATTCTTAGAGATTGTAATTAACTGATTAAGATGAGTGATGAGGCTTCGAACAGATGAAGACAGGAGCGGATGAACAAGGCTTCCTTGTAATTAGTGAGGCCCTGAACCTCGAAAATTCGCATTAGACGGCTCTATCGGAACACGACAAAATGATGTGTCCCTCTTCCTACACATGTCGGGCAACCCGGGCAGTGCGGGCACATATACTGTGGTCGCCGTCAAGATTCAAGGCCCCTCTCTGCCTTCTGCCCTGAGCCTTGTGGGCCCAGTTCTCCATTCATCTCTCTTTTGTCAGTCCCCTCTCCCTCTCACCACAAAAGAGAACGCATAATAATAATTCAGATTGAATTGAACTACACATATGAACAATGAGTCGGTTGTTTAAATACCAGTTGTGGGATAACTGATTTTCCAAGCAGCCAACCAAGACACCTTTTATATACACACACACATCTCTAAGATAAGGATGCCAAACAAACCGGTCTGAACAGTGACAAGGTATTGAAGATAATAATGAAGGAGGGGAATTTAATTTATTATAGCGGGGAACATATATGTCAAAACGTAACAAGAGATGTGAAAGGACAAGACCACAATGCATGGGACGTGCGATTTAAACCCACATTCTCATAAAGTTCCCTCCTCATGTCTCCCCTTGTCCAGCACTTTCTGCAGCTTTCTCAGCCCTAGCCTTCTCTCTCTCCCCCTTCACTTGAGATCTCCTTCATTATCTTTTTCATATCTGTATATATAGCACAGAAAATAAACATTTGTTCCCAAATCTCTCTCACTAGTAATCTTAATCGTCCTTTTGTTTTTATCTCTCTATCTCCTTCCTCTTGTCACTGTGACATCTTATTACGTATAAATCAAATACCATGATTTCTCCACTCATATGGTCGTCCTTGTCAATGATCTAGACTACATCTCAAACCCTAAAACATCTGTATATCTGTTGTGAAAATAATTAAGCGTCGTGTTAGTTCATGCATGAGATTCCCTGAAAAATCATATCATGTGCAGTAATTTACATGAGCTATCAATACTGCTAAATGCATATTATTTTGCACGCTACTGTGAGCCGCGAAAGTGAAAGAAAGAAAGAAAGACGTACGAATTGTATTGGAAACAGAGAAAGTGGGTGAATAGAGATTAGAGAGGATGAGCCATATTGTGTTTCAAAAGGGATAAATGGATGGTTCTTGGTTGAAGCTTTTCTTTTGTCATAATAATGGATGCAAGGTCCCCACCTTAAAAGCAATGCATATATACACAACAATACATACGCTATATAGATACAGAGGGAGCGAGATCACTACTGAGCCAGTTCAAATTCCAAAATGAGATTGATTGAGAAGCCCGAAGGCCGGGGGGGAGGGGTTCATGTGGGAGGACAAGATTCTTTTGTGGACGACATATATACGTTTCTTGTCCTCTGGCCATGTGGGTCGCATCTTATTGGAGTGACAAGACACCCACATTAGAACCCACAAAAAACCATGACCATCAAAGCTGCTCAGTTTATGTTACCAACACTTGCACTCTTGCTACCCTACTCTTATCCTTTTTCTAATGAACACGGGGAACACTTTGTTTTTAGTTAAACCTTTTTTTTTTTACTTTGACCCTTGTTGATGAGAGAAAACACATTACTTAATGAACCACTTTTTAGTTAATTTTCTCAATGGTGTTATTGGAAAATACTTTGGTCATCCTACATATATAATATAATTAAACTAAATGTATTTTTATTAATATTGGAAAAACAGATACTCCCTGTAATCCTTGTTATAAGGCTTGATGATCATAAAATGAAGTATTAACGACATTTTTTTTTAAGATTACCCCTATTTAAAATCTCATTACTTACAATTTATATGACTTCTTTCTTTTCCCCTTGAGTTGTAAAGGAGGCCAAATTGGCCTACCACCCCTATGGAAGGGGATCACTTTGCCACTAGGGCTATATATGGAGGATGTACAATTTCTCTATGACTTCTTAAATGTAATTCATGGTGCTCCATTGGATATGGATAAATTTGTAAGTTGCATTTCATTTTCATAAGTATCAAGTTAATGAATTAATCTATTCTCTCTTAAATTTTAATATAACATGGTTAGAAGTGCCTTAATAAGGGTTGGAGAGTGTGTTTTTATTCCTTATGGAAAGGAATCAAAGGCAGTATAAGAAAAGGAGGGGGGGATGATCCTCCTTGGGATTTTGCATGTTTAATTACTAGCAGCAGCTTTTACTATAATGAATTAGTTAAGCTTCCACTTTTAGAGTACATGCATGATTAACTAAGGTTTTATTTCCCCATGCCGTACACTAATTATGGATATTCCCAACATGGTCGTCTTTCTGATATTATAATTAACCCCGACTGACAGTTTTATCAATTTTTGAACTTTGTGATCATGTGCATGCATAGGTTTAAAAGTATGGATATTAATTATTATTCATTCATTATTCTTGATGTGTTGCTGTTTGAGTCAAAAGTTACCCGGAAAAAATGCATAATTACAATCCATAACGTCACTAATAAATAAAACGCTCCCTTCAACTTTAACTAGCTTAAGTTCCGTGCATGTACATGATTTCCCAGCTAAGGAAAGTGATGATGTATAGATCTAGATATAGACATATATAGCAGGCCAGAAGACCAATTCGCAAAGCAAGCTAAGGCCCTATCTGTAAAAGTGACACACTGTCAATTTTCAACTAACCTAATTATGTAACTTAAGAAAACGGTTAAATTAATTAAAAGTAATAAAATGCTTAAAATATGTCCATATTATAGGCGGGTAATCATAATAGAGTAATAATGAGAAAAAATGATAACAGAAAACATGTGAGCAAAATTAATTAGGGGTACAATTAGTAAAAATGTATTTGATGCTTAAACAATCCAAATTTCAAAATAGATCTTATAAAAGGGGATGGAGGGATTCAAAAATTTGGATGTGTGTGCTCCTTTCATTTCTTAATATACAACATATTTATCTAATTTGAATATAGTTGAGAAATTAGTTAAATTATTTAATATGACATATATTTTTAAAAACACCATAGTTATTTTCCTTAATTTCCTTATCCTCCCTCTTTTTTTATTATTGTTGAAAGAGTATCACCATAGTCATTTTCCTTAATTTTCTTATCCCCTCCTCTTTAATTATTGTTAAAGGAGTATCAAGAAGATTAAATTTAGAAAAGATTGATAAATATGAAAAATATATTTTATATTTAGGGTTATGGTCAACTCCACAAATACAATATTAAGGACCGGGTTATATATATTTGATCGAGCTAATGGTAATCAATCTAAGCTATATGTCTAGCTTTGAATTGAGGAAGGCATGAAAACAAAAATTGATGGTATGAGAGATCGATTCTTTAAGTCGTTGTTGTGTAACTATCAAACAAATAAACTAACAAAATATCAGCATTAACAACAGTTGCTATAATTTCAAATGTCATGTATAATTATAATATATATATATATATATATATATCTTTTTATCTTCATCTAAATTAAGCATTAATCAATCTCAAGGACTACGACCTTAGTGGCGATTCACTGATTCATCTAATCATAGATACAGCAACGGTATGATGACTTTTGATGTTTTTAACCGACCTCTGCTTTATCTAACTATTGGGAGTTAATTAAATTGGTCTAAACCTCCGCTAAAACACAACATAACTGGCATTAAAACTTGTTTTTTTTCCCGAATAATGGTGCATGCAGGGACAAAAAAACAGTCCCAGTCAGAATTTTATATTCGAATTACACCAAAGAGAAGATATAGTAAATCTAAGTCCACTAAGGGATTACCCCACAATCGGGGTTCAAATGTCTTGAATGTTGACAAAACCTTTATTCTAGTCCAATAAAATAGTCTGTACGATTTTTTATTTTTTATATTTTACGCACACACACATATCATCATCGCTTTCGCAATCAGCCTACCCAGCATTTTGCTAGGGGGAATAAAATAGGAGGGTTTAGGCATAAGTGATGATTAACGCTAATAGACCCGCCGTACATATATACTGCCGATTTAATTGGGTTTGGGGTGATCTTCAAATACAATTTCAAACAAAACTACAAAATAGATATAATCTCACATATATAAATATATTATCCACGTATGATTTTCAAGTAAAGCAGATCTATACATTTCTTTATCGAAATGTTTATTTAAAATATTTTGGTCCTGTTTAAATTTAGCATATGTATGTTCCTCTTCACTTTCTTCCTACTCATAATGCATACAACGTATGAAATGGGCAAGTCTTTGTTGGCCAAACTTCAGGCAGTCGTAGAATTTATTTTTCATGAAAAAATAAAAAAAGGATATACAAGCCAAATAATATTTAATTAGGCATACGTGAAGGATCATAAACTTACGAGCAGAGTGAGATTAATTTGGGAGAAAATGATGAGAATATCCGACAAAGGCCCCGCTTCGGGCACCAACTAGTGAGATAAAACTAACCTCAATCACACACTTCATTTTCAATATTCTGCAATTATCCCATTAGTAAAATTATTAGTAATATATATATATATATATATATATATATATAGTGTTATTATTCAAAGTGGGAGTGTGCTGTACCATGATGTTGATTATTTATTTATTTGTTGTGTCCATAAAATTCTCGCATTGCTTGCTTGGGAGGGGATCGACTAATGGATATTGGATAATGGGGCTGAAGTGATATCCTTTTCATCCACCAAATGATACTCTGAACTCAAGTCTAAAGCATGTATAGTTGCTTTTCTTGTCCTCTTATGTTGCATTTGATCTTATTTTGTCTCTTTCCCAATCTCTTTTATCAAGCTGGAACGCATGCAATGCAACACAAGTTCAGAGCATTTTTTAGATTTATCAGGCAAGTGCCAAGTGCAAACTTTGTTTTTTGTTTTTAATATCATTACATAAAACGCTTACAAAGATACTTACAGATTGTCCACCAACAAAACCTTCACATCAATCAGTGGATATCAAATCGTCTTCATTTTAGGGTGAAGGCCAACGTTGTAGCCAACTATGCCACTCCTTGCTGGCAAGTGCAAACTTGTACATTGTAATTAAGTTGATGTATGTACGTATGTTCAAACCCAATAAAAAATAAAAAAAAGAGGTGTGGATATTTACTTTGGGCTGACTGATGATCCATCGAAAGCCCACTGGGTTTGTTAGATCTGAAGATCCGTTCGTGTATGCCAACTAGGGGTGGGAATAAGCCAGGCCCCTATCAGGCGGCCTACAACCTGGCCTATTTAGGGCCTGGTCAGGCCTAGCCTGTTTGTTAAAAAGGCTAGGCCAAGGCCGATTTAAAGGTCTGAATATGTAAATAGGTCAAGCCTATTTTATTAAGGCCTGACCTGTAGGCCTTCAGGCCTGGCTTGTTTAAATATTAAATAAATATAATTATTTTTGTATCATATAAATAAGATAATATTTATTGTTTTTTATTCTTATATTATAATTTCAAGATACATTTATATAAGTTTTGATAGGCTTAAGTATATAAAGTTTATTTATGGTCTCTAAGGCCTGTAATATGAAGCCTTTTTAAACGCCTACATACAATGTAGGCCTTTAAAAAAGCTTTAGACTCGACCAGGCCTTATGAAGGCTCAGCCGAACCTAGAAAAAAAAGGCTCCAGCTGCTCGTGCCCAGGCTCGTGCCCGTGCTCAAGCCTTTTGCCCCCATTATAGGCTCAGGCCTATTTAGCCAAAGCCTGGCCTAGCTTATTTCCATGTCTAATGCCAACCAACTAGTGCGGGCTTTCTTCATTTTGTACAATTTCATTGAGGATCTTTTGCTAACCAATTACTTTGAATTGTTTGGGGTTAAAAAAAAAAGGTTTGCTGAAAGAACAAACACCTGAAAAAAAAAAAAAAAAAAAAAAAAAAAAAAAAAAAAAAAAAAACAGCAAAAGCACTTTTTGGTCTAAAACTATGGTTTTAAAAGAGCAATATTTCCCCCTTTTTCAGGGTAGTTGAGCCATCATAAATTCCTCCTTTTCTCTTTCGGATGCGTGTATAAATATATATTTCTCACCCGATTTATATATGGGAGTTTACACTTCTCATGTTGTATAAGAAGAAGATTCCTACACACACATAAAATGGTAGGACACATGCAATATTACACATTACACATCACATATATTGAAAAGCTGTTGGTAAAGAGACCCTTTTTTTTTTTTTAAGAATTTTATTGGTAAAGATAGTGTAATTTTTTTGAGAAAGCAACTCTACGCAAGCTAATTAAAGAATGTTATTGGTACCAACGGGGGTTGGCGTAAGTGGTAAGCGGCTTGTGTCGCTTAAGCAAGGTCTCGAGTTCGAGCTTTGTGAATGCAGAAAAGCCCCGCTGGGAGACTCACCCACCATAGCCAGGTGCGCGACCGGGTCGGATTCGGATTAGTCAGAGCGAAGCTCTGGATACCGGATGGGCAACCAAAAAAAAAAAAGAATGTTATTGGTAAAGAGACATTTTCCTTCACAGCCATGTAATGGGTAGATAAAAGGATGAAGCGGCAATTAAACTATGAAACCAGCACAAGGTTCAAGCAATGCGCTATAAAATAAAATAACACAGCAAAATAAAAAATAAAAATAAGAACCGAAGTTACCTGATACAAGCATGGACAATTGTTAAGAAGGAATGTCAGACAATCATCTGTCTCAAATCTTGTTCAAGTTCCTCAATAATACTCTGAGGTAATTTGAGGATCAAGGATCAAGGGCAACACGACGTTGATTATAAATAATAAAACTTCCCAGTAGCTGTGCAACCATGCGACTGTCAACCAGAAGACAAAAAGAGTATGTTCAGGTGCACTATTCTCATCATCATATCATATCATACCCTCTCCCAGTCATAAGGGGAAGATAAAAAGTGTGCCTGAGACAACAGCTAGTTGCATCATACCCAATGATAAGTAGAAACCAACCATCACTGAATATGAAGTGCCTCATTAAAATTTTTAGGTCAGCATGCATTAGTTATGAAGTTTGTAAAGATACAAGAAGAATACTCTAAATTGCTTGTTTATTCATATGCACAAGAGGTTCTAAAGGTCGACCGTTTTGTGATCATTGCAAGAAATAGGGGTACACAAAAGACACTTGTTGGGACATCCATGGTAAACTTGCTGATGGGAAGCCCAAGGAGGGGGAAGAGGCAATGTGGCTGAAGCTTCAAAAGGTGGTGAGACTTCCTAAAGTAACCAGCTTAGTAAGATCATGGAAATGCTTGCAGCACTTCAAACTACAAAATAGCCTACTGCCACAGTAGTAAGAAGAGGTAATTTCTTGCAAGCCTTGGCTGCAATAAAGGGTTTGTGTGCAAGTAATTGCTGGATTGTTGACTTAGGAGCGTCCGATCACATGACTAACAATAGGACTCTTTTCTCATCCTAGACTCTCGTTTCCAGGAATGACTGTATGGATTGCTGATGACTTCGAATCTGTAATGACTAGAGTTGGTTTTGTTAAAATCTCTACTACACTTACTTTGCACTCTATATTGCATGTTCCAAAACTAAAATGCAACTTGCTATCAGTGAGTTAATTAGCAAATAATGAACGATGTCATGCTAACTTATTTGCTACTTATTGTGTTTTTCCGACGGGGACGACGATTGGGAGTGCAAAGCGGCTTGATGGTCTCTATTACCTTGACAAGAGTGATAGTCGTAGGATTAAGTCTAGCAATAAAGTGTTTCTTCCTAGGACTAGTGACTTGGAGTTTGGCACAAACGTTTAGGTCATCCAAATTTCAATTATGTCTCAAACGTTTCCATCTCTTGTTTCTAATAAAAATGCAATGGATTTCCATTGTGATTCTTGTGAAAAAGCCAAACATCATCGTACCTCATTCACAAAAATTCCATACCAAGCTTCTAAACCCTTTTCCACAATTCACAGTGACTTATGGGTACTATCTCGCACACCAAACAAATCAAAGTCCAAATGGTTCATCACGTTTATCAATGGCCATACAAGTGTCAGTTAGGTTTACCTGTTGAAAGATAAAATAGAAGTATATCAAACCTTCCTTAAATTCCATAACATGATCCGAACCAAGTTCCAAACCTAAATATAGATCTTACACACTGATAACAGGATTGAATACTTCAATCAGGCCCTGTCCACCTTCCTGATTGAAAATGACATTGTTCACAAAAGCACTTGTCCAAATACACCCAAGCAAAATGGCATTGCTGAATAAAAGAATCGTCATTCTTGAAACTGCCAAAGCCATGATGTTTACTAGCAATGTTCCTAAATATCATTGGGATGACGTTGTCCTTACCGCCACCTTTCTCATTAACCGAATGTCGAGCCGACTACTGTCCTATAAAACACCACTTCAACTCCTACACAAATACTATAACCTCCCATACCTTGAGAACACTCCACCACTCAGGGTTTTTGGAAGCACATCTTATGTCTATCTCCATCACACCAACAAACTTAATGCCAAATCCCTTCGATTTATCTTCCTAGGCTACAGTAACTCACAAAAAGGATACAAGTGTTATGAAACCTATCTCCAAACGCCTCTTCATTACTTGTGATGTCACCTTCCATGAAACCACCCCTATTATCCCCTGTCTGTAATTCAGGGGGGGAGATGGTGAATTCCAGACAAAAGATCAACTAGAAGACCCGACCTTCACAATTTATACACATAGTCATACCCCTGATACTCCTAATACCTCTAATAATCCTGATAATTCTAATAATCCTGCCCCAGAGGGAGACACAAACAAGTGGGGTAATACCTACAAAAGACACCACAAAAGAAGGTAATGAGCCAAAGGTTGTTAGCATCCATCAAGAGTTAGAACTAGAGGCAAGTTGAGAGGAAACAGTGGTAAAAGAGAGTTCTGATCTTGATCTTCCCATTGCAGTATGAAAGAAGCCTAGATCATGTACTTGATATCCCATTGAGAGGTTTGTTTCCTACAAAGCCCTTTCACCTAAATACAAGGCATCTGTTTCTCATCTTGACAGTATCAGGGTATTAGACACGATTGATGAGGCCATGGCCATACCTAAATAGAGGCAAGCCGCCTTAGAGGAGAAGGAAGCCCTCAAGCGTAATAAGACATGGGAGGTAGTGGATCTACTAAAAGGGAAGAAACCCGTAGGATGCATATGGGTATTTACTCTCAGGGATAAAGTAGATGCAACTCTAAGAAATATAAAACAAGACTAGTTGCTAAAGGCTTTACGGCAAGTATATAGGGAAGATTACATTGAAACTTTTGCACTAGTAGCCAAGTTAAATACAATCAGGATTCTCTTGTCCATTTCAGTCAACCTAGATAGGGGTTTGCACCAACTCGAAATGAAGGATGTCTTCCTCAGTAGAGAACTCAAGGAAGAGGTGTATATGAAGTTACTTCTAGTGTTCCCAGGGGAAAAGGCTAATCAAGTCTGCAAGTTGAAGAGATCATTATCTGGCTTGAAGCAATGCCTACTTTGAAAGATTCACTTCAGTCCTCAAAAGACATGGATACACTTAAGGGCAGAGTGATCATACCCTGTTCTTTAAACATCATAAGGGTAAGATGGCTACTCTAGCTATATATGTTAATGATATAGTCCTTACTAGAGACAATGAGCTAGAGATCAGTTAAATCAAGAAAGCCCTTGCACGGGATTCCAAATCAAAGACCTTGGGGAAATGAAGTACTTTCTTGATGTGGAAATTGCTCAGTCGAATTGAGGAATCTATGTCTCCCAAAGAAAATATATACTAGACCTTCTAAAGGAAACAGGAATGATGGGTTGCAGACCTAGTGACACGCCAATACAGGTTGATAAAATAGATGAAGAGGCAGACCTTGGCAAATCTGTGGACATAGGAAATTACCAACGAATTGTAAGCAAACTGATATACATGTCTCATACTAGATCGGACATTGCATTTGCAGCTAATGTGGTCAGCCAGCACTCCCATGATCATAAACAAAAACATTTGAATGAAGTTTACTGGATCCTACATTATTTGAAGGGATCACACTATTTAAATGAATCTCCTAGAAGTGGTTTATTGTTGAAAAAAACCGATGAACGGAATGTAGAATTGTTTACAGATGTTGATTGGGCAGGTGATCAAGATGACCGGAAATCCACTTTTCAATACTGTATGTATGTGTGGGGTAACTTGGTCACTTGGAGAAGTAAAAAGCAAAATGTAGTTGCTAGAAGCAGCGCTAAGGCTAAATACAAACCTGTAGCACTGGGCATTTGTGAAGGCATATGGGTAAAACAAGTTCTTGAAGACTTGAGAAAATGTATAAATCTTCCAATCAATGTCTATTGTGATAACATGGTTGCAATCAATATTACTCATAATCCGGTTCAGCATGACAGAACGAAGCATATCGAGATAGACAGACACTTCATAAGAAAGAAGGTTGGTGAAGGTATTGTAGACCTGCCAGGACATCTAAAGAGCATACCGCTGACATCCTTACTAAAGGACTACCCAGGGACAAGTTCGAATATCTCATTGGCAAGTTGAACATGAAGGATATTTATAGTCCAGCTTGAGGGAGAGTGAAGAATCTCATATATTATTAGAATATATTATTATGAATGCCATGATTATAGAGATTAATTAAATCTATAGGTTATAGGAGATAATTGTTAGGATATTATTTTCAAATTTCTAATCTAGATCTCATTAACAGATATGATTCTTTCTTGTGTATAAATGTAATCACCCTCTCATCTGAATAATACAACAAATTATTCTCTCATCTAATTATCTTTATAACACAAACCTTAAAACCCACATCAGGGTGGGAAGCAATATGCCTCCCAACAAGCTCCAATGCTGCTTCTCTAACAAATATTGGAGAGTCACAAAACCTTCCTTCAGCAGCTGATTGTACTCGTTTGTCACCCAGCACCTCTACAATGATACTAACCTAATCATCGAGTCAAATGAAAAGTACAACAGAGTTCACTTAGTCCAAATAAGGAAAAAAAAATATACGTCATAACCATCCAAGGTTCACTAGAAAAGCAGAGGTTACAAAATAATTTCAACTTACTGCTTGTAAAGCCTTTGCTCTAATTACTGGGGAATTCACCCTCAAACTTGCCTAAATATATCACATGAAATTTGTTAAAATATAAGTTGGTAGGTATATCAAGGAATATGAGAATATCAGCTAACCAGAAGCACTGAAGAATCTTGTCAAACCCTCGAAAAATGAATTATTTTGCCCTAATGCTAAGGTGATCCCCTTTATTGCGTCCCTTGATAAAATTGAAGACACAGTCCCAGAGTCTCGCACAATGATTTTTTATTTCGGTCTAGCTAAGTAGTAAATGGACTTTAGCTGGCAGTTCAGATCATCTTTGTACCATAGGCAGCAACATATAAAATCATTCCATTAGCCTATATTAAGTAGAAAATTTGGTAGAAGTTTAGCTCATGAGTACGAACCAGCATATAAAAAGATGGAGATCATCAGTAGAGGGAACATCTTAAAGATAATTCAAAAGCAACTGCTGGACAATTTCAACCTTAGCAATCTAACCAGAAGATACAGAATCATCTTTTGACCGTTTGCTCTTATTCACACCATCCTTATACTGGGACTTGCAATATGATTGTAATGCAATAAGTTGTTTCTGGCATATGCATATCTGATAGCACTAATTCCGGTTGGAATTTTCAAGTTATTTAACCCAGGCAATCAAGATGAAAAAGTTTCTGGCAAAAATTACATATGAGCAAATTTTCTACTCTTCCACCCATACAGACATAACGGTAACACATCCTTTGCATAACTGCCAGAATCATCATCCTCACGAAGCAGATACCCAAGTACCCAAAACTTATCCTGGCTGCAGATCACAGCATCATGCTTTAACCTGGCAACAATCGTGCTAAGAATGTCAATCGCTAAGGAACGTGCTGAGATATCCTTGGATTTCAACCCAGAACTTTGGAGTAATAGAACACATAGAACCTGGGAACAGTTCAGCAGTAAATAAACCTGATACAAGTACACCTACCAAAACAATAATGCACACAAACGTATGCAAGCATAAGGACACACAAAGAACCCCTAGAATAGGAGCTGAAGCAGGATATTCAGGTAAATTTATTGTTGTCAGTAAATCTGTAACAAGGTTCTCCATATCAGTTTCAACTCAGATGCATCTTGAGCCTTCACACTCGCAAACCACTGAAGTACACGACTCCAAAAAAGGCAGCAGGGCTCTGTTGCTGCCTCATTGCATTTTTTCGGATAGCTAGAATCAACTGAGACTTCTCATACAGCACTACCACTAGATGCTTGTCTTAAATTATCAGGAAGGTTGGCGCTACAATGAATTAATTGAATTAGCAAAGCAGTAACCATCTGAATCTGCCTTTGCTCTTCATCACGTAGGTGATATGCTCTTAAAGCACGATTTGAATTTGGCAATTTCCAAAGAAGCTGAAACATTTCAGCTATCACATAAGTGCGATGTTGCCCATATAAATAGAATATCTGTAACAAATATTGAGAAAATATCAGTTAAAATACTTACACAGCTAAATGAGCATGTGTGCTTTTTACGAAAAGGATAGATATCCTACCCCACTTGACTATACTAATTGCCTTCAATTGCAAAAGCTGGATATTATCAACCAAGAATTTCGTGATGCTTGTTTTCACAAGTTGCAGAATCAACTATCTGACAGCCTCTCAATTAACAACAAACCCTTGAGAAGTCCCACAACAGTGCAGAACTTCTGAAGAATAGTATTCACAGCATTAGAGACCCTACTAAATGAGGACCAGACAGAAAGTAATAAGCAGATTAAGAACCTAACTTTCAATACGCTAGAAAGACAACTAAGAATATAAAAATGTTTTAGTCATTATCATACTTGCTTGATGCTGGTTTCCGCAATTTTGAAGTCTCGCTAGTACGCCACTTCTTGTTTGCTGAGCCAAATTGAATATCATAATCTTCATAGTCATCACCTGGAAACATAACCAAACTTGGAAGTATGATATGGCTTAGAGGAAATAGTTGAGCTTTTGACATTGCCTTTGTCTGTTGTATATTTCCTGTGATTTTTACCATTGCTTAATGGCTATCCAATATATGATAACTCATGACCAGATATAAGAACAAGAGAGGTAAAGATTAGAGATAAAATTCTATAACTCTACCTTCAAATTCAATATTTTCATTAGGTCTATGTAAAGCACGGTACGATGGATCACAGGAACACATTATATCCAAAATTCTCTCAATGATCTGAGATGGGGGGAAAATCAACCAAGGCAGGTAATTAATGGAAAGTGACAGTCTAAGAATATCATGACAGGCAGTTCACTGAAATAATACATATGCATAACCGTACTTTAACTAGTACAAAAAGCACCTTTTCTTTATAAAGTTGTTTTGGCATCATAGTATGAGCCATCGCAGCAACCGCTGCATGAATGGACTCCAAAGCACTTATAACTGATGAAACTACTTCTGAATCTGACTGAAACAGAAAATATAGTAGTTATGACAGCGGATAAGTAGAGTGTATGAGCTAATTATGTAAATGATGAAAATAAACTGTGCAGTGAAGTTCAAGTTGGAAGCAGCTTTTTAAGAGAATCTATTCCCCTTTCCCAAGGGAAGCCAATTCAAAATTAAAAAAGGAGGTGAAACAATGAGCACCACTACACATGTAAGTTAGTATTTAGGGGTTAAAAAAGAAAAGGTTGAATGAGCACATGCAAACCAATCTAAGAGGGAAATGCACACTAAATCCATTGGCAAATTAGAGCAGCAAGCACAAAGTGGTAAATGAGTCGGAGAAGGCTTAAAACATTATGGATAATAGGACTTCACAATGTAGGTCTCTTATCACATCTCATAAAAGGTTTGCTTTGCTTTGTCCTATATTGTTTGAGAGATGCTGCAGCAAAGTTCAACTTCTTAAGGTTACCAAGATATGTAGAAAGCCTGTCTCTGTGCCTCAACATTTTTTTTAGATGACAACTGTGGCTTGCGACCATGCTAAACTACATTTATTACATGAGATTTTGTGAAAATAAACATCTATCAAGTACTGAGAAAATTTTGCTAATACGATGAAGCACCAAAACTTGTAGCACAGACTAGCACATGTGAATTACGAAAACTTACATTATCACATCCATCAATTGACAGGCCTTTTGCTCTATGTATTTGATGGCCTAAGACTTTCAGTAGTCTAACAAGGCTATCTACAGGAATCAACTGGAAAAGTTTCTTTTAACGCATAGACACTATTTCTCTATAAAGCTTTCTAAGATCAGAAAGTAACAATGGCAACCACTCTGCTTCATCACGATCCTCACTAAGAAGTTCAGCTTTGCTGCACAAGTCCTCCAAAAACTCACAAAAGCCCGCAATGATGGCACCTGAGTTCGTCATAAACACCAGTTTACATGGATGAGAATGCACGTGCTTAAGGATGGGTGTGATGACTGAACAACAATACATTAAGAAACAAGAACCAGCTATATCGACCTTCAGTCTCAGCAGAATCACATACTGCAGATACACCGTCTCCACCTTTTTTCTTGACCTTTGATTTTTTTGAAGACAACATAGAAATGTCCTGCCAGTTCACTTTGAAGATTTGCAAATAAAAAAGAATATAAGCATCAACAGAATATGCCAGAAATTGCCATACATTTGAAGAAAAATTAAGCTGGTGATTTTGGGTTGCATTGTAGTCTTTCTGTTTCTGACTAGGAAGGTTTGATTCAAAGAGCCTCTTTTCAGGTATAATACTACCGGAAACCTGCTCCTTGAGAGGACCTGAGAAACTTGAACAATACAATAAACAATAAGCGGAGCACCATCAAACTATCAAATTATTTTATGAAAAGCAAAAAGGTCAATGGAAAAAAGAGCCTCCGGTGAAAGATAAGCATTGCAGACTAAGTAACCTAAATAAGCTCTCTTCCATTTTCAGTGTCATCACTCTGCTTTGAATTTATACATATTACTTAGACCAATTTTTCCAAAGGTTTCGTCCAAAAACGCCAAGCATTTATTAGCCTTATGATTTGAATACATTTACATAGGATATATGCAGGAAAGAGACCAAGCACTGTGTTTACCTGCAGCACTGCATTCAAATGCTTCAGGATTGCACCTTAGAACTTCGCCATGGAGTTCTAAAGGCTAAACATAGACATAGGGAGCAGCCTTGGCATCATCTCTTAGATTCCTGAATAAAACAACGAACATAAATTTAATCAAATCAAATATCAAAGAATCAAATGTAAACTTCTTTGAAATATCCTGCGGCTGTCCACTTGAAGGTGCTGGCCAAAGTTCAGGATATCAAGTACCCCTTCGATAAATATAAAACATGTAAACTTTTTGTGGATGCATATGTTCCCAATAAAATTATTAAATTTCACAAGCCATTTAAAAGTAAAACTAAGATATGTGGCAAGATTTAAAAAAATCAAAAGGATTGCATGGATCAAGGTGAAGTTCAGGCCCAAAGAAAAGGAAAAGGCAACAAATTAGTGTCAAGATGCAATTTATTTATTAGGGTACCAGTAAAGACACTTGTAGAATTTTAGGTTCTAAAATAACTAATTGACCAATCTCACTTGAAAGAAATATTCACAATAAACTGCACAAGGGAAAGGCACTTTCTTAGTCTCCATGTGTCAGCTTTATCAAGACAGTTATAATCAAAAGATAGATTTTCAAAATTTAAAAGTGCAATATATTATACCATTATTCAGTATGACCAGGTACATCCAGTTCTTCCATCACGTTAATGCCTGAAATGCCATGCAAATAACCACTAATGAATGACCTCATAATTTACATTTGCATGATATCAAGAAAGTGGAAGTGACAAAAGCAAAGAATCTGAAATTAGAAATTACTGCAAACTATTCAAAAGAAATTGGAAGAAGCCTCACCTCTAAATTTAGCAAAGCTTTACATCAACGCATAGTGTAACCTGAAAAAACGAAAAACATTAGCCTAGGACTTATAGCGAAAGCTAATCGAAGATAATAAATAGAAAATGACATTTTAATTGCAGGTGAAGAAAACCCAACTAATCAATGGGCCAGAGAAATGATATATTGTTTTAATATCATCAAAAGAAAATTATTTAGCCATAGGACTGATAAAGAAAGCTGATCAATGATTGTAAATAGAAAATTACAGTTTAATTACAGGCGAAGAAAACCAACAAAAAAAATTGTTTTAATATTATAGAAAAATATTACCCATTCATGACCCTTTTTCCCACTTTGTTTTCCAACATTTTAGCAACAACAATAGACTAAAAATTGATTGTTTTAGATGAAGAACCGGACAGTTAGAAGCAAAGACGAGGAAGACACAGTAATTAGTAGTAAATGAAAAGAGTTCAGGCTCAAAAATTTCTGAAAATCAGCATGATAAGAAGGCACCTCAAGAGGAAATGACTGCTCGTCCATAATGTGCCAATGTGAGACATTCGACTGATTATAATTTTGATATCATCATTATATAAAAACAAACAACATAGTATGGTAGTTAGGTGATACTTCATTGGTTTCCAATGGTGAAAATCAGAATGAAATCAAACAAGAAATAAACATAATGTCCATCTTACCAGTTTAGCATAGGACATAGATACAATCATCTGCTTCATTACATATCTGCAAAATAAAATACAAACACATTTTTATGTATGAGATCATAAAATTACTCAGAAGATAGATCTTTTCTTCAACAAAATTCTGACTTACCCACCACAAGCCTGCGGCATGCAAACCTTGGTTTGTCTTGGACAGACCAAGGTGCCTTGTATATATTTCCGGGAAATGGATCGGGCATAAATCGAAAGGAATTACATACTCGTATTTTTTAAAGTAGATTGATAACTGAATCAATAAAACTAATGAAACAACTATTCTATCTCAAGAAAATTTCCCACTCCATTTCCTATCTAAGGAAAATTAACAACAAAGGACCCTATCAAAATTTCCAAAAAGCTGAAAATAAAGGGTAAGAGGTCAGAAGAGAGACATATCGAATTGGCTCGGAAACTGCAAAAACTCAAATAGATACAGCCTAGAAACTAGGTATACAATCCAAGTCATCAATCACAAATAAAGAAATTCACATTTAGATGCAAAGCTTAACAAGATTGAATTCAAGTGAGATAGCCACACAAGGATATAAAGTGTATCACTCAACTCACAAGTATAGGGGTTCTTTTCGCTCAGTTCACCTGCTCAATCACCCTACCATAGGCTTGTAGTAGTTCTAATTTACTGCCACCATTTACATGTGCACTCAAAAATCAAGAGGTCTTTGTGGCTTGTAATGTAAGGGTGTGGAATGAAGCGCTCAAGAATGCATGGAATCGGGAGGTCAAAGCAGGGTAACTTGGAGCTCAAGAGTGTGCCCAGTGTTTTTTTTTTTTTTTTTTTTTTTTGACAGGATGACCGGGCGTTTAATGATGATTGAACTTCTTATCAAGCATATAGGGTGCAAGGGCTTTTTCTTTTTTCCTCTCCTCCCTCTTGTCCTTTTTTGTCAACTTTCTTGGGCCGTTATGCATACGCTCTTTTGACGCAAACCTTCATATCGGTGATACAAAGGTCCGGTTACTCAAGCGTTGATAACTCAATGGCACCAAGATGCTACTAGCACGCCCATAGCTCTTACTGGCCATTTGACGCGAAGATCAACATTAGTGATGAAGATCCCCGGTTACTAAGCCAGCTCAAACTAGCGGAGCGGAATTTTTTTCTTCTTTCTTCCCTCTCTTTTTTGTTCCGTTTTTCTTTCCAACTTTCTTGGGCCGTTATGCGTACGCTCTTTTGATGCGAACCTTCATATTGGTGATACAAAGGCCCGGTTACTCAAGCATTGATAATTCAATGGCACCAAGATGCTACTAGCACGTTCATAGCTCTTACAGTCCGTTTGATGCAAAGATCAACATTGGTGATAAAGACCCCCGGTTACTAAGCCAGCTTAAACCAGCAGGGCGGAATCTTTTTTTTTTTTTTTTTTTTCCTATTTTCTTGCTTTTGCCTCCTTGCACCCTGACTATTAACATGCACATAAATAATGATAAAGATAGAAAATTGTACAATGTCAATCCATGTTACAATCATAAATAATCATGCTTCAAGTGGAATGGGCTAAAATTATTTATGCACTCTCGCATGGAAAGGGTAGGCAATGAATAATCGAATAAAAATGCCCGTAAGCTCAAAGGGGTAGCAAAGGATATATTAATTGAAGGGTAGGTCATTTGGTCTAACTGGCTAGCAAAATGAATGCCTCTATCATATTAAAGAGTTGCAAATGCTCAAGGTGGCCCGAAAAGAACTAGGACAAGTTCTGAAGAGCAAGTTGAAACAGATGAAAAATCACACTAAAATTGAATGTTCAGGCTCAAAATTCCTTCCAACAGGGCTATACTATCTCACTCAATTCAATCAAGCTAAAAAATGCATCATCATACAAATCTCGATATTTGCAATCAAATTCCCTTCATACAACCAGCCACTAAGCTACACTTATTCAAATCCCGCAATCTCAAAATCAAGACAAAATGCCTCCTTTCCTTCCGAAAACCATTTTGTTAAAAGGGGGAAAACAATTTTGAAAAGGCACGAATTTTCTGAATCACTCCCACAACACTTAACCCTTACACTATCCTCAATGCAACACAAACTAACGATTTAAGCGATGACTTCAAAAATAAAAATAGGGAGGTTATGGAGAGAGGAAGACAACTATCTAGCTAGAGAAAGAAAAAAATAAAAAAAAAACGACAAGAAAGGAAGACTACTAACTACTAATAATCCCTCCCCCACACCTGGTCCTTTCCATAAAAAAATAAATAAATAGCTCTCAAGGTTAATGCAAGTAATAAAATAGCAAGAAAGGAAAGAGACAACCTGGCGTGTTTAAGCTGCTTGAGGGTCTCGAAATTGATTCTCATCCTCGATGAGAAGCATGAACTACCCGAGTAGTTCCTTTCTTGAAGTCTCTCTCTAGCATCTTTGGGCGGCGTCTCAAGTCAATTTGTAGAGGTGCCACAAGAAGGGTGTAGGATGATCACCATGCCAGCTGTCACAATAGGGGGGAAAACACTACTTTTAACATACTACAAGTAAAGAAGCAATTCAGTATTAAAGCCATACCATTATCTCTGCTTCAAACGTAAATTCCAACGATAAGAATTAAACTACAACGAAGGACAAGGTTGGATATGAACATAACCTGCCAAAATACCAGGAATGAGTCAAATGTCCTTCGACACCTGCAAAGCTTTCCTCTTGAAGTCAGAAGATATTCTTAGATGCGTCTCCGGTTGATCATGATTCATGAACAGGCATGTAAACTCTGCCAGGGAGCTTGAATGAATGTCTTGCAATCTCACTGATCACAAGCTCTCTAGTCATCTGAACAGGCCAATTTGTTCAAGAACAATAAATTCATGAAAGGATCCTAAAGGTAAGACAAAGAGAGCTCAGAATAGACTGAGATGGATCAGTAATATGCACATACCAAGCATAGATACCAGAAGGGCATTAACATTCCAATAATTCCACAAGTAAACCCAAATTTTTTCCCCAAAAAGAAAAAGATCAAACAGAACCTTATTAACAGAATAATCAATATTCAGTAGCATCTGAATGAGCTTCTGTTCACGATTCTCACCATGTCAGTTTCTGCATTAGACATACGAATTACGATGATGGGCAGCAGAATGCCGGTTCAACCCACATGGGCTCTCTTCGTTTGGAACAGTTTTCACCACTGTTTCCTCTTCTTTAGAAACAGATTCTTGTATCCGCTGCTGAATTTTTCGTAAGACCTAACATGGATATAGTGAATTATATTATCTAAATTTCGTCTGGTAACTTGATAAAATAACAGTAAGTAGATAACTGAGAGAGGTAAACCTGAGAAAGAGCGACCAGAACTTCCTTTGCTAGGCCTTTGAAGCAGGTCCAATAGAAGAATCTAGACACAGTCACAGTCAGTGAGAGAAAGGAAAACTAGAGAAAGCCGAAGAAAAATGCTCCGGTGCACATTGACGGAGATGGAGTCAGTGGAGGAAGCAAAAGCGCGGGGTTTAGGTGGAGATGGCGGGGAGTTTAGGGAGAAGGTGGGCAACGGATCTTTTTTAGGGGAATATTTGAGTTTGAGCTTTGAGGGCTAACGGAACGGATATTTGATTTTATGAGTTGGGCTTGAAACATCTTTAAGTTAATTAAAATTAAAACAGGCGCGCTGTGTATCACCAAAAAAAAAAAAAAAAAAAGCTGCCAAAGGAAGTTGGCATAAATGATAAGGGATTTGTTCAAGTCCCAAAGGGATGTGTGTTGATCCTTGCCGCTGTCATTTGGGGACGACTTTGGTAAAAGAATCTCGTAAGTCTCCATTAAGCTCTCAAAGAGCCCGAGGCTGTACCCTGGTCTTAGTGGGGGACTAATATCCAACCCCTCCAAAACTTTTTATATATATATATATATATATATAAAAAGGCGCGCTTGCTTGTGTGTTACAAGTCAATCAAACTCAACCTTTAAACTTTAATAAGATTTATGATTTTTTAGCCAGTAATTGATGAGCGATTGGTAAATTTTGAAAAGGTTAAAGTACTCGTTTGGTCCTTTATATTTTCTTCGGGTTCATTTAGTCCCTTAAGTTTGTAAAGTGCTCGTTTAGTCCTTAAAGTTAACACCGTTAAGCAGACTTAACGAAAAATACTAACTCGCAATTTTAAACGATGATCGTGTACTTAAATCGACAAAGCAAGCTTATATGTTACTTTTTTAATAAATTAATATTTTAAGTCCTGTAAATTGAAATTTATTTAAGCAAACTTTGGGTATATGTTCTTTGTCGAGGCATTTAAGTGCACAAATCATCGTTTAAAATTTCAATTGACATGATTTAAAATATTAATTTATTAAAAAAGTAATATGTTTATAGCAAAAAAAGAAAAAAGTAACATGTAAACTTGCTTTGTCTGCATTTAAGTACACAGTCATCGTTTAAAATTGATAAGTTAGTATTTTCCGTTAAGTCTACTTAACGGTGTTAATTTTAAAGGACCAAACAAATACTTTACAAACTTAAGAGACTAAATGGATACCTGAAGCAAATATAAAGGACCAAACGGCTACTTTAGCCTTTTGAAAATTAATTCTCAAATGTTAACGTTGCTTTTTTTATCTGAAATTCTAACATTGACGTTTATTTTTATTAAGGGGTATTTGTTACTTTATTTTACATTTGTATATATTTGAATTTAGATTTAAATTTGATGTCATGTCTCATGTGTATGGAGCTCTTTTTCACTACTATTTTATTTTATCTCAAAATATTTATCAACCATTTAATATTGCTAATTAGGTAAAGACATAAAGTACTGTCATATATTTATGAAGAATAATATAATTTACCTTTATGTATTGCTTGGATCAACTATAATTTTTTTTTCCTTTCCAGGACAAAATTTGTGTCAAGTAATGATAATACATGACAACTATTAAAAAAAACATATTCCACGTGATAGTCCTTTCTAAATTTTACCACCCATTTTTCATTTTTTTATAATTTAAAAATGGAGATGAGATAGAAGAGAAGAAAAATGAAAGGGGATTTGATCCTCTTAAGTTTACTATATAAACTAGTGTTTAATTACTTCAACTTCCAGTTTAATAAAACAAGTTTTTTAATGCTTATACCTTACAGTTGCTATGTTCTCTCTGCAGTATATATTAATCAAACCCTCTTATATCTTAGGAGTTGGCTCCCCCACTTCCCTTCCATCCTCTTCCTATCCTCTTCTTCATCTCAACCGTTAGATTGAAAGATTAACGGTCGATTTAATCTTTTTATAAAAATATTAATAAAAAATTAAATTATTAAAAAATATTAATAAAAGATTTAAAATAATATTTTTATAAAAGATTAAATCTGAACGGTTGAGATTTCGATCCAACGGTTGAGATTAAGAAGAGGATAGGAAGAGGATGGAAAGAGAAGAGGATGAAAGCCAAGTCCTATATCTTAATACTCATTGTTAGGAGATATGAAACATTCTTATCACTTATAGGAGTTTATGAGGAGATAAATAAATAAATATATGGTAGAAATTAAACGGCACAAGAGACACCAGAATTATGAACGCGAAAAATCCCTCAATTCAAGGATAAAAATTACGAGTTGTCTAGACTATAGAAAATGTGATATACTATTATCAAAACAGGGTACAAGAGAGCCTGAATTAAAGCTGGGAATCAGGGCCGGCCCTCTAGGGCCCAAGGTAAGAAAAACATATGTTTTTCAAAGTCCCGGCCCGAGAGCACCAGGGCTAGGGCTGGCCCTCTAGTGCCCGAAAGTTACTATTTCAAATTTTAATTATTTTTCCTCCATTTTTTCAAATGAATATAATTAGTAAATTACAACACGAATCATTCAATGAATAAGCACAATCACTAATTCATAATCAAAAGCAAATTATGTTCACAAATAACTCACATATCCTTAGGGATGAGCATGGAACCCACAACCCGGAGCCCGCCCACAACCCAATGCAATTGGGCTATTTTGAGCCCGCCCAAAAAAATCCATAACGGGTTGGGTTTAAACCCGCTTATTTAAGACTTAAATGGGCGGGCTATGGGCGCACCTTCGGGCTGCCCAAACCCACCCATTTAGTTTTATATATATATATATATATATATATATTTTAGTAACTATATGGACACTTGGACAACAATACGCTACATTGCCATGAAATATCCATTCACCATTTCTCCATTTAACCATTCACCCACTTGGACTTTGAACATCAAAATTATGTTATGATAACACTTGCCTAAATTTAGATTCTTTTGTGTGAATTATGATTATTGAATTTTGAAGATTCATATTTGAATTTAGAATGATAAATTTGGGTGAATACTTAATACTTATATATATTTTTCTCCAAAAAAAATAAACTTGTCAAATATAAATGGGTTACTCAAAACCCAGTTAGCCCGCCCATTTATATGTTAACCCATTCAACATGGGTTAAAATGGGTTAAAGTACGGGTATGGGCTAACCCATACCCATTTAAAGTTAAATGGGCGGGCTATGGGTTTAAGTATGGGCTGCCCAACCCGCCCATTGCTCGCCCTACATATCCTAAATATAATATGCATACCACTAAGCGACATTAGTACGATGACTATTATTGTTGTCATCTTTTCCACTATTATCAATTTCAATTCAATGACATTTGATTGTTCTTCATTTTGAGTAGTAGTCTCTGGTTTAAGAGTAAGAATATCATAAATTTCTTATCCCGTATCATGAACACATCTATAATCTTTATCTGCAACAAATAATAATAAACCGAATCATAAAATTAGAGTATAGTTATTATGTATCTATACTTAAATGAATAAATAACTCTATAACAAATACAAAATATATACAAATTAATAAATTACCATCATATTCATATGTGAATCCATGCATCTAATTGTGAGTACAAATAAGAGCTTGAACATTAGATAAAAGACTAGAACTTCTATATTTTGTTAGAACATGTGGAAAAAAATTTTACTTGACCCCAACTTCAACTTCAGTCTTCAACTTTTTTAAGGAAAAAAAAAATTTAAAGGCCTAACGGGCCAGCCCGTGTAAGCCCTTGGCCGTTCAGGGCCTAACTTCAATTTTCACCTCCAATTTCTAAACTCAGCCCTTAAAGGGCCAGGACTTAACGGGTCCGGCCTGTTTTCCCTGCTCTAGCTTGAATTACATGCACAAACACATGTAACCACCCAGTCACACAACCAATAAAGAATAAAAAGCCGAAAAATAACATAAAAATATCCCTGACTACGAACACGATTTCTCTCACATAAGGTCTCCACATTAAACAACAATTTCACCTTCGAAAATCATGAAACACATGCGCCAAATATGATAACCAAATTTTAACCTGATCCAACGGTTATCGAGCAAGAAAACGCCGATTTTCTAAAATTGCTTTATGAGGTTGCATTTTTCGCTTTCTCTCTTCTTTTCTCTAATATTGCTCTATAATCCGACCTCCCTCACCTCTCTAGCCTCCCTGCCCTCTCTAACGGGTCTCTCTCCAACCCCTTTGGCCTCAGACAAAAACTTAATAAACCCCTCTCCACTTAAATAAGTGAGACACTATGGGCCTTAAATTTGACAATTTTATGAGCATATTCTTTCTCACAAACAACAAAACCCAACACTTATCTTCTATGTAATCTCGTGTTTTCGAAAGTTGTGTTTTCAATCTCCCTTGTTTTTTTTTTTTTGGGGCGTCATATTGTGAATCCCCCTTTGTTTTTGTCTGGGTCGATGGAGGGTATAATACCCACATTATATATGTCACGTTTCCATAATTTTTAGTACATATTTAAATTAGCGTTAGAAAAATATGTTGATGTAAATCGAGATAAAACTTTTTTTATATACTTACTTACATTATACACCATAAATCAGGTTAGAAAGGCAGCTTTTACCATCAATTTAAACATGTACTGACCTTCAATTGATTAAGGACGCATGATTAGATTTCAAAATTACAAGTTTACAATAATAGTATATTAATTTGTCTTCCCTGCTCAAGCCGACACACTTTAATTTCAAAAGCTTCAAGTTCCAGGGTACATATCCCTCCCTCCCTCTCTGTATATAAGTTGTATCATGTCTTTCAAAATATTTCCTTGGTCCATAATATGAAGAAGTCTAAGTATGCTTTTAATGAATTGAAATACTCTTTCCGCCCAAAATATAAAACTGTGTCCTATATTTAAAACTGAAAATAATAGTTGCTTATATTAATATTGTATTAAAATCCACCATGTGAAGTTAGGTAGACCGAGCTTTCAATATTATTATTTTAAATATGCGCATAATTGCTTAGATTGTTCCATCTCCGTCCTACATTATATACATACAAACATCTAAATACATTTACAATATATATACATTTATACACAAATATATATTATTTGCTAATTATCTTTGCCAACAAGTAAGCAACCGTACTTTCCATCTTATTTCTTACCACTATGTCTTATTTATAAGTCTCTTTTTCCTAAAGAAATTTGATAATATTTATAAGTCTAATTTCAGGATAGTAAATGAGTAAATGAGATTGTGACAATTTTGCCTATATTAATTGTACCAATGAAAATAAAGATAATAAAGAGTTTAAAAATATACATTCATAAATGAGGACAAAGTTAAAAATTTACCCCATAATTATTGAGTTAACTACATCTCCTTAATATGTGTTATTTAGTTAAAAATGAGTTATTAATATGACCAAAGTAGTATATATGAAGAGTGAGGTAGCTTTCATAATTCATACTATGTTTGACTTTCCTTTTTTTAATATATATATATATATTACCTATATATCTTAGGGGAGAAGGAGGATTACTGGGTGGATTTATATATAAACATGAAAATATTGATTTAGGTTAATTACGTTTTGATATGAAAGCGATACTGAAAATGTTGGTGCGTGTAGTGCCTTCATGGATCTGTGCTATCTGAGCATATGAACAGGAACTTGTAAATAAGATTTCAGAGGCAGAGACGGAGATTGAAGATAAAAACATTCAAAGATCACAAACTTTTGGCTGATAGTGGGCTTGTGAATTTGGATAAAGCCGATATGTTATATTTTTATGAGCAGGTCAAGAATTACAAACAATCATGCTGGTGCTATCACAACAATTATAGGGGACAGCCATTACTGTCAATCCCTTTTGAAAGATTATATAGACTCTAGCTACCGGAAGCTTCTGTGCAGAAACTGAAAAGTTCCTTTTAATTAATTTTTTGAATAGAGATTAGAGAGAAAAATAACGAGGCTGACTATCTTGTTAAGTTAGTTCACATCCAAGAAAATGATGACTTTAATTCTCAGGGAAATTGCACTTAGATCTCGAATAAAGAAAAATATGATAAAATAATCCCTTGAAATCTTAAAATTGTGATGAAGTATCGTGAGACCTTTTTATAATATTTTCCATATGTTAAAAGACATAAATATCATCATATGTCTGTGTTGACAAGTCCATGAGTTTATTTTAATAAGTCTATGAACATGTTTTGATAAGACCATATATATATATATATATATGGGTGAAGGAAGCAAATTAGCCAACAAACTTTTATCTAAGGCGCGGCCAACACAATATAAAAAAACTTTTAAATTGACATTTTATACCAAAAGACTTTTTAAAAAATAAAAATAGCACAAAACCGTTAGTTTTGCCGACAACGTCCGTTTGTGGGTCGAGAATTTGGGGGAATAATGAGTTCAAATAAAATCTAAAATTCGGACGTGGGCTGGAGGGTGAGAAGATCCGGAAAAACGTGGCTCCAACCTTCAAAGACAAAAGAGAAACATGAATAAGGGCTCGTTCGTTTTGGTTCGAAAGAAGAAAAAAAGTCACGAAACCAAGTCCGAGTGAAACCGACTGTGGTTCTTGTCAAAGTTGAGGTATGATCGTTGATTCCTCGGGTGACGTGTCGTTCCGTTTTTATCAAATTACTTGTTGAAGTGAGTCGACAACATGCTTGACATGGGAATGGTGGACGAGTTGGCTCAGTTCTTCGACCCGAAGCAAACGACCTAGAAGATGACTCGGAGCACCGGATCGGGTTAAGGAAGGCAATCGGAGTAGCCGGGTCGCCGATACTTCAAGCAATATCCACCATCACACGGCGGGCTGAGAAGAGAAGAGGATTGGATGCGGAAGGCTACATACGAGGAAGCAGTGAGGGCGATCAAGGAGAACACTTGTCAGCTAGCGAAAAGGCAAATAGGGAAGATTTTGCAGCTTAAAGGGGCAAGGTGGGACCTACGAGAGGTTGGACACCACGAGAGGCTATCCAAGCGGCAATGATGCCGTCGAAATGTTCCGATGACGACAACAGAGGTGGTCGGATATTTGGGAGAGACAGTCGAGAACCAAGCGTGAAGAGATTCTTGAAGGAGTAGGTCTTCCGGCTAAATCCGGCTACTTCAATTCAAATTTTATGTTTCATTTTCTCTCTCTCTCTCTCTCCATCAAATAAGTGAATATTGCTTTGAAGGAGGAAGAACAAGAGAGGGTAGGGATCAAACTTCGAGTGAAGAAGAAGATAACACGCTTTTTCTTTGGGGTGAAAGAAAATGAATTTTCGTTTTTATTTGAACCGATTATTTTCCCAATTCGACCCACAAACGGACGTTGCTGGCAAAACTAACGGTTTTGTGCTATTTTTACTTTTTAAAAAGTCTTTTGGTATAAAATGTCAATTTAAAAGTATTTTGTGTTGATCGCTCCTTGGATAAAAGTCTGTTGGCCAATTTGCTCCTTCACCCTATATATATTGATAAGTCAATGAGCGTGTTTTAACAAGTTCATGAGCATGTTTTGATAAGTTTATGTGTCTATGTTGACAAATCAGATCATGAGCCTCTAAAGGAACATTTGTGTATTTTTCAAATATGAAAAATATTGCTAAAAATCCCACAAGACTTCAGCGTAATTTTGAGATTTTAAAAGATCATCTTATTATATTTTTCTTTACTTGAGACGTAGGTACAATTTTCCCTAATTCTTTTGAATACCCCACCTTTGAATAGCATAAAGGTGGATCATGCAGACTTTACGTCGTGTTTTGCTTTTGCTACTCTTATCCTAATTATTAGATCGAGTTAACTTTTTTTTGAAGAGATTAAAAAAGCTAAATAAGTTATTTAATCCTATTATATGTTATGTATATTTAGATTATATATTAGTTTATTAGTAAAAGTTTAGAGAGAAAAATAAAAATAAAAAATCTCTAAAGCAATTTAATTTACTTTCTTAATCTCTCTAAAAAAATTAATTTAATCTTATAATTAAGACATGAAGTAATTAGTAATAAATAATTTAAATTAAGTATATAAAATGACTTTTATCTCGATTTTTTTTTTTAAACTTTTAAAACCATGTTTCATAATTCATATTAACCCAAACACACACTCAGGATCCATTTGGTATAAAGAATTGGTGGGGAGGAAAAGGAACTTATAGGAGAGAAATGAAGATTTGAAAGATGAGGGAAGATGACTTGAGTTGTTTGGTAGGAAGAAAATGAAGAGGTGATAGTTGGTAAAGAATTAGAAAATGTTTATTTTACCCTGAAAAGAAATTAACTCAAAATTAAAAAGAAAAACATTTTTTTTGTTATAATATATTCTTGTTAAGTTTGAACTCATGAAAAAAAAAAAATCGTCAAATTTAAAATTTCCCGCCAAATTTGAATTTTAGGGTAAATCAGTCCAAAAAGCACTTTCCTTGGAAGATTGCAACTTTCCCTCCATTTCAGATGGAAAGCATCTTCCCTCAAATAAGGGAAGATGAACACTCACCGAAAGATCTTGAGTGGACTTTCGCCTACCAAACACCTAAAATCCATAGGAACTTTGGGATCTTCCATTTCCTTCTCTAATCTTCTTTCTGGCAAACGGGTCCCCAGTTGGACCGACATACGTACTTACGGGATCTCACGGATTTCACGAGTTCACAGTGAATTCAGGAGCCACCACGAATTTCAAACATGGTTGGTGCGAAATGACATACGACATGATTTGAAGTTACTGTGCGTGTACCTGCTTCTGGAATCATATTCGATCAGTATTGAATATTATGTGACAGATACATTCCGAATATTGCTAAAACTCTTATATATACGTCTTTACTAATTCATTCATAGTCTAATCAAAATTCAATTTTTTCTCCAGCACAAAACAAAATTCAACTGTCCCTCCTTTTAAAGAAAAATATTGCATTTTACGATGAGATACCGCATTTTCAAATATATATTGTGGTTTGATTTAAGTATATATCATGCCTAATATTAATATCACACCTAACATATCTTTGTCAGTTGCATGCTTATTATAACTATATATCTTAAATTTCAAATATAACATTTTTTTAGTGATTAAAGAAACTAATTAAATTATTTTAAAATATTTATATTTATCTTTTTTTATTTAAATTAATTTATTTTATTTATAAATTGATATATAATTTATTTAATTTTGTTAATTTCTCTTAGAAAAAGTTAAGTTTTATATTTGAGGCAGGCGGTGCTTGGAGGCTGCTTGACTCCTGCTAGTAACTTGGTGTCATCTTATCCATTTATTTTGCATTATATAGAGGGATTCAGCCTTGCCAATCCTTTGGATTGGTTGGATTGGCAAGGGGAGCTTGGCACCATTCAGATTAGATCTAGATGTTCTATATTTTATTTTTTTTAAAAAAATTATTTTAATGGGTAAAGAATCTAAAATAAAGATAATCTCTTAACTAATATTTTTTTAAAATGATTTTTAATTTAAAAATCATGAAATAAAAATAATAAAATTTGATTTGTCAGATCAGATCTAGACGGTCCAGGGGACCCCCTAACCAGTTTTCTTGCCTATCTAAAGAATAGACAGGTGGAGCTTGGCTCTCCTGGATAGTCTAGATTTTATTATAGAAAGTAAAAAAGATAAGATTTGAATCGTCCACTTCTGATCTAGATGATCCAAGAGAGCCAAACTCTTCTGGATAGGCAGGGAGGTTGGATCGCATGGGGCGACCACTTTCAGAGCCGATATGAGATAGCTATGATAAAGCACTTATGGCTCTGATCACTATAGTAAGTTGAGATTTACAAGATTGAAATAAAATTTGAACAGTCCAGAGATTAAGATTTTTAAGTAAATATTTCTAAATAAAAAAACATTAATTTTTTTGAAAAAGTCATAGTTAAAAGATTGTCCTTCTTTTAGATTTTGTGCATATTATAATCCTCTCTCTATTGTTCTAAATATAAAATAAATTTTTTATATTTATCAATCTTTTTCTAATTTACCGATGCTTTCTCAACAATGATTAAGGAGAAAGAGAATTAAGAAAGATAGATAGGATATTTTAAAAAATATATGTCATATATTAGTTAACTTGATGAACTTCGTTAATCTAATCAATTTAAGTAAATAACATGTCTTATATTAAAAACCAGATAAAAACTTGTTTAGAAAAGTAAAAGTAACAAAAAATCAACCTCGACTATTAAAATTATATCTTTATGGTTCTCAGGACTCTCAATGCTCATCACATCACATAATTGCCATGAGGACTGATTGGTTGCATGGTCAGGTTTTAAAGGTTTTGAGTTTCTCTGTGTTGACACTTGACAGTTCCAGGAGAACATATGCCGACTGAACCAGGATGGTTAGATACAGAGTTCTGTAATCATGGGACCTTAATTAGATGCTCTTGTTTGGTCAAGTTCTTGTCCTTCCGTCTCTACCAACTCGGCCGCCACAGGTACTCATCTCGGAGCTGTTTCCTAATCCTAACCTTCTGCCTCATCCACTTTGTCACGTACTAGCAACGTGGATGACTTGTCTAAGGCCAACAAGTTCTCTCAGGAGGGATACGGGTCAGTGCCACGCGTTTTCGATAACAAAGGAGTGAATTCAGGTGTGAATGAGATTGTGGAAATCAGAGACGCAGATCACATGGCTATGCTTTCTAAAACTCATCAAGAAGTTTGTGACGCTCTCCTTGCTTCTAAATATGCGTAGATTCCCCATGTGAAGCCTTAATTCCTTTTTTGTTATTTCGTTTCTGTCTATCTGCTTTCTCAACTCACGGGGGCCAGGACACATGCATGAATAATAAATTAATTATATCAATAAAAAGTATGGCCATTTCTACTTGGAGGCCGAGTAGAGTCTGAATATCACATCAAATCTTGCATGTCTTCGGCCCTAAATCCATTGTAAAGAACAACTCTGATTTTACAAGCTAGTAGCTAATTAATTAGATCAGATGGCAACACTAGGCCATCCGAAGACAATTAATAGGTAACAATTGATTGTTTCTTTATATTCCTCAGTCTTTCTCAACTTTCAACCCACAAAATCCCCGTGAAAAAATAAGGATTAAGATGCAATTTTACTAACAAATTTTTTACCTAAGAGTATTTAGCATAGATAAGTTTTAGAAATGAAGATACCAATAAATAATTTAAAATAGTTCAAATTCACCATGATTGTTAAATTTCATCGAGTGTCCGATAAATTTATCAAAGCCAATTCGAAATAAAATCTAACGGAAGTTTGATAAAATTTAACAACCTTGGTGAATCTATGCCATTTTTAATTGTTTATTGTTTCTTTTGTCAATTTCAAAACTTATTTGTGTCATATGCTTTCTTTCAAGAGAAAATTTATTAAAATTTCACATTAACCCTAAAATAAATATAAAAAAACCCCCACAAAATCTCTCTAGTACAACAAACCACCTGCAGCGAGTAATTATTTAAGAGAAATATTAGATGTCAAATGGAAGCAGGATATTTATATTTGTTATTTTTTCCAGTTGCAAATTGACTTTAAATTTACAATATATAAGATAAATACTTAAGAGAGAAGTTTTGTATCGTCTTGCAGAACATGCTTTTAAGATATTAATTAATTCAAACATGCCCTCAACGTGGTGCAATTGAAGAATTCACGTTGTGGCCATTATACATTTGTTTCTAGATAAGCAGAAGATATTTACTGGAATTGAAATTGACCGTATAAAAGCTGAGCCTCACAAAAAAATAATAATCTTTAATTTGTCTCCGGAGTAAATTAAATTGGCTTAAACAAAGTGAACAACGTAACCATCTTTTACAAAATAAGAGAACAAGCCATATTACTCGACCATTAGGTATGATCAGGTAAGGCCATCAAGGAGAATGAGACATTTGCAACAGATTCAGCAATATTAAGGCCATACAGTGATACAGATATATAATCAAAGTATTTTCACCGAATGGGCCGGGATTCCATCCAGCCAAAGGGATTATGCATAGGTCAACAGCAGAAAGATCCGATTTAATCAATTGAAGCCTAGATCGATGCATGAGATAACAAACGAGCCTAGCTATAGTTGTTCTATCAATCATTTTCACAAACATGAATGTAGGTGACATACTTATCTCTTTCTGGATCAGTCCAAATTCCCAAATATTTTTCTTGCTGAACAGAAAAACCGATGGTTAAACATGCTCAATATCATTTGATTGAATAAGTGACTCAGCTCCTTGTAGTATCCAAATCCTCAACAAACCAAGCAACAGTTTAATTTCCATCGATAATTAAAATTAATAAAATATGTTTTTATATAAAATTATAAAAAAAAAAAAAAAAAATTTAACCACACCGTTTAAAGAAAATATTTCATTGTACTCATGAGGCGACGATCCTGTATTTAATTTCAAAGATGTCGTGGTTTGATTTCAGAATATATATATCAATACCCAATGTGAAAAAAAGGAAAAATTCCAGAAAAATAGGTTTAAAATAGGAAAAAATAAATCACAGAGTCAAATATCACAAATCTCAAATCAAATTTATGCAAGGAATCTAGTATTTGTAAATGTTTCCAAACGACTAATCTTCCCTTGACAAATTTTGGGAGCTCAAGTTGTTAATATACATACTGAAGTTGTTAATTATGATTCTCCAATTCTTATTCTCTATACCTGAGCATTCAGTGATGCCTGATATATGTGGCCTAAAAATATTAACTATAAGGTTGTTAGTATTTGGGGAGCTTAAGTTGTCAATATGTATACTAAAGTTGTTATTTTTGAAACGTAATCAAAGCTTTAAGTATAGAGAATAACAACTTAAGAATTGTAATTAACAATTTTTGTATATATATATTGACAATTTGAGTTCCCTGAATGCCGATTCGGTGGCAGATTGATTATTTCAAAACATTTGCAAATCTCAGATTCCCCTACAGGTCTGACTTGGTATTTGTGAGATATCAGATCCTCTAATTTGTCTTTCCCCTATTTTAAATGTATATTTTTAGAATTTTTCCTAAAAATTGTGGTAATGGTGACTCCTTGACTCCTGTCAGTATTATCCTATTGATAATATTTATAAGGTATTTACAGCATGTTTCACACAGATAAAAAGAACTTAAACTTCATTAACTCTTATATAAAGTCTTAACAACTTTTTAACTTTGTCACTATCTAATATATATTGTACCCCATAAAAACAAAATCAAACATGAAAGGTAAAATTCTCCTGTTTAATAGGAGAGGAGGAGTATTTAATGAGATTGTGGAAACTAGAGAGGCAGACCACATGGCTATGCTTTCTAAGCCTCAAGAAGTTTGTGAGTTCTCCTCCAACTTGCTTCTAAGTATGCCTACATTAATTCATCCATGGACTTGATTGTATCATTATAAAGAGATTAATTAATGGGCCAGCTACTTATATAAAGATGGAAAAGGGTTCGCAAGGTGGTGGAGAATTGTGGATTTTCTGTTCTGCTCATCTCTGATAGAGTAATATTTGACTTGCCTAAAATTCTAATATGTTGGAATACAATAGCTTTTTCTCCTCTATCTGATATTGCTTCTAATGCATGTATGACTGAACTTTTTAACTATTTATATCAGATCATTTGAATGTTTTAAATATGGTTATGAAATCCGAATCGGACCGGCCGGTTTGGACCAGAAACTGGCACACTAGCCGTAAAACGGATTCGGTTTGTCATAAAGAAACCGGGGTCACCTTTGACCCCCAATTTGACTTGGCTAACTCGGGTGATCCGAAGAGAACTGGTATGAACTGGTGAGCTGACCCGAAAAGAAGGAAAGCTTGAAGATGATTGAGATAGTAGAGAAAATAAGAGAACCCTGAATCGATATTGATAGAAGAAGAAACTAGAAGAGGCAGAGTAGATTTGCAGCAAACGAAGTGGGTGAAGAAACTTGAAAGGAAAAAAAGGCATGAAGGAAGTCACCGGAGTGGGGACAGATCAAAGAATCAAATTGCAATAGGAACAAGGGGGAGGCTGGCGGTGACCACTGTTACACCCCTACCGGCCTCGCCCTTCCGGTGGCGGGTTAGAGGGATCTCTTATAAACTGCTACCTTTCCTTAGTTATTAGACCATATTGATTATAAATCAGAACACGCGCAACACAGCTTATGACCGGTTTGGACAATTACTGTACTGATAAAAGTAAAACAAACATAAAGTACAAGTCCCCGTAGGGTTAAGGGCAGTCTGAGTTTATCTAAAATGAAATACCAATAACAATATACAGTCATCCCAAAAATATAGAATACAAAAATGATAGGGCATACCCTATTCTTCACTGCACTGTTGGGCCTTACCTTTGTGAAAAGGTTCTTTTATCTCAGACACGTTCCCCTGTGTCTATAAGAACGTCTGGAGTCCGTAAACGGCCCCAGAGTAACCGTCAATACTCAAATACCAAATGCGTAAAGAGTATGTAAGTTACTATGCCAGATATAATACAGAAATATGTCAAACATATACCATATATGCATTCAGGTCATACCACAGTAAAACACATAACACGGTCCAAGAACCCGCATTTTGCCTTACCAAGGCAAGCCTCGATCTGTTGGACTCTCAACCCGTAAAGCCTGCCCTCACTAGGCCAACCCCGGACTGAAACTCAACCCGCTCAGCCGCCAATTAAGGCCGGCCTCGGACTGAACGTCCTCAGCGCTAGGAATCACACAACACTGTATGCATATTTGGCACAACATATACAAAGAAAAAGCACACATGGCAAACACAAACATACAACAAAACACATAAAGATATCTGAGTAAAGCGGTTACTACCTGGTGTGGTGAGTACTGTCCCTTCTCTATTATTGGGCCCACTGATTTTCCAAGGAATTCTTGACCTAAATATGATTAAAATACACTTATTCAGTATTTACAAAAATGCCACTACGTTTTTCCTACCAAAACCGAGCCCAACATGACTTTCCAGAAATCCAGTGTTTCTGACCCAAATTATAGGATTTTTAATAAATTCCAAAAAAATAATTTTTACATGAGATTAGCGCCATTTGAACCATTGAAATGTCTATTTTTTATGAAAAATATTCTTAGACCCTAAAAGTACTTTTATTTCGGCGTGTCTCTCACTTTTCACACCTGGGTCAGATTTCGCCCTGTTGCAGACAGAGCTAACTTAGAAAAATATGTATCTCTCAATTGGTACATCAAAAATATATCAAATTACATATCAAAATGATGCCCCATATGTCTAATTTTATCCTGTAAAATTTCATCTCAAACCAACATCTTCACTGTTCTAAAAACATCTTTGAAGCTTCGCTGCCCAGAATCCAGAACACTGGCAGCAAGCCCCTTCTTTGAGTTTTTGGGGTTTTTGAGTTAGAAAACTTAAACCATGGCTTAACCCCACACAAAATCACATTTTAAACACTTTGGGACCATCAAAAACTCCAAAATCAGACCCCAAAACCAAGCCCCATCCAGAAGCACGAAAATCCCAACTTTGAACTTCAAAGAGTTGAGTTTTCGGTGTTTACCTGAAATCGGAAGTTGAGTTGATGATCCTAGCTAGGTGCTTGGAGCTTGAGGTTGGCTATGGAGGTTGGCTGAACACTCTCTCTTTTCTCTGCAAATTTTGTGCTCCCCATGGTCTAGGAGAGAGAGAGCATGTATATTTAATAATAGCACAAGCAACCAACTAGTTCCAATGCAACTAATTAAATCTCTAGTTTGGTTGGCATCCAATTGTCTTTATTTAATCTTTATCCCATGTGCAGATTTGAGACACTTCTAGGGAGTATATGTGGCGTGATTTCTGCCCAAATAATCAGATTCGCCCTTCAAATTGGATTGGAATTAATCAATATGATTCTAGATGGCTTTTTGGGACCCACATGTTAATAACTTAATTGACTAAGCTTGACTCTTGTTCAAATCATTTTTTTCCATCAATTTAGGCAGATCACATACGCATGGGGTGTCCCAAAATCTGAACCCCACCAATTAATTCCATTCTCCTACTTTATTTGTCAATTTCGGGGTCTACCGGCTCTTATCGGGTCCCGTCGGGTCCGAAAATGCGTCTTTTGTACTTTTCTCCGTCTTTCCCAGATATTCTCCTCTTCCTGGGCATATTCTTGTGGCGCCTTTCCTCCTTCCAAGGCGGCCCCACATTTGTCTCATTTCGTCCAAAATTATCCCCTAACTGATCGCTATCGGTCCCCTTTTTACGGTTTATCGCCTGCGGGTCCCGTGTCTTGTGTTTGGACCAGAATATGGGTAAAATCATCAGTTTTCTCTCCCTTCTCATATAAAACGAAATTGAATGCCCAAAGGTCAAGGAATTGACTATTTTACCCTTGCTTCGTCATATCGGCTTTATGCCTCACCGGTATCTTACCCTAGGCCCGCACCTTTTCAAACCTGAGCCCACCAAAGACTCTTTTTCCTCAAACATGTAGAGGATCTTTATCTGTCCAGGAAATGTCATACTTCCTGAACCGGGCTTAGTATTCTGCCTAATTTAGGCTTATTTTCAATTTTTAGGGTCTAAAATTCAGGATGTTACAACCACTGTTCATGTTGAAGGAGGACGAGACTAAGGGTTTGAAGCTGTTCATGTTGGTGAAGTTGTTTGGGGATCGAAGAGAGAAAAGCTTGGCAACATTGTTCCATAAGAGTTTTCTAGCTAGGTTGAAGAATTTGATACATTCTATCTATGCAGAGGATGAATATTTTAAGGAAAAAGGGGCAGAAACAGTTCATTTGTTCAATGGTAGAATTACATTTTGGCCAGTTGAGGCCTTATCTTATCTTATATATTTATATATGTATGTATTATATAATATTTTATTTTTGTATCTCGCTAATATTTGATTATTCTACAAATATATTTTATTTGAATGTGTATACTTCAGTTCACACGCAATATTCGTAACTTTTCTAGTCAATTTGAGATTCCTTTTGGATGAACAAAGTAAGCTGCTCAAAACTTTCACAATATAGATAATATGATTTACTGTATGTTTTATGAATATGTTGATGAATTTTATTATCTCTTTCATAATATTATATACCCTGCATAATCAATGTTCGATCGATGTATTGTTAAACAAATTAATTTGACTATACATAATTGTCGCAGAAGATGAAGAAACACCTGGACTAAGTAAGGAAACACTTCATATATAAAACATAGAGTGTATCATAACAGCTACACATGAGGCTGGATATTATGATTATAGATACATCAATTTCTTATAAATTGAATGTTTTACATTAATTTACAAATTTTAAAACATACGTTTATTCTTGCAGTTCCATGTTGGCAACATGGATGATACTCGCGAGTGGCGTGTGATAGCGTAGCATGCCGCAAGTGAGATATAGTCGAAGAAGGGATGAATTCGCGAGGCAAAGAGTTGCAAGAGAGAGTATTCAAAGTTTGAGGCTTCCGATTCAAGCTGTGGAACTTCGATTCACGCCCTTGACTTTTGTGAGGCAGAACTGGCGCCTATGGGGAAAACCATATGTCTTGCATGCAGGAAGGCTCTAGCAGTACTTCCTCTCTGCATATTCTTAATTGAACAGGAAGGATTTAGTAGTACTTTTTTTTTGCCTTTATTATAAGGTATCAACTAACAATTTTATTTCATTATTTTTATAAGAATTTATTTATTTTCAACGTGCATTGATTATTATTTTTTCAGATATACCCATAATTAATAAGGGTAATAGTTGAGAGTAATAAGTAATATAATATTAAAGTTTAGTATAATTAATAGGGGTAATATTGAAAGTTACTTAAATTATATGACAATTTTATTGACTTTAACTGTTTTTATTGGTTTATAAGAATTATTAGTTGGTGTTTTATAATAAAGACTAAAAAAATAGCTTTTTGGATTGTCTTTTTAATCAAAAAGCATATAAAATTGCTAATGAAAAGACGCCTTGTTTTTCAAATTTCAAAAAGCAATTACACATTCTGCTGTCTGATCCTATATAGTTAATTATAAAGTGTTATAAATAATGTTGTACTATATTTTTTTAAAAAAAATTGATATTTGTTATTTTTATTTTATAATTTTACATTAATAATCCCAAAAACTTCAATTTCTCACTTTAATTTGATTTTGAGTTAACTCCGATTTGATTTTGATCTGACTTACTAATCATTTATCTAATATCCCAATCAGTTCAATCCCCGTCCAGTTTTAAAACCTTGGATAATGTACATTTTCGGCAATATAATATAATAAGTTGGAAGGTGTGATCATTACACAACACTAGGCCACCCAAAGACAATTAATAGGTAATAATTGATTATTTCTTTAAAACCTTGGATAGTGTTTTTCTAAATGATAAATTTGTAAAATAATTGTTTCTTTTATTACATCATCAGTATTCACTTGATTTCATGAATATTTTTTAATTTTTTTTTCTTTTCTTGTTTATATATATTTTTTAATGTATTTAAAACTTTCTTTAAAAAAATTCAGAGGCAAAACAAAAAATCATTGCTCTGCTATTGGTGTCAACTCTTCATTAATTTTCTGGATCTGCCTCTAATCACATGACTTTATATTTTCTGTTATTCTCATTCGTGGGCATATCATAATGTCGTTGGATTTTTTTAATTTGTTTAGAGAAGACGTGGGGTGATTGGTATGAGATTTTGTCGCTTACTAGTTTTGTCCTCAATGACACTCTGGGTCAATCAATCCGCAATTAACTATACTTGTAATAAAATAATAGTAATATAATATATTAATGTAAAGTGATCATAATTTTTTATGGTTCAATTACATGAATAAAAGATGATGATTATCAAGATGAGTAATATATACAGTAGATAATAGTCGTTGACTGGTCCTAAATATAAAATCTAGATGACTTCTTTGAGAGATTAAGAAAGTTAATTAAAAATTAATTTGTCTTACTTTTTTTTTTTTTTTTTTGGTTGCCCATCCGATATCTAGAGCTTTGTCCTGACTAATCCAGATCCAACCCGGGTTGGCACTTGACTATAGTGGGTGAGTCTTCCAGCCAGGCTTTTTTGCATTCATAAGGCTCGAACTCGAGACCTTGCCTAAACGACACAAGCCGCTTACCATTTGTGCCAATCCTTGTTGGTAAATTTGTCTTACTTTAATAGATTAAGTAACTTATTTAGCTTCTTTAATAAAATAAAAAAGCCACTTAGATCTTATATTTAGGATCGATAGTATGTTTCTTTTTAATGAAAATATCAGAATACTAAAAAAATAACATAAAAACGTCATTGCAATAATACTGAATCCTCTTTTGCTTTCAAGGTTGTTGTTGGGATAGTAATAATGTTCCTTTTTAATTTGAAGCCCAAAAGTTACTGATTCAGTATTGAACATAAGTGATTGAATAATACAGTAATATATACAGTTCATCGAAGACCAGCTCTCAAACACTTGAAAGCAACACAGGAATAATCACCATAAGATAACATTTTCCACATAAAATTATGTATAATTAAGTTGACAATAGAAACACATCCATTATCTGACAGATCCCATTCATTCCACTCGAGATAGTGCAAAATACATAATGATCCATCAGAGGAATAATTAAAACGAAAATTAGAATTCACTGATGATAGGTAATTAATACTGATTGTTTACCACCACGAATACTCTCTCTTTGGTTGTCATGTCCATGTTTTTGCATTCCTACATTAATTAATCACCTGTCACAAATATGTTTTCCTGTCTGTGGAATGTGGATAGAAACCACTATTAAGCAACCTAACTTCTTATACGCGTAATAACGGAGGGGGTGGTGACTGCGACTACCTCCATTTCAGATCTTTATTGACCATGAAATGCCGTTTCAAATCTGATCTCTGGCGTCGATTTAATTCGATATGCGTATATATGCGTGGACAATATAATTAATAATGCTTCATTAACAAAATTGGTGATTTTTTTTTTTTTACTGTAATATTAATCTTATTCGTTTATTAAGAAAAACCATTTACAACAGTCTTAATTTCGTACAACTTTTTTTTTTTTTTTTTTTTTTTTTTTTCCAATTATAGCGCTGCTTGGTTATAATTTAAACTGCGTATGGCTTTTTCCCCCTCTTCTACGCAATTGCCCGCTTGATACCTAATTTCCCAATATATCCTCTCTTTTCCATTTAGGTGCCAGACAAACCAGTTGGACATTGAGTCACAGTCATATATATATATATATATAGAGAGAGAGAGAGAGAGAGATTTATTTATCTATTTATATTATTTTCTTGATACACCATATATATCTATGCTACCCCGAGAGAAGAACTTTTTTTAAGCATTTTGCTTTAATTTAGTCTTTTATACAAAAATTCATTCATTTTATATATCATGTTACATGTTTCTTATTTCACAGAAATACCTCTGGCTAATTGGCAAATGTTTCATAGTAAAAAGTCATCACTGATTAATTAAGACATCCCGTTAAATGTGAGGAACAAATGCAAAAGATTGGTACAAATATTTGACAGCGCGTTAAATTCAAATAATTAATTTTTTAAATAATCCTAATGAATTAATTAAAAAGTTTCTATATTCTGGAATGAATAGGGGGAGTGTAAAATCTTCTTTTACCAAAATATCTCTAGTTAATGTTCAAAACTTTTTATAGTATAAAAAGTCTTTTAAAATATCTTATTGGATATTAGAAATAACAGTGAAAGGATAGTACAAATATTAGTCTCATTAACTGTATCCTATTGATTATTGAGAGAGAAAGATCAATCAATGTGTAAGAATACACCTTTTCATTTTCATGTTGCTACTTTGATTGAACTGGGGATGACTTTTCAACAGTTTGACTTCCAAGATCTTTTCTTTATTCTGTTGGGTGAAATTGGTTGGTGGTTTCATTGTGGTCTGGTCAAATAATAAAACAAAACACTCACGTTGTTGTGGGAGAAGATGATGTTGGGGCGAGGTTTTTTGGTCACACAGCCGCCCCTCTAAATCGACTCATATTCCCTAGCTCTAATCTTTTTAATTACCAGACTCCATCAACCATATATATAATATAAAGAATTTTAGTTTAGATTAAGTAACATTATTAAAAAGGACCGAAAGAGTGTGCGTCTGTGCTATATATTATTATATTAATCCAATAGTGTTCGTGATCGTGGAGATTAGATTCTGATTTGGACATTTAATTTGTTCTCCCTTCCCTTCAACTTCGTTCTTCTGACACCACTGTTAGTATGATTAGGATTGTGTCTTTGCGTATTAGGCCCACATAGGAAGTGTACAAGAGTGTGTGTGTGGTGCGGGCCTATATAAGGCTATCTCTGTACATTACATTGGTTAAGATGATTCAATATATGGATCCATTTAGTTTAACATGGTATCATAAGCCAGGTTGATTTTTTTTTAAACCAAAAAAAAAAAAAAAAAAAAAACCAAAAGAACGCCCACCGGATAACCAAGAACCAAGCCCAAGAACACGTTGGAGCCCACACCCGTTTGGTTTGCACAACCCGATAGGTTTTGCTTTGGTTCATTCTTGCTTTACCGTCGTCTTCCTAAAATCGGAGTTCGGCTTGATGATCTTGATAGCTTGGACCTTATTCTTGGCTATGGAAGCTCAGCTGACCCTTCTCTCCTCTCTGAGACTTTTCTGTGGCAAAGAAGGAAACTCGGAGAAGATGTGATGTGTGGTTTATGAAACTCAAACCCAACTAAGTAAATAGTGTGAAGGACCTATGAAGCCGACAACAGAAATTATTCTGCAAAGAACGGCGAAGCCATATTTGTGAACGAGCCGGAGACGGCGGTTCAAAGTGAGAGAAGTGAGAAGCCAAAACCAGTCAAGTGTGGATTCAAAATATATATGGACTAATATTATTGACTTAAAAGTTGAAACACATGAACATTTTGCCAGCCACTACTATATATCATCAAGCGACTCATTCACCAAAAGGAGAGGCTTTTGCTTTTTGTTTTGTTTTTTAATCTGTAGTGTTAAACTCGAGCTTCAAGGCGTGGCAGATGTCAAGAAAGGCCTCCACTGAGTCGTGGTAGAGTATCACCACGTCTCCCTGTCCCTGACAATATACAAAAGCCATCCATTGTAGAGTGATGGGCACTCAATGAAGGATCAAAACCCCTATTTGATTCACCAGCAAGATGGATTCCAAAGAGATTAGTATTGACCTCCACATCGGTGTTGCTCCCAAAATTGAGAGTCAAATGTCTTTCCTCGAGCATTTCAGGAGAATTCAATGAAACTGCACCTTGGTTAGGACCAAACATAGGCACTCCAAAATTGAAATCAAGGGGAGGCTGATCAATATTACCAACCCTTGATCTTGAAATAGGATTGAAGGCAACAAGCATTTGGGGATAAAAATCCTGAATGTGGTCTATTCAACAGAGATCAATTACTGCGGGAGGAAGTAGTCATTAAGTTCCCTCCACTTGGTGCTATTTCCCTGTTATGAGATTGAGATATTCCAGGCACATTATCATTAACCCTATGAATGTCAGCAGAATTGGTGGTCAATAAATTACGCCCTTGTTCTTCACTCCCTTGAAGCCGAGAAGTAGAAGCATGCAGTTTGTCTCATCATTGGAATTACCCATTGGTTTACTTGGGCAATTTAGTCTTGGCTGAAGGTACTCGCAGAAGAAAATCCAGCTCGTGATGGACAAGAGAAGAGAAAGCGAATGGCAAATATTTGGGGCTTTTTTTGAATGTCATAAAGGTAATCCCAAGTTTCTATGATTACGGTACCTCCTGAAAGATAATTCTCTCGGTGACGTTATTCCATCGAGAGGGCTTGTATTTTGTCTCGGTGACGTTATTCCATCGGAGGTTTCTCGGTGACGTTATTCCATTGAGGTCCTATCAGAGTAAGGACACAGCGGATATGCGACAGAGGTATGCGGTTCAATTTGAGGTTTCAAGAACACAGCGGTGCTCCAATGGTAAACTTGGAGGTTTCAAGAATCGACGGTTGTCATGGTTCTTATGTTGATTGTGGGTTAGTGCTTTCCAAATCTGTTCTGAAGATCGATCTTGATCTCAGGTTACGCGATTGTTCTTGGTGACTGTGTTCTCAGTGACTCTGAGATTGGAGTTTTCACGATATATTGAACAACTTCAATGATGACAAGTTTAGCTGGTTCTGTCTTGGTGATGTTATTCTATCAATGGTTGTATTCTTGGTGATGTTATTCCATCGACATTATAGATCTTCAAATTGAGTTTCCCCTTAGTTTGTGTTATTCAAGTTGAACACCTTGTGTTAAATAGTGTTCAACTTGAGGGGGCGTGTTAGTATGATTAGGATTGTGTCTTTGCGTATTAGGCCCACATAGGAAGTGTACAAGAGTGTGTGTGTGGTCTGGGCCTATATAAGGCTATCTCTGTACATTACATTGGTTAAGATGATTCAATATATGGATCCATTTAGTTTAACAACCACAACGCTAAAGAGCAAGGCTGAAAGGCACAAAACGACCTCATCTTTGTTAATGCTATTTATATGTACATACACTTATATGTTACGATGGTTTTGATATTGTTTTGGGGTAAAATACAGATGTTTAGCTTCAATAGATTAGTATGTTTATGTTGGATCAAAGGATTCCCCAAAATATCTATAAGGCAGATATCGAAAGGAATCTCAGGTGACTCTCTAAGATATCTATAAGGAAGATACTGAAGGAAGCAATGAATCACTGTCTACGAGTATGACATCTAGCCAAAAAGAGTAGGGTGTGTGCACAATGAGGCTAAATAGTAAATATGATGAATAAAGAATGTGTACCTTTTAGGTTAACCTCCTATTTATAGAAATTACCTTTAAGGTTTTGGCCCTTGGGTTTTGTGCGCCTCCAGGCCCATGTTTCAGCCACCTTACCTGCACATTCTGTAATTATGGCCTTGATTATAAGCCAATTAGTATTTTCCCTAATTATGGAAAGATTCTGGTACAAATTGTTCTTGCTAAGACGCATAGTAAATAGGCCTGGTTTTTTTTTTCCCCAAAATGCCCCTAATTAAATAACTATTTACCAAAATGCCTTTGTTTCCAAACTATTTCCTAATCTCCTCCTATTTAGTCGACTAAACCATGGTTTAGTCGACTAAAACGCGGGCTCAGTTTTTTTTAACTTCCCCCGTGATTTAGTCGACTAAGCACTGTAGCTTAGTCAACTAAATCATAAAAAAAAAAACAAAAACAAAAGGTTAAAACTTCGGAAGGCCATAACTTCTGGCTCGGGAGTCCGAATCAAGTGATTCTTTTTTTGATTCCACAAAACTTTTTGAGATCTATGCACTGACATAAAAATTAATTTTCAGATTTAATGAAGAGGAAGGAGAAAAAACAATTGGTTCTTTATTGCACAGAGATACTAACAATTCATTATATATAATCAAGTAATTCTTATATATATATATATATATATTTAATGAATTGTCTCCTTTTATTTGATGTTTTATTTTTTATTAGATCACATAATATCTTCTACACAATAATGATAGGATATGTTGTGTGTGTATATATATTTAATGAATTGTTAGTATTAACATGAGTTGTTAATATTTTATATTTATATATATATATATATATATATATAATATGTATTTTGAATATATTGTATTTTGAAAATCCAATAATTAATAATATGGATTTTCTTAGATTCTGGAATGTCATGTTATAGGGAGCCTCAAAGTATCGACACTAAATTTGTGGGGCTTGATTTTCAAAGTATCCCTCCCCGTAACGTAACAATTAATACTGGATTTTCAAAATACAATATATTCAAAATTGAGATTATCTCTCCATTAATAATATGGATTTTAAAAGAAAAGAGAAATAGAAAAAATATCGACACTAAATTTGTGGGGCTTGATTTTAGGGGAATAATAGCGTTTGGAAGTTATGCATGAGATCATATGTTGCAAGAGAATATTAATATTAAAATGGAATTGACTGCCACTAAATTTTTGGGGCTTAATTTTAGGGGAATAATGACCTCATCTACCGAGAAAAAAAAAGTGATTATTCTTTGAAGTTTGAAGTTTAATTTCAACATAAAGTCAAGGAGGGAGGGAGAACCAACTAACTTAATTAGGGCATAGTTTTACGATTGATCTTTTATAAGATAAAATAAAAGGTTAGGGGGTTCAATTTAGATTTTGAATTGTCCATATTATGTGATCCATATTATGCAAGAAATACTAACAATTCATTAATTATATATATATATATATATTATGTGATCCATATTGTGCAGGAGATACTAACAATTCATTAAATATATATACACACACATATATCCTATCTTTATTGTGTAGGAGATATTATGTGATCTAATAAAAAAGAAAACATCAAATAAAAGGAAACAATTAACTATATATAATAAGAATCACTTGATAATATTTAATGAATTGTTAGTATCTCCTGCGCAATAAAGAATCAATTATTTTTTCTCCTTTCTCTTCATTAAATCTAGAATTTAATTTTTATGGCAGTGCATAGATCTCAAAAAGTTATGTGGAATCAAAAAAAGAATCACTTGATTCGGACTCCCGAGCCAGAAGTTATGGCCTTCCGAAGTTTTAACCTTTTGTTTTGTATTGTTTTTTTTTTTTTATGATTTAGTCGACTAAGCTATTGTAGCTTAGTCGACTAAATCGCAGGGGAAGTTTAAAAAAAAAATGAGCCCCCGTTTTAGTCGACTAAACAGGGGGCAGATTGTGAAATAGTTTGGAAACAGGGGCATTTTGGTAAATAGTTATTTAATTAATCGCATTTTGGGAAAAAAGCCAAATAGGCCTCATATATAAGTCCATAACAGGCTTTTTTTCCAAAATGCCCCTAATTAAATAACTATTTATCAAAATGCCCTTGTTTTCAAACTATTTCCCACTTTGCCCTTGTTTAGTCGACTAAACCATGGTTTAGTCGAATAAAACGCGGGGTTCCAATTTTTTTTTTTTTTACTTCTCCGAGATTTAGTCGACTAAGCACTGTAGCTTAGTCGACTAAATCTCGGACAGAGAGCATTTTTCACTCAAACACGAGATTTAGTCGACTAAGCTACAATGCTTAGTCGACTAAATATCGGACAGAGGCTTTTTTAAAAGCCCCATTCGCGCAAAATGGAACCCTAATCACAATGCAACCCTTTCCCAACCGAATACTCTTTTCTCAGTCTTTTAGTGAAACCCATCAAAGTTTAATCTCATTCCACCTTGTTCAAGGTATTATTGTTGAAGATTCATTGTAATTTCACTTTGTTCGGATTTTTTTTTTTTTGTAAGCCGAAAGCCTCCCTTTTGCAGCTTCACAAATTCTGGTGTGAAGGATGAGTTCAAGTTCAAACACGTACGTTACTGTAATCTACCATAGTGGGAGGCATTTTGAAGGTCCCGATGGTGTTCAATTTGAAGGAAAAACGAAAATGATGAAAATCAAACGGGGCACTACGTAAAACGAGCTCAAAGAAAGAATTTACCAGAAATTGGGGCTACATGGCAGCCAATGCATTCATCGATTAATTGCCAAAGTGGAGACTATAGTGGGTAAGGATAGTATATACTACATTAGTAACGATGTATGTGATGATGAAGACGTAGAGTGTGTCATAGATGCATTTGCTAATCGGAGAGCACAAAATTTTATTGAGATATATGTTGAGCTTGAATATGGTGAATCATCATCTATACCCATGCATATAAGATCTGCACAGTATCTTGGTCAAGAAGACAGACCTGTCGATGTATCAGCACCTTCACAAGTCTTAAGTCAGGTAACATTAACGGATGAAGGGGAGGATGAGGAAGATGAGAATTGGCACAGCGATGAGGAGGAGGAATATGAGAGGTTTATTCCACTAGGTGACACCTCAGATATTGATGTGGAGGGTGATTTTGATAGAGACACAAATCCAGTAAACTCGAGTACCGCAACAATGCCACCGCTTCGTGTTGACCCAGTTAGAAGCAGTAAGTTAGTAAACTTGTATTTGTAGTTGTATTTGTAATTTTAAGTTAGTGGTTGTAACAACAAAATCATGTTGATGAGATGTAGGGCTCGAGATTGAGCCATTTTGGACCGAAAGCCCGCACTATTCCAAAATTAATTGGGCGCACCGTGACGATGACATGGAGATGTTGTATGGTGATGGTGACGTGCAAGGTGGTTGGCGTTAGGTGATCCATTATATTTGTATCAGCAGTTTCCTTCTAAGTCTGAAATGCAACATGTCGTGAAATTGTATTGCATGAAGTCTCATCGTACAGCCAAAGTTGAAAAAAGCGATGAGCATAGGTTTGTGATGCAGTGTTGGAACCATGCTGACGGTTGTCCCTGGTATATGAGGGCAATTTTCCCCAAGAATGGAAATAGTTGGGTGGTGCGTAAGTGGGGTCAAGAGCACACCTGCCTCAACCAGAGTCTCGCCCGGGATCATAGACAACTAGATTCAGAAGTTATTTGTGCAGCCATTATCAGTAGGTTTTCTATTTTGTTGCGATTACATTTGGTTTGTTTATTGTTTGACATTTAGAACTTGCTTTGTTTTCACCAGGTATGTTAAGAGAAGATCCAGCTTTAAAACCAAGTCTTTGATACAAGAGAGGATACAACGTTTGTATGGATATAATATAACATACAAGAAGGCTTGGAAGGCGAAAATGAAGGCCATTGTGAAGTTATTTGGTGATTGGGAGGAATCATATGCATTCTTGCCCAATTGGTTGACATACATGACGCAATGTAACATGGGTTTGTTTTTAGGGTTGATCTTGATGAATGTTTCGACGAACGTCATTTTTATAGCGACAAACGCGTCTTTCGTAGGGTTTTTGGACATTTCACCAAACCATAGAAGCCTTCAAATATTGTAAGCCCATACTTCAAGTTGATGGCACCCAATTGTACGGAAAATACAAAGGTACTGTTGATTGCGACTTCACGGGATGGGGATGGGAAGCTCCTCCCCATTGCCTTTGCTGTTGTTCCTCCTGGTGAGAAGTATGATGATTGGTGGTGGTTTTTGTGTCTCCTACATGACCATGTGACGCAGAGGTAGGGCATTTGTTTGATATCTGATCGTCATGCCAGTATCATCAAGGTGGTTAAAGATCACCCTACGTGGCAGCCTCCATATGCCTATCATGTGTATTGCCTACGTCATGTTGGGAGCAACTTTAATACTAGATTTAGGGATATGCAATTGAAGAAAACTGTTATGAAACTGGGTATGAAAGTTCACATGTTATTTACTTCTTGAACACATTTGTAATGATTGATTTGTTTCCATTGTTATGAGTTTATGTTCGCTATTATATAGGGTACATGAGTTCAAAGATCATGTTTGACATGAAGTTTCAAGAGTTTATTGATACAAACCCACAGTGTGTCACCTGGTTTGAGTGGCTTCCAAAGGAGTACGATGCAGAAGGATGGAGGTTTGGTCACATGACGACTAACCTCATCCTCGGCATCACTAAACGGTCGTCCAAGCCGCAACCGACCAAGCGTATCCTCTAACCCCTTCATCTGACCATACATCCACCTCCACCTCTTTTTCTGTTTGGCTTCCATCCTGGAAATCTGTTGCCTGTTAGCATGGATGGCTTGCATGACATCACGCAAGGAGAATCCACCATCCGGCTCAACAAAGTCCTCCATCTGAACATCATCATCATCATCAGGGACCTCAGGAGCAACAATGGATGGAACCGGGCCACCTTCAAGTACACCCTCCTTTTCAGGTACACCCTCCTCTACACCAACGTATTGCCACACCCCATCTGCCACCTTGGAGATCTTGCATTGCTCCAATAGCTGTTGTCCAAACCTAGCATTCCACGTTTTATGACTTACCATTTGCTCATTCTGCATTGGAACACCAAAATACTCCAATATTTTCTAAACCAGATAGGCGTATGGGAGTGCAGCTGTATCCTTTTGTTTAGCCTTGGACATCATCCAGCAAATGTAATGCCGCCAATTCACCGGTTTGCCATGCCGAATAAACCACATCACAGGGATGTCACCCTCTAACACCCTCGAATGATTGTAAGCCCGAGGGAACAAAATGTGGGTCATGACATAGAAGAGGATACGGGAACTAACAGTCAGCTACCCAACAGTAACTACAGGTCTATGAACTCCTGGCCTCTTGGCCTCATGCACGCCTCATCTCGATGAAATCCCACAATGACTACATTGCTATCCCCATCATACTTGTATCTATCCTCATCCTCTGCATCAAAATCAAATCCCAGTATATCCTTCCAAATGGGAGCCGTCATCACTATGTCAATCCCGTAGACACGAGACTTCAGTTCGCCATTTATGTAGCTCAGGTTATGGTAGAAAGCTCTCACCATAACCTTTGAATACAGACAAGTCATCTCGGCCAGCCCTGTCAAATAGGAAGCCCCCAACATCGCCATTATCTCAAATCCCTCATCTACAAAGAATGTCATGTCTAATGACTTCGGCTTGATAATGGATCTTCTAGCAAGATTTTCCATGAATTGTGCATGCTCTGCTTCATTATTGTTAAACAAATAACCAAACAGAGATCAAGCAACGGGCTCGGGATCCGGTTGTTGGTGTGACCCAGAGGAGGATGCCCCGCGCTCGCCGGTGCTTAACCCGCCTCTCTCTCTCATTGCCGCTGCCAGAAGGAGCCTCCCTACGACGCATAATTGCAACACCGACCTACAAATGGACATGACAAATCATCAACAAACATTCATAATTTTCAATTTCCCATAGACATTCATCAATTTCACAAACAATCATCATTGCCACTGAAAAACAGAATCAACATTAACAAAATTCATGAAAATCGAAGTGAAATTCGTCCAAAAATCAATGATGGGTTTGTCGAAAAATAAAAGGCGAGGGGGTTAAACTTCATTTCTTTCACTTTCATTGATTGTTAAGAAGGATTCGGTGGGCATATTTCTATCTCACACTAAGCCGGGAAATTAAAAAACAATAATCACTCTGGAAATCCAGGAAGAAGGATAGGGATCAACAAGTTATTGAAAAATGGTTTTTTGATAAGAATTTGGTTGAGAGACAAATTGAATCCATTTATCAACGATTCAATGAAAAATCTTGTATCTATGTTTTGAATTGGTGGATATATGTACATTCATCAATTTCGTAAGGATGAGGATCAATTCAATTAGAATCGGTTTTGAAATAATTGCATTTTCACTTTCACATGTACATTCATCAATTTCATCCATAAAAACAAATGAAATACTCAAATCAATGAAAGAAACACAACAAAACAAGGAGAGCAAAGGGCAAAACGCAAAAACGCAAATGGGGGTTCAAATAAACGCAAAAACGACATCGGAACTTCGAAATTGAGATGGAAACATATCTAAATCGAAGCAAATGGCACAAAATCGACCCAAAAACAACCCAATCAAATCGCAAAACCTAAAAATCCAAATGGTGGTTCGCATAAACGCAAAACCTACGTCGGAACTTTGAAATAGAGATGGGAAACATACCTAAATCGACGAAAATGGCACTAGATTGAAGATCCCCTCGTAACCCACCAAGGAACTGAGCAACGTTTGGGCGGAAAAAACAAAGGAAGAGAGTTCTATAGTGTTTAGTTGGCTATTAGGGTTCCATTTTGAGCGAATGAGGCTTTTAAAAAGCCTCTGTCCGAGATTTAGTCGACTAAGATTGTAGCTTAGTCGACTAAATCTCGTGTTTGAGTGAAAAATGCTTATGTCAGAGATTTAGTCGAATAAGCTACATTGCTTAGTCGACTAAATCTCGGGAAGTCAAAAAAATTGGAGCCCCGCGTTTTAGTCGACTAAACCATGGTTTAGTTGACTAAACAGGGGCAGAGTGGAAAATAGTTTGAAAACAAGGGCATTTTAGAAAATAGTTATTTAATTAGGGATATTTTGAAAAAAAAGCCGTCCATAACATATATATTATTTCGTGTGTTTTCGGTAGATTTTATTAAAATAGATTTCCAATGTCGTCCATCATTTCTAGTTCCCTCCGTGGCTATGACCCGCCATCAATGTCCATCGCATATTTAGATATTTACATTACAGTTGTTCGCTTGGGATGAAGTCCAGAGGCAACCATGTCGTCTTCTGTTGATTTCAGAAGATATACCCACAAGTTGACCCCCCAAAACAAAAAAAAAAAAAAAAAAAAAAAATCTTTACTTTTAAAAATTAAAATTATTATTACGCACAGAAAACTTTCTCTCCCTCTTTTTGTACGTCTACACCAAGCAGCCTACAAAATCTGACCCGTTTTTTCTTGGAATTGGATCCTCTCTTTATCTTATATTCTCCTCATCCCTTCTCATCCAATCTCAATCTTTGATTTTCCTCCTCAATCAATCTAGACAATTGATTTGAATTAATCTTGATTGTCCCTCTTAAAATACTTTTTATTATCAGTCAGTATTCTGAAATATTTTTTAAGATCCTAAAATTTAGGATCTTGAAAAAATATTTTACTATTAAAAAAATACTTCAATATATCGATCTGGTACTAAAAAAATACTTTAATAATTGACTGGTACTTAAAAAATACTTCATGATCTTAAGAAATTATTTTAAAATTTTAAAAAGATATTTTAGGATACTAACTAATATTAAAAATATATTTTAAGATACTGATTATGAGAGATAACGAGGGATGAGGAGAAATGACGCTAAAGAGAGAAACCGAACCCCTTCTTCTCTATATATACAGAGAGAGAGAGCAAGCAAGTAGCCAGTAAAGGGGCAAGACCAAGCTAAAATGGGTTCCGAAGATATGGAGAAAAAGCATTATGTTCTGGTGCATGGTGCTTGCCACGGAGCATGGAGTTGGTACAAGCTGAAACCACGCCTCCAATCCGCCGGCCACCGCGTCACCGCGCTGGACATGGCGGCTTCCGGCATCCACCCCAGCAAAATTGAAGATCTTGCCACTATATCTGACTACTCTGAGCCCCTGTTGAAGTTTTTGGCTTCCCTCCCTCCCAATGAAAAGGTGGTTCTGGTGGGACATAGTTTAGGAGGCTTCAACTTGGCCGTCGCCAGTGACCGGTTCCCGGACAAGGTATCTCTGGCCGTTTTCTTGGCCGCTTTCATGCCGGATACCCATCACAAACCATCCTATGTCCTCGATCAGGTACGCTAGCTTCTCCGATCTCATCGCCAACACCAAATTAAATCTACCACTTCAAAACACAGACACGTTAACTTACCCTGTATTGAAAAAGGTTAAGTTGTAACAAGCAACCTAAGTATCTTGTCAAGGGAATCCAGCCGTATTTTGTAGTGCTGGAGTATTTTTCAAGTATGCTCGACACCTTAAAAGTTTTAAGGTGATATACACACCTGAAAAAAAATATTTCGAGTATTTTTTGTGTTAAATATTTTAAGTTGCTATACACACCAGAAAAAAAAAAAAAAAAAAAATATATATATTTTTTTTTTTTTTTTTTTTTGAGGTATTAGATGCGAGAAAAATACAATATTTTAGGTGGTGGATGCAAGTTTTCACTATTAAATTGCTCTTTTCTTTGTGAGACAGTATAATGAGAGGACACCGCCAGAAGGATGGATGGACACACAATTCCGTGAATGTGGAAGCATAACCACCATGTTGTTTGGACCCCAATTTTTGTCCTCCAATCTCTATCAACTTTCTTCCACTGAGGTATCTTTCTCTGCCTGTTATAGTGTACAAGAAGACTGGATTTTAGGATAGAGTTCTTGATGGTAATTGAGAGGAAATTAAAATTTGCAGGATCTTGAATTGATGAAAGCGCTGATAAGACCAGGGTCACAGTTCGTTGACGACTTGTCTCGAGCGAAGAACTTCTCTAAGGAGGGATACGGGTCGGTTCCACGTGGTTACATTGTTTGCAAAGAGGATATGGCAATTCCGTTGAAGTTTCAGCGATGGATGATAGAGAACTTTGGTGTTAATGAGACTGTGGAAATCAAAGACGCAGATCATATGAGCATTCTTTCCAAGCCTCAAGAACTGTGCGATGCTCTCCTGGCGATCTCTTCTAAGTATGCTTAGATTTATTGATGTCGATGCTATATATTTGTATTTGTGTGTGTCTTTATTTCGTCTCTCTTTTCAAATGTTTCCGGTGAAGACCCTAATAAGTGATTAATAAAGTGAAGCTTTTCTGCGAACTTTTAACAAGAGAAAAGTGTCTCTGACTTGGATTCTGTATAATTTTCAAAGTAGCAACAATTTTTACCGCTAATTCACGTCAAAAGACTCAAAATTTTCTGATATCCTTGAACCGAGAGCGGCAGCTTATTGCTGGTGAATGATTAACATTTTAGACTGGCCGAAAGGGAAAAATCTTTTTTTTTTTCGCCTTCAAGAGAGGTGGCTAGCAATCTAATCATGGTCCAACCAAGTCAATTCAATCATAATTAAAATAATTTAATTTAATTAAAACATAAAAAATATTTAAATATAATTATGGAAAATTAATATTATCTAAATAAAAAACACATTGATGCATGGCTTAATGATTGAGTAGGAAATAATTAACAAAATTCGACCAGATTGACTCATCCAAGCCATCGATTGAGTTGACCTTGGGTCACTTCCCATGAGTAAATTACCTTGGGTCACTTCCCATGAGTAAATTGATTATCATTTGGCACTCCATATCTAAAGGCACAGTTCATTGCATTGAAGTTATCTTTCTTTACTTCTGATTTCCTCTTTCACAGAAGTGGGCTTCACTCACCGGTGACAATTACTATTATTATTATAAGACAAAACAAATACTAATAAATTTCATAAACGTGATGGAGGAGAGAGTGGAGGTCGTAATTGAAAACAAAATGCCAAAAACATTGAGGTGGTGGTTGGGGAGTGGGGGGCAATTGGGGCACAAGGAAAGTGATTGTTAGTTGAGAAAAATACCTTGGTGATTTTAACAAGGGAAAATCTCCCACATGGCCTAAATTAATAAAAAAAAATTGTTAAAAAATGTCTAAAAAAAGTCACATATCAAAAAAAATCATAAGGCCTTTTTTAGGTATTATTTCTAATTATAAATGCAAATTACACTACAAAAGTGTCCTATAATTAGAACGGGAGGTATTATTTCATAAATGTTAACTGTTATATTAGTATAACATTAAGAACTAAATCAGTAGATGTTAACAACAATATCCTAACAATTAGATTAGTACCTGTTAACAACCATATCAGTACACGTTAACAACTAACGTCTTACTCCCTCTGGTCTTTATTATAAGACACCAACTAACAAGTTCATTTGGTCTTTTTTATAAGGCACTTACTTGTTCCCAATGAGCATTAATTATTTGTTTCCATGTTTGCCCATAATTAATGAAGGTAGTAGGTGAGAGTAATAATTAATATAATATTAGAGTTTAGTGTAATTAGTAGGGGTAATATTGGAAGTTACTTAAAGTGTAGGGTAACTTTATTGACTTTAACTTTTTTTATTGGTTTGTGAGATTTGTTAGTTGGTGCCTTATAATAAGGACCAGAGGGAGTATGAAATAATATCAGAAAATGTCCTGTAACATTTTTTGACATGCAACTTTTTCTTAGGGCTTCTTTGACAATTTTTTGGTTATTTGGGCCTGAGGTAGATGTTCCCTTTTAAAATTAAATAATCTAATAATCTTAACTACTCTCACACATACGTATCAAAAAAAAAAAAAAAAAAAAAAAAAAAAAACTACTCTCACACAAGACAAAAGTGATAACCCAAAAGTTTCAAGTGAATGATGTGACGACAGCAAAAACTAAAACTGGTCTTAAAATAATTCATTAGCAACCTGATCTTAATTAGTGAATGAAATTAATCAAGCTTAATGAGTTTCAAATGTTAAATATGTACCACATCAGATGGGCTTTACAGTTTAACTTCAAGCCAGTTAAGTGGGCCGGGAGTATGGTGGTGATTCATCCTGACTGTAGAATTGCTTTCAGTTCACTATGTTTGTCCTATTTATTTACTCACTAATTAAGCTTGGCAAAAATTATCAATTCCTGTAATGAATATCAATGAATCAACACACGCACACACAAGCTATGAATATGAACAGCCATAACATTCAAAAGCTGTTAACCATAACATCTATGAGGTCAAACATCATAAAAATCCTCCAATTGCACGGAACCCGCTTCTAATTAATCATACATCACTGTTTGAAAGTTAAATTTATTTGAATCGAAATAATAATGCACGGTACCTAACTGTTACTTTGATTCTATTTATAAGTTCATTTTGATCAAAAAAATTTAATCTTATATATAAGTCTCATTTCAAGGTATTAAATGAGGAGATCAGATATTGTTACTACAATTTTTTGTTACTACCATTTTTCCACCATTAGATCAGAATCTTAATAGGAGAGAGAAATTATAAAGGTAGATGAGATTCTGATCTAACGGTAGAAAAGTGGTAGTAACATTGGTAGTAACAAAAAATGGTAGTAACAATATCCTACCCCTTAAATGAGATTGTGACAATTTTGCCAATATTAATTGTACCAATAAAAATAGGGGATAGGATATTGTTACTACCATTTTTTTGTTACTACCAATGTTACTACTACTTTTCCACCGTTAGATCAGAATTTCATCTACCTTTATAATTTCTCTCTCCTATTAAGATTATGATCTAACGGTAAAAAAGTAGTAGTAACATTGGTAGTAACAAAAAATGGTAGTAACAATATCCTATCCCTAAAAATAGATACCACTCTAGTCCTATTTATAAGTCTACTTTGACCAAATCCCACATACCAAGAAAAGTTAGTTGACATAATGATTATGAGGTAAATTTTTAACTTTGCCCTCATTTATGATTGAATATTTTTCAACTGTTTCTTCTCTCTCCATCTTCATGGGTGCAATTAATATGGGTAAAATTGTCACAATCTCATTTATTACTTAAAAATGAACTTATAAATAGGACCGAATTTTTTTGGTCAAAGTGGACATATAAATAGGATCAGAGTGGTAGAGAAGAAAAAGTTGAAAAATACTCATTCATAAATGAGGGTAAAATTAAAAATTTATCTCATAATCATTGAACTATCTACCTCTCTTTGGTATATTTGATTTAGTTAAAATAGATTTATAAATAAGATCAGAATGGTAAGTGCTTTGGATTTATGAATTTTGGAAAATTATTTAAAATTCTGGAGAGAGAAACATTTCTGGATAGACAGGACGAAAACTACCTCAAGAGGGGAGAGGTTGTATAACTTGGATGCCAAAAAATGGGGCCCAAATAAGAGGTATCCATTGGGATTGGCCCCTCCTCATAAACGATCTTTGACTCCATATTGGAACGAATGCATATTACATGCACATAATTATGTCTTTCTTAAAGCCATACCTCTAATTAGAGGTATAAAGATATTTTTTTTTATTTTTTAATTTTTTTTTTTATATATTGTATTTATATAGATTTAAATTATATATCGCTTTTCGATATTTTTTTGCAGATCAAAGATCTTAAATTAATTAATTTTCCTAATACCGGTGTTTATGCATAAATGCGTAACCGGAAATTAATTAATTTGACATCTTGGGTGCAAAAAAAAACTCGTAAAAAAAGTATATAATTTAAATCTAGATAAATACAATATATAAAAAAATCAAAAAAATATGCTCATACCTCTAATTAGAGGTATGAGCACCTAAGAAGCACATAATTATGTGCATGGAATGAGAACCCGGAACTATTGGTTTAGGAGGTCCAACATAATTAACTATTAAGTGGATCAAAAGTACCAACAAACTTTTAAAAAGGAGTGCCCAAAGACAATGCCATTAGCAAAAAGTTAATATCCGTTATTTAGGGTGTGAGATTGGCCAACGAACTTTTACTCCATGAGCGCCTAAAGACAAAATTCTAAATTTTACTAAATTAAATAATTTTTTCAAAACTACTTGTATAGATATTTATGGACAAAAATTACTCATTCTTTAATTTTGTCAAAATTATAATTTGCTAAAATAAACAAAAGTTTTAATTAAAAATATAATTATATGATTTAAATAAAAATGACGCCTTTGATTGCATTAGTTTGAGAATTATTTTCCCAACCGCTTCAATTTGGTACATTTTTTTAAAAAAAAGTTCTTATTTTGGTAAATTCCCCCTCCTCCGCCCCTAGACGCTCCATAAACTCCATTAAAGGGTCCACGTAGTCTGTAAAAGATTTCAACTTATGCACCTGCTTGGGGTGGGTCCCAGAAGCAGCGAGGTCGAGAGCGGTGACATTGTCGCCGTGTGATCGGAGAAGAGGGAGGAGCTTGTACCAACACCATGCTCCGTGAACCAACACAAAATGCCTCTTCTTCTTCTCCTTTTACATTTTGCCTGCGTTGCTCCTTCTCCTTTGCTCTCTATAAAACTGCCGCTGCTCTGCTTCGAGGAAAATGGGATGGTCGTGTTAAGTTTCGTCATTCCCAACGTCCCTTCTTTTCCTCCTGACTTTTAATCCAGATATTTTCTTCTTGCTTTCTTCCATGTGGATGTGGATATTTGATATGTGGGTAAAGGAGCAAAAATACACATGTACTTTATCCTTGGGAGCGCCCAGTACCATATGCTTTTTTTGGGAGCAAAAATACACATAAGCTTTCAAAAGTGAAGCAAATTTACCATCTCCGTTACCAATCATAGACGTCCGTTAGTTTTTATTTTGTAGACCCCACATGTCATCTTTTTCTCCCTATTTCTTCATCACGCGCCTGGACTCAGCCTTCTTCTTTCAAACTTTTTCTCTCTCTTCCTCTCTCTCATCGACATATTCTTATAAGTCTGCTTCTGAAACCTTTTCGTACCAATCCGTTCCTTCATAGCCAAAGAAAAACCAAAGCTTCTGAAACATTTTCGAGATATAATTACACCTTAACCCAATGAATATATATATATATATATATATATATACCTGCTAATAGCTTAGAAGAGTGTAGATCATCCCTATGGAATTCACCATTATTATTGTTCTTCCCGAGCATTACTACAATACTCTGTTTTTTTCTTCCCACACAGAGCTCTATTTTTTCTTCACAAGCACTACACACTTTTGTCTGCGCTGCAACCTGTGGGCATCGTTGATTTAACCGAACACGTGATCTGAGTGGAATAATTATGTTAACTGTGATTACTAAATTATACTAGTTAACACGTAGGTTCCCACGGCATATTCTGAGTGAGTGCCCACATCTCTGGGACAACCCACCTGCCTAGTCTATGGGCTGAATCAAATGTTAAATTCCAGAGTTCCATCCCTTTGTCCTCACTACGCTCTCCCTATTTTTCTATCTCTCTTTTCTCTCTTTTTGCTGATATATTCTATCGAGTACATTGTAATACACACATATATATAGCCTATGGTTGCCAACTCTGTGCCTCCTTTTGTGACTTTGCTTCTTCATGAAAACCGTGTAGCATTTAATCCTCAGCCTCCTTTATTGACTTTTTCTTCATCCATTAACTCATCATATCAGCAGCTTTAATAATATAGAGCCAGAAGGTGGCACGAGAGAATAACCAAATTGTTTTGCTTCTAATTACATGACAACTCACGCTTCCATTCTGTATGCATTTGACAACTCATGCTTACACTTCTTTATCCATATGACAACGCATGTTATGAATTAAGTGCTATAATGATTTTTCCTGCCTATAGAATTTTAAATGGTGAATAATCCTACTAAAAGCTACTTATCACAGCCTTGGACTTGATCTCCCAAATACCGTGTCGGCCTTAGCGTGATCACCCCTCTCGATCTTGCTAAGTCAGCCGAAACCTCACGAGTAGGCAAGGAACACAAAGACTAAGAGAACTTTAGAGAGAGAAAGAGAATCTAGAGAGAGAAGCTCTTGAATGTGAAATGATTCAATTCCCTTGGATGTTTACAAATGAAGGAGGCATCTCCTATTTATAGCCTACCACCTCCTCAATGAACGGTCGAGATTGAAAAGATCCTACGGTGTACAATGGTTCTCCGTAACCTTCCCTAGAAATATCTAGATATTTACATATTTCCACAAGTTTCTAGAATTCTCTACAAAACTCTACCAATATCTACACATGTCTACCACATTCTAGGAGCTTCTAGACTTGTCCATACTTGGAGTCTAAACCTCCTAGTTCAATGCAGAGTGTCCGTGCACGCGAATTATCCAGTGTTCCTTTCCGGCGTGACACTCTCCCCCACCTAATCCAGTGACGTCCCGTCACCGTGCGGTCCACGATCACCCTCGTCTTCATGAAATGGTCGGAACATTCTCACATGAAAGACGGGATGAATCTTCAAGTTTGGGGGAAGGTCCAACTTGGAGGTACTCCTTCCCCGCCCTTCCCACAATCTTGTACGGCCTCGGACAAGACCCCGAAATCCCTTGATTCGTTTGGGAGGAATCTTCATGATCACCTTGTCTCCTACTTGGTATTCGAGACTTGCTTCTTCCCATCCGCAATCTCCTTCCTCCTCTTGGCCACCTTGCCATGGAAGGATCTCGTCTCCTCGCCTTCTCGGCCTAATGTATCACCCATTACATCGCCCGTACCAATTCCTTGCTCCATCCCACGTTCCACCTCTTCCGGGCGGCAACCTTTCTTGGAGCCTTGGTGGCATGAGGTCTTCATTCCTCTTCAAGATAGGTGAAATGTTCCCACAATCCTCCACATCAGGATCCACCACCTTCAAAGCCGCAAGGTAGGTGACTGACAAGCGAACATCTCGGTCATCGCTTGTTGTGGGCACTGTGCAACCAAGCCCCTTTTCAATGAAGCTCAACGAATCTTCACCCGGCATGAGGACTACTTTTGCCTTGGGCAAAAAGTCCAGTCCCAGTACCACATTGAAGTCATCCATAGGGGCAACCGACATATCCACGGCCCCCTTCCACGTACCAATGCATAGCTCTACTCCACGAGCCACGCCTTCGAGAGGTTTGGCACAAGTGTTGACAGTCTTCCACCATCCCCTTCGTGCCTCAGTAATTGAGAGACCAACCCTCTTGGCCTCTTCCGAAGTGATGAAGTTATGGGTCGCCCGGTGTCCACCATCACCTTCACCGGCTTCCCATTCAACGTTGCCTCTACATGCATGAGGCCTTTACTCCTCGGAACAGGTTCCCCATGTTTAGCCTTCAAGGCATTCAAGATTCTGAGAGATCCCATTCGCATGATTGGCTCCTCCTTGTCAGGTCCATCTTTCCCTTCAACCATGGCTGACAAGCTACCAAGCTTCGGACACTTACTCATGTAGTGCGGCCCTTTGCACACGTAGCAGCTTATTGTCCTCTTCTTCTTTTCCTCAGGTCGGTCCTTCTGAAAGGACTTGCTCGCTCCTCCCTTGATGAACTCCTTACCTTTGTCTCCCCCACCGTTCCCATGATTGGACTCGAAGACTTAGGTGCGAAGTCTCACCTTTCTCACCCCTTTGATAATCGTGAGACTCTCAAGAATGGCAATGGCTTCATCCACAGTCGTTACACCACGCCGTTGGAGTTCATGTTTGGCCCAATTCTGAAGACCATCTACAAAGTAGAACAATGTCTCCTCACTGCTAAGATTAGGAATTTGCAATGTGAGGGTAGTGAAGTCCCTTACATAATCCGAAATCGAGGTCTTGTGCTTGAGTTCCCTCAACTTCTTTCTAGCCACATAGACCACGTTCTCGGGATAGAATTGTTTCTTCAGTTCCCTCTTGAAATCTTCCCATGTTTCGATCATGCAAAGGCCCTTCTCCATGTCTGCATGCTTCCTACGACGCCACAACATAGCATTATCAGTAAGGAACAAGGAAGCGGTGCGTACCTTGGTTGTGTCGTCGACCAAGTTCAAGCTCTCAAGATATCTCTCCATTTGCCATAAGAAGTTCTCAACCTCCTTGGCATCACGAACGCCTTGAAATTCTTTCGGCTTAGGGAGATCCAACCTTACCTCCCTTTCTCCACTAGTACCACCAACCAACGGAGCCCTTGTTTGTTTCTCTAAAGAAGTCTTTAGAGAGTTGAGCTGTCCTTGCATCGCGGTAATGGCATCCATTACCTTCGCCTCGAGTCGCCTCATGTACTCAGCTCGTTCCTCCTCAACATTGAGGTGCGAATCAAGATCCGACCTCAAGTTGTCCAATTGGCCAAGGGTGTGGGTTTCAAGTGTCTCAAAGTCACCTTCCACCTTGTCCACCCTATTAGCCACCCCGTGTAAGGCCTCCTCCAAAGCCTCCACTTTTTCCATCAAAGAGGCAATATCTCGGCTTGGCGGGACTTACTTGATCCTCGGGTCTTCTTTGCCTCGGGAGCAAGTTGGGTCTCTCTACCCCTTTCTTCTCCGGCCCACAACAACTTCCTCGTCGTTCCCGACATTCTTGCCTACGAACCACGTTCACAGCTTTGAACCTAGCTGCTCCAAACCAGGCTCTGATACCACTTTGTCACGGCCTTGAACTTGATCTCCCAAATACCGTGCCGGCCTTAGCGTGATCACCCCTCTCGATCTTGCTAAGTCAGCCGAAACCTCACGAGTAGGCAAGGAACACAAAGACTAAGAGAACTTTAGAGAGAGAAAGAGAATCTAGAGAGAGAAGCTCTTGAATGTGAAATGATTCAATTCCCTTGGATGTTTACAAATGAAGGAGGCATCTCCTATTTATAGCCTACCACCTCCTCAATGAACGGTCGAGATTGAAAAGATCCTACGGTGTACAATGGTTCTCCGTAACCTTCCCTAGAAATATCTAGATATTTACATATTTCCACAAGTTTCTAGAATTCTCTACAAAACTCTACCAATATCTACACATGTCTACCACATTCTAGGAGCTTCTAGACTTGTCCATACTTGGAGTCTAAACCTCCTAGTTCAATGCAGAGTGTCTGTGCACGCGAATTATCCAGCGTTCCTTTCCGAGCGTGACATACTGCTGCTGTTGCTGAAGGGATTTGTATTTGGAAAGTGAAGAACAGTTCTAGTGGAAGTAGCTCAATGCCAATGGATTACCGGTATTGTAGGATGAAGGAGGTGCTTTCGACAGGATTGGAGTGAGGAATGAAGAAACAGAGAGAAATGGGGTGAGAGAGAGAGAGAGAGCGTGTCTGTGGGGCCAGAGGGAATGGTTTTGCACAGAAAAAGTGAAGAAAGAACGAATGAATATAAAGGAAAGGAGGAGAGAGGTGGATAATTATGGGGCCCACCAACCAAAAAGCTAACAGGACGTTTACGTGGTTAATAAAGATGGTAGTTTTGGTCCATTTCAGAAAGCTCATGTGTATATTTGCTCCAAAAAAAAGTATATGGTGATGAGCGCTCCCGGGGAAAAACACACGTGTGTATTTTTACTCCTTTACCCTTGATATGTTGAGTAACTAATTTATAAATATTAATTAAATTAGTTATTTGTAATAATATATTTCTTTTTCAATCATGTGCATTATAATTATTGTCAAATTTATGATTTTTTATATTTTTAATTTATAAAATTCGTCAACTTGCTCTTAAATTTCTTGATTGTAAACTTGGTTAAATTCACCCATTCACATAAAATTTTCCGTTTTTCTGTAACTTGCAAAACTGTATGTTTATTTCAACTCGCTTTAAAACTTATGCTAGCTTTTCAAACTTGATCATAAATTTTTTTCTGCCAAATATAATAAAATATGGATGTAGTTTTGGGATAATTTGACATAATCTTATGTCAAGTGACATGACAAACGATAAACACTCCCTAATACATACACTTATATGTTACGATGGTTTTGATATGTTATTTCGTGTGTTTTTCGTAGATTTTATTAAAATAGATTTCCAATGTCTTCCATCTGGCCATATTTCTAGTTTCCTCCATGGCTATGACTCGCCATCAATGTCCATCGCATATTTAGATATTTACATTACAGTTGTTCAAATCAAAGTCGTAGGCAAGGCACTCGCTTGGGATGAAGTCCAGAGGCAACCATGTCGTTTTCTGTTGATTTCAGAAAATATACCCACAAGTTGACCCCAAAAAAAAAAAGACTCTTTACTTTTATAAATTAAAGTAAGGAAAAATTATGTGTAGGTCCCAATAATTAGAAATAATTACAATTAAGTTCCCTAAAATACCAAATTACACATAAGTCCCTAGAGACTTTTTTGATATTATTTATATGGAAACAAAATTCAAGTTTTTAAATTTTGTTGTAAATATGACATTTCTTATTGTAAATATGACTTTTTCTGTTGTAAATGGCTAGATTTTAAATTTTGTTATAAATATGGCACTTCCTATTGTAGATATGACTTTTTCTATTGTAAACAAAATCTAGGCGTTTAAATATTGTTTAAATATGACACTTTCTGTTGTAAATATAACTTTTTTGTTGTTGTAAATGGTCAGTTGTTTAAATGTTGTTATAAATATGACACTTTTTATCAAATATAAAATTTTCTGTTATTAATACAAATAATATAAAAAAGTTTCTAGAAATTTCTATGTATTTTGGTGATTTCAAAATATCTAATTAATCCTTGGGACCTGCACATAATTTCCTTTAAAATTATTATTACGCACAGAATTCTCTCTCCCTCTTTTCGTAAGCCTACACCAAGGAGCCAACAAAATCTGACCGCTTCTTCTTTATATGTACAAAGAGAGACAGCAAGTAGCCAGTAAGGGGCAAGACCAAATTAAAATGGGTTCCGAAGGTATGGAGAAAAAGCATTATGTTCTGGTGCATGGTGCTTGCCACGGAGCATGGAGTTGGTACAAGCTGAAACCACGCCTCGAATCCGCCGGCCACCGTGTCACCGCGCTGGACATGGCGGCTTCCGGCATCCACCCCAGCAAAATTGAAGATCTTGCCACTATGTCTGACTACTCTGAGCCCCTGTTAAAGTTTTTGGCCTCCCTCCCTCCCAAGGAAAAGGTAGTTCTGGTGGGACATAGCTCAGGAGGCTTCAACTTGGCCGTCGCCAGTGACCGGTTCCCGGACAAGGTATCTCTGGCCGTTTTCTCGGCCGCTTTCATGCCGGATACCCATCACAAACCATCCTATGTCCTCGATCAGGTACGCTAGCTTCTCCGATCTCATCCCCAGGCCAACACCAATATTAAATGATCTGCCACTTCAAAACACAGACACTTTAACTTAACTTACCCTATATTGAAAAGGGTTAAGTTGCAACAAGCAACCAAAGTACCTTGTCAGGGGAATCCATCCGTATTTTGTAGTGCTGAAGTATTTTTTAAGTATGCTCGACACCAAAAATATTTTTTGTGTTAAATATTTTAAGGTGATATATACACCAGAAAAAAAAAAAAAAAATTGAGATATTAGATGCGAGAAAATGCAATATTTTAGGTGGTGGATGCAAGTTATCTCTATTAAATGGCACTTCTCTTTATGAGACAGTATATCGAGAGGACTCCGCCAGAAGGATGGATGGATACACAATTCCGTGAATGCGAAAGCATAACCACCATGTTGTTTGGACCCCAATTTTTGTCCTCCAAGCTCTATCAACTTTCTCCCACTGAGGTATCTTTCTCTGCTTGTTTTAGTGTACAAGAAGACTGGATTTTAGGATAGAGTTCTTGATGGTTGAGAGGAATTATAATTAAAATTTGCAGGATCTTGAATTGGTGAAAGCGTTGATAAGACCAGGGTCACTGTTCGTTGACGACTTGTCCAGAGCGAAGAACTTCTCTAAGGAGGGATACGGGTCGGTTCCACGTGGTTACATTGTTTGCAAAGAGGATATGGCAATTCCGTTGAATTTTCAGCGATGGATGATAGAGAACTTTGGTGTTAATGAGACTGTGGAAATCAAAGATGCAGATCATATGAGCATTCTTTCCAAGCCTCAAGAAATGTGCGATGCTCTCCTGGCGATCTCTTCTAAGTATGCTTAGATTTATTAATGTCCGTGCTATATATATCTGTATTTGTGTGTTTATTTATTTCGTCTCTCTTTTCAAATGTTTCCGGTGAAGACCCTAAGTGATCAATAAAAGTGAAGTTTCTGCGAACTTTTAACAAGAAGAGAAAAGTGTCTCTGACTTGGATTCTGTATAATTTTCTTGAATTTACAAACTAGCTAGCAACAATTTTTACCGCTAATTCATGTCAAAAGACTCAACATCTTCTGATATCCTTGAACCGAGAGCGGCAGCTTATTGCTGGTGAATTATTAACATTTCAGACTGGCCTAAAGGAAAAAATCCTATTTTTTTCGCCTTCAAGAGAGGACAAAAAACCAAATTTACACTCGGCGAGTAATCTATCATGGTCCCAACCAAATCAATTCAATTATAATTAAAAAGATAATTTAATTGGAAAAAAACATAAAAAAAATATTTAAATATAATCAGTATTCATGGAAAATTAATATTCAATAATTTTTTTATCAGATAAAATAAAACAAAAAAATCACATTGATGCATGGCTTAATGATTGTTTAGGAAATAATTAAACAAAATTCGACCAGATTGACTCATCCAACCCATTGATTGAGTTGACCTTGGGTCACTCTTCCCATGAGTTAAATTGATTATCATTTGGCACTCCACATCTTAAGGGAACGTTTCCATATCGTTTTGGAAGATCACATTTCATGGCATTGAAGTTATCTTTTTTTATTTGATTTTTTCTTTCAGTTTTTGAAAAAAAGTGGGTTATCTTTTCACTCACCGGTGAAATTTTTTTAAATTATTATTATTAAAAGACAAAACAAATACTAATAAATTCCATAAACGATTGATAAGGGTTCATTGCATTGAAGTTATCTTTCTTTACTTCTGATTTCCTCTTTCACACGAGTGAAAACAAAATTATAAGACAAAAAAATATACTAATAAATTTCATAAACGTGATAGAGGAGGAGGTCGTAATTGAAAACAAAATGCCAAAACATTGATTGAAAAATAGTAGAGAGAAAATAGCGTGGTGATTTAAAAAATAACGTGGTGATTTTAACAATTAAATAATCTAATAATCTTAACTACTCTGTACGTAAGACAAAAGTGATAACCCAGAAGTTTCAAGTGAATGATTGACGACAGGAAAAACTAAAACTGGTCTTAAAATAATTCATTAACAATCTGATCTTAATTAGTGAATGAAATTAATCAAGCTTAATGAGTTTCATATGTTAAATATGTACCACATCATATGGGGACAGTTTAACTTCAAGCCAGTTATTTATAAATGTTAATAATTATATCGTAGCAGAAGGGATTAACAACTAAATGATCGTGGGTTCGTTAACAACAATATCCTAACAACTAAATTAGTAGCTCTCATAAAAATGTTAATAACTATATCAATACACGTTAACAACTAAAATTTTATTAAATAAAAAAAAAAGTGGGAGTATGGTTTTAACAACTAAATTCATCCTTATTGTACAATTGCTTTCAGTTCACTATGTTTGTTCTATTTATTTACTCCTAGTTATTTATTCACTAATGACAAAAATTATCAATTACTGTAATGAATATCAACGAATCAACACATGCACACACAAGCTATGAATATGAACATTCCTGTTTGAAAGCTATTAACCATAAAATCTATGAGGTCAAAAATCATAAAAATTTCTTCAATTGCACGGAACCCGCTTCTAATTAATCATAAATCCCTGTTTGAAAGTTAAATTTATTTGAATCCAAATAATAATGACACGGTACCAAACTACCTAAGTGATTTGGATTTATGAATTTTGGAAAAATATTTAAAATTTTGGAGAGAGAAATATTTCTGGATAGAGAGTATGATTTTTTTTATTTTTTATTTTGGATATCTCATATAGAGGAAGAGCTCCCAACACTATTTTCACCATTTTCACATCTCAAATCGAGAATATAGTGGTAGGAAAGCTTTGAATAGTTGTTTTTTTTTTTATACTAAAAGTTTTGGAGGGGTTCGACAGGGGAAGAGTCACTGAGCAAGCCCAACACTATTTTCACCATTTCGCTTACCAAACCGAGGACATGGTAGTAGGAAAACAAGTCTGGATCTTACCATCTATACCAACTCCCAATAGTTAGTTGTTAGTAATAGTATGAAAATTACCTCAAGAGGAGAGAGGTTGTATAACTTGGATGCCAAAAAATGGGGCCCAAATAAGAGGTATCCATTGGGATTGGGCCCTCCTCATAAACGATCTCCGAGTCCATATTGAAACCCAATCTTCGTTGAAACTGCCAAATGCCATGCCATTTTGGAAATTTAAATATCAGGCATAATAATTAATTAAATCTAGGAATTGGAAATGTTCAAATATGCAAATACACATGCTTATGGATCCTATTGGAAGTGTTTATATGCCGAACCAATGCACTTCCAATCACAATGACGTACTCCCAATCAAGGAACTTAATTAAATACAATTGAATTGTTCTAAATTTAAAATATTTTTAAAAAAACTTACAATTAATAAATTATTCTTAAGGAGAATTATATTAAATTTGTCATTTTTCATCCTAAAACTTTGTCATTATTTACTCTTCAGTTTTTCCTTTGCATCTCATTGCAATTCCCCGTATTTTTATATTAAATTCTGTTCACATCAAAATAATCTTTTCAATAAAAGTACAAAAATCTAGTTATTATTTCAGACGACACAAAACCACTTCCTTTGAGTGCTCATCAAAGATGATAAACAAAATCTGGCTCTAATTTGAATGGCGGAGATTTTAAAGAGACTGGTATTACCTCGTGTATGAGAGGGACGGTGCCGAAGTCAGGAGAAGGAATGGAAGCGGCGACAAACACGGCGGCGGCAATCTTGTGGGGGAAGCGTTCCATGGCCATGGATATGCAGAGGCCACCTGAGCCATGCCCCACCAATATCACTCTCTCCTCTGCCCCCAGACGTTCCATAAACTCCATTAAAGGTTCTACGTAGTCTGTAAAAGATTTCAGCTCATGCACCTGCTTGGGGTGGATCCCAGAAGCAGCGACGTCGAGAGCGGTGACATTGTGGCCTTGTGATAGGAGAAGAGGGAGGAGCTTGTACCAACACCATGCTCCGTGAACCAACACAAAATGCCTCTTCTTCTTCTCCTTTTCCATTTTGCCTGCGCTGCCCCTTCTCCTTCGCTCTCTATAAAACTGCCGCTGCTCTGCTTCGAGGAATATGTGACGGCCGTGTAAGTTTCGTCCTTCCGAACATCCCTAGCTTTTCCTCTTGACCTTTAATCCAGATATTTTCTTCTTTCTTTCTTCCATGTGAATGTGGATATTTGATATGTTGGTTAACTAATTTATAAATATTAATTAAATTAGTTATTTATAATAAATGTATGTTGTTTTTTTTTTAAAAAAAAAAAAATACTTTTCTTTTTTAATCATGTGCATTATAACAATTGTCAAATTTATGAATTTTTACATTTCTAACTTATAAAATCACGTCAACTTATTCTTAAATTTTTTTAGTTGCATACTTGGTTAAATTCAGCGGTTCACATAAAATTTGTCGTTTTTCATAACTTGCAAAACCATATGTCTATATCAACTCACTCTAAAACTCATGCTAGTTTTTTAGATTTGATCATATTTAAAGATTTCCTATATAAACTTCATAAAAATATTTTTGCTAAATATGATAAAAGATGCATGTTGGTAGATTTAATTTTAATTATTTGATTTAAAATATATTTAAACCAAATTTTTATCATTTGTATATTTTAATTATTTAATTATATATTCATAGTAACTATTTATTGATTGATATGAGCATATGATTCAAATTTACAACATATTTATCACAAATTCACTTAAACTCATGAAGTCTAACTACATTAATTATAACAACCCCTTCACCAAAAACCTTGCTGTAGGATTCCACCTGAAAATATGTAGTATGACCCAAAAACATGCATCTTCAAGAGCCCTGCTAAAAATATACAAAAACTAAATTGTCAAATTAATTATCGTAAAAATGTTAAATTTTGATACGCCAATTCAAATACTTGTAATGTTTGATAAACTCGATAGTTTCTCGTCTCTATACACATTCTCATTGTTGACATAGTATAGGATTCATCAACATGGGCATTCTCTAAACGTGTTTGGTAGAGAGCTCACAGGGCATTTATGTATAAATAAAAAATAAAAAAAGCCCAGTGGAAATCACAATGTAAAAAAAGTACAATGGGAAGCTAAAAAGAGCTCCAATTAGGTGAACGCTCACTTGAGGAGCGTTGTGCCGCTGGAAAAGATAACACCAGCATTCCAAGTCTGTCGTGTCGTATCAAAAAAGTCTGTCGTGTCTCGTTTAAAAAGGAGCTGAACATCCAACACGTGGTAGACCCCACAACTTGTAGACTTCGTTATTCACATAAAAATAAATTAAAAGTTTATTTCTTTTACATTTAATGAAACATGAACAGGAATTTTTGAAAATGAAAATTTTGGCTATCCAATAAGATTTTTTAAATACGTGGTTTATTAATTTTTTAAAATAATAATTTAACTTCTTTTTTCAAATTTAAATTTTATCTTCAATTATTTCAATATATACAACTAATATTAATACATGTAGTATTTAATAAGATTTATATCATTTTTCGTCTTAACTGACTTTTCAATCACTAACGCAAAGACATTTCCATTTGGAGAAAAGTCACCTCTGTTATTATCAATCTAAAAACAAATCATATTTATAATCTGTTTTTTTTCCTATCTAATAAAAAATAAGTCACTTCTCATCGCTAACCCAAATAGGCTACAATCTTCTATCCAATGGACATGCAGTGCCATCTCGGTCACTCCAATGCGTGCGAACACGCCGGTTACTGGCACAAATGGACAACCAAGCAAAGCCACTATTCACAATATGTCATGTACTCTGTTTTGGGAAAGGAGACATGAACAAATCACCAAGGAGTTTACAGAACACCAAGTGTGAGTGAAACTTGTAGTTTCCTGGTTGGGGGGCTCGAGCATTTAGTGGGTGTTTGACAAACACTGCCAAAACTGATCTCAAATCATTGGTTTTGCTGGTTTTCACTTGCTCAAGGCCGGTTTGACAGATTTTCTTTTACCTTGTTCCCCCTCTCCCGTAGACCAGACTAGAAACCAATTCATCAGTTTTTTTCCTGGGATGAAATGGCTGTTCCAGTCTAGGTTTTTGAACATCGTCATTATAAAGATGTACTAATCTTGCTAATGAACTTGTAAGGGTTAGATCCTGCATATTAGCAGCAGTAAATTATTTTAACATCAAAGGATATGTAACTACAACACTGAGGATTGAACTAATCAAATCACTTGCCTCAGGTGGAGATAATTGGTTAACTTGCAAAGCCAAGAAGTTAAATCTCAACAGCATGGTGGTTGGAGTCTTGTTAGGCACGTCATCCATACATAAAAACTCTGTCCATTTGAGGGTCTATGTACTTGGACACCTGCAAAACTTTCCTCTTGACGTCAGAAGAAATTCTTAGATGCATCTCCGGTTGATCATGATTCATGACCAGGCATGTAAACTGTGTCAGGGAGCCTGAATGGATGTCTTGCAATTTCCCTAAGCACAAGCTCTCTAGTCATCTGAACTGGCCAATTTGTTTAAGAACAATAAATTCATGCATGGATCCTAAAGGTAAGTAACAGAGAGCTCAGAATAGACTGAGATGGATCAATAATATGCACATACCAAAGACTAGATACCAGAAGCAGCCAAGGCCAGAGGCAAGGCTCTGTGACCCTCCACAACAATTTAAACTGACATCATGCTCTGTGAGTATGCTCCCAATATCTTTCTCTTCTGTTCATCGCATTACCTCCCCCTTTATCTTCATCTCCAATACCTTCCAATCAGCAAACTGACAAATATACACAATCTGTCAAGCAGTGAAAAGCATTTCTGCCATAGCATCTAAAATTACACTCAAGCAGAACAGGTCATGTTTACTCCCAAAAGCATCATAGTCACCATTAACGAGTCAGAAAACCAACCTTCACCATTCATTAGTTTGGGTTAGGATCAGTTTTATGTTGGAATCCTTCTTCCTTGCAGCATAAGTCTTGAAAATTCTTTAAACTGCAAGAAACAACCATAGAATAGTATCAGTTTTTAGATGCACCAGATCATCTTTCTCATAGCCTGATCCGTCTTTTGAAACAATATATACATACATACATATATATATATATATCCAATTATAAGCACCATACCGTTTCAAGAGCACTTCAGGATTATATGGAAATAACTTCTTCTGATGAAGATTCTCAACAGAATCTTTCAATGATAGTAAACATTCTTTGGCATGCTTCCATGGGTTTGTATAAGGGGGATTAAATCCATCTTCACTATCTTGCTCATAATTCTTCAGAAGCGACAGGGCATCACCCTTAAAATCCATTACAAAAGGTGTAACATCTGCCTCAGACTCTAGGTCATCTCCTATTGTAACTCTCCTTTTCTTGCTCGATGATTGATTTAACGGGTCTCCAGATAATGTAAATCCCACAAATGACCGCCATGAACTACTTACCAAACTCAAGCATCTTAAAGGAACAAGCAGAAGATTAAGTGAGAACTTGTATGGCAGAAAAATTAAAAAGCAAGATGTCAAATTGACGTGTCACCATCAACAGTCACGTAAAAACTGATAATAGTTTTGATGTAGTTTTACATGCTCAAATGATCTAGCAGATTCCTGGTCCTCACAACAAAATCTGATAATAGTTCCACACACGCACGGCCCTCATGCACGAACTGATTCATAATTAAGATTTTTTTTCGATGTTAATAAAGAGGCAATTGAAAAAATTACCTTAGAAGGTATTTAGCACAGCTAATTCCTGTATCTTTCGAAATGAGGTAATCAAGAAGCACTTGATGGTCATAGTGAATCTGCAGACCAGCAAGCAACGCAGGAGATAATCAATAAGACTATTTTGACATTCAAACAATTCAACACAATCAGCAATAGATTAATAGTAACTTGCCTCAGAGAGAAATAAATGGAATAGTTGCACAGGATTAAAAGCATCCAACAGACAAAAAGGAAAATCTTTCTTGATATCATGAAATGCAGTTTCCTTTTTATCGTACCTAAAATCCAATAACTCATTAGAGGGGATTCCTTCATGCAGCAGTTCAAAGGAAAAGGATAAAGTAGAATATATTTACTTACTGTTGTTGTAAACAAGATGTCATACCAAGCAGTTGCAATAGCACTCAAACAAAAGATCATCCTATCATTTAAGTTAAGAGAGAAGAGTAAAATATACATGTGATGGGATATTGATTATGGGAAGGTTAAATGTGAACGGGAATGTAAAGAGAACTCTAGAAATAAGAGGAAAATAGATTTACTCTAATCTAAAGAGGAAGCAAGGATCTCACTAACTCTTTAAGAACAGCCTCTCTGAGATAGAGAGTAGGCAAGAATCTCACCTCTTCTCTAAATCAGCCACATACTTAATAGTAGATGTGCCATAATCTTTAACTCATTGGACTATTAAAGTCTAAGGAGAATCTCCCATTTCAATTTACTCTCTGAATATTCAACACTTTATTGATGAGGCACTAGGCCTATTTATAATGATTTACAGAGGGTAGACTCTATTCAAAATTCAAATACGAAATCTAAAAATATATCTAAATCTAAGATTTAGATAACTAATAATCATAAATCCTAACAACTAAATCTTATCTAATAAGATATTCCTCTTATTTCCTAATTCCTAAAGATAATAATAAAAGATAATATATAATAAGATATTCCTCTTATTTCCTAATTCCTAAAGATAATAATAAAAATAGACTCAATTAATTAAATATTATTTCCTAAAATCTCCAACTTTCCGCAACTTCCGTTATCTCCCGCTAATCCGGTGGTACTCTATCAACATGTAATAAAGGTAAGAAAATAAAATAAAAAGAATGTCTAAATGGTTCAGTGTAATTTTAAAGGAAAATAAGAAAGACTTCAAGCTTTGATCGGTGTTCATGCTCAGTAAATTGCATGATCAACTGGCATAACTTATCAGCACAAGCTACTGAAACTCCTGCCCTGAAGGTTATTAACTTAAACTTCATGATCTTTATAATAATCAAATATTCCATACGGACCCCCAAAATGTAATATAGCTATCTAGTACAGAAGAAAATGTTTTTAGGGCAATCACTACATCACAAAAGCTTATACAATATTCTGCAAGTTTAGTACCAAAGGGATGATGAGACGAACCTCCCCAAGATATAGCTGGAGGAATGAAGACATGAAGTTTACACATATCTCCAAGTGCTTTTCATGATTGAAAGAGACCTCAGTTGAAAGATGGAGCTCAAGCAATCCCTTCCTTCTAAAGCAAAAATTAGGTTCCGAATCTTTATTGGGCAAGCAGGAATTTACACCAGAACAAATACAGCGGTAGGCAGGATTTCCCTTTTGAGAGATCAAACTGAATGAGCAATCCAGGAAGAGGAATATAGCTCTCCTCTGCAAGTGGTGGGAATGAATACCGCTTACTTCTCCATCAGATAGACTCAATAAAAATGGTGAACCTTCCAAAGATTCATTTTGATCAGATGTAATCCGAGTTAATGGTTGCCACAAAAGCTCTTGAAAGTAATTATGAAGGATTTCCAGCCAAGAAAGAAGGATATAACAGTCCAGACATTTGTATAAACGAAGCCTGATCATTAAAACCTGCAGAATGTAGTGATTGGTTTATAGAGTGATAAAAGTGGAATCATGAAATCATGGCATATGGGGGGAAAATTCAGTCCTCAAAAGTTGTCCTTGTAAAACTAATCCCGTTCTAAGGACAATAAAGTAGAACTATCATATCATGAAATTGCGCACTGAGTTATTTATTCTTTCCTTTTCACTGAAAATTTCCCAAAAATGATAAAATTTTGATAAGTAAAGCAAGACACTTTAAGCAAATAAAGTTCATGGTGGAAAAAATCTTTTTTTTTTTTTTTTTTTTTTTTTTTTTTTTTTTTTTTTTTTTTTTTTTTTTTTTTGTGAGCAGTTTTTGCCATGAATTGGGAGGCACAAGGAGTAAGTAAGCATCCAATGGATCCCACCATCCCACTGTGCACTAAAATTCTACATCATGTTGTTTGCTCCACATGATGGGAGGAAATTTTCATAATAACTGCTGCTTGCACATAAATTTGAAGTGATAACAACAATTTATATCCATATTTAGCAAATGAGGGGGAAATATTCTCAGGTAGATGAGCCATACCAGCAGCTTGTGTTTTAAGTATTGAATGATGCATGTTTCAGCAGTGTCTCCTTTCTTGTTGAGACACCACTTGAGAAGTCTGGGCACTAGATTAACCACTGTGACAAGAAGTGGATGTTCATTTGCAGAAGCACCTCCAGTTTCCAAAAAATCATTTTGGTCAACCAAAGAACAGAGTAACTGAAGAAATGTTCCAAGAAATTTGATTTCAGGTTTCATAGCACTGAAATTATTGACATTCAATGGATTCATAGAAGAGCTTTTCTTGCTGCCATCAATCAAACAAGCCTGAAACCGATGTAATAAATCCCAAGGAACCTTTGAAAGACTTGAATTGATAGAATCATAGTACACTTTGACAAGTTCATCATCATAATCCTCCTTCAAACATTTAATTACAGCACGTAACACCTGGTTGATGCCAGCCACAGTAGACCAATCACATCTTTTCAATTCATAAGGGCTGAGAAATCTAACATCAGATAAATCAATGTTGTTTTCATCCCCACATCCAGCAATTACCACTTCCCAAAAATAACACAAGAATTGAATAAATTCATTCAAATAGTTTCCCTGCAAAATATTAGTAGTTAGGATGATGAAGCACCGTTCGAAATAAAAACTAAAATTACCAAGAAAGTCATTTTTGCATACCATTGTCAATAGGAACTTTGAGGTCAAGGCAAGAACCTTGACAGCCAGATGTTGAACAAATTGACTATTGACAGTGAGCAAAATCATCTGCCAGGAAAAGCAATACATAATCAGAGGTAAAGAAAAAGGAAAAGGCAAGCTTAGCAGAAACATAGTTAAATCTTAAACTTGGTAGAGCGAGGGAAGAAAAAGAAATATAGAGTGCGAAGAGTCAAGATTAATATGACACGTCAAACAAACCATTCACTGGCATTGAATGGCATGAATGATCATTATATAAACAATGTGGCCTGTATTATGCAATACATTTTTCGCATTAACATTCCAATGATCCCACAAGTAAACCCAATTTTTCCCGGGGGAAAAAAAAAAAGATCAAACAGAACCTTTTTATTAGAGCAATCAATATTCAATAGCATCTGAATGAGCTGCTGATCACGATACTCACCATGTCAGTTACTACTTTAGACATACAATGATGGGCAGCAGAATGCAGGTTCAAACCACATGGGCTCTCTTCGTTTGGAACAGTTTTCACCAGTGTTTCCTCTTCTTTAGAAACAGATTCGTGTATCCGTTGCTGAATTTTTCTGAAGACCTAACATGGATATAGTGAATTATGACATAAAGTCCGTTAGGTAACTTGATAACGTAAGTAGAGAACTGAGAGATAAACCTGAGAAAGAGCAACCAGAACTTCCTTTTCCACCTCCTTCTCTTTGCAAATCAAAAGCACCACATTTGGCTCCTGAACCACATTAAGCAGGTTTAGCCAGTCAATTATTGAATGAAAGGAAAAGAAAAGGAGAAACCTTAATGATAGAGAACAGGGAAACAGACTATGTATGAACGAAGAGACTCATCGATCAGACGGCAGAGCCACGAGAGTTCACTACACGGAGACATTTCGAGACTCCCCGAGCTGCAGAACAAGAGTGGCGTCGCGGCAAACACTTAGAAGTATAAAACTTTACTGGTTGTCGTCTTAGGTGCAAGCGCCGTCGTTTTGCTGAGATAGTTTTTTTTGGGTCCTTGGGATGTTCTAATGAGAAATATACGAGTCTGAAAGTTTTTTTTTGGCGGGTATTACCTGCCAATGCCATCGCTATATGAAAGCATATTCCGAAGCAGCGCTCGCCGTCGTCCAAAGATGCAGAAGCATAACCTCATTGAAGAAGGCACGTCAACTCCACGCCTTGATCTTAACCAGCACCGTCATAGGCTTGCAATCACCGTTTCTGTACAACAATATAATTTCGACCTATGCCCGATGTGGCTCAATCAGGGACTCCCAGAAGGTGTTCGACAGAATGCCTCACCAGAATCTCGTTTCCTTCAACACGCTTATTGCGGTCTATTCTCGAGTGCCAAACAATGCGATTTTGGCCCTCAAACTTTATAACGAGATGGAAACCAGAGGCCTGAGGCCGAGCAGTTTGACTTTTACGAGCTTACTACAAGCGTCCTCATTGCTTGAAGATGGCTTGGTTGGTTCGTTACTTCATGCCCAAGCCGTGAGGCTGGGTTTACTCAATGAAATTTGCGTCCAAACATCCCTGCTTAATATGTACTCAAATTGCGGGGATATGTACTCTGCAGACTTGGTTTTCGGGGAGATAGCAGATAAAGATGAAGTTGCTTGGAATTCTTTGATTGTGGGGAATTTGAAGAACAATAAGATGCAAGAAAGTCTTCGTCTTTTTAATGAAATGTTAAGGATTGGTTTTACCCCTACAAAGGTTACATATTCTTTGATTTTGAATGCATGTAGCCAACTCAAAGATTATCAATCTGGGCGGTCGATTCACGCCCATATGATTGTTAGGAATGTCTCGGCTGATTTATATCTAGAAAACGCCCTGCTTGACATGTACTGCAATGCAGGTGAGACAAATACCGCGCATAGGATTTTTTGTGGAATGAAAAACCCTGATTTGGTTTCATGGAATTCAATGATGTCTGGATATTCAGAGAATAAGGATGGAGAGAAAGCCATGCATTTGTTTGTCCAGTTGCAGGAAATGTCCTTTCTTAAGCCAGATGAGTACAGTTATGCCGCGGTTATTTCAGCAACTAGCGTATTCCCATATTCCAATTTTGGAAAACCTCTTCATGCTCTAGTTACCAAAGCAGGACTTGAGAGAAGTGTGTTTGTAGGGAGTAATCTAGTGTCTATGTATTTTAAGAACAATGACACTGAAGCTGCTCAAAAAACATTTTATTCAATCTCACATAGGGATGCTGTACTCTGGACTGAGATGATAACGGGTTATTCTAAGGTGGCTGATGCCGAAGGTGCAATTAGATTCTTTTTAGAAATGTATCATGAAGGCTACAAGGCCGACAACTATGTTCTCAGTGGAGTTTTGAGTGCATGTGCTGACCTTGCAATTTTAAGACAAGGTGAAATGATTCATTCCTATGCTGTTAAATTGGGCTATGATATTGACACTTCTGTTTCTGGGAGTCTGGTTGATATGTATGCCAAAAATGGCAGCCTTGAATGTGCACAAGTGGTTTTTTCCCGAGTTTCAAGCCCAGATTTGGGGTGTTGGAACGCAATGCTAGGAGGATATAGTCGCCATGGAATGGATGTGGAGGCATTGAAACTCTTGGATGAGATTTTTCAACAGGGTCTAATTCCAAATCAAGTGACATTCTTGTCTCTATTGTCTGCTTGCAGCCACAGTAGATCGGTTGAAAAAGCAAGGTTCCTCTGGAATTATATGGGTAACATTGGCTTGATTCATGGGCCTAAGCACTACTCTTGCATGGTAACCTTATTGAGTCGGGCAGCATTGTTGGAAGAAGCAGAAGACATTATCAATAAATCACCTTATGTTAAAGATAATATTGATCTTTGGAGAACTCTGTTAAGCGCATGTATCATAAATGGAAATTTGGAAATGGGGCTTCGTGCTGCGGATGAAGTGTTAAAACTGGATGCAGAACAAGGTCCAACACTAGTCTTACTTTCTAATCTGTGTGCTGTCGCAGGAAGATGGGTTGATGTTGCAGAAATAAGAAAGAAGATGAAAGGATTGATGCTGCGAAAAGAGCCGGGTCTGAGTTGGATAGAGGCCAAGCATGACATCTCTGTATTCTCTTCTGGAGATCAATCACACCCTAAGATTGTAGAGGTGCAAGCCGAATTGCATGGTCTGAAAATGAATATGCTCAAAACAGAAAGTGATGACAGTGAGGCTGGGGACAACATGCTTCACTAGGTTTTGAGCTTAAAGCCTATCCGCCATGCGCATGAGGTGGATTTGAAGTGAAGAATATATAGTGTGTGTGTGTGTATCAAAAGAAAATACTGGATGTGAATTTCATATGTTTAGTTCTTGTTTTTGTTATAATCATTGTTAAGGGATTTATTTAAAGGGTTAGGTAGCATGTTCTAAAGTTTTTTTTGAAGTAATGTTGACCCGGAAGTTTTTTTTTTTTTTTTTTTTTTTTAAGCAATGTTGTTTCTTTGTTAAGTTGGCCAGTTAGGGTTGTTACGGAGGGGCAAAATTGCTCAAAAAAAAAAAAACTGCAGGGGCAAAATTGCTCCCAAAAAAAACTTCTCAGGGAAAAATTGCTACTTAACCCAAAAAAATGTTAAAAATGTTATTTATGATATCATATATTTTTAATTCTTATTTATATAATATCTAGGGGTGGAAAAGTCAGCCCCGTCAAATTTTGTGCTTCACCTTTAATAAAATAGCCTATTCGGAACAACAAAGTAGCTCGAGCCTGGTCGTGACTGTTAGGGGTCATTTTTTCAAATTTTATCTAGCATGTGTCTTATTAAATTTACTTATATTTTTAAAAATTTTATAATTAGGCTTTGAAAATTTTATAATTAAGCTAACAAGCCTCACGCAAAAAAACAGATCTACTTCAAAAACGGACCAAAAAAATAGGCTTGCAAATTACATAAATCGGAAAGGCAGAGATAAAAAAAGGTTGCATTTTCATTAATGAGTCATTATTACAAAATTAAATATTAAATATACTTGGGTTAAGTAACAATTTTGCCCTAGAAGTTTTTTTGGAGCAATGTTGCCCCGAAAGTTTTTTTTTTTTTAGAGAGCAATTTTGCCCCTCAACTAATGGTCAACGGTTAGTAGGGTTGTTAACAAAAGGGCAACATTACTCAAAAAAAAAAAAAAAACTTTCAAGACAACATTGCTCCAAAAAAAACTTTCAGAGCAAAATTGCCACTTAATAAATATGTTGTTAGATAAATTGAAATAATTGAATACAATTACGGGTTTGACATACAAAGATCAAATATATATTTTTTTTATAACAAGGCAATTATGCATAAGAAATTTTAGCTGTAAAGATTACATAATCCATATCGATACATTTCTAGGCTGTAAATGGCTATGGTAAATTCGCGATCCACAGATGCGGAGTCTCGTTTAAATTGGTCCACAGCATGCAATACCAGTTGCGTTGGGACTTGAGCTGAGCATCTGTCTCACGTTTAACAGCACTCAGTTAAAGATTACTCCTCACTCACAGCGACAACTAGTTGTTCATGTACGAGTTATATTGAAAGCTTGAAATCTCAGTTAAATTACACGCAAAACGAACTGCCTACCAATTACATAGTAGTTTAAAACAAATAAATCATATATCAAGCTCAAGCTGGAGCCCAGGAAGAGCAAACTTTAGACTTTCAGGAGAACATCATGATTCATGCCAACATTGTCAGCAATACCCCAATTTTGTCAAGGCAGCTGATGAAATTATGTTAAACTGAGGTCCACTACTTTTGTTAAGCACTACAAAGCCTAGTGGACAAGTCAGGAATCTTGAAAATTTGGGTACAAAGCTCCATGAAATGTGATTATGAAAAAATGATCTTTAGATTATGTTACAGAAAAAATGGACTCACTAATGCGTTGTTGCAAATTGTTTCATGGAAGAACCTGATCGCAAGATGCACTGGTGCCCATAATCAAGCATAGACCCCTCAAGATCAATCAGATTCAAAATAAAGCAAGATTTAGACCATGAAACCAATATTTTCAACACTAGATGAAGATTTCTCTGTCAGTAGCCTGCCAATTTCATAAGATGACATTTATCCTCGACGAGCAGTTCTGGATTTTGGCCTTGATGATTTCTGCAAGAACGTTATGGGAAAGTTCACTCAATATGTGGATTCTTACAAGCCACCAAAAAAAAAAGGAAACATAAATAAACAGGAAAGCACAATGCTTAATTATATCAAATTGAGCATGGTACGGTACTAGGTTTTATTATAAATTATAACAGTAATATAGTCTTGACGTAAGCCAGAAAGCCAGAAGTTCACTCACCGATGCAGCCCCAAAGCTCGCCCCGATCCTATTGCAGGACCTGAAGAAGTAAAAATAGCCATATTTAAATTTATTTGACTCTCAACAATGAAATTACATTTTGATCAACTTTTTTGTCCATAATCAAGAATTAAAAACCCCACACAGACTCAAAACTCAAAAAGGTACCTGAAGCAAATGGAGTTGAAAAAAGTGAACCTCCAGTACTTGCACCAAATGGTGAAGCGGAACTACTGAAAAGAGAGGGAGAAGAAGAAGGAGCAAATAAGGAAGATGAAGAACCAAAAGCTGATGGTTGAGGTGTGGCACTAGAGGAACCGAACAAAGAGGGTGCTGGAGCAGAAGTCGTTGGTGTTGTAAACATAGATGGCATAGAGGAAGGCGGAACAGAAGATGGTGTGCTAAAAAGTGAAAGGCCACTTCCTGATGAAGATGACGTGGTTGTTGCAGATGTCTGTGAAGCAGTCAACGTCCCTTGAGTTCCTGAGCTGGAAAACAAACCAGCAACTTGTGTTGATGGCTGTATATTTGCAGGCAAGTGTAGTGTTGGATGAACTCTTTTTGAGGCTGCTTCTTGTCTTGCTGTTTCTCGCCGATCAGCCTCTAAAAATGGATCATTCACCTCTCCCCAACGACGCTGATCAGCTAGGTAAGCTGATTTCATAGATTCAATGTACTGATGAATACTTTCCGCCTAAGCAAGCATTTCACAACTTGTTGTCAACCATAGAGGAAATATGACAAAATGGTATAGCTCTCTTTTATTTCCAAATGATAATTTGTTTCAAGCAAAGGAAGAATGTGAAACATGCATCAGCTCCAAAACCTTTTTTTTTTTTTTTTCTTTTTCTTTTTTTGTATACTTAAAATCTGTCCTTGGTTCATCAAAACAAGAGGAAAGCAGTAAATGACACTGGGTATGGCATTCCCACATGGAGAATAAATTCATAACAATTATATATTTAGACGATCCATTAAGAATCTAGAACTCAAGAAGCTAGGGGACTCAAAACTTTAAGGACTCCAAGTTCAATTCAGCACTGAAAATCTAAGGATAAATAATTGAGGTGTACCTTTTAGCAAGTAAAATAAAATATGGTGCGGGAAAAAGCCCCCTGGGGGGGGGGGGGGGGGGGGGGGGACAAGAGGAAAGAAAGGGAAAAAACAGTTCAAAGTGATTAAATAATAAGAGTTTGGTTATCATAAAATCATTCGCATTACATTTTAAATACCATATAAGAACAAATAGAGTTTAATTCATAATATATATGATCAAGTGCAATATACTCAACTCACATTGAACCATCGATTGAAAAATGTTGTATTAGTCTATTTTTACCTTTGCAGCAACATGAACAAAAAAGTCATGCACATTTGTCAAGACTTTGGGAAGAGATTCCAATAATGAGGATCTGTTATTAGAACCGTTTTTCTCAGAGTCTAAGAGAAGCAGCTGCTCCAACTCTTCAATCCATTGACGGCATTCACCTAGATACTTCTCAAATCTTAAGACTGATTGCTGTAAAAATGGCGATGGTTTCTTTGGAAGCCCATAATAAAAATCAAAAACAGGCACAATTGTTGTAGTTATTGGTTGGCTACTTGAACTAGGTGTTACAGTGGTTCCAGGAGCCTGCAAAGGAGCTGTGGCGCTTGAAGCGCCCCCTCCACTAGGATGAAGGAACCTTGGACGTAACATCATAAAAGAACGAATAGCAACCTCTGTGTTACGTAACATATCCTTAACGACAAACATCAATTCCTGCAACAAAGTTTTCTGTCGTTCCATGGCAGTGCTGATTCCCCCAAGTTCCTGTCAAACAACAGAAAGAAACTGCCATTGTTCCCATCCATGTACAGAAATCATAAAATCAAGAAAAAGGCACAATTAACTTTTCTAATAGTTCATCAAGAAAAACAGTTTAACAATAAAATAAAGAGCTATAAAACACTGTACAAATGACTACATCATGAACTTGAAAAAAACTCAAATGCTTCTACATCTTTTGAAGACAGGCTTGCAAGTTTTCCCTAAAGCTACAATTGGCTCATTTGGTTTGTGGAATGGAATGGAATGGAAAAGGAAATAGAATGAGAAAAGCGACCTTTTAGATGTGAAATTCGTATATTTCTTGAGATAAAAATTAATAGTAAAAAGAAATAGATGCCATCAAGTAATTATTAAAAGAATAAAAATAGACGTTTTGCATCTACATTATCATGATATGGAAAAGTGCAAACCAATCGGGGCCTAAGAGTTGTACCATCTATTGTGTCTAACATTGTTTATGCAGCTGCGCTGCTCTACAATTTATTTATAGGTGACAAAAAAATTACATCAAAATCACTAAAATCTTTTCCAGTAACTAAGTTGTACGCTTAAAGAACTACCACAATTTAATGAGCGACCTTTTTAAATGAACAAAGCAAACATGTATGTCAAGTGTCAATTAACTTCGCAATTACTTTTTCCAGTTCTGTGGAGGAAAAAACACTTGTTTATTTGAAGCACAAAAGATCATTTATCTTAATTACATAAAAGAATGAACCAGGTAACTAAAAAAACCATGGCGAGGATAAAAACAATGCAAAAGGAAGCATGAAAGATAAACAAGTACCTGAACAATGTGGCTTGCATCAAGCTCAAACCCTTCGTTTGAAATTGAAGAATCATAGAGACGAGCACACTGATCCAGTCTCTGGCTCTCATCCCTATACTCCAATATCCGCTCCCTACGTAAGAAATTAACAATTAAGCAAAACTGCATGCTAACGCATTAAACATTTTTATGTAAAGAAAAAGGGCTGATTTCTGTAGAATTTTATAAAATCCACGCTATATAAGCCATTAACAATAAAGGTTACAAATTCCCTTCTGATGGGAGTTAAAATTTACTACTGTTTCAACTACTGAGATCCTATAATAAATTTCACTTTTTCAGGGAAGCGTGCTGCAGACATACTTGAATTTGATCTAAGCAGGCATAAAATCCCTTCAAAACTACAACAAATGAGAGAATTACCCAAACCACGACTTCTTTTCTTCCTTCACATTTTAGCGGGAACTTAGACTTTCGAGAAAGCAAGAATTATTAACGTACTCGATCTGAAGGAGAGCCTTCTGAGATTCAGGATGAAGATCTGCCCACTTGGTACTATAATTAGCGGGAGTTTTATCGGTAGTGAAAAGAAACAGTTGCTGCTGCGGCGGCGGCGGCGGCGGCGGCTGCGGTTGGAGTTGCAATTGCGGTTGCTGCTGCTGCGGAAGGAACAAACTGCTATGTTGCTGCTGCTGCTGGGGCTGAAAGAGCGATTGTTGCTGTGGTGTGGAGAACAGAGGAAATGACATTGTGTTATCAACTTTCAGAAGGGAACGTATGTTGTTCGCCGGAGGTTCTTCTTCAAGATTTGAAATCGAAACTAAGAAAACCCACTTTAAACCCTAGTGAGGAGAATTCCAACCTCGGAGGCAAAACACCCGCGAGCCAGCTTTATGAAATTCTAATCGCAAGCGTACTTTGTGGGATGCTATTTTTTTTTTTTTTCGCTCGGAACAGGAACATATATTGATACTAATAATAACGAGAAACAAATGGGATGCTAATGGCCAAGATTAGAAAGGACATGAACTTTGTGGGATGCTAATGGCCAGTAATTGTTTGTGTTAATCGATAAATATAAGGTGAAATTTTCAGGTAGCTTCCTGTTAAAACACTTTCTGTTAAGCAAAGTGTTTAATAGATAAAGCTAATTATAATCTAGGATATGATATTGTCATTACTATTTTTTCATCGTTAGAATAGAATTTTATCTATCTTTATCATTTATCTCTCCTTTGAGATTTCGATCTAACGGTAAAAAAGTAGTAGTGACTAAAATTGGTAGTGACAATATCCTAACCCAATTTAGTTTTGGACGATATCAAGATTTAAGGTTTTTTTTATGATGGTTTTTAAATAAGTATCATTTTTTGAAAAGATAGTAGTTAGGAGATTATTTTCACTTTAGATTATATAACTATTAAAATATTTTAAAAAAATATATAAACTTTTAAAAAAACACATGTGAACCTTCAAATCAAATGGGGAAGGTTTAGATTTGATTAATTCTCCCTACTAAACACTTCACTTACACTTAGTAGGGAGACCAGGTCGAAATTTTCATTGCTTTCCATGGTAGATAATTTATAGGTTAAGGACCAAAAATTTTTTTCCCTTCTAAAAGTGTCAAATCTAAAGCAATTTTGCCCAGATTGTTATTCTAGTTAAATTTGATAGTCAGTCGACAAATATGTTGAACTGACAGTCCACATATCATTCACATCATTTTTCTTAAGGTCCATATTTTGCCTTGGAATTTTTCACTCTGGAACAATGTTACCCTAAAAGTTTTTCAAATCATAACAATGTCACCCTGACAGCTATCTAGGTTAAATTTAACTGTTAATTGACTGAATATATTAAACTAGTAACGTGAACAACATTGAAGAAAAAAAAGTTACATATGGAGGAGGAGCTCTGATTCGCTAAAGAGTAAGAAAGAAAAGGATTCAACATTAGATGCTTAACACACGAGGAAGATTGCCGAGAACAAGACCATTCAAAACTCTTTGCCCGTCGTATCCCAATGACTCAGAGATAGGTAAGTACCTATTTGATTTTATCTTCATCGCACAAGGTATTTTCACCTCTTTGATTGTCTTTACTTCTTTTGATAGGATGCATTTTAAAAAAATATTTATTTTAAAATCTAAATTTGAAGAAAAAAAAAAGAGTGGATGATACATGGGTCTACGAAATAAGCATATTTAGTCAATTAATGGGTAAATTTAACACAAATAACAACAAGAGTGATATTGCTACAACTTAGAAACTTTCAGAGCAATATTGCTCCTCAAGGAAAACTTCCGGAACAAATTTGCACCTAATCCCAAAATAAAAAATGATGTTGATAACATGTGGACTATTAGCTTAACATATTTGGATCAACTAATGGTCAAACTTAAATGGAACAACGATCATAGCAAAATTGCTCTAGATTTGACACTTCTAGGACAAAGTTTCTTCCTAAAAAACTTGCGGGAAAAAGTGCCTCTTTATATACTATAGTACACTTTCGGGATAAAATTTTTAACCCATAATTTATTTCCAATAGCTCCCAAAATTTTCCAACACTTAATCGCACCCTTGACTAAAAAGTTGAATTTTGTTGGTGAAAAAATATCATTAACCTTACTTTCTCCCTTTTTAAGAATGGGTTAATGTCACGGGAGATCCTAGTGCTACCTCCTCAAAGAAAAGAAGCCAAGTTCATTCAAAATAGACTCTTTTATATAGAGAAAGCGTGGGGTAGATTAAAAAAAAAGGACTAAATTAATTTTATGAAATTTTTGAATTTCCCAAACCTCGTGTTTTTAATAAAATATTATATGTTTGTACTTTAATTTTTAAATTTCTTGAGCTCTAATACTGAAAAAAATACTTAGAACGAAGGTGAGTAGGAAACAACTCTCAAATATGAGTAAAAAAATGACCCGGTCCACTTCGATCCTTCTACCTCCCTAATTTCACCCTTTATTCCCGGATCCTTGTCCCCTTCTATGAAAAGAACTCTTTCAATAAAATAGAAAACCTCATGAGGTTACTCATCATCCTGATCGGCCATTGGAAATACCGACTTACCCCTTCTCGGCCGCATGCGGTTTTTACCATAGGAATAATCCTTTCACTAGTTCAATCGATCACCGATTAGAACCGAAGACCGAGGTTAAAGAAGTTGTTCGATCCACCGGACTTGAACAAAGTGTACTCTCCCAGCAACAACTCAGGAACAATATTCCACTATTGAGATCTCTCCTGATCTCATTGATAGATGGAAATCTGAAGGATACACCCATCTTCATTTTGGTGCTATTCGTCTAGTTCTCACTCTCCATGGCAGAAAAGGACTTCCTGTTACTGCTAAAGTGGCCCTCCTAGACTCCACTTATAAGAAATATTCTCATGCTCTTATTGGTGCACTTCTTACCACTCATAGCAACGGCAGTGTTGTTTTGACTATCCAGCCAGATTACAACGTCAGTATTTTTGACAGGACTCTCCCCAGGAGACTGAGAGTTCAAATCCAAATCACAGAAGCTGATCAAGACTCCCAAGCCATCATGGCTACCCTTCATCACCGATTGTCTATCGTCTTCGAATCATGCCTATGATCTTGACTTCCTAACTCCACCACGGATGCTCTTGTTGCGATCTCTACCGAGCGAGATGATACTTCTATCATCCAGATTCCCGCAGATTCCAAAGGATGAACTTACCAAGATAATGCCAATGCAATGGATTAGCAACTATGAAAAGCTTTTTCATGAAAGGCAGCCAGATGTCCACACCACTACTCCGCCAGTTATTGAAGACCTTGGAGATGGTGTTTCAAAGACTATTTTCTCCAGACCCAGTACTTTTGGATCATCAAATCCACATCCTCGTGGCAGACTTTTATCTCTCACACCGGCCTATACACCTTCCAGGAAAGACCCTCCAATAGCTTGGGTTAATCAAGACGCCAAGCCTTGCTATGTTTCTCATATTAATGGTCACTTCCTATGGGATGTTCCAAAGATCGAGGCATGTGTGATCCAAACTGTGAATGTGACGCTCCTGAATGGTGGGAAGATTCAGATGATGAACAAGGATTATATCCTTGTAAGTATGCTTGCAAGCAAGCACTAAAGAGTAAGCCAACTTCTAGATCTCCTTGTAGATCTCACGAACTAAGAGATTTGATGACAATGATGATTATGGCTCTGATGACCGGTTACTTCACGGCGTTCCACACGTCGTTGGCGCCCTCCTCCTCCTCCTCCTCTAGCGAAATCCTCAAAAGATATGTCCCTTGTTGAATTGATGCTAGAAACAGTCATCATGACCTTGTTGAGAAATATTTTCCGATGTTACAAGCGGTCACTAAAACCCTTTGTTACTTCTCCAGCTCAAACCTACTCCTCAACCTATTCCCTGTATTGCCATGCTCAACCCTTATGAACAGGAATTTCCTCCTCTTGAAAGAAGAGTTGACCAGGCTAATAAGATTCCATCCAAGCCTTATGCTATTCCTAATACAGTTGATGCTCAGGGGAATTTTCAATCCACACAGGCTGAAGAAGTTTTGAATTGCGCACTCGAATCTTTGTTTGCCAAAATAATACCTTGAAAAAGATTGATTCCAAGCTTGACTCTCGACAACTAAAACGAAGGATTAGCCTATCGATCGATCAAATATCGAAGAGGTTAAAAATCTATATCTTCATCGGCAAAGCAGCCATCAAGCCTGGATGCGTAACTCCAAGCATTTATCGAAAGAGGGTACATGGGTTCCCAGTTCAAGCAAAAGGAAATAGAGCTTCAAGCCATTCAACAAGATTTAAAAAGGATTGAACTAGATATAGCCAAAAAACAATCTCAGGCTATATATGAGCCATATCCTTCATTTTCAACCATTCCAACCCCTTTGCTTCCTTCATCTTCTACGAAGATTACAACCAAGCGATTCAAATTCAACTATCCATTGTTTGCTCAACTGTCACCTCCAAAGTTACCTTCACAAACCGACCTCTCCCTAAGCCCCAGTTTACCTATCCTAGACCAAGGCCACCTCACTTCACGCCCTTTCAAACCCATGACCCAGGATCCTATTCAGGTATTCGAATTAATGAACCATGTTCCAGTGTACCTCCCTCTCAAGAGAAAAATAGACAAACAGCAGATCCTTCTGGCCTACTCAACCACCTACATATTCATCCATCACCACACCCACATTCTCCTCACAAATCTCCACTAGTACTACACTGACCATTAATCCATCCCATACTCCCTCCATAGGAATTCTCCAAAGTCCAAATCCATTTACCCCTTACAGGACTCATCTAGCTCGGAAGAATCAGAGTCAGAAAGTTTTTCACAGACCTATTCTGATGCTAGCTCTGAAGCTGAAATGGCCGATATCTCAAGAATTTCTATGGTCGACAGGTGAAGAAGAAGAATTCAATGAATCATTTGTTGAACACCGTAAGATCGTCTCGCAGACAAGACCATGATTATAAACCCGCCAATGGTCCATGGTTTACTTTTGATAACATTCCTTATGAAAGATGGAGATTCCGCCTTCGGGAGTTCGCTCCTGGATAGATTTACGAGATCACTGCAAACCAAATTCCCCTTAGACAAGCTTTGCAGGAGTTTGTCTCCAGATTCACTGGTACTCTTAGAGAATGGTTCCAAAACCTTTCTCCATATTAGAAACTTCAAGCAGTTCAGGTTGAAGATCCTGTTATTCTCCTTGCTGTCATCCATAAAGAGTTTATTGGTGACCACCATATTATCCAGAAGAGAGAAAAGCAAGAATTCTTTGAAATGAAGTGTTGTTCCTTAAAAAGAAAAGATCTTCGACTCATTATCGAGAATGATACGAAGTACCACATATTAAATGGTGGTAATGATGTGAATTTACGCCATACTTTTGTTGCCTCTCTTCCCGATGAGCTTCAAGCGAGCTCAATAGGAGCATCAATCTTTGTTCAAAGAGACATGACCGATATCTCTATAGGAGAACCGTACCGGCTTGCTCTCAATGCCCTTGACAAACTCGTGAACAACATAAGTTTTTCGAGACATGCGAAGAAGGCCCATAAATTCAAGCCGGCATGTAAAAAGCCTTATTTGAAGATTAAATGCAAAGATCGAAGGATTGTTATTGTCCTTCAAAGAAGAAGTCTCATTATCGTTCCTATCCTCAATCTTTCCGAAACCTTACAAGAAGTCAAGGCAAACAAGGTTCGTAAAGAAACCTAGATTTTTTAGATCTAGAAGACCTTCCTCCAAAGGCTCCAGTGCTTTATTTGCGAGAAAACCGGGACATTTTGCAAAAAATTGTCCTCGAAAAACAAAAGGTGATGTCAAGATGATGCGAGAGACTTCAAAACATTCTGATGATTTCAGATAACGCAGCAAATATCGAAGATTATATTGAGGAACAACATAAACAAGATGGTGAAACACAATATGTTATTCCTCCTTACGAGGGATCAACAGACTCATCTTTTTCTGAATCAGAAGATGAATCAGAGGAAGATTATTCTCTAGGAACTATCAATCTTGTCCAACAAGTTTCTCCCCAAACTCCATCCATAAGATGTCTTGGAACTTTAAATCTCAATCCCGAAGTTAATTTGAAGACTCCATTGCCAAATATTCAAGTCCAAGTCCTACCGAGAAAAATATTCGAAGCCCATTACCGCAATAGCCTTCTTTGACACGGGTTCATCTCACACAAATGATGAAACCGCACATCCTTCCTCCCGAAGAATGGGTACCTCATAATCAAGTACTTCTTTACCGCCGATGGAAAGATGTTCAAGATTGATTTGATTACCGTAAGAAAGATCAGCATTAAGTTCTTCCCGGGATGTACCTTGAAAATCAAGGTACTAGGAAGTGAACTTCCAGAAAGGACGTCCTTCTTGGTTTTGATGCTTTTTATCATACCAAGAACTTAACTATACTTCCCAAAGGAATCAGGTGGAAATCTAACTTCAATCCTTGGACACAAATTCCTCTCTCTATGAATTGCAAGATGCTCCGCCACAGTACTCAGACATAAAGGACCAGTTGTTACAATACTGTGCTGACAGCCATGATCAGTTTCCACATACTTCTCCATTATGGAAAAATATTGATTTCTTCATCAGCCTTCCTTTTAAAAGGAATGAAGATATTAATCCCACTAAAGCTTCACACCCAGGAATGAATCCAGATGATTTGAAGCTAGCCCGAGAAGAATGTCGCATTACTTAAGCAAGGCCTCATAGAACCAACCAAGTCTCGAATGGGCTTGTCAAGCATTCTATGTTGAGAAAAGATCAGAAATCAAAAGAGGAAAGAAAAGGCTTGTCATTGATTATAAGCCTCTTAATCATTTTCTTCATGATGATAAATTTCCTCTTCCTAAGCCTACAGCTCTGTTTGCCCAGTTGAAAGGTTCGACCCATGTTTTCTCAAAGTTCGATCTTAAAGCAGGTTTTTGGCAACTTGGGATCCATCCACAAGATCGGCCCAAAACAGCATTTTGCATACCCAATGCTCAGTATCAATGGACTGTTATGCCCTTTGGACTCAAAGTAGCGCCTTCACTGTTCCTGAAGGCCATGATTAAGATATTCGAGCCTATTGTCAATAATGCTCTCATCTACATTGATGATATTCTCCTGTTCTCGGCAACTGAAGCAGAACACCAATTGCTTCTAGCCCAATTCTATCAGATTGTAGCCCAACATGGCATCATGCTCTCCTCCAAGAAGAGTGAAATTGGAATTACAGAGGTTGATTTTCTTGGAATGCACTTTAGAGATGGAAAGTACAGTCCAGGTCCGCATATTGCCCAGGATCTACAAAAATTTCCTGATGATAATTTCTCCTACAAACAAGTTCAACAGTTCCTCGGAATTGTTAATTTTTACGAGAGACTTTATTCCTCGGTTGTCCCATCCTACCACCCACCGTATAAGATGCTGAAAAAGAATCCACCACCATGGTCTCAGGTACAGACAAATGCTGTGATTACTCTCAAAAGGATTGCTCGAAATCCTCCACCATTAAAGATCTCGGATCAAGGATAGAGGATCTTACAAACTGATGCTAGTGATGACTATTGGGGTGCAATACTTCTTGAAGAAGTTAACGGGGTACGACATTACTGTGGGCATGCTAGTGGACGTTTAAAGACTCGAGAAAAACACTACCATGCTACCTACAAGGAAATCCTTGCTGTCAAGCGGGAATTGAAAAGTTTAGCTTCCATCGAGCCCCTACCACTTCACAAAGAGAAATGGACAATACATCTTTTCCAAAGATGCTAGATCCAAAAAAGAAGTTCACGCGGATGCCCGCCATCTCTAGGTGGAAAGAATGGTTTTCACGCTATAAGTTCACAAGTTAAACACCTCAAGGGTCCCCAAAACATCCTCAGACTTCCTTTCCGGACCTCAAAAGAGTTCTCCTCCTCACCCACGACTCTACATCCTTACCCTCTCGTAAAGCCATCCGCCTACCACCATGCCTTATTGCACTAAAGCAACTGTCCTCCCTCCTAATTCGATCTCCACTCCTTCACGAGATTTCCAAAAATATGCCAATGAGCACCTCTACTCTTGGCTCCATCTTCTATTCAATAGAACTGATCTCATTCCTAAAATCCAGCATTTTAGCCCTATCTGTCCATACACTACTGTCCCGTTCATTCAAGGTCCCATACCTGATGAACTTTTATGGTATGTCTGGACAATGACTATTCTCCATACCAGCTCCATTGCCTTAGCCCCTTTATTGTCTACCATTACATCTATCTTGATCACAATGAAGATTTGCCCTAGTCGACTCCTCACACTCTTTGCCCTCTTCATTTCTGGAGAGATTCTTTGTTTAATGTCATAGAAAAAAATAATCTTTGGTCCCTTCAAAAATCAAAACAAAAAAGATTTTCTTGTGTGTTCTTTCTTAGCAGGTCTTATCATGCACAGAAGCCAGACGGTGTAGAACTAAAGACCAATGCCCTACTTTGGACTGAATCTCTTGATTGGGTTCGACTGCACCAAGACAATGGAAAGAACTCGGTCTCATCCTTGCCAACTACAACAAATCTGTTTCCAAAGATTGTACTATTCTTGGCCCCGTACCAGTGAAGATAAGGCATATGCATATGATGAATTGTACCAACCGAGCCTCATTATGTGTCATCCTACTATGCTTCTTCCTCACAAGCAGCGGAACTTCCCCTTGACTCTCAGGGAAATATTATTCAAGATTCTCAAGACCCTTATGAAGATGAAGACCAATTCACACAGTTATCCTTGTCCCCCCAGGCTCGTCTCAGTATCCAGCCCATTGTTCTCAACCACAGGCCCAAGACCAAAGTTCAGGAGATAATCCAGTTGGCCTAGATCCATACCGCGATAATTTTGATCCACTCAGTTATCTCCAGTCCAACTACTATGACAGTGACAGTGACAACAACAATCTCTCTCCCAGTCACGACTCAATTTGCAAAGGGTGGTCCCCATAGCTCGTGTTGACTGATCGCTTCCGGTTTCAATAGGTTTCGGTTTTAAGTCATGTGTTTTCAATGTGTATTACGTGTCCTTTACTTTTCAAGCGTGAAGTTAATAATGTCAGTATTATCATTACTGCTATCTGTCGTCTTTTATTTTCAACCACTACTTTTGCTGGTACTGTCTTATTTTCCGTTTGTCTTGTAATGGCTCTGCTTCTCTATATAAGCAGACTTCGTGTTCAGATGTAACCAGATCGCAGTTGATCAATAATATCCGAGTGTGTTTTCTATGACTTATTTCTAAACTCCCCTTCCCGTTTCTGAAAGCCTTAGTTCTCAGTATATCAAGTATTATCTCGCTCCTTAGATTCCAAGTATGCTCGCACTTGCCTCTTCATGAGGAACTGTGCATCAAAACAGAATCAATTACGATCCAATATGTGAGAATCTTGAAAATTAGGATACTTGAATATGCCAGTATTATATGCCTTGATTGGGAAGATGTTTGAATCCTAAAGTGTCTTTGAGCATGGGCAAGAGATAAGTCCCGGAAAAGCTCGGACTGTCCACTGGATTAAGCATCTCCCCATCAATGTATGTATTTCTTGGTAACTGTCCAGTATAATAATTTTCGGTTTATCAAACTTTCTCGGTTATCCAGACAGTTAGATAGGATAGATCAAGGTCCCGATGGCATTATTAGTGGCTGTGTCTAATATCTTCTAGCCCCAATGTCATTTAGATCCTGATACATCCACCCTCACTAGTGTGCCTTACAAATATAGAATCAAACAAGAAATGTTTCCTTGAAAAATATATTAATAAAAACGTTTATAATACTAGTAGATCATGTATAAGATTCTTTTTAATATTTGAAGCAAACGTTTTAACATTTTAAGATGCAATTCACCAGTAACTTGTAATACAACCAGTTTGTCCTAAACAAATAAAAATAATAAAACCATTTAAATTTAAAAGGATCACATAAGTCTTTTTGTTTTTATAGGCATATGCATCTTCTTATTGAAACAATAATAACAAATGTAATTAAGGCATATAACCGAACATTAAAACCTATTCAGCGGCTTCAAACATTAGTTCCATGCAGGATTAACCAAATTCCTTTGTTCAACGTGGTGGCCAGTTTATTACTAACTTTAATTTTGTTTCTTTTTAAATATGCAAGTAACTACCCCATCATCAGGTTAAAAAAAAACCATAAGATTTTCTCAAAGGTTATATGTATATAACCTTTGTGAAATGAAAATTGTCATGGTTTTTAATATATCCTTGCTTTGTTTATATAAAAACGATCGTGCAGGGTAAATAAACAAACCTACACCTTCAAGGAGCATATATTTTGATTCCACAGGGATGTACGGCACAGTATCTATATTGCTAATTTTTGGCGGGGGAGTGTCGAGATTAAGATAAGCACGCGACGTTAGACTAGTTTGGGTCCCGCTTAATTTTTTCGAAAAATTAAAATTAGGTCAACAATATAAGTATTGCATAGTTGAGTTCATAATTCAAAGCTTTGAAAATTTCAATGAAGCTGAGACAAAAGTACTCTACTTTAATCTCATACACCCACAGTACCGTATCAGACATAATATCATCTCACAAAATTATGAGATATGAACTTGTACACATTAATTTCAATACATAACAACTCCACTGCTTTGATTAAATTAAATGATACCAGAGAAACGATCGTCTCTGCAATGATAAAAACAAAAGGCAAAAATGTAAATTGCTGGAGAAACGAGAGACAAAAGCGTGACAGAAAATTATGAAGGGGAAATTTCAATATATAACACTATTGGTCTCGAAGCTGGCGAAGATTCATGGGAGAAATGAATCTGGTGTCTCCGTCAACAAGCAGATCAGCGATTATCAAGTTGGAAGCCTCACTGGGATGGTATGGATCCCAGAACACATGCTTGTTCCTGTCACTGCACAAGCTTGACGTTGGCCCACATGGAATTATCCCTGCGTATTGCCCTCCATTTCCACAGCATGCTACGCTTGCTGTTCTAAATCCTGCACCATCATCATAAATAACTTTTTCACTCACTAATCACTGTTTTGGAAATTTTATTGCTAAATAGTTCAAGAAGAGATTTCATTGTTACCGTATTTTCCATAATTTGTGATGAGTTCCATCACTACATCGTACACACTGGCAAGCACGAACGTGGCGCCGGGGAGGTTGTCGTTTAGTTCAGCAAGCAAGTCCTTTAATCGAGCATTATATTGAACTGCAAGCTTGTTTGCCAAATCCGAACACTCATTTTGACCCAGCTGATTTATTGTCTTCTGGTAAGGTATGCACCCTATCGGACCAACGTTGGCCACCACAAATTTCCGCGCATCCAGCTGGTAAAGTCTCTGTCACATTTGGTTTGGTTAATATATATATACATATATATATGCACGTATGCAGATTTGGTAAGAGTTTAACTTAAGTTAATGTGTGCTCTTACAGTGAGTTGGGCTCTGAAGTGATTAATCATATCGTCGACAAAAGCATCTGGGCTTTCAGAAACTCTTGCTCTAATGGAGACTAGTGGGACAAGATAGTTGTTGAGAAAATCATTAGATCCCACTGTGACGGAGAACATGGATTCCTTCATTATGAACTTCCTCGCCCTTGATTTTCCCAACAACTTATCCATCTCTTTCCTTGTTATATTGAAGTAGTCTATCTGAATATCCATTCCCAGCCTATTCACCTGAAAACATCAAATATTAAAGTAAGTACGTTATACAAGTTTAACCACACGACATGGAATATTTATTAATTGTGTATATATATATATATATAGTGTCTGAAGTATATATACTCACAAATATTCCTCCTGTTGCATTCAGAATCCCTCCTCCTCCGGAAGCGTAATTCACTCCGTGTAGTATAGCTTTGCCGGTTGCATTTGGCGCCAAAAACGGTACAGAATAATTTGGTTGCCCCAGTTTCTCTCCTAGAAAATTCAGAAATCAGCAGAACATATAATATACGTCGTGCATGCATAAATATTCAGAGATGAGGGAGAGAAATGAATTACCAACAATATCGGCAATGGTTCGTCCGTTGGTGAAGCGGCCGGTGGGGTTTCCGCCGGAGGCCTGAAAATCAATTCCGTTGGGTGTCATGTTTGCCCTGGACAGAGTTGATAGATAGTTGTTGTTTCCGGCGTCTACCAGGGAGTCCCCAAATATGAAAGAAGCTCCTAAACTATCATTCTTAGCTGCATCTCCATGATAGCTCAGATTCATCACAATTAAAACAAAAAACACAACAATCTCGAAATCATACGTCATCCACGCCATGGCCACCTTCCTAAATTAAAAGGAACACTAAAGCACCAATATGCAAGAGCGCGAATATAATAGGGATCCTTATATATATAAGGAGCCTGCTGCTTTATTTATTTTGTTTTTCTTCCAAGTGAGAAACTTTTGTGATGGTCTATTTGCTTTCTCTGGTTTCCAATCGGTTTGACCTTTTTATATAACATATTTAAAGACGTGGACAATTTGATAATTATAACAAGTGTTCGTGTGGTAGGTCATCTACATATGCCCAGATTTCTCAGTCTCAACGTGCTGGAGTTTTGGAGAGTTTGCTTTTACAAATGAGCTAACTCATCTTGACCTCAATGTATTAACTAGGAGGAACTGGGGAAGGATATATTGGCCAAGTTTAGGTATTGTTTGGTGATATATATTGCGTAGTTTGTGATGGTTCCCATTGGTCACAAATATTGCATGCGTTCGTTTGATCCTATAAGTGATGTCATGCTTCATCTAATCCAACAACTAAAGGAAAAGGAATTGGTCAAATAGACGAAAGTGAGTTCAATCTGTTTTTTTCCCCCCAAGAAAAAAGCGTTTTACTACTCCTTTTGGCGAGGGATGGGTGGGACAAGCCAGTGAAGGAACTAGATTCATCTAGAAGGCCTTTCAAAGTTGTAAGGGCTCTCAGATTGAGCCCAGCCAAGGCTCGTTAAACAGCCTAAAGCCCAATTTCATGTTAAACAGGCATTGGAGTATTCTCTTGCCTAGACGGGATCCATCACGAGGCCCAAAATAGAGAATCTGAAGAACTTTTTTTAATGAAAAATAAAAAAGTCATAAACATTTAAACATGCCTTGATTTTAATAAAAAATTAAAAGTCATAAAAAGAAATTTTTGCCTTAAAAACACGATAAAATTTGAATTTGAATTTTTTCAGATGAGTCATAAACTGATTAGGATTAAAATAATATAAGTTGCGATTAGGATTAAAATAATATAAGTTTATGTTTTTATAGAATAGAGTTCAGATGATGTGATACTCTTAAAATATATAAGGAATTCTACAACGTGAAATAATAATTTTTTGACTAGACAAAGGAAATTAATTTCCATCTAACTCTTTATCCCCACCTCATTACTTCTTTCAAAAGAAAAAGGGAGAGGAGATGAAGGGTTAGGTGGAAATAAATTATTATTACCCATTTAACAAATTATTATTTCGGGTTATTTCCTAATCATCCACGTCATCCTCCATGCTCCAATTTTTAGTCAAAAAATACAAACAAACTATCAACTATTCTTGCACATATTTAAAAGTTCGTAATTACTTTTAACCTTAAAAAAACATTTGTGTTAGAGACACTTTAAGAAAAATCTCATGTATGGTCTTGTATTTTAACCCTTAAAAAATTCTAACAAACGGTCACCTAACAATAAATATGTATTTTTGCATATATTTTAAAAGTTTATAGTTACTTTTCCTCCTAAAAAAATATTTAATATTGGACCCACTTTTTTTTTTAAAAAAATCTCATATACTCCCTACGATTCTAATTATAAGACATATTTAACTGCTTTTGGGGAGATTAAGGAAATGAGTTAAATTAGTTAATTTTACTTATTTTTCTAAAATGCCTTTATATAAATTTAAAATGATAAAAGTAAAAATGAATCAACAACCCCTCCCACACACCTCTCCCATCTAGAATTTTTCTTTCCACACATTTTCTAATTGAAATAATGGTCTGGCTATAAATACATATATGTGTGTGTGTATGTGTGCGCACGCGTATATAGACACAGTGGCGGAACCAGAAATTTTTTTTTTAAAGGGCCAAAAAATAAACATATTGAACTACTCCCTTTAGTTCTTATTATAAGGCACTAATTAAAGTATATTTGATCTTTTTTATAAGGCACTTACTTGTTTCTAAATAGCATTAAATATTTTTATGTATACCCATAATTAAAAAGGTAGTGAGTGAGATACTCTCTTTTTTAGCAAAAAAAGATTAATAATTAATATGATATTAGAGTTTAGTATAATTAATAGGGAAAGTATTGAAAATTACTTAAATTTTAGGACAAATTTAATGACTTTAACTGTTTTTATTGACTTGTGAGAATTGTTAATTGGTTCCTTAAATAAGGACTTAGATTTAGGAGTATTTACTAAATAGTATCAAATAACATTGAAAATACAAATAAATAATAAGCGATAATTATAAGTCAAAACAATATGTAAGATGATACTAACTTTTTCGATATCTCAAACAAGAATTTTACTTTCTTCTCACGGCCCAATGAGTAATGAAACAAACATTATCTTTACTGGAGAAGATAAAAAATTAATTTGGGGCCAAATTTGTGGCCAAATAAAAATTATACAATAAATACATATATATTCTCATAAATTTTATAAGATCAACCAGGGACTAGGCGGCCATTGAATGGTTCTTATTTGTATAGACACACACACAAAGATATATATATATATATATATATATATGTATGTGTGTATGTGTGTGTGTGTGTATTTACACACATATAAACACACACCCACACACTGACAGATACACACACACATATATATGTTTGTGAATATATATATCTACACACATGTGCATATATACACACACACACACATATATGTTTGTGTGTGTGTGTATCTACACACATATGCATACACACACACATATATATGTTTGTGTGTGTATATAGAAACACACACACACACATGTTTGTGTGCGTGTATATCTACACACATATGCACACACACCACACACATGTTTGTGTGTGTGTATATCTAGTGGCGGACCCGGGAAATTATTTTCGCCGGGTCAAAAAATAAACATATTGAACTATTTACTAAATAAAATCGCATAACATTAAAAATACAAATAAATAATAATCCACAATTAAAAATCAAAAGATAACCTAGTAAATAAAAATTCTATGACGTTTAGAAGGAGATTTATTAGAAGGTGCATCACTTTCAAAGATTATTTTCTTAAAAATATGACTTTTTGAAGTTATTTTCTTTTTAAAGAAGACATTTATACTTTTCGGTTTATCTTTACTCATTTTTTTCAACCTACAAAAAATTTGGTGAATATATATTGATGTAAATGTCAATTACTATCTTGTGTCACTAAACATTAATTCTTATAGTACTATTCAATCTACAAAACTAACACTTAAATGTGCATCCCACTTACCTCAAAAAAACAAAATAATTTGAGAAAATAAAAGAAATATAATATGAACCCAAAAACTATTTTTTAAAAAAACATACAAATCGATTCAATTTCAAATTAAGTAAATAACCTATTATAATCTATTTTTAAAAGAGAAATTCATTATAAAATCATAAGACAACCAAATAATAAATCCAAACCAATTAAAATTAGCCATTGATCATCCTCTACATATATATAGTCATCTATTTTCAAAATTCAAGACTTTCCAGAAATCATAATCCCAAACTTTTCACTAATCAACATAATATTACCCTCATTAAAAAGATAAAAATACGTAGAATAACTTCCATAAAAGGAGTGAGGTGAAAAGAAGTGATTTTGAGTACCTATTTGGTTCTTAAAATGAAGATGAACAACATAGATATAAGATGATACTAATATTTTCAATAGGTATCTCAAACAAAAATTTTACTTTCCTCTTACATCCCAAAAAAAGAGTATAATTATAAAAAAGATAAAAAATTAGCTGGGGCCAAATTAGTGGCCAAAATTAAATATTATACGATACATATATATTAATACATAAGATAAGAGAAGGCCAACTGAGGCCATAAGGTGGCTTCGCCACTCTATATATCTACACACATATGCACATATGTGTGTGTTTATATGTGCATATGTGTGTGCGCTACACACACACACAACCATATATATGTGTGTGTGTGTATACTCAACAATTTAAAAGTTTTATTGACTAGAAGAGTTTATATACCCATATATATATATACTCACCAAAAATCATCTACCTTTATAATTTTTCTTTCCTATTAAGATCATAGGCGGATCTAGGAAGAAATTGACAAAAATTAAAATATTATCCTTGATTTTTTTTAATTTTTAATTTTAATTTTTTTTTTCTAATTATTATTTTTTTCCCCTCTTCTATCTTTCAACACGCCAGGGCTCACTCTACTCCTTGCTCTTCTTTCTCTTGTAAAAATCCCTTGCGGACATATTTTATATTGTGATTACTTTCTCTTTTAAGGTGATCTTTCCCCCATTTTTTACATTTTCTCTATATTTTGGTGGATATTCCAAGACAAAAAATTTCTTAGAGCATGTAGGTTGCTAACTTTTTCCGCCTTTGGGCATTTTATAATTTGTTTCTTTTTCTTATTGATAATGATCAAACTTGCCGATGACATTTGTCGAAAACCTTCTCGAATCCTATATTATTTTTTGTCTTTTGATGACAAGTGAAAAAAAAATTTTGCCGCCCCCGTACCCCGCACCCTCCCGGCCAATAGTGCCCCCACTTCCGTAAATTTCTGAATCCGTCCCTGATTAAGATTCTAACCTAACTTAGAAAAGTGATAGTAATATTGATAATAACAAAAAATAGTAGTAGTCGATAATATATCGGGGTGCCTTATAATTAAAATCTGAGGGAGTACATTCTTACCCCTAATCCTTTTTATCGTTATACTATTACTTTCTCGGATTTACGGTGATCCTCCCCCATTTTATACGGATGGCAAAGTACGGGATTTGACTATTATATTTAATTAATGAATTATGGCTGAGAGAGAAAAATAATAATTAAGAAAAAAGATTCGCTTTTTGACATACGGACGACACACCCACACAGTCACCCACTCGGAGAGAAGACCGACCCATATCACTCAGCGCAGTGACGTGCTTCGCCATCAACGCTCTTCCAAATTCAAAATCAAAATCAAAATCGACCGTTTGAGGTTCAAAACTCAAAATCAGAGAACACTAAAAGGGCAAGAATGGCCGCTTCAGTGAAATCCAGTTCCAATACTCCCCATTTCGGCAACAATGATCGAACTCCAACGATCGAGACTCAGAAAATGTCTCTCTACGAGCAGTCCAGAGAGCAAAGAATCAGGGAAAACCGAGAGAGATTGGAAAAGTTAGGCATTGTAGATCTCTCCATCAAGCTCAAGGCCCAGACATCTCAACGGCGCACCCGATTAGACCCATCGCACTGTAAAACCCCTCAGCGACCATCTGCTCCGAAATCATCCGGACCTCTTCGCCGCTCTTCTAGGTTTTCCTATCAAGCCTCTCTTTTGTTTTACTGTTCTGAGATCAATCGTGAATCTGCTTTAGTGCTTATTATTTCTGTAGGAAATCAGCTAACGAGAGCGAATCTTTTCTTTTCTTTTCTTTTTTTTTTTCCTTTTTATTAAAACTGGAAACCTTAGCTCAAGAGAGCATTGCAATCACTACTGAGTCTGAACATGCGTGGCGATCATCTCAGTAGACACAGTGTCCGGCCGGATGATAAAAAATGCAAAAGTTTTCCAAAAGAGAATGGGACAGGGCGAATCATTTAAATGCGATTTTTATTTTCCTGTCCGTACAATGTATTTTAAATTAAATTTATGTTTAACCGGCTGGATATTCCAGCTTCTCCTTGCATTCTTGCCGTTCGACGTCGGCAAACAAACATCACAAGTTTGATATTACTTTCATGTTTCCCTCCCACATTTGATAGTCAGCGGGACGAAATGCACTAAATATTCATATCTGCGTTGTTTGTGGAAGTACTGATGCAGTGTTATCCTGAAAATATATGGATTAATGATCAAATTTAGTAGCCGTTCTCTCTCACATATCATCATCATCATCTGCTTCTTTTCCCTTTATTTTGTCCTCCTCATTATGATTTTTAATGTCTCTAGATTGCAGAATGTGGCACCAGTGAGTTACTCTGAAGTGCTCCCAAATGAATCTCTGCAAAATGGAAAATTTGTGACAGATGCAGATTCAAAGACAGAAATTTACACCGAAGAACACGAGAAGCTGCTGGGTAACACGGAGAAGCCCTGGACATTGTTCGTGGATGGGTATGGGAAGGACGGGAAACGAATATATGATTCCTTCAACGGGAAAACTTGCCATCAGTGCAGGTTAGCTCTAGTTTTTTTTTTTTTTTTTTTTTTTTTAACCAGAGGAAAATGAACAAATTATCACCGTGAGATCTTTAATAATGTTATCTTGAGGTGAATCGTCTGCCTTGACATTGTGTCGACGGATTGTTAAATTCTATTTAAAAATGTTTGATTTAGTCCATGCGTAATTTCCCGCCATTTCAACTACATATGGTTGTTGGGCCTGCCACTTTTTGTCATGGCCAACATGACAGCCAATTTGATATTAATTAAGTTCTTTGAAAAACCAAGACCCACAATGTGGCCTTTTTAGGCTGGCAGAGGAGATTTCAGCGGATGCTAGAAACATGAATCTGAAAATGGTCATCCTGCAAACTGTACCACTTCTAGTTTAATTGATGAGTCAGTTCCCTTTTATTCTTCTTGGTCGTGTGTTTTTAGGTAACGTTCTCTAGTTATGGTCTGCTTGTAACTTCTGAAATTCATTTATCCTTATTTGAAAAGTTTCATTGGAGTAGAGGATTTTTTTTTTTTTTTTAACATGCACACACAATTTATGCAAGAGCTGCATGAAGCCTAATTTTTCTTTAGCTAAAAGTTTATAGCCTCAAACTTGTTCATATTTCTTACGAATCAATGGTTTTTCCTCCTTTCATTTTTTGGGGGCAGGGGAACAGATGGTTGGAGTTCACAGAACCAATATTTACTTGTGACTGTAGTCTTCATCTGTGGTATTATTAGTGCGGAAACTGGAAACTGACCAGTGGTTTTCAAAATTATGTTGACGCTGTAGTGCAGTTGAAATTAATCTCGTTTGGAGCTAGAATACATAAGAGCATGCAACGTGGTGTAAACTTCTTTTTTTTAGGAGGGGTATTAGTTGGATTCTTCAGTTTATATGCCCCTTATATTAAGCGCAATCTTAAATTAAGTCCGCTAACACTTGACATCTTGACTCTCTTTTCACACAAAATATCAATGCATGTGAAATTCAGGGTAACTTGCTTTGGATAAACTTATTGTTTTTTTTCCCCTCATAATATAATATTGAAAAATTACTGTGGTGGACCATGGCCTTATTTAAGTCATCATTTGATGAAGGGTCCTCTGTCTTTTATTTCATAATTTTTGTTTGAACTTTTTTACTAGATGTAAATACTTTAATTTGCAGGCAAAAAACCCTCGGCTATCGTACTCGGTGTAGCCAGTGCAACATGGTCCAAGGACAATTTTGTGGGGATTGCTTGTACATGAGGTATGCGTTCAACAACAAGCTTTTTTCCTCATACGTTACTCACGACACATCCTGCGGTCAATGATGATGTTTTCAGTATATCGTTTGAACTCTGAAGTCTTTCATCAGTCAGCATGAAGTGTATAACTAACTAGTCCCGCCCAATCAATTCAAATTCTCTGGCATGTAAAGTCAGCACATAATTAGAACCATATTGAGTGAGATAATATATCTTGCCATCGATTAGTGTTCATTTAAAATAAGCAGCCCAACAATTTACGATCCACCATGAGTTTTGTTGTAGATATGGGGAGCATGTACTTGAAGCCTTGCAGAATCCAAATTGGATATGTCCTGTTTGTCGTGGAATTTGCAACTGCAGTTTATGCCGCCAAGCAAAAGGATGGCCCGCCACTGGCTATCTTTATAGGAAGGTTATCCCTCTAACTCTAAGTACTGACCAAATGTTAGCATTGTTTCATCTTTTATATCCAGTTCTAGTTTTGCCTTAATTGTGTTGTGTTCTCCGTATACAAGGTATCAGCATTGGGATACAAATCAGTTGCACACTATCTCATTCAAACCCATCGTGCTGGTGCAAATGTGGAGGAAAATGCAGATGCTTCCATCCCAGTTTCAGCAGAGAAGTCACTAGCCTCCTCAGACGTAGGAGGGTTACCTAACGAGTCTCTTGAGTTCAATGAAAATAATTGTGTTGGATCATTGAAACCTCAATCTGAAGATGATGGATGTCAAGCTTCTGCTAAGAGATCGTTGCTTTTTTCTGATGTGCAAGATCAGCATGACAAGGATGAATGTATGGATGCTGTGAAACATCAATCGGGAAATGATAAAGGACAAGTTTCAGCAAAGAGATCATTGCCTTTTTCTGGTGTGCAGGATCAGGATGAAAAGTTTGCCTGCTCGGATTCAAAGATGTCAAGTGCTTCCTCTACCGAAGTAAAAGACTGTGTTGCTAGGAGACTTAGGCCCAGGGTTCAAAAATCGTGAATTTGGAGGACCCTTTATCTTTTGTTCCTAACCTAGGGGTATTTTGGAAATTAATGCGTGTTAATTCCCAAGAAATGGTACGCATTTTGTGGTTTTATCACCAAACTTGGTTGATATGCGAGTGTAACATTTCTTTCTGTGGGATTAGAAGGGTGTATCTTTCTATGGTGTTAGCTCAACTCTCTCCTCGTGTGTTTGTTAAAGACGAACGAGTTACAAAATGGAAGATGATTCTCACAACTTTATCATTGTTCATCTTAAGAATAATGTGGTTGTAAGTTGTAATCATTGATCTTTCTTTTCCTTTAGAGCATCTACAAGGTGCTTTTTTAAAAAAAAAGAAAAAAATGTGACAAGTGATGAAGAAAGACACGAAAGCCAAACAAGTGAAACAGAGCACAGTAGAAGACGTTTTCTACTGCCAGAAGCCACAAAACGATATACGTGCCAAATTCCAAAGTCCAAACAAGCAATGTTCACGTTTGGAACATGAGAAAGGTGCACACTTTGGTCCCAAAAAAAGGGAAAAAGAAAGGTGCACACAACTACGTTTGGTTTGATTATATAATCACTTGTGAAGGGTAATATTAATGAAGAGATGGAGTATTAATAATCATCGTGAATGCAAATGCAAAGACCAAACCAAATTCTTGCACTTTGTGTCCAAATTTCAGGCCTATTAAACCCGGACTAGATCAGTCGGTTTGGCTCAGAAATAGGTGAATCGGTTTGGTCCAGGCATCAACCAGGTCAATTAAAAAAAATGATTTTTTTTTTTTAGAATTTCATATTAATAACCCTAAAATATTCACTTTTTTTATGGTTTGATCTTGGGTTAACTCTGGTTTAACTCCAATCTAACCTCCTGGTCTCTTATCCATTACCTTAGCCGGTTTAGTGGTTGATTCATGTTTAATAACCTTATCAAATCCTTTTGTTAACTCCCAATGTCTTTTCATTCTTAATTTTGTCCTTGCTACTTTTAGCTTTATTGGAAACTATTTAACCCTGGTGTTTGAGGAGATAACAAAAAATGGGGTTGAGATATTTTTTTTTTTTAAAAAAAAAAGGATATTCTGGTCATTTAGATTATATTCATCTCAAATTCTTCCTTATTTTTGTCATACCAAATATGATTTAAAAAAATAAATGATTTTCTCTCTAGTGCATACCAAGCTTACTTGTCTGATTTCGACCTCCATTCAATTCTCCCTCTTTATTAAATATTAAAAAACATAATTTTGAGTTCCTAAAATTATGATCAATTTTATTTTAGATCACTGTAGCATTTTTATTTAAAAAAAAGAGATGTTGAAATCGTAACCAACCTTTGTGGAAGTCCTGTCATTATCAACATTATGTTACCATCACATCAGAGACATGTCATGTCTAGTTATTTTAACCAAAATTGACAATAAAATTGATCCCTTAATCAAACATACAAGTTACAATACAATGACTTGACCCTTTTTTTTTTTTTTTTTTATACATAAAATTTTAGATAGGGATAGATCTTGGTACCCCTTTAGGGGTTAAGCATATCTGAAAAAAACGCTTTATAGCGTTCTACAGATTGCCCACCAACAAGACTCTTACATCAATCGTGAGTATCAAATTTCCTCATCTTTTTTGAGATAAAGGCCGACGCTTTAGCCAATTATATCAATAAATAACCAAAAAGTATGTTTTCTTTTTCAAAAATAAAAAATATGGGGGACCAAATCTTGCCCTGGTTTAACAATGGGTAAATGGGCGGTCAGGCACCCTGATCTGAACAAAGGTTGACCCATCAAGATGAGTCAGCCTGTTGAGTGCTATTCAATTTCTTTTTCAGACATGGACACAGACAACCCACGCAATCCCAGGAATTTGGGGACAATCCATATGAAAAGGACCAATAACTGTCTAATAATCCATCTCCACACTCAATTAGCTTGCAGTGACCTCAAAGACTCCCTTATAAAAAACGAAACACACATACCAATAATTATTGGGAGTAAGTAGAAAGGACTTGCTTTTTTTTAACCATGTCTTTAGTTTAAGGCATAAGAATGGAGAAAATGGTATTGGGAGTTCTTCCCTCACAACCATAGGCCCTGACGTGAGGTTAAATAGGAATTAGTCGGAATCGAAGATTCCTAGTAAACCGAATGAAATACTTAAAAAAAAAAAAAGATCCGCCAACCTCACCTACCTTGTCCATTTCATTGCTTTCAATATTCTTCCTCACACACCTTTGTTTCAAAGCTACATCAAAATTATCAGTATCATTACCAAAATTACCGTGCAGTAAAAGTATGTTTCCAATAATGTGAAAATTTCTTTTACTTAACTGATAACAACCGTCTATTCATCAAAAAAAAAAAAAAAAGGAATAGTTCAGTGGAGAAGAGAAACAGAAGGATTCACTTTATGAAGGCCATTGAACATCATGCAAAGCCGAAAGAGCAAAATAATTAGGAAAAATAAAAAGAAGGGAAGGGAGAAAGGAAAAGGTGAATATATGATAAGGGGATAAAGAACATGGTCATGTAATGATTTTGAATTGTCAAATGAAGTTGGTCCTTTGGAGAAAGCTAAGATTGTGGTCTAAAGCGCATTATTATTATAGCTTTTGTGGGAACATGGACAACACAGATATGCACTAAGTGGATGCCCATGAGTGTGAGTGGTTGAGGTCCCCATTGATGGATCCTCCATTGAGCCTAAGTCATTTTCTTCTTCATTTTGAAGACTCCAACATATAACCCTTTTTACCATTTTCAATTAATTCCTCTTTCCATATTTCACGAGTGGGATTGTGTGTCGGATGGCGTGTTGTGTGTTGTTGTGCCTATTGGTCATTGACATGCACGCTTCCACACCAAAAAGAATAAACAAGCCAAGTTCTTAATTTCCCAGTCTCTCTCTCTCTCTCACACACACACACTTTGCTTTTGTTGTTGCTTCCCTTTATAATTTACTATTTCTTCATGTGATTGTGTTGTGAAGATGGTGAGTTGCTCTTGATGTGGTTTTGACTGGCCGGACCAATTCTGTTCACTTCAAAACTTGGTTGACTAGTCATGATAACATCATGAGCCCATTCCATATGATTCCAATTATTGTCTTCAAACTTCTCCACGTGCTGTCCATCTCCACTGAACATAATCAAGCCCCATCCACTTTTAAAATTAAAAAGCTTTATCTTGCTTTTCCTTATGTTACTTCATTATTTTTGTTCTCCCTCGGTTTGTTTTATTTCGTTATTAAACATGGGGAAGTAGTTTGACATATACATACAGACTCTCGCTCCTTGTAATGTCACGAGTGGAAGGATATGGACATTGGAGTAATTTTTTATGTTAAATAAGTCACAACGGGAGACGACATTGATTGAATAAGTCCCATTTTGCATTAGTAGTAAAAATTGTTTTTCAAATATGATTTATAGTATACAAAATAAGTTTGTAGGATGAGTTTTATCTTAACTTGTATGAACGTCAACTCAAACAAATCTAAATAAATCAAAAGCTTAATTTTGACTGAGATGTATGCATGTGAAGCTGCTTTGATCAATTGTTCACTTATAAACACTATGTTTCGTTTATATCCCCTCACTTCAAATCTATATCGTGATTTGTTAGGGAAAAACAAAACTGATTAGAGTTCATATAACATTTGGCCACGGACGAGTTTGTTTTCCCAGGACCTCTTGACTTCTCGTTAGAAGGAAAAAAACTAAAATGAACACTCGTATATCCAAAAAAGTCAAGTTCCGATGAATTAATCAGGTTTCATTAATTGTGTCATCAACTAATACTTACTTTTTCCCTGCCCAATGTCACATTTATTTAACGTAAATCTGACTAGCTCAGATTCTACATAAGACTTTATCCATACCATACAATCTTGATTTAAAAAGAACACATTTATTTGTCTTGAGCTTAGCTAGGTTCCAGCAAGTTGACAGGCTATAAACATTTTTTAATAATATAAACAAAAGATCATCAATTTTATCATTCGAAGATGAAGACTACGTACAAGTCGTGAAAAAAGAAGAATAAGCAAAGTCAAAGGGGGATCTGTCTAGGAGGAGAAATATATAAACAGATCAATAATTGTAACCTCTATTTATGAGAAGCTTCTTTGATTTGAATTAGGATGATCGGGAACACAGTGTAACTTAAACTAATTGACGAAATTCAACTATAGCATGATAAAATAAGTAGAATTGGTGCACAGCACATGGATAAGAGAAAAGGTAATGATGAACTTGAATGAATGAAGAGGGTTGGAAAATATAGGGAAAAAACTTGAATTTTCAGAGGGTGCCTCCTTTTAACCAAGGAAAACAACAAATCCTCGTTCGATTACATTAGTCAAAGTGTTTCATGGAAAACGAATAATAATATCAATAAAGTAAAGAAAAGAAAGAAAAAAAATCTGTTATGTCGTAAGTGGTTTTTATCTTTTCTTTTGCCACTTAGCTTCTAGGGTTTTGTGCCTAGATACAAATGGAATCCTAGATTTGGAGTTACTAAAGCAGCATCTTTTACCGCCTTTGGCAATTCCCAGTTTATATTTGTTTTTACTATTGATATTTGGTAGTATATATATTTTATATTATAGTGAGTTATAACTGTTGTACAAGGCTTTTATAGTTTACATTCAAAATTACTAGAGACACTTGCAAGTTGTTGAGTTAATGGTGAGTTCAATTATATATAGATGTATTTCTCAAGTCTCATAAAAAAAAAAAAAAAAAAAAAACTGAAAAACTGATCATACTATCATTATATAATTTACCATTATGGTTCTATTGATAAATTCCTTTTAATTAAATCACATATATTAAGGAGAGGTAGTTAGCTCAATAATTATGTGGTAAATTTTTAATTTTGTTCTTATTTATGAATGAGTATCTTTCAATTCTTTTTATTTTTCTCTATTTTCGGTACGATTAATATGGATAAAATTGTCATAATATCATTTATTATCTGAAAGATAACTTATAAATAGGACTAAAGTTTTTGATCAAAATGAATTTATAAATAGGATCAAAATAATATTTTATGACAACTTTATTACTATATGTTAGCATATAATTTTGAGCTTAATGTGGTCATATGATTAGATGATGTAAGAGCACTTAGAAGGAGTATGTAGTAATATTGGAGGGAGATCCTATTGACATTTAATTTCTTTTTAAGGTGTATGGATGTACTTACAAGTATATTGAGATGCAACTAAATAAATGGCATTAATATTGAGATGATAAAAGTGGTTCGAGACTTCATCTAACAAGTACTCTATGGGTGTTTTTAGTGAGTGAGGGGACGATCGATGCATGCTCGTCATTCAAGGAGTGGCTTTAGCTTTTCTTTACCAAAAAGACAAAAATTAAAAGCACACAAACCAAATAAAGGCTTATAACTTTTCCATGAATCCTTTTCTTTCTTCCTTACCATTTTGTTCTAGCTATAAACGCCCCCTATATATCCACCATGCAGTAGGTTTTCCGTTTAATTATAGATATCCATATAGTACTAGGACTGAATTTTCTTGCTGTCGTTATCTGTCATCTGTATCAGGCTATGGACCTCACTCTCTGTGAAATGGAATTTTTTGGGGAAAATTACGCGTAGGTTTTAAGAAAGAGAATTTATTACAATAAAGGCCCTCAAAATCATGAAATTACACAGAACTCCTTTGGGACTTCTGTGTAATTATTTGTGAATGTAAAATTACTATTTTAGATTTTTTTTTTTCATTTTTCATGTTCATAGGCTATTTACAACAACAAATACTATATTTACAACATAAAAAGTATATATTTACAACAACATTTGAAAACCTGGATCTTTTCATTTCTTACGTGTAGAGGCTATTTACAACAACAAATGCTATATCTACAACAGAAAAAGCATATATTTACAACAACCTTTGAAAACCTAGATTACAACAACAAATGCTATATTTACAACAGAAAAAACATATATTTACAACAGCCTTTGAAAACTTTGGATTTTTTTTTTTCATTTCTCACGTTCGGAGGCTATTTACAACAACAAATATTATATTTACAAAGAAAAAGCATATATTAAAAAGAACATTTGAAAACCTGGATTTTTTTCATTTCTCACGTTCGGAGGCTATTTACAACAACAAATGCTATATTTACAAATGAAAAAAACATATATTAACAACAACTTTTAAAAACCTGGATTTTTTTTTTTATTTCTCACGTCCGAGTAGGCTATTTATAACAACAGATGCTATATTTACAATAGAAAAAGCATGTATTCACAACATCTTCTGAGAATTTTGACAACTATATAAGGCTAGCTTAAGAAGTGAATATCATTTCAAAATATTAAGTTGTATGAGTAAGTGACTATTTGCACCTACTCATTGAACTTAATATCTGGACTTGATAAATGAAAAAAATCCTGGTTTTGAAAGTTTATTGTAAATATATGATTTTTCTATTGTAAATAACCTCTGGACTTGAGAAATGAAAAAATGCTATATTACTTGTTCATTACAATTTAAAAAGTGCTTATTCTTTGCTTCCTTTCCTTGTAATTATGGCCGACCTAAAGATTGAAGTATTTGAACCATTCAAAAGCATTCACCTTCTCGACCCTGTCTTAAGTCTCAAGTAGCAAATCGCCTCATTGAAGTCGCAAGTCGTTGGGTTGTGGCAAAATCACAGATCTGACCACTCTTGGTTTCATAAAGGTATGATAACCTTCTGATACATTAATCGAAAATCGACTGAAGGTGTTGATTTGAATTTTTTTTAATACATACATACATATATATATATATATATTCATTAGATAGCCGATAGAGAGAGTGTAACAATGGCAATGTCTTATTTTATCTTCTCGCCACTTGACTTGAGTAGGTGAATTAAGTCTTTCTATGGGTTGAATAATTTTTGAAAGAGAGAAGAAAAAGGGAGAGAGGAGAGAGAGAGGAGAAGGAACAAGGAGAATAGGGAGAGGGTGGAATTGGAAGACATGAGAGGGAATGTCAAATTAGTAATTGTACATTCACAAATAATTACAACCAGGTCCCTTAGGACTTCTGTGTAATTTTATGATTTCAAGAGATTTTATTATGATAAATTCTCTTCTTTGAAACATGCGCATAATTTTCCCATTTTTTTAAAGTAATCTGTTTTGGGAGACAAATGGCAGAGACTGAAGACTGGCTAGCATTGAGGTTTGTGGGGAATGGATCAACCGCACCACCTAACCTATTTAATATGGATCTCCTAACTTCCTGTGTGATTCAATTTTAATTTACAAGATTGAGTAAATTGGGTTAATCTTTTATAATATCACGAATTTATGTTTAAATTTTTACAAAACGATTTTTTTTTTCCCAATGTCTTTAAAGATTTTTTTTTTCTCGTTTTTTTAGAATTGACAAGCAACGCTTGCAGATGTAGGGATCAAACCCTGAACCAGAGCGATTTAAGTCGGGTTATATACCACTGCATTACAAAAGTGCTGGTTCTTTAAAAATATCTTTGATGTAATTTGTGAATATCAATCAATAATCCTACTCTCTCTCTCTCTTTTCTTTTTATCTCATATAAATACAGGGCATTCACTTTAGTTTCTCAGCAAAAAATCAAAATTTGACCCTGCAGGGGGGAAATAGCATAAGTGTATTTGTTGCCTTCAATTTGAATTGTAGGTCCGGAATATGTACTTTTTATACAAAGAACGGCCAGAGACAGGTTGTAATTTGTATGGTTGGACTCGAAGATTTGAACATAAAAGAGGCATCTTTGGAGGAAAAAGTAAAGCAAGAACCTTTGGGATGACAATGCAGTTTCATGAATGAATTCAAAAGCTCTGTATTGTACTACAAGGAACTTTAACTTGACATTGCTATGTATACTAAACAAATGGTCTAAAAAGTATGATGATCACTATGGAGACCAAATTATTGGCCAACCCTGCCAAGATATCATTTTTAGAAGGCAGGCCTTTTCTTAGTGAGGATTTTCTAGCTTCTGTAAATTTTATGTTTAGAAAAATGAATCAATGTGTCAATTCTTTGCTAGTCACATTGTTGTTAAGAGGTGGTGGATGATAAAATATATATAATACACCCTCCGGTCCTAATTATAGGATATATTTAACCGATTTTGTGGAGATTAAGGAAAGAAGTTAAATTAGTTAATTTTACTCATTTTCCTAAAGTGACCTTATATAAATTTAAAATGACATAAATAAAAGTGAATCAATAGCTTCTGCCACATATTTTCCCTCACACTACCTAATTAAAATAATGATCTTGTTATATATGTGTGTATGTATGAATATATATATATATATATATATAAAATTATGTGTGTACATAAATCCACACATATATAAACACACACACACAGATATATGTGTGTGTGTGTATGTGTTTATATATGTACATACACATATTTATTGACACACACACACACATATTTACACACACACACACATATGTGTGTGTCTATATATATTTGTATGCACACACACACACACACACACGCATATATGTATCTTTAAATGTTTCATTGATTGGAATAGTTTACGCATTTACATACATATACTCACTAAAAACCAAACACATTTGAGAGAATAAAATAGGGCTATTTTAGGAAGGAATTGATAAAAATTAGAATGTTGTCTTATAATTATGGACCAAAACCAACCTCCAAATATTATCTTATAATTAGGACCGGGAGTAATAGAAGTTAGTCAACAATTTTTTGTAATTCTTTTTTTCATTTAAATCATGTACGTTTAAGTCTTAATTCCAAAAAAAAAAAAAAAAAAAGAAAAAAGTCATCCTGTTTTTCTGATATCCACGAGCAATTTCCAAGTGTTATCAAATAGAAGTGATGAAATTATCAGTGTAATCAGTAAAAGACATCATTTTTATTTTTTTAGTAGCTAAAGACACGCATGATTGTTGATGAATAATATAAATTAATTTAATCAATATTTTATTTTTAACTTCAATCTTTTAACTAAATTTTACAAAATAAAGTGACCGTTAAAATAACATTCTTCCGATTTTTTTAATGATATTGTTGGGAAGATTAAGACTATAATATAAAGTCAAACTTAGATTATAAGCTAATAATGATACCTGCTTTTATATATCAGAAGAAACATTTTAAATCGTTAGAAATATATCACTTGAATTTTTTTTTTTTTTTTTTAAAGATTTAATCATTCATTTCAAGTAGTAAAACTAATAAATAAAAAGGCAAAAAATGTTAGTTAACCGACAATACCTTTTTTCCTTCTTGAGTGGAGAGAAGATCCTAAGTAAGTACTGGTACGATAATAATGGCAATAATGAAAATGTAATTAAATCAAACTACGTTAATTAATCGGGGTTTTGTAGATATACAAATCCAAACCTTCCCGGGGCATCGGACTTCGAACTCTGGTTTGCGCTCAGTTGGACATAAAACAGCTTTTGCAAGGGAGCTGATTATTTGACTTTAGCACTGACAGCAGAAATGAGGAAAAAGCTCTTGTGGGTCCCATGCAAGATGCAACGTAGCCGAGGAAACCACACGTTTAATTTCAATTATATAACATAAATACGGGCTTAATAACCCAAAAAAATAATTATAATAATTCATCCCAATTTGGATTTTGTGAGAGTCAATGTCCTTGCTTCCTGTTTGTTAAAGTTGATTTTGGAGCGAAACAAGATTGTGGGGGCACGATTCTCGGTCAAAGAGATACAGTAGGTGGGATCGAATTGATTAATCTCCCGCATTTGCTTTTCTTTTCTTTTCGTTTTTTCACCTTTGTTGTTTGGTGGAAAAAATCAATGCCGGGGTGTCTTGGATTTACTACTTCTTTCCTGGTGAAAGAGCATTTGATATGGAGTGAACTGTGAAGGGCTTTTCTTCAACTCCGCTGCACTGAAGAGAGAAATCAGAGAGAGGTCGCCAAGGTCTTTCTGCTGTTTGGTTCCTGTCGAAGTTATGTGCTAATGTCAATTTCGTCTAATTCTTTGTGAAATCCCATTTGTCACAGATTCGTTTCTTTCGAGTTTCTGGCGGCAGTGAGCTGGTTTGTAACTGGTCGGGATCTGGGTTGGGTTTTAGGTTGAGTGTTTGATTTTCCCTCTGTTTATTGGTTTTCCTTTCTCTTTTGACGATTGGGTGTTGAGAGTTGAGACCCCATTCTGGGTTCTGGACAACTTTTGGTTGGTTTTCGCCTGAAACGGTGAGCTGAGTTATTTGCTTTCTCCGTCAGAGTGCTGAAATTTCTTGTTTGAGGTATGGCATTTTTTAAAATCTTTGATTTATGAGTTTGATCCCTGGGTAAATCTAGAGCACCGGTATTTACGATCGGCTTCCATATTGCCCCTTTTTTCTGTTTCAGGAATCAAGGATTTGGAACGAAATTTGTTTCACATGGGCTAACTCCTTTTGCTGCTATTATTTGAACTGTCTGGTCCATTTCAAAACACAGTAGGCTATCATGCATCTTTCACTATGGAAGCCCATTACTCACTGCGCTGCTCTGATCATGGACAAAAAGAGCAGGCGTAGTAAGGATGAATCTACGGTTGAAATGAGAAGAAGCCGGTCAATTCTTCGGAAATTGCAGGAGAACAAGCTGAGGGAAGCTCTTGAAGAAGCTTCTGAAGATGGGTCACTCGTCAAATCTCAAGACATGGAAACTGAATCGGCCGCCAAAATGGACGAAAGCCTTGGGAGATCCCGGTCACTTGCCAGGCTTCACTTTCAGCGTGAATTTCTTCGAGCCACTGCGCTTGCCGCTGAGCGCATATTTGAATCTGAGGACGAAATTCCTACTCTTCAAGAAGCTTTCAACAAGTTCCTTACAATGTACCCCAAATACCAGTCGTCGGAGAAGATCGATCAGTTGAGGTCGGACGAATATTCGCACTTGTCCCCAAAGGTATGCCTTGATTATTGTGGATTTGGACTGTTCTCTTTCGTTCAGACCATTCACTATTGGGAATCCTCTACATTTAGTCTGTCTGAGATAACTGCAAATTTGAGTAACCATGCACTTTATGGTGGCGCTGAAAAGGGAACTGTAGAACATGATATAAAGACTAGAATCATGGATTACTTGAACATACCTGAGAATGAGTACGGTCTTGTCTTTACCGTCAGTAGAGGGTCAGCTTTTAGATTGTTGGCTGAGTCTTACCCTTTCCACACAAACAAGAAATTGCTGACCATGTTCGACCACGAGAGCCAGTCTATAGCTTGGATGGGTCAATGTGCCAAGGCCAAGGGTGCAAAAGTGTACAGTGCATGGTTTAAATGGCCTACCCTAAAACCCTGTTCCACTGATTTGAGGAAACAGATTTCGAACAAGAAGAGGCGGAAAAAAGATGCTGCTACCGGTCTTTTTGTGTTCCCTGTTCAGTCTAGAGTAACTGGGGCTAAGTATTCTTACCAGTGGATGGCACTAGCCCAGCAAAACAACTGGCATGTCTTGCTTGATGCAGGGTCATTAGGTCCCAAGGACATGGATTCGCTTGGCTTGTCTCTATTCAGGCCAGACTTTATAATCACGTCTTTTTACAGGGTATTTGGGTATGACCCCACTGGATTTGGATGCCTTCTCATCAAGAAATCAGTTATGGCAAGCCTTCAGAATCAGTCAGGGAGTACTGGGTCAGGAATGGTGAAGATCACTCCTGAATTTCCTATGTATTTGAGTGACTCTGTTGATGATTTGGACAAACTGACTGGGATTGAAGATGATGAAGTCACTGGGATGCGTGAAAATCCCGCGGAGCCTCGTCAAGGATCACAGTTGCCAGCCTTTTCTGGTGCATTTACATCTGCTCAGGTCCGAGATGTATTTGATACTGAAATGGATCAAGATAGTTCTGAAAGAGATGGAACAAGCACCATATTCGAAGAAACTGAGAGCATTTCTGTTGGGGAGGTGATGAAGAGCCCTGTCTTCAGTGAGGACGAGTCATCAGATAACTCTTATTGGATTGATTTGGGACAGAGTCCGTTGGGATCTGACCACACAGGGCAAATGAATAAACAGAAGATAGCTTCTCCTCTTCCACCCTTTTGGTTCAGTGGAAAGAACCAAAAGCGACATTCTCCTAAGCCAACTTCCAAAATATATGGGAGTCCCATGTATGATGATAAAGCAGCAAAGCTTGATCCTCATGATGACCGCCACGTGCTTTCATTTGATGCTGCTGTGCTCTCAGTGTCACAGGAACTTGATCATGTAAAAGAAGTCCCCGAAGAGGAACATTTTGCTGAAGCAAGTGGCTTTTCTAGAAATGGCATTAGGTCTGATCATTTGTATGTCAATGAGATGGAGGAAGAACCTGGAACTAGTGAAGCAGCTAATCTTGGATCCGTGCCAGATGTTGCTTCAAGAGGATCACAGACTAATAACTTGTCTTCTGTTGCTCAGCATCGCAGCTTTGAAAATGGCTGTACCTCTGAAATATCCTCTGAGATTAAAGAGAGTGCCATAAGAAGGGAAACTGAAGGTGACTTCAGATTGCTTGATAGAAGGGAAGGGAATCGATTTGGTGGTGTTAGATTTTTTGGTTTGGAGGAGAATGAATCATGTAACAAGGGAAGAAGAGTCTCGTTTAGCATGGAGGACAACCGTAAAGAGTATCTCAGCCATACCTTGGAACCAGGAGACATATGTGCAACTAGCTTAGAGGATGAAGAGTATACAAGTGATGGAGAATACGGTGATGTACAGGATTGGGGCAGGAGAGAACCAGATATAGTATGCCGGCATTTGGATCATATTAATATGCTCGGTCTCAATAAAACCACACTTAGACTACGGTTTTTGATAAATTGGCTGGTTACCTCTTTGCTGCAACTGAAGTTGCCGGGCCTAGATGGGGAAGATAAAGCAAATCTTGTCCACATCTATGGTCCAAAAATTAAATATGAAAGAGGTGCAGCTGTGGCTTTTAATGTCAGGGACAGAAACAGGGGGCTAATCAATCCGGAGATTGTTCAGAAGCTGGCTGAAAAAGAAGGAATCTCTCTTGGCATTGGTTTCCTTAGTCACATACGAATTCTTGATAACTCAAGACATCATCGTGGGCCTCTGAATCTTGAAGATACAACTCTTTGCAGACCAATGGAGAATGGTTGTCGTGATGGAAAAGGTGGCTTTGTTAGGCTTGAAGTTGTTACAGCTTCTCTGGGATTTCTGACTAATTTTGAGGATGTGTATAAATTGTGGGCTTTTGTTGCAAAGTTCCTTAATCCATCATTTATCCGAGAAGATAGTCTTCCTGCTGTTGAAGAAGGTTCTGAGACATAAGATCAAGACAAATAGCTGCTGGTGATTTTATTCAATTTTGGAAACTGAATTTAAGATTATTTCCAGAAGTTCTTAAATTGGCTAACTGGCAGAATCTACAAAAGAATGGATCAGCGATCTTTTGTATGCTGCCAGACAGACAATTACTCATCTCTACTTCAAAGCCATGCAAGGAAAGCGGATGAATTTTTTTAATTCATGTTTCCTGTTGCTTACATATTTTACTTTCCTCTTCCAACTTGAGAGTTGGCTTTAGAGATTTTTACTATTAGAAAACCAGTGTACTTGACTAAGATTGTATGGGTGGAACTTCTATGAGTAAACATTTTGCTTCTGTTGCATACAAAAGGATTTGCAACTTCTGTACAAAGTTAGAGCTTATCTCATGTTGTTGTCTGAGACCCTTCAGATCAATAACTGTATTGACCTTCATGTCTTTGCATGTTATAACTGAAAGTTATATTTGACTGGGAAGTGAGAACTGAACACTGACATTTGCATCTCTCACGGTCTTTAAATTTATACCAGCTCCCAAGAGATAAATTAGTCCACTAAAGTTTTCCTTTCTATTAAGTTTTTGTCATTTGAAGGATACAAGAAAGTGAGTATCAAGTTTAAAAGATCCTTTGAATTATATAATCTAAGTTCAAAATACCAAATAATTTGATTATTTCTGATACCTATCAAATTAAAGACATGAAGGAAAAAAAAAAAAAAAAAAAAAGACATGTTGAGGATAACTTAACATAAGTTTGATATATCTCACTTCCCCGAATGAGAATTGGTATGCCGCAATCAGGAATCTTAAATTGGATAGCAGATAAGAGGTAAAGGAAAGAAATAGATGTGCCTTATTGTACATTTTATGTATGATCTATGGAAACTTAATATAAATTCTGTACCCCAGTTTCTTTCCGGGCAGAATGCACTACTGCTGATTGATGATTTCCATGATCGTCACAAACCCTTTTATGTTAATTTATGGACAGCATCTCAATCTCTATGATTTTAATATGTCTTGTCAAGCCAATATCCGGCAGGAGATGATTTCTGAAAGTGGAACCACTACATTTTGCCAAACAGGTTTGTTGTTTGATTGTGCTTTATTGTTTGATGATTCCCGATTGTGTTGATTTTGCTAAAAGTTTTGTTTTGTTTCTCGTTGATTTTGAAAATCCTCATCTGCTGTGCTCTGTTGATAAAATATTGTGGGAGCTTCATGCTATGATCTACTGGTTTATGTGCACTTCCAGCTGTAGATTGTGATGTTTGCACCTTTTAAAAGATTTTTTTAAACTTCCTATTATAGTATAGCCATCTAGACTTAGCCTCTCTTTTTGTCCTTCAAATTTTACAATCAGAGTTTCCTGCTACTGGAATAGTGATATATGTATATTTGAAAAAGAATAGTGTGATTCAATTTACTCTATATTAATCAGATGCTAACATCCCAGTTTCTCTCAAAGTTACCCCTTCCCAGAGCAGAGGTGGTCTAATGATTTTGTTGACTTCAGTCATAATCATATTGGATCATTGATACTGCTGGAGGATAGTTTTGGCAGAGACCATGGCCCTCTTCTGATAGGCAAGATCAGCATGAAAAGCAGAAATGGTTGAATGCTCGGATTCATGCAATGAAACCAAATGCGTCTTCGGCCTAAGCTAAGGGAAGGAATATAGCCGGAAGACTTGGGCCTTGGCTCAAAAAGACCTGAATGGGATTTGTTTAATAGGCATTTGCTTTCTTTTGGAAATTGATGTCTGCCCGAATTCCTCATTTCCAAGAACTCCCCACATTTTGGGATTTTATCTGTGTAACTTAGATATATGGTGAATGTAAAAGTAACTTTTCATTTGCAGAATTAAAATCCGTGGCAGCATTGGATTTCAACCCTTGTCCAGTCTGTTGAGTCAAAAGGAAACGGATGAAATACAAAGCAAGATGATCTTTATCAATTAGGTCTCATCCCTCCATCATATAAAATATAATTATATCAACTACTCTTTTAGTTTAATAGCTTTTTATCACAGGCAATGAAGAAAAGCATGAAGGCCAAACAAGAAAAACAAAATGGCAGCGAAAGCTTTAATCCCAGAACCCGCAAGGAAGCACCAGCCGGCAGTCACAGAGACCAAAGAAGGCAGTTAGACAAGACGAGATTTGTTCTTGTGCTGCATTTAAGCCTCAGAAACACCACAGAGTCTGCTTCAAACGTGAACAAAAAACACAAATGCTTGTCCAACCTAATTTGATGATCCCACCTCAGGAGCCTCCATTTTCTGATGAGGTAATATCGACAAGGACAATAGATTAAGTCACATTTTAGGTGGGATGCAACGGGTTGATCAGATGGGTTGACTTGTTTAATCTTTTGTGGCCTTTTTAACCAACAAACAGTTGAGTTGACATTTGATAATGTGCAATTAGCAGGCCACTTCGCTATACTAGAGGGGAAGGAGATACTTTCCTTATCCTTTTTCTCATTGGCTACATCTTAGCCATTGATTTGGGAAAATGAGAGAAAAGTGAAAGTAGTACTGTGTTGATTGGACGGATGTAATTTAGAGATTATGAGGGATAATAAGAAAATGATGATGAGAGAAATCCAACCCAAAGGTTGACCCCCGAAAATGGATTTGCTTGTTTATCCTGAAGCTAATCAATTTCATTTTTCAGTTATTGAAAACTATTACAGGGTCCATGGTATTTCGACAATTCAAATCAGATTATGAAGAGTCCCAATAATAACAAAAATACGAACACTACCAAACAAGAAGCATGCATAGACCGTTTTGCAAACCCACCTACCGTTGGGGACCAACCGCAGGAAATATTATATAGTTTGTATCAAACAGTACTAAGAAAAAGGGAGAAAAAGCAAAAGAAGAAAAAGAGACATGATAGCAAAGACAAAGAAGATCCTGAACATATCATTTTGAATTGTCAAATGAAGTTGGTGCTTTGAAAAAAGTAGAGATTGTGTTCTAAAGCGCATGATTCTAGGTGTGTTGACAGACGACAGTAATGCACTAAGTTGAAGTAAAGGCCACCCATGGATTCCCTACTCAGCCAAGGTCCTTTTCTATTTTCTCTTTATATTAATTTGTTCGTTCCTTTTGAAGCCCTAGAGACATCCGATGCTCTCTCTTCTTTCATTTTTCAGGAGCCATTGTTTATGGTTCTAACCATTTTTTAGTGAAAAGATGCTCATTGCCACACAAACCAGCCTCCTACGCAGTGAGATCTTGTGCTGGTGAATTTGATCCTGATTTAATTTTGTGGGAAAATGTAAAACGGATTCTAACACGATATTGTTGAACTTTTTTTTTTTTTTCATGGGAAATTAATATGATTTATTACCGCATGGCAAAGTGATTCGGTAATGAAGAATTTGCTTTTTGGACTAAATTCTAGATTTGTTTCCTTTAGAACTTGTTGACTCCTTTCCCCCCATGAGATGATGATTCCCATTCCAAACTGCCCTCCAAATGATCAATTATTGTCTCGAGTTCTCCCCCGCCGATTAAACCCCCCCTCTTTTTTTTATCTTGCTTAATGCTTATCGTAATTTTTGTACGCAGCTATTTTTATCATAAACTAGCACAAACCCCATTGCACGGGTGTGAGTCTAATTAAGATTAAAACATGAAAAAATGGAAATTCAAATGCGTTTTAAAAATAAAAGCATAAAAAAAATTATAATTGAAATGCGGTTATTGATAAAAAAATATATATATATATATATAGTTATTATTTGAAAAAAAAAAGATTGGTAAAATAGTGTGTAACTACCTTTCCCATTATCCCTCTTTCATAACCATCTTGCTTATATGGTACGTTATTGATAAAAAAAAATATTTATTTATTATTGATAAAAATAAGATTGGTGAAATAGTGTGTAACTACCCTTCCCATTATCCCTCCTTTATAATCACATTGCTTTTTTATTTTTTATTCTTTTATTTTAGTCTTTTGAATTTTTCATTTTGCTCATATGTCGGCCTCAGAGATGCTTACTGCTCTACTTTTGCTAATGTATTTATTGACAAAGTATTTCAAATATTAAGAGAATGCATTTAATATTTGAAATCAATTAAGGAAGACGCCAAAATTTATTTATTCACAAATTAGTTCATATATAAAGGGGAGAATGATGGTTAGTTCAAAAAAAAAATTAAAATATGTAATTTATAAGGTAGAAGATAAAATAAAGACAATTAAAATATTGACAAAAAAAAAGATACCAAATATAAGGAGAGATAAAAGGAAAGTTGTTACAAAATATTAAAGTGAAAATGTGAAAAATCAAATAAATGGAGTTACCTTATCGGTTAATCTAACAAAGAGGATAATTAAGGGAGTTAATAGAGATATTTATTCTAAGAAATTGTATGCATAAATTAAAAATAATAAGTAAATAGTGTTCTTTTGACAAATAATAAAACAAAGAGGACGGATGTCGAGTCTGCAAAAAAAGTGTAGGCATAAATTATAAATTATAAATTTAAAATAATAAGTAAAGAGAGTTATTTTGGCGAGTTGGTAGAATAAAAATACAGTGTCCAAACAGAGCCGCATCGCTCTACTTTTATATATTTAAGATTAGTATAATCCCCACATATTGCATAAAATTTAAGAAATATGTTATACTACCCTTAATATTGCCATTTGTTAAAATTCTTATACCAGATATTTAAAAGTCAAAAGAAAAAAAAATATTCCCAAGATTTGTATTGGGATTGAAAACTCAAAAGAAAGAAAAAAGTTCCAGAGAAAGAGGCAGATACAATATTAGAGGTTTTGGCCAAGACAACGGAACTGTTGAGCTCGAAGAACTGATAACGTCTTATTATTAGTAGTAAAAGAATGAAATATCTCACTTTGATTGTAATGAGGGTACTCAGAATATATGTGACTGATCTCCGGCAAACTCAGAAAGCATCTGGGCGCCTCAGATAAAATCTGTCTCACTTTGATTGTAATGAGGGCACTCAGAATATATGTGACTGATCTCTAGCAATCAGTGAAATATCAAAACTGAATTTGCATAATGCTCAATATTATTTACAGTTAATGGAGACATGACCACAGAATCCCCAAGAAAGCTGCAATCCAATATCTAATTCATGAGCAATAGATAAGCAAATAATTCGAGTATTTATTCTGATGTCAACAGTGAACACTAGGTGGTCATGATCAATTGGCATATCTAAGATTCCATCATCTTAATTAGAAACGCTGCTTCTAATGCTGACTCCTTGCTCTGCAGATAACGGTTTTCCTCTACTATATCTGCGCTCAAATTTAACAGTATTGGTCTTTTTGGGTCATAAATGGCAAGATCACGGACTTGTGCAACCCATTTTGCTGCTTCCCATGCACCGAATCTGAATCATGACCACAAATTAAGCAATGTTAACAGCGACAGCAAAATTACAGATTGTATCCAGCTTAAGGAAAGTCAAATGACTCGAGCATAATTGAATTTCAATTAAAAACATCATAAATAAAGAATGCTAAACAAACATGGAAAAACACTCAAGTCACTTTTTTGACACTTTTCTCATAAGCTATTTTATGCATACCACTGCTCCATAAATCAGCCAGCTAGATAACCACAGAAAGCATAATTTTCATCAGGAAATTACCGTGTATTGAAAGAAGAGGTCACTAATACAGCTGGATAAAGAACATCCTTCTGAATATTGTCACAAGGAGAATATTCCCGAATAGCAAGAAAATCATCAAGGTCCCCAGGGTAGCCAAACTCTTCATAGTCAACGGGTAGAAGTGGTAAGATAGGATACAGAAGAGTGTTGGTCGCATCCAAAAATGGTACCTGAAGGAGAAACCAGAAGGAGGAAATGAGAATTAATAAGATCTAAAGCAAATAAATATAAACTCCAAAGCCAAATGAATGAAAATCCCAGATGCAGAGATTGTTGGAAACCTTCAAGATTGCAGCACGGAATAAATCTGGGCAACGGTTGATGGCTGAAGCAACCAAAAGACCTCCAGCACTATATCCCCAACCTGCAAGTTTATCTTCATCCACAATATCTCTTTCAACCAGGAACTTGGCACAAGAGATATAATCATTGATGGAGTTATGTTTCTTTGTACGTCTGCCATCATGATGCCATTTCTTACCACAACCACCACCACCTCTGAACCATAACAGTCAAATTACAATAGGCTAAAGAATAAACTTCAGACAAATCTAGAAATTCATATAGAAAGTTTGCAGATATTCAGAAACAAATGCACAATTATATTTAAAGATAAGTACAATTTAAGATTTTTTATATAAGCAGAGTATACTGCCATTTTACTTAGGGCTCACCTAACATCAGCATAAGCAATGATCCAACCACGATCTAAGAGGCTTTTCAATTCACTGCGCCACCGTTTATCAAGCAACTCGCCATAAGCTCCATGTCCATGCAGTAACCCAGGCCTTTTATTCTTGTTCTTATTGTCACGTGCAAAAACAATAGTCAAAGGAACCATGACCCCATCAAATGAAGGAACATCATATTGTTCACAGGCATAAAACTCAGAAAGACTATTCCATAAGAGGTCATCTTGAACATTGGCATTTATAGAATTGGAACGTTTAGAGTATGAGGAGTCCCGGTCCATGCTTGCAGAACTCATACCATACAGTATTTGTGTTCTTTCCTGAAGCAGATTTTGCTGTTGAATGATGTTCCAACAACCAGTTGTCAGGTCATAATCAACCACAGCATCAGGCATCTGCAAAAAAGCTTGAAGTGGTAAATATATTAGGATTTGGGGACGGTTTCTTTCAATCCAAGTTGCTAGTTGCGACTCTAAAATGACCAACAAAGCAAATGAATACAAGTGTCTCACAATTGTAACTCAGGCCAGAATAATATGTAACAATTGGCATATATAAGGAATAACTAACAAGGACAAAAGTAGTGACAGACATAACAAACTTAGAAAGCAAATATAAAAGATGTGCAATGTTTCATACACCCACAAAAAGTGTGAAGTTGCGAGCAAATCAACACTAAGGAAAAGAAATTTCCAATAATCTACTAAATAATTGTACTTTTACTCACTATTTGCACCATCATACATGAGATGAATAAGTTATATTCCTTGACATATCAATAACAAATTAATATTAAAACATCCTAATCATCTTAATGCCATGGGACCCAATTAGCATTGGTTTGTCAGTGGCCATTTAGAGTTCATATGATATGGAAATAAAATATATAAATGTCCACAAAAGCAAGTGAAGAGACCATCTCCAAAATCGTTAAAAACATAATTAATCACATACCACAGGTGATGATATTATAAAGCGCATGACTGATGAAAAGTAGTCATAATTAGGTCCAGGTGAAATTTGACAAACGTGGTTTGGAAGAGACAGATACTGTATATCCAGCTCCCTCAATTTAATAGCCCCCTGTCCACAAAAACAAAGAGGCCAAAAGGAAACACTACATAAGATGATAGAGTATGCACGCACCAAAAGTTTCATCTGCTGCATTTAAATGCTCTTTCATTACCTTCCCAAAAGGCAGTGGCAGACTTGCAGAACAAAGCTGAAGCTTTCGCCCTTCCCTTGTAATGAGCACTAAGTATTTATCACAAAAATCAACATCCTCCACAATCAAATCTTGCTCATTAACAAATACTTCCTGCAGTTTAAATAACATGTTACGTGAACTTGATTACTAATAGGTATTATAACTACCACAAGATAAAGCCTCACATTATATTTCATTGCCTAAAATAATCAATTGTATACTTGTAATTTCAACGAATAATTAAGGAAAAAATGCCAACTACAGATAACTAACCAATGCTTCAACTTCAACCTACCTCCCATTTTCTTGGATTTGAAAAATCATTCACTGCACTACGAAGAAGATAATGATTATCAGCTGATTTGCCACCTTTTGGAGAATCTGTAAATAGATAAAGGAAACCTTGATGATGCTCTATTATGCAGTGAGCAAGAGCATTGCACTCCCAAACTAATGTCATGCCCGAGAATGGATCAGCTGCATTTATCAGAAAGACCTAAAATACGGTTACAGTTACTAAATAATTGGGAGTTGAGAAGGATCTTGGCTTGTTGGATTCTCCAATATCGTACCTTTGAAGACATTATAGAGAATGCATTTACAGTGACAAAACGGAAATCTTTTGTGTGCCTTATATTAAGGTGAACGCCTTCATCAGATTCTTCCAGAAGCAAAACATCATCATCAGTTGATCCAATCATACTGCAGTAGATCCTATACAGTGGAGTTTGGGATAAGGAAAAGTTACATAAATTTCACTGCTGATAATCTTAGACAACTAAAAAACAAAGGATTCTTCCATATTCTTCTAATCCTTGAGGTCCTTGAGGGCAAAAAGAAATGAATAAACTAAGCAATTTACCCACCGGTAGGGTCTCTTCATGTGATCTGTTACAACATAAAGCAACGCCTGCCCATCTTTAGCCCATGCCAAATTAGAAACCCGATCTGCCTGAGGCTTGCTACATAATGAACCAGAATTTAAATTTCTCACAGATAGCTTAAAGCAGTCATTGTCTTTATCATACATAGTGTATGCAAGAAACTGATGGTTGGGTGAAATTTCCGACAATTCTTCATAAGCATAACCTAAAAAAGTAAGGAAAAATCTTTAGCGTTTACAACAACTCCATTTACTTGCAGAGAGCCAAATGTTCTTTCCTTGTCACTTGAGTTATGTACTACTTAAAACAGTCCCAACTAAATTTCACTCAGATAACTGTACAGAGAAAAGTAAGTGAGATTATTAATACCGCCAAATCTCTCCGCTTCTTGATTGTAGTCAAGGAGCTTCTGCTCAATTCTCTTCCCTGATGCAAAATCGAATCCTGCTGAAGGGGATTTATTTGATATGAACTCCTCGTTCAAGCTCACCAACCTTCTACACAGTACAGGGTACTGCTTTCCTTCTTCAGCACGTCGATAATACAACCTGCACATACCGACATCTAGTTCAAAATAGTATAAAAAGGAGAAGAAACGCTTAGACTCAGAAGTTGTAAGCAAAAATGGGGGGGCACTTGCTCGGTATCCTGAAGTTATTCGCGTCAACAATAAAAAGCAGGACGTTTAAGAGAATAACCTGAGCGAGATGAGTTGAGAGGAAGGCGGAATACGTACCAAGGGCCCCAGCGAAGTGGAGGAGTAGAAAGTTCAAAGGCCATTCGGGCGGCCATCTCCGATTGGAGCTTACTCTGGAGGCGCTCAGTCTCAGACATGATTGCCTCAGTGTATTTCTCCTCCTGCTCCATGTAAACGTCCATATGGCGCATGGCCACCTTGTCGTTAAGACTAGACATCCAACTGTACGGGTCCTCCCACGTAATCCCATGGAACTCAAACTTCTGAGGCTTCTTTGGAGGCTTTGGAGGCGTCGGTGGTGACAGTGGAGTCGCCGGCTTGGGCGCCTTATAGTGGCGAAGGTGGCACTGCCTGCTGACGCTACCGAATCGGAAAAATTGGCGGCGCATAGTTGGCGACTTGGGGGTCCTTCTCGGCAGGGCCGGACGCGGGGAAGGGTTTTTGGTTGGTGCATTTAAAGGCGTCCAAGACAAAAATGTAAATTAGCCATATTTTAATAAACGAAAATGCCTATACTGCCCAGGGATCTTTTATTTTATCTTGGCCTAATGACTTGATACTGGGTGATGCGCAACTTTTATCTCACGAGAGATTTTTACATCTGTTATATTGCTCAATCGTATGATCGCCTCCTTCCAGTACTAAACAGAAACAATATCAGGCAAGAAGGAGTGGGAATATCAGTTGGCATTAAGCAGCCCGTTAATACTCTGTTCTGAAATGATAATCTAGTTCAATGTTTCAGTATTCAGTAGCATCAAGTTTCTAGAGTACATTAAAGGCAGGTTGGCATTCAAATTCTTAAGGAGAAACAACTTTACCGAAGGCTATAGTCTAATGTCTTTCTCTCTTTTCTCTCTCTCTCGTGTCCCTGATTGAGGATTTGAGGTCATTGGTGGCTTTATAGTCTTGAATCGTATGAATTTTACGACAGTTAATCTTGCATGAGCTTATAAGAGACCATGATCGCAAGGGGGATAGACTTGTACTAACATTTATGAAATAAAACAAAGCAAGCCCGCAAATAAGAACCATAAATTAATAATATTATAAACGCTCCTACAACATCAGTAAATGCAGATCCAATGAAAGTGATGTAATGAACAAGTTCATGGAAGTCATCTTAACAAAGAAGTTAGAATGATCATGTCCCTTATAGGAGGCACAGGGTGCCAAATATAGCCCACTAATAACTGCCATATTCATTTAGCTTGCTTAAGTTGATGAGGGACGGATTTTGACATTTTCTTTGGCCGCAGGTCTTCTTTCCTAGCACCAGAAGTGTCTGTGTTTCGGCCGTGTTGACATCTAGGCTCATCAGCACCTTTTTTGACCGAATTGTTGGCCTTGAACCTGGTTCCAACGAGCATAGAAGTTTTGCTTCTCTGATCTCTTTCCCGCACCTTACCAATCGCAGCATCCCTACCTTTTAGTTTCTCTTTCTTGCCTTTCCCTTCATTTCTTCCCCATCAGTAATTTGCAGGATTCCCTCCTCTTCTTCAAGAAAGCAAGCATTTCTAGTGCACGAAATGTGCTTTTTGACGAAAAAAGCACCTTCTCTTTCACATCCTGTTTGATCGAAAATGGAGACATTGAAAGAAGAGAATCCAATGTAATGGAAAACAACAAAATCTCTTTCTGCTAAACCGTGGTCCTGCACGAATTTTTTCCAACCAATCTGAAAAACGACATCATCATCCGTTTCTTCAACTTTCACATCCCACACGTGTCTACTCGGCCCTATAAGTCTTACAGTACCCAGAAGTTTCTCCGTAAAATGATTCACAAACTTCGTTGGGATTCGCTACAAAAGAATTGAGCATCCATTAATACTTGTAGGTTCTGAAACCTTAGAGAGATATTCAGTTGAAATTGAAAATAAAACGGGCAACATGACTAAACATGTTTTGTTTTAAATTTGTTTAACTCACCAGCTCGTTCCTGAAATTTCCCATCATTAGCTTGAAAAATTGGTGTCTATTGGGAGCGAATTCTGTCCAATATATATGTTTTTCCAATGCTCTGCAACTTTCTCCAGTTTGCCTCATTTCTAAACTCGAAAAAAGAGGGAGAAAATATGAGAACTTATGCGCGCACATATATTTGGTCATACTAAAATTGTCCTGCTACAAGCAGCTCAAGATCAAGACAAACCAAAACATGATGGAAGAAAAAGAAAACGGCAAACTCACAGTACCAAATACTAGAAGCATAAAAAAGAACAAGACCAAAGAGGGCACAGGCACAATCTCTTTTAACAACTCCTTAGCTATTCCAACAATAGCTCTTCATCAAAGAAGCTGAATCAAGTGAAAATAGAGCAAATAAGAACTTCAAAGCCTCCAAATCTGCAGTCCACTAATTTCTATCCCAAGTTTTATTCTCAACAGTTAACAGATGACAAACTAAAGCAGTTCCAGCACTTCAAAGATATTTGGTTTGTAAGCAATATTACCCAGACATCTTCTAAGAACAATTTTAAGCCAAAAACATCCTGATAGAACCCATTGCAAGTCATCCTTAATGCTTAACCCAATTCTCTCCGAACCAACTTCCTTGCTCATGATGAGTAGGAGAGAGCTCGGCCCATTTAGGCCATTTAGATTTAATTTTTTTAAAAATTATTTTAGTAGATAAATAATCTAAAATAAAAATAAACTTTAACTTACATTTTTTTCAAAAAATGATTTTTTAATTTAAAAATCACCAGTTGAAAAAAATTAAATCTGGATCATCTAGATCTCATCTCGACGGTTCAAATAGGTCGAACTCTCCATTCTCATTCTTTAAATGAGTAAGGAAACTGGTTTCTTTGTGTCAACCAATCTATACCAAACATAAGAATGCTGAAGGTAAAAAAAAGTTAAGACATCGTAGCATTAGGTGAATACCTTTCAACAATAGCATGTATGACAGAATTATCAACCATACAATATCATAGAACAAGTCATTCCAATCTGTCTTGGACTCACCCAGGGCATCATTAAGAGGAGATGATCTAATTCCACGTGTACTAAGAGGGGGAGATTAAAAAACGCATACCTCAAGTTCAAGTATAAGAAGGCCTGAACCTATCCACTCAACAGCTATGAGTTGCATTCTAGAAAAGGATTCCCTGCACTGGGCACTACATTAAGATCGTTCTAAAACAGCATTGAACTCGCCATTAATGCTAACCCAAACAGTTCCCGATGGTACCCACCTCAAATCCCCACAAATCATTTGGTACATATCGTTGAAACTTCTTTCCTCTTTCTTAGTTAGTTTGGATTGAGGGAAGGGGAGGGGAGGGAAGGGGAGAGAAAAAAAAATGGTAGAAAGGAAAATTTTGTGGTTCCCATTACACTCAATTTTGAATCCCATTTTCTCCTCCGCTCTCCCCTTCCATCCCCTCAATCCAAACTAACCCAATGGAAGCCATCTCACTCGCCACATCTGTTACTCCAAAAGCTCTCGATTCTTCCTATGTGAATTCATCGGCATATTACTGAACAACAATCGTAGTGATTAAACTCACACACCCTAACACCTCACACACACTCAACCAGTCAGGAAAAAGCGGAGATAAACTCCGATCAGAAACAAAGACGGAGCTCCAAGATGAGCTCTCACCAGGGAGAGAAGAGGCGCTCTTGAAAGCAGCATATAAATTTATCCTACAGTATCTCACTAAAACCAAGTTATCCATAACTAAGTGTAAGTGAGTCATAAGCACCTCAGCTGAAAGATTATTTCAGAATCGATTTCCACTTTGCCCCAGAAAGTTCGTGTTTTGAAAAAAAAAAAAAAAAAAAAAAAAAAAAAAAGGCAGGCTGCACGCAAAGATTATTTTTTAAAAAAAAAAAAAAAAAAAAAACAGGGGAGGTAGCATTGAAACGGACAGATTATAAGCCTTTCTTACACTAACCTCTGATTTTGCAACTGTAAGCGCTGAGGAGTAATGATGAAGCAAGGAACATTGGCGGAGGTTCAACTCGTATGCCTCGTGTTGAAGGGAAACATTGAATCTGTTCAACTAGTGCATACAGCAGTTCTGGTTGGAAAATGCAGATTGCTCTGTTTCACAAATGATAAAGAAACCGGTTTTGGTGTTCTCTGCCATAGCCATCAGGTTTTCAGGAATAGCATGTGCTACTGCCAGCGATTTCAAATCCACTATCTGATTGCGGTAGGAGATCGGCTCTTCTTACTTCAAAAGGTTAGATGCACGGAGCAACATTCTACTTTTGCATGAGCTTTATTAGAACTTGATGGTGATGTGCACCGTGGCTTGTTTCTTTGCTTTTACATGGCTTGTTTTTAATTTTTTTTTTTTTCTGTAGGCACAAGTATTTTTTTATTAGAGGTAATCATATTCGAAGTATTATTGGACAATAAGAACCTGTTTAGTTCAACCTCATTGCATACTTGGGATGATAATCATGATTGCATTACTACGAAAAAAGTGTTTGGTTGCTCTTTAGCATGATAAATAAGATTTACCATGGTAATGATGATTACCAAAAAATTGGTAAACCTGGTTCATACCTCTTCCTATGAATACCCATTATCATCCTATTGCATGATTGAAAAAAAAAAAAAATCCAATTTACCCTTTAGTTTCATGCATCTTTGTTTCACTTATCTTATTTCATTTGTCACATCACATCACGCCATGACCACCACCGCCACTACCTCCTCCTCCTCCCTGTTGTCACCTCTACCTGCCGCTGCCACTACCTCCTCCTCCACCACCCCCCATCGCCGCCACCTGACGCCACTGCCAAAACCTCCTCCTCCTTCATCGTCCCTACCTTACCTCTACCATTGCCACGACCACCATAACCTCCTTTCCTCCACCAAACTCCATTGCCGCCACCACTACCTCTTCATTCTCTTCCACCGCCGTTGCCACTGCCACTACCTCCTCCTTCTCCATTGTTGTTGCTACCGCCTTTGTCGCCGCCTCCACTACCTCCTCCTCCACTATTGTCATTGTCACCATCGTTACCGTCCTTCACCACTACAACCATCACCATCGAACGATCCTCAACAAGATAGCCTGATAGTTATGATGAGGTAGCACGATAGCTCTTAACTTTTTTTTTTCCTACAAAGATTATATTAAGTGTAAAATAGACTTATGTGATATAATAATTTTAAATAATTGTTAAAATAATAAATCATTGCAACTTGTTTACAAATCAAACAAAACACTAGCCTTGTAATTAATATTACATTGCATTGCATTGCGCAAGGTGTAATGGGATCGAACTAAACAAGTCCTAAATTGGTCCAATGGAGATTCAAACCTTAGTTCATCACGTTATAAGGGACTAACCCCTTTCATTAGAATCTAGACCCAACTCTGTTGGTCGTTGGTTTCTAATTTTATTTATTTATTTTTGGTAGGTTGGTTGTTTGCTTATAATTTTGGGTTAAGGTGCAGATTTACCAACAAACTATTACCCGAGGAGCGTCTAGCACAAAAAACAATTGAAGGGACCAAATTGGCCAACAAGCTATTAAAAAGTGGGAAAAAAAAACAATTTTGAGCAAATTCGCCAACGAACTATTACTCCGTCACTGTCTTGGTGTCTTCGTCTTCCATTGACTATCACAGTGTCGGCGATGTCGGCGTCTCCAAAGCTTCCATTGTTACTGGGTGTTCCACTCACCCTCTTGAACTCATCCAACAGTCCACAGCTTTCGACCGGCACGTGCCTTGCACCTTGGTTGCGTCCCTCTAATGGCACAAGCAGCAACCGCCGCTGCCACAGCGCCTGCTCGCATGGGTTCATCTTTGTTGGTGTTTGCCTTATCCAACAAGAAGGCTTAACCGCTCTTTTTCCACAGATTCGCCACCGTCTTACGCCGATTGCCTCATATTTTAACGTAATAGTGATAGTTGTTTTTTTTTAAAAAAAATAGTTATTTGGTCTTTTTTTTCACTTTTTAATAATTCGTTGGCCAATTTGGTCCCTTCAATTGTTTTTTTGTGCTTGGACGCTCCTCGGATAATAGTTCCTTGGTAAATCTGCACCTTAATCCTATAATTTTCGATGATGCGTACGGGTCATAATTCATAAATGTACTGGGATCCGGGTGGCGGTATGGGCCATCCTCACATTCAACTAACTTGATTCAGTTTGGTTTAAAAGAAAAAATTGTAACAAAAAAGTACAAGCAAAAATAGCATAAAGATGCATTTAGTTTTTATACTTTTCTTTGCTTATTTTCATCGATGAAGGATGACATTCTTAAGAAACCTGGGCCAAGAGTTTTATTTTTCCCTCTAAAAGAGATATTCCAACCCCCCCCCCCCAAAAAAAGCTCATCTTGTCCTAAATATATGATATAATTTTGGGGGTGAAATTTGGTTTTAAATGTAAGATTTTTTTTTTCCATTTATCTACGTTATATATCATTTTTCTTAGAATTAATTTAGGAAAAACTCTAAATAAATACCATTTGAGCTTGGAAAACCTCAAAAAGTCTGTTAACATATAAAAATGACAAATAGATCACAAGGGAATAATCGGAATTTTGAAATGTTGTGTTTTTTGCCAAAATGCCTCTCAAATATATATATATTTTAAAAAACCTTTGTCAGCGCCTTACGCTCTAAAGCTCCGACTATTTGGAGCTCCAATGATAACTTGAGTAATAAAATTGACTACTTTAGCTCATTAAACCCTACCAAGTTAAATGAAGGCAATGACAACTTGAATATAGTTATTAATAACCTTGAGAGTATAATTTGTCAATCGCTACACTCAAGTTATCATTTCCTTTATTCAACTTGTTAATAATGTCGGATAACGTTAATGGAGTTCAATGTTCTGAAATGAGTGGGAATATCGGTTGGCATTAAGTAGCACGTTAATACTCTGTTTTGAAATGATAATCTAGTTCAATGTTTCAGTACTCAATATCATCAAGTTTTAGTACTCAATAGCATCAAGTTTCTAGAGTACAATACAGGCAGGTTGGCATTCAAATTCATAAGGAGAAACAACTTTACCAAAGGCTATAGTCTAATGTCTTCCTCTCTTTTCTCTCTCTCGTGTCTTTGATTGAGGATTTGAGGTCATTGGTGGCTTTTTAGTCTTGAATCGTATGAACTTTACGATAGTTAATCTTGCATTAGCTTAAAAGAGACCATGATCGCAAGGGGGATAGACCTGTACTCACATTTAGGGGAATAAAACAAAGTAGGTCCGCATATCAAAACCATTAATTAATATTTTGACCTTTCCCTTGGCCACAGGTCTTCTTTCCTAGCACGAGAAGTTTCTATGTTTGAATTGTTGGCCTTGAAGCTGGTTCCAACGAGCATAGAAGTTTTTCTTCTCAGGTTTCTTTTTCGCACCTTACCAATCAAACCATCCCTACCTTTTAGTTTCTCTTTCTTTTCCTTTCCCTTCATTTCTTCCCCATTAGTAATTTGCGGGATTTCCTCCTCTTCATCTTCAAGAAAGCAAGCATTTCTGGTGCACGAATTTTGTTTTTAACGAAAAAATCACATTCTCTTTGTAATGAACCAACCTCATATTAAGGCGGACTTACATTTTTTTTATAAGAAAATTTTAGGAAAGGGGTTGGGCTCACCCACAGTCCAAGGGCAGGGCGCTTGGAGCCCAGTCCATAGGGCATACTGGCCCGGAGAGTACACATGCCTCCATCTCTACCCAGTGTTTCCATTGCTTCATAAACCCCTAAGATGCCTCCCCCAGCGTCTTGACCAACTCCAGGATCGAACCCCCTCCCTTTGGGTGAGAAAGTCCGACCCCTTCGCCAGTTGAACCCAAAGACGAGGGGTAGGTGGACTTACATTATGAAGAAAGTATTATTGATCTAATAAATGTGGGCTTGGGGTAGGCAAAAGAGTGTTTGTGTGTGTATAGAGAGAGAGAGAGATAGACAAAGAAAAGACTAGAAAGGTATGGAATTGATTTGGGAATTATCTCTCACTCACTCTCACTCACTCTCTCTCTATGGACCTCTCTACCTTTTCTGTTTTCTCATTTTGTTATGACATTTCTTCAGTATCTTGTAGTACGTATATGAACGCATTGCAGATTTATCAATATATGACCGCATTAATACAATTTCCACTGTGATATAAGTATAAGTTTATCTTCTTATTTCCCTTTATTTGAGTGATCATAACATTTGGTGCTTTCATTGAGAGACATCATGGACAATAAGATGACACTCAGAGTTCCATACAACATGAAAAAAACCCATGAGTTATTTGAGGATGCCAAGAGACGATTTGATCGCATGAAAGGATTATTAGAAGCTTTTCTCCAATAGATGGACAATCTATATCAAAGGGTGGAATCGTCGAGCACAGGGTTCAAGGTTGGGTTACCCTCCTATGCAATTCTGGCAGTACACAATCAACAATCCTACGACTATACTCGCCATGACCATATTGAGGCTACAATGGCTAGTATCAATCGACAATCTGAATTAAGTGATGAGCCTTTATCTTCGAAGACTTCAAGCTCAACATTATCTCACCCATTCTCTTCACAATTAGATATTGAGCTTTTGCGGAATACTCTTTCTTCGACCTCTATTACTCCTTATTGTTCTCTCTGTGCAGACAGTATTGTGATGCAATCCCACTTTGAGTTGAATACGAGACAGAGCAAGGATCCGATCCTTCACCACCAGCTGTTGACAAGTAGGTAACCATTCTTGACTACTTGATCTTTGACTCCTTCGGCTTTGATCTATCTAAGTACAAGATGCTCACTGATTGTCGTGGCTGCATGCCACTAATGTCGATGAGTGTCATTCACAGACAATTGTTCACTTCTCTACATAATGCTCAATTATTGTGCTTCTTTTTAGCAACTTGAACTGGTGAGCCTCCTACTACTCAAATTTTATTTGGTATAACCTCTCAAATGCATAATGAGTTGGCTCCATTGGGTTATGACATTAAGGATGCCTCTCATACCAAGCATTTGACTTCTTTTCTAGCTGTGACCAATTTCAATTGTTGTAAGATTAATAGATCAGTCTTTTTGTCTGTGATTTTTTGGGAAAGCGTTCTATTGCAAGTATTGGATAGGCTGAATTTTATCCTTATTTATGATCTTGGAGATGTTAGAAGCAAGGAGGAGTTGAAATTGGTTTAAGCATATATCCTATCATTTATATTTTCTATGAAGTTCCTAACATTGTGCTTTGTTAAATCTCATTGCTCTGTGTTGTTGGCCCCTGTTTGGAATGGCATTTCAGCCTTTGCATCCCAACTTTGAGAAACACATCTCTTTCATAGCTTGCTTTGACAAATACATCTATAGCATATGGACTAGTTATGCAATTAACTCTAACTGGTAGAAACTTGTCGTGAGATATAAAATACAATGGGTGTTGGTTTCTTGTTGTCGCATGAACAATTTCAATTTGCAGCACATTTTAACTCTCTGGCCTTACAAATGGAAAAGTGAAATCATTCTTATCGAATGCCAATACATGTTATTACTGGATCACAGGGTCTATGCCTCATTTCATTACAATCTAGACACTTGGATTATGAAGAATTTAATATGCCTCTTTGGTGCATCTCTATTAAATTATGTATGACATTAAATCATGACACTTCTATTGATTTTGCAATGGGGTGACATTTTCATCATATTGCCATGAATTTTCATAGAGCAGCTACAAGTGACATACACATAGATTTTGATGAGGTACAAGTTAAGCAACTATTTATCACCAACTTGAATCTTGGAATAGCTTATGATCTTGGTCCCAATTTCCTTGTCTACTTCACTCCCGTAGAAATTCAATGTATAACTATTTCAATCAGGTGTCAATGGAAGAATATGAATTCCCTTATGGCTTCATGTATGCTTATGCTGGTATCACTTATAAACTTTATTCTTCCATCATCTACAACTTTGATGGGGCACTTTTTGTCTTTAGCTTTGAGGTTCACAATAAAAAATAACCAATGATTGTGTATAGGCAAACCGAGGATCGTTCTCTCTTCTCGAGGAGCCTTTTATTGAGTCCTAAATAATCTAAATGCCATGAAGATGCAATTAAAACAAGTGGAAAAATAGGTTTTGGCTTTTCAAATTAATAAAGTAAGAGAAATGCAATTTAATTAAATACTAAACTATTATTTTTGGTATTTTCTTTAATAAAAATGGAATGGAGTACAAAATGTATAAAGAATGAATGCTCTTGGAAATGGGATGGTGACTATCATAGTTCAATTAAATGTTGGAGTAAATTTTTACTAAGTCTGGATGAAAAACCCCAAGATACCACTTAAGTCCAATATTCCCAATTAATAGTAGCTCCCACTACCATAGCTAACTACTACCTCTTGAGATATTGTTTAAAACCACTTAGTGTGTGATTAGGATTAAATTAATGCAACTTGCTTCCTCTTGATATGAATGTGATACCACGCCACTCGATTAATCCAATTCAATCGTACTATCCAATAATACCACGTAGAAAGCACAATATCATTGAATCAATAAGGAAATACAAATTTATAAATCCAACAAGCTACTAAAATCCAATCCAATCAAAAGGTTCAATCCACAAAGTTATCCAACCGGGTAAACTAAGTCTCAAAGATACAAAACAATATTCCTAAAACTAGGAAATTAAAATGTAATTAGAGAAAATAGATTAAACAAAATGAACTCCCTTATATTGAAGCTTTGGAACTCAAGCTACTTCCATCCCAAGAAGCAAAGGAACTCAGCCATACAAATCCATCACGGCATCACATTAGCTTCCAACCCAAACAACCAGAGAAGTCAATGAAGAACCGAATCAATGATTTTATACTGTGTGTGAGAGAGATACAATGTGGGCTTGTCGGGCTTGAAGGAAAAATGGAAAAAGTGTAAAGTGACGGTGGTTAACAGCTCGCTTCTCTCAATGAAGGCCGGAGAATGACGATGAGGTGGTGAAGAAGGTGAAATAGACGAAGGTCCCCAAGTTCGCAACACTCGCTCTTGTGATTTCCGTTCTCAAACACACACTCTCTCCTCTGTTTCATGTCGACAGCGGAAGATGGTGAGGAAGGTGGTCGCTCGCCGGCGACCGTGGTGGCAAAGGAAGTCGCCGGCGAGAGACTAGGTCCTGGAGAGGAAAGAAGAAGAAGAAGGTCGCTGGTGTTGCGTGAAGTGCCACTGTCGCGGCGCTGCCTCTCCATTTAATCTGTTGGGGCTCTCAATCCCCATCTCCCTGCTGACCCTAATTCCCTTGGTCAAAACGTGCATTTTGACAAAGGGCATAAAATGAGAAGTTTGAAAGCTTTTAGGGAGGGACTAAACTGTGAAATTTCAAAATGTTTGTGAGGCATAACTGAAATTTCGAAACATCGGGTACTTTTTTGTCATTTTTCTCTGGACCTTTTCTTCACGCATTTCCAATTTTCAGAAATTGTTGGGGACTTCTTGTAATTTTCCCCAATCCTCAACACATTAATTTTGACGCTCAAGATCTTCATTTTCTTCTTAAACACCTACAAGGCAAAATTAAACACAGTAGCATCAAAAGTCCAATAAATCATTTGCATGAATAATTAATAAATAATGACCATTTTACCCCTAATTTCAATTAATTCAATACAAATGTCCCTAACTCAAATTAATGCCTAATCATGTAATAATGTCTCGAGAAAATGCATTAAGAATCCCTATTTAATCATGAAAAATCATATAAAAATATGGTTCGATCAAACTTTCAAATTCAATGTCTGCCATCAATTGTGTCCAATGATTGGCTATATTCTTCTCTGCCACCTTGCTTCAATTGCTCATTTGAAGTGTCAAGAAATTATATGACTTAGGTTCTTAAAGATTGCATTGCTTATATGAATTGGGCGCACCTCACATACCCAAGGTTCAAGACTTCACTATCGTATCAGTACTAGCACAACTCTGTTACTACTTTATATGGGGTTTATCATGGCTTAATATCCTTAATTGGTTGGTATTTCTATCTAGTTTTTGAAGGCAACAGGGAACTAGAATTCGTTCTAGACCATTATTTGTTATTTTTGATATATGAGCTCCAGCATTAAGGAATTGCTATAAGAGATTGGTGTTTAGTTGGCGAAAAATTTCACCTTTTGCTTTTATGCTCAATGGTTGTGCCTAAAACTACATTAATGTTACTCGTTTATGCTTTTTATGATTTTGTCCTGCCTTTTCAAAGCAGCATGGAATAGTTTGGATCCTTCTACATGGCAAGTCCTTGTCTAGGCTATAGTGCAAGGATGGTATCTTGGAATCATATATGCTCCGTCAAAGCTGGCTTACATTCTAGTTTTGGCCTACAGGGAATACCTTGATACCTTCATTGCTACTTTTCCAAATTTTGACCTTAACGACAAGGTCAATTGCCTAAGAGGGAGTAATGTAATGAACTAGCCTTATATTAAGGTGGACTTGGACTATGAAGAGAGTATTAATGAGCCGATAACTTTGGGCTTAGGGTAGGAAAAAGTAAAGATATGTATAGACAAGGAAAAGACTAGAAAGGGTATGGAATTGATTTGAGAATTATCTTTCTCTCCCACTCCCTCTCTTTGGACCTCTTTACCTTTTCTGTTTTCTCATTCTATTATGATATTTCTTCAATATCTTGTAGTACATATATGAATGTATTGCAAATTTATCAATACATTACTGTATTAATACAATTTCCATTCTGATATCAGTACAAGTTTATCTTATGATTTCCTTTTATTTGAGTGACCATAACATTTTCTAATAAGGTTAGGAGGCCTATTTAGGGATTTTTAAATTTTATCAAAAGATTATAATATCTCTTTCATTTTGATTCTTCTAACCAACGAAATGTGTCCACCATTGTCGAACCAAGTGACGAGCCATGGTTTCGATATTGTTGATGTTCAACATTTACGTCGTCCTCAAGGTCCCTCAGCCTCATCCTCATAACACCGGTGACCAAAACTGGCATAAAAATGAGCAAGAAAAAAGTGTTCAAAGCGAACAGAGATTGATTAATCACAAGAGAGTGTTAGGACGAATAGTTGATTAGTCTCTTGTAAAGAGTTGTTAGTACTCCTTGTAGATATGTTAGTTGTCATATCCTTGTATATCTACCCATATGCCACATGTATGTTTAGGATTCTTTTGTAACAATATCATGCTATACATATTGCCTTATATAAAGCACAGTGGCCAGAGGAGTATTTTAGCATCTGAATGCCAATCGCTCACAAAAGATTTTTATTCTGCTTCCACTCAATGTCAATTGCTCACAAAAGCTTTAGCATCTCTGCATTGGTTATGTCCTATGAAGAATGAATATGAGGCTTTCTGTCGAAATTAAATCGGGATTCTTGTACCTTATCAAGGTCAGACTGTAAATGGGTCTTCAAGACCAAATTCCACGTTAATGGTTCGATTTTGAAGCATAAAGCTAGACTACTGGCTAAGGGTTTTCCATAATCCGCTGGGATTAATTATGGCAAGACCTTTAGTCCAGTTGTGAAACCAACAATCATCTATCTTATTCTCACACTTGTTGTCACATTTAGATGGGAGATACGACAATTATATGTTAATAATGCCTTTCTAATGGGTATTTGAAAGAAGTGTTCATGAGTTAGCCACTTGGTTTCAAGGATTCTGCAAAGTCAGAGTACATTTGCAGACTCACAAAGGTGATTTATGGCCTTAAACAGGCTCCACGGGCAAGTTTGACCGACTTAGACACATACTGGTTAGCTAGGGATTTCAAAATGCTTGTAGTGATGTTTCCCTGTTCTTTCTCGAGATTAAACAACTGATGGTATTTATTCTCATTTATGTTGATGATATTCTTATAACTAAAAATAATTCAAATTTTGTTCTAAAATTTATTATCAAACTGAATGAAGTTTTCTATCTCAATTATTTATGTCCTATTTACTATTTTTGGGATTAGAAATTCACATAGATAACTATGGTTTTTTATGTTAATGAAGCCAAATATATCCTAGATTTATTGAAAAGATTTCACATGTATGACTATGCTCCTGTGTCTATACCCATGGTCACTGGTAAACAATTTTCAGCTGAAGATGAGAAAGTATTGCAAGATCCATCTTTATTTAGAAGGACAATTGGATCTATATAATACCTAACCAAATCCAAATCTGACATAGCTTATTTTGTTAATAAGCTTGGTCAATTTATTTCTAAACCAACTGAGGTACACTTTCAAGGAGTTAAGAGAATCTTAAGATACTTAAAGGGTATAGTTCATTATGGTTTACACATCAAATCAATAGGATCTCTTCGATTGATGGCTTTTACATATGTTGATTGGGCTACATGTTACACCTCTACCAGTCTCGCCCTTTTAGGTGGCAGGTTAAAGGGATTCTTTTTATTATTACGTTTCCTTTGTTAATTGAACCTTTTTAACATAAATCAGAGTGTGTGCAACAAAGCATTTGAGCGATTTGGACAACCACAATATACTAGTAAAGGTACGATAATCAAAAGTAAATAGTCCCCGTAGGGTTAAGGGTACAACCATCCAAAATAAATTCGAAACAGTAAGTGTAAATCATACAATTATTCAAAAATAAATATACAAGACAAGATAGGGCATTCCCTATTTCTTCATTCTTTCACTTCATGCCCTTACCTTCCATTATGCTGAATAGCTTACCATCTTTCACCTGTGTCTTTAAAATGGGTTGGAGTTCAAAGTTGAATCTCAGAGTAATTGTTAAACTCAAATATCATATGTATGCAGTGCATGTATGCAAACCACAACTAGGATAACACAATCACATTGGCAAAACATACCATATATTCATTCAGAATCACAGTCACAGTCACAACAACATACCGTCGAGCTGTCTTACCAAGGCAAACCCCAGATGTCCACATACCATCGAGCCGCCTAACAAGGCCAGCCCCAGAATCCTCCGCGTTAGGAAAACATAGTAGCCAGGGACTCAAACCATAACTACCCTGAATGCATATTAGGCTCGGTAGTGGCCTAAGGATACACGATCCACTAGGCCTCACGACCTAAATCTTCAATCATGGCATACAAATATACAATAGTAACATAAGGTATGTGAATAAACAGTTACTACCTGATAGCTGTTTAGAAATCATTAAAATTCCCTAATGCTTGTAGAATCACTCCGGTCATGTATTGACCCTAAATAAATCAAATACACCTTGTTTTTAATTGCTTATATAATTCCTCTTTCAAAACCATGAAATTCATCTTATGTTCAGAATTTCGAGAAAACATGTCCCAACTTCAAAAATTCATAACTAATTCAAGAAAAATATGATTAACGCAATTCCAGTGGCTACTGAACCCTTATTATGTCTATTTTATGGTAAAAATACTTCTAGAGGTCAAAGAGGTTTTTGCTAGCTGGACAGAGAAGAAATTCAGTCCTCTAGGCTGTTTTTAAAAATTTATTTCTCACAGTTGGAATATCAAAAAATCATGAAATCATATATCAAAATGAATCTCAGGACGTCTAATTTAATTCTGTAAAATTTCATGGTCATTGGACTTCATTTACTATTTTAAAACCATTTATTGACCACGACTGCCCAGGATTTCCAAAGTTGGCAGATTCTTTGCTTTCTTTGAAAACTAGGGTTTTGGAATTCCAAATAATGATCTTGACCATCTTCATACAAAATTTTGTTTTAAACCTTTTGGAATCCTTAAAAACATAAAAAACACACCAAAATCCCATGTTTAAACCAGCTGACCAAAAATCACCAAAGTTCAAACTATCAAGTCACAAGAAACTAGCTTTGCAACTTACTTGGTCTTGTGCTTGGTTCAACTTGATTTCCTCCTTCTTTGGCTCCTGATTTGCATCAGCCTTAGGCGTAGGAGCACCATAACAATGTCATTCACATAAACCTTAAAGGTTTTCATGAAGATGAAGAAGATAGAAGACTTGTTGGTGCACTTAGAAACTCACTTACCTTTGTTTACCAAGATAAGCTTCTTCTTCTTCTTCCTTCTTGTGATTGAACCTTGCTGAACTCTCTCTTCACTCTTTGAACACGCCTAGGCAGCAAGGAATATGGGCAGGTTGGTCCATTAATAAACTCCATGGGTTATATGAATTGTCCAATGCATGCTACTATCCAATAGTCCAAAGAGTGCATTAGGGTTTTGACCTTTTCCCTTTCTTTTTCTCCAAGTAATTCTAGATCTTTCTTGGTCGATGCATAGGTGGCACATTTTGGTCCTTATGGGTAGATCCACATTTATTTCATGTGCTCTTTTAAATTTCAAATTGGATGAAATGTGTGGTGCAAGGAGGTTGGCTTCCTCTTTAAGCCTTTGACTTTTTATTACCCTTCATTAATTACTTGGCTTATCCTACTAGCCATTCTCCTTCCCCCTTGTCCTTCATGTGTGACGCCATTTATGGCTAATGGGAGGGTCAAATTTTGCTTCAAATTGCTTCAAAAAGAAGTATCTAAGTGGTCCTTGTTGGTTCCCTTTCATCGGTTAACTTTTCCTTAAGATTTGGACCTTGTGATTGGGCTTTTATATGTGTTTAGATCAGCTCTTTCCCCCCTTAGTATGGCTACGCATTTTTTATGGCTTGTAGGGCAAGATTGTTTGACTTTTGTTGCCTCATGATTGCTCTTGTACTTTGCTTAATCAAAAGTCCAACTTAATTCCCAAGCTACTTCTTGATTAAGTAATTGTTGACTTATCCAATAAGCCAACTTTTACTTCTTGATTAAGCTTCTTCCTTCTAGATTTTTTTTGTTTTTGTTTTTACTTGGCTTCTTCAACAAGCTTTTTGTATAACTTCATATGTAAGCTTCTTTGGCTTAAACATGTATGAATCTTCTTGAATACTCTTCCTTTCTTGTTTCCTTCAAAAAACGCAGGAAACCCTTATCAGCCCAAGAAATGTCATGTGCATATTTATTTTAGCACATTTTTACTCAACCAATTGTCTCATACCTTAGAACATAGCTAAATGGTATTTTTACTGACCAATTAACACGTATAAGTGTTTTTGTGCCCCTCTGCACTGTCACTTTAATTCCTACCGCCCTTGAGCTATTGGTCAAAATACTCATGCAAAAGGAAGTGTAATATGTCTTAAAATATGTCAAGAAGGCACTTAAAAATCCCCCAAATCAAATGATCAAAGTGCCCTTACAAAATATCCTCTTAACTTGGCTTATTTTGCAAGTTTTGTTGACTTTTCTCTCTCCCATTTGCTTTGCACGAATTTGAGGCTTATTTAAGAAACCTATGACCCATCTTTATGACATAAACACATGCTTATGTATCTCTCATAGCAATTGAATAAATTGCCCTTACATTTATTTCCTCTTACATAGCTTCTTTCATAAGCCTTTTGATTTTCTTCGTCATAGCTTCTTTCACAAGCTCTTTGACTTTATGAAGATTCCACACATTGTTTCCCAAATTTTAACATCATCCTTCCTGAACTGGGTCTAATCGTCTGTCTAATATAGACTTATTCTCAAGTCTCTAGGCCCAAATTCAGGATATTACACTACGGATCTTGATGATAGAAAATCCATGGGTGGATATTGTGTATACTTAGGTGGGACACTTGTATCTTGGTGTTCAAAGTAACAAAAAAATAGTTTCCAGGTCAAGTTCAGAATCAGAATATCAGTCTCTATCTGATGGAGCAGCTGAACTCAAATGGTTACACTCTCTGATGATGGAAACCGATCTTGTATCTTGGTGTTCAAAGAAACAAAAAAGTAGTTTCCAGGTCAAGTTCAGAATCAGAATATCAGTCTCTCACACCTTCTCGTTTGAGGAGGAATGTTAGGACTAGTAGTTGATGAGTCTCTTGTAAATAGTTATTAGTATTCCTTGTAGATATGATAGCTGTCATATCCTTATATATCTCCCCATATACCATATGTATGGTTAGATTCTTCTGTAACAATATTCTGTTATACCTATTTCATTATATAAAGTACAGTGGCCTGAGGAGAATTTTATCTCTGGACAATTCATTCTATCACCTTTTGTCCTATTATCTATCTCTATTAGCCGTTGAGACATTTTCTTGCTACAATTTTTTTTTTGAGTGATGCTACAATAATTAACTACTAGTAATTGGTAACACGCCTGTAAATATTGGGTTGCAGTCATGCTTCTACACGCTCACGAGTATGCCAGTAAATTGTATGTATTATTATTTAGTAATTAGTACTCCGTAATATATATTTTATTGTAATGTATTTATTTTCTGAGTCATGATTAACAGAATAATATTTTGACTAAAAAAAAAGATTAACAGAGTAATATATCGAATAAAAAATGAATAATACGTTGAGGACGATGGCATAGGGGGCTGGAAGTAACTGGGCGAAACCGACCAAGAGTAGGGTTCATATTAACCACTTGTGTTTTTATGTGCTTGTTACATATTTATCTCTCTAATTAGAAGGATGAAATATTTTTAAAAATTTTTTTATACAATTTATTTATTTAGATTAAATTATATACTGCTTTCAATTTTTTTTATATTTAGTATCTCAAATTAATTATTTTTCAGGATATTAATATTACAATATAAATATTTCTGAATACATAATAAAAAATAATTAATTTAAGATACTAAATAAAAAAATATTTTAAAAAATAGCATATAATTTAATTTAAATAAATAAACAAATATGTCATCGCTCAAATCAGAGGAACATGTAGGAAGCGCGGGAGAAGCACCTTGTGCTTCCACTCAAGTCAAAACCGCGGAAATTCGGATGGCGGTATAAAAAGAATCCGATCAGCGATCACTCACTGAGAAAAGAGAAAGCGAAAGAGCTAAAACAAACATTAACTTCGCCGCCGTGCACCACCGGCTCTGCCCATTCTACTTCCTTGATAGAAGCTTGAAATTGAAATTTGAGAACTAAGAGTTGAGCTATGGCAAGTCTTTTTGGAGGAGCGGCCGCTGGAGCTTTATTTCAAGAGGTGCTGGGAAAGATTTGGAAAATCATCACCAGGGGTGTAAAGTATCCCGTTACCCTCCAAGACTACATATCAACGTTGGAGGCTGTGCGTCCTCTGGTAGACGACATGGTACGAATTAACCGAGAATTGGATCGCCCAAGAGCAGAGGTGGAGTCGCTGGTTAGAGAATTGCAAAAGGGAAATGAGCTTGTTCGCAGGTACTCCAATAAATCTCTGGGGAACTTTCTCTGTTTTCCTTTTTACCAGATGAAGCTTCAAGCAGGGGACGAGTCACTGAGGAGAACATTAAGCGTTGACGTGCCAGCTCAGATGGCAAGGAATATGGTGGAGATTAGTCGTGTTGTTATGATCCTTATTGATCCATCTGGGCTCTCAAACTATGGTTTGGGTACAGCTCTGTATGGTACTCCTGAAAACCCAGATTTCGTTGTTGGATTGGATCAACTTTTGAACCAATTGAAGTTTGACCTGCTCAATGGTACCAAACCCTTCTTAAACTTGATTGGTTTCGGAGGATCTGGGAAAACCACTCTGGCTAAAAAGCTCTGCTGGGATCCTCAAGTTCTTGGTATGCGTGCTTTCTTATTTTCCTCTTATCTCTTTCGAATGTTATTGGATTCACATATCTCCTTATGTTGGTATTCTGATTAGATAAATTCAAGGAGAATATCTTCTTTGCAACCTTCTCAAAAACGCCCCACATGAAGATCATTGTGGAGAAACTATTTGAACACTTTGGGCAACCCAAGCCTGAATTTCAAGGCAATGAGGACCCAGTTTACAAATTGAGAAATCTGCTTGAACAAAAAGCTGATGAGAGTCCAGTAATATTGGTCCTGGATGACGTCTATCGCGGATCGGAAGACCTTGTCAAGAAGTTTAATATTCCAATTTCAAACTTGAAAATTTTGGCGACTTCAAGAGCCAAACTTAACTTGGAGAGCTGCATTACATACCGCTTAGAAAAACTCGCCCACGAGGATTCAATGACCCTTTTCCGTCACTATGCTGAACTAAATGACACGTGCTCTCAGAATGATCTCGCTGACCAGGTTCTCTCTCTCCTTTCTAACTAAAATCATGACAAACAACCAGTTTATCCTCTTCAGAGTTGCTGATTTTATATTATCTGCTTTCACTGAGATGCAGATAGTGAAATGTTGTGGGGGTCTGCCGTTGATCCTTAAAATTATTGGAAGCAGACTTCATGGGGAGGAGGCATTTGAGTCCTGGCAAATCATGGAGAGGGAATTGTCACGTGGTGGTTCAATTGTTGATTCAGATAATGACGTGCTTGCTGCCCTCCGCAAAAGCTTTGATGTTTTGGATGATAAGCCCATGGTCAAGAAATGCTTCACGGACTTAGGCCTGTTTCCTGAAGATCAGATGATCCCCGTTTCTGCCCTCTTTGATATATGGACTGAACTGCATAACCTGCCTGAAGAGTTCTATGCAATGCCATATATCTACGACTTAACTTCCAGGAATCTTTCCACTCTTGTAGTTACCAGGTACCAGATTGATAGGTTTGGGAAAATTATGCATGTGTTCTTGCATTTAATTTCTCTCTCATTTATTTGCTTTTAATTTGGATGGTAGTGATTTGGTTCTCTTCTGATAAATCAAATTAATACGTCACGCTTGATCAGGAAAGTGGCAAGTGAAGCAGACAACTACTACAACCACCACTTCCTGAAGCAGCATGACATTCTCAGAGATCTAGCCATTCGTCTAAGCAACGAGCAGCCACTGGAACAGAGGGAAAACCTGATTATTGACATAAATAAAAATAATCATCCTGAATTGTGGACAGTACCAAAGAAGCAAGGCATCTCTGCCCGTTCAGTCTCTATATCATCCGGTTTGATCTCCCTCTCTCTCTATACAAGCAGAGTCAGTCACTTTTTATAAGAAATTATTAGATACACTTCAGGTAACGCAGACAGTCATTTAAAACTCACCAAAGAGGGTGTTGCAAGTGTCGAAGTCCACTAACTGTCTAACATCCACTTTAATGAGTTATTATTGGCATTTGGCACCTCGAGCCATGTGGCTGTCTAAGAAGTGTACTTGAGGAATTCCCCCCCATGTGTGTCGAAGAAAAAGATATGAGTTTATATAGGGAGGATACATTGGAAATAACAACAAGTAATAAAGTCTGATCAATTAACAACCACTAAAGAAAGCAAAGTAGCAAACATAGGCCAAGGGCCAAGACTCTTCTATCCGTACTTAAGATTTTTTTTAAAAAATACTGCAGATGAAAAATCCTTTTCATTTATGGCCTTGATGTCTTGCGCAGGCGAAGCCTTCAATTCAAAATGGTGGAGCATGAAACTAGATAGAGCCGAAGTTCTAGTGCTAAATATTGGGAGCAACGATTACACGTTACCAGATTTCATCAAATCTATGAGTAAACTCAAAGTTCTAGTTCTCATAAACTATAGCTTCCATCCCTCTCAAATGCACAGTTTTAAGCTACTTGGTTCTCTACCCAACCTAAAGAGAATCAGACTGCATAGAGTTTCTGTCCCTTCCCTTTGTAAATTGAAGAAGCTCCAAAAATTATCGCTTTATATGTGTACCATAGGGCAGGCTTTTGAAAATTGTCCCATGGACATTTCAGATGCGCTGCGAGGTTTAGTGGAGCTGAATATTGATTACTGTAAAGATCTGGTGAAATTGCCGGCTGAGATTTGCAAAATTGGCCCCTTGAAGAAGCTTAGTATCACTAATTGTCACAACTTTTCTGAACTGCCAAACGAAATAGGAAACCTGGAGAATTTGGAAGTGCTAAGGCTTTGTTCCTGCTCTGATTTGAAACAGATACCAGGCTCCATCAAAAGGCTCCAGAAGCTAGGCCTTGTTGACATCTCATACTGCACAAGCCTTAAGCAACTACCAGAGGACTTCGGGGACTTGTGCAATCTAAAAAAGCTCTACATGAAGGGTTGCTCAAGATGTGAATTGCCAGACTCAGCCAAGAATCTTCAGCATTTAGAGGTTGTAATATGTGATGAGGAGACAGCTGCATCTTGGGAAACTTTCCAACCTCAGCTTCCAAATCTGAATATAAAGCAGCCCAATGCAGAGATCAACTTGAATTGGCTTGAAAGACTTTAAAAATGCAGCTCTCTTTTGATGACATCGCACAACACCAAACCGCATCACTTTGTCTAGTGGTAAGGTCATTCCTGCTATAAAGTATAAACGTGTGGAGGCTCGAGGATCAAACAGGAAATTCCATCTTGAAAGCGGAAGGAAATTAATGTATCAGGATTCAGGAGGGTTCAATTATCATAGTTCTAAATGCACTGCTTCGTTTCATTTTCTTTTCATGGTAATTACTGTATTTAAGTAGAATTTGAATGTGAGATTTCTATAAAAACAAATGGTCAATGTTTATTATTTAACCGTTGAGGTGTATGTTTATAGTGTGCCAAATACCAATTCGATCAAAGCGCAACTGTTCTGGACTTCTGGCCAGGGACTCCTTGAGAGTTTGTGATATAAGCCCAAGTGAGGAATGAAATGAAACTATGCACGAAATATATGAAAAATAAAAAATTTCTGTTGTAACTGAGGCATTATAAACATGCAGAGAGATTTTAAAAAAAATGAAAGACGATACTCACAAGAAATGTCCTGTAACCTCACCATAATATTTCGCACGAGGTAAAAACTGCACAAAAAAGGTCGATTGGTACTTATTGTTTACTTATTTGTTAGGAATTTCCGATCGTAGGATGCAAAAGACTGTTAGAGTGCTATAATCTTTAAAACTCATGTTGAACAGATATTAGAAAAGGGTAACAATACAAGGAGAACTTTTTTACAACACAATTGGTGTCCACCAAAAGAAAGCTATCTTAGACTAGATACTGATAGATTTGTTTTTTGATAATATACTGATAGATTTGTTCTGACTGAAGGTCAAGCAATATGTGATGGTGTAATAACAAAACCACAGCTCAATTGGATATCAGGTTTTTGCTCAAAATTGGGAAACTTCACACCAATCATAGCAGAAGTGCTTGGAATTATGAGGGGCCTAGGATTTTGTTGGTTAAATAAATTTCAAAATATTCATGTATTCAGCAATTTTGCAGAAGCTACCAACTTAAATCACAGGGGAGCAAAGGATTAATCATCCTTATCAAGAATAATCCATCCTCTAGCTCTAGCGAGGTTGCTTTGTCTCATTTTTTTGCCTTTTTAATTCTGTCTCATTTTGTTAGGTGCCCTGATTAACAGAATAATATATTCAAATAAAAAAAATGCATAATACGTCCATGACGATGGCATATGTGGCGGGAAGTCAAAGTGGATGGGGACAGAACTGGGCAAAACCACGCGGGCAGGGGCGGAGCTAGGGAGGGGCTAGGGGTGGCCCCCGCCCCTCCTAAAATTATAGAATAGTACCCAAAGTTTTAAGAAATTGTATTTCTACCTTATAAATATTTCAATATTTTTAATTTGGTCCCTACTTGAAGGTTTGTGGAGGGACTAAAATGAACATCTTGAAATGTTTATACTTTATAGTGCTTAAATGTAATCTTATAAAAATTTGGGTTTAACTCATAATTTTAGCCCCTCCTAATTTGGATTCTAGCTCCGCCCCTGCACGCGGGACAACATAGGAAGAACCGAAGAGGCAAAGCCAAGGAAGTTTCAATGTTCACATATCGAATTGAAGCTAAATTCTCAGTTCTATTTTTTTAGGAACACACTTGGTGATGTGTGTCCCACACCTTTTCGTTTGAGGGACAATAGTCGATTTGTCTATTGTAAATAGTTGTTAGTATTTATGATAGCTGTCATAGTTTTGTGTATCTCCCCATATGTCACATGTATGGTTAGAATTATTTTCTAACAATATTCTGTTACACCTATTCTATTATATAAAGCAGAGTGACTAGAATAGCATTTTATTTCTGGACAATTCATTCGAAAGAAAAATCAAAAGGTAAGGTGAAGAATTAGAGAGGCTACTAGCGGCAGTTTGGACATAGGATCTTCAGTCGAGGGCTCTTCTCTTTGGGCATGAATCGCATGATAGATGAAGATTGAAGATAAGTTTGCAAATTGGGGTGAAAAGCTAATGATTGTGAGGCCTGCAAATGCGAATTTGTGAGCGGAATAAGCGAAAATGAAGAAATTTTACCAGAATACAAAGAGGAAAAGAGAGTGAAGAAGAAGATACCTTGTATGCCAAATATTCTGCAAGTGCAGAGTATCGTTTTAATTAGAGAATTAGAGGGAAATTAACATCTTTTAATAACATTTAGAAATCCGTAAATAAATATCCTTGGCCTGGTGAGGAATTTATTAAAAGTGCAAGCCTGGATTTTATTATTTCAACCAAATTTAATTGGGATTATCCATATTTCTTTTTGGATATATAAAAAAGGGAAAATATCAATCTAGGTCCCAAGTAGATAAAAAATATAAAAAAAGTCTCAACCCCAAATCCACTTACTTTTAATATTAATTATGGAATTCCTTTATAAAAAAGTCTCATTGTCAAAAAAACTTTTTTATTGTCAAAATGGCTTTATTAGTTATTAAAATGTCCTATAAAAATCTCATTCCCAAAATGGTTTTTAATGATGTTAAAAATTCTTTGAGTTTTACCTCCGACATGTAGAATTTTAGAAAGGAGAATTTTTTTGCAACATGTAGAATTTTAGAAAGGAGAATTTTTTTGGCAATATGGAAAACTATTTTGACAACAAGATTTGTTTACGATAATAAGATTAATAAAGGCATTTAGACAATAAGATTTGTTTACGAGAGAAATTCCGTAATTAATAAAAAAAAAAGTCAGGGATTTGAGGATGAGACTTTTTTGTTATTTTTTATCTACTTGAAGATATTTTCCCTACAAAAAGTAGAAGTATTTTTGTGTGTTAAAAGAATTATTCATGTGGTATGGTGGGCCAAACAAATAAAACAACGGGCACAGTTTTAGAACAATTCCTTTACATAATTCGCAATTGGATTTTCTCTTAAATATCGTCCAAAACATGCCTCAAAAGGAAATGTTCCACTGGGAGCTCATGCATTAATATTTCAATCAAATACTGAACACGAATTGTCTACAACTCTACATCATCTTTTAATGTACGAAAGTCGATCTGTAATTCAAATTGTAAATGCCAGAAGCCTGCCTATCAGATATACATATACAAACCTCAATATATTACTTTAACATGTTAAAAAAAAACCAAAAACAAAAAATCAACATTACACCCCGACCTCAACCTCTCGCCTGTGCATAACATACCGTCACAACGACATGCCTGAATCGCAGGAAACCTACAGATAGCGCATCTTACAACACCAGTGCGTGTGGAAGGAATGCACTTCCCTGTTACTCTTCGTTAGCAATATATTTATGTACAAAGGGCATTATGTAAGTCGAATATGACTAGCACTTCTGGTCTGACTTAGCAATCAAGGAGAGAATGAACTCGCCTCAGTGCTATACATGGAGTACTCACTGACGTTGAAGTTCGGTCTCTCTTCATTCCACTTTAAAATCTCTTTTGCATATTTGAGTGCCGCGTCAACACTATCAGGCTCCAACCCCTTCACTGGGGACACATACAGCTTTCGCCCTGTAAGGGATGAATAAAGCCTCTTGAACTTAACAGCTATGTAATGGGAAGCCAGCTGACCAAGGGAAGGGCTATTGTTGATGCTGATGCTGTTGCTGTTGCTGCTAGGGCGATGGCGGCTGATTACAGGATGAAAATCAGAGAACCACTGACACTGGGTCAATGAAACTTGTTCTATTTTCTCCTCAAACTGATCATATTTGTTTAATATCAGCAGGAAATCCATCTGATCAAAGGTTGGATGGGTGACGATGGTTTCAAAAAACTTCCTGCTCAGTATCATCTTGTTACAGAGACAACCATTTCCATCGAGGGAAAACTGATCGTAGTCATTCAAAGCAACACAGAAAAGAATCATTCCCACATCTTCAAACATCTCTAGCCACTTGCAATTCTCCCCTAGCCCTCTTGCTTGTACTCTAATTAGTTGATACCTGTGAACCAACCAAAGAACCAATAAAATAAGTTACAGGTTAAAGCCACTTCATTGCAGTGGGACGAATTCCTCACTCTCCAAGAAATTTATTAGACAATCACATTTATGAAGAGTCAACATGATCACAAAATGTTTCTGTCATAATTTAGATAAGGCTTTAGCAACAAATGTACGTAGTTGAATGCATCTTTCCAACAATAGTTACAAGGAACAGAGGTCAACTTATAAGGCTAAGTCCGGCGAACACAATATTTCAATGATGCATGTGAGTTGTCGGTCTTTCCTAATTATACACACCATCTAATCAAACTTTAAATATATGTTGTATCTTTGATTCAAGCCTAGCATCATTATTAACATTCTGTTTGATGCATGAGAAGTTGACAAAAGGGGGAAAAGTTTGATGCATGAGAAGTTGACAAAAGGGGGAAAAGTTTGATGCATGAGAAGCTTCCCATGCAGCTGGGGGAAATTTTAAGATATTTAAATATAACACATAAGGATAAGGAGCTAAATTATATTTGGGTGTTATATGTTATGAAAAAATAATGAGGAGATATGATTTCTTTTACAGGTATCAGGCTCAGATATTATATAAGGATGTTTCCATTTTCTTGGGAAAATAAGATAAAAGCATATTAAAATGCCCCCTGAATTACATCCATGTTGGTTGGAGACCCCTCCGTGTTTGTCCATTGTCATAGTAGCAAGGGCAGATAAAACCGTTTTTGGACATATGGAATTTTATAGCATCTGATGGTGAGGTTGATATTTTAGTAGGCACCATTTGCACCACAGTTTGTTTTGTTCAGAAGCCTTTTCTGGATCAGTATCTGATGCACTTGAAATGCATCGCAGTGCCTCATTGTTTATGGTAAAATCTTTTATTTCGCAAGAGCAAATTCAATAATGAATACAGGGTGGGCTTTTTTTCCAACAAATTTCTCGCATATGACAAAAGAAATACATAGAGTTTGCCTACCTTGTCAAAGAATCATGCGGATCAGCAGAGTCAGCAGTTTCATCATCAGCTGATTGGGGGAATGAGAACTCAACACAAGCAAGCCCATTGGATGAAGTAACTCCCTCAGCATAGAGAATATCCAAATCTGAGGGTTCATAATCAGTCCTCAATATCTCAACGGCCTAAACAGAAAGTAATTGTTAGAGATATAGTAGATGAAAAGCACAAGTTCCAAGGTCATTAATTCAAAAATGTTTTCCTATAAAGAGTAAATAGGGATGGAAGCATTAAAAAGGCTTCAAGATTCTTATGTTTAACAGACTGAATAAAGCAGTTTCTAGCTTTGTTCATTGAGAGCAGAATTAACATTAACTTTAAGCCCCTAAGCTGAAGTCTGACCTAACAAGTTATCCAAGATTAAAATGTCTATATGAGGATTGTTCAGGGACAATAAATCGAACTTGTAACTCTCTTAAAATGAAATGCTTCAGCCCAATGCCCAGCGCACAGTTGTCACTCTCTCCATCTCTCTGCCCAAGGGACCTTTTTAGGGGGTTTAAAACAAAATGAACTAACAGTCAACCACCACAGATTTTTTTTTAAAAAAAAAAAAAAAACACTCATGAGCTATTGAGTTTATCACTCCACAGGTTTGCTCATTTTTCAGAGCTGACTGATTGAAGATGAATCGCTTGAACACAATGAAATTACTTTCCACTAGCAATTTTGCTAAATTTGCAAAGACTTTTACATGACACTTCAATAAACTTCTTTCAAAAAAATGACACAGGGAGGTTACAGCCGTTCTTTAGAAGATCCTAAGCTCAAACTTAAAACCCGAAGCCATGAAAACTTTTTCACAAACTGCAGTGATTAGTTTATGAGTAAAAGCAAATAATGTACCGCCACCTATGCTTATTACCACTGATGAAAACATATACGTAGGGTTCAGTTCAATGGTGAAAACCAAGTTAGTCGTTATCTCATTGACAATAACACCAAAAAAAATTAAAACGTTGATAAAATCAATTCAACAAACAAGGCACTGATCTTACCCGCTCAATGAAATAACTGGCCACACTGGGTAGCATTTCTAATTCGCTTCTTCTTTCATATGTAGCCTTTATAGCAGAGTCATTCCACAACTCCTCAATTAGTGGTGCATATTCACGAGTAGCAGCTGGAAAGATAGCATCAAGTTTGCCCGATACCATAGTTTTGAGCAGCCAATCAGAGAATGCTTTCAGCCTTGTGCCAATTGAATAAATTGTTTTGTCATCAAAATCTAGACAGTTTCCTGCTGAAATTCATGTGTACCAGTAAATTTTCCATAGCAAGGGGGAAACAAGAATGTGAAATCTACATGCTGCACAGTGATTAACATCAACAGAGGAAATGAAGTAAAATTGCCTTCAAACCTGAGGTGTTTCCTGCAGAAGATTGCCTGTTATTTAAAGCCACAAGACATTCATCTTCAAAACGTTCACGGCCCTCTAGGAGTATGCCTAGATAGGCATAGACATTGCTCTGAATGGCTAGTTTAATATTTTCACGCTCATCTTCAGAGAAGGGGGTACTTTTGTATAGAATCTTGGCCTGACAAGCATTTTAGAGTTCTATAAATACATCGATATCTTATGCTGACGTGACACAGATCATATGATATACATAATCTCATCCAGCTACAATATAAAAAGGAGGCAAATAGTAAAAATAGTATTTCAACTTTCAACAAGATTCAACAACCAGGCAACCATATTTGAGGTCACACTGCAAATAAAAAGCAATAAATAGCACAAAATAACCTGATGCCTTTCTTTCAGGAATAAATACAATGCAGGGAAAGGATATGAGAATAATAAAAACGGGTATCAAACCAATCCATGTACCATGTATAGACCTGTCATTTTCTTTCTCACCTCATTTCGTTCACAAACAAAAGTCTGGAGTCAACAATGCCTCAATTACCCGCATACTATTGTATATATTATTTATGTAAATGTCAGCAACAATTGTTTACCAACTGATATCACAATTTGCCCCTTTATAATAGGGAGACTAGATGAGACAAGAGAACAAAATCATCAATGATCCAATTTACCCTCCAAATTACCAAAAATCAACAGCCACAGAATGACCTCCTGAAGGAACTTTTCCCAAATCTTAAAAGTGGCTATACAGAAATAAGATTTTCCTAGCAATTACAAATAGTTATGAAATGGCTAAATACTTTATAGTCATGTTTAGACCAGTCCCAAGAAGCCTTTCTCAAATCATTCTCAAGTCACCTTCATCAATGCATGCTTACAACATTACATATTTTTCACATTTACAAATTCTCGGTCAAACAAGCAAGCATCACTAGATTAACGGACTAACCTATGAAATAATATTCTCACCTGCTTAAAAATAGTGCTCGTTCCAGAACCACTGTAACCAACTAACAGGAGCTTCTGAACTATTCCATGCTCTAGGTAATCGGGAACTGTTCTGCTAACTGGATTGGTGATTTGTTCTCCATAAGAATTTGACGCTTTTGAAGGAACAGGGAGAGACAGGAGAGCACATACAAGCTTCGTTCCAGCCTAACAAGGAAAACTAGTAAAGTCTATTACCGGAAATTAATTTATCAGAGGCAAACAGGCAAATAGACTACCTTTCCCCATATATATCCTCTTGTATTCTTCTGTCCCTCTTCTTGGTATGAACCATCTTCATTGACCCAAAAATGTGGGTTGCCAGCACATTGAACCCCTGCCAACTGCCAAACAAAAACAATAAATAAGAAAAACTAAGTATTGTCAGCACAAGATCCTTTTCCGAGGCCAAAAGCAATTAAAGAAAAAAAGTGTAAGATTCTATCGTTACAACAGAACTAGAATTCAACAAGAGAAAGCCTTTAAAAATATAGCTTCATGCACAAAAAATTCAACCTGTAACATTCGAAGCTCTGCTTTTGTTATTTCCCGACCATTGATAAAAACCTGTGTGTTTCCATTGCTGGCATCCGGTTTGATGAGACCCCCAACATTCAGATGGGGACTAATAATTCTGGAAGGCTTCTGTCCTTCCTGCGAATTTCACCAAAAACACAAAGAAATCAGCATCCGCAGTAAACCAAAGAGTCAAGCAGAAAACAGATCAACAGAAAAAAAAAAAAAAAAAAAAAAAAAAAAAAAAAAAAAAAAAAAAAAAAAAAAAAAAGCAATACCTTCCCCCAAAGACCAGATACTTTATCATACCAATAATTTCCTGGCTTAAGCTTCTTCGGAGGGTTTGGGCAGTTCAGAAGAGTAACCAGTTCCTCGTGAGAAAGAGATTTTCCATTCACACAAATGTATTCAGCCGGAAACTGATTTACTTCACAAGACCTCTCAGCCTTCAGTATCTGTCGCACCTCCAAGTCATTAAGCAGTCGTTTGAGCATCCGAGAACATTTTCCCAAATTCCCTCGTTTTGACTCGTCAATTGGGAATCCTATACAAGTAACACATTTACGACCTTCAGGCATCGACCCCATAGCTCTTAACACACAATTGCTACAATACTTCGCATCGCAAACAAGGCAAACTTCCTTTTCAGTGAACCTATTTCCTTTAAAGCATCGATAGCATGACCCTTTCTTTCCCTTTGTTAGAGGTTCTTTTTTCACTGGTCTTGTTTCACTCTCTTCTTCGTATTCCTCATTTAAAGCGTCATCCGAATCAACATTGAATGTAACGTTATGGGGGCGTCTAGAATCACAATCTGGTTCATTGTCACAGTCCGCAGTCTTTATGGAATAAACCCTAGAGGACGGATAATCTAAGCTCAACACAGACTCAGTGGAAGCCCAATCTTGTTGATTTGAATCATTACAATCAAAACTCTCTTTTCCACCATTCGAAGTCCTCAAAACACTCGAGCTTCTTCCTGACTTGTCAAAACTATCTGAAAATTCCCCAGCGCTCAAGCTTCCAGCATCCCTCAGTAACTCGTGTGAGTGTTCGTGACTAACCGAGTTGGAGTCCAGCACCCTGGAGCTGTCAGCCACGTCCGACAAGTCACCAGAGACGTAATTCCCATTGGAGAACTCAAACGCTCCCGAGCTACTCAAGTCACCCGATAACTCACAACCATTATTACCCTGCGTAATACTATCTTCAAAGGCAATCACAGAAGTTGGAGACACTGTTCTTTCGGAACCTAACTCTAGTTCTTTCGACGAGCTTCCGCCACCATCCTCCTTACTCGGATCAAAGGCAATGACCGAAGTCGGAGAAACAGAAGGTTCAGAGCCAAGTGGTTTGAGCTCCTTGGAGAATCTCCCCCTCGGAGGTTCCGGCGGTAAGAGCGGTTGCACAACCGGCAAGGATCGTTTATCTGATAAAGGAACCTGAGAAACCACTGCAGCCACCGGGATTTTCTCAACACTTATGGGCACAGCCTTGGGAAGATCGTAGGCAACCGGCGGTCCATTATACTCCACAGCGAATGAATATGGGACTCCATCATCGCCCTCGGGCGTCCTCGACGGAGACATGCTCAATAAATCTAGAAGAAATAAAAATAATCTCTAACCCTAATTCCAAAGCTAAGCCCAGTCCCAAACCTCCAATAGGAGGAAGACAAAAACACCATCAAAGTAAGTAGGAGCTGAACCTCCGTCCAAAATGAAATTGAATTTGAAAACAAAGCAAAGAATAGTTAGTAAAAGAAAATAGGGCCAGGGTATAGGAAATGCAAAGAAAAAAAGGAGAAAGAAAACCTAACGGGAAGTGAAAGCAGGGGGTGAGAACAGTGGGTGAAAGGATGGAATAAGTAAGACGAACAGAATGCTAATAAGAGGGGGCAGATGTTGAGAGAAGTAAAATGGAGGAGAAGGGAAGAAAATGGAAAAAGAGAAAACCAAATCTGGGAAAATCCATGGGAAGGTGAGAGTGGGTGTCGGAGTTGAGTTTGGGGAGGAAAGGAAAAGTGTAGAGCAAAGTGAAGGAAGCAAATGAAAAAGAAACAGCGATGGGGATAGATAGGCGTGGTGGAATCTTTTTTCTCTCTCTTCCCTTTTTTTTGTTTTTGCGTGTGTATTTGGGCTGTGTGGTGTTTTTAGGTTTTTTTAGGGAGGAGAGGGAGGGATGTGGGGTCAGAGCCGGCGGGCAGTTTGTCCGTTTGGAGGCGGAGGTAGGAGTTGGTTTCGGATTTGTGAGGGGCAGGAATTTTGCATTCAAGAGAGGGACCCTTTGGCCAAAAAAAGAGAGGGACCCACCACATCATCTTCTGCCTCTGCGACTCGTTTTAATTGTACAGCCCTGTTCCACGGGATTCCCATGAATTTTTTAACTACTCGCATTTGCTTCCCGTACTGCATGGCGTACTGATTCTTTTCGTAGCCCTCATCATTTCCATCCTAATTAACTACTCGTATCTGGGGTAGTTCAAAAAGTAACTAGCTATGAAAATTTTATAACTTTTTATTTGCTTTTGATTTATTTATTTCTCAATTACATTGATGTATTGATAGCATTAAAGTGTAGATTAGCCAACAAAATATTACATTAGAAACATCTGATACAAAAATGTGTTGAAGGTATCTTTAAATATCAACCAACAATTAAAAATGGAAAAAATTCTATCAATCAACTATTAAAAATGGAAACTGTCACAATAACGTTAAAATCAATCAAACTTTGTTTGTCCTTGAGAAATGAATAAGTTCGGAATCACGCCAAATTGCGGTACGTCATAATATGATAGGAACAGAAGAAAAATGGTAGAGAAGAGGAATTCTAGAGTCAGTATCTAACTCCAGCCAACAAGACAATTCTGGAATATCACATATATTAACATCACATTCTTCCAAACATAATACAGATACTTATAGAGTCTTTCCTAGTTTCCTAGATAACTAACTTCCTAAGGTAACTTCCATAAAACCAGATAAGGGTAAATAACTGTAAAACAGATAATATATTCTAACTTCCCTAAAACAGATAATAACTACTCTTTCCTAAGTCTAGCCCTTTCTTCTTGAATAAACCAGAAGAGGGCGTACAATATTCCTATCAATACCCTCCCCTAGGAAAGAAGCCTTGTCCTCAAGGCTGAAATGAGGAAATTGTTCTGCAATATTGTCATATGACTCCCAACTAGCCTCCTCCTGAGGTCGTTCGTGCCACTGGATTAATAATTCAACAGAAGGACTTCCATTGGATTGCTGTACACGGGAATCAAGGACCTTAGCTGGTTGAAGGTTAAATTCCCAATTTTCATTCACTGGAAGAGGGTGGGTTGAAACTTGATCAGCACAGCCATGCACCGGTTTAAGCAATGAGACATGGAAGATTGGATGGACTTTTGATCCAGGTGGTAATTGCAATTCATAGGCTACAGATCCAATACGGCGATTGACTGAATAAGGTCCAAAGTAACGGGCTGAAAGCTTGGTATATCGCTGTCCAGACAGAGAAGCTTGACGATATGGTTGAATTTTTAAGAAAACTAAGTCACCAGGTTGAAATTCAATCTGTCGTCGATGAGCATCAGCTTGCTGTTTCATGTTGGTTTGGGCTGTCTGTAGGTTGGCTTTAGTCAACTCCAAAATAGCATCTCGCTCCAAGAAAAAATCATCCAGCTCTTCAATTGGTGTAGAACCTTGTACATAAGGTATTAGGATAGGAGGATCCTTCCCATAGACAATCTTGAAAGGGCTATAGCCAGTAGAAGTATGATAGCCTGTATTATAAGAGAACTCAGCCCAATGCAAATAACGAGACCACCCTTTTTGATGGTCTTGACAGAAACAGCGAAGATAAGTCTCCAAACAACGATTCACCACTTCTGTTTGGCCATCAGTCTGTGGGTGATAGGAAGTGCTCATTTTAAGTTTGTGCCTGAATGTTTGAATAATTCCCGCCAAAAAGAACTGAGAAAGATAGGATCCCTGTCAGATAGTAACGATTTAGGCATACCATGATGGCGAATCACCTCTTTACAAAAGGCAGCAACTACTGATTTGGCAGTAAATGGGTGAGAAAGTCCAATGAAATGAGCATATTTGCTAAAACGATCTACTACAACCAAGATGACATCAATGCCATTAGATTTAGGTAACCCAGTAATAAAATCCAGTGAGAGATCTTCCCAAATATGTTGGGGAATGGGCAAGGGTTGCAATAATCCAGCAGGAGATTGAGGCAAGTATTTACTTCTTTGACAAACCAAGCATTGCTGAATGAAAGCTTGTACCTCCTTTTTCATGTCTTGCCAAAAATAGTATTGTTGCAGCCGTTTTAAAGTTTTTAGAACTCCCCCATGTCCTCCAATTAGAGAAGTATGAGCATCTGAAATGAGTAGATTTGTAAGAGTAGATTTTGCAGGTATGACTAATCTGTTCTTGTAATATAGTTTTCCTGCCACCAAGGAATAGTGAGGTACTGATTGGGCATCAGTTTGGAGAGAGTGAATAATCTGACTTGTAAATGTGTTTTGCTGTAATAGCACTGGAAGATCAGAGAAATCAGTAACTTGAGGGACTGCAAGGCTAAAAAATTCTCCAGAATGGGGGTATCGAGACAAGGCATCAGCCCCTTGGTTATGGACACCAGGTTTATAAGTGATAGTAAAATCAAATGGAAGTAGCTTGAGAAGTAGTCGCTGTTGCCCTGGTGTTGTTACTCGCTGCTGCAACAAGTATTTCAAACTGAAATGATCAGTGAGAACTTGAAATTTGCGTCCAAGTAAATAATGCTTCCATTTGTCAAGGGCCATCACCAGGGCAAATAACTCCCTATCATACACTGATTTATGCTGATGGAAGGTAGATAAACCTTTGCTGTAATAAGCGATGGGGTGTCCATCTTGCTGCAAAATTGCCCCAATACCAGTGGAAGATGCATCACACTCAACAATGAAGGTTTTTGAGAAGTCTGGAAGTTGTAGTACAGGGACCTGAGTGAGTGCTAATTTGAGGTTTTCAAAAGCAGCCAATGAATTAGGATCCCAATGAAAGGCACCTGTCTTAGTCATGTCTACCAGTGGTTTGGCAATCTGCCCATAATGAAGAACAAACCTCCTATAGTAACCTGTGAGTCCCAAAAATCCACGGAGTTCTGTAAGATCTTTGGGTAATGGCCAATCATTAATGGCAGCCACTTTTTTCTGAATCAACAGCCACTCCTTTTGCAGAAATAATGTGGCCCAAAAATGGAACTTCTAATTGAAGAAAATCACACTTTTTGGGGTTGACGAAAAAAACATTCTGCTGTAATACCTGGAAAATAGTACTTAAATGCTTCATATGTTCTTCAAAAGTCCTACTATACACCAAAATATCGTCGAAGAAAACCAGAATAAATTTTCTTAAGTATGGACGGAGCATATCATTCATAGTGGCTTGGAATGTGGCTGGAGCATTGGTAAGGCCAAAGGGCATAACAAGAAATTCATAGTGACCTGAATGTGTTCGGAAGGCATTTTTGGGAATATCAGATGGTAATACTCTGATTTGATGGTAGCCGGATCGAAGGTCAATTTTAGAGAAAAATTGGGCTCCATGTAACTCATCAATCAACTCATCAATGGTTGGTATGGGATACTTATCTGGTATAGTCACCCGATTAAGTTCTCTATAATCCACACAAAACCTCCAAGTGGAATCTTTTTTGGGAACTAGAAGAACAGGACTTGCGAAAGGGCTCACGCTGGGCTGTATGAATCCTTTTTCTAACAATGCAGCTACTTGCCGTTCAATTTCATCCTTTTGAGCAAAAGGATACCGGTAAGGTCGTATGTTGGGTGGTACCGCATGAGGATAAAGCGGAATAGCGTGATTGTATTGGCGAAATGGTGGTACTGTTGTAGGTTCTTGGAAAACAGATGAGTAACGTTGTTGCAATTCCTCCAAGGTATCAAATTGGTGTATCATCTGATCACAGATATAACTATGGAAAGTTGCTGTAGTTATCTGTTGTGGGATACCTTGTAGTTTATATTTCTTCCCATTAACCCAAAAATTCATAAAGAGTTGCTGCCAATTGATTTCCACTGTGTTTAATGTTGCTAGCCATTGGATGCCAAGTATCATATCCACATTTCCCAGTTTGAATGGAAAGAAGTCTTCCGTAATGGTCAAATCTTTGATCTGCACTATGAGTTGCCGACAAATTGAATTACATGCAATCCTCCTTGCATCACCAACTTGCACACCGAAAGAAGGGAGATGGTGTAGCGGCAGATTCATGGACTCAACTAATTTGGAGGAAACAAAATTGTGAGTGGACCCACTGTCGATCAGAATTAAGATTGACTTATCGTTGATTATCCCTTGCACCTTCATTGTCGTTTTCGTTGAATTGCCTAAAATGGCATGAAGAGAGACCTCTGCCATATTATCAGTATTTTGCGTCTGCTGTTCTTCATCGATAAAATCAGGTGTTTGTTCAGATTCATCTGTCACGTCCATAATCTGTAAAGTTGTTGGGTTACAACGATGACCCGAGTGAATCGATCACCACACCGAAAACACAGACCCTTGTCTCGGCGATATTGTCTCTCTGTTTCCGAAATTCTCGCTGGGGCAGTTGACGCTAATGGTTTTCGGGAATTCTGATTTTCAGAATTTGAATTCCGAAGATTTGCCGACGTTAATGCACCGGTTTGATACAAGGTATTCGAATTTTGAATATTCCCCTGAGAAGTAGCGCCGGTTGAATTAATTGAATGAGAAACTCCTTGATTTGCGGTAGTTGAGGGTCCAAGTGGCGCGCGAGGTTGATATCTGTTATCTCGGTAGTTATTCTCATTGCCACGTGTATTATAATATCGTGAGTTGGAGCGGTGGGTATTTTGGATTTGTAATTTTGACTCAAACTCCATTGCGAGACTTACTGCCTTGTATACCGTCCGCGGTTTGTGGATTTTAACGTCCGACTGCAATTCTTCCTTGAGGCCATTGATGAAAACTCCTAAGAGACAATGCTCCGGCCAACCTTTTACTTGTGCTTGCCTTCTAACAAATTCTTGCTTATACTCAGTGACTGAGTGTGCTTGCTTTATACTACAGAGATAAGCATCAGGGTTTTGGAATTCAGCGGGACCGAACTGCTCTTGAAGAATTTCCACCAATTCATCCCAGTAACGTATGGTTCGTCCTAATGAAACCCAAGTGAATGTATCGAGTGCATCTCCTTCTAAGTTTATTGCTGCAACATCCACCTTCAATTCTTCAGGCGTCTGATAATAACGAAAATATTTTTCCGCCTTTAGAATCCAGCCTCTTGGATCACCACCCTCATATTTAGGAAAGTCAACTTTTGAGTAAGGACGTCTTGATTGATTACGTTGCCACCAAGGATCATCACCTTCATCAGGCTCGTGGTATGTATCTCTATTATCTTGACTAGACTCTCCCTGAACAAATATAGGTGCCTTCTGCCTCTTTAAAGTGTTTAACTCTGTATTCATCTGATTCAATTGCGCCATAATGGCTGCCAATTGAGGATTATGATTTTCAAGGTGCGCATGAGGAGGGGGATGAAGTGAAATTACTGCTGGATCATCATGTGGATTAGGATTTGGTGGAATTTCTGGATTATGAGTGGATGGTAATGGAGAATTATTCTCATATGAAGAATTTCTAGTGTTTACCATGGCATTCAATAGGCCCTAGGACAACCGCTCTGATACCAAGTTGATAGGAACAGAAGAAAAATGGTAGAGAAGAGGAATTCTAGAGTCAGTATCTAACTCCAGCCAACAAGACAATTCTGGAATATCACATATATTAACATCACATTCTTCCAAACATAATACAGATACTTATAGAGTCTTTCCTAGTTTCCTAGATAACTAACTTCCTAAGGTAACTTCCATAAAACCAGATAAGAGTAAATAACTGTAAAACAGATAATATATTCTAACTTCCCTAAAACAGATAATAACTACCCTTTCCTAAGTCTAGCCCTTTCTTCTTGAATAAACCAGAAGAGGGCGTACAGTATTCCTATCATAATATTCTAGCTTGCCATGTCAGCAATCTTCGGACTTGTCTTATATAAAAGATGGATTTTCAGTTCTCTAAATGCAAATAGCGTAAGACTCCTCTTCTAAGTGGTTTAATCGGATTCTTGAGTTATTGCAAGGAGTGATATTTGAAACTTATGATCTTAGCAATTCCACAGATGATTCAAAAGGAAAGTGTAGTACAAAGAATATGATTAGTGGCTTAAACCTTGAGGATTTTCGATACCCGATTTTGCTTGAGTTAACGATGGACTTAGTAACTGTATCAATAGGTCACACCGACGATTGAAGTTCGATCAAGCAATGGCTGAAATCTGCAAAAAAAACCTATCTCAAAACAAAGACGAAGCTGAAAAACATAGACGTAACCCCAAACACAACACTCTAAAAGTTTATACAACAATTCTACGTCAAAATGGTGTTTCCTTAACCGAATTAAACAATCAAAGTCGTGAGTCATCCCCATAAATCCCTCAACCATCTTTAGACTTTTCTTACATATAAGTGACCAACCGATGTTTGACTGAATTTAACGTCATTATGATAGTTTTCATTTTTAAATAGTTGGTTGATAAAAATTTTTTAATTTTAAATTGTTGGTTAGTATTTAAGATATATTTAATATATTTTCATATTAGATACTCTTAACGTAATACTTTATTAGCCAATCTACACCTCAACCCTTCATAATATAAATCTATACGATGATGTTTTGCATTTGAATAATTAGATTCTTGCAAGATATTCGCGACTGGTGACGGGGCCCTTCTGTTGACGACAAAATAATAAGTTAAGGCCCCCGTTGGAGAAAACAAACATTTTACAACGAATACTTCCTCGCACAGGACTGTTGACAAAATGTTCCCTTGTGACAGAAACTGACATGTTTGTACTTTGGACTCCCTCTCGACGATTTAAATATGGGTTTACTAAATTAATACAGTACATCTAATAATTAAAAAAAAAAATAGAAATACCTTTGAAACGAAAAATGATCCTGCCACATGATCTCATTCGTGCACGCACCTCCCGGAGAAGGGCCTCGGTGTTAGTTGACTGGAGTCTAGAAGTAATGTTAAGTTGTTAACAAAATGCTTCCCATTGACTTCGTTAAAATCTTGAGGCGAAACATTTTTCGAATGCAAATAAAATGAACATCAAAAAATTGAACAGACCAGATTTTTGTTTTTCCTTATAATTGTTGCTAATGCATGTTTTTCCCTCTGGTTACAAGCGCGCGCTTTTGCATTTCTTAACGGTGGCCGGAATGATTTGATTGCGTTCCCGGGATGGAGAAGCACGAACCCGGTTGGAGCATTAATTAAGTTGAAGAATGTTGAAATCCAAAATTAATTATACACCATTGATGAGATTAATTACACGGACGCGATCTTGCCATGGTTGGCACGCATTGAAGGCGAGGACTTAATCCTCCCACCGGATTCGGGTCCCCGATCGAAGGGTGGATGGGTTTGAAAGGTGTCGCTCATATTATCGTTCTAGATCCCATTTTACGAATGGACAACGCTGTGGGATAACAAGTATCAACACCCCGACGGTGTTGTTGGTGGTGGTGGTTGTGGGCGGTAGCCGGCGGTGTATCCGACACTTTCCACTTCTTCACCGACTTGTCCAAACTCCCACTGTATAATATCCATTGTTGCTCTCCTTTAGTTGCTTCCGGATCCTTCTCCACAGATAAACACTTCACCGGTCCTGTATGGCTCGTCAGTATCGACGCGAATCTGTGTTCTCCATTCTCTAATCTTTTCCACACACATATCGCCATATCCGCCGATCCACTCATCAATAAATTCCCCACGGTCACCAAGCATAGCACCGCCAGCTTATGCCCTCTCAAAAAGCCGCCGTGCGACTCCGGTTTCCCCTGCTCCCAATAATTAACGACGCCGTCCGAAGATCCGCAATATAGATAGCTAGAGTCCGGGCTTAATGCCAGCGCCGTCACAGCGCACTCTTGCTTTAACAATGTCTGCGAAAAGAAATGCTTCGTTCCTTTCCCCTGCACCTCCCTGCGCCAGACCTTAACAGTGCCATCGGCCGAACCAGTAAACACCAATCCGTCTGTTCCGACCACCAAAGCGTTAACGGCGTCATCGTGAGCAGTAACGGATTCTAAACATTTGAAATTGGAGGCTTTCCAGACTTTGAAGGTTTTATCCCATGAAGCAGAGTAAATAAGTGAGGCGTCTTTGGTTAGGCCTAGGCAAGAGATTGCATCGTGGTGTTTAATCCAGAGGACGCTACGGTTTCGCCTGCCTTCCACGTAATTCTTGGGTTTTAATGAACATTTGATGTAATTTTTGAGAGTGGGCAAGGTGGCGACCCGCCTGTAGACGGTGTTGTTCTTTTCGGAAACTTTCCAAACCCGGATCCGTCCGTCTTGATGACCCGTGAGGATTTCTCGTCCGGCGATAATAATCGCTTTGACTAGACCGCTGTGGGATTTAAACACAGCGTGCTCCTTCTGGTTCTTCCAGACCCGAATGTTCTTGCTATCAGACCCTGTGTACAACAAACCGTCACGTGAGGCCAATGAGTATATATGGCCTTCTTCTCGGATGAGTGAGCCCAGCAGAATCGCAGAGACGGATTCGTCTTTGGTTCTAGAGGAAGAGACAGAGGCGGAAGCGGCCGTCAGATAAGAGGACCATGGAGACTTGGCTAATGGTTCGTTTTCAGAATATCCTGCTGCCATTGAATATGTTCGTATCTACCTAATGAGAGGAAACTGCATTCGTTAATTACGCATGCATGCTCATTTTACGGGTGGTGAGTTAGACCTGTACGTCTCTATTAATTCCTTCCTGAGTTTGATGCAGAGATTCAGAATATTGATTGGGAAGGAATTAATGGCCTGGGGAGACAGGGGGGCTCTGCAGATTGTTAATGGAGAAGGACGATAAAGAACAGAGCAGGAGATAAAAGAATTCGTAAAGGAGAAGGAATTTGTTTGTTTTAGGTGGAGAGGATGATGAGGTTTAGGGGGTCAATGTTGTTAAAAACACGAGAGAGGTCAACGACAGAGATTTTGTGTTTGCTGTTTTGGTAGATCCGGTATTCCTTTTTGGATGATTATTATGTTTCAGATTTTAGATTGGGACGAATGCACGAGAGTATATGAACTTTTGGACCTCTTTAGAGTCTCTAAATTTGGGGTTTGATTTGGTCAAACACCTAACTATTTTCCTTTTTTTTTACGCCAACTGTGTTGTATTCATGTTTTAATTATTTCTTGATCATTTTCTAATGCTAACTTTGATATATAAACGTGGTCATATTGAAGCAGATATGTATAGATATTGGCCTTTCATGATTAATGCTCAAATGTTACATGATTTCCTCCTTGCAAATAACTAGCTTAATTGTACGTGAAAAGCGCTCACGCTGTCTTTAGTTGTTTATTTGGAGGATTGAGGTTTAAGTGGGTTGGATTTTAACAACAATTATGATATACCTATGTTTTTGTTATTTGTTGATAATAATTTTAAGCTATATATATTTTCGTTGTAAAATCCACCTGCAAGTCTCCTCCATGGAATTAGTTTCTCTGTTCGTTCTTTGAAGAGCTCCTTAAGTCTGGACGTTCAATATCTTTTTTTTATCTATTTTATTTTTAAATGAAAAAAATTCAGTTGAGAGATTATCTTTATTTTAGATCCTCTACCCATTAAATTTATATTTTTTAAAAAATAAGAAAGTAATAAAAATAAAAATAAAAAGATCTCGACGTCAAATTAGATCTGTATAGTCCAAAGCTTGTCTATACGGACAAACTCTCTGGACGGGCACAGTAACTGGGTCTTCTCATCCACAGGGCCGTTGATTTCAAAACGATATGATATATTGATATTTGATTATTGGAAACATGGTTTACTATATGCATATGGTCTAATTCATTCGTCAAAAACATTCACGCAGTCGAAATTTTACTTGATGGTTAAAATTTTAAGAGCTAGGTGTAGCTATATATTCCAGGAAGGACTTTTAGCTCAATAAAATACTTATATTAGAAATGATATTAAATGACTCATTAGTCATTATCGAGGTCCGCATGTTAAGAACGAGACTACGAGAGCCCAATGAACAAATTTATGCATGAGCCGGATCACTGCAAATTCAACTAATTTCGGCTGGCCATCTTGAATATCTAATAATTGTGTATGGGAAGTGGAGATTAGAGCTTTGCCTTGGAGAATTATACTACCCGGTTAAATTGGAGTTTGAACGTCTTATTATCATGGGGTGGATGATGAGTGGGCTTTGTTTGATTTGAAGATACTTGGAAATGTATCATCTCATTCCCCACCAAAGACACGTCCTTTGTATTTAATGAGAAACTAACTAAATGAAAATATGATCATATGCTATTAACTATCGAAATTTTAGATTACAGACTAAGAAATATGGGATAAAACCATTTTTATATATAGGAGATATATCGTTTAATTTATTACATTTGATTAGGAATTAACTAAATAAAAATACGATCAGATTTCTGCTCTTAACTATCGAAGTTATAGGCTACATATTAGAAAATAGCTATTACGGGATAAAATCTTGTGATCATATAATCTTAAAGCTTTTATTCGATGGTAAATAGCACTAATTTTTCACAAAAAAATAAATAAATGGTGAATGAAATTTTTTTTTAAAAAAAAATAATGGTGTAAGATACAACTATTGTTTTTATTAAAATAGTTGTTGCATCACAATATTTAACCTCCGTTTTATAAAACATACATTAAAAGTAAAGAGATTATTACAACGGTGTCACCGCCTACGTTTTAACGTCTATTTTTTTTAAAAACGAACGTTAATTGGGGGACGTTAAATTATTATTTTGTATCTTGTTCATGCATTTAGAAACTCAAATCTCCCCCCCACCCCCTCCCCCCCCCCTCCCCCTCCCCCTAATTCATAACCCATCCTATTTTTGCTTGTAGATCGGAGAAGTTGCTGGAGCTCCACCATTATGAAGGCATTGCTAGCTGGGTATTGCTCCATCAATAGCATCATCATCTAGGATTAAAGGGCAATTTTGCCTTAAAAGTTTTCACTAAGAGGCAATTTTCCCCAGAAATTTTAAAACTGAAGCAATTTTGCCCTAACCGTTATCTCATTTAATTTTGACTGCTAGCTGACCAAATATGCTAAGTTAGCGTTCAACATGTCATCTACATTATTTTTGTTAAGATGCAATTTCACACTGAAAGTCTATATATTTGTCATCCACTTCACGTTTTTTGAAAGTTTAATTTAAAACTTTCAAGGTAAATTTGTACCTTAACAAAAGTAATGTGAATGGTATATGTAGTGCTAGTTCGACATATTTAGTTAACTAACGGTCAAAATTAACTGAGATAACAGCCAGGGAAAAATTACCTCTTAACCCTTTATTATACACAAGATTATTAACCATGTATTGTTTCCTTATTTTGATGTACTCTATTATTTAGAATCAGTGAAATGTAATTGTATCCCTACCATGAACAATTATGTTTGGTGTTTTGTAGTAAACTGTTTTATTGTTAAATGATATGGATAAAAATTTCTATTAGGAAAACAAACTATGTCTATAAAGACCTTAGTTAAATTTTGTAAGTTTTGTACAAAAACATCACTCCTATTTGTTCAAGGTTCCATTTTGTAAGTTTTGTAATTCTCTGATATTGAATAAATTACGTATTTCAGTCTAAAATATGTTATTTTAGATAATTACTAGTTATAAATAATTTTAGTCTATACAATTTATTAATAAATAAATGTTTGAGCTATTTTTTATCACAAAAGCTAATGTCTTTTTTGATAATTTGAACATTAAAAAATGATTTTGGTAACAATATCCAAACACTATCATTTTATCAAAATCACTTTTTTCGACACAATCTATTATGCTCAAAATATATTCCCTAAAATCATTTTTTTTTTCAAAAACTATTTTCTAAAATTTAATTCAAAAACTTTCTGAGCCTATGACTTTAGGGTATATCCTTACGGTTAGCGAGTTCTTCGCTGAGCGTGGTTAATAGAAACCATGCATTTTTTTTGTTAGACATATATATCTTTTTATTAGAGATAATCTTATTCGAGTTACTGTCGGCCACTAAATGTAAACACTTCTTATAACGGGACATTTGTTCAACTGAAATTATTCAATTTGGGGTATCGGGCTAGGCCAATTCAATTGATATGATATTAGCCTGTAAGAGCTCAGAAATGTGATTCAAAGATGAAAGACCTCAGAGACAAAATTGATTGAATCATTTATGATACTGGCTTGGGGGTGGCAATTTAATGTTTTTGGAAATTAGGAAGATGCTTGCTTTTCAATGGCAAGTAAGATGCTCAACATATTTCCAAACAAAACAGAGTTGTATATGGTTTAGCAAAGAAGGGGCTTTAATAATTTTCAGAGCTCCATACAAGACTCCTTACCTGAGGGTCTTGCTAGAAAAAGAATTCCCTGTTATTTCCTGCTATCTTTAATATATGACAGATGGAAAATTGATCTTGGTCTTAAATATAAAATTTATTTTTCATATTTGTTAATTTTTTTCTAAATCATTTCTATCGATGTTCACTTGACAATAACAAAAAAATAAAAATGCAAATGATAGAATTAAGAAACATGACCGAAGTGTTTTAGAAAATATAAGTCATACCAACTAATTTAATTATAATCTAATTAAATACAATAAACAATATATTTAAGAAATGAGTAGGGGCAGATCCAGAAATTTATGGAAGGGAGGCACAATTGGTGGGGGGTTAGGGTCAGCGCCCCCGAAATTTTTTTTTCACTTGTCATCAAAAGCACAAAAAATAATACAAGGTTCAAAAGGTTTTCACTTGTTATCGGTTGTAAGTTTTATCATCATCAATAAGAAAAAGATCAAGTGTTAGCCATAAAATGCCCATGGCAAAAAATTAGCAACCTACAAGCTCCAAGCAATTTTTTGTGTTAGGAATATCCACCTAAAATATAAAGAAAAGGCAACAAAATGCTAGGAAAGTATCTCAAAAAAGGAAGTAGATCTTTTCCAGTTGAAGTCAATGCTAAAATATGTCCGCAAGTATTTTTATAGGGGAAAGAAGAGCAAGGAGCAGAGAGTGAGCGACGTGTTGAGGAAGACATAAAAGAGGAAAAAAATAATTAAAATTAAAATATAAAAAATCAGGGGGGGGGGGACGTGCCCCCTTCTAATATACGTGCATGCGCCTTTGGACATGAGGGAATATTTAATTTCTGATTTATTTTTAGGCCTAGCCCCTCTTTTGTGTCGAAAAAGTGAGGCCCGCAATGAGCTCCTAAATTTTCTCCTTGATCCTATTTATCAGTCTCTTTTAACCAAAAAATTTGTTCTTATTTATTAGTCCTCTTTTAGGTAATAGATAAGATTTTGACAATTTTCCCCATATTAATTATACCAATAAAAATAGGAAGAGAAAAAAAAGTTAAAAGATACATATTTATAAATAAGGGTAAAGTTGAAAATTTACACCATAATCATTAAGCTAACTACATCTCCTTTATATGTGTGATTTAGTTAAAAGAGACTTACAAATAGCACTTTAGAGTGGTATTGCCTTGACCCTTGGTTTATATGGTTTTTTAAAAAATGGTAAAGGAGCAATTTTACACATGTGCTTTTTCGTGAGTGCTTAAAGACCACGAGCTTTTTTCACGGACAAAAAATAGATATGTGGTTACGTTTTGGGAGCGCCAAAGACACGGGATTAGTTGACCGTTAACTTGGATGGAACAACGACATGGTGCTGATTTAGACCGACACATTGACGTGGATTTGATGTGGAATAAAAATTCAAAAAATTAGGAAAAAAATTCAAATAATTAGAAAAAAAAACTCAAATAATTACAAGAAAATTAAAATAATTAGAAAAGAAATTAAAATAATTAGAAAAAATTAGGAAAAAAGTATAATAATTAGAAAATAATTATAAAAAAATTCAAAAAATTAGGAAAAAAATTCAAAAATTAGGAAAAAAGTTCAAAAAATTAAGAAAAATTAAAATAATTAGAAATAAATTAAAATACCCTCACCAAGTGGGCCCCACCACCGGCCACCCTACCGTTGGCCATCGCTTGGCCGAGGCGGCTGATCGGTTGTCGGTGGTGGGGACCGACCGCAAATTTTAAACTTTATTAATTCTATCACAAAATTTAACAATTTTTTAACTTTAAACCTATTTAACTATACATTTTTTTGAAAAAAATAATTATCTACATAATAATAAATGAAGAGTAAAAATATTCATAAGAAAATTTAATGTGAAAGACTAAAACTACATTCTTTTCTTGCTTCTGAAAATAACCGACCGCCGCTACCGAGTGGCGGCCCTCGGCAACCGACCGTCGCCACCGGCCGATGGTGGCCGATGGTAGGGTGGCCGGTGGTGGAGCCCATGGCGGGGGTATTTTATTTTTTCTAATTTTTTGAATTTTTTTCCTAATTTTTTGAGTTTTTTTTCTAATTATTTTAATTATTTTCTAATTTTTTCCTAACTATTTGAATTTTTTTCCCAATTTTTTGAATTTTTTCCTTATTTTTTGAATTTTTATTCCACATTAGCGTCCACGTCATCATCCACGTCAGCGTCCATGTCAATGTGTCAGTCCAAATCAGCGTCACGTCAGCGTTCCATATAAGATAACTGGCCAACTAATCCGGCAGACGTCTTCAAGCGCTCCCAAAATGTAAGCACATATGTATTTTTTATTTAGAAAAAAGCTCACGGTGCTTAGGACTCCGGAGAAAAGCACATATGTAAAATTGCTCCTTTACCCTTTGAAAAAAACAAGTAACGGCCAATCAATGCCGTTGGCCATCAGCAGCTGATTGAAGTCGCTGTTGATTCTCACATTTGTGTCACGTGGTAAAAGAAGGGTTGTTACAAAACGCTACATGATGCTTCCTTTTTAATATAATGTAACACATATTTAAAGAGTTGATATAAAATCTAAATATAAAAATATTATTTTTCATATTTATCAACCTTTTCATAATTTGTCCTTTTGATACCCCTCAAAAATAATAAAAAAAAAAAGAGTGAAAGAGAGGATTAATGGAAAAAAAAAATGAGTAGGGTGTTTAGAAAATATGTCATATTAAATAACCTAGATAATTTTTTTAATATAATTAAATTAGATAAATATATCTTATAAAGATTAGATTTTTTTTTTTTTTTTTAACAGGGAGTATTAAAAAAAAAAACATTAGGAAGTGGAATCAAGGCTAAGTGAAATGAACAACCTCAACATCTCGGAGGAGATGAATGACGAAGAAGTCTGATGAGTTATGGGGAAAAGCAAGATGGAATATACTTCTTTCCAATTAAGATTTGGGTTGAATAAAATCTAAATGGTTAGTGGGATTTTTTAAAATGGAAGATCGCCACTGAAATTTTTAAGAAAAAGACAAAAGAATGCATAATGAAGAGTTAACTACACCTGATCATTATCTCTGTTATTATTCAATCCCTGTCTAGCTAACTGATAAGCAAGAGTGCAAGACTATTGCAGTCACTATATATGAGATAGATGGATGTTTATTTTAAAATGGAAGGAAAGCAACATATAATTGAGATGTGAGACATATATATAAAACTTTAATTAATGATCCAAAGTAACCTGGTCGGCCGTCGGCAAACGCTGGCACTGTGTTTCAGAAGCTTTTTTTTCTATAAGTCGAGATAAAATTCTTCTCACATATTTACTCTATAAATAGTAAAAGCTATTAACTAAAAATTAACCTAAACACATTTATGACTCGCTTATAATAAATATTTTGTCTTGGTATAATAAAGTTTAGGTAGAGATAGACATTAGTAATCCAACGTCTTAATCAACCATATCACTCTTCATTGGCTCATAATAAATATTTAATTAAAAGCGGGTAGAAGATATGGGGTTGCGCCCTCTGTTTGCTTTATAGGTGAGAGGCCATAGGCCCTCTGTTTATTTGGAAACAACGTAAACTCAGCCCATTGTTTTCCGCTGCCAAAACCACTATCTATCAGCCACTAAATCTTGCGTCTTATCTTTAAATAGATAAGGTGCTTTTCTGGAATTCAAATTTATAGCTTTCCATTCTCCTTTTAATTTATATTATTCAAATTTTAAACTCTTTTTCCATTCTAACTATTTTATTTTCCAACAAGGTTCGCTTTACGTACAAACTACAAATTGTAAATTTTCCTTTTCGTCGAAAAGATGCATTTAGATTTTTTTGAAAGCTGTGTGCCTCATTGCTTATTCACCTGTACCATAGAATTAAATCAAGTCAATTATCATTTATTTAAAGATTTGGTCCGAGTATAACATTATTCTGACTTGCATTTCCTTGAAAAATAGAGAATGAAAGGCAAGTGAAAACGATATGAATCAACTCCTTGGCTTGCCAATCTAATTGGAATACATTTCTCAAATTATATAATGATGATTACACATATACTAACTTTTGGTGTTTTTTATTTTAATTCATAAGTTTTAATGCATTTTAATTTATTTGTCAAATACATAAAAAAAAAAAATAATAAAAGCTGATGCGAGAAAGAGGCATGAAAGGTGGAATGATGCAGGGTGGGCAAGTGTAGGTAGGGCGCCCTGAATATTTCTGAAACCGTCAGTCGTTTCGTTGGCGTTGCCTGCGGTAAGCTGAAACGGTGACGTCGTTTTGAGAAAACCAGCGGCTTTCACCCCGCTGAAACCACTTGCTCTCCTCGAAACCAAACAATTTCGTCTTCATTTATATATACCAAACCTCGTCTTCTATCCTGGCTCATTGTGTATGTCCACTCAACATCGTTTTTCTCAGCTGGGTTTCATGATTTCAGAAGGAGGAGGCTCTTCTTTGTCGGAGAAGGACAAGAGCAGCGAGCTGGATCATCATGCGACTACTGTGTCCAACCAGCTTCACTTGAAGTCTTCTCCTAACTCCAATTCACAAGGCCTCGACAAGCACCTCGTCCTCCGACGAATCCGTCACCGCAAAACCTTAAACAAACTCAAAAACGCTCTTCACTCGCTTCTCCCCTCCTCACAACCCCTCCAACAAGACGACGACGCCTTCTCTGCTCCTTGAACCCCGAATTTATATATTCGCAAATCAAGTAGTTCTCAAATTATTTGTATATGTATGCATGTAGCAGCAGCAGCAGCAGAAATTGTCTTCCTTCTTGGTTATTCTCAGAAAACAGAGCCACCGCGCCTTTATAATATATAAGTTTGAGCTTACATACACCAAAGCAATCCGAAAGGACTGACCATATGAAATCGAATAGATAGTTAATTAGCTTTCCCGACAATAATGTTCAGTGAAATTTATGCTACAATTCAGAGCGCCATAGAAAAATAATGTGACTGTCAATCAACTTAATAAATCTCTATCATCCTTAAGCCGAGCTGATGCAATCGTGTTGTTGGCTCCTCTAACAAATCACTGTTCATATGAACAGTGCCGGCTCACATCTGGCTCCATCATGTGTCCCCACCTTGCATTGGGCTCCAAGCGGCTTCCTTTGTAGGAGTACTGGTGCATTGCTTTGCACCTCAAGTATTTTTGGGTTACTGTCATCCACGTGGGTTTCCCTGCAAACGAAGTCCAAATTGTAGTTTAATTTTAGGAAATCACAAGAAACTGAAAAGTCCTCATAAATGAAGAGGGTTCCGGCACGTCTAGCTATGATTAGTCAGTTCCCAAATTGTTTCCCAAGAAGAGGTGCTCGTACGTTCAGGTGCTTTTCCAATTATTCTCTCAACTCTCACTCTTCTGACATATTTTATGTTCATCTATACTCCCGTACTCTACCGGCCATTTATTGGGTTGGAAAGTTCCATGTTCATTGGTTAGAGTCTTTTTATGGGGCCTGTTTGGTTGCCACCAAAGTTCTAGGTTCTAGGTTCTGAAAGTCACTGAACCGGTCGGGTATTGGGTTAAGGGTTAGTGGGTTAGATCGGAGTCAACCCGTGCTCCAGAGGTGAGGTATAAAAAATTGAAAAATAATTAATTTCTCATCACACCAACCTAAATTTGACATACTATATATCATTTCAATACTTTGGATCAATGACAAAATAATCATATACTCCAAAACTTGTGACATATTCAGATACTCTTAACAATTTTCTTTACAGCCTACATTTGATATCCACTAAGTAGAGCCAACTGAAAATAGAGAAACCACAAAATGGCGGTCGAGGAAGAGACCACCGAGAATTTTGAGGAAGTTGAGTTTGACGAGTGGGAAGAATAAATCACACATACGTTGTTTCAAATCTCATATGAATCGACAGCATTCTTAAAAAAAAAATTGAGGAGAAATAATTTTTTTTAAAAAGGGTCCGACCAGTGATTAGCTAGTTTCGGTTTGAACCTACCGTCCTACCGGTTTCACAAACCATGGTTGCCACGGTAACAAAGCGTTCTAGGCAAAAAGAACTGGCTAGGAATTGGAGAAAAATCTCAGTGAAAAAAAAAACGCCTACATTGTTGTGTTTGGATTCACTTTTTTATTATTGGACTTTTTACCTAAATGCCCATTAAGACTTTTTTGCTACCGAAACGCCCTGAACTTTTTTGTGGGCCCATTTTCTGACATATAGTGGGAGAGAGAAGGGAAGGCGCAGGCTTATTAATAGAATCCAAAATCGATGATTTCACAGTAGACAAGTGTTTGAAGTGAAGATTATGTACAAGCCCGAGCTTTTTTGTTTCTTGAGCCATAAATATTTTAGGCAGAATGGAAAAAAAAAATCTAAAATTTTAAACCATACATAGTAATGGGAGAAATTAACAATGTATCATTTGTATACGTTTTATTTTATAAACAATTTTATCCATTAAATATATTTTTAATTAAAGACTTTATTGTTAATTTTTTTTTTTTAATAATCATTTAACTTTTTTTTCAAATTAAATTTTTATATTCATTTATCTAAATATATATAACTAATATGTTTATCTAGTATTCAATATGATTCATGTTCTTTCCGGTCATTTTCCATTTCAACTGGCTTTTTAAATAATAATCTAAACATTCATCAGTATAGAAAAAAAAAAAGCCACTTGTGCAAAAACTAAACAATCACTCCAAACACATACAACGTGACTTTTTTCTTGTTGGGTTTTTACAAAAGTTAGATAGCTTTTAAGCCACCTTTCCTACCGCTAACCCAAAAAGCCCATGATAAGTTCGATTTTCATTCACATTGGTGATATTCTTTACGTCATTTAATGCGAGTTGAGTGCCTATAATCCGTCATTAATGAGCCTTTTGAGTTTCTTTAAATACATGGATGTTGTTGAACCATTCACACCTCTTCTAGTCATCAAAACAGCCCTGTTTCTTTTCATCTTCTATATTCCTAGTCTTTTTATTCATCATTCAACAATGGCTGGTGCCGACAGTTGGTTGGACAGTATCTCTCCCGAGCCGAACTCATGGAGAGTTCTGGTGAAGGTAGACCATTTCATTTCCTTGTACGGACCTGGATCTTTTTGGTTCAGATTGTGGCTACCTGAAGTGTGTGTTGGCTCGCCTTCGATGAGCAGGTGTTCTTTTTTCTATAAACTGTCTGTTTCGATTTAATGTGCGTGGAACATTGCTGATTCAACACATACAAAGGGAATGACAGTATGTCTAAGTATGAGAAGTGATTCAGAATAGTAGAACCAATCTATTGATCGATAATGAAGTGATAGTCTGCATTATATAGCAGATCAGAAAAGCGTATTACACGTAGAATAGACTAGAAGGATCCTAACAGATCACGTGGATCACATATCAACTTGTGTGCCACGTCATACTAATGCTAACTAACTGTAAACACGTGAGCTATGCATATCAGCTGACTATTAAGTCTGTTAACATTCTTCCTGTTGAAGACCAGCTTCATCTTCTTCTGATCTTGAGTTTATTGCGGACCGACGTGTGCGCACCTCGTCTTGAGAGACTATGTTTAATTTGTCACGACAATAAGCAAACATGCCAAACACTTGCGGTTTCGTGAAAATATCTGCAACCTGATAAGAAGATGGAACATACCCAACAGTGACAATCCCAGCTGCCACTTTTAATTTTCTCGAATGAAGTGAACATCTAACTCCACATGTTTAGTTTTTGAGTGGAGTACAGGATTAGATGCAAGAGCGACCGTACCTGTATTGTCGCACCAAATGCATGGAGTTTTAACTACATCGATGTGTATTTCTTTTAAGAGGGATAAGACCCACATCAACTCAGTGATTGTGTCAGCTACACTACCAGAATCGCCTCGATTGCCGATCGAGAGACCACTTCTTGTTTCCGAGACACCCGAGTATTGGATTTGCATCAAGATAAATCTTTGTAAGCACTTGTTGACCTTTTGTTCTGCGGTAGCACAGAACATCATCATCTCCTTTGTTTTTCTTTGAAGTGATTCCACTAATCGGAATCAAGCATAAGCCCGAATCTGAAATTCGGCGAGTACTCGTGCCATTCAAGTACCGAAGGAGTCTTTTAACACAATTCCATTGTTTGATAGTTGGTTCCTGTAGGAATTGACTCAATTTATTAACAGTGAACGCAATAACAACCCGTGTATAGCACATATATTGAAGCGAGCCCATGATACTTCTATAGAATTGAGGATCAGGGAATAGCAGACTATCATTAGCAAATAACTGAACGTTGACAGCCATAGGAGAACCAAACGCATGAGCACCAATCATGTGTGTTTTGGAGAGAAGTTGATGAATATATTTCTTCTGTGTGAGGTGAATTCCCCGTGATGAACGTTGAAACTCAATGCCTAGGAAATAAGATAGATCACCGAGATCCTTTAAGGAGAAGCCTGAGCTCATCTGAGCAATTATAGACTGAATGACAGCCTCATTAGAACCAGTGATTACTAAGTCATCCACATAAACGAGCAGATAAGTGACATGATCCCTATCCTTGTTAACAAAAAAAAGGAGTCGGATTTTGCAGCAATGAACCCCGAGTTTTCAGGTAATTACTCAACTTCATAAACCAAGCTCTTGGTGCCTGCTTTAACCCATAGAGTGCTCTTTTGAGTTTACACACCAGTGGTTTGCCATCTGAACCAAATTTGACAAATCCTAGTGGCTGATCCATGAAAACCTCCTCTGTCAAGTCACCATTCAGAAAAGCGTTGTTGAAATCTATTTGATGCAGCTTCCATGAATTGGTAATAGCGAGTGTAAGCAAAGCACGGATTGTAGGTGCTTTGACAACAGGACTGAAGGTGTCTCGATAATCAGCCCCTACTTCCTGAGAATATCCTTTAGCCACCAACCTGCCTTATGGAGCAGGACCCCATAAATCCATGGACACTAATTGAAGTGGCTTATTGTATATAGTAGAAGAAGGTACAAAAGGAAGTTTTAGAATACGTTGTTCGATTCGAACTACGAGAATAAAAAAAATTTGCCAACCATAACAAAAACTCAATCTAGAGGATTGCTAGGAAACAATGAAACTACAAGGGGAAAAATGGGGCTTGGCCGCCGGAATATAACTTGTTGATTCACTTCCTACCGTAAATCCTCACAATTGCCTCCATTCTTCTTTTTAGCACCGAGACTTGGCAACTTTGAGGCTCCTATGAATGGCACTCAACCTTGCAAGGGTCGCCTTCTTAAGATCGGGCCGTAGTAGTTATCGCCACCTGGTTCTCCACGACCTTTGCCATCATTCTTAACTCCTTTTTCATGACAGATTTATGAAGCAATGCGGCCGGCTTGTTCCCGCTTCTTTGTCTTGGTCGTTGCCCCGGCACGGATTGATCTTTGCCGGCCACTGAATTGTAATAGTTTTCTTGTTTGCCAAACCGAGAAAACTTGAAAGAGTTAAGGTTGTAGAGATTGTTGCTCTCTTTGCCGAACCGCACGCCCGAGTCCCCCCTACCAAACTCGCTCACCAAAAAGAGTTGTTCTTCTTCACAATTTCCCAAACGAGCTGCCGCAGTACGGTGGCCATCTTCTCCGAACCGTTTAGCTTTTCGCTTGTCGGAGGCTTAGAAGGCGGAAGCTCGCGGTGGAGTTTATGACTCTTCCCCATTTTACAAGAAGTGCAACAAAAATCTGTAGTGGATCTAGTTATAGCAAGATTGAGGGTCTTGAGTACATGTTTAACAGTGACTTCATGTGGATGTCCAAGTCTTCTATGCCACAATTCAAAGTTGTCAGCTGCAGTAGTGTAAATACAGCAATGAGCCTCATGTGGATGTTGATATTCAGGTTCTCGGTTTCTTAGCAAGGATGGCTTAGTGGTGCCATTTATGCAGTACATGCCGCTTTCGATTCGGCCCCGATCAAGAGAGGTGTCCTTGTCTGCAAGTCCTTAATGATACATGTGTGAGGAAAAAACTCAATTGACACACCATTTTCTTTAGTTACTTGAGCAATAGAGACTAGGTTCTTTTGCATTGTTGGTACACAAAGAACTTTATGTAAATGCAACTTAGATGTTGAAAAATAGCTTGTTAAATAAGTGTGACCAATGTGTGAGACAGGTAAGCTAGTACCTCCACCAACTATGACCTTACTTATACCTGTCAGTGGTGTTGCAGATTTGAGCGAAGTGATTGAATTGGTGATATGGTGAGTGGCTCCAGAGTCAAGATACCAGGCCTCATCAGCAATTATGTCAGGGGAGGCTACAAAAGCATGAGGTATAGCAGTAGAATCAGATGCATCAATTGACTTACCAACCGATGAAGGTTTATTAGCTGTCTCAGCAGAAACAGTAGGAACTTGTGTAGCATTCGGATGAACATGAGTAGCTGGATGAACAGTGGACTGATAAGCTGAAGTGTGATAGCTAGGAGTTACATGATGAGTTGTAGGCACTGGAACTTCATTGTATTGAGAAGGCCAGTAACCATAGCTTTCAGGATCACATGTTGGAATATGAGCAGCAAGGCTTGAATCCAGGTGTAGTGAACTTGGTTTGGAGGTTTATTAGGCGCGGTGGACTCATTCGAAGTAACACACGTCGGCCAAATGGCCTAGCTTGTGACAAATCTGACATGATGACCTATTCTGAGGTGTGAAACCACGGCCTCTACCTCTTCCTCTGAAGTTGAAATACTGAGGATGATAGTTTTGACCATGAAAACCTCCTCTTCCCATTGATCCAGACATTGGAGGATTATTATAAGCTTGAGCAAAGTGTATGCTAAGTGATCATCCGGTGTATACCGGATCGAGATGATTGTGTGTTTGTGTAATGAGCTAGAGCCAAGGAATTTGCAAGAAAAGACTTCTGACGCGCTTCTGAATCTAGCAGCATAGTAGTGATAGTGTCTAAATCAAATTTCTGCTTAGTAGCATTAATAATAGCTATCACTGATTCATACTCCATAGTGAGGCCATTTAACATGTGAGATATTCGAGTTGCATCGGTAACGCTTCTCCTAATAATGCAAGATGATCACGAGATAGACTTCAAATTAGCAAGGTAATCACGCATACTCAATTCACCCTTTCACGATTAGTTAAGAGATTCTTATAGTGGAGAATCTTCGAGTCAGATTTATCAGAATATAAACGATTCAGTTTTTGCCAAATCTGAGATGACGTTTCTAATCCAACTAGATCAGGGAGTACAGAAGGTGTTATCGATGCAAGAAGCCATGACGCAAGAGCTGAGTCGAGTTGTTCATACACATCGAAGTCTAGATTATCGACTTCGAGACTCGACTCAAAGACATCGAACTCTTCGAGCAGAACACGAACTGATCCATCAAGGTAAGACAACAGCTGGTGTTGTTTTGCCATAAAATACACCTGCTGCTTCCAGATGAGATAATTAGAGTCGTCAAGTTTCACCATAATTTTCTTATTAGTGAAACTGTGACTGGACAGGTTTGAATCGCCGGACACCAGAGAAGCGGTTGTAGACATTGTTTCTGGTGATCTGTCAATCCGTAAGAGAGGAGACTGATCACCGCAATACCTTGAGCTTAAGTCTTCTGGTTTTACACCTAAAGACAGAGCTTCGCTGGTGTATCTATGGCTTTGATACCATGACAGTATGTCTAAGTATGAGAAGTGATTCAGAATAGTAGAACCAATCTATTGATAATGAAGTGATAGTCTACATTATATAGCAGATTAGAAAAGCGTATTACACGTAGAATAGACTAGAAGGATCCTAACAGATCACGTGGATCACATATCAACTTGTGTGCCACGTCATACTAATGCTAACTAACTGTAAACATGTGAGCTACGCATATCAGCTAACTATTAAGTCTGTTAACAGGGAACACGCGGATGTTGATGAGGCTTGGGAGTGACAAGGTAGTTGATCAATTTGCCAAGATTCTGAAGGAGGGCAGAGTGTTATATATGAAGAACTTCATGGTGGTTGAAGGGGGCGAGGGGATTCATTCCAAATACCATATTATATTGAGGTGCTCCTGAATACCTCCATTAAGGACTAAGGAGTATATTGTTGACTCACCCGATCATGGTTTTAAGCTGAAAGACATCTCTGTCATTAGGAGGGAATGGTTGCCAACTTGCCTCCTTACAGGTTTTGAGTAGTTCATGTTGATGTGTATGGGTTATTCCACCCTTTTAGTTCAGGTTTTGACATTGATGTGTGTTTTTTTTTTGGGTACCTTCTTCGTAGAGATTAGATGTTTGTGGTCTGCTGTGTTCACAAATAACCTTCGAGTGGGAATGTGTCGGAGGTAATACTACTCGGGAGCTCACTTTTGACGCCTCCAGGACTACAGGAAGTTGAGTTTGGTTTTGTTTCCACTTTATTCCTTTCATTCTTTACCGACCTGACTAGTTGGTATAACTTCTTCCCTATGCACGTTTTTATACAATTCATGGGATATTCGTTCGAATCCAAGGTGAAAGTGCTGTGAAGGCATTGGGAAGGTTACAGACATGTGAAGCGTATTGAAACTGGTTGTTATTGTCCAGTACGGAAAGGTCCAAAGGGAGCGAGGTCAGAGGAGAGATGGAGGTATGTGTAGTATGTTGCTTATTCTTCCATATATCAGTTTCTTTTTTGTTTTTCCCGTTTAAATGTATAAGGTTTCTTGCCTTCTTCCTTTTGTTTAGAGGTGTCAATGGTGAACTTTGCCTTTGCAACAAGGGTTTTCTGGAACCCTACATTCAATGAGATGCTGACAGCCAGGAGGGAAGTGATTGCAATGGCCAGGAGGGTTTGAATTCTGGGGTTGATTGCCGATTGCCAATTGCCAAAGGTGTTGCTGGTCATTGAAGTTGGGACAAAGTTTACATAATTTTCAAGGATTTCTTTAGCATCCATTGTAGATGGACATTTAGTATGTTTTAGTTTTCTCTATGTTGGTAGGGAAACTTAGGCCTCGTTTGTTACATAGATTCAGTGGGAAGGGAAAGGAACATTAGCAAGTTCCTCTGTTTGGTATACATTTTAGACAAATCTTCTTGGGAATTAAGTTCCTGGGTCTATCAATCTTCCCTCATATGTGGGAAGATCAGATCCCACCAAAATCAGTGGGATCTCAAGTTCCCATCACATTTTTTGACAAATTTACCCCTCAAATTTAAACGTGGTGGGAAAGTTTGAATTTGGCCGAAATTTTTTTACACGAGTTTGAACTTGACAAGAGCATTTTTAAAAATATATATATTTTAGCAAAAAATTTATTTTTCATTTTTATTTTGAATTAATTACTTTTAAGGGTAAAATATATATTTCTTGATTCTTTACCAACTACTACCCTTTCATTTTCTTTCTACCAAACAACCCATCTTCCTTCAAGCAATCTCCCCCATCTTTTAAAACCTTCCCTTTCCTTCATTTTCCTCCTCTAAATTCCTTTCTCTTCTCAAATTTTTCCTGTATCAAATGGGGCCTTGGGATGTGTGTTAAGGGTATCTGTTATAGGTTTGATCTTATGTACTCCTTAAACTCTACCCATAGTTTACCATCAAAATTATGTGTGTTTAAGTACTACTTAACGTTCTCTATATAAAATAAAGGCTTGCACAAAATCACTTTTCATTTTGAAAAATGCCGTGACAAAAATGAAGACTTGACAAATATAAAGATTAAATCTAGAACTAATTACATTTCTAAATTTCTAAAAACTTAATGTATTTGAGTTTATATACCTTGGCGATCACACTAGAACAAAAGCACCCCACAGCGCCTCAATTCACATTGAATGAATCTAAACCTAATGAGAAGGTTTTAATCCATAGAATGGATATGAATCCTTCAAACAATTGATTATCGGTTTGCATAAAGAGGAGGCAGTTTCCAATCACATTTTCTCTTGCCATGACAATCGACAAAAGCCAGAGGCCATCCTTAAAATTTGTTGGTCTGTCTATATTTTCCAAAGCTGGTATTCACACAAGCAATTGTATGTTACACACAAGGGTTAGAAGCATGTACAGGTTGAAGATTTTAATTCATGACGACAAGATGCAGGCTCTTCACACAACAACTAATGTTGTCTATATATAGGGAGGTCTTTCGCAATTTGCATTGGCTATTAGTATTTGATCCTTTTTAGATCTGGGTTTTCTTTTTCTTTTTCTCTTTTGCATTTATATGTAATCTTTTTTGGTTCAGCCAGGAGCCCAGGACAGTTTTGGCGCGTGAAACACAATGATTGTTATTGTTATGCGCAATTGGTAACACCTTATTAGACTAAATTATATATTGCATCATAAAATATTTTTTGCGTCTAATATATCAAATTAATTAATTTACAAGATACTGATGTGACAGGAAAAATATTTCTGAATATAAGACTAGAAATTAATTAATTTGAAATATTTGATTTAAAAAATATTTCAAAATGCAGCATATAATTTAATCTAACTAAATAAAATATATTAAAAAAATTAAAAATAAATCCATCAATATTTCTTTATGTGCTTCTTAAGAGGAAAAACACATAAAAGAAAAGTATGGAATGAGGACCCAACTTCTTATTGTAGGGTAAATAGGATTGGGCGGATAGTAGGATCATTGTTACGGTTGGATGTAACACACGGGGGGAATAAATGCTCATTTTTGAGGAAAAATAAATAAAATGAAGCACGTGCGCACATCAATAATTATTATAGACATCATAGTAGAAATCAATCCCCCTTGTTAAAAGTTTGCTGTAAGGTGTTCTTCAACTTTTGTCCTCGTCACAGTTTGGCAAGAAAACTTTTACTCGCACCAAAAAAGAAATGATAGTTTGACCAGAAAACTGAGTGTGAATGAATCGTAGCCTCTTAATCAGAGAACTTGTCTCAAAACAAGAATAAAGAATTGTCCCGACGAAAGAAAAAATGACACTTTCTCACAAGCTGCAAGCTAGAACCAGAAGTAATCCTGCATCTGGATTTGAGTCTTTGCATTAGCGTTATTTAAATATACTTTTTTGGCCAAGTTATGTAAATATAATAATTCCAAACTCGAGAGTACAAATTGTTTCAGATAAATCATTGCATGCAAAACATATATACAGAATTGATGACGAATATTATAATGTGGGCATCAATACTCACCCATAATTAATGCACTCACGTGAATATTGATGTTGCTTGGCAGTTATAAAGAAGGTTCGAGTTCCTCATAATTAATAATGACCATGAACCTTACCTGGGGAACATAATCCGAAAATAAAACATTGGTTCACAGTATGGATGTAGGTCTAGGAAGAGAATGAAATAGACCATGTTTAATTCACCGGTCTTTTTTTGGGACATTATCCTTAATTCATTTGGGTAAATATTAAGCAACTAGTAGGGGCCGATCCTTTGTTTCCTTCTATTTATGTTTTTTCTTTGGTATCCCACCTGGTTCATTAGAACCTTCAATTCCGGTTAATCCAGATTTCGCTTCGCGTCGGGTTTACGGTCGTGGGGGAAGAGCTCACGACACCATTTTTTTCATTTCCACGGCTCAAAACCAAAGATATAGTTAAAAAAGAGCAAATTTCTTTCCACTTACTCCCAATAATTATTGGTTTCCTTCTATTTATTTGTTCTCTCAAGACCGAGAAGTTTGAAGCTGTGTCAATGTCCTGGTAAACCGATGGTCTAGCCATTCAAGTTGGGTTTAGGTGATTGGGCCTTGGTCCTGTTAGGAAATATTCTGTATTTATTAGGTATTAATTATGTATTGATTAGGTATTGTGTTAGGAAATATTCTGTATTTATTAGGTATTAATTATGTATTGATTAGGTATTATTACGTAATTATGTTTAGGGATTCACACGTCTAATTGTCTGTCATTATAATTACGCGTCTGATTACGCGTCTTGTCTCTCTTGTATAAATACACCTCTCTTATACATGAAAGTATATACTTTCTAGACTATATTTCTCTCTCTTTCTCTCTGGTTTAACATGGTATCAAAGCACAGTGCTCGTTTTTAGCGTCAATTTCTGGGTTTCGTCGGTCTACACAGTGAGCTCCGACGGTGTGTAGCGAGAGAGAGAGGAGAGCAAAAATCGAGTTCATTTTTCGGACGGTTTACGGGTTTGGTCCTTGTGTGGCCTCGTGACGATTTGGCATTTGGTGTAGCTCTTTGTTTTTTGTTAGGTTTGGCTGATTTGTTCTTCTTGTTCTTTGTTTTATTGGCTTCTTTGTAATATTCATCATTTGTGTGGATCGATTCCTTGCTATGAGTGACTCTAAACTAAGTACCGCAACCGAGCTTGTCCCTGTTTCAAATAAAATTACGAACATAAATTGAACTTGACAAATTATTCGGATTTGGATCAAAACCATCCGTATGTATTTCTTGAGTATTGAGAAAGAGGGTCATTTGGTGAAGCCTTTCCGACGGATGACTCCAAAATGGCATGGACTCGCGCCGATGCCGTCTGTTGTTTCTGATTCAGAATTCCATCAATGGAGACATCCTTCCTCGGGTTAGTCATTGCAATACGGTTAAGGAGCTTATTGACTACCGGAGTTTTTGTATTCGGAAAGGGGAACATTACTAGGATGCATGAAGTTTGTAAAGGGTTCTACCGAGTGACCAACACGGTAGTCCCTTGAAGAGTTTCTACACGAGTTCAAAAAGATGTATGAGGAAATGCTAAGGTTAATGCCACCAACCACCGATCTTCAAGCGCAAATTGATAATATGGAAAAGCGGCCATGATGAGTTTCCTTCGCTCTGGACCCTTCTTATGAGACTATTCGTTCTCGAGATCTTGTCCGGCTACGAACTTCCATCTCTTCGGGATGTGTATTCACGTGTGTTGCGTGCGTAGACGCAAGTATGGTCCACCCAACCTCTCAATCTAATACCAGTGCTTTAGGCGGGTCGGGCCCGACAAATGCTAGAAATCCGGGTATTTCACGGTCAGGTCCTTCTTACGGAGGTGGTACTTCTGCACCCAAAAACCCTAGTGGTGGGATTATTTGCTACTATTGTAAGGAACCTGGTTATACAAAAAGATATTGTCGTAAGTTGCAACGAAGCTGCCACGTAGTGGATACGCTCATATGGCCCGAATATCGACAATACTTCGAGGATCCATTGCGCACTTGCTACGGGTAACTCGACTCGTGCCTTGCTACTTCTTCCTCGAAGTGGATCATCGGTCTCGGTGCCACGATCATATGACGGGTAACCATCATTTGTTCTCTTCATATGTACCGTATGCCAACCCGTCGTCCATCACAATTGCAAATGGCTCTTACTCCGTGTTCTAGGGTTGGGCAATTGTTCACCCTACCCCGTCTGTTTCCTTATCATCTGTCCTTAATGTTCTGATCTTGCTTTTAACCTTTTATCCCCTAGCAAGCTTACTCGTCACTTAAATTGTTTCATCTCACTTTTCCTCGACCATTGTTTAATTCGGGATCTTACGACGAAGCGGATTATTGGTAAGGGGTACGAATCGGGTGGTCATTACTTCCTTGAGGATCGGATCCGCGTTAGTTGCTTGCTCAGTGGTTCTTCTCCTTTTGCCATTCATTGTCGGTTGGGACATGTTCCTTTGTCGTCTTTAAAGAGGTTGTATCCTCAATTTCATCATATGTCTTCCTTAGAGTGTGAGTCGTGTCGGTTTGCAAAACATCACCGTGTTCATCGGCACCTCGCGTCAATAAAGGGCTGCGTCCGTTTGATTTAGTTCATTCGATATTTGGGGTCCTTGTCATGTTGAGTCCAAATCTGGTTTTCGGTACTTTGTTACCTTTGTTGATGATTTCTCTCGCACCACCTTGGTTGTATGTGATGAAAAATCGTTCGGAGTTGTTTTCTCACTTTAGCAATTTTGTCTTGAAATCAAAACTCAATTTGGTGTCACTATAAAAACATTACGAAGTGACAATGCTAAAGAATATTGTTCTACCCAATTTCAAAACTATATGCTCGAATGGCATGATTCATCGATCCTCGTGTCCAGATACACGCTCGAAAATGGTGTTCTTTGAAAGAAAAACCGACACTTATTAGAAGTAGCTCGTGCTCTCATGTTTCAAATGAAAGTTCCAAAACCTTTCTGGGCTGATGCTATGTCTACTGCCTGCTTTCTTATTAATCGTATGTCTTCTCCGGTTCTTCGTGGAGATACTCCATACACCACCTTGTTCCCTTCCAAGTCCGTGTTTCCCATGGATCCAAAAATCTTTGGGTGTGTTTGCTTTGTTCGTGATGTTCGTCCCATTTGTTACCAAACTTGATCCCAAGTCTCTTAAATGTGTCTTTCTTGGATATTCTCGTGTTCGGAAAGGTTATCGGTGCTATTCTCCTACTCTTCGTCGGTACCTTGTGTCTACTTGATGTCACATTCCATGAGTCGACCCGTTCTTTCCAGTATCTTCTCCACCTCCATCCACTAACACCACGAGATGGTATTGATGATACCTTAGTTTATGAGGTTCGGTTACCACCGGTGCGAGGCATCCGAGTTGGCCCCGCTAAACCACTGTTCATCATGATTATCGAAGCGTCCTAAGGTGAGTAATGACAATCCCGCAACCCCAGTACCGCTTTGGCGTCGATCCAGTCTCCGTTGTCCCCGTCCTCGTCTCGTGAACAAGAAAGTGCACGATTCACTGTTCCTTTTGATGACTTACCGGTGGCCCTCGCAAAGGTAAACGTACTTGCGCCCACCCTATTTCCTCTTTTGTTTCCTATAACCATCTTTCCCCTCCATCATGTTCTTTCATAGCCTCCTTAGATTCTATAACGGTTCCTACTAAACTCCAAAGCCACGCCTTGGCCCATTCTCGGTTGGTGTCTTTGCTATGAAAGAAGAAATGATGGCCCTTGATAAAGCAGTACACGGAATCTTGTTGATTTGCCTCCTGGTAAGAAGGCTATTGGGTGCAAGTGGGTGTTCACGGTGAAAACCAAAGGCGATGGAACCTTGGAACGTTTGAAGGCTCGACTGGTTGCCAAAGGGTATGCTCGGACCTATGGTATTGACTATGAGGAAACTTTCTCTCTGTGGCAAAATTGTCTTGTTCGACTTTTTATTTCTCCGCGGCTACTTATGGTTGGGATCTTCATCGGTTGGATGTTAAGAATGCCTTCTTAAATGGTGATCTCCTTGAGGAAGTTTACATGGAGCAACCACCTGGTTTTGTTGCTCAGGGGGAACGTGGGAAGGTGTGTCATCTTCGAAGTCATTATATGGGTTAAAGCGAGTCCTCGTGCTTGGTTTGACCGGTTTAGCTCGTAGTTAAGAAGTTTGGTCTCAATCGAGCAAGTGTGATCATTCGAGTATTTTATCGGCGGACGGATCTTTGGCATGATCCTCCTTGTGGTATATGTTGATGACATTGTTATTACGAGGAGCAATATCTCGGGAATCTCATCACTAAAGACCTTCCTTAACTCTCGGTTCCAAACAAAGGATTTGGGTTCGTTAAAATACTTTCTTGGGATTGAAGTTATGAGAGGCAAGAAAGGGATTTTCTTGACACGGAGGAAATATGTTCTTGATCTTCTAAAGGAAAGCTGGCAAGCTTGGAGCAACACCGAGAGTAGTCTTCCTATGATTCCTAATCCTTTCTTGGACATGGATGAGAGCATACCATTTGATGCACTACGAGGAAGTGAAGGAAAAGGTTGACCGGAAAAGATCAAGCCGTTTGCCTATCGACAGAATCCGCAGATTGATTGGAAAATTGAATTATCTTACGGTGACCGTCCGATGTGACCTTCCCGATTAGTGTGCTCGGCCAATTCATGTCGGCACCAACAATTGCTCAATGGGAAGCACTTGGAACATGTCTTACACTACTTGAAGAATTCACCTGGTCGTGGCATGCTCTATGAAAATCACGGTCATACCGAGATAGAGTGTTTTTGTGATCTTGATTATGCGGGGTCGAAGGCTACCAGGAGATCCGCTCTGAGGATCTTGTGTGTTTGTGGGTGGAAATTTAGTGTCCTGGAGGAGTAAGAAGCAAAATGTGGCTTCACTATCCGGTCGAAGCCGAATATAGGGCTATGTCTCAATCAACAAAGGAAATTGCGGGTTCATCGGTGATGAAGGAGATTGGTATTACCACGTCTCTGCCTGAAATTGTGGTGTGACAACAAAGCCGCTTTACACATAGCCTCAAATTCGGTGTTCCATGAGCGGACAAAACACATTGAGATCGATTGTCACTTTGTGCGTGATAAAATCAAGGAAAACTTCATTTTACGGGACATGTGAGGTCTAGCGATCAATTGGCCGATTCTTGACTAAAGCCCTAAATGGAACTCGAGTTGATTATCGTATAACAAGTTGGGCATGATCAATATCTATGCTCCAACTTGAGAGGAGTGTTAGGAAATATTCTGTATTTATTAGGTATTAATTATGTATTGATTAGGTATTGTGTTAGGAAATATTCTGTATTTATTAGGTATTAATTATGTATTGATTAGGTATTGATTAGGTATTATTACGTAATTATGTTTAGGGATTCACACGTCTAATTATGCGTCATTATAATTACGCGTCGATTACGCGTCTTGTCTCTCTTGTATAAATACACCTCTCTTATACATGAAAGTATATACTTTCGGACTATATTTCTCTCTCTTTCTCTACGGTTTAACGGGTCCAGTAAATATTATTATTCGATCACTCAATCATACTAAGCACGCCGCATATAATGGTTTAGGGTATGTTTGGTTTGAGGGAGGGGGAGGGAGGGAGAGGGAGGGGGAGAGAAAAAAAATGAAGGGAGGGAAAAAAATTTCAAAATTGAGTGTAGTGGGGCCCACAAGTTTTCCTCTCCCCTTTTTTTTCTCTCCCCCTCCCTCTCCCTCCCTCCCCCTCCCTCAAACCAAACATACCTAATGTATCCCAAGAATTGGCAATAAAAATTGGTTCAAAAGATTGGCTTATTAGTGTAATGAGTTCAAATCTTACTAATATAATGAATTTATTGATGAGTGGCCTGTAAGTGCTTTTTACAATAGAAGGTAAGTCCTGGCCCTAATGAGCCTCTATAACCAGACTCATCTCTGAACCTTCTCAACATAAAAAAGTGGATTCCAAGAAAAAAGGAGTCGTGCCCAAATGTTGAGTTAAGAAATCCATCTAATCAAAACACCATTATGCAAAAATATATCTAACGGATTTAACGGGGAAAGGAATAGTCCTATGATCGGTTTGACAAGTTCAGATGCCCAACCGATGACCCGGTTCCATCTCAGCTCCCTGAAGTCAGCTAAAACGACACACAAATTGATACCCAAACAAACTCCATGCACACGTTAATTGAGCTGTTTGCTTAACGTTGCTGTTTCACAATATTGACACTATACATTTTTATTTATTAATACTATATATAAATTGAATGTTATTTTCACTTTATTTTTTTATTTGATGAGGATTTTTGTCTTTCTCTGTATATTTCTCATCATTTAAATTTGTGTTTTCTTCCTTACAGTTACAGTGTGAGTCTGCTATTATTTCAATCTACAGCTTGTTAGTTATTTTTTTATCTTTATTTATATCATGCTTCTTATTTTACGATGTTGTCTCAATTTTTTTAAAGAATAAGATTGCTTTCAGCTCCAACCAACAGGAAAACGCCCAAAAGGTCATGGGCTGAGGCGTATAGTATAATGGAGCAAACAAATATATATATATATATAAGGACTAAAATTAAAATAAAATAAAGGGTATGGTAATATATTAGCCGGAAAAGGCGACCTGGCTTCCCTCCTCCCCAGTCCTTATATTTAAATTTTAATTCTATAATATATTAAATCTCAGTCGATTATATTTTGATGTAAGACAAGGGAAGATAGGGTGAAGGAAAAGGAGGAGGAAGAGGAAAGCCAAGTTTCGAAAAAGGCAACATGCATGATGAGGGAAAAAGAGAGCCACAGCACACAACATGAGACTGGAAAGTGTTCCAGATTGGACCCTGGAACATACTATTATAGTTATAACAGGGTTTTATTAAACCCGAATGAGACCGGCCGACTTGCTAAATCGGTCAATCATCAACCCAGTTCACTTGTTTTTATTATTTTTTAAAAAATGATTTTTTTTAATCTATTCATAATTTCATATTAATAACTTCACTTTCTCTCTAGTTTACCCGGTTTAATTAGTTCCAACTTGATTCCGATTTGACCTAGTATCCAGATTGTTCATTGGTTGATCTGGGTTTGATAACATTTGATATAGCTAATTAATTTGCTGGTGGGGCAGTTCTATCCGGCCATTTGCACTCACCTTCGCCACTATCACTTCAACTCGTATCTGACTCTGTATAAGATGAAATTTCAGTAAGATCAAGTTGATGATTAGTTGTCAACTTCATTAATGCAATATAGTGTATATATATATATGTGTGTGTGTGTATATTTGACACGCCACTATATATATGCTGACCTAACATGGCCCCGAAGCCTGGGCTTTTATTTCTTCATTGTTTTTAAGAGAATGAACTCAAATGTTAATCAAGTTTAATATAGTATTATTAGCCTAGCCTATGAGACAAGTCAACCATTGTGAGCTCTCAAAGTTTGTGCTTTGTAAGAAGAGGTGAATAGGAAAGTTTTATGTTACTTTTGCGTCCACTAGATGCTTGCTTACGCCAACGCCGGGAAGACAATAGATAGATTAATTAGGATAGTGGCGTGAAGCAAGTAATGGTGGTGGGTTGTTGTCCCCATTATCTTATATGCTTTGGTCAATCCTTTTTATAATCTCTCCTCTCACCATCACCCTCCCCTTCCTCCTTCTTTCTTTCATTACTTTTTTCCTAATTTTTTACTCCCTCTGATCCTCAATTATAAGATAAAATTTATAGTATATTGTATAAGGTTAAGGTGTAGGAATAAAAATGAGATTTTTTTTTAAAAGTGTACCAAACACCAAATACTTTTTTGAGAGGTAAAAATAACTTTGAACTTCTAAAATAGGTGAAAAATACATATTGACCGTCAGTTGACCATTTGTTTAAATTTTTTAAGGATTAAGGTGCAAAATAACAAAAGAGATTTTTCCAAAAGTACGCCAAACATCAAATGTTTTTTTAAGGGACAAAAATAATTATGAACTTCTAAAATATGTGAAAAAATACACATTGACTATTATTAGTTGACCGTTTCTTTAAATTTTTTAACGGTTAAGGTATAAAAATACAAAAGAGATTTTTAATGTCTTTTTTTTTAACTTCGGTTAAGGTATAAAAATACAAAAGAGATTTTCCCAAAAGTGCACCCAACCCAAATGTCTTTTTAGGGGCAAAAGTAACTATGAACTTCAAAAATAGGTGTAAGAATACCCACTAACCATTTGTTGACCGGTTGTTTGAATTTTTGATTAAAATTGGCAACATTGAGGATGACGTAGATGATTAAGAAACAACTTAAATAGAAGTATTTACATACTCTAGGAGTACCGTGTTATATGAACTCTATCCAATGAAAATATAAACAACTTAGATTATTTTAATCGTAGTTGACTAATGGCTCATCTAAAAAAAAAATTAAAGTTTATCTTTTTTAAGAAAAATATTGGTTAATCATTTTGTTTTAATTAAGATTTTTTGGTTAAAAACAAGATCAAGATTGAATTTTTTTCAGGTGAGTCAGCAGTTGACTAGGATTCAAATGACATGAGTTATTATGTTTTTATTGGACAAAGTTCACATAACGTGGTACTCTTTAAGTATATAAGTATTTCTTCAGCTTAAAATAATAATTTTGTAACTAGACAAGAGAAATTAATTTCCACGTAACCTTTTATCTCGGCTTCATCACTTCTTCCAGGGAGAGGAGATTGATGAAGGGTTAGATAAAAATTAATTTCCTTTGCTCAGTCAGCAAACCATTATTTCATATTGTTTCTTCATCATCCATGTCATCCTCTATGTCACTATTTTCAATATAAAAAAATTCAAACAAACGGACAATTAATGGTAAATATGTATTTTTACGCATATTTTGAAAATTCATAATTACTTTTGCATCTCAAAAAACATTTTATATGGGGCACTTTTGAGAAAATCTCGTGGGTTTTTGCATCTTAACCCTTAAAAAATTTAAATAAATGGTTAACTTATAGTCAATATGTATTTTTGCATCTATTTTAAAAGTTCATAGTTACTTTTACCTTTGAAAAAAAACATTTGTAACAAATGCATTTTTGAGAAAATATTATGTGTATATTTGCATCTCAACCCATAAAAGGATTAAACAAACAATCAATGTATATTTTTACATATATTTTAAAAGTTTATAGTTATTTTTATCTCTAAAAAATATATTTGATGTTAGATGTACTAACCTATTGTATTTGTTGAGCTTTTCTATCGCGCAGCATCACCTTACAGACCTGTCAGTCCTCTGGCCTTGACAAAGGCATTTATTCCGATGAGGTTTGTTCTTTACACACCCATTTGTCCCTCCTGGTGGATTTAGATTGAAGATGAGTTATTATCTGGGAATTACATGAGACATTGATATAAACTGATGCGATAAAGATTGAACAGTCATCATTATATCAAAAAAAAAAAGATTGAACAGTCATCGGAGTTTTGGGCGCGTAGAATCTGGAGATATGGAGAGAGGGGCAAATCTAGTCAACCATTTTGGCTTTGGACAAAAGATATTGTTATTATTTATAAGACTTAATTGATTTTCATGGAGAGATTAAAGAAACTAAGTAAATTACTTTAGAGTGTTTTTATTTTTATTTTTTTCTTTAAACTAATTAGTTTGACTGATAAACTAATATATAATTTAAGGATACACAACATATGAAATAATTAAATAACTTATTTAACTTCCTTAATTTCTCCAAAGAAAGTCAACTATGTCTTATAATTAGGACCGCAGGTAGTTTTATTTTGACCAACGTTTAAATATTTTTTTCGCGGCTTTCGTTCTTTGAATTCAAAAGATTCATCAAAAGTTCAGATTAATTCGGATCGAGTAGCACAGAAACACAAAGGCATCTCGAATTCGAAATCTCTAACTAAACCGGTATAACCTTTACAAGTTGAACAAAGTTTTTGGTGATAGGTCTAAATATTTCTTAAACACTTGCTGTTTCAACTGTTTGGGTGGGGCTTAGATTGCACGTGAAAGCCACCGGAGTCAAACCCCCCCATCTGACTTTTCGGCCGTCCCTGCCTCCTTCTATCTTCGCTCCTAAGGCATATCATCGATCACTTGTATCTCCGGGCATTCTGCTCTCATACAGTATTAATTATAATTTTCCCAATTTGATGTTAAATTCATTCTATTCTGAGTTAAATGGTATTACCTCATCTTAAATATTATAAAATAATTTATAATCTACTGATACATTATATACATTATGATAAAATTATTTTTTTACCTTCTTTTTTATAAAAAAGGTTAATTATGTTTATATTAGAAAGGAGAATGATATTTTCTTCTGGTGAAGGACGTCTCGGTCATTTGAATGAAATCCTATAAAAATATGATTGCCCATATTCTATGACGAGCTCTGCAAGTGGGAAGGGAACGGCCGACGGCTCAAACAATTATTCGACCCGACAACGCCCTTTTGGATTATACACAGTCGCTGCAGAACAACGTTAAAAATTTCTCTCTCTTTTTCATTTGCTTCTTAAATGAAAATTTATTGTCTTCCCCATTCAAATTTGATCTGTTCGGGAAGCGAGTTATTTCTTCATCCTCCGCAGCCATTTATTTCAACCATTGCAGAAGCTTGAAGGTGTATATATATATATATATATGTATGTATGTATGTATGTATATGTATATGGATATCTATTAGTTCACAACCGTCCTTTTAAAAACGAAACAAAAATTCAAATCTTCATTCGGAGCATTTATTGAAATTGATAGCTGCCCAACGGCATCTATCGCAGGCTTTTGCTACGACTCATTTAATCAAGCAACTTCATCAGATTCCCCAAACTGCTTGAGTCTCAGGCAACTCTGGTTTTTCTTATTTGGTTGCAGAAGCTGATGATTTTCCTGTCTGCTCAAATTCGACTTCAATTTTCATCCAACAATGTTTCATTACCAGAAAAGCTTCTCTATTCTTCTTATACTCTTCATGATTTACTCAACAAAAGCCGAAAACAAAAGCACATGCCAGACAAAGTGTGGAGAAATTTCATTGACGTATCCTTTCGGGTTCTCTGAAGGTTGCCAAATCCAATTATACTGTAGCCTCACCAATAACCAAATGCAAATTGGGGAGTTTTTGGTTCAGAACGTAACATCTAGCAGCATATTCATGCATATTCCTGCAAAATGCAACCGTACCTTGGAATCCATTGAGCCCCTTTTCACTTCCAAGTTTGCTCCTCTTGAGAACAACAGCCTCCTTGTGCAAAATTGTACATCTGCTCTTGGTGGCTGTGTTATACCCACCTCAAGCTTTACGAGCGATCAGATAAAGTTGGATGGCTGCGATAATAGAAGTGATAATATAAGTTGCTTAACGCGAAGGCAAGGCCAGGAAGCTTCTGATGTTATGAAATTCGAGGATGTGATCCAGAGTGGTTGCAAATACTTGTTCTCGTCTTTGGCCATTGACCAGAGGAAGGAGGACCCAGAGGTTTCGCTCCAGTTTCAGATATTAGAGCTGGGGTGGTGGCTTGAAGGCCCATGCCAATGCTCTCCTAATGCCACCTGTACAAATGTTACTGTCGCGGCGGGAAAGTTCGGGTTCCGGTGTCAATGTCCTCGAGGTTATCATGGAGATGGGTTCTTGCATGGCACCGGTTGCCGGAGATCAAGTGAGTCCTCCCCCAGTTTTATATTATTTTTAATATTTTGATTCTCATAGATGAATATAATAATAATGGTAATGGATCCGATCAAGTAGTGGTTCTGAAATGATGGTAAAGGGCACTTATTTTTTAGTTTGGGATTAATGAAATGATCATTAGTGTGGCTTTATGCAAGGGCCACTAAGGCGATATTTGATTTGTTGGGTCGTATTTGGTGTATCAGACTTTGCTGCGGAATAACAAAGTTCATCACTTCGAATATTAGGCACTTATGGACCATGATAACCCTACTCTGCTATTCCTCTTTCCGTTATTTGTTTAGCTTCCCAGAATGTTTTGATGTCATTTTGCCCAGTCAGGCAAGCCCCCCATCTTTGCGCATCCCAATTTTCCAACGGCAGCCAAGTCCTGTAATGTCGATGTAACGTAATCAACGTACAATAATGTCATTTTGCTTGAAATTAGTGGCCAATGATAAGAAATGTACATTGTTTGTTCAGAGAAGTAACTTACGAAAGAAAGAATACGTGACAAAGTCAAAATTTTGTAGCTGCTCCATTAGTATGGATCAAGATTAGGCAGAGCACGTGTCGGGTAGGATATGTGCAGACTTTTCTATTAGATGGTCAAAGGCCATGATTAGTGACAACGCATTCACACGGGAAAAATTGCACCAGGGCATCACCGACATGTTTTACTTAATTTCTACATTGCCGACAAAAACAAATTCACGTCGAGGCCCTGGGCATTGCCCTTTTTCGTAGGTGAGACATGGGAGATTCAGTAACACTACTCGTACGCATGAAAATCAGCAGTGTTTGAATATTTTGAATAAATGCATGGTAGTTAACCTTCTTGCAGATATTTTTGGGCCTTACTAAAAAGCTTATTACTCGTTAGTCTTGGAGTTAGGTTAGGAGACGTCTCTTTGCTTGTCTTAAATATATCTCTGCTTATTCCATTTTCTTTTGTCACTGTCTTATTTTTTTTTTTTTTTTGGTCAAAATTGTCACTGTCTTATATGAAGGATGGGGAAGAGAAGCTAAAGTCGGGTTTCTCGTTGGAGGTACAAACTCTTATATTATTGGCACTTTATAGCCAACTTCACTGTTGCATAAGGTTATTTGAGTTTTTGATTGACCAACGTGATTCTTAATTGTTGTATTCACAGGGATCATTGCTGGAGCTTTGATTGTTGCAATTCTGTGTCTCATTGGTTATTGTATACGACGTCGTTCCTATTGTTTGAAGAAACAACGGACTGTAAAGCGCCTATTGCGTGAAGCTGCAGGCAACTCTACCGTTCCTTTCTATCCTTACAAAGAAATAGAGAGGGCCACTAATTTTTTCTCAGAGAAACAGAGGCTTGGAACTGGGGCTTTTGGTACGGTTTATTCAGGAAAACTCCATAATGATGATTTGGTTGCCATAAAGAAAATAAGACAGAGAGACCCCAATAGTGTTGACCAAGTCATGAATGAAATCAAGCTCCTTTCTTCTGTGAGTCACCAAAATTTAGTTCGTCTTCTGGGTTGCTGCATTGAAGAGGATGAACAAATACTTGTTTATGAGTTTATGCCCAATGGACCTTTGTCTCAGCATTTACAGAGAGAGAATGGTAAAGGGCTTCCATGGACAATTCGGCTCACTATCGCATCTGAAACTGCTAATGCCATAGCTTATCTGCATTCTGCCATTGATCCTCCAATCTATCACAGAGACATAAAATCCAGCAATATTTTGCTGGATTACAACTTCAACTCAAAAGTTGCAGACTTTGGGCTTTCAAGGCTTGGCTTGACCGAAATATCACACGTCTCAACCGCTCCACAAGGGACACCAGGCTACGTGGATCCTCAATATCACCAAAACTACCATCTTTCTGATAAAAGTGATGTTTACAGTTTCGGAGTTGTTTTAATAGAGATAATAACAGCCCTCAAAGTGGTTGATTTTGGTCGACCGCATAATGAGGTTAATTTGGCAGCACTCGCAGTTGATAGAATCAGGAGGGGCTGTGTGGACGAGATCATAGATCCCTTCTTGGAGCAACACAGAGATGCTTGGACACTCTATTCTATTCACAAGGTGGCTGAACTTGCATTCAGATGCTTAGCTTTTCATAGCGACATGAGGCCTACTATGATGGAAGTGGCAGAGGAGCTTGACCTCATCAGACGCAGTGGATGCGCAATAATGGAGGAAACCATGGCATCATCGGTCGGGTCGGCATGTTCATCATTACCAAATGAAGCTGAGAAATCCTTTAGTGATATTCAACTTGATAAAGAACAAGTAGAGAGTGAGAGATTGATTGTTTCAGAGAGGGCAGAGGTGACGGATAGCTCCCCTGTATCAGTGCAGGATACTTGGTCAAGTCGACGTAGCTCACCTTCAAGCAATAGCTTGTTGGGAAATGCACCTCCATGACTTAGTAATGTCTTGTGCTTCCTAATTTTGAATGAAAAGCTACGGTTTACGCTAACAAGGTCCAATATAAAATACCACCCTTTATTTGGATTTGCAACAGGTTCATACAAAAAACTTCAAATAGTACCTGATTACCTATGTAAGGTGTAGCCTAAAATGACCCGCACATCTGTCCAATAAGCACACTTTGATATAATTGTTATTTCAGTATTTATGACCCTCAAAATAACAAAAACTTCGTGTATGCCTTCCTGACAACTTTAAAGAAGTTGCCAAAATAAACACCAGTGCTGTGGCATGATCCACTTGTCAATAAATCTTACATTCCAACTACGATCAAGCTGATAAGCATTTAGGTGGCTCTTTACATATCCTTGGATTGCAAGAAAATGATATGATCATTTCTGAGTTGAGTGTGCAAGAAACGATGGTCACTTCAAAACTAAAAACGAATCACCTGCCTGAAAGAAGGTATTGTATCTATATAACTACCGTAGCTTCTGGGACCAACAACTTCGTTTGCGTGTTGGATTTTACCGTTTTAGAGGTTTTGATTGTGGGATTGGGCTTGAATCTTCTTGTTGCTTTTGTTTTTCGTTGAAGCTGCTGAGGCCACTTCTCCTTTGCTGAGACATTTGTTCTGATTTTTTAACAGCATTCTCTGCATGTATGTCTACATTTCTTGTAAGTTTTTAATAATATCATAACAAATGTATGATTTTATATTGATTGAATTTAAATTATTCCAGGAAAAAAAAAAAGAATCTGTGACTATTACCAACAAGCTTGATGTAGTGCATAGACTTACTTCCGCAAATAAAAATACACAAGTTTAAATTTTGAGAAGCGTAATTATTGGAAGAAGCAAAATCATCTGGTCCTAAGCACACCTGGATCCAAAGTGGGGGTGGGAGTGACAGTGATAACAAGATTGAGAGTGAGAATAAGACTTTAAAATCAAGTCTGACATGAAGAATATTGATATAAAATACTTGCATTACTTTTATAATCAATCATATATTATTAAAAAGAATATTATTGCAACTATTGTAATTATACCTTCATCAAATATAAAAACTGTAACTATTCTAATTATATTATCATCATACAATATATAAATATATCTTAATTTAATTTTGAATTTAATTACAAAAGCACAAACCATTGTAGCGAACAGTCAAATGCACTCAATACAAGAGCCAGTTTCCCTTCTAAAGGATGCTCTTCTTCACAAGAACCAGTCCCAACAATGCAAATTCAATTTTTTTTAAACTGTCAATTTTTAAATAAAAAAATCATTTTAAAAATATATATTAGTTAAAAAATTATCTTTATTTTAGATTATCTACTTATTAAATTTTTTTTTTTTTTTAAAAAAATGAATCTAAATCTAGACCTACACATCCTATTCCAAAGGATGAGTGGCGAAAGTGATTCCCTTCAGGAGAGGATTATCTCATCAGCAAATTTCTCATTATCTCTCACAGTCTCTCCGGCCGTCGAAATCTTGATTAAAGGGCTCAGAACAATTTTTAAAAAAATCACATGCGGTAAAAATTACCGCATGCGATTTTTTTAAGATGATTCTGGGCCCTTGGATCAAGATTTTGACGGCTAAGATTTGCAGATGACGAGGGATAAGTAGAAAGTTGCTATAAAGAGCAACCGGACCGATTCCCTCCTCAACACAGGCATCTGGAAGCCGGTCCAGTGTTTATTCATTACTTTATTTATATTCTAGTGTTTATTTATTACTTTTTTTAGGGAGAGAAATTATAAATGTATTTTGATTACTTTATTTATGTTGCGATTGTTTTATTTCTTTTAGCGTGACGTGATCCGCCAAACATGCATTTTCAATTTGGGCGTGGAACGATGCGGGCAAAGTGGTCCATCCGGGTCTCTTTTTTCCAACCCGAACTTTTCGCGCACTGCCATTTTGCGCCCGAAGAGATTTTGAAGAATTGAAGCTCGCTACAAGAGTGAAAGTGTGAAACCCAGCTAGTGGCAAACCTCGCCCCTGAAGGAAGGACAATACACTCGTTCTTTTCCTCTTCATCTGAAGCAAAACTTGGTGGAAGAAGCACCAACATCCAAAATTGAGTAGCTATGGCCGAACAAACCGAATCCCAAAAGGTTGAGGAAACCCTAAACCCCAATGCACACGACAAAAGCCTCAACTCGAGGAAGCCACCTTAGAATCGGACTCCAACGCCCTAGGCGGCACAGAATCAACCATCAGTAATCACAACGCTGCTGAAACTTCGGCTTCGGCTTCCGACGTCGATCGTGAAAAGTCCCTGGAGTTCGCGGACGAGTTGTTGCAGCAGGGGTACAAGGCAATGAAAGAGAACGATTTCAGCGAGGCAGCTGAAAACTTTAGCCGTGCTCTGGAGATCAGGTTGAGCCTTCACTTTCTTTCTTTCTTTTGGCTGCTGTGAAATCTTATTTCTTACCGTTTCTCTCGAATTTAGTTCCTGAAGAAACCGCGGGAAATAGAAATACTTATCTTACTGCTTCACATTAGTTCTTTCCTTCCGTTTGTCGATCATGTTTTCTCCTGTCCATTGGAAATGTTCATTGTCTGGCCATTTCAGTTATTTTCTCCCATTAAGCATTTCTTATATGGAGTTTGGGGGACCGGTGCGTAATTGGTAAACTTGAGTTCTAAGTGTTGTGAGTAGAAGCTGTGGCGGTTAACGAATGCCGCCTTTATATATTTACTTCTTTTTTTATTTTTTATTTTGGCCAAGAACGCTGCCTTAATTGAAATCTTGCTTGGTTTGGCGTTGAGCTTTGATTTTTTTGCTCTTGTGAGATAAACTTTCAGTGCTTTGTCGAAGGTGAACCTCGCTGATTTATATACTTGATTCGGTAGAACATACACTTATCCGGTTTCCATTTTAAAGCCTTGATATATTTGTCAATTGATGCAACTTAACAACCTTATCTTTGTAATTATCGATTGTTTTAAGTGCTATGTGCTATCATTTTGTGATAGCCATGCATGCTTTGCTAATTAAGTGTTATTCTTACTGCTTGCCCTACAATGACTATTTACGTTGTTTGAATCAATAGAGTTTCCAAGTTTGGTGAACTCGCTCCTGAGTGTGTTCACACTTACTACAAATACGGGTGTGCACTACTATACAAGGCCCAGGAGGAAGCTGATCCTTTGGCTGATGTTCCCAAGAAGGAGGGTGAATCTCAAGAAGGCTCCACTAAAGATGGATCTGTTAAGAATTCTGCAGCTGAATCTTCCACATCATGTGTTTCAAGCAATGATGAGCAGGATGTGAATTCTGATAACCAGGATGCAGCATTAGATGATGGTAAGTGTGTCACTTCTAGTTTATACTGGTCCGTAGATTTAAATGCGGTTCACTTCTTTGTGTCAAAATATTGCTTTTCCCCTCCCTGTGATGCTGTGGTGGTAACTTTTATGATAATATCGAACCTGTTTCTCATTGAAAAGATGCTGGTTATACTTCACGAGATAGTGGGGTTCCTGTTTAGTATACTATTTTGGTCTGCTTTCTCCTTTTGTCACTAATAATTGCAGATAAGATAAGAGAGTGAGGGGGGAAGGAATGAAGAATATCTATTATTGCTCCTTCTCTTTGAAGTTACAATATTATAATGTTTTATTTATAATATCCTGTGGTGGTTCGCCTTCTATTAGTGTTTTGATGGTTCCATCCCTGACATTTGAGCATCTATGCCTTCATATAGAGAAATGAGCGCCATTCCTAGAGTTCTGCTGTTTTTTTTTTTTTTTTTTTTTTTAAAATTATTATTATTATTTTTTAATATTGCCCAAATGTAGGGTATTCAAGTGTTTCTTGTACAATGTCTAAGGAGAATTGAAATCTAGTTGGGGTCAATATCAATTCTAAAATAACGTATTTGCTGTTAGATTCAATCATTTGTGAATTTAGACACATTTATCACATCTGTTTACTTGTGAAGTAACTAAACTAATAAAAACTAAAATGTTGATGAAGCCACTAAGTGGCATAAAAGGCTTGCAGATGGAGCATTGCCACAGGTTTGTCAGTTACCTAATGTAGTTACATTTTCCTTCTGTGCTACATGCTACAAGAGGTTTAAGAAGGACCTTGGCAAGATAGCAGGATAAAAAAGCTCATGGTCAATTTATACAACTTAGGAAGTGTAAGAACACAAACATGTAACAGTGTCTTCTGAAATTATTGTGAGTACGTGCCAAGTTTGATTATGCTCCTTATACTTAATGGAATGGATCTAGCATGCAATCATTTTTGTAGCTGTATAAATGATTGCTTCACATGTCATTTTTAAGGCGTTTTTTAATTATTTCATGACCCTGAGGTGCTTTTTGCTTGTAAGATGGATTTTTGGTATTAGTCTACCTTTTTTGTTTTTTTATTTATTTAAACAGCATCGACAAAGGAAGTCCAAGAAGATGACAAGGATAGTGACGATGAGGACTTGGCTGAAGGTGATGAGGATGAATCCGACCTGGATTTGGCCTGGAAAATGCTTGATATTGCAAGAGCCATTGTTGAAAAGAACTCTAGCAATACTATGGAACACGTGGACATATTGTCAACATTAGCAGACGTTGCACTGGAAAGAGGTTCTTGAACACTTTTTTTTTTTGCCTGTTAAATTCATTTAATTTAGTTCAACCTTACCCTTTCTCTCATCCCCTCACCCCAAAAGAAGAATGAATGACATTAAGGCTCTGACCTTCCTAAAAGCAGTATTTTTTCTTTATTGTGTTCTGTACAGAGGATTTTGAAACATCTCTCAGTGATTACAAGAATGCATTGTCCATCCTAGAGCAGCTGGTTGAACCAGACAACAGAAAAATTGCTGACTTGTATCCTTGTCGCTTTCATCACATTCCCTTGTTTTGAGATGTGAAATGACTTGACTGAAGCATCTAGACCTAGCCTGTGTAAATTTTAGAATAAACTGAATCAAGTTAAGAGGTTCCAATAAATTACTGAATGCAGATTACTGAGCAGTGTGATTTAGGAATGCGTTGGTTGAAGCCTTAACCGGTGAATACAGAAATTTCCGTATATGTCTGTGTCTGGAGGTTAATTCTAAGCCTGAAGAAGCAATGTCATATTGCCAGAAGGCTGCATCTGTCTGCAAGGAACGTATACACCACCTCACAAATGAAGTAAAGAGTCTTCCAGAATCAATATCTTCTGCTTCTGCTTCTGAATCTGATAATTCAATTACCGAGAAACAAGCAGAGATTGACACACTCACAGGTCTCTCAAGTGAGCTAGAAAGGAAGGTAGACTCAGTAAACTTCTGGAAGATATTTAATATTTTTTTGTTCTGCTATTTTGATATCAAATTTATGAATCTCTTGAATCATGTGCAGCTTGAAGATCTGCAACAGCTGATTTCGAACCCAAAATCAATCCTCTCTGAGATTCTTGGATTAGCAGCTGCCAAGGCAGGCGCTGGGAAGCCATCATCATCTTCAGGTGTAGGTTCTTCACGGATGGCTACTGCTAATACCGGTGGGGGTTTTGACTCTCCAACTGTTTCCACTGCTCACACAAATGGATCTGCTGGAGTTACTCATCTTGGTGTGGTGGGAAGAGGTGTTAAGCGAACCTCGAATGCCAGTGGGGCAGAAGCAAACCCAATGAAGAAACCATCGCTAGAATCATCCAATGATAACAGTGATGCCATGACCTCTTGATCTATTTAGGTCTTAGGGTTGATATGTGGAGATTTTATTTGGAAAGTAGTTATATATCTTGGTGTATTTTTGAATTAGTGGAGAGATAAACCGTGACAAACTGCATAATTGTCTGCTTATAGGAGATTAGTACCATTCCGTTACTTTCCAGCTGTGAATGGATTCTACGTGCACCGAAGTATCAGTATTTGTGGTTATTTGGTCCTCTTCTAGTGCAAGTGTGCAACAATGGATTGTTCTCAAGTATGTCCAACAATTTAGCTTTTAGTTACATGAGTCTACACTCGTACTAAAACCATGTGTTATTTTCAGTTATGGTAAGCACTTACGGCTGTCAAAATTTGGACTTGTGGTCGTGCTTATTGGTTAAAGATATGCATAATAAATTTGCCTTGTGTGTCTTGTCAATTCTGCAGCGTGGGGATTACGGAATGTGATACTAAAATGAGGTTTTGGGCTCAAAGGGTATCTAACTGGACGTGGGCTATTTTAGGACTGTTGGACGGAAAAAAAATTAATGATACATGATGTTGCCCTCTAAGAACGTTAACCTTGACCGCTACAAGGCTACTACCCCATTATTCACCGATGTCTGGAATGTTTGTTCTCTGAAAGCACTCGTGGAAATAGGTCAAGGGTCTGTGACCTAAAAGTTTAGTCGGGTCTGGCCTGTCGGTAAAAGGTGGCTAAAAGGGTCTGTTTTAAGCGCTGTTTGTCTTAATAGCCGCCTAGACCTCCAAATAGGCATGTTAAGAATAATTAGTTTTTTTTTTTAAAAAAAAAAAAAAAAAAAATATTAATTAATATCCCTCCACCCCTCCCTCACTCAAAGCTTCTTGTTTGCCCTTTCAAGCCAAGAACCTTAAGTCCCTAAATCAATTCCCTCCATCAAAGCTTCTTGTTTGCATTTTTTTCAAATCAAGAACCTTTACGTTCCTAAATCAATTTTTTTCTGTTTTTTTTGTTTATGTTAAGACTTGTTTTCGGCTTGTATATTGTAGGCATGTTTCGGCTATCTGTTTACATTCGGCCTGTTTACATCCGGTCTATTTTCAGCCTGTAAAAAATACAAGCCTCTTAACAGGCCACATGCAAGGCTCAGGCCAAAATTTTAGCCTGTAACAGGCCACTTCCTTGCATAACAGGCCTGGCCTGTTAAGGGTACTGACCTGGCCTGTTTCCACCCCGACTTGGAGTACTCGTGCCGTTTGCTTCCCACTTGCGTAAGCGTAATTGCCAAGACCCATACGCCATTTTTGAAGCACGATCTCCGGGACGTGTTTTTTTCTCCTAAGTAGCCCCCTTCGTTGGATTGCTCGTGCCGTCTGCCGTCTATTCCTCCCTTCTACAAGTGAAACAGAGACCGAAAGGGCATGAAATGTCCAACAACAGGATCGTGGTCTTTCGGAGTCACTGCCGCTTTCTTCAAGGATTACAGATGCAAATTTGAGTGGGTGTAAAATTCAACAACGCATTGAACTATATGAATAAAAGATGAACAGCGTCATCTTCAGTGATGAGCTCTCTTTGATTGGCTGGCGTAATCGGCCGGAGAAAGGAATGATGGGATCTAAAGGGGTAGTAGCAATGTTAAATAGCTGAAAATGACCGGTTATTCCATTATTATGTAAGGCATGCAAAGAGTGGCAAGTTGTAACATGGGTTTGGCTAGGTCCTCTTCTCTTCCCCATCTGTACTTTTTTATCAAAATATTAATAAAATATTACATTATTAAAAAATATTTTTATAAAATATTAAATGTAAACAATTCAGATTTCAATTCAAAGACTGAAATAAGGAAGAGGATAGAAAGAGAAGAGTACAATAGCCAATCCCGTTGTAACATGACATCAACCTCCTCTTCCCCACAAAAGGTATTACTTCCTTTCTAGTTTCAACAAAATGACGCGCCTTAGCTAATTCAACAGAACGCACTTGGGTTGGAATCCCAGGTAACCTTTTCAATTCCATTTGTAATTGTCTTATTCCTAGATATTACTTTAAAAAGAATTTCATCGGTGAGAATGTATGTTTTTTTTTTCCTTAGTAGCGCAATTGGACCCCGAATAATGGCTGTTTTTTAGGGGCAAAAACAAATGGAATGTATGATAATGCAGAGCTTACGTTGTGTAGAGTAACAAGCTTATCTTTCATATTCTTATCAAAAAAAAAAAAAAAAAAGCTTATCTTTCATATGTGGTGAAGTGCCTTGGATGAAGGGGTTTTTCCAAATATTTAATACTGATTGATTCATTATTAAAGATGAGATTGTCTTTTTCTTGGTGTTGCTTTCTGCTGGCAATGGAAATCCTCAAATCCTTAGCATTGGATGCTGGTTTGTGGTTGTTCTGTGGGGTTGTGTACGATATACGTGCGTCGATGGAAGTGGAACCGTCTTTTTAAATATTGCTAAAAAGAATGTCACGTTCTGATGTGGGATTTGTCAACTTATACTTAATATACTTTACTGACCTGCATCAACCTTCGTGTTTTTTCATTTTTTTTTTTTAATGATAATGGAAGAATTAAGAAAGAATAAATTCCTCGGTTATTGTGCTTGGTGATTAAAATCTTCAACTTGACGCATTAAGCTTCCAGTTTTGCGTCGCTTTTTTATTTTATTTTTTTCGACATGGTTTTGTGCTCCCTTCTTTACCCCATGCATTGTTGCTTTGCAAGTGTATGATGGCTTAGAAAGCATATTAGAAATGTCAAGAACAGGGTTAAAAAAGTAATCACAAATTAAGTTAGGAGTTGAAAGATGAAACACTAACAGTGCCAAATCAATGGCGCAAAGCTGTAGGCAAATTACATATCATCAATTACGAGGTGCTTGGAAAAAGTTTGTAAAGCTTGGGTTTAACTTCAACGCAGAATGAAAAAAATCAAACAAGTCATGGCTACTTTAACCCAAGTGTGAGTATGGGTCTTGCAAAAGGAAATCAAACATGCTCTGTTCTTACTTGTGACTTTGAGAATTTTGTTTTCCTGCTCTTTCAAAATTGAGAATGCCAAAAGGGTGGCTATGCCAATAGCCAATCCATTCATTTCTTTGTGCAAATTGGCCGAATATAGTCACCAAACACACGAAAAGGCTTTAATAAAGAGATATATTACTCTACATTCTTATAAATTTGTCAATCTTACAGGAATTCGCCTCACAGGCCTTTGAAACTCATTGAGAGTTAGTGAGGTTTGTTTTGACTTTTCACTTGCGTTTTTCTATTAGCCTTCAAATGGTTATTGGTATGGACACCATCGTTCTCTTCTTGGAACAATTTTCCCAATAATTTATTTGTCACATTTTCAGCTCTCTACATTGGAAAACTTGAACATACCTATTTCATTTTCTGTGTGTGATTGGAATAATGGCAATGTGCCCCACAATCTTTGTTTATCCATTAAAGGGAACCATAAATTCTGAGGAAGGAAGGAATGGAGACCCAGATGTCAAAAATATTGACCAAGATGAGCATAATCTGAAACCTTTCAAACCATTACATTTGGAAAGTAACATGCTCATGAAGATTTTTTTTTTTTTTTTTTTTTTTCATGTGCTACATATGGCTATTTATTTATGCTGTGGGAGCAAATATATAAACCTTTTTTTTTTTGGCTACCAATTTATGAACCTTGTAATGTCATGGTAGGCATTAGCAGTATAAAATGTCCGGTTCATGAAGGAATGATATATTAATTGAACCGAGGGGACCAAGTCATGGCTGAAGAGGTGAGGACATTATAAAGGAAAATCAATAGAAAGAACATCGCAGGCGAACATTGTGGTGTGGGTTTTTAGGTGAACATGGTTTTCCATCAATTGTGAAGAAGAATTACCCTCTTTTAAGTCATCAAAGGGAGAAAGACTTGGTGAGATTCTGATGTGATTCAAATGAAAAGAAGTTTTGATAAATGAAGGAAAATGATCAAATATGATCCCCTTTTTAGGAATTTGCTCATGGTCTATTTATCCTGCTTGAGTATGTGGATTCCATTTTGTTTCACCTTTTTCTATTTATGTTTTTTTCCCCTTTGCCCTTCTCTTCCTTCATAAAAACCCTGCAAAAAGCACAAACAAACACTCTTGAAAGTTCTCATCCTCACTCCCATTGGTTAAGCAGGTCAAGCCCATTTCACTCGCTGTACGCCTTCTACAATTCAGGGCGTTCTTCAACTTTTGTTACTGTCCAATCTCATATATTTCTGCAAAGTTTTCTGTGTCGTTGAATTCCAATTCGACAGACATCATTTTTATCATCTGATTTCCATGGATCCGGCTTTCTAAGATTTCTGGAGAATCGTTTTTTTCCCCTGAGAAATGGCCGCAGCGGAGGCGTCCAGCTCCAAAGGGCAAGCATGGTTCGATGAATACTAATTCTGTCTCCTTCAACCCCTCTTCTCCGTCTTTTGTAATTTTCGCAGTATTTTCTCACAATTTTTCTTCTCAGGTTCTGCACTAATGGACTGCCCAGCGACACTATTATCGAAGTTGATGGCATGAGCTTCCACCTTCACAAGGTGAGCGTAAAACTTAGAATATGAATCTTACAGTACCTACAATATTCTGTTCTGTTTCCTGTCGTCTGAAATTTGTCCACGATGTATCAGTTTCCTCTGATGGCAAAAAGTCGAAAGCTTCATCAGCTGATAACGGAACAAGAATCAAATCATCCCTCGTCAACAAAAATCCAAGCATCTGGCATCGAAGAAGTAGAGGAAGAAGACGAAATTGCGGAAGAACACTGTCGTATAACATTTACAGACTTCCCTGGCGGCTCTGATGCCTTCGAGGTGGCTGCTAAATTCTGCTACGGTGTCAAAATTGATTTGTCCTCATCCAATGTGGCTCCTCTCCGTTGTGCGGCGGAGTTCCTTGAGATGACCGAGGAGTACTCTGAAGACAACCTCATCTCGAAGACTGAGAGGTTCTTATCTCAGTCTGTGCTCAAGAGCATCAAGGATTCCATTAAAGCCCTAAAATCAATTGAGCGCTTGATGCCCCTATCGGAGACTTTAGCCATTCCGCAGAGGTGCATAGATTCCATTGTTTCCAGAGCGTCCTCCGCCAATCCGGCTTTGTTTGGATGGCCGGTTACCGACGCCGGAGCTAATGACGCCTCCACGCGAAGTTCTTTGTCGAGGCAGGTCTTGTGGAACGGAATTGAGTCTGTAGGAAGAAGAAAGAGTATCCCTAGAGGGGACTCTTGGTTTGAGGATCTTGGGCTCCTGAGTTTGCCCCTGTTCAAACAATTGATGCATGCCATGAGAGGGGCAGATTTGAGTCCAGATATCATAGAGAGCTGCCTCATGTATTATGCGAAGAAATACATTCCAGGTGCTTCAAGGTCAAGTCGAAGGCCAATGACGACGACGTCGTCGTCGTCGTCTGTAGTTTCAGAGACTGAACAGAGAGAGCTGCTGGAGTTTGTACTCTCCAATCTGCCCCTGGAGAAGAGCTCTGGGTCCTCCACGGCAACAAGGTTTCTGTTCGGATTACTGCGAACGGCCAATATATTGAACGTTTCCGAAGCGGGCAGAGATGCATTGGAGAAGAAGATAGGGTCACAGCTCGAAGAAGCTACACTAGACGATCTTCTCATTCCGAGCTATTCGTACCTTAACGAAACGCTCTACGATGTTGATTGTGTGGAAAGAATTCTGGCCCACTTCTTGGCCGGTTTAGAAGGAAGAAACGCCGCTGCAGCAGTCGATGGTGATGGCGGTGTCGCAAGGTCGCCGGCATTAATGGTTCTTGGGAAACTAATTGACGGCTATCTGTCCGAAATAGCTTCAGACGCAAATCTCAAGCCTGATAGGTTTTATAACTTCGCCCTCTCTCTTCCCAATCAAGCCAGACTCTTCGACGACGGTCTCTATCGTGCAGTAGATGTCTATCTCAAGGTATTCTCATTCACTCGATTTCTACCTCAAAATCATACAGTCCAACTATACAATCAAACACATTCATTTACTTAATTAAAATTATTTGTTCCTCACTTGCAGGCTCATCCACGGATATCGGTGGCAGAAAGGGAAAAGATATGCGGAGTGCTTGACTTTCAGAAGCTGACATTAGAAGCATGCACTCACGCAGCGCAGAACGAGAGACTTCCATTACGAGCAGTGGTTCAGGTGCTATTCTTCGAGCAGCTTCAGCTGAGACATGCGATCGCGGGGACTCTAATGGCAGCGGAGGCGGCCGCAGAGCCAGGGAGGCCGTCGGCGGCGGCCCTGGGACTGGAAGAGGAGGGAGACGGAGAAATAATGGCGGGTCCGCACGATAGCAGCAACACGTGGCGCGTGGCGGTGAGGGAGAATCAGGTGCTACGCCTGGACATGGATAGCATGAGGACGCGGGTGCATCAGTTGGAACGCGAATGTTCATCAATGAAAAGAGTGATCGAGAAGATCGATAAATCGAGCCCTCAGCATCAGCAAGGTGGCGCCGGCGGCTGGAGAAAGAAATTCGGTTGCAAATTCAAAACACAAGTCTGTGACTCTCACGAATCAGCTGTAGCCGATCGACGTCAAGGACGAGTCCCCCACCACTACCAGCAACAGAAGCAACGTGATCATCCTCATCGCGAATAGGGCAGCCAAATCCCGTGGAGCTAGTCCGCATGTGTTACGCTGAATCCTATTCTAATCTGCCGCCACGTTTCTTCCTGAATAAGCACTGATTGGATTTAAAAAAAGGAAAAAGGCAAACAGAGGAAGGCCAATAATTAGGGTGATCTGGTAAATGTGTGATGAGGCAGGCAGCTTTCGAGGTAATGGGGATGGGCAGAGCATGAATCATAATACAATGCGTGCCAAAGTGGGGACATGAGATGCATAATGGAAAACACAGATTCTTTTTCCCAAGTTTTGGACGCTTTGTTGCTTCCTCATAATCATTAATCATTGCTTCCAATGGAAGCTGTTCCAGAGGATTAGGGTAGCCCCCCTCAAAAGGCTCCTCCATTCTCTCTCTCAGCCTGTTGCCCATATCATTCTTCCATTCTTCTGTTCTCCCAATTAGGTGCTTTCAGTCAAACTTATTATTCTTTTCTAACTTTAATTTGTTCCATAAATTTACTCTCCCATGCAATAATGATGAAGGATCAAGAATTTTGAAACAAAACTATGTCTTTCTTTTTATTGGGATCATGATGAGAATTGAAAGGAAGAGTAACCTAAAGTAGCTAGAAACTTCACCTTCCTCTCTGTATTATTCAATATCTCTGGAACGTCTGCTTTTTTGTTTTTGGTCAAATTGGACACTTTGCTTTCCAGCAACCAGACCCCACCACTCCGGAATCAAAACAATCATCTAAGCAAAAGGCAGGTGTTTGTTAATTGTTATCAATTAATCAAGAATGGGGATTGGTTTCAAAATCATATTCCACACCACAAAGAGAAATGGAGTCGTGGATAAGTACTGACCCCGATTTGAGCGTTATACAGCATTCAATGTCTCGACAACTGACAAGTTGCGAATATCCTACGTATAATATATTTCTTTAATTATACTTTTGAGAGGCCCGGAACGAAATTTCTTTGGAAATATGTTAACAAAACAGCCAATATAGAATTAGGTAGATGAATAAAAAAACAGATGATGGGATATGATAACAACCTCATTATTACGAGTATTATTGTGACGTGATTTTTCTTAGTTTATGACTTTCATCCTTTGAATTTTTTAGAATTAAATTCATTCCTTTTCTTTTTTTAAAAAAAAAAAACTATGTTTCCTACGTTCAAAAATGGAACTTAGATTCTCTGAACACTATAATATTGTTAAAGCATTCCCCTCGATTTATTTTCATGCGAGAAAAGTTAACTTGGTACTTAATTTTGTGGCAACCTTGTCATGATTTGCTGTCTAAGTGCCCACAGAGGACAGTAGCAGATGACCACGTTCGGGCCCCAAAGGATATGGACAGAGCGCTATAAATGCAGATGCTGATTCTGATAGCTCACATAATAGTCACATAGCCAAGCAAAGAACTTTTTTATTTATCTATTTATTTAATTTTCTTGGTTGATGAGTGTATATGTGCATGCCATTGATCCCAAACAATAACAGATTTGGATCAAAACCAAGCAAGAAGCCATGGTGTGCCAAGTGTCAAAGCTTCAACAGGACCCTACCTAGAAATGACGAATACTGAATTCTCCATGCCCTCATGCAGTCAAAGTTAAACAGTTGAGATCCGAAAGTTCGCGCTGTTTACATATTCCTTCACGTTAATTTGTTGCTTATAGCTTGAAACTGCCTTCTCATTCCTCAATCTTCTATCTTCTTGTCACCCTCCTTCACTCTCTGCATTTCATTATCTATATTCTAGTCATAGAAACAATCAACACCCCCTGAAAGAAAAGAGGTACAATATTAATATAAGGGCGTTTTCCCCCTTTTTTTTTTCTTACTTAGCTTCCTGTTTATATCTCTCTCAGAAATGTATATATTAAGAGATCAATTCATTTTTTGTTGCAAGCCCTGAATCAGGATGGGTAGAATGGAGCGTATGGCTCTGAAAGTGGACCCTGCCACGGCTACTTTGATAGATTCCGATGTGAATGAGCTTAAACTTGCAGCCAAGAAGCTCATCAACGATGCCGCTAAGTTAGGAGGCTTGCGCTTTGGTACATCTTTTCTTAGATGGCTTGCCTCCTTTGCTGCTATGTACGTCTCTTGGTTCACATTCCTTAGTTGATACGTTGATACATGAATAAACTAGATTGTACTCCCCTGTGCGATGCACGGGAAGCTTGTAAATCTGGAATAATTTCATTCTAATTCTGATAAATAAACAATTCAACTTCTATACCAAATAGATATCTCATATCAAATGTATTTGATTATTCCACTATAGCATAACAACAATGTATCTTTATTGGATTTCTGATCTCTTGCTTGATACATCAAAATTTCATTTTGTAAGCATATTCCTAGATATCTCCTCGTAAGTTATATCAGTTGTAGGTTTCTTACCACCACACCCACTACAAGGCACAACAATTTGTAATTTATCCATGATTATTACTAATACTAAACATATAATTGACCATGCGAAAAAAAAAAAGAATATAATTTGACATGACTTAATGATCGCCTTTACCAAAGGTTTTGTAGCTTAATGCTATGAGATCTACCGTCTAAATGGGAAGTTGCGTGTTTGATCTCATTTATAACCTCAGGCTATTAATGCATGTCCCTTTAATTCAAAACAATATTGCCTTTAATTTGACTTTGTTGGTTGTCACAGCAATTGAAGATTATCTCCTCCTCATCTAGATTCAAAGAACTGATGTAAAAATATTGAGAATAAACATATATAAGCATCTTATAATTTAGATGTCATCACTGTTTTTTATGTCCCTTTCTTCGTTCGGTGACATATTTCATTGCACTCAGTCATCCTTTTCTTTGTTGATTGAGGGGGGGAAATTGCTGATGAGCTCGTTTACTGATAAACAGTTACGAATGACAATTCACATCAATTTGACTTGTTTGGCAAAATGTTTATTCTAGTTACTTACTGATACTGGATCGCACAAACTGGAGGTCAAATATGCTCACTTCATTACTAGTCCCCTACGTGTTCTTCAGTTTTCCCAGGTCACTTTTCCACTTTTTAAGGTAATCATTTCTATCTGCACCCCCTGCATTCTTTCGGTCTCCCTTCTCTTCATATTTTCTTTGACTTAAATATTAACATTTGTCATTTAGAGGAGAGGTTGGAAAATGGATTGCTTTCATTGCCGTTGTCCTCAGACTTTTCTTCCCTCGACATTTTCCTGGTACGGTCAAGGCAATATGCTATGCTTTATTAATATTACCTTGTCAAAGAAGAGAATACACTTCTGCATTGCCCCTCTCCTTTATATGATATTACCTCCATCCTCAATATAAGATCTTGTTTGTAGTATAATTTCTACCACAAACGAGATCTCATACTAGTATATAATAATTATGCTGCCTGAAGTGTGTTTGAGGGTAAACCAGAAAATCACCACCATTGTCTAACTCAACATTAACATGGTCTATGAATGCAGATTGGCTGGAACTTCCTGGTTCGTTGATCCTTTTATTGGTGGTGGCTCCAAACTTGTTTGCTATAACATTAAGGCACAACATGGTTGGAATAGTAATAGATCTTATAATTGGCTGCTACTTGCTTCAAGAACATATCAGGGCTTCTGGTGGCTTCAGAAATTCTTTCACGCAGAGCCATGGAATATCTAACACCGTTGGCATCCTCCTCCTCTTAGTCTATCCTGTGTGGGGCCTCGTTATCCATTTTTCATAAAAGCCATTCCAATCATCAACAGACTCTTAATTCTGTTCTTCTGGTAGATTCATGCATGTTTATCTTACCACGAATTTGCCTTTTAAAGATCATACCAGTTTGTCACTAATGAAAGCTTCCGCTTCAATAATGCCAACACATTTGGCTACGTAATTTCATACATACTTTCTTGCGTTTTCTTGGACTGAAAATATGTAACAAACCTTCTTGTTTTTGTTCTGCCCTGCGTCATCTTAATGCTTCCTTCTTATGTACAGAACCAGAAAGTCATCATAGCACTGATCATAGGATGGTTGATCTAATCAAAGATGCCCATGTAGTGCAGAAAGTTCTCATATTATAGATTAATTGTTTGATGGTTGGGGCACATGAAAATATTAATCTTCCTCTTGTTACTCTGTTTATGAAATAGAACAACTGAATCTTGGGCCTTGATCCCTGTTTCTATTCAAACAAGATGCCATTTTGATTAATATAATTATCAAAGAGCAATTGTCAGAGAAATCTTCGATTTACATCCGCATTATTAACACGCGACGAAAATAGAAGCAAAATTAGATTTAAAATAAACGCCCATGTTCTTCTTCTTTTTTTTTTAAAAAAAAAAAACTTGGAGTAGTGTATAGATTTTAAATATAAAAATTAATGGCCTTTTTTCCCGATATTTTCTTTCGATTAGTTTTGTTTTCCTTATTATATTAGGAGGGTTAGAAATTGAAAGTACCTCCCATACTAGGCCCGCCCATCTGAAATTTTTATTCATTAGTTATCCTCTGTTATCTTTTTGTTTTTGGTAAATTTTTTTTTTCTCTATCTTTTTTTCCGGTCTGGGCTGTTTTCGATTCCTTACCATCTATACCAACTCTTAATGGTTGTTATGTTTCGTTGTTGTTTCCTTCTTTTTGCTTGGTTTAGTTTAGTTTTAATAAGATGGCAAAAAAAAGTTTTGTTTTATTAAAAAAAATCAACTAACCTTTTTTTTCTCTATTTTTTTCCGCTCTGGGCTGTTATCGGTTAATGTGGGCCGACTTGTAACTAGCAAGGTTGGGGATAAAAAAAAAAAAACATAAGGCGTTAGACCCGGTCCAAACTTATCTATGGGCCCAATAAATCGCGGCTTCAGGAGGCGAAACCCTAACAATCGGAGAAACCCTAATGCCTTCTGATCGCTTATAAAATTGAAGCCGGAAGTATAGTCGGGCATCACAAATTCCCGACTGTAAGCAGCGTAGTAGGGTATGAAAGTTTAATTTGTTGAGCCTCATCTGAGTTCTTTTATTCCATTCTGTATTCTACTTTCCTCTGAGGTGTTTTTGTTTTCCTTTTTTTCGATTTCTGTTTTCAAATTTGATTTTGAGCATCGATTAATGTGTTTTTCTCCATGATGATCAAAGAATGATGACGAGTCCGATCTTTTCCATTCATAAAAATTGTGACGACAAATCGAGGCATTTGTCTGAGAGGAATTCACTCTTTCATCTTTTTGTTTCGAACTCCTCGTTTAATATAGGTGATGAATTTTTTTTTTTTATTTCCCGAGTGAGGCTTTGTTGTTTTAGTTTTTTCTTCTGTTCTCCGATATTCTTTTGTTTCTATTTTTCGATTTCTTCTTTACAAAAATGATTTTTAGGACTGAAAGATGTTCTTATAAAGGATTGAGCGATGTGGCTTTCTCAGTGATGATCAAATAATGATGACGAGTCCGATCTTTTCCATTCTTAAAAATTGTGACGACAAATCGAGGCATTTGTCTGAGAGGAATCCACTCTTCATCTTTTGATTTTGAACTAATCAGTCCTCTGCTTGTTGAGTATTCGACTTAATTAATCGATGATCAATTTTCTAGGATGATTTTTTAAAAATATTTTGACCTAGTCTTTTGCGATATTACTGGGAATCAATTGCTTGGCATAATGATGATAACTCCAAACTATTCATATGATATTCATATGATGATACAAAACCTCCTACTCATTCTGAATGCCGTGATTATTCCAAAGTTTTTCTGATAATGTTTTCTTTTGCCTGTCTTTTTAATATGCGTAGCTAAGCAGTTGTAAAAATGAGATGTGTTTTTTTTTGTGTGAATTTATTTGAATCCCCAAAAAATTCGAGAGAAAGACAATAATGTGGCAGTGATGATAGACTTAATTTGTTGGAATTTGTTGAGATTTCGATGATGGCATTTCAAGCACTTTTGAGCCACGGTCTTTGTTGGAATAATCTCTCGATGGGGCATGAACAACATATCTTTTGAATCTAAAGAGGGAGGAAGAAAAGATGATTTTTAATACTAATCTGTCATCCGATTCCTTCGTTAAATGCTAGTTTCTGCTTACAAGTTTATTAAAAAGGCCAGTTCAGCCAAAAAAACCTCCAAATCAACAACAGCACAAGAAGCAGGCCTCTGGAAAGTCAGTGAGATGAGATTGCTTTTACCATTTAAAGTAAAACTCAGATAGTTCCGTGGGGCTTCACTTAAGCTTATAAAATACTAATACTACCTAGTTATTAAATATATTATTTATGATTTTTGACCTAATGTGACTTAATTTATAATGGAATTTGAATTAACAACTATTGTTTTACATGAAAATTAACAACTATTCTTTTCAGTACTAAAGAAATTAGGAGGGAAAATAACAATATCATATGAATTTCTAAAACCTGAAATGTTCTTTAAAATTTTAAAAGGATTTAAAGGTGATGGGGTCAAATTGAGACTTTAAAATGTTAGTGAATTTATCATTGTCCTCAGTTGTTAAATAATAATAAATAAAAAAAGACCGAGAGGATCACCGCGGCAAACTGTTGGAGCCACAATATTTTAAAATGGATATATATATATATATATATATGGGTAAAAGAGCTTAAGTTCAAATACGGAGATAAGTTATTTATTTAAATGACTTATTCCCCAAAAATACATTGTTTTGGATTGATGAATAAGCTAAATCAAAACAACAATGGCAAGACAAATAAATCTAAGACGTGTCCGCCTCCTCGGAGTGATTGTTGTTCGACCAAGGCTATCCTCTATTCCCTTCATCCGAATCCATCTCCAATTCTTCTTTTTCGCTTTTTTTTAAACTAAACTGTTATGATTATAATTATAGAGGAGGTTAACGCATGATGGCAACAACCTACAAATGGACATTATGACCATCAACAAACAAGAAACATTCAAGGATATGGGTTTTCAAAAACTTAACATCTAAGCAACATAAACAAACATTAATCATTATAAACAACAAACATTCATCATTTTAACAAATAAACACAACGAACAAGAAATAAATTGATAAAAACAAAGTGAAATTCGTCCAAAATTAAAAAAATTATCAACCGATGTAAATATTTCCACTTTCACATGTACATTCCTCATTTTCATCCATAAATCCTAATTTAAAATGGAGATGAACATAACAACATACACAAATCAATCAAACATAGACAAGAAAATCACCCAATGAGAGCACAAAATGAAAAAACGCAAACGGGTTTATAAAAACAAGAACACCCGTGGAGATTTTTACCAAAATCGACGCAAATGACACTAGAATTTCCTTTATCCACCAATGGATTCAAAAAGGCTCGAGGAAAAAAGAGAGAGGAGAGGGAAGAGGTTTACGCGGCTCCCTTAGTTTGTGAGGCTTGGGGCTTTTAAAAAAGTCTTTTAACAAAACCATCTTAGTCGATTTCAAACCGTCGGTTCTTGAAAAAAATTTGGCTCTCTCGGATCGGGATTTAGTCACTAAACCCCCGAGGTTTAATGACTAAATCTTATATAAGACATTCCTTATTACATCACCCATCCCTAATGAATTTTTTTAAACTAAACTTATAAATGTATATGAACTGGAAATAATTGTACATCCTAATTGCATCACCTATCCCTACTAATTATTTTTTAAACTAAAAAGATAGTTATGACCTACCACCTCATCGCCTAATCACTTCCTCCGTCTCCATCAATGGTGACTTCTTCCCTTCTCTCCACCTGCTCCCATAGCCTCCTCTGCTCCCATCTTCACCTCCATCGATTTCCAGAAATCTGGATTGTTGTGAATCTCCAAAACTCTTCCCTCCTTAAACCCAATAATGGGACCAAGGTGATGAAGCAGAGTACCGACACGTACTCAGAAAACCACTATTAAAGATTCACAGTCACAATCAAAAGCTATGGTGATGTTCGTTCATATACGAGATGAATCGGGAAAGAAAGAGAGATACTACTGTCCTCAGTATTAAATCCAAGCACAGTGTTGTCCCACCGATTTATGGGCAACAAATACTCTGAAATTCCAAGTTTTTTTCATAAATCTATGAGTGGTTATTTCTAAACTATTGGGTATTCATCTTTGTTATCGCCCCCCATTTCTGTGTCTTCTGTTTTCTCCCCACTGCTATTTTTCGCCCAATAACGAAGAAGAGCACGCTCCCCAACGCTCAGCATTTCAGCTTACGAGATAAGAGGCTTTTTTGGGGTCATTACAGTGAGTGACTGAGAAGCTTACCCAAATACCATATAACTGGGCTTTTCTTCTATTGGGCTTTTTTCCTTCCCAAACTGGGGTTTTTTTGCGCCCAAATGCTTAACCGAACAGCCTTAAAAAATAGGAATTCCTGAAGAGCTTATCCAGACATAAAATTGTAGCCATGTAAGCTGAGTAACAGAGAATTCCAGGGATTAGATTCATATATAGGAGGGAGTGAAATACCAATACTAATTTGATTCATACAACTAAAACATCAATGCTGGTATATACTTTTGAAGACACCAAAGTTTCGTGGGATAGAAACTATTTCTGTGAGCTTGAAATTATTGGTGCTTATATTTTCCTTTGAAATATGCATATTCTTTTGAAATTATGAGTCAATTCAGTGAGTATTTATTTCTGAAAACGACCATTTTTGAGAGGTATCATTATCCCAAATTAGAACCACGCAACGTGGCCAAGAAAAAGCAAAAAAAAAAAAAAAAAAAAAAAGCAAAAAAAAAAAGAAAGAGGAATAGTCATATAGGCCTATAATAGGAGGCATTAGCTTGAAGGCTTGAAGCAGCCAATAAGAAGAGACCTTATCCTATCCGTTATCTTGGAGGCACCATAGCCACGAGATAATAACGAAGCGACCATTCTGGGCCATCAACACAGAGAGAACGCCTCACTAGTTAATCTTATTCAAGCTCCTCAGATTTCACTTTGTGACACTCAACAATGGCAGCCTCTCTCCAAGCTGCGGCTACCTTCATGCAACCCACCAAGGTGGGCAAAACCAACCTTTCTCAGCTCAAGTCCACTCAATCTATCTCTAAGGCTTTCGGTTTCGAACCTGGTTCTTCCAGGCTCACTTGCTCTCTTCACTCTGATCTTAAGGACTTGGCTCACAAATGTGCCGATGCCGCCAAAATTGCTGGATTCGCTCTTGCCACCTCTGCTCTGGTCGTCTCTGTATGTTTCTCTCCCTCCTTTCTTCCAATTCTTGAGGCCGCACCACATTTCACGACTTGTTCTTTTTTCCCACTTTCATAATTTCGCTCTTAAGTTTGTAGCATTGGTAAATTTCATTTGCTCACTGTGGCAGCAGTTGATCTTAATCATGAGTGGTTCTATTCTGTTATGCTGCATATTTATTAACTGCCAAAGCTTTGTGATCTCAAGTTTATGGTCTAAAGTCAAGCAGTTAGGATTAGTTATAATTTTCACGGTGGCTCACTTTGGGACAAAGCGCCGATATAAGTCCTCTGCTTATTTAGATGATCACGTATTTTAATTTTCTGACTTCAATTCAATATCGAACTCTTTCTTCCAATGAAAGCGTTAATCGTAATCTTTCAAGAGCTAAATTAGGTAGAGAATATGCGAAATTGCAGAGACCTGACTAAATTTGTGATGAGTATGAGAATGCTGTTGTTGTTGTGGATTCAGGGAGCGAGTGCGGAAGGTGTTCCGAAGCGATTGACCTACGACGAAATCCAGAGCAAGACATATCTGGAAGTGAAGGGAACGGGAACGGCGAACCAGTGCCCAACCATCGACGGCGGAGTGGATTCGTTCGCCTTCAAGCCTGGCAAGTACAATGCCAAGAAGTTATGCCTTGAGCCAACTTCCTTCACCGTCAAAGCCGAGGGCGTCAGCAAGAACGCACCTCCTGAGTTCCAAAACACCAAGCTCATGACCCGCTTGACCTACACTCTCGACGAGATCGAAGGACCGTTCGAAGTCTCACCCGACGGCAACGTCAAGTTCGTGGAGAAAGACGGAATCGATTACGCCGCCGTCACGGTTCAGCTTCCCGGCGGTGAGCGCGTGCCCTTCCTCTTCACCGTCAAGCAGCTGGTAGCCTCCGGCAAACCAGACGGCTTCAGCGGAGAATTTCTAGTACCGTCCTACCGTGGATCGTCATTCTTGGACCCAAAGGGAAGAGGTGCTTCCACTGGTTATGACAATGCTGTCGCATTGCCTGCCGGCGGCAGAGGAGACGAGGAGGAACTTGCAAAGGAAAACAACAAGAGCGCTCAATCATCGAAAGGGAAGATCACGTTGAGTGTGACCAAGAGCAAGCCTGAGACCGGAGAGGTGATCGGAGTGTTTGAGAGCATTCAGCCTTCTGATACCGATTTGGGAGCTAAAGCTGCCAAGGATGTCAAGATCCAGGGCGTCTGGTATGCTCAGCTTGACTCTTAGACCTCTTCTTTATCTGCATTTGTTTCTGTTGTAACTCCAAGCACTCCCAGTTTTTATGGCGTTTGTATATTATATGACTTCCCATCATAATGCTTTAAATGCCAAAGTTCCTCCTTTTCCCTCCGTTTGTCATCGTGGGATTATAAATTATGATGACCGTTTCCACAGATTCTCCATTATATCGTGCTCATATGTATGATATAAAGTGGAACATATTTCTTAATTTCCACGCTAGGCACATGTAGACTCGTGCTGATTTAAGTTTACGCCTAATTTTTTAGCTTCTGCCAACCGACATTAGGCACTGTCATATAAGATGAACAATCTAATTCTGATTTGAGGTGGCGTAAATGTTCAAAAGAATGTTTGAATCATTTGTTCTGGGAATTACATTATCAATTTGATTAAAGAAGAAAATTACATATAGAAAACTATTTAAGGAGATGATTTTGAAAACAAATTGAGTATGACCAAGAACAATGGTAGATAGTGGGCCTGTTTGGGTTTTAGCCTATCTAACTTTAAAAAAGCTCGGTAAGAAAAAAGTTCGGTAGAGTTAGTGATTTGTGTTTGGATTGATGGTGGTAGAAGTGGCGGAGGCCTACGTCAAAAATGATTTTGAAAAACAAAGCTTTTTTTCTTTTGATATGAACTTAAGAACCCAAACACAATGGTTCCATTAACTCTACCGCAAACGCTCCTAACGCTCTCCTAACGCTCAATCCAAACAGGCCCAGTAGCGATCAGCAACAGGCTGATGATAGTTGGTGGCAGATGGGTTTGTCCATGGTGGTTGACACTCATTGATGATGGCGGACGATTGGTCAGAGCATGTGGTGGTGGTGGCATTTGGCGATGGTTGGTCATAGTCAATGGTAGGCGGTTACCGGTGGTTCATCATAGTCGATAGAGGAGGATGGTGGTGGCTATTGTATGGTAGTTGCTGATGTTTATTAGTACTACAAGACAAAGTGGTATCAAAATATTTAAAAAAACAATTTCAAATTATTTTTTAATGTGGTATTTAAAAAAGAAACAATTAGAAATTAAAATTTTAATTAAATAAGTATTTTTATATTTAAAATGCATATTCGTTACGAAAGTTAGATGATATATGCATTTCTTGGGCAAATATGTATCTTAATTAAAATGATGTGATAATATATCAACTGTTAATTTAGTGTATTTAGTCAATTTATGATTAAAATTAATTGAGATAATGGTAAGAGCATTATTGCTGTCTTTTTTAAACTCCGAATATAATTGTCCCTCAAAAACTTCTAAAACAAAATTTCTCCCATGTGAAAATTATCCTTTAACCCCAAAAAAAAAAAAAAAAAAAAAAAAAAAAAAAAAAAAAAAATCACTATCATGACGGCACTTCAGATGTGAATTATTCTAATGCGCAAACTCAATTATTTATTTCGAATTGAATGGCCCCAGCATAAATACTTGTCATGTAGACTCCGAAGTTTCAATATAAGTCGCTATTCCGATTAATAATTTAATTGTCACAACTAAGAATATATTCTCCATTGATTTGGCTTTATTTCTTAATCACACCAATTAGACAAGGAATACATTCAAGATGCACGCCGTGATTAAAATTGCAAAAATAAAAATAATACTTAATTATATAATTTGAACGCCGTTTTCCCCGTCCCATCCAACAATACTGTAATGGGAAATGCAACGGGGCCTGTAATTTTATTCATAAATTTGGGATTGACAAATGTTTTTGTCGTGCTAATCACTGTAAAGCGGGGACACCAACGTTAAATGCCACAAAAATGACATGCCTTATTATTTAATGTAATTTGTTGGACTTATATTAATGAGCCGTGTATACAAATCCAGCCAGGCACCGCACCGACGAAACGCATTATGATTTTCTACGGACAATATGAGATGATTCGAAATTCGCTTCCTTGATTTCATTTTGCATTTCATTCTTCTCTGCAATTCACTGTAAAACCCAACCCTCCCAGTCCATTTCATTTGGTTTTCTTCTTGTCTTCGCTTCTATTTTATTCTATTTTTTTGTTTTTGGAAATTATTCGGTTCCAACAACTCTGTGATTGAAGAGAGAATTGTTGGTCATGTTTAATGAGACGAAGGATTGATATACGATGAGCATCACTTGCATCCAAGGATGGACGTACTGCCGGGAGCATTTGGCACCAGCGCCAGCTTCGCTCTTCGTTTGGGGCAGACCGTCTTCTCCTCTGCTTCCCTTCTCTTTATGTGTTTGGATGTCGAATTCTACAGCTACACTGCTTTCTGGTTTGTTTTTCAAACCCTTTTTCTTCATTTCTGGTATTCTGTATTTATATTCCTCAGGATCCGTTGTTCTTCACCAATTCGGTTCTGTGTCGCTGAATTTGACTTTTGCCCCAATTTTAGGATTATTAATTTATGATCTTTACTGCTCTCTTAAGAAGCGGCAATTGATAATTGGCTCCAATTGTTTCAAAAGTTACATGCATATTTATATTAGGAATTTAGGATTGACTTTGCTTAGTGTGTTTTGTGGCTCGTATATGAACTGTTGCCAAAATATAGGTACAACTGCGATTATGAAACATGCTAGCCTCCCTTTTCGAGTAAGGAGCAATATCCGCAGATTTACACCCAGATCATCAAAAAAAAAAAAAAAAATGCTTCCTCTTCTTTATGGTTGTTGCCTCTATTTTAGGGAAAATATCAAAATATAGCCTATCATGCAATGGTGCTTGTCTGCCTTGTGACAATTTTCCACCATGCCTCAAGTCTCTTCCACCTTCTAATTTCTTGCCTTAATCTTAACCTTCCATACTCCTATATTCCTTTCACAGGGGTTTAAGGAAGAAGTTAAGTCGTACAATAGCCTGTCCAATGAACTTTAGTATTATTTGTTCATGGCTGCGTCTGTTTCTCTAATAAAGCTGTTGAAAATTCCATATCAGAAAGCCAAGTTAAATAAGGGGATGATGTAGATCACTGCTTTCAACTCTTTAGTGACAAAAGAATTATATGTAGTGTACTAAACTATGTAAAGAATTTTGTTAACTTGGCCATTTCATTGCCTAATTAATGAGGAGGTAAAACCTTGGGCTTATGTCCGCCATCAAGGTTTCAAAAGTTGTATCCGCCAGCAGATGTACCTCGCAGTTCATACTGTCTTGGCCATGTTATCATGCCAGTCTCACCATGGCCTTCAAGATTTTTTATGTTCTCCTGCTTCTTCATGTTGTTCTGCAGCTGTTTGGTGACAGTCATGGGTTTGGTTATCCCATGGAGCGTAACATTGTTGGTGGTGGATGCTTACTGTGTCTTTATAAAGTGTTTGCCTCACCAACGAAGGATCATATCAATCATCGTCTTAGGAGACATGGTATGAGCAGTGAGTACCTCAATTTTCAAGGTCTAATTGTCCCAACATTGCACTAATGATATTGAGTTTTTTCTGCCACAGGTATTGTCTCATCTGTCACTGGCTGCAGCATGTTCAACAGCCAGTGTCACAGATATCCTGCTTGAAGTTGGTCGATCCTATTGTCCAACCAAGTATTGTGGGAGATATCAGTTGTCTGCTGCAATGGCTTTCTTGTCTTGGTTCCTCTCATCAGCTTCCTGCCTTTTTAATTTTTGGCTTCTACCCACACTGTAAAGGAACAGCTGCCTTCTTGTTGATATGTAAATAAATGAAAAGGGTGCATATGACAAAGTCATTCGCCCGTATGCTGATATATTTTTGTTACTCTGTAAATAAAATTTTAACGACTATAGCCAACAGTGTGATGGATAATAATTGGTTTTTCCATGCAAGCATCAAGAATAAATCTATCTTGTGGGTGACTGCAGGCAAGGTAATTGCAGTATGGTAGTATATTCCACCATGCTTCATATATTGAGAAAAGCGTTCATAACTTGAAATGATAATTAAATTGTCCTTTCTACCATTTCTTATAGTTGAGTTGTTTCAGCTTAAATTGTAGTAATTGACTCTCTTGTTGAGAATGATGACCTATGTGTAAAAGAACTTCCTTCTAGTTGTTTCCGCAAGCCGAGAATGATGACCCTTCAAACATTACCTATTAGTATGCTCGCAACAATATTATCATGGTCCAATAAACTGACAATATTCTTATTATTTCAATGTAATCTCTACTATTTTCGCCCAAATGCGGTGAAGAAAAGAAATGTATAAAAAAGAAGGAAGGATAGAGACAAAGGTCAGAGAGAAAGAGAAGATGAATACAAAAACCTCCAGAAAATACCAAAACCTGATCATATTCATATTCAATTTTTTCAATAATCAGATAAATCACTAAATCTGACAAACGAAAAGACAAAATGCCCCACTTATTTTATGTAAAAGCCCATTTATACCCCTATCTTATCAAATGCAAACTCCAATTATTAATTAATGACCAGTGGAAGAAAGGCTGGCTGGAAAACCCTTTTCTGATCTATATATTGCGAGGTGATACAAACAAGAATAACAAAGTCTGATAAACTGAAAAGACAAAATGCCTCACTCATTCCCAAGCTCGGGTCGATAGTAGAATCAGTAGATGCATCAAATCTTTATATTGCAAGGCAATACAAAGAAGACCACCAAATCTGATACACAAAAAGACAAAATGCCCGTTCATTCTTACATCCCTTACTCAAAAATGTCATAACAAATGCAAACTCCAACTATTAATTAATGACCAATTTAGGGGAGAGGACTTCGGCTAGGCACCCCTTTTCTTCTCCTTTTTCGATATGATTGTCCCTTTACGGGAGGCTCATCCTCTATCTCTCCCTCTTCCTCATTTCCTTTCCCTTCCGCCTTCTGTTTGATCAGCGATATATTCTCCCCACTTTCGTTCTATAATGCCAATCAAGTCATTAGAATTATCTCTATGTACTTATTTGTTAAGAAAGTAACAAGAACTCAGTGTAGTTTTGAAAAAGAAAATGAAACCAGATATTTTTTCACCTTGCATTGAACGGAGCAGAACTTTGTTTGGCCCTGTAATTCTCTTCCACAGGTCTTGCACGTGTTGCAAGATTTATTTCTCCCACTTTTGGTTTGTTCACACGCTCTTCTATGCACGAAAACTACTTGTTGATTCTCAATAATGAATGGGTGTATGTCTGATATATCAATCAACTTGGACGACTCTCTTGTGTGCAAACAATTTTCGCCGGAAGCTTTGTGAACCTGGAAAATACAAGTTGTCATCATTATTAAAGCGAAAACATCAGATTGATAATAATGTACATAAATAATTAGGGAGACACTTACTAGGAGTACTAGGTGGTTTTCGTGTGGGTGCTTGGCTCGTTTAAATTCAGGGCAGATTCTGCAGAATAACTTCTGACACGTAATGCAGAAACTGGGTAAGAATTTGACGCTGTGATTGCAGCCGGAAGAACGTCGGATTCCATCTTCGTTCTTGCACGCCTCCAAAAACGATTGTACCCAACTAGGATCCACTCGTTTCTGGAGCCCTTCTGTATTACTCATTTCTCCACAAATTCAGCACTCCCCATTTTCAAGAACTACGTACTTAATTTTCTGAAATAAACACAAAAAGTTGTGCTTTATTAAATTTTTTTTTTTTCAAGGGAGAATTAGAGTGAAGCATCGAGCTGACAATAATATTTTTGGAAAAGAATATTAAAAATTGAAATTAATTGACAAATGATGGAAGAATAAATTTATTAGTGTTTATAATTGACGTAGTTTAATTAATAAGGTTAGTTTATGACTGTAAAATTCAAATTTTTTTGAATTAGTTGATTTGAATAAAACATGATCACATAATTATTTCATTAAATAATGAAAAAAAAAAGGATGTGGTGTGGTGTGGGAGAATATATGGGGTCCCGTCAAAAAAAAGAATATATGGAGTTTAGTTGGCCGGGGTAATTTAGTATTATTATAAATTTTTATTTTGGTCATTGATATACTGCAAAATAATTTAATTTTTAAGATTTTTGCCGATAAAAGTTTTCTTTACTCAGTCCTTTACTCTGATGTTCTTTTTTTTTTTTTTATATACATTTTATTAATACCAAGTTAGGAAGTCAAGTGCAATTAGTTACTTAATTTAGGGGATTGAATTAGTCTGGGTTTATTTTTATTTTTTTTTGTATATACATCCGGCATCATGGCCTACCTCTTTTTAACTCGGAGAAATTATCGGAGCCAGACTAATCCAAATTCCTTCCAAGTCAATCTCTTTGATGGGAGGGATAAATTATCAATGCCACATGCTCCATTCACAATCTAAATTTATTTACTAATATTTATGTGTTTTAGTAAATAGATTTAGTGGTTAGCTAATAAGTACCGCATAAGTTTAGGATTAAGTGTACTTAGTTAAGATTACTGCGTCAAGTATGTTATATTTGGTAAGTCATATGGTTAGTGGACCCAAATTTTAGGGAGTTATTATCGTTTTGTCTATAAATATAAGAATTGAGGCTTGAGGTTTTCTCTATTTGCATTCCATCAGTTAAGGTTGTTAAACTCCTAACAGAAATATATTTTTAATTTTAATAATTAAAATTAAATCCATGAACATTTATATATAATTCATCACATTTAATAGAGAAAATTCTGTAAAATTCATAGATAAAGCTGCAATCATCATCAAATTAAAAAAGTTAATATGAGTTTAAAAGTGAGTTAATAAGATTTTGTAAGTTAGAAACATAAACGTTAAACTAAATGTATATATACTAGCCAAGTTTACAACTGACATTCGATTTTTAATCTAAAATTGAAACGCGTAAAAGCAAAAAAACTCACAGAGTCGACTTGCGAGTTTAACAATAGTAAGTGTGGTGGCAACAATGGCTGAAAAAAATACGATTGTTCAAGAAATATTATTTTTAATATTTTCAAGAAAAAAGGATTGTTCAGGAATCAAAAGTTGTTTATGGCCAAAAAGAATAAAAATTGTTTCAGAGAACGTGCAATAATGAACCCTCTTCATAGATCATAGATGGACTCTCTCTTTCGGCTTTGAGTCTCTTAGTGCCTATCTAGAGTAAGGGTGAAAGTTATTTTTCGAACATAATATATAGTTATTTTTCTATCAGTTTGTATGAACGTGTTTTTTAAACCTCAATACAAATATGCACCTAATGGGAGTGGAAACAACACTCACACGACCAAAACCCTGGCTCCTTCAACGAGCTCTCACTTATGTGTCCGTCATAGCTAAACCGGAAGAACAGCTGCTCGTATTTTTAGTATGTGCTCCCCATTGGAACGGCCACGTCACTATTCCCTCCACTGCGAAACCTTTAACCCAGCACGACTACTGGTTTGGTGGGCTTGCCGATGACTTGGGTTGTTTCCTCGGACGTTCTGGGCTTAGAGATAGTGTCGGCTGGAACCCCGAAGGTCATGACCGTTCCGGTCTATCTCCACCGTGTAGGGTGTTATAACCGCCATATCTTCATTAGCCCATGCAATAATAATGGTCTCTGTGTGCTGCCACGAGGTTGACCAGTCCCTCTGATGGATCACTCTCTGCAGGCTATGTGTGAAGGGCGAAGTTGGCAAAGATGAATTTTAAACAAGCCATTTGGCAAGCCACCATCAATAATAATATTGGTAAGCTACATCACCTTTTGATTTTAGAAAAATGAGAGACGGATTTTTATTTTTGTGAATCAACATTTCTAATGTGGTCATATCCCACGATGAAAAGTCAAAGGGTTGTTATATAGACGCTCACTTTTCACGTTCTCAGTCAACATTATAGGTTAGGGAGGGTGATCATTAATATGTCAAAATGATCTGGACTCACACCACCAGACTATATATGACGGAGTCCATGATTAGGGAGTAAATGAATTGGATTAGGAAGCACCCAATGAACCCCACCACCCGACAATGACACATTAAACATACGTTTAATATAGCCGCCGCATATTATGACTTAATGACATGCACACGAACAATGATCCTGTTCATGCACACGAACAAGTAACAACGATCCTGTTCCCTATATGTATCAACCTACGTACGCAGCATCTTCAACTATATTCTGCCTCTAGCTTCCAATGCCAAGTACAATGCATAAGGATCCTTGTATATCTTTGATCAAATCAAATGTTTGATTACAAAATGCGGGCTTCCTCGTCATTGCCTTCATTGGAAGCTTCCTTCGCGCTTCATACTTTTGGCCTGCCAGGTTGGCTATCATAATGAGGTCCCAACATACCGCCTCCGGTCCTACTCAGTTAAATTTTCTTTTAGATTAAACAAGCTAATTACATTGGCTTAAAGTAGTTGTGTTTATCGTATTTTGTCCACACTAATTTGTACTGTATGACTTATAAACTAACATATAATTTAATCATACACAACATACGATATAATTAAGCAATTTAAATATCTTCTTTAATCTCTTCAAGAAAAAGTCAATAGACCTTATATTTAAAATATCAACAGGGTATGCGAAAGGAAACTGTCGGCTAGGCACACCTTTTCCCATTCGGCTTCCCTTTCAATATTTCTTTTGGTCTGCTCTAAAAGATTTGACGATTGTGGCTTTAGGGCAGTTTTTTCCCTTTAGGCACTGGTCGTCTACCCTTAAAAAAAGATTCGATTGTCGCTTTACCACATGCTTTTCCCCTAACCTGATTAGCTCTAAATCCTGCTCTCTACAATGCAAATCAAATTATTATAATAATCCATATACATACACTTCTCATGCTTATAAAGAAAAGAGAGAAGAGATATTGTTTATTGCTCCGACTCTTAGTCTTCTGTACAAGAAAACTACTTGTTTATGGTTAATAATGAATAGGTGTAGGTCTGATATATCAATCAGCTTGGACACCTCACTTGCGTGCAGACAATTCTCGCGCGAAGCTTTGCAAACCTGGAAATTACAAGTTGTAATCATCATTATCAAAGGGAATACATCAAATTGAACAGAATGCATATAAATAAATAATTAGCGAGACAAGGAGTACTAAGTGGTGTTGGTGTGGGTGATTGGTCCCTTTAAATTCGGGGCATAGTCTGCAGTACAAGTGCACGCAGGTCACACAGAAATTAGGTGAGAATTTATGGCTTCGGTTGCAGCTAGAATTGAAGAATGTTCCATTTTCTTGCAAGCATCCAACAACGATGTTACCCAATGAGGATCCACTCGCTTCTCGCAACCTTTGGAATTCGTCATTCCTCCACAAAACTCACCAGTCTCAATTTCCCAGAACTAGGTACTCGGTTCTTTGGCCAAAGAAGAAATCCACAGCTTGCCAAGAATAATTCTACCTCTGGATATAACGAATGGAACCAAAGTTAGTCACTTTTAAAATTTCAGTATCTATATATATTAACCCATCTGTATCCATCGTTTCCATGCTCACGAACTAGAGATATAATCAAATTTGCCGGATAGATACTGATCTGTATCAGAATGAAATCGCTCTCTATCTCTTTATTTCTCATGTATATGTATATTTTTATATTCGTATATTATATATGCAATATATATAATTATAATTATAATTTATTAGATATATACTGATCATCTCTCCGCTCTATGTTTATTAATATCCGGATGAATTCACCATCGTTTTACTTTTTTTTTTCTCAACTTAAATCAAAAGAAAACTGGTGAAAAATTATGATGTTTTGCATTATTAGTCCATTGTGAGATTAGATTGCACAGAGCGAATTTCAAAATTTTCATCAGTTTTTTTGGATTATTTGGATATTATGTCGATCCTCAAACCATTTGAGGTCTTAATTAAGTAATTGTAATTCAAAAGGTTAAATTTATATGTGAAATAATTGGCACAAATATTTTTAATATCTCATGTATTTAAATAAATATGATGAAATAAAATAAACATATATTTGAAAAAAAATCAAGTATAATTAAATTTTAAAAATAGCAAAAAAAATATAATGGCAACATTTTTTATTTGATTAAGATAGATTCAGATGGCCACTTTTACCAATATCAGCAACTGAACAACATACGACTTTCTAACAAGAATAATACATAAGTAGGTGATTTTCCAATGTTTTGCCAGCTAATAGAGAACTAATTGTACAGGTTGATATATAGTTTTAAGGGTTAAAGGCCTAATTTGCTATGGAAGTTTTGCTAAGGGAGCACCCAGCACCTGGAAGTTTTTTGGGTACCAAATTTGCCCTGGAAGTATGAAAAAGGTACCAAATTTGCCCCGGAAGTATGAAAAAGGTACCAAATTTGCCCCTCCGTTAATTTTGACCATTAGGTTTAACTGAGTGTATACGTGACATGTCACCTCATCAACCCAATAAGAGTTAAGTATCATTTTTGCCCCAGAAGTTTTCACTAAGGAGCAATTTTACCCCGGAAGTTTACAAAACGTATCAATTTTGCCCTTCTTTCCCGCATATTAAATTTGACTATTAAATCAGTCAAAGGCCACACATGTCATGCATTGAAAAGGTCGAACTTGGAATTAGAGAATGAGATCCTTGAGATGTTGAGCTCAAGCGACGAGAATTTGTGAAATGGCTTGGTCACGGAAGCATCACTTATGATCTAAACAAATGATCAGTCTATACAAACGTAAATATTATCACTATTGATTTGTTTTATTGAACTAATTTTTGAAACAATTCATTTCTTGTTTTGTGTTTCATTTGCTTAGATCATAAATGATCTTCTTCGAGTTTTTATGCGACAGACCTTTCGGTCCTCAGTAACCGTTCGACTTCACAAATTAGTCGCTTGAGCTCAACATGTCAAGGATCTCCTTCTTCGACTCTAGGTTCGACCTTTTTAAGGCATTACATGTGTGTTTGATCGATCTAATAATCAAATTTAATATTGGGAGAAAGAAGGGCAAAATTGCTACTTTTGTAAACTTGGGGAAAAGTTGCTCCTCAATGAAAACTTCTAAGGTAAAATGATACTTTGATTGATGAGGTGGCATGTCACGTGTGTACTCGGTTAAACGTAATGATCAAAATTAGTGGGATGGGCAAATTTGCTACCTTTTTCATACTTCGAGGCAAATTTAGTACCCTAGAAACTTCTGGGTGCTGGGCGCTCCCTTAGCAAAACTTTCATAACAAATTAGATATTTAACCCTAATTTTAAGCTACGTATGACATGAAGTCAAATATATGCGCTCCTTAATTGTATATTCTATAATTTATGCTCAAGGAAAAGAAGACAGAATCTAAGGTCTGCTTGATAGGAGGGAGTGGAGGAAAAATTTAATGAGTTGGATTATTTTAAAAAAAATTAAAGAGACGAAGTTTTATTTAAATTTTTTTATTCCTTAATTTATTTTTCTTTTTCTTTTTTAACATTTTATAACCGCACCTTTTCATTTCTTTTAAACTAGACTCGTTAAATTGAAAAATTTCACATAAGGATCACTCTAGCAAATGAACTCCCACTAACACTTAGGGAAATTGAAATTTCACTATAGTTTACGGCTGCAATGTAATTAATTTATGAAGTAAGACGGCAAAAATAACCCTATAAAAATTAAATGAGGAGCAATCTGATTTATAAGTGGCAAACACATGTGGAATATTCCTATCAATAAGTGAAATTAAATTCTTAACATGGATATATTGAAAGATGATCAAGTTAGGTTCCATTATCATGTTCCAATATGTTCTTGTTAATAAATTAATTTTATTTATTCATAATGTGTTCATCACTTACAAATCATGTTATTTCTCCTTTGATTTTAAAAAGATTATCTTTGTCGTTTTACTTAACGAATTAATTTGTGGAGCCACAGTAAAATTTCATATTTTTTGGGGGTTAATGGAAATTAATTTACTACATTGGTTCTTATATATGAAACTTTCCTATAAAAATTTGGCCCCCTCACACCATGCCAAATAGACCCAAAAGGTGCCTCGCCATGGTCACAGCAATCAACTATAACAATCAAATAGTAAGCTATAAAGTATCCCTTTTAATGTTTAAGCTTTTAAATTTTTCTCTGTTTGTTAAAAAATAAAACACATGCGTCTCTCACCCCCATGTACCCCGTCAAGAGAACAACTTATGAAATAGATATATAGTTAAGTATAGTTACTTGAAGCTGAAGAATTTCCTAATAATATGTTACATATATTCGGCATAAAAGTCCTCATCTTTCCAGCTCCATTTTAACTTGTGTTCTAAGTAAACTATGTACGAAATGTCCAGTTTTCTCTCTATAAATAAAAGGATAAAAATCATATATTGATTTTCAATTTAAATATAACTTGGCTTTTTTATTACCTGACTTCCCCTATAATTTAATTTGTGGAGATTGATATCTAGAGAACTCAAATTTAATTTTTTATGAATCACCAATATACACATTTTGCTGTTGAAATCACCAACGGTGTTAAAAAAAAAGAGAAAACACGAAGGTCAATAATTAACTTGAACTCTGTTCATTTATTTTTTTGGGAAATAATGGGGCTGGTATGGAGTAGTAAAATGGAAAAAGAATAAAATGCGTTGAAGAAAAAAAAAAAAGACAAAACGACCAAGGCCGGGATAAACAAAGAGTGGGCGGCCGGATGCGTCGCCGGCAGTTTCAGAGACGGATAATCTCCTGTCGAACTGTGGTTTTTTTTTTTTTTTTTTTTTTTTTTTTTTTTTTTTAATTAAAAAATTATTATTTTCTATTTATTTGATTAGGAATTCATGTTCTTCACGTGCCTTCCCCTTAATCCTGCAGCGCAGCACTTGGATCGCCCATTCTTGCCACGTCATCATCTCTGTGATCTCTATTTACCCCCCTTCCCATCTTCTACCTGCACTAAATTGTCATATCTCTTCTTTTTTAAAATTTATTTATAAAAAAAAAAAAAAAAAAAAAAACACTACCCAAGACTATCGACTGGTGTCTGGTAAGGAATAGAGATACAGTAATACGGTAAAAATTTCAAATTTATTTTTAGTCTCTTTTTGAATCCAGACCACACAGCAAGAAAAGTAAGTGTATGAGTATGAACAGATTTGGACCGTGAGAACAGGAAAACGGAAAATTTGCAAACTGGTCTTTCACTGTGTTTAGATTTGAGTGAGTTACGATAGGGCAAACTTGCGGTGAAACGGGGGAAAAAAACGATGTTTGGGAACGCGGTTCAGCAATTTTACATTTGAACCCGAGGCGTGATGTTAGCCGAATAGCTTCATATTTTAGTACTAAATTTATTATAGAGTTGATTTTTAAAAAAAGATTAAAAAAATTAATTAAATTACATTAAAATTCTTACATTTATCATTTTTTTCTAAATTATTTTTCCTAGTTTATAAAATAACGTATAATTTAAGGAAATATAATATATAATATGATTAAATAATTTATTTAATTCTCTTGATTTCTTAAAAAAATCAATTATGTTTTATAATTAAAACAAAAACGAGTATTGTTTTTCAACAAAAGCCATGGCCATTGCCGCACAGAGAGAGGAGGAGCATTGAAAAAAGAAAGGGCACCCATGCTCATGTTTTCATTAAAACATTTGTAAAACACCTAATAACTTTGGGTTTGCAAAAATATTCTAAAAAAATAAATGATAAAATTTAATTATGAGAGTTCACTCCAAACCCTTTTGATCTCCACAGTTATACTATTTAATTAATCTATAAAAATATATATACAAAAATTAAATAATATTCAATAGTCATATTTAACAAAATTTAGATTCAGCAATTTGTGTGAGAAATAGTAGGGAAAACACAAATGATAGTAATTATGAGAAAAATCCTATATGTATTATTTAATTAAATTCATGTCATTTCTAGTCTAAACCGCTTTTTAAATAATCGCACAAACAAGTTTAAATTTGGAAAAAAAAAAAATCATTTTTACCACTATCAATCCAAATATAAATAACATATGTTTTTGTTTGAGTTAACGTTTAAGAAATATGCTTATGTAAGTTAAGACAAAACTTATTTCACATATTTACCTTAAACATTATAAATTACTTTAAAAAATTAGCCTCTACTGATAACCCAAATAAACATTTACAATCTGAATTTTATTTTATCATGTGTTTGTAAAAGTTAGATTAAAAAAACCAATTATCCAAATGGCTTTTAATCTTTTATTATTGCAGGCCAGGGAAATAAATAAATAATAAACACTCGCAGGAAATTTCGCGGCTATCATTGAATTAGTTGACGTACGCTGTTCATATAAAAATTTATACTCATGTGTGTCTCGTGTGTGTGTGTGTTAGAGCCGTTCTTCTTCATTTATTTATTTTTCCTGCCCCTCGTCATTAGATAGTAAGCAGCTACGTGTGAGTTTAAATAAATTTATGATAATAAGGTAAACTCAAATTTTGAATTCATATTGTAAACTTGTAAGTGTTTACCTTTATAATTAACAAATAAAAATGGTCAATAAATTAGTTTAAATATATTTTAAATCTAATCACTAATATTAATTTATCAATATTTATAATTAATCATAATTATTATAAAAATTTTGATAAAATTTATGTATGAAGTCACTAAACATAATCAAATCTAGAAAAAAAAATTATAAATTAAATAAAGCTCAAGAAACGTTAGAGTATTATCATCTCTATAATCTTCAAATTACCTTTACCATTATAATCTCCATGCCCCATCAAAATTTCATATTCTTCAAATATAAATATATTCAATAGTAGTATAATTTTGATAAAACGTAATTTAATATTTTTAGATTATATATTTGTTAAAATTTCTTAACACGTAAATTAGCTATAGATCGATTTTGAAGGCTGAAAGCCTGAAACAGTCTTATTTTTACATATGAAAAATCGAATACCCACTATATAAATATGCCACTACTTGGTCATAATTAAAAGACCAAATTGATTTTTTTTGAAAGATTAAGGAAGTTAAATAAGTTATTTAATCATTTCATATGTTGTGTATCATTTGATTATATATTAGTTTATTAGTCAAATTAATTAGTTGAAGAAAAAATAAAAATAAAAATATTTTTAAATAAGCTAATTAATTTCTTTAATCCCTCCAAAAACAATCAATTAAATTTTATAATTGGGAGCGGACGGAGTATTACGTGTGTGCATACGCACCTGCGGAAGCAATATATCTTGTGAAATGGCTCATGTGGTCCCCTCCATATGGTGGGCCATGGATTCAGAAAAGAATTGGGTAGTTTTTTGTTTTTACCTCCGCTCTTAATTATAACACCTAGTTGACTTTTTTAAAGATATTAAGGAAGTTTGAATAAGTTACTTAATCATATTATATGTCTTGTATCTTTAGATTATATATTAGTTTATTAGTCAAACTAATTAGTTTGAAAAACAAAATAAAAATAAAAATATTCTAAAGTAATTTAATTAGCTTTCTTAATTTCTAAAAAAAAAAGTCAACTAGGCCTTATAATTAAGTGTATAGTTAGAAACTTAAACTCACCAAGTCAAATTTTTACAACAATGGTAAGATTTATAGAATATTGTAACTTACTACCTCCGATCCTAATTATAAGAGCTAGTTGACTTTCTTTGAAGAGATTAAGGAAGCTAAATAAGTTACTTAATCATTTTATATGTTAAATATTCTTAGATTATATATTAGTTTATTAGTCAAACTAATAAGTTTGAAGAAAAAATAAAAATAAAATACTTTAAAGTAATTTAATTAGCTTTCTTAATCTCTCCAAAAAAGTCAATTAACTCTTATAATTAGAATTATACTTATTGGGTGATTAATTGTCATGCATTTTGAGGGGGTTGAATGTGACTAAATAATATGAGCAAGTTTGAAAATGATGCATAAACGGCTTAATCAGAATAAACCATTTATGATGATAAAATCCTGCCCGCAGACAATTACTCGACATTATTGTCTGTGGCTTCAAATTACAACCCAATTATATACTCCTATTTATAGAAGTTTTTTGACCAAATTACGATACGATAGTAAAGATACATGGCTAAAATTAATTAACAATTTTGATTTCTTCCAGAACTATTAAGTCATTATAAACTATGTTTAATTAAAACTATTAATCTTGATATTAGAATCTCAAAGTCAAATATATCACCTAAATGAACTGATTTAACACTTCAGGTTAAAAAAAAAAAAAAAAACCTGATTCAAGACGTAGGCATGTTTTTTTAGAAATAATTTAAAAAGGTTTAACTAAATTTTATAACATTCTCATATCAATGATTTGAATAAACTTTTTAAAATATGCCATATCTTCATTGTGAAGCATCGTCCAAAGAAGGTTTTAAAAGGACTACAGTGTATACTCTATTATCTACAGTGACAAGGAAAACAAATTATAGGGGATTTTTTTGTTTATTGTTCTTCACCAAATTAAAATTTAAAACTTGGGTAAAGTATGATGGTGGCAATATTAATATCAATTCCAAAGTAAACTTGGAGAGGAAGCTACAGTCCCTATGAGTGATAACCTCGAAAAGAGGGTCCTCAGGGGCCCACTACACCTGTCAACGCCAAATTACAACCTGGAAAGCCATTCCCCACTTTTTCCATTTTCAATTTCGAGTAAAAAGGAAATTTGAATATGTTCCGACAAATGTTGTCCTACGTGGCCATATGGTTCAAATCACGAGTCTCTGTCCTCCTCCCTATATATACCATTCCCCTTTTCATTCTCCTCCGACCAGTTAGAATTATAAATATCCAAATTGGCTTCCGGCCCGCTCCTTCATTTCCAAAATGGGTAATTGCAGCACCTATTTCTCCGCCCATGTCGCCACCGCCAAAATCGTCGTCCATGACGGCACCCTCCAAGAGTTTTCCTATCCCGTTAGGGCTTCCTACGTCTTGCAGAAGTATCCCAAGTGTTTTATTTGTAACTCAGACGACATGGACTTCGACGTCTTCGTCACCGCCATCGACGAGGACGAAGAACTCCAACTTGGCCAGCTCTATTTTCTTTTGCCCCTAACCCGCTTACAGCATCGGTTGCGGCCCGAAGATATGGCCTCATTGGCGGTCAAAGCCAGCTCCGCCCTCACAAAAAGCGGTGGCGGTTGCAAATACGTCCGTGACAGGAAACAGATCATGTTTTCCGGCGAAGAGACGACAAGATCTTATAAAAGAGTTTCTCCGGGAGTTAATAATAGCGTTAAATCCAGGAGAGGGAGGAGTAGAGGAAAGTTTAAGGCTATTTTGAGTACAATATCGGAGTAGGGGTAAATTTCAGTCCAAAATGTGGATCGGTGATTTTTGTTTTTTAATTGTTGTATATAACCTTTTTTTTTTCCTTCGAGGAATATTCAATTCCTGAACATGACAAAGAGCTGGATGTTCCATGGAAACAAATTAAGTAGTGGGCAAACTTTGATCCGGTCAGTTTTGCGTGTTCTATCTTTGGCTGTCAGCCATCTCGCATATAGGTGTTCTTTTTTTAACGCACTGGTGAACATAAAAGAATGAAAGTCAACTGTGAAAATAGCCTAGCTGTAGTTATTGAATCCCCAAGGTTACAAACAGCAATTCATCTTTCTTAATTCTCATGGATGATCAGTGGAATAAATGAGGAAGATTTACAAAGATAATAGGGTTTAGGATTATATTAAAGAATGAGAGGCCTTGCGCCAACCTTGGAGGGGAGTGGGCACATTTAGGCATCAAATAAAGCAGAGTCTCGAACGCTAGAACGTGGTTAGTCTGGGAGACCACAACTTTAAAAAGGAATTAAGCGTCTAGAATGTGTATAAATAAAGAGAAAGGGATGGATGAAACAGAAAGCGGGTGATGTATGGGACAAAGAGCATAGCTTTATCGCGACGCAATTGATTTATGATGTGACAATAAATTCAACCAAACTTATTATAAAGATAAATACTTGTTTCTGCCAACGGAGCTCTGCTCATTCATATTGGGTTCATTAAGACATTTAAGAGGGAAAGAGATCTGGGACGGATAATTTAGCTGGTTGGGGGCATTTGACGTTGATGGGAAGAAATGATAGAGATTGAAATGATGGGTTTTGAGGAATAATGGCACGATAGAAGACGAAAAGCAAAGAATAATCTCAATTTGTCATATACTCATTGCCAGACGCAACAAAAACAGTAGAATCCACATGGAGGGATTTGCGGGTTCGGGTCAGACCCGGTCGTTGTCTCTGATGGAATTGTTCCCACGCGTAAATTTTTAGGAGAATCACTTTTAGAATCCAATTAAAAACAATAATATCAAAAAAGTTTCAATTACCAAATTGGAAAAGGGGATTTTAATCAGTTATTATTTCTAATTTATAGAATTTATTAATGTATTATTTTTTTCTTAATTGGGTTCTAGATGTCAGATGTCACCTTCCCTCCTCAAATTCAGATCACATTGGAGCTACGTACCCTCTGCAATTTGTTTTTTCGAGGACATACTGAAATCCTACCATGTCAAATGGTTACACGCCATACATCACTAATTTCCGTGAAGTTGGAGGTTGATACCCTCTGCAATTTGATTCATCAGATGATCTGAAGCCTGAAGGTCAATTTTTTTAAAACTTTTTGATTATTTTGATGAGATGAGATGAAAGGGACTGAATTATGAGTAACTATTGGCTTTTATGAGTTCTGATTCATTTATGGTTTGGTTTTATTGGCAGAGGAGTGGAAGGTAGCAGAGTGAATTTACTAATAGAGGCAGGAGGTGGCAGAGGCAGAGACGAAAGTTAGGCGATGCGTAGTTACAAGTTAGTAAACAGGGAATGTAGTTGCAAAATATAATGCTGCGAGTGGCACAGCTGTTAGGCAGAGTAATTACTAATTTGGCAGCACCAATTAGCACGGAACAGCATCGTTATTATCTGCATAATTACAGACATAATGAAGATTAGTAAAATATTAATCCCTTATTTGTCTTCGAAATTGAAGAAGTTGAATGAAGGAAAACAGCAAAAAAGAGTGTGGACATTTCGAGGCATGGTTGGATGGGAAGGAGGGGTCAGAAGAGGTAAGTAGAGAGGAAGTAGAAAGAGCCAGCTGGTGGAAATGGAATCCGATGCCCTTGAAGCTTTCATTTAGATTTTAGATCCCACATCTCTCTGCTTCAATTTTGGGCAGGTCTGAGTCTGAGTGCAAGTGGTACGTACCTACCACTCTCCGATTCATCCCGCAACACGCAAAGCAATCACTCACCGTATTGCTGTTACATGCGTGTCTGCTTCTTCCCAATTTGTTCCTTTGGGCCAGTGAATCTTCCCAGTTTACTGTAACAGGACAAACACCCCAACAGGCCACAGGATGGAATCAAACTATGTGGTCCTCACTTCTGTCTATTCTTCCTCCTAGACCTAGTTTTGTTTTCTTCTGCCCTCCGCGTTCGGGATTTTTTTTTTTTTTTTTTTTTTTTTTTTTTTTTTTTTTTTAAATTTATTTTTTTTAATATTATTTTGTCCCCCACGTAATTCCCAGGAAATTACTCCCAAGTGGGGCCTCATTAAGCCATACTTACCAGTTCCCTTTTTGGGACTAGGCCTGACATGCACAGTGGCTTCCATCACGCACTGTGATTTACCATTTCAGAATGTGAAGCACATGCCCAAATGCTTGCTGGACCCATGTGACCGGAATAATAATTAAAGTCTAAAGAGTCTGTTTGGAATAACCCAAAAAAAAACTCAGAAAAAATTCATCAGAAGTGAAAATTTGTTTTTTGTTTTTTTATGTTTGAGATAGTTTCATATTTGATGGGTTTAAAAGTCTGAAACTATTATTTTTGTGAAGCTACACCTCTTTGCTTCTGATCTCATCACCAAAAAGCCATCGTTACCCTTAAACACAAATCACATAGGAAAAGTCCATAAAAAAAAAAAAAAAAAAAAAGTTCATCAGATGCAAAAGTTATTTCTACCACCATTATCCCAAACCGGTTTAAAGGCAGTTTTTCAATCGTAATTTACGGTATATAAGTAAACAATGTGTGATAAGTTTTATCTCAAATAAATACTTGTGGGATCCAAAAGTGATCACATACCATTTTATTCTCATTCACCCTTTTTTCCCGTTTGTAATGATTAATGATTAGTGGCTTCCATTTTCATTCTGTAACCAAACAAATGCCGAAAGTTTCGACAAAACGTAATGAGGACCCTACAAATGGAAGCCACTGCGTGAAGATGGTCCATGGAATAATATTCAGCATTCTTTGAATAGGTTTATTGTGCAAGGTCAAAATATTACAAGAGCCCCTCTGGAAGATCATATCAATGTCCATTTATTTTTCCTCCCGCAAGTGGGCGTGTATGGACTTTCTCATTCATGATCACACCAACAAACTCCTTAATATAATTAATGAAAGGATTAAGTTCAACAAATTAACTATTACTTCTGATCTTTGATCTTAAATGTAACACCTAATCCTACATCTAAAATTGGAGGACTACCATATATTTGTTTTATATTTAGAGTAATGTGGAGTCTTGAAACTTTGTTAAGAATACACCTTTGGTCCTAAATATAGAATAAAATTTATTATAATTTATATTAAAAACTTTATGATATAATTAGAACCGGAAATAGTAATTAACAAAACAGAGTTATCGTAGGGGTGCTAATGGCCCTGATGGAACATAAAAATTTCCTATAGAGAGTTTATGAATTCAAGTCCACGTTTAACATTATGCTTGATGGTAACTATTCTTTAAATAAATAAATAAAAGTCGCCGTAGGGGTAACAACTTGTGGCCTCCACCACATAAACCTTCTAGTGTCGTTTAACAAGTGACGTCTGCGGTGGGTCTAAACGTCAAAGAATGGTTTTGCAAACTCACAAGCTTGGGACCCACGGGCTATAGATGGGTTATGGCTCTAAAACCATCGTCGTCTCTCTCTTTTTGCCCGCATATCCAGAAACATGGGTCCGGTCCTCCCTCTCTTTGCACCGGGCCCACCGCAACACGCATGTGCTGCCCTTCCAATCTTCACCCTTCAATACATCTTACCCTCCGAAACTAGCCACGTCATTGCCCTAAAACCTCTTTGGCAGATGTCGTCAGACCTTGCGTATTATTTCCTCACGGGTTTAAGATTTCATAAACTCCATGCGACCATGCGTGCATGTCACGGAGAAGTTTCCATACACCATACACTAGAGCTAAGAATTAGGGTCGGTTTCTGACTATAGAGGTACCGAAATAAGAAAAATATCTTTTTTTAAAGCGCCCGATAAGATAGTCAAAATTCGAGGGCCTCTACGGCCCGAAAATTACTATTCCAAATTTTAACTATTTTTTTTTTTGGGTTTTTTCCAAAGAAATATAATTAGTAAATTGTAACCATTAAAGTTTTAATCTATCAAATAAATATTATCAACACTAATATCTAAACAATACAAATTATCAAACAAATAAATAATTGGTTAGAGGGTTTTTCCTGGATTTTAATTAGCAGTTTTGTCTTTCAGTTCCCTCAGAGGCCCTAGCTAATTCATGTATGGCATGTATGTATATACACATTAATTGCGTTGATCCAAGCATTAGTTTCTTCCCGACTTACTCTTGCCATCATATATATTCCAATCGATCAAGACAAGAAACCCAATTGTAAGACAATGCAACTTCAATTCACATTTAGTTTCTCATCTTGGATCACATCTACTGTATGTCATCAAATGTGTATAAAATTTCCAACACATCTGTCATTATGTATTTTCTTATTTTAAAAAAAAAATGAAAATCTTTACGAATGTGGCCTAACGGGCCGGACGAGAACCCTGCAGTGGCCGGGCCCGATTAAGCCCGGGCCCTACGGGGCCGCCTGCAGGGCCAATTTCAAATTTCAGGCTTATTTTTCAAGCTCAAACCTTACAGGACCAGGGCTTAAACGGGCCAACCCGAGGCCCGGCCCGATTTCCCGGCTCTACCATACACCGATCCAAAGCATACATATTTTAAGAAACTTTAATTTTAAAATTTTATTGTTTAACAAAATAAAACGGAATAAAAAAAATATGAGTCACTTTTCCTCCACTCACAGTTGCTCGTTTAAAAGATGAGCATTGATACATCCTAAAATATTTTGTATATCTAATATCTTAAATTAATTAATTTCTAATCCTACATTTAAAAATATTTTTTCTGTAACATCAATATCCTAAAATAAATTTTCAATGATATCAATATTTTAAGTTAATTATTTTTTTGAAAATATTTTTTCAATACTCAATATTTTAAGTTAATTAATTTTTAATCTATGGAGTGCTTTTTGTAAGAGAAATCTTTTTTATTTAGAGATGAGCAATGTATTGTACATGTTTTGGATGAGCATGAAACGTGGGATCATTTATGGCCTTCAAAACCATTCCCTTGATGCGCTTGGTGCGAATTTCAAATAGAGCTAATGATGCCTCTATTATTCAAATTTCCAGATAGATCCCTAAAGAAGAATCGTTCCAGCTTATGCCTATGGAATGGATCAATAACTATAAATAAAAGGAAAATGTATTTTTTAATTCATCTTGTTACTATAATTTTTTTTATTTATGTTTGAGAAATGTATGTCCAGTTTAAAATATTGTCTTATTTTGAATAAAAAGTACATAGGTCGTAGGTGGATTTTCTAGGGAGTCAATAATGGAATGAGACAACATTTTCACCTTTGAACCTGAAATAAATGGTCATGGAACACTATTTATTTTCGATTTCCCAGAGCGATGGGGCTGAAAAATCTGCCAAACGTTATTGTGACGTGGCTGGTTTTGGATTGTGAGATACGAACCAAGGGACTAGTGGCATTGCTGCTTGTAATCGGTCGAAGCAATGAGTTAATGAGTTAAAGGTTAATGGATTAACTTTTAGTCAATCTGCGGTCAAACTTGTGGGAATCAAAAATTAAAGAATAATTTTAATTCTTACTCATTCAAAATCAATTCAATAGCTTAGATTATTAACATAAAAATCATATACTTATCCAACCCTTTCTACAATTTTTTTTATGACATGTATAATCGATCATCTAATGGGATATATAGTTTTTCCAAAAGTGCATCCCACACTAAGTGTTTTTGTATGTGTAAAAGTGACTATGTGGTTACAAAAATGGAGCAAAAACACATATTCCGTTAAAGTAATTGTGGCCCCCGCCAACATAAAGTAACTAAATATGTGACTTTTGCTCCATTTTTTTAACCACATAGTCACTTTTTCACCTAAAAAAATCACTTAGTGTTGGATGAACTTTTGAGAAAATCGCACGTATATTTTTGCACCTTAACCCATAATTATAAATATTGTTCCAACAAATTATCAAAATAGATAGATGATAACAAATTATTCATATCTATAATCCTTTCACTATTAACTAATAGTCATTAACACAAAAAGTATCATTAACTTTAATTAATATTGTCATTTACCCCATAAAAATATTATATTTTTTTTAAAAGAGCAACCTGGTCAACCGGCCAACTTACCTAGGTTGAGTTCGGGTTGACCAGGTTGAGACGGATCTCCACGGTTTACACAAAAATTCCGGTTAGGGACCTGCCCAACCCAATTTCTTGGTCAAGTTGCCGGTTTCTAGATTAATTCATCCGGTCTGATCCAGATTTGATAACTTTGTATTTTGTTGTTAGTCTACCAAGATGTTCCGCACTAACATTTTAAGTTCATAGCTGGCCAGCTTTAATCCAGGTAAGGTTGAGTCGATGATCGTGGACTAGATGAATTAATTCGTTATTTTAATTTGTGAATTAGGATATGATTATTTAAAGTTTTAATTTATGTAATCTCAAGCTTAAGCTTAAGTATCCCTCTTACGTCATCCCTCTCGGTCTCTTGCGCTTGCAGTTGCGAGCATAAATGAATAATCAATTTCCTTGGGATCTTGATGACGTTGATTTGCGTTCACTATCCTAGATCGATGGAGACATCGCCGCCTGTAACAGAACTCTTAGGGTATGTTTGGTTGGGGGGAGGGGAGAGAAAATGGAAAGAGAGAAAAGTTATTTGTGGTGGGGCCCACAAAAATTTTCTCCCCTTTTAATATTTTCCCTCCATTTTCCTCCTTCTTCCCTCCCCCAACCAAACATACCCTTAATTTATTGACGAGGCTGATGAACTGTGAGGGCTTCCTTTGTACGAAAAAAAAAAAAAGGGGGGGGGAGGGGGAGGAAATTAAAAGTGGGCTGCGTGAAAAAACTTAAGTTGGATTTAAAACATTGAGAAAAATGGGGTTAAAAGCTGTAAAATTTTTTTACTCTTTTATTTTACATGTTCTCTATATTAAAATTATAAAACCCCACTTTTTCAATTTTTTTCAATCTAACTCTTTAAAAATTTTCTCTCATCTTCATTCCATTACCCTAAAGGGATAACCCGTCAAAGAGCAACTTGAAGAACAATCGAAAGTGGATGCATCCAAAAATTGTTGTGGCCTCCGCATGTAAAGAATATAATGGAGACATTAGTTGAGTTAAAGTGTTAGCATTAAAATGAAGGGGGACTCTGTCATTTTGGCTAACTCCAAGGTTGAGTTTCATAAAACTCAATAATACATTATTATTCGCCCCGTCACCAAAATGGACTGGTCAGGGTCTATCATTAATTATATACTACGTATAAGGATACTAATAAGAAGTGGAAAAGTGCACGCTGATCTTTTTTTTTTTTTTTTTTTTTTTTTTGTTGAGTTAAAATGGTGATAAAGTGTGCAACCACTCCGGACCGGGAGTTGTTTAACGGTAGAGCCCTCCCCAAACGAGTGACTCCAATGATTGACCATTTCCACTTTATTAGTGGGGGAACGTCCTGGGGCCTAACTAACTACCGCTAGGTCAACCCACATTGGGTTAGTGCACGCTGATCTTTACGGAGCGTCGAAACTTACTCATGCACGTCTACAAATATTATGACCCCCTATTTTCTCATATTCTTTGGTTTCAAGTCATTTTTCCCCCCTTTATCTTATGTATGTTGTTAAAGAGAAGCTACTGAGTTTGGTGTTGTCACTTGTCAATGTGATGGCCATAGAAACCATCTCCATTTGACACACGCACTCTTGTCACTCCCAGTTTCATATTCTTTTTTTTTTTTTTTTTTTTTTTTTTTTTTGTCAATAAATTATTAGAATCTTGCCTTTTGGTTCGGTATTCATCACATACACACCCACACTCTTGTCAATCCCAGTTTCATCTTTTTCTGTCAACAAAGTATTAGAATCTTGCCTTTTGGTTTGGTATTCATCACACACACACCCAGACTCGTATCAATCCCAGTTTCATCTTTTTCTGTCAATAAAGGATTAGAATCTTGCCTTTAATTTGGTTTGGTATTCATCTTTTCAGTCTGTACTGCTGTCATCAACTTGTGTTACTGTACTGACTTTTTTCTATTCAGGAAAAAAAGGTGGAAATCGTATTCTTTTTTCACAATCTGGAGTCTTTTTTTTTTTTTTTTTTTTTTTTTTTTTGCAATCTAATGCAAGTATCCCTTTTTCCTAGTATTGTGCTGATTTTGGATTTTTCCACAATTTTCCCAAGTTAATAATACGGATTGGCTCGTTGCGAGAGATATTTAAAAAAACTAAATATTTTTATTGAGCATCTTTGATTTTCAGTCTTAGAAGAAAAAAAAAAAAAAAAATTTTATTTATTCATATAAATTTTGTATTCAGTGTCCGAATATTGGCCTATACAAGGGCTACTTGGATTGCTGTAAATAATAGGAGAGAAAAGGAAAATCGGATTTTTCGTTGGCGGTGGCCCGTGGCCGTTTGGTTGACCATTTTTCTAGGAATTTTTTTTTTCCAATGGCGTCCAATTTTCTTTCACTCATGTGAATATTTTTTCCTTCCATTATTGGCGGGAACCCATTTTCCGACGATAGTAAATTCCCAAATAACCCCCCCCTTTCTTCTTTAACCGTCACCGAAATTGTTGCTAATGAAGTTTTAGTTCTCAGTAGCTAATTTCGCACGCAGATCTAGACCCCATGGCGGTAAAGATTTTTCATACGTAGACCCCAAATGCCTCCCACTTCCGTTTTCGATCGTTGCGGATGAAGATTTTTTAGATGCAGGCTCAGACCCCATGGTGGTGAAGATTTTTCAAACCTAGACCCCAAACTCCTCCTACTTCCATTTCTGATCGTTGTTGATGAAGATTTTTCAGACGTAGACCCCATCACAATGAAGGCGGAGGAGTTGCTGATGAGGGAAGAAGAGAAGTGAGTGTGAATTGCGGGTGCACAATCAAGTATGCACTTTGAGTGTGCACTGCGTATGAGTTAAAATAATATTTTATCTTCAAGGATAAAATGGTATTACGCCTCATTTTTCTATCTTATTTTTTTTTTCAAATTATTATTTTTTCTATCAACCTATTTTGTTTTCCATTGCGAACCAAATACATTGAAACAAAATATTTTCCGTTTCATTCCATTCTTCTGATTTTTATTTATTTCCATTTCTTCGGTACAAACAAGCCTAGTACCATCACCTCATCGAGATTTTCCCTACATCTCAATCACCATTAATTAAATTAGGGAAAATTACACACAGGTCCTAAAGAACAGAGATAATTACGTATAGGTCCCTTCAAATGACAAAGGGACTTCTGTGTAATTATTTGTGAAAGTAAAACTTTTTTACCCATAGTGCATAAAAAAGGAAACAATTAGAGCAAACATTTCGTGCACGGGAGAACTGGATTTGTCAAAAAGGGAAAAACGTAGAAATAACAGAGGGACTACTTTGTTTTATGACATGGTACTCTGTTTTTTGGGAAGGTAACAGAGGAATAACACGGGGACTACTGTTTTTTATTGGTTTCGATTGAAAAAATCCACGTTTTCAAAACTTGTTGTTAAAATAGGAATTTGCTATTGTAAATATAGAATTTCTTGTTGCAAATGGCCCTGGACCTCGTGAACCGAAAAAATCCAGGTTTTCAAAACTTTTTGTTAAAATAGGAATTTGTTGTTGTAAATATAGAATTTCTTGTTGCAAATGGCCTCGGACCTCGAATTGACAAAATCCAGGTTTTCAAAACTTGTTGTTAAAATAGAAATTTCTTTGTTGTAAATATAGAATTTCTTGTTGGAATGGCCTCTGGACATAAGAATTGACAAAATCCAGGTTTTCAAAACTTCTTGTTAAAATAGGAATTTGCTTTGTTGTAAATATAGAATTTCTTGTTGCAAATGGCCTCTGGACCTCGAATTGAAAAAATCCAGGTTTTCAAAACTTGTTGTTAAAATAGGAATTTGTTGTTGTAAATATAGAATTTCTTGTTGTAAAGGGCCTCGGATCTTAGAAATGACAAAATCTAGGCTTTCAAAACTTGTTGTTAAAATAGGAATTTTTTGTTGAAAATATAGAATTTCTTCTTGCAAATGGCTTCCGGACCTCATAATTGACAAAATCCATGTTTTCAAAACTTCTTGTTAAAATAGGAATTTCTTTGTTGTAAATATAGAATTTCTTATTGCAAATGGCCTCGGACCTCAAAATTGACAAAATCCAGGTTTTCAAAACTTCTTGTTAAAATAGCAATTTGTTGTTGTAAATATAGAATTTCTTGTTGCAAATGGCCTCGGACCTCTAAATTGACAAAATCCAGGTTTTCAAAACTTCTTGTTAAAATAGGAATTTGTTGTAAATATAGAATTTCTTATTGCAAATGTTCTCTAGACCTCAAAATTGAAAAAATCCAGGTTTTCAAAAATTGTTGTTAAAATAGGAATTTGTTGGTTGTAAATATAGAATTTCTTGTTGCAAATGGCCTGGACGGACCTCGAATTGACAAAATCCAGGTTTTCAAAATTTGTTGTTAAAATAGGAATTTTTTTGTTGTAAATATAGAATTTCTTGTTGCAAATGGCCTTTGAACCTCGAATTGACAAAATCCAGGTTATCAAAACTTGTTGTTGAAATAGGAATTTCTTTGTTGTAAATATAAAATTTCTTGTTGCAAATAGCCTCTGGACATCAAAATTGACAAAATCCAGGTTTTCAAAACTTCTTGTTAAAATAGGAATTTGCTGTTGTAAATGGCCTTTGGACCTCAGAATTGAATTACCAATGATTTACCATATATGGGGACAAGTCAAAATCAAATTTTAGGTACTAATCCTTGCTAAACTTGATGAATTCACCAAGGTCAAGCAAGCAAACATTGAGGCATAATAGTAAAATAACACCCTTAGGATTTTGAAGAATGTGTAGCAAACAGACTTATGCAACTGAATGTCAATTTAAGATAATGAAGAACCACCAACAGTACTCAAATTTAGAATCAAAGATTTAATTTCTCGCACAAAGTGGCAGTAAGTCAAACAATTGTAAAACCATTCATGCATATAACATTTCTTGTTGCGATATTCAACATTGGGCTCTAAGGCTAGTCAAAAAATAATTATTATTTGCTCTAAGGCTAGGCAAAGTTTGTACATTCACTTCCAATTATATACATTGGCAAAATAAGGTCATATGAAAGTCAATACTTTCAACTACTTTACAATAAAACTACATCTATTTCTTCTTCTTCGACTGCTGGTTGCCTGAAGAAGGTTGCTTGGTTTCAAGTCTCAATGGATGATATTTCCAGAATGTATATACTTTAGCCCACGAAGAATCTGATACAAGAAGTACTGTAAGAGCATCCATAAGTTCTGTGTCATGTAGACATCGGTAAACTCTCTACGCAACGGTGGTGGAATCACATCTCTCAAAGCAATTACCTGTTATGCATAGATTTTAGAAATGGGTTTCAATTCCCAAAAGGGGAGAAAATTAGAGGATATTACCATGTAGGAATCAAATTCCTCTAATGATATTTGGCAAGTAATTTGTTAAAAAGGCTTTTAAAATTTTATAACATGGATTTCCCAAATCAGAAAGTTATGGTCAACCATTGCCAATAATAGGAGATAAACTCGTAGTCCGAACCAAATTTTACCATTTATTATGGACATCTATATCGCTACAAGCCTACTCAAAATTAACCACTCATTTCAATCAATAATGGGAAGCGAGAAATAAGTAATTTACTATAGATTTCCGATGAATCGAAACAAAACAATGAGACAATAAGATAAACCCCAATTATACGCCATATCTGAAATTCACTTGTCGGAGAGAGATACACACATTTTCATGATCCAAATGCCGAAGAAGCTTGATCTCACGGAGCGTGCGCTTAGCGTCCATGAGATTGTCAAAAGCGTTCGCTATCTTCTTCACAGCCACCAATCCAACAGTGGCGACCAATGAGATAGAGCTAAGCAAAAGAGTTAAGGATAACAAACTATGTAACATCAACTACCAATAATTAAAATGCACCTATTTACATTTCAACAAGCAGTCAGTCTCCAAAAGGAAACAAGTATGGCAACGAAATTTGATGCTCAAAAAATTAACCTATCCCCTAGTTCAAGCACTACAAATAATACTTCTGGTCTTCAAGAACTACAGCTGCACTAGAAAAACCATAAGATAATGTACACCTCCAAATCCTAAGATCATGTACCAAATTGGTTAGACGATAAACAGAACCATAAAATCGGTCTATTTAATAAATAAGAAGAAAAGAAGAAGAAAGAATTATCAAGAACAAGGGACGCCAATGGAAGGATACTTTCAATACACCGCTGGTGTTTGTTAAGCTTCGATAGCTTGTCCACAAGAATCTGCTCACTGAACACGCTATTCATCCCAACTCTAGATAGCTCCCAATCTACCTGCTAGTCGGCCCCTGCTAGGAACAGTATAAGCCAAACCCTACGGGGACCCATAAATCATGGGAAAAGAGGAGAACTGATTCTTTATTTTGGGACCCTACAACCCTAGAACACAATTGAAAAGAAGCCAAGAATTGGGAAGTTACTTGAAGCATACCTTAGCAAGATTAAAGACCAAACCAAGAGAAACTTCAAAGACAAAGCCAACGAATCTCAAAAATTGAGCAAATGAAGAGCATGGATAACTAATTGAGCAGAAATACAAAACCTCACTAATGTTAGAAACTTAGAGCGGATAGAAACTACCACATTTTTGACAAATCACAGAAACTCAAAGATGAAACGGAGGGAAAGAGCTGTTCGTGTTAGTTCTAGTTAATTTAGACGAAAGGTGGTCAATTTCGGAAAACCCTACAAAAAGATCATTGATTTACAAGATAAAAATAGGATAGATTCGGCTCAAAACCTAAGAAGAGATGGACAGAAAACAAGCACCCAGAGAAAAAGGAGAGCAACAAGAAGACGAAAATGAGGTACAGGAGCGAGGTTTGAGTTTGGAAGACATGAAGGTTAGATTAGTAATTTTACTTTCACAAATAATTACACAGAAGTCCCTAGGGACTTCTGTGTAATTTTGTCATTTAAAGAGACCTGTGCGTAATTATCTCTGCTCCTTAGGACCTATGCGTAATTTTCGCATTAAATCATACACACACGACACCTAGTGGCAGATCTGGAAAGAAATATTTAGGGGGCCAACTATATACTCATTAACTAATTAAAAAAATATTTACGGGGTTAAATGTATACTCATTAACTAATTAAAGAATGATATTTGAGGGGCTAAATGTATAATAAAAGTATTTTAACAAGTCTAATACTCCCTCCGGTCCTAATTATAAGACAACATTTGGGGGTTAGTTTTGGTCCTAATTATAAGACAACATTCTAATTTTTATCAATTTCTTCCTAAAATGCCCCTATTTTATTCTCTCAAGTGTGTTTGGTTTTCAGTGAGTATATGTATGTGGATGCCTAGACTCTTCCAATCAATGAAACGTTTAAAGATATATATATATATATATATATATGCATGTATGTCTGTGTGTGTGTATGTGTTTCTATATATGTATATATGTGTGTGTCTACACACACATATACATGTGTTTGTGTGTTTCGTGTATATATATATATATATTTGTGTGTTTACACATAAATATATATAGACACACATACGTGTGTGTGTGTACATATATGTATGTATGTATATATGTGTGTTTCTGAGTATATATGTATATGTGTGTGTCTATCAATAAATATGTGTGTATATATGTACATATATAAACACACACACACACACACATATATAAATATATTTGTGTGTGTGTATTTATATGTGTGTGGATTTATGTACACATACACACACATATATATATGTATTCATACACACATATAGTAAGATCATTATTTCAATTAGGTAGTGTGTGGGAAGGAAAATTTTATGTTGGAAAAATATGTGGCAAGAGCTATTGATTTATTTTTACTTATGTCATTTTAAATTTATATAAGGGCACTTTAGGAAAATGAATAAAATTAACTAATTTAACTTCTTTCCTTAATCTCCACAAAATCGGTTAAATATGTCCTATAATTAGAACCGGAGGAGTATATAAGATAATATACTTTTTTACATTATGTTAAATTTTTTTAAAAAAATTCTAAACACTTTTTTTTTTTTTGGGTTGATACATTAAGCTCCGCCATTGACGAGACATGGGTCCGCACACGCATTTATGACTTAGCTGTAGTTGAATTGTTATTCACCCTGTAACAATAAAATTAATGTAACTTTAGTCAAATAAAAGAAATGTCAATAATTACTTTCTTAATTTAATGTTTGAATTTAAATAAGTTGATAAACTTAAAAAGAAAATGTTGATAAACACAGTCAATTAATAGTCATTCTTCCAAGGGAATTCTAGCGTTTATTAGAAAATACTCCAAATAATATGACCTGTCAAATGAAAATGCTAACGTTTATAATAGAAAGTACTCCAATGTAACAATTTGGAAGTTACCATAGTAAAATATCATTACTTTTAACCCCTAATATAATTTTCGTTGTGTGCGAGCTTTTAAACACTTGTACGTGTGTACTGTTGCCGAACTGAAATAGAGATGTTGATGACCCTTATGTTTGTTTTGATTAATTTTTAAAAAATAATTTTTACGATATATAATATTAACAAATGAGAAGAGTTTTATCTCAAAATGTCTCTTAAACAACGGTGAATATTATCCATTGAAAGTATATGTTTAATCTATATTTGACAATTCATAACGGTGATTAATGAATTGCTTTGATGTCTAGCATTAGTATCATAATTTTGATTAAAGGTCAACAGATAGCGATAGAGTGATTGGAAAATGTGATTTGACCTCGCAGAAAATGCCTACTTTTATCCCTTTTTAAATAAAAGAAGTATTTACGTACCACGCCACGTTGACTCTCTTACAGATTATATTGTAGTTAAATGCTTCACATAATAATATAGTAGTATCGTTTGAACACAAATATTCGAAAATTGTTGCCAGTCGTATTTTTCTGTAATATATACGAATAATGTGGGGTCCTTGTTATAGAAAATAAAAGATAAGAAGGCAATACACTAGTCGTCATTCATACTACTGTTTCGATTTGGAGTCATGACGAGACTTCGTTGTCTATTTATTTATGTAAGCGTAGTAACCTATTTGGCAGCCAAGATAAACATAATACAAACATACATTCAAATATCCTGTTTATGAAAGTTATATTTGCTATACCCACTTATTTTTTTACGGACAAATCAGCAACATGTCACTGTAAAATGATTTTTTTTTAGATATCTAATACTCCATCTGGTCTTAATTATAAGACATAGTTGACTTTTTAAAAGAGATTAAGGAAATTAATTAAATTACTTTAGATTATTTTTATCAATAAACTAATATAGAATCTAAAGATACATCACAAATGAAATAATTAAATAATTTATTTAGTTTCTTTAATTTCTTCAAAAAAATCAACTGTATTTTACAATTAGGACAGGAGTAGTATGATATTTTAAGAGGGAATCATAAACATACGTTACAAAAACGGGGGAAGTAATTGAATAATAACTCCCTTTTATAAAAAATTAAAGCAAGATTGGTAGGAGGAATAACGGATGGAAGAAACTCTGAAGTAGTTAATTATTTACAAATTAAAAGATTTTGTTAACTATAATTTCATGTTCTATCTATAAAATATTTTATGCGTGAAAGATGAGAAATTTCGTGGTCGTGATCGTGATCGGCGGCTATTTGGCCTCCCCGGTGGGCATTTCAGATAAAGTTACACTTTTATATAATGTAACTTCAATACATATTTGGGGCGAAAAAGTTCCATTCTTTGTGGTTTGTCTATTTGCAAAGTCCAACACTTTCGAAGAGCCGAGAAAACATTAAATAAGTAAATAACGAGGCAAGAATGGCAAGTTCTAGAACTGTTTTAGAAAAAATAATTTATTTGTCAAATCAGTGCGGTTCGTTCTCAAATCTCGCCCCTCCCTCCCTTTCTCTCTCTCTGTTCTCCGATATCCTCCTGGGATTCTGCAATTGCAATGGGACTGTGTGTTTCGTCTGAGAGTAATGAAGGCGCGAAATCTTGTGAAGGGAGTAAAGGCAAAGGCAGAGGAGCTGCTGAAGAGTCGTTCAGAAGACCATCGGCGATTATGGTGATGGATTTGGAGGGCGGATTTAAAGAGTTGAAGCAGCCAGTGACAGCGAGCTCCGTGATCGCCGATCATCCGAATTGTTTCTTGTGCAATTCCGAATCGATATACCTGGGGACGTGTTTGCCGCCGGTACCAGAGGATGAGGAGCTTCGTCCCGGCCAAATCTACTTCGTCCTCCCACTCTCTCAAGCGCATCAACCTCTGTCCCTCTCTGCTCTCTGTGATCTCGCCATAAAAGCCGCCTCTGCTCTTCCCTGATCATTGCCTCGTTTAGTGGTAATGTTTTCCTGTAAAATTCAATTCATTTATTGTTGCCCTCTCTCTCTCTTGGTAATTTTTCCCTTCCTCTTACCTATTTTTCTGTATCAAAGATGGTACTCCCTTTTAGTCCTAAATATAAGAATTGTGCTACAAACTTTTTCTTATATTTAGATTTAGGATTGATGTAATATCATGTAATCTCCAATATCATTATGGCCAAAAGCATGGAATGTTAAAAATTTTAATCATGCACCTCTGAACTGACAGAAATTCTGCATATGTGTGTTTTTTTTTTTTTTTTTTTTTTTTTTTTTTTTTTTTTTTTTTTTTTTTTTTTTTTTTTTTTTTTAAAAAATGATGATAATGAATGCTCCAAAATGAATATTGTTGTTATTTGTGCTTTGAGTAGCCTCTTTTATAACGTTATGGTAAGTAATGAGAAGAGAATTCTGGAGGGAGAATATGGATGAAACCAAAAGAAAGGGGGCGGTTTTGGAGGATCTTACTTGTCAGTTGACAGTGAAATGCAGGGTTCAATAAACTTTTTTTTTTTTTTTTTTTTTTTTTCAATTACCTCTGCCTCTGCGTCTCCATTTAGTGTTTAGAGATAATCAAGTGCTGTGGGATGAGTGTTGATGAAGTTGATTGTGGGGAACACATTTGATATGAAGCCTCACTTGTTATATAACTCTGGAAATGTTATTTAATTCCTTACATGAATTGTTTTTGTATATAGTAGTCAAAGATTCCCAGGCCTGTCCCCGAATTAAGGAGTGGATACCTTATTTCTTGAGGACTAAGCTATTGATGGAAATGGGAAGCAAAAGGAAAGTAATTATAAACATAAGACAGATGGATAATAACAGAGGGTACTGGTGAGAGAGAACCTCCGGTTCCGACAAGGCATCCACTTGACATATGCACACATGCCCTCCCCATTTTTGACGGCCATGCTGTCACGCGCTCGTCTTTTGCAAAACAATAGATAAATAAAGTAAAATAAAAACCAAAACCCTGAACACCTGTCAGCATTTTACCCCATGTATTTTGCCATTTGTGAAGAGACTCTTCTTCGGTTTTTCCCCCTTCTAGGCACATGTATTCTCCTGTGAGGGGTCACACGCATGGTTTTCTGGTTACAAGGTGACATATGATTTTTTTTTTCTTTTTTTCTTTTTTTATCTGAAAAAGTTTAGGTGTGTTGTCCACCGGTCACAAGTAGGGCAGACGGCCCAAGGCTCTTTGAGCATTTACGAAGTGCATTTACGAGATCGCTCTACCAAAGGAGCTTCTTACAACGGAGGAATCGAACCCTCTTCCTTTTGAGACTTGGACCCATTCCATACTATCTGTGCCAACTCTCATTGTCACTTGAAGCCCATTACTCTGCGACCATTCAATCAATAGAAAAAGAGCATGAGTGAGGGTTGAGGCTGTATATACCACAAAAGCCCATTCCCGGCCCTTGAACTCCGTGTAATTGCTGATTGCTGACTACTTTCTCATGTTTTAAACGTAGGAATTAGTTAATGAATTTTTATTTTAGGCCTAAATATTGGGTATTAGACTTCATTTGTGTCTTATAAGATGAGAGGAATTATGAAAAGCAATTATGGTGAGGCCATTGATACAGTGCATGTGAAACCAAGAGCTCCAATATACCGGTATGCAGAGCTGCATGTTAGCCGATGAGTCTAGCATGAGTTTATTCTCTAATCTAATTTCATTTTCAACCACCAATCCATATTTATATTTTCCAATCCCGTTTCTACCTTGGAGTCATTTAGATGTAAATGTAATGTTTAGCGTTACCAAGGCTGGTGGTTGAGAGTTGACTCACCTTTCTTTAATTAATTTTTTTAGTTGACTGAATTGGGGAGGCTGTTTTTTTGGACTCTATAGATTGACCCTCAAATACAAAATATGGACTTAATTATTACCCACTGTTTTCATAAAATGCCCAAAAATCCCACCCCTCATAAGCATATAAATTTTCTACTAGAACCTCTTGTTGTGATTAAAGGATCACATTGAAATATAAGAAAAATACTAATATTATTGATCCTTAAATCTCAACATAGTATCAAAGCTAGGTTACTTATGTTAAATTAGTTGTCATATTGTGACAGTTGAGTGATGGGAAAGTTTAACATTCGTTGTGCCCTTCCTAACAAGTGGTATTAGGGCAAGTCTTTTAAAGAGAATAATCACCTCTATTTTATTTACTACTTTTATTGAATTCATATGATCCTTTTCGTTTGGAAGATTTAATATCTATTACATCATTCTCAATAAGTGGTGTTAGAGTCAGGTTGCTTAAATTGACTGGTTGTCATATTGTGACCAACTTAGTGATAGGAAGGTTTACCATTTGCTACCCCATTCCCAACACCTCCACATACTAGCAGGTCAATCCCATAATCTCAATTTTAATATTAATATAGTATATAGTGAAATATAAAATCCTTATCTCATAATTATCTTTATCTTCTTCTTTTTTTTTTTAACTGCTTCATTATTGGTATGAACTCTGATGTTAAGGCGGAGGCCAGTGGAATTTATTAATACAGTCAAAGATATATGCATAATAACATGTTAGTAAATTCAGCTCTTCAAAGACTAATCACTCATTATTATCAATGATGAATGCGCCCTGAAGTATCAATCAGAGTCTAGACCTCCCTCGAGTACAAATAGGTCACACTTGAATATCTGTAAAAACCAAGAAGTCGTTTGTCGTGATCATTATTAAAAAAACATCAAATTGATTAAAAAAACTGACAAGACCCTTACTAGTAGTATCATGTGGCCTCCATGGTGCTTAGTTTCTTTGAACCCAACGCAGATTCGGCACACAAAAAAATTCCAAACACGAAATGCAGCAAATGCAGCTTGTACGCCTCCAAAGGGGTTTTCCCAACCAGGATTGACGGGCTTCACTCCTTGCTCACAAACTTCTGTATTACTTCCGCTTGCTATTTTCAAGAATACGCACTCCTAATTCTTTTGCCTAAACACGATAAATTCTTCTCTGTCAATGAAACGCAAGGTTAGCATCTTTCATAACGAACGTGTCAATGAAACGCAAGGTTAGCATCTTTCATAACGAACGTGTCAATGTGGATTAACTAACTAATCGTTAATGAGAAAGCGCTAAAGGGCAATGCGGATTAACTAACTAACCGTTAATGAGAAATCGCTAAAGGGACGTGTCTTGTGTTTTAATTTGTGAGGGGTCAGAGACGCATGTTCTGGTGAGACTCGTCAACTGATACTTATTGAGCCATTGTAACCCTAAAGACCATCATTTCAACTAGCATTGTGAGCTCTCATACCGAATTCAGTCAACTATTTTTGAGCATTCAATCAATAGAAAATACTCATTTCCCTTTAAGTCCGTGTAGTTGATAACTACTTTCTCATGTTTTAAATGTATGAATTAGTTAATGTGTTTTTTAGGCCTTAATATTGGATATTAACCTCATTGGTCTCTTATAAGATGAGTGGAAATGTTGATGAGCAATTATGGGGAGGGCATGGACACAATAGAGCTGGCATATGGTTTTTATTTAGGGGTTAAATACCATTTTTGCCATCATATGGTTTTCATTTAGTGGTTAAATACAATTTTCGCTATGGAAGTTTAGCTTAAAAAGCACTGATCACCCGGAAGGTTTTTTGGTCTCATTTTCCCTTGAAAGTTTAAAAACATAGCAAACTTGCCCATCCGTTGATCTAGATCGTTAAATTGTTGTTCTTCTTTGTAAATTTCTAAGGGAAAAATTGCCCTTAAAAAAAAACTTTTAGGGTATATTTGCTCCGTTTTGTTAACGTCTGGGGTAAAAATGAGATCAAAAAAATTTCTGGGTGACTAGTGCTCTTTAGGTTAAACTTCCATAACAAAAATGGTATTTAATCATTTATTTAGGGTAAATTCTAATATGTGGTATCAAAGCATAGTTTCAGATCTTCCTCTGCCTGCTATAGTTTATTAATATGACATATTATAGTTTTATTTTATTTTTCCTATTTCGAAAACTTTTGAAAAAAATAATATGAAAATAATAGTGAAGCATCATCTACATACTTTTTTCCATTATTCCTCCTCATTAGAGTTTTCTGAATATTTTTTAATGATCTTGTGCCTCTCAATGGAAGAATTATCTCCCCGCATCAATATGTGGTTTTGTTTGAGCTCTCTACTTGATTGTTTCTCATGGGTTTGGGGAATATTTTCTTTGTATTCCATTCAGTTTTTCCGCTATTAATATACGTGGGTTATGTTTTCTTATGGAAGGAAATAATTTGGGCATAATATCTTTATCTTGATGCACTATTGTTTTTGCATTTGCGATTTTATGATTCTGTGAAGAATTTTAAATCATGGTTATGGGAATTGCCGAAGCATTGTTTTTGAAAGCGCATCAGACAATGGAGCTCCCAGTCTTGTGAAACTGAGAACTCCAATGAAAGCTGTATGCAAAGCTGCATCCTTGAAACCGTGGAATCTGCTTAACTTGGTCGTTGGAGTCATTTCCATGTAAATGTAATGTCTAACATTAAAGTTTACTAATTCTTGCGGTTGAGAGCCGACTCACCTTTTCTTAGTTATTTTCTTAGTTGAAAGAGGTGGTTGACTGAATTCGGGAGGCTGTAATAAAGCAGGACCTAGTAACTATCCCTTGTTTTCATGAAACGCCAAAAAATCCCATCTCTCCTATCCACACAAATCCATGCGCGGAGTTTTTTTTACCAGCTTCCACTTATTAGCAGACCCACCCCATAATCTTAATATTAACATTAATATATAATATAATGAAATATGAAATCCATATCTTATAATTATCTTTGTCCTTTTAATTTTTTAACTACTACATTATTGATATGAAGCTAGCTGGACAACAATATCAATACAATCAATCCAAGATATGTATGGAGGACAAGTTAGTAAATTCAGTTCTTCTTCTTGCTAATATATAGTAATATATAGATCAGAGTATTGTGTGTCATGAACCTGTACAGCGGATACAGCTAGCTTATTGACAAAAGATCGGGTCAGGAAACCAACGAAAACGAAAATGGTCCATCTCCGACTCCGTCCCTTGTTTGCAGTGGCATTACTCGCCATCTTGCAAGTGTCACTGACAACTACCACGGCAGCGGTGGAGGTGGCGCTACCGGATGCGGCGAGACAGTTCTTAGACGCTCACAACGAGGCAAGAGCTGCAGTGGGGGTTCCCCCTCTTCAATGGAGCCAGAAACTGGCCAATGCCACAAGCCTCCTCGTTCGCTCCCAGAGAAACAGAATGGGCTGCCAATTTGCCAACATAAAACCAGGAACTTACGGTGCCAACCAGATGTGGTCGGGAGGAGATCAGACGGCGACGCCGCGGGAGGTGGTGGAGGACTGGGTGAAAGAGAAGGATTATTACAACCACTCCAACAACTCTTGCGTGCCCAATCACCAGTGTGGGGTTTATACTCAGGTGGTTTGGAAGAAATCATTGGAGCTGGGCTGCGCTCAGGCCTCTTGCGTGAAAGAGAAGGCTAGCTTAACCGTTTGTTTCTATAATCCTCCCGGCAACGTCGTCGGCGAGAGCCCCTACTAGTTACCACCTCAGTGTCCCCCTTACTTGATCCCACTGTCTTAGCATGCATCTCTGTTCCTTTACTTCTTAAATCAATAATAAATCATCACTTGCTGATATATCTTCTTTTCGTTTCTCGCCTGTTTTGATGTATGATTTCTGTAGCAGAATCGCTTCACGATGCATCGCAGTGACGATCATCACCATTCACCCGAACCGCCGGTTTTTCTGTTTGTTTTTTTTTTTTTTGAAGCTTGGTGTACTTATTTAGAGAAATAGATAAGGCAGGCCACCCAAAGCCAATAAGATCCCGATGATTATTCAGAGAAATAGATAAGGCAGGCCACCCAAAACTAATAAGATCCATGACCCCAGTCCTTGACTAATGACGGTAATGATTGGGATACGGGACCAGGTTATTATTATTATTATTTATTTATTTTTTTTTTAAAGTTATTTAATTATATTAAATAATTTATTTAATTATATTATATATTATTTTATTAGTCAAACTATTAGTTTAAAAAAAATATTAAAAATAAAAATGTTCTAAAATAATTTAATTAATTTTTTTCATTATAATTAGGAGGGGAGGGAGTACCAAAGTTTTTTTTTTTTTTTTTTTTTTTTTTTTTTTTTTTTTTTGCGTTACTTAATTGCACCGACGATTTTTGAGTCTTGCCTTCACGTGCATGGTTGGCAGATTCACAACGTGCAGACCGGCCCATCTGATGCGGAGCTTCCTTGTCCCTAACTCTCTAGTGAATCCTAAAATTGCAGCCCAAACTTTTCTGTGGTCTCGGAGTCCGATAACCCCCCTTTTTAATTTGATCCCCAAGACATTGTTAGAGTTTTTTAATCCCACCACTGATTCTGTAGCAAGTAGCGTATTTTTCTTCTTCTGGCTCCCTAAAAATAATCGCACTCTCAGGTTGCACGTGGTTCAGAAACCAGAAAAAGTCTGCAGCTGTTAATTGAAGTCATATGTTTGTATTGGAGATGCCTCGAACCCAGATCCGAGAAAAACTATTCTAGTACACTAAATTGTGCTGACCACTTCAGTCATTTCCAACGCTTCCTGACCAAGTTAGCTAGTTTCATATGCAAGGTTCACTAAAAGTAGAAACCAAACAAGTCAACACTGGGACAATCGCATACAGTAAGATGAATTAACAAGTGCGTACCCCGTCTCCAAGAGATTTACTCCGATCATGGCAGAATCTCTTGACTTGCATAATAAACTACACAATACAGATACTTCTATGACACGGCAAGACTTTCAATGCTACCCTAAATATCTACTTTGTACAAAAGAATAATACGTAGAGCAAACAATGCTCATTGTCACTAGCATTGTGAGATCTCATGCAATTCGGTCATCATTTCACCAGTTCCTTTGATATCAGATATCGGAAGGTGAAGTTGTGTGGGATCCATTCTATGTTCTTTCTTGATTTTGCCAGCTGACATTTCTTGATGCTCTTCCTCAGAGATTCGGGCAGAGACTGTTGGATCATTTCCATAACACCAGCAGAGCACAAGCCTGATTCTTTAACGAATGTGTCAACAAGCTTTGGTAAAAGGATCTTCCGGTCCTTCCGCACTCCAAATGTGGCTCGAATATACTCATCCTTTGCAACTTCTAGTTCTTGAAACACTCTTTTTGGTGTAAACACACGTACCTGTTAAAAGTTCATTGGAAAGAAGTGGCACATTAATGAGAATAGTAATGTTAGAAATGTGATAGGTGACATGCAAGTAAGAATCGTGAGAATACCGCAGGATCAGAATGGTTTCCTGAGCAGAGAGAGAAGTGTAAAAGAGGCTCAGGATGTTCGATCGCATATGATAGTCGCCCATCTCCAGCCCTGAATTTTGTCCTTGTGGAAAAGAACACCCGGAGCCACTACAAAAAGCAAGTTTAGCGAAGTTCTCAATTAAATCAAAAGTGATTAGCAAGAATTCATTTCATTTTGAGGAGATAATAATGAAAAATAACTCTGAACGGAACTTCCATGGTATTCTTGTATTAAATAGGGGGCAGGGGATCTACCTGCCCAGGGCGAGAGAGTCGGCATCCAAGGATGGTGCTTTGTATAGTGTCTGCACTAACAGTCTGACCCCCAACATTGTATGCTGCCTGGAAAGAGCACCACAATAAGCAGTCAGACAGGCTAAAAAAATTTCATCCTTCAATTAATTATTAAAATCATTATTTTACCTTTAAGAGAAGTAATAGTCTCTTCATATTGTTTTGTGGAATCCCATAAGCCAAAAATGCCTACATTCACAGGGGAACAAATTATAATTCAATCAATGAAAGAAGTGGAGATTTTAAAGAGCGCACATTTTTTTAAAAGAAGTTGGCAATTACATGCATCACCAACGCATTGTGTATGTTGATCCAAAAAGCTAGCTTCTCCTCATGATTCAACTTCCCAGGATTTACATCTTCCAATTGACAGATAAGTGACCTGAAACAACAGAAAAGGATCAAGCTAAAACTCCAGAAGACTTTTCTTCCATTTAATTCTCTGTCTTCAATTTGATAACTTTATTGACCTAATGAGCAGGCTCACCTGAAATTCTGGAGCAGAAGCTCTGTGTCACCCAATTTCTGACTCTCTCTATAAATCCATGATACTTCAACCATGGTGCTGTACGGTCCACTAAACTCCTTGAGTCCTTCAACGTGGAAAGGGTTGTCTAACCGTACATCGAAAGAGGAATTATTCTTGAACCCTGGACTCCATATATCACCTTGATCTCCCGGAGAAAAGCCGCTCGTTGATGACAAGGATGAACTTGGGGATGAAAGGCCAGGTTGGGTCAAAGATGGGTCTGAAAGTTTGCAATATATAGCTGATATGCATTTGACCATTTCTTCAGAAAGCCTGTTAGGTGTATCTGGAATATGATCAGATATGCGAGTGCCGAGATGTTCTGCCAGACTGATTACATTTGATGATGCACTTTGAGCATACTGCACAAGATCACTAAAAGTCAAAATCATAATAGGGCTGCCAGGAAGATCAACTATGTAGAACTTATTATATATACAAGCAGATGAAGCAGATGATTTACCTCCAACATGGACAATGGTTGTGAATGACAAGCACGCAAAGATTTATCTAGAGGTTCTGCCGGCGGAGATGTTCTAGTTGCAAATGCTGAATACTGAGATAATGAGGAATGACAACGATACACACCGGAATCTAATAGCTTTTCTAGTCCACTTCCGTTATGTTCTTTTCCTTGAGTTTCCAGATCATGTCCATTAGATTGTATGCTATATTCCTTTCCTGGAGTCTCAAGCTTATGACTGTCAGATTGTATGGCAGAACATCCTCTTTTCGATAAGATCTCAAGATCAGGAACTTCAATGACTCTGGTCTTAGGTGTTACTGTCGAAATTTTTAGTTTTTCTTCCTTGGTAGATGGAGATACGGAAGATAATTGTTGATCAAAAGCTTTACGGTACAAGGAGAGAAGATGTTGTTCCAGATATACAACTTCCAGCTCTAACAGTGCAATTTCCTTAATTAATTCTGTAGCTGGCTGGAGTCACAAAAATTACAAAAGATTGAAAATTTAGCAAAACAGAAAGCAACACATGACTGGATCATGCCAGAAAATTAGGTGAAAAGTATTGAAATCTAGAAAATATAAGACCACAGATGCAAATGAAAGGTTTTAATCTACCTTGGGCATTATCACGTCATTTGAATTCTGAAGAGATGAAGGCCTGTAACCAAGAGCCTTTTCCAATGTGCATCGAACCTCAAACTGGTTTTGGAGCCTTCTCTCAAGTTCGAGAATCTGCAGTCAAGTAAACGCTTGTAAATGAAAAATCGGAATGTTTTACGTAGAGGTAAAGCAGTTTACCTAGCAAAAACCATTAAGATGGATTGGATGCAGTAAAGACTTACCTCTTGCTTCAGATTATTTTGGACTTCACTTGCAGGGTTTTGTTTGTTAGAAGATTTTGTACGATCTGTGAGGTATCCGATATCCTGTAACCAGATCAAACCCATAAGTCAGGCAAAAATTTCTTGCTCGTATTATCGTATATAATTGCCCAGAAGTAATTGCGGACACCAGAGAAGGATATTAAATTCAATGATCAATATCACAACTAGAGGGGATATAATTAATTATTTCGACCTAAATAGTAGGTAGTATATTATTTATTAACTTCAAAGCTTCCATCGGCGTTAATAACTCCTAACAAAATTTCATTTCCGCATCATGCAAGCGTCAACACGCCTTACAGATGCATGAAAATGAATTCATGCCTTTATATTTATAAGATTAAAAAGGCTAGAAAGAAGTGATTTTTATTTCATAAAGGGGAGAAAATACTGGAGTTATTGATTATACCAGCTTCGTTCGATCTGATGCCTCAATGTGATTATCTGGATTATCCTCCTCGACTTTTTTCTTATCAGGAAAACTGCCATCAGAAAAGAATAAACACAACGAAGATGAGCTATCTAGGAATATCGGGTATACTCAATTAGCTATGGAGACTAGAAAACTAGCTGGGCGCACAACAAGAGGAAGAACCATGCTATTGCAGAGCAAGTAACAAAGCTTAATTTGCCATTCTCAGAAAAGGCAACCTCTTTTTCAGGGGATTCCAGAATCAGCAGAGTACAGGAATAAAAGGAACACATAAAGCAGCAAAAACAGCTACAGAATACAGATAGAGAGATACCTCTTTGAACGCTTGTGAGTTTGAGTCAATCTCAGTCCCACCATTTTATTTTCTCCGACCCCGCCAAGGCCCATGTCTGAAAACCACCGGAAGCAGAGTTATTACCAGTGAACAGTGAAAAAACAAAGCATCAAAGAGACGCCGACTTTACCCAAAAACTTAAGAAACGATGAATGAGCAGAAGAACTTGAGAGATGAGAATGGCGCAGTAGTACAGAGACCCAAATGAGCAAGGATTTTCCACTAACTAGATTCTAGGAGATCACTTATCCTCTCGCATTTCAGCTGAGCAGAGTTTCCAGAAAGTACCCACAAAGTGTTCATTTGCAGCAAATACAGACTGGGTAGCCAAAAGAACAGCAATGGCTTCCTAAAATCAGGACCAGTGTTGAGAAAAGATTAGACTCTTGACCAATGCAAGGTGCCTTCTCTTTGAAGGAGTCTCTTGCCTTCGTTGAACCGCTAAAGTTTATAATGGATGGCCTTTATGCATTTTGCATTGAGAGAGGGAAAGCAGCTCGTGGGGTATTAGTTGAAGAAGAGAGTTTCTCAGTTTCCATGTTGCTGACTGGCTTGAGCAATGATGAGAGGAAAAAATGTCAAAACCACTAAAAAGTAAACAGAGCTTACTCTAGAGATCCGAGGTGACTAAATGAGAAGAAAATAAATAGTGGCTTGGACTGAAATTAAAAAAATAATATTATTGGAGAAGGGCGGTGAATTTTGGGAGAGGATATTCTCATTAGCTTTTTTCTCTTTTTCTCTCATAGGTTCATCTGGACCATTGATTGGGAAGAGGATAGAGAGATTAAAGTGGTATTGTGATTGATTGGATGGATATGATTTAAAGATGATGAGGGATAATAAGAAAAGGATTAGGAGAGAAACCCAACCCGTGAATTTTCCACATTCTCTTCTTTCGTTGTGAAGCAAGCGAGTGGGAGTTGGTGACCATCCGTCCACCCTTTGTCTCTTACTCTCCTTTTCAACCCTTGTCTTAATCCTGAGAATTATGGCGATTGAAAAACCAGCTGATTGGGCAAAAAATGAAGAAAAGAAGAGATTGACCGGCTGATCTGATGGAAGGACAAAACCAAAACATGGGCAAAAACATTGCTGTATTCCTATTTTTACCTTCTCATGTTAGTTAATGAACAAGCACTAAAATAATGAGATTCAAAGCGTTGGTTAAAAATAATAAATAATTTTTTTTTTGGTACATTTCTTTCCAATTTTTCCCTTATTTGGAAAGAATGTGTATAAGAGATAATTGGTGGAAATTTATATTAGAGAGATAGAGAGTGACATATATTTAATAATCGTAAAAATGGAAATATCAATATAAAATTTCAAACAAAATGGATTTGTTCCTCATATTAAGAAACACACTAAGGGTGTGCGTAGTACAGGTAACGCTAAAGAATAACTTTTTCTTAATTTCGTGCCCGGAACAAAAATGGATGGGAATTGTATTTGGTAAATCCGGTTTTTTTTTTTTTTGGCTCCGGGATGAACCGGTTTATTTTTTTGTCTTTGGGAGTAAAAAAAATAAGCTAAAAATTTCTACTTCTCTCTTCCAAGGCACAAAATGAGAATTTATTTTTCTCAAAAAAAAAAAAAAAAAAAAAAAGACTCCTTCCTCTTCAAGCAAAAATCTACCCTTGTTCACCACCGCCGCCGCCCCACCACCACCCCACCACCGCCACCCGCCACCACCCCACCCGACCGCCGCCACCACCACCGCGCCGCTATCGCCACCGCCACATAAATAATTTTTTGAATATAAAAATTACATAAATAACTTTTTTAGGAAATTTAAATTTAAGTTTATTTGTAAAGTTTAATAATTATATTAATTATTAAAGAAAAGGACAAAATGGTAAAAATAACTCATTAATCATCCATCTTCCTCCCTTACTATTTTTTTAACTTCCAAATAAGGAGAGGAAAAATGTGTTACCAAACGTAATTCGATTCCGGAGTAAAAATAAAATAGGTTAACAAACATAATTCGATTCGAACTCTTCCAAAGTATAAAATCGAAAAAACTGTTTAAATCTCGAAAACAAATAACAAGAATGTTGGTCACATGCACACCTTAAGAAACACTTTTATGAAAGATAGTGTTACTTATAAAAAGCACCCCGAGAATATTATTTTCAATGTGCTTGGCAATTTTTTTTTTTCTATATATATGTTTGGGAAAATTACACATATGTCCCAAGGAACAGAGATCTTTACATTTAGGTCCCTTGAATTGACAAAATTACTCGAAGTCCCAAGGGACTTCGAGTAATTATTTCGTAACGTAAAATTACTTTGTCGCCTATAGTGCATATTTCACACGAAACGATTAACAACGAGTAAAAAGCATAAATTAACAACGGAAAATGCATGTATTAACAACAATTTTTGAAAAACCCCGAATTTGTCTTCTTTCACTTCCGTAAGCGATTAACAAGAAAAAGCATAAATTAACAAAGAAAATGCATGTATTAACAACAACTTTATTTATAAATAAAATTCGGGGTTTTCAAAAGTTCTTATTAATACATGCATTTTTCGTTGTTAATCGCTTACCGGAAGTGAGAGAAGACAAATTCGGGGGTTTTCAAAAGTTGTTGTTAATACATGCATTTTCTCGTTGTTAATTTATGCATTTTTCGTTGTTAATCGCTTCGTGTGAAATATGCACTATGGGCAAAGAAAGTAATTTTACGTTTAAAATAATTACGTAAGTCCCAAGGGACTTTCGAGTAATTTTGTCATTTCAAGGGACCTAAATGTAAATATCTTTATTTCTTGGGACCTATATGTAATTTTCCCTATATGTTTTGGGCTTACAAGACCTTCAAAATTTTGGAATTTTTCTCTCTCCCAATAATCCAAGTTTTGGAGATTATATCTAACAATGAGAATACAAGTGACAAGGTAACAAAACTCTGATTTGGGAAAAAAGAAAAGCAAGGATTACCTCAAAAGGGATGAAAGCAAAGGTATAAAGGAGACATTGGATGCCTGAAAGGAGAGGAGGTTTTGTGGGGTTTCTCCTTGTCTAAATGACATTGGATGCCTGAAAGGAGAGGAGGTTTTGTGGGGTTTCTCCTTGTCTAAATGCCTTTTTTGAAGGAATTAGCTTTGGGAGATACCCATATTGTCCTCGAGCATCAAGGAGACTAACATTTGTCACAGAATCCACAGATATTATTATATGTTTGTTAGTACTATTAGCTTTTGACCTCTTGTGAAACAAATACAACAAAAGAAAAAGGATGGGAGTGCTGTAAGGTGGCCCGTTCTTCCCTTTTTGTCGTCATATAAACCTACTCATGAAAAAAGCTTCTTTTTTCCTCTGCACACTGATGCACAGATAAAGTGGAAAATAAAAGAGACGACGGTGCCTCAGGGGTGAGAGAAAAACAACCCAGAGGAATTTCTACAGTGAAACTGTTTCCTTTTCCTTCTAGTACTATATAGTATATACCCAACCAAAACATAAGCTCACCACATTTTTTAAATCCAAGTATTTCAGTTTGGCATGTTACTGACTGTAGAAAACTCCTACCCCTTCTTCCTATATTATAATGTGTGTGTGAATGCATGTCCACTAACTTCAGTTGCTGAAATGGACTGATAATGAAACAAAATTCAGGCTTCTTCTTTGGATGCATCTGATTTTTTTTTTAAGCTTCCCTGCAGGTTTGGTCCCAATGGATAAACAAGTGAAACTTCTATTTTATCTTATTATCGAAATTTTATACAGGTCGGAATGGACGGTTTTCAAGGCCACATAGATCCAAGGGGTAAGAAAAAATAGTTGTGTTATACTCGTATGTATAAAATCAAATGAAATGGGTCAGTATTCTAATAAATCTGACAGACATGCTTCATAGATCCGTTTAATAATTGAAAGCATCTAATCACGCTCATTAATTGAAATGGCATCCCTTCAACAGGGACTGCCCGTGTATTGTCCACATAACTCCGTAGAACTCTCTGGCCCCCAAAAAAAAAAATTCTACAGAACTCATTCTCCACATTCAAAAGGAACAAGAAAATGAGAAAATAGTTCACCTGCACAAGATCAGCTTCGGTGCATAGTGATAACTGATTTTTAGATTTATGGTATGGGTTGAAGTTACATTTCTATCAAATATGATGTGACCCCTAAACAACTTTTAAGACAACTTGTTAGCACGCCAGGATTGCTGCATTAGATGAAGTGCATTTTTGGCTGTACTGATGAAAGAAGACAAATGAGAACTTATTTCATATGCAGGTAAATTCAAAAGAAGCAAGACCTATCCTAGTTTTTGAGAATTTGTGATATATTGTCGTTATTTCTAACTTTATTATATTAGTGTTTGTTTGTTTGTTTACATAAGGAATAAAGCCAAACATAGTTAGAAACAACATCGTTTAAAGCAACTTCCTCTGTTTTTTCATTTATAACTTGCAATGATACCAGTAAAACGATTAGTCCAATCAAGTTTTAAAATTCAAATCAGCTTGCAGTGATCTTCTTATGGACTGTGAAATGTTGAATAGCCCTTCCATGTCATAGATTGTTAAACATAGCACCTGACAATAATGACTCCATAACGGGGATAGAGAAAAGGAAAATAGAAAATGACTATTCAAAATCACATGAAAAATTTAGGTGTTCAAATCATAGGACCATCGATGGACATGGAAGGAAGGAGGAAAGTGCAGAGATAAGCACAAAAGGGTGTCTCGAGTTGGGAGAACCAAAATCCAGAGGTTGGTGTCCATTAGCTATAGAGACGATAAGACGTGTGGGAAGGGAAAAGCAAAGGAGGGAGACAAGAGTGTGACTGTTTTTTTTTTGCTATAATGAGTGTGACTGTTAATTAAGAGTAATGTGTGTGGTAGTGGGATTTGGAGGTGGTATACTGATTTTGGGCTTTAAAAAAGTTGTAGAATCCCAACCGTGGGACACAAAAAGCGAACTTTCCAAAAACGTTTGGACAAGCGAGTCAATGCCAATCATATATAACCAGTAAAAAGCTTCCCCTCTCTCTCTCCCCCTTTCCTATCCCACTCTCTGTCTAGCTAATTGCAGGGTCCATGAGCTAATTAATCGGTGCACTGCATATGCCTCCTCGAGGGTCATGACCTAATACTCTGATTAAATTTAATTCTAGTACTCATCCTGAAATAATTTAAAGCGCGGGAAAAGTGTTGGCCTCCAACGATGATTTCCTTACTGTGTACATCATTGTTATCTAATTAATTAAAGACTCCAATTTTTAGTTAAAGTTGATATGAGAGAATGAATTTCACATGAAGGGAAAGAGCTTTGGCATATGGGGACTTCACAAAAGGGACTGACAACCTTGTGGCTTCTCAGGCTTTTATCTTTAGTTTTGGTGCAGAGAGGCAGAGAGTGAAGGCGCAACCTTGCTCTTTTTCTTTTTCTCTTTATTATATTTCTGTTTGTTTCTTATGATCATTACAAATTTACAACACAGCCCAATGGATCTATCCACGTCTTTCCTCTATAGTGTAATAACAATCAGTGAAGCAAGCAACGCAATGACGGTGAGAGCCCTCCACTCACCCATCAAAATCGTGCAAGTCAAGTAAGGTAAGCTATGGTGATTGAATAACTCTGGTTTTAGCATATTTGACTTGGTCAACTACATTGTTATGTAAAGCGGTAAAGATCCACGTCCTTTTCATGAAAGGGCGGTCTTCCAAGGGCTTGTGGTAAAAGAGAACAAAGAAAGAGCATCAAGACAAAAAAGCCGAGCTAACGTAACTCATTGATTAAGGCGTAAACAAGGCAGAATAAAATCTCTAAAACTTTCAACTCTTTTTAAGCAGATAGTGTGCCTTTTCCCTTTGCGAAAGTAGGCAACTAGAATAAAGCGTCCCACAAAAGATGTTGGAGGATGATTGCCAGGGGACGTTAATTAATGAGAAGAAAAAAAAAACCCCCTTGGTCAGGCAAACAACAGTTATCAGTACTCGCTGCACTTGGATGAGGTTTTAAATTAAAGCACAGTGTTGAAATGCTTGTGCGTTTGTCTGCGTGGAAATGGTAACAGGAAAAAAAACACCCAGATTAAGAAAGTAGTAGTAATTTAGTACAGTGAGTTGTGAAGGTGCGTGCAGTGACCCATTCAATATTTGATTCAGTGGAGCAGTTAGTGGGAATGTGAGAGGATAGGCTGGTAAGGTTTCAGTGAAACAACCGAACCCGATCAGTACCTTCGTTGACATTACAGATGAGAGAGTTCAGAGTTGGTTATTGTTAGAGCCACCGGTGCCACTTCTTATATATCCTTAAATTATTAATTCGTTACTAAACAGAAAGTGATATGAAATATTCCGACGTGATTATCATAACAAGATAAAACTGAATCCAGACAAGGGATGGACCACAATGAGCTAATTAGAGAACCGGTTGAACTAACTAACTAAAAAACTAATAAACTTCAACCAAACCAGTCCACAAAAACAGTCAAAATTGAAGTTTTTTAAAAGGTAGAAGAGTCATTTAATTCCAAGGATGAGGTTTTAACCAATCAAGATAATTCCCAACCATATATTGTGGAATATCCTAGTGATGAGGAGATTAAAATTAATCCTATTGTTCCTCCTAGTGGGCTTTCTCCAATCTCAGCCATGTCTTTTTACTTGAAAGGTATTCACCTCAAGCGACCTTTTGAGGGTGATTCTGCATCGGTGGAGCAAAATAAATGTAGGAAGCTGGATTTTGATTCTAGTGTGGAACCAAGTCGTGGTAAAATTGTGACGCGGAAACTACAGAGTGAGCGCAAGCGGAATTTCCGATCGATTAAAAAGTACCTTCGTCAACATGGAAATGAGGAGCGACCGGGTATGTCTAGTAATACGACTCCGTCTGTTGAGATTGATTTTCCTGATAGCTAGTTGGTTGTTGGTGGTGAACAGGAGATGGATCATGACTCTTCTCTGTCTGATAACGCCGGTGGTTGGATGAGACCAACCACCGGTTTACCATGAATCTTTTAGCTTGGAACTGTCAGGGCTTGGGGGTTGCCTTGACAGTCAGAAACTTGAGGGACGAATGTTCCCGGAAAAAACCCCACTTAGTCTTCCTGATGGAGACTAAGCAGAAGGCGAGCGTAGTAAGGAAGGTGAGGCGGAGATGTGGCTTTATTGAGGAATGGATTGTAAACCCTGTGGGTAGAAGTGGAGGCCTGGCATTATGGTGGTCTGATGTACTTATAGTCAATATTCTATTCTCGTCTTCTAATATTATTCATGCCAGTGTGATGTCTGAGACCTTATGAACTCCAGCTTATATTACTTTTATCTATGGTCGTATTGATAAAGCTGATAGATTGTTGTGTTGGCAAGAGGTTTGAAGAATTAGAAACAATATCAAGGACTCATGGATGTGCATTAGGGATTTTAATGATATCCTTTCTAATCATGAGAAGAGTGGTGGTCGGCTTAGAACTTGGAGGAAGATCCTTAATTTCAAGTGTTTTGTGGCTGATTGTGAACTTGAAGATTTAGGTTACAATGGACCTATTTTTACCTGGTGCAATAATCGTGATTACCCGGATACTATTCATGAGCGCATCGATAGGGCCTTGGGTAACTTGCAATGAGAAAGCAATTCCCGTGTCTCCAGGTGTTTAATGTTGCCCCGTCCGGATCTGACCATCACCTGTTGTTTATCCAATGTCAGTATGAAATTCGTCAGCAAAATCGGATCTTTCGTTTTGAATCTGCTTGGGTAGCTCATGGGAATTTTCTTGAGGTAATCAAGGGGTGTTGGCGGAATTATAGCGATCAGGATCTCTCGATACTAGAAAATTTTGTGAGCAATCTGAAGCAGTGTACGCAGAGGTTGATTGCTTGGAGTAAGAAGGAGTTCCCTAATAGCGGTAAGATTTATCAAGTTATTGAAGACCCACCTGGCTGAATTGACTAAGGAAGTTCGAACTCCGGATTTTTCTAGGAGTATTGTGGAGGCAAAAGGAAATCTGGATAGATTGTTGGAGCATGAAGAGCAATATTGGTGGCAATGATCTCGGATTAATTGGTTAGGCGCTGGTGATAGGAATTCACGATTCTTTCACATCTCTACTATCAAGAGGAGGCAGCAGAACAGAATCTCGTGTATTAGAAATGATGAGGGCAATTGGTTGTATGAGAAGGATTCTATCGCTGATAATATTGCTAGCTTTTTTTAGGAGCTGTTCACCTCTTCTAGTGCACGTCCAAAGGATACAGTTTTGGGTTTCATTGAGCCTACTATTTCTCCTGATATGAATCACAATCTCATGTTACCAATTTCTATGGAGGAGATTAAAGCAAGCTACCTTTAGTCTTGGAAGCACAAAAGCGTCTAGCCTTAATGGGTTTTCGGGTAAATTTTATTATTCCTCTTGGTCTGAAATTGGTGAGTCTGTTTGCAATATGGTTAAAGAGTTTTTTGCAAGTCATTCGATGCTTAATGATTTAAATTCAACTAACATTACTCTTATTCCTAAACTACAAAAGCCTGAGCATGTTTACCATTTTCGTCCCATTGGTTTATGTAATTTCTCTCATAAGATCATTTCTAAAATAATAGAATACGGCCTCTTCTTGATACTTGTATTTCACAGAATCAGAGTGCCTTTGTCCTAGGTCGATGTATTCATGATAATATTATTATTGCTAATGAGGTATAACATTATCTTCGGCGCAAGAAAACTGGGTGTAAGTATGAATTCGCTCTGAAAATGGATATGAGTAAAGCTTATGATAGGGTGGAGTGGAATTTTCTAGAAAATGTGTTGTTAAGATTTGATTTCTGTTCAGAGTGGGTATCCCTTTTGATGAAATGTGTGTGCTCTGTTAGTTTGAATATTTTTCTTATCAGGTGAAAAAGTGAGTTCATTTACTCTGAGCCGTGGCATTCGTCAGGGAGATCCCCTCTCTCCTTATCTTTTCATTATTATTGCTGAAGTTATCTCCATTATAATTAGAAGGAGTCAGGCAAATAATTTTATTAAGGGCGTCAAATTGAGCCACAATTGCCCTGAACTTATTCATAGTTTTTTTTCTGACGATGCTCTTTTGTATATGCGTGCAACTCAAAGAAATTGCAACCATTTGGCTGATATTTTGAAAATGTACTGCACTGCCTCTAGTCAAGTCATTAATCTTGATAAGTCGAGTATCCTTTTCTCTTCTCATGCTCTTGATGATGTTAAAGATATGGTTGGAGGAATCTTGGGCATCCGGTGACAGAGGATCCGGGTAAATACCTTGGTATTCCGAGTATTTGGGGAAAGACTAAGTATCAGGTGTTGGCTTATGTTCGAGAACGCATTGCTAATAAAATCCAAGGATGAAGGCATTCTCTTCTTTCTTTTGCTGGGCGCGATGTAATGATTAAAGCTGTTCTCCAGGCAATCCCTATATACCCTATGAACGTTTTCAAGTTTCTGATCAAGACATGTAAAGAGATTAGTAGCCTTATTGCTAATTTATGGTGGAGTGGTACTGTTTCTAGGGAAACTACACATTGGAAAGCCTGGGGGAACTTAACTACAACTAAGTGTTCTGGTGGCATGGGTTTTCGAGATTTATTTGTCATGAATAATGCTCTGCTGGCTAAAACTGCATGGAGACTGCTAATGAGCCCCAATGACATGTGGGCTAGAGTATTGAAGAGTGTGTATTTTCCCAAAGATGATTTTATGAAGGCAGGTAAAGGACATAAAGCATCGTGGTGCTGGTCTAGCATATTGGATGGCAGGGAGTTTCTTAGGCAAGACCTACGTTGGGATGTTGGAGATGGCGCTGCTATCAGAATATAGGATGATAAATGGGTCCCAAATGTTGTTTTTCCAAAGAAATCCAATAATCGAAATGATCCTTTTATAGCAAAGGGCAGAGTCTGTGATCTTATTGTCAATGGAAAGTGGAATCTTGCTCCTATTGACCAGTATGTCTCACCAAAAGTCAAGAGTGTTATACACGAGATTGAGATCCCATCTAATGGGTTGGGTGACAAATTAGTGTGGACCAGTGCGAAGAATGGTGTGTATTCAGTGAAAGGAGGGTACCATAATAGTAAGGAGAACATGCGGGTTGGGGGCAACAAGGCCGAGTCTTCAATAGTCATCACCTCATCCTTGCTGGAAGTCGATTTGGAAGATTCAGATTATCCCAAAAGTACAACAATTCATCTGGCAGATCTTGAATAATGCGATTGCTACCAATGATTTCCTTTATCGGAAGAAGAGATTGCAAAGTAACCTCTGCCTAGTTTGTTCTGATGCTTTGGAAACGGTGGAGCACATGTTCTTTCATTGCCCTTGGACCAGGTGCGTCTGGTTCGGGTGTTCTCTTGGTGCAAAGCTTGATGTTGTTAGTATTTCGAACTTCAATGCTTGGTGGATTCAACTCTCAGGTATGTCTTTCTTAAGTAAGCAAAACCTCTCATTAATTTGTTGGATTTTATGGTTTATTTGGAAACAAAGAAATAATTTGGTTTTTAATCATAAAGATCCTAATCCTATTGATGTCATTGAATGTGCGAGGAAAAACAATTTTGACTTCTGGGTGAATTGTGATAAAAGGCATAGAAACTCTGAGGGCCAAAGAGTTGTTCCTACTCATGTAGCTGTCTGGTCCCCTCCATGTGCTAGCAAGCTTAAATATAACTGTGATGAGGCTTTTTGGCTAATAAACTGAGTTTGCTATTGGAGTTATCGTAGGGATCATTTTGATGATTTTAAATGGGGTTTTGTGGATAAGGTGAAATCCATCTCTCGCATTTATAACAGAAGCCTTAGCTCTGAAGAGGGCTCTGATGCTGGCTGTTGATCTCGGTCATGATAATGTGGTCTTTGAAACCAATTGTCTTCCTCTTCTTGAATGTGTTGATGCCAACTCTCCGGATATGGTTGAATGGAGGTGTAGGAGCATTATCTTCGATATTATTCGCCTTTTGGTAACTAAGGTTGGGTTCTCTTTGTCCTTTACCCTTAGAGGGGGTAACCGTGTCGTTGACTTAATTACAGCTAATGCTTATAAAGGGGTGTGCTCGATTGGGTGGGTCTTCCGACCAACACCGTCTTTACTGTATCTTCTAGCCTTGGATTTCCAAATGGCAGATGCCATTCCTCATAATGTTTCTTCCCCCACTCAATCATTGAATGGGGATTGTTTGTAGTTTGTTTTGTTTGGTTGTATTCTGTTTGTTTGTATGGTTAGACTTTTCCTTTCTTTTGATGTCGTTTATCTTCTTGTTATTCCTCTTCTTTGTTGTTGTGTTGTAATCTTTTTTTTGAAATGTTTAATTGTGTTGTAATCTTTTAAAGTATTAATAGAAGTATCCTTTGAAAAAAAAAAAAAAAAAGTAGAATATTTGTGATGTGGACATTTGAGTTCCCAGCCCAGTGGGCTTATTCATAGTAGCCAGTGGACACAACACACAATGGCCCATCTTATTAGAGTAAATCCATACATGATACAACAAAGCCCAAATTTTAACATTTGGTATCTGTAGGCCTAAAAGAGGCATGCACGTGTTTTTTAATTTTCGCACCAAAAACATAAAGTAGTCGTGGCTTTTTACATCGTTGTTATGGAGGGTCCTTAGATATATTCCTAACCTAGGAATAAATTGATTCCCAGGACTCAATCATATGGTATCTGAAAATGATGAAAATATTAGAAACGACAATATAGCAAGAAGGATATTGAGTATATGGATTTCTCACAAAAAAACGATATCAGCTATGGAAAAAATTTAAAGAGAGCATAAATCCATATGGGTAGTAAAAACAGTCCATAAAAATAAGTATTTATTATATATAATTTTTTTTTTTTTTTTTTGATACTGAGTATTTATTATATTTTGGTACCTAGATAGTCGAAGCCTAGCCATCAAACTCATGGGTTTGAAACTGGTGGGCTTTAGGCTCTTTTAAAATTTGCATGATTTATTTACTTATTTATTTGTTTTTAAGATAAATAGAAAACAAAAAATTTCATAAAGTTTCTTATTCAAATAATAAATACTAACAAATTAAAGTGTTAAACTAAGTCCACATAATCAAAACTAAACCATAATAGAAAATGATCATCGATAATTTTAGAAAAATCCTGATTTTTGCATCATGTTCATTCAACACACTTTCAAATAAATACCCGTTAAAGAAAAAGTTGAACAGATATATAACTATTAAAGTGGTTAAAACATAACTTAAATGGAAAAAAAAAAAAAATATGTGGGATTGAACTTAAAATAGGCATGCCCTTACAGGACTTTGGTCTAAACAGATCGAATCTAAAATCCCATTTACTCTAAAATAATGTTTTTTTTTTTTTTAAAAAAAAGGACCTTTAATTGATACAGGCTTAAACCAACTTGCAGGTTTTTTCGCAGGACAAAACTCAGTCAAGTTTTTTATTTTATTTATTAAGTTCTCCAATAATACACAATCATGTGTATTACTCCCTTTAGTTCTAATTAATTATAGGACAACAACATTTGAGGGTTTATTTTAGTTTTAATTATAAGGCAAAATTGTAATTTTTGTCAGTTTATTTCTAAAATATCTCTATGGATACTTTCTCAATATATACTAATTAAACATCATAATAATTTAATAATGCATCTAAATATTTAGTAAGCGATGCTTACAATTCATTAATGTCACTTATCAATAAAGTTTTTATTTTTTTCTTAATAAAATTTTAATTTTTATCTATTATCACTATTAAATTACTAGAAGACTAGAAGTTGTTCAAGGAGATCGGCAACACCGGATTGTGTGAGAGTTCAGAGAATTTGTATCTAACGTAAGAGAGAGATCCGACAAAGGAAAAAAAAATCAAAGTAATTAGATAATTTGATACTGGTATAAAATACAAAAAGAGTTGAAGATGTTTGCAAAGTCTACTAAAAAAGAAAATCTACAATCGATCTTTCTGGTCTCACATTTTAATTTGTCTTTATTGCACTTTGTTTTTTAGTTAGTATTCAAGGTAGGATTCCTGATTTTTTTTCCCACCAAATATCATTATTACTTGGATGTTTTTAGCAATTTGCACTGTACCTTAAACCAAGAAATCGTCGAATTAAATAACAAAAAACAAATTTTCACTGCTGTCCGTATCTTATTTTTGAACTTATTCCCTGGCTTTGCGTTCACCCAGCTACAGCTCCCCTCTAGTCTGCGTTTTCTCATTATTCTGGATAATAAGGGTATTTCGAAAAAATGAATATAATTAATTAATATAATTATTTTTTTTATCTTTTTAAAATTAGATAAATATGTTATATAATTGGAAGGATTGAGTATTATTTTTTGTATAGGTTTTTAGTTAAATCATGATATATAGTTCAAAAATTGAAGATATGACAATATGTATTCAGAAAACTTGATGTAGTAATCACAAGGAAGCTGAAGTATAATGGCCCTGTAATTTTCGCTCCTGCCCTTGTAATCCATCAAAATCCGCAACTACCCCAGGCCTACGTCAAACAGAACCTCACCAGGAAAAAAAAAAAAAAAAAAAAAAAAGGCAAGGAGAAATTCCCACCTACCACTGCGAAATACGGAATACGGGATACGAATACCATCTGGCTATACCAAAAAATATATAATAAATAAATAAATAAAAACAAACCCCTTTTGTGTTCGTATTTGGGCACGGGGCCTGACCACGCCTCATCATCCCCTTTTTCTTCAATTTCCTAACGCAGCAAACTCGTATTCGTATCCCACAGATCACATCTATGACTTAGCCAAATATCTCATTTGTGATTTGTTGAAGAGCGATTCAAGGGGGAGACACAATTTTAAACATATTTCACCACCCAACATCGATTATTAGTGGTGTGATCTCCCTCCTTAAACCTCCCCACTTGTTTTTTTAATTTAAGGTACATTGTCCCTGCCCCCCTTTTTTATTTTTCTGAATCTTCTCTTTGCCCAAATGTCTATGCATGTCACATTTTTGCAGTCAATTTGGTTTCATGGTGTCTCCCTTTATCATTGTTCCACTAAATATCTTAACAAAATGTAAAAGTCGTGCTACTAGTTAATGCGGGGAAGAAACCCCTTTCGCTCAACGTTTCAAGCGCACCTCTACATGGATTTTTATTACTTCATGGTATAATTGATGCCCAGTTTCATGATTCTGCAGCTTTCTTATTTTTTTTAATTTTTTTCCTCCTTAGGGAAGATGGTTGCAACGTTTAGTTTGAGACGTACTGTGCATGTTCCCGATCCTTGTTCACTCTTACATACTGTGGATTTGTCTAGGGTTTATCTTCGCTTTACTGATTAACCATCATAATGCGGAGATTTTAGTCGATTTCCTATTCCGGTCTCGTCATTAAGGTTTTTTTTAGGTGACAGTAATTACTGAGATTTAGAGTTCAATCTAGCTATCTGTGTCTTTGCTGTCTTGAAACTTTTCGCACTAACTTCTGTTACTCTTTCTTTTTTTGACGTCTGTTGGGCACTGATGACCTATGATAGCTACCTTGCTTGGGACACGTCAAATAAGGGAAAAAGATATAAGAGATTGGGTAAACTTACCATACATGTGTCTTCCTGGGCGTTTAATTACAATGCAATTGGCAGAGAGATTATTGACGGAATTGTCAAAATTTTCTTTTGCTGATCCCTGGGACTGAGTGAATTCGAACCTGTTTTTCTGAGTTCTCGTAACTCTGAGAAGCATATTGTGACAGAAAAGTCATATTAAAAAAAAAAAATTAAAAAAACACGCATTTTAGTTTTAAAGTTGTCATGTAATTGTAATTTCATTAAGCCCTGAAAAAGACAAGTTAGTTCTTGAAGCTAATGCGGGATGAATTTTTCTTCAGGTTTTGTTGTAAGAAGAAGCCTTTGGAATCATGTTATATGTCTACAATGCACCCCGTGACTTAGCACTTTGTAGAAGTCAATCTTTAATTTTGATTTGGGAAATTATATTTTTCTTATTTTGATTTATTTATAGTTTTTAATGACATTTATGAGATGTTAATTGTTCAATTGGATTTGTGAATCATCTTCGCTCAGAAATTAGAAGCTCACAGAATCACAGTTCTTAATTTTTTCAAAAGATGCCTCAGTCATCATTAGTACTTATTCATCTAGCAGTTTAATCACATGGGGACATTAAGCAAACAAATATGAATTGTTTTGCTAACATATATATGCTATTGTTTTATTTCCATTATTTGGTGTTCCTGATAAGAATTAAGAATTATTAAGGTCACACACACACACACCATCATTTTTCGCCCGAGAAAAGGCTACAGCATGGAAGAAGCAGGGACAGCAGTGTTCGTGACAAAATTCCTTAGTTTTAAAGGCTAACAATATCTTAATGCTTCTAATAAGTAATAACAATGTAAAAATTAGATACTCAATTCTACATTCTTTAAATATATCTTATAATCTTGGCAACTATCAGCTTTTGACTATAGTGATATAGGTTCTTTGATTTGGCGCCACTGATTCATAAATGATGTAATTATTCAAGCATGAATTCAAATATGTTCATTCTTCTGTTTTTGGCTCTACCAGGTTCAAGTTCCATCAATTTTCTTGGATACTTAAAATGGGACTTCATTAGTTCTTAATGTTGCCTAACGATTTTTTTAATGCCTTTTAATTTCTAGATGTTTTTTGGCTGATCAACATCAGTTTTACTTTTCTTTCAATCAAGGGATTTTGTATTGTTATTTTGCAAGTTCTTCTTAATACCTTAATGAAAAGTAAACTATTGTATCGTTTTAAAATCAAATATTGACATGCTTAGTGCCAGCCTATTGCTGCTGTTAATACACACACATGTATATTCTGCTTATCAATTTAGAAGTATATAATTGTTATTTCTTTTATATTCGGCTTCATTTTATTGTTATGTCTAAACTCACATTGTATAACATGGCAGGAACGGAAATAAGGAATCATCAGTTGTAGCATGCATATCATAATAGAATACTGATTATAGAATAATATCATGGAAGTGCTTCCGTGTTCTGGTGTTCAATATGCCGCTGAATCTGATGGCCGTCAACAGTCAGTAACATCTTTCGTTTATGAGGGAGAACCTAATTGCTCAGAAAATGGTGGGCAAGTTGAATTGGAGGATGGTCAACTTAATGACTCATTACTTAAGACGAAAGGCCCTCAGGTGGAAGGGCAGGGTGAAGTTCAGGAGGCAGTTGGCAAATTGTCGGTTAATCCAGATTGGCAGTGCAGTGGAGCCTCAAATTGTGAATGTCAAGCTGTAGACCAAAAGGAATCTTCTAGTTTCCATGCTCTTGATGAGGATGAGGTGGATGAAACTTGCTTAATCTCAGAGAACCCTATTCCATTTGTGGATACAATAGAAAGTGAATCACCAAACAGCAGTAGGGATGGAGAGTTACCACTTGCTGAACCTAGTTGGCTTGAAGGGGATGAGTCTGTGGCATTGTGGGTCAAGGTAACCACCACAAGTGTAGTTGTAATTGGTTGGTTTACTTCTGGTTGAATTTTTTCTAACCCATTTTTTGGGTTACTCTCCCCACAACAAATTTCTTTCATTCACTAGTCTGGTCTATCTTCTTTATTGCTCTCAAACCTATCTCATGCAGTCTTTGTCTTGTTAAAATCTGATCTTTTTAATCATTTATGAACTAATTACACTTCTTTAAATGGTCTGGTGTGCTTCATAAAGAGGAATTGCCAGCTGTTATGGTAATAAAAAGAAGAAAGAGATATAGGGTAGAGACAGAGATGAGAGGAGAAGAACTGGGGAAATCTTTCTGAATAATACTCCTCAATTAGGAATGAAATCAGAACACACATCTGGACAATTGAGTTAAGGGGTTTATACAGACTAACATAAGGACCTACACGCCTTCTAATCAACTAACCACCTCACCTCAACTAATGGTCAATAACAGAATTACAAATATAACAGTCATAATAAGCCTCTAACTGACTTAACTACCCTTCACAATCAGAATATTATTCCTATGACACCAGTGAATTTCTAAAATCATATTTTCATTATGCCAGTGAACTGCTCTAGCATATTTCATCAAGCAACAAATTGGTTCTTGTTCTCTGTATACCAAAATTGCTAGATGTAGTAATTTATTTTTCTTTTGGACTTCTGTCTTGTTCAGTGGAGAGGCAAGTGGCAGACTGGTATCAGATGTGCAAGGGCTGATTGGCCCTTATCAACTTTGAGAGCAAAACCTACTCATGGCCGGAAGAAATATTCTGTGATATTTTTTCCGCACACAAGGAATTATTCTTGGGCTGACATGATGCTTGTTTGTTCAATTAATGAGTTTCCCCAGCCTATTACATATAAGACCCATCAAGCAGGTTTGAAAATGGTGAAAGATTTGTCTGTTGCCCGACGGTTTATAATGCAAAAGCTAGTTGTTGGGATGTTGAACATCATTGATCAATTTCATTTGGATGTAAGTGATGGTGGTGCTCTTTCCTTGCCTCTACTCCTTATCCTTGCAGTTTCAGTTTTCTTATATTTTCCTTCATGGAGGCTGGCTTGATTTCCACAGGCTTTAATTGAAGTTGCTCGGGATGTGATGTTCTGGAAGGAGTTTGCTTTGGAGGCTTCCCAAAGTAGTGGTTATTCTGATCTAGGAAGAATGCTTCAAAAGCTGCAAAAGGTAAATTTCAATTGCTTGTGATAGTTTCGGCAGTATGATTTCTTGTTCCTTCATTCCTTTCTTTCTTTTTTCTACTTCTGATAGTTTAGGCACTTCTATGATAAAATATTAAGGAATAATATACAAATTTGCTACATGATCTTCTGATTGTTTTTCTCATGTTAAAATGTTCGAACATGTGGTGGCTATCCTTCTATATATTAGTCATAGTTACTTTTTTTTTAAGTTTTTAATGTTGTTATTATTATTTTTTGGAAAGACAATGAAATGATAATTTAATTATGAACTCCTCCCCTTCCTAAGTAAGAAGCTTCTTTTAGAAGGTTTCATTATACTTTATGAAATCAAGGTTAAGCTTCTACCAACATTAATGAGTGAGTTGGTTATGAGAATTCCTGTTATCATATATCAATAATTAATAATAGAAATAAAAATGATGTTGCATAGTACACAGTTCATGGTTTATAGTGTAATATAGTATCATAAGATGAGGACCATTAAAGTTTTTGGCCTTTTGTTTGTACATATTTAAATAAAAAATATACCACTTCTATATTTTTTATCCATAAGGAAAAACAAAGAAAAGAAAGTAGGAAAGCTTCTCTTGCATCTCTTTAAAGCTCACTGCTCATTTTCTTATTTTTGGATATAATATCAACACGGCCAAGCACACTCACCAATACTTGATCAAGTTTAGCCATTTTTAGCTTTGACTGATGGTTTAATCATACTTCTGTGAAGTTAAACTCTATTGCCTCACTTGTTTTGCACACACGATGTAATTTATCTCACATAACCTATATTGAATTCATACATTTTCTTCTTCAGATAAATATGATTATTCTTGCTAGAAAAAAATATGATTATTGTTTCAATATATTTTTTTGGTGAGTGAGTAGCATGGGTCCTTTTCCCCTGCAGAGCATAATGCAGCGTTACATAAATGCTAACTGGATACAACATTCTTTTCACATTTGGGTTGATCGATGCAGAACGCTAGTAGTGCTGAATTGGTAGAACTGCTAAAGGAGGTACTTTATAATCTTGGCTAGCCAATTGATATACCCAGAAATGGAAAACTCATATGGATAAAAGTTGCTTGGTTATTAATTATGACTAGTATTTGTTTCTGATCAAGGGCGATAATCATGTCCCGAAGATGCTATCATGAAGTGCTCGATTTTTGTAGCATATCTAAATGATATTTCAGTCTTCAATTCTCATACTGAACATTTAAGTAAAAAGAAAAAAAAGAAAAAAAATTTGGCATGCACCCAGGCATTGCATTTTCTGAATAATTAATTTTGGACTTGGGGAATTTGAAGTTTTTCGCCCATGCTGTTGAAAGGTGTGTGACAGGAGAAGGAAGGGAAAAGTCAATTAAGCTGTGGTAATTTCTCATTAGCTGGCCAGAGGGAGAAAAAAGGGAAATAACAGTGATAACTGACTTGCAAGGGTTGTGAGGTGTGCGTGAGAGAATGAGGCTGTTGGTAGGAAATATATTGTGGACTGATTATTTATCTACCTCTCTTATTAAAGCTATGTTCTGTCATCCTACCAGTTTGTGAATTTCTTCATTGGATATGCACTGAGTGATGCAGTCTTTTTTTTTTTTTTTTTTTTTGGTGCCTTTTAATCTTGAAGGACACTGACAGTGTCATGTGCATTTTCTGTTGCTCAGATAGAACTGCATGTTAAAATTTTAACATCAACAAAGGATTTGCCAATCTCCTTTGAAACAATGATAATAATTTTGGCTCAAGATGTTTGGTTGATTTTGTTCCTTGTTCTCCTGTTCAGGAATTGTTTGATTCTATATTGTGGAATGACATCAACACTCTATGGGATGCTCCAGTGCAACCGATATTAGGTTCTGAGTGGAAAACGTGGAAGCATGAAGTGATGAAATGGTTTTTTACCTCTCCTTCATTATCTGGCAGCAAAGACATGCTGCAGCAGCAGACTTCTGATGGCCCCCTTCAAGCAAGCCTCCAAGGTTGTCGAAAAAGACCCAAGCTTGAAGTTCGTCGTGCAGAGATACATGCTTCACAAGTAGAAACTAAGGGTTCAGATCAATCTATTGCACTTGAGACTGACTCAGGCTTCTTTAATAATCAGGACACAATGAATACATTAGCAGCTGAGACTAGTAAAAAGGAAGAGCTTAGGGAGGCACCGGTTCCAATTGATTCACCAGGTAATTTAGCAAACAAATGGAATGACATCGTTGTCGAATCTGCTGCAGATTCTGAGCTCTTGCATACCAAAGCTATGGAATCAACACCTACCAATGAAATGGTTGGTCCCAAATCTGTAGAGCCTGGTAGTAAGAATCGACAATGTGTGGCTTATATAGAATCCAAGGGAAGACAATGTGTGAGATGGGCAAATGATGGTGATGTTTACTGTTGCGTGCATTTGTCCTCTCGGTTTTTAGGCAGCTCTGCTAGAGCTGAAAAACCTGTTTCAGTTGATGCTCCTACGTGTGAAGGCACCACTGTTCTCGGCACCAGATGCAAGCATCGAGCCCTTCCTGGCTCTTCATTCTGTAAGAAACACAGGCCCCACACTGAAACTGACCACACTCCAAATTTACCCCAGACATCCCTAAAGAGGAAGCATGAAGAAAATTACACTGGTTCAGAGAGCATTTTCTGCAAAGACATAGTACTGGCAGATGCTGAAAGTCCTTTACAAGTGGATCCAGTTTCAGCCATGGATGATGATACCTTCAATGGAAACAGTAACTTGAATGGGAAACCCATGCATTTTGGAAATGATCATAATGCAATGGAGGAACTTCGCTGTATAGGTTCATCTCCCATTGGTGACAAGAACCCCTGTTTGGAAACTCCAAAGCGGTATTTCTTGTATTGTGAAAAGCACTTGCCAAGCTGGCTCAAACGTGCTCGAAATGGGAAGAGTAGAATAATATCAAAAGAAGTGTTTGCAGAACTTTTGAAGGACTGCTTCTTACAGGAGCAGAAAGTAAATCTACATAGAGCATGTGAGCTTTTTTACAGGCTATTTAAAAGCATTTTATCCCTAAGGAACCCAGTTCCCAAAGAAGTTCAATTCCAGTGGGCTTTGACTGAAGCTTCTAAAGATACTGGTGTCAAAGAATTATTTAAAAAGTTGGTTCATAGTGAAAAAGAGAGAATCAAAATGATCTGGGGATTCAACGATGATAAAGATGCACCTTCACTCATGGAAGAAATACCTCAGTTGCCACCCACTCTTAATGATAGCTTTGGTAATGATAATGTCATTGAGTGTAAGATATGCTCTGCAGGATTTCCAGATGACCAAGCACTGGGCAGCCATTGGATGGAAAACCATAAAAAGGAATCACAGTGGCTGTTTAGAGGTTATGCATGTGCTATTTGCCTGGATTCTTTTACCAACAGGAAAGTCTTGGAAAACCATGTCCAGGAGAGACACCATGTGCAATTTGTTGAACAATGTATGCTTTTGCAGTGTATTCCTTGTGGTAGCCATTTCGGAAATATTGAGCAGCTATGGATGCATGTTCTATCAGTTCATCCTGTCGATTTTAAGGCATCAAAAGCCCCTGAGAAGCAAACTTTGTCTGCTGGTGAGGTCTCTTCAATACAACTAGAAGCAGAGCAGGTAAACTCAGCCTCTTTGGAGAATAATTTGGAGAATTCAGGGGGTTCACGTAAGTTTATTTGTAGGTTTTGTGGGTTAAAGTTTGATTTACTACCTGACCTTGGTCGCCATCATCAAGCTTCTCATATGGGGCCTAATCTACTTAGCAGCCGTCCCTCAAAGAAGGGAGTTCGTTATTATGCATATAGATTAAAATCTGGCAGACTTAGTCGTCCTAGATTCAAAAAAAGTTTGGCGTCTGCATCATATCGGATCAGAAGTAGAGCTAGTGCCAATTTAAAGAGACGCATCCAAGCAACAAAGTCGCTTGGCATTGGGGGAATAACTGTACAACCTCAAGTAACAGAGACAACAAATATTGATAAGTTGGCAGAATATCAATGCTCTGCTGTTGCTAAGATTTTGTTTTCTGAGATCCAAAAGACTATGCCTCGGCCAAACAATCATGATATTCTATCAATCTCTCGCTCTGCCTGCTGCAAAGTTGGCCTTCAAGCTGCACTGGAGGAGAAATTTGGAACTCTGCCTGAAAAGTTGTATCTGAAGGCTGCAAAACTTTGCAGTGAACATAATATTCTAGTGAGTTGGCACCAGGAAGGGTTTAATTGTCCTAGAGGTTGCAAGTTGTTGAAGGACCAACCTTTGCTTTCTGACTTAGGATCTCTTCCTAATGGTTTTGTAAAGCAAAAGGCTTTAATTTTGTCAGATCCTGCAGTAGACGAGTGCGAGGTGGATGAGTTTCATTACACCATCAATTCACACTATTTAAAACCGGAATCCTTGCAAAAGGCTGTAGTCTTATGTGATGACATAAGCTTTGGGAAAGAATCAGTTCCGGTGATCTGTGTAGTAGATCAAGAACTTCAAAATTCACTTCATATGTGTGGGTTTAATGAAGATGATATGAATCTTTCTATGCCATGGGAGAGCTTTACCTACATTACGAAGCCAATGCTTGATGAATCCTTGAATCTTGATTCAGAGGTAGCTTACTGTGTCTTATCTTTTGATACTTCATGTATGTCATGTCGCTCATTTGTCATATATTAGAGGCACTCGTGTGCTGACCATGTTCAAGAAAAATTATGGGAAAATGCATATCAGGGCCCTTTTAATAGAAACAATCCCAAAAAAGGCCCAAAGATTCTGAAAATCCCAAAAAAGCCCCAGGGCCTTTTCTGGTATAAATTCATTAAAATGTTAGTTGTTAACAGGGCTGATATAGTTGTTAATGTGACTGATTTAGTTGTTAAAATATTGTTGTTAATGCGACTGATTTAGTTGTTAACGGGTATTGATTTAGTTGTTAATGAGACTGATTTAGTTGTTAACGTTTTAATGAATTTATATCAGAAAAGGCCCTGGGGCCTTTTTTGAGATTTTCATAATCTGTAGGCCTTTTCTGAGATTTTTTCTGTTAAAAGGGCCCCCATATGGATTTTCCCAAAAATTATTGTGCGCATCCAACATAGAAAGGCCATGCTTTAATTAATCAATGCATTTTTTTCTGTTAAGTGACGCTAGAAATAATTATTGTATACCACCCTAGGCTTCTAATTTCCTTGTAACTTGTGCTCATGTATACCTTTTTGATATTGTCATATTTGCAGAGTCTGCAATTGGGATGTTCCTGTTCATATTCTACTTGCAGTCCTGAAACTTGTGCTCATGTGTACCTTTTTGATTATGACTATGAAGATGCAAGGGACATATTTGGAAAATCAATGCGAGGGAGATTCCCCTATGATGAGAATGGTCGAATGATTTTGGAGGTAAAGAACTTTCATCTTCTGCATACTTCCTTTTCATCTAAGATGTGAGTGAAGAATATATTTCTGAATCTGTTGGGTATTGGTTTGAAAAAAATATTTATAATTTATTAAATCTAACTTCTTTTCTCGTTAGCTATTCCACTATATTTCTACAGTTAGATGTGAAATGTGTTTCTTCTTGTCCTTGTGCTATATATTTGGAGTAAACCTGATTATTATTTGAGGACTCAGGCCTTTGCTTGACATTCTTTTGATTTTTTTTCATGATTTTGTAATATAGACAGGATGCATTCCTTCTTTCTTCACACACTGTTTCTGGATTATTTACAAGTTTTCTTTGTTTCATTCTGTTCCTATGAAACTGCAGGAAGGTTACCTTGTCTATGAATGCAACTATAGGTGCAGATGTAATAAAACCTGTCCAAACAGAATTTTGCAAAATGGAGTTCGAGTTAAATTGGAAGTTTTTAAAACAGAGAAAAAGGTGATCTGCCTTCTCTTGACATAGTAATTCTGAGGCGCTTCACTTTAACTTTTTCTACATGGTTTACAGGGATGGGCTGTAAGGGCTGGTGAAGCCATCCTACGTGGCACATTTGTGTGTGAGTATGTTGGAGAGGTTTTAAATGAGGAGGAGGCACATAACAGGCGCAAGAGGTTTTCAAGATGATTTGATTTCAATACTACGTTTTTTATTTTTATTTTTTATTTTTTTATTTTTTATAATCTGACACGGGGCATGTACAATATCAGGTCTGGCATAGAAGGTTGCAGTTATTTCCTTGATATTGATGCTCATATTAATGATATGGGCAGATTGATTGAAGGACAAGGTCGATATGTTGTTGATGCTTCAAAATATGGAAATGTCTCGAGGTTCATCAATCATAGGTGACCATCTAGCTCATTATATCATTTGCTGTATAGGTTTGTTGGCAGTGATGTTTTTGAATTGCTTTTTGTGGATCAATATCACAAATGGAGGATAATCCCCCCCCCCCCCCCCCCCCCCCAACACAAAAAAAAAACCCACAAAAAAGAAAGGAAAAAAGGAGGGGAAAGGGGGGGGGGGGGGGGTTTCAATGCTTGTCGGAGTAACCTTTCTAGGACATCTCGCATCATGAATTGCTTTTGGGCTGCATACTTCTACTGGGCCTTTTCCTTCACCTGTAGTCCTGCTGTTCTTTTGTCATTGTCTGCTATTGTTATGGGGTCATGTAGGTATTTTACATAACTTCCATGATGATTGTGTGTATCTGTTCTTTCTCTGTAATATGATCTTTTTAATTCAGATCTTCTGTTCTCTTCTCGGGGAGGATAAGCAATATGTTCTATCAAATGTTTCTTATAATAACCTAATAGATCATTTTTTCCCCTTACTTAAATAGAACCACTACTAATTATTTCTGTTTTTTTATTAGCTATGATAACATGAGATGAGTTTGACAATCTTTTCAATTCATTCTGAATTACTAAGGGTAACCTGTTATATCAAGCAGTACCATATAAGTTTGGCTTTGGTTAAAAAAAAAAAAAAAAAAAAAAAACACCACCTTTTATGTATTGTGATCTTCACAACTTATTGTCTGTTGTTCTTTTTATCACAATCTGTTGTTGTTGCAGCTGCTCGCCCAATCTTGTGAATCACCAAGTTCTTGTAGAAAGCATGGACTGCGAACGTACACATATTGGGCTTTATGCAAGTCGAGATGTAAGTAATTCTCTTATGTGATTTGCTCCCTAAGGAATAACATCCAAACCAATGGTGGTTGAAGATTCTCAGGCCAATACTTTTCTCTATTTGGCATCTGATTTGTCTGTAGGATGTACCAGAGACATGAATGAGATAGGGCATGGTGGTAGAAAAGACTTTCATAATAAGTTGAAGAATTACATTAATGGAACATATAAAGTCTAGTAGAAATTGTTTTATTTATAAGTCATGAACAGTGTAGCTTATCTCATGCCGTGAATGCATGAGAAAACATGTACCTAATATTTGTTTTCTAGATCCTTTTTGATGGAGATGTACTGGTAATTTGGTAGAGCCTCTTCGGAGAATGTTGAGACTTTTTCCCAAGACCTACAGTAGACATGCTAAGTAGAGGGAGACTGTTGGCCAAGGGAATTGCCCACAAGTTTATACCTGAAGAGAGCGAGAAAATAGAGACAAGTGATGGGATGGGCAGATACGGGTTTTTTTTTTTGGGCCCCCGGGGGGGGGAGTAAGAGGAGTTTTTTTAGCGGAGTTCTAACCTCTGAAATGCCCCACGGCCATGTGTGTGTTCTGTCCTGTTGTAATCGGAGCTGTTTGTGTGATTTGTGGGTATAAGAGGGATTTGGATTTTGGCTAGGATCAGTATCCATTCTGTGAAGGTGATTCGATGTATTCTGTTATTTCAATCAATATCAAAACCCAGTATTTCCCTAAATTCTCTTGCTGTTCGCTGGTCCTTAACATGATTATTATGGATTGGATCTCTTGATGCTTCAATTTTTCGTCTGAATTGAAAAGAATAAAAGAGTCCCCTAATTTTACTGAAATCTTCTTCATCTTATATTGTGGAAGGTTGAAACACCTGTCTTCATTGTGCTTCATGGGTTATATTTTGCCTTGTATTTGTACGACAGATTGCATTGGGGGAAGAACTGACATATGATTATCATTATGAGCTTCTGCCTGGGGAAGGCTCTCCTTGCCACTGTGGATCTTTGAACTGCCGGGGACGCCTTCACTGAAGGCTCACCATATTTGCTGTTCTATATCCAGATTGCAGGATATGGGGCAAAATTATTATTTGCTCAACGTTAAAAGATTCCAATTTGGAGCTCGTATTCGCTCAGCTTAGAAAGGTTCTGATAGTCTTGGTGTCTGCCAAGATTATGATAAATCAGGCATCTGATTGAGACTGAGACTGGCATCTTATACGAAGCCATATATATATTTTTGCTGACCTAATCTCTGGCAAACTAGATTGGGCTGAAGTTAGGAACCCTTACCGAGTAAGAAAAATATCTGGATTTGAAGCCTTCTAAATTGGCCATTGTTAGGTTCGCTTTTTTCGGATCTTTACTTCTGGCTGATTGGTAATGTTAGGGAAATGTACATAGGCACAAATGGTTCAACTTGTCTTCTTTTGCTGGCTATTTCATTTGTCTATGGAACTATATATGCTGTAAATTTTAGAGGAAAGGATGTGCTTTTAGTTGTAATAATTTTATTTGATTTTTAGTTTGGTTTCTTTAGTATATAAATATATGTCACTAGATCCCTATAATTTAAACATTTTTTTCTTAAGCAATTACCAATGTTTTTGTCAACATTTTGTGACATGTGTGTGATATTTTACTTTTGTTTTATATTTTTACAAATTAGTATGAATAATCTATGTTCAGGCTGGCAAGATACTATATAATTTATTAATTGCTAAATTAACCGAGTGTAGCAGAATTTAATAGATTTATTATAACAACTAAACTAAAAGAATTATAAATTATAAAGACAATTATGAATATTCTAATTTTATGAATCAATTTAAATATTGAATATCACATATTTAAAATATATTTTCAAAAATATTATTACAAGATTATATCTACTTGTGGCTAGTTCTGTTCGTTGTCGCCGTAAGCCTTTGTTTTTTTTTTTTTTTTTTTTTTTTTTTTTTTTTTTTTTTTTGGGGGGGGGGGGGGGGGGGGGGGACATTACTAGAATTTTTTTTTTTTTTTTTTTTTTTTTTTTTTTTAAAACTAGAAATGCAGTAATATATTTTTTAAGTTCCAGACTTGAAGTGATTAAAAGCAACCCTTGATTCACCGAATAAAATAAAATAAAAACTTTGATTCTGATTAATGGCATCACAAAATACTAATTTGCACGTTCCTATTCAAAATTTATAAGCAATTTTTGCTCGTTTGAAATATGCGGGTTGACCTTTTATGTTAAGAAGCCAAGTTACAATCTTCAGGCGATGGCAAAAGTTACCGCTTTTTTGTCAGCGCTAGAACTTCATCTCTCTTCTTTGTACCGCGAAGAATAGCAGGCTTGGGATGCAACAGAAGAACACCAACAAGATCATGCCTATACGCAATCAAACTCACTGGTGAGATTTGCAATTACTAATTATAAGTTTGATTCGTTACTGAGGTAAGTCTGGTTCTACGTCTGGAGCTCACCGTAATTTACCAAACGTGAGGGCTCATCTGGTGCAGATGATTGTCCCAACTGCAGGATCATGGATATGATAACAAGCAGACTTCCAGTTTTTTCCCTGACGACTCTCTCACTTAAATCCATTGACAAAAACCCTGATATTCCGTTCACAAAATCTTCCACCACTACTTTGACAAACAAAAACATCCCAAGCCACAGGGCAAGCTTTGCAATTTGCATGTTTAGTTTGGTGGAGATGATGCTGTTTGTCAGATTAACGATGCAGGCGCAGGAATACAGTGGAAACCAAACGTACCAATCTATCCCAATCAGAAAAAATAAAAATGCTCAGAAATTGAGGCCTTAATGGTTGAAATTAATCCAAATGGCCATGTAAGAAGAAGGGGTTAGAAAAAAAGATCTTGGGTTACTCGGAAAAATTACCAGGGTCATTCAGCTGAACAGAGGCTGAGTAGGCGAAAAGGGAGCCCATTAGAACAGAGCACATGACGAATAGGTTTCTGGATTTGGACATTGCCATTCCTACAGCTGTTGTTTCAGACTACAAACGAGGGTTTAGGTTTACGGGTTCAATTACTTATTTAAAATCGTAAATTCACAAAACCGGACGGTTTCAACATGGTCAATGTCTTCTAGAACTTCATGCATCCATTTGACGACTAAAATATAAAATATGCCTGCTCCCCAAAACTAAACAAAAGTACAAACCAAAGCAAAGATATTGCTAAATATTTCCCCATCCTTCTTTGATTTCCAGTTTAATTAGCCGGACCTCTGCTTTCTTTCTTTCTTTCTTTTATTCGCCCCTTTGAGTTATAATTTACTAATTTTACCACTGAATGGACATCTGTAGATAAAACATAAAGACAAACAAAATAGGCATCGTATCCATCATGTCCATTATGAAATGGCGCTGTAGAAACTCCTACAAAATGAAAAGCAAAAGGGGAAGAGAACGAGAGGGGGAAAATGAAACTTTATCACGTTTGTTAATGGAGAATTTTCATTAGATGTCAAATGGTTTATGGCGGGAAGAGGGAGGACGAAGCAATTGAGAATGGTGAGGTACAATTGTACAATCATGTCGGGATATTGAGAAGAGGTAAGGAAAATAAGCGAGGGTAGATAGTAAGTGAGAGAGAGAGAGTAGGAGAAATGGGCCACTCAAACAGGGAGCTTTTGAATAACAGAGGAGACAACATGTATATCAGAGTCTGATATATGAAATGCAGGCAAAAGAACAGAGCATGCCACACTAGTAAGTCGGTCACTCCTCTTGTTTTGATTATTCATTGCACTTCTCTTTCATTCTCCTCTGTTTCTCCTATATCAACAGGTTTCTGTTTGTGTCCCTATTTTCCATCTTCAATCGATATTAATCGTCTCCATTCTCTGCTACAATCACAGTAATTGAAGTCCCAAACCAGATTTTTCACTCACATTACATAGGATCCACAAGAGGGGTCACTTTTGAACACAATAAAATTTGTGACATTTGTTGGATTGGAAGGTTGCAGGTAGGTGAAACCACTCCTGTTAGTAATGAGTGCCCCCACATTAAGAGCAAACTTTTTTGATTAATCTATGATGATTATGTTGTTAAAGTAATACTAGAATATAATTAAGAAGAAGATTGTTTATTATTATTGGTAAAGTTGAACTTTGCACATGATGGAGGGTTCATTAATTGCCTCTAATCTGAGGACGACACCACCTAACAATTCCAGCGGTGGCCACCTGGCCTGTCATTCTTCTTCTATACTTAGTTTTCCTGTGATGCTTCATGGCAGAAACACGTTCTCCTGTCTCTCTATTTCTCTCTTGTTTCTGTCACTCCCCTTTTTCTCTTTATTAGAATCATTGCGGCCTCCCTGATTTAACTCAAATCACGGTCAAAAAAAGCATTCTTGTGGTAATTGACTCTAATGGTAAAAGAAATACAAAGGGGTAGGTCAAAAGTCAAGAAAAGAAACAAAAAATCCTCGCAGGCTGTGCTAAAGTTAATCATTGAATTGTTTAATGCTAACTGCACTGTTATAGTAATGCTTATTGTTCAATTCGAAAGGTAGTTTCGCCGTCAAGCAACTAAGTTGTATATCTGTATCTTCTCTCTGACTAATTCCAATTATTAACACCAGGGAACAGAGTTATGCAGACAAATGCCATCAACGTTATTGGTGAAAACCAGAATAAAAATGAAGATCCAACGTGGCCGGCTAAAATCTAGTAGGGAAAGGAATCAGAGGCAAGATGAATAAAATACAACTACAATAATTATAAGTAAAAGTATTAATGTATCTTTGCTATTAGTTTAAATCTTAAAAGATAGATATACTCAGTACAAAAATATTGAAAAAATTAATAATCCCATTTTTGTAATTTTAACTTAATTGACTGAATTATTTAAATTTTAGTTATCTAATCCCTGGTTCAATATTTTATGATTTTTTTTTTTTTTTTTTTTTTTACAATTCAGTCAATGAAGAATTAGATGATTTTCTAAAAATATAGGAAGGAACTTATTAAGTGAATGAAACTCAAGAAGTTGAACAAGACTTTTTGTCCTTGTTATTGTTGTTTTTTGGTGAGAGGAGGAAGATATTTCTATCTTTATTTCACTTGCAGGACCAGGGGTTTCAGTTAGGCTATTTGACTAAAAGCTGGATTAGTTGACATCGGTTGATCAAAACAAAACAGCCAATGCAAACTACCAAATAATCAAATGCCGAAAAATCCAGAGAGGGAGAGAGAGAGAGAGAGAGAGTTAGGAGTTGGGATTAAAGTCAGCGTACTGACAAAGAATCAATGCCAATCAATGATCCGCCCAAACAAAACAGCCCATCCAAACTAACACTGCTTTCTATTTTCTGTGAAGAACCCCCACATCTGTCATTTTCGTTTCCATTTCTTTTGTTTATGTTAGAGGAATAAGAACAAGACATCCTAATATTTGATTTTTTTTGGAGTTAATGGTATGATCTTCAAGCATCAAGCTTATTATTCCTTTATTCTACAGTTCCACTTTGAGTTGAGGGTGCACTGGTCATTGCACCATTTTGCAAACTTACACTTTACTCTACATGATAGCTATGGTCCCTAAAAAGCTACAGGCACATACACAGAGAAACCCAAATAAAAGGAATAGAATCCTACTATTATGGATCGCACCAAGAGCCAGAGTCTTGCCTGTTGCCTCTCTTCTGTTCGATTGCCGAGTTGCTTAGGGAACTAGCATAGGAAAAACAAGCTCCTAGTAAATAACTGAGAGTAATTACTTTTGGTTTGTGTAAAAACAAACGAGGAATGTGGAGTAATCCTGGGGGCAAAGGAAAAAGATGATGATGCCATACAAGTACTGAGTGACCCACACACTGATACAAATCATCAAAAGCAAGGATGGACAGAATACTGGTAAAGTAGAAACACATCCCATGAGCCATCATCTCTTTAGTCTTTTGCTCTTTTGCTTTTTCGGGTCTCGTGGTCTTCTCTACTTTAGAAATCAACAAGGAGGGGCTACGCTCATTATTCCTCTCTGGCTGGTTTCTGTTCACTGGTTCCCGTGATGCTTGACATTGTAGCTCTTGTTCAATCATTTTTTACGCTCTGTGGGCCTAGCAGTATTAGATAAGACATTGGGTTTTCAGGTGTCTCTTAGACGAGACGATCAATTCTCGGTAAGTTTTGAAATTTCTAGATGATGGTTGATTTTTTATTTTTTGAAATGCGTTTTCTCGTTTTTTTTCCCCTCTACGAGCCTGCCAAATGATCTGGAGTTAACTACTAAGTCATATAAAACCAGGGTTTATGCTTGTGAATTTTATAATCACTTTCCTCTGTAAGAAAATTTGCAAATGTTCTTCGTAGCTGCGTCTGCAAATATTCCTGCCCCCTGCTTAGGTTTTAAAGTTTTCCCGTTCGAGAAAACTAACAATAATTTTCGGTCAGATTGGAGCTTTCTCGTGTTTAATGCAATTTGTGTTCAACTGCAGTGATCCTTGTTGGGAAAGTAGATCAACGGCAAAACAACGACTGTTAATTCTTCGTTGCCATATTTGTGAATTTGTGGGAAGGACAGTGTTGTATTCAAGACGAGAGCTCTTAAAGGCCCCGGGGCATAATTTTTCCGAGATATTTCTGTCCCTAATTTGCCGTTACAATCAATTCGTTGTTCCATAGGAAGTTTAGGAGCTTTTTCGATCCACCATTTTCTCTATAAATGCCACATCTTCCTTGTTACTTGTAGAAGATGGCGGAAATTAAGCTTAACCGGGTAGATCAAGGCCAAACGAAGATTAAAAATGTTCCAATAGCCGTGACCCCAGAAGGTTTTTGGTGTTGTCCCTCTCCTGTTGTATTTCAGAAAAGCCTCAAAACTCAAAACTCTCTGAATAAACCTAAACCCTCCTCACCACCACCACAAAAAACCAGTGCTCAGAAGAAGATGGTCACTGCAAGTGAGAGAAGACAAGCAGCTGCCCCATCAAGATTGGCCATGTCCGATGATCAACAATGTACTAGTTCAGAAAGGCCTCCAGCTGGCACACCTGTGGCCACAGAGAGAGCACCGAGGCCCAAAGTTGAAAGTTTGCCAAGAAAGGTAGCTATTGAGTTTGGCGAGGCTGGAACTAGTGATGCAAAGGTCGTTTTATTGGGAAAGCAGGGGTTCTGTGTGAAGTTAAGTGTCCACAAGGATGTTCTAACTGAGAAGAGCAGCTTCTTTGCTGAGAAACTTTCTGAACAATCTGGTTTGTCAAGTCTCCAGATCAATGATTGTGACGATGTTGAAATATATGTTGAAACTGTTGGACTGATGTACTGCAAAGATATGAAGCAGAGGCTGATGAAGCAAAGTGTTTCTCGAACACTCAGAATACTCAAGGTAGTTTGATAATTTTCCAGTTTAATTGCTGCAGCTTTTATTTAGTTCTTTTACTTTCTATCAATGCAGGGAAAATATTTGTTGCTGCTATTATTCTTTCGTTCTTATAGATGTGTAATGCATCAACTTTTTGAATTGGTGAGACGGTGCCTATTTTGTTACTTTTTCTGAATACAGATTGTTTGGAAATAAATGGTTCAATATATCTGCTGATGAATATTCATGATATTCTTGTTGATGGATGACATTCCTTGTTTAACTAATTTATGCTGCGAAGTGCTAAGTTATATATCATTTCAATATTGTTTTTGTGTCGCAATAGAGTTTCATTTTTTTTACATGTTTCTCAGTGAGAATAATGTTATCATGTGCATTTAATGACTGGCTTACATGGCAATTAAGTTTTACTTGCTGCATATTCATCTGTTTTAGAACAGATAGCTAGTGATTTATACTCACAAACAGATTATTACTAATGTATAGTTGACGTAAATATCAGAAGTTGCATAAAGAGTGGAATGCACTATGAAATATGAATGAACATTGACCAACTCTGAGATTCCTTTCATTTATCACTTAATTTGTTTTATATTCCGAAGTTTAAGATTGGCTTTGAACCCACTTGTTATGTGTCTTATTTAAATGGTGGCAATGGCATAAGCTTGCTGATCCACGGAATTTGTTGATGTTTGTTGTTAACATGTTTCTTTCATATAGAAAATTAGGCCGTATCAGGTTGCGAGATAATGAACGATCTAACATGTAATTATAGGCCTAAAGCTTGCTTTGAAGATACTGGGATAAGGATGAAAGGATGTTTTGGGAGCATTGCATTTTGACTGAAGAAAGGACCTAACTTAATATGATCCCGCTTAACCCACAGATATTTGTTTTACTCCATTAGGTCCCCTGGATTCTTTAATTTGTGTTATTCCTTTTTGTTTATTTTTAAATCTGGACATGAAGATTTTAACTCTTCTATGGGTTTTATGTAAATCCTCCTTCCATTTTATTACTTATCTTCCAAATGAAGAAAAATTCCGTCTTGAAAATCCGCTTTGGAAGCTCAGAACTCCCTCAATAGACAAGTTTCCCATTAGGACGAGGTACTTGATAGGATTGGCAATGATGACATTGTGGCTTTAGCAATGGCTAGGAGGGCATAGTGCAATGGCTGTGTGCTCTGCATGTTATTCTCTGTTGTCTTTGGTTGGTGCTGAATGCTGGAACTATTCAGGGGATAGCCTTATAGCTAAAATTGCTTTTGGATTAGCTTGTTTTTGTTGCTTCTCTTTGGACCTCTTTATGTGGTTTCTTTTTGAGAATTACCTTATTAGGCATGCAGAGGGATCAAAAAGATTCTCATTATTGATCATCTTTGTCATTTCATCCTCCTTTATTCCTTTTCCTCTTGTATCTCTCGTACTTTTATTTATATTCTTCTTCTTGAGAGGTTTCTGAAGAAGTTCACGTTCAAACTTCAGAGAGTATGCCCTTTCTTTCATGCTTCAATTAATTGTGAATTAATTTTCAAGAGATCCGAAATTAACAATCAAAGACAGTCATAGTGAGCTGCATCTGCATTTTACTTTGCAGCAGGAGAGTCATAGTGGGATTGATATGCGTAAATCAACTTTATAGTTGGATATGCGTAAAAATTGTCAACTATTTGAATGGCATTATTATGATATGACTGTAATATACGTAGCTTTGGTCTGGGGATTGGTTGTGTTTAATATTTTCTTGTCATTGGTTAGTAGTATTTGGAGGAAGATATGGCACATGTTCTTGAACTGATAGAAACTATTTTGTAGGTTGCGGAATTCCTTGGCTTCAGCTCATGCATCCAGTCATGTTTGGAGTACTTGGAAGCAGTCCCTTGGGTTGGAGAAGAAGAAGAAGAAAAGGTTGTCTCAACAGTTCTGAGACTCCAAGGGGAAGGCATTGGGATCAACCCTGTGTTGAAACGAGTGTCTTCTGACATCTCTAATGTCCCTAAAGATACTCTTTCCCATATTATTGAACTTGTTCTCATGAGCAACGAGGAGAGAGGTCGCCGAGAGATGAAATCTGTAGTCCTGAAGCTCCTTAGGGAGAATAACAGCACTCCAAGTCATGCAGGTTCAGCTGAAATCTGCATTGACACAATAAATAAATCATGCCAAAGCTGCCTGGATTCTCTGTTGTCTTTATTCAAGCAGGCTGCAGAACCAGACTTTGCAAATAAACCCAGCGATCACAGAGAACCCATAGTAAAGCGCATAGCTCTTGAAGCCGATAACTTGTCATGGTTGGTTGAGATATTAATTGACAAACAAGCTGCTGATGAATTCGCAGTGATGTGGGCAAACCAGCAGGAATTGGCTGTCCTACACGGAAAGCTACCTGTTGTATGTCGTTACCACATTAGCTGTATTTCAGGAAAACTGTATGTTGGTATTGGAAGAGGGGGGTTGTTGCCATCAAAGGAGACACGTCAGCTGTTGTTACAGACATGGCTACAGCCTCTAATGGATGACTACAGCTGGTTGCACCATGCGTGCAGGTCGTTTGACAGGAAAGCCGTGGAGGAAGGAATTGGGAGGACAATTCTGACTCTGCCTCTGGAGGATCAACAGAGTATTCTTTTGTCGTGGTTGGGAAGTTTCTTGAAAGCTGGTGATAACTGCCCAAATCTTCAAAGAGCCTTTGAGGTGTGGTGGCGCAGAACTTTCATCAGACCTCACATGGAAGGACAAGGTAATGTCATATCAGATAGTTCTGCCACGTCAAAGGGGCAAGTGTTGTAAAGAAGTATGAAAGGGGATTGGAGAATATATATATATATATATATATATATATATAAGCGTATTTGACTTTTTCTGGGAGTTGAAAATAGAGTAAGGTAGCATTGAGTGGAGAATGCAGGAGACTTCAAGCAGCTTCATCGCTTGGATTGATGGGAGAACTGACTGGGTGTGTAAAGATGGCTCGTTGAATTGGCATTTTAGTGATTGTATTTGTATAAGCTGTTTAAATGAACGGGATGATATGTTCTCTTTATTTTAATTGATAGATGATGAATTCAGAGGCTTGCGTTTTATTTGTGTCCCAAGTGAGATGAGCATACTACCTAAATATAGGACAATGTTTGTAATGCAAATTGTATTACAAACTTTGTCAGAATATTATTCAAGCACCACCAACCTTTTTTTCTTCCCCATCTTTCCTAGAAATAAATAAATAAATAAATACTAAATGTGAGGCGGTAATCATGAGCTAAGTGGCTACGTATACAATAAGGCAAATAATACTCCTCACCATGTCTTTCATGTAATGATATTCCGATTGGAAAAAGAAAGGAGAGTGATAAATATAATGATTGATGCTCTAACAATGTTTTCTTGCGCTCTGGTGAGATATGTGGGTAGGTTGAAGAGATGTCCCAAGATAATGGATCCATAATGGACCTCTTAACATTTGAGAATTTTTGAAATCTTGACTTGTCGCCGTTTTCAAATATATTGGATGTAGGAGAAAGCTGTTATGGTGAACAAGATTGTTTGGGTGGGGATTGGGTTTTTTCTTCATGGAAGATGTGCTTACCTGCATGCTTGACAATTAAAGTGCTAATGGTTGAGGCTTTAGCAAAATGAGCTTCAGATGAAGGTGACTCGTGTGGAAAAGGGCAGTGAAGTTCCACTATATAACGCTCTTACCATGCAAGATGTACTTATCATGCATGACAATTAAATGTAGCTGTCCTGGGAATCATGATTGTGATTGCTTTCGTAAATTGCATGACATTCTTCACCTGAAAGCAAAAATATTCTAAAGTTTGACAGGTAAATGCTCAGTTTTTAGGGTGCTGAATAATGTCAAAAATTATTTTAAGATTATGAGTTCTGTTAAAAAAAATATTTTCATGATATTGGATGCAACTTAACACCAAATTTTATTAATGAAAAAATTAAAACAATGTTGGTAGGAAAAACTGAAAAAGAGAAATGAATAATGTTGGGAATACTTTTGGGAAAGTGGGGGGCAAGCGATGTTGACAAGACGTGATGCGATGCAGAAAAGAGCGAAATGGTGGGAGTGACTCCATCACACTTGCCATCTAGTCGTCTAGTGTCATTTGGTTTACTGACTTATTTTTAATCTGATTTTTGTAGAAATAAAATAAAAATAAAAATAAAATTATAAATGTGATTAGTGTTTGAAATGATGGTAAAGAAATTGACTTTTTTGTAAGAAAAACTGCAATTTATTACTTTTATGATAAGTGATTTTTTTTAATTATAAACTCATTTTAAACAAAAGTCATATCAAATACTTACTGCTTTTTTAAATGGCTGTTTGGCTTTTGAACCCCACACCATGCCAAACAGATTCAAATATATATTATTTCTGCTTTCTCTGAAGCTCAAACACCCTGATTATCCTGTGCTTTTAAACAACAATAATTGTTATCATTATGATCCTATTTATAGGTCTCTTTTGATGAAATCACACATACCAAGAAGAGGTAGGTAGCTCAATGATTATGGGGTAAATTTTCAACTTTACCCTCATTTATGAATGTGTATCTTTCAACTCTTCATTCTCTCTCTATTTTCATTGGTACAATAATATGAGATAAATTGTCACAATCTCATTTATTTGGTCAAAAGGGACTTATAAATAGTAACAGAGTGGTATGTACGTTTATAATTGGAAGATAAGTTTTTTTTATTTTTTTTATCATATTTACTATAACTCGCTCTCTCTAGTGTTAGCTGCTAGTATTGCACTACTACTATACGGGAGAAAAGGTTGGTGGTGTTGCTCTTTTCCAGTTTATGCATTATCGAATCCTACTTTTTTGCAGCCTGTGCTTGCTTTCCTTTTTAAGCCTACTTCACTCAGATTTAGTCATTAATCTTCATTCAGCCACTGTCCTTCATGCTTTGTTCCAGCACTTATTTGTCAAAATGTGTATATAGAGTGTGACAAATCACTAATCAGGAAACAAGTTATAATAACTACATTTGCGAGGCCGAGTTCAAAAAAGGAAGGCCTTTTTTTCGCCCATGATTTTAATGGCCAGTGGTCCTCCCTCCCTCTGTTGAATATCTACTCTTATAATTCCTCTTTAACCCTTGGGCCTACCAACAATCACTAAATTAACAACCTCAACAAATACTGTTTCCACTTCCTTTGCCTGCTTGTTTTAAGGGCCTCCCATGTGGGCTGAAGATCAACCTTATCCACAGCTCACTCACTAGTGGAGGGTGGGCCCAGGCCCAAAAAAAACGATGCGCCTCATCTCTCATTTTCCTTCCACCCATGGGACCCACGTACGGGCAGACCCGGTTGGTGGCCATCCAATTCACGGGTATACCATGAGCGCAGTCTCCTCTCTGCCAAATATTTCCACCTCAGATTACTGTTACTAAATCTCCATTATCTGAACTTATTTTATCAGAAAAATAAAATTAAAATGTCCCCAACAAATACACCATTATAAAATCAAAATGTTCCCGAAAAATATGATTACCTTAATTTGTAAGGATATTATTATATCGTAGATACGGATCGATTGAATAGGGGGACTACGAATTGAATAAACTGTGGCTTTAGTGCTTGGTCCACAATTCCACATATAGCATTTTAGAATATATACATATATGGAAACCAACCGGTATTCATTCTAGGTTTCTAGAAGAGAGAATCATCATAAACGTTTTGGGTTTGAAGAATGGAGTGTTAAGTTTGAGTTTGTGTGTGTGAACACCAAAATTATTTATGGAAAAGTTGCATGTTCTGGATCAAGTTCTACGATATGCCTGAATCTGAATTAAATAATGATATAGAGGCTGTAGGCTGAGCATGGCTACTCTATAAAAAGGTAGGGTGGGGAAACACATTAAATAATGATAGTATAGAATTGAAGGCCCTCCTGAGAGGCTGAAAAATTAGAAGGAAAAAAAGGAGAGCTTGTTAGGGCATTGAATGTGAAAGAGCACAGTTATGATGGCTTCCTGACATAGAGACAAACAAACTATTCTGGCCCTCTTATGATTGGCCTTCTTATAATATCTGAATCCTATAATTATCAATATCCAACTCTCTCATTTTGTGTCATTTTATTACCCTATTTTGACACATCTTTTGTTTGTTCCGCTTCCTCTGCTCAAAGGAACCAAGCCTTTCAGTTCAAGTCGTGTTTTATTTTCTTTGATTACAACTTGTCCGTGTCCATATTGAATTGAAGACCTTTCGGTCTTTGTCAAGTTAATTATATTTATGGCTTATGAGGTGGCTACCTAATTACCGGCAACTAACGCCACATCTCTCACGGTTAATGCGCAAACAATGATGTGAAATAGCTAGTATACTCAATTAAGGGCTGAACAATTCAAAAGCAATGCCAGTGGGTGATAGTGGCAGCAGAACAACCTTTGTAGAATTCGGTTAGTGATCGATATATAGTAGCCAGTAATCCCAGATAGATGGTGTTACGAACGTTGCTCAAACACCAAGAAAGTAACACATACATATATTTTAGGTGAGCCGTGATTGTTGCTTTGCTAAGCTCATGTTTTGTTTTTTACGGAACAATCGTGGCACTATTGGAGGTAGTTTGGACACACCACAGATGGCAAAACAGGTTTATTATCAATAATATTATATTCATTGCACGTAACGTACAGAAATGGATTTGACATCCTCCTTCCTCATTGTCAAGACGTGTCCTTAATTAAGCTCATGTACGACTTTGCCGTTCCGTTTCATGTATGCTGTACGCATCTGTCTCGACTCTATATATATGGACTTGTGTTGTTAATTATTGTTGGTTTTGAATCAAATTAATGATAATTATTCATTGTTCCATGTACGTCTGTTCTTCTCACTGCCAATAGGAATGCTTTATGCACGCAATTATTTAAGTGACTTACTTCATCAGTAAACAAAACGTGCACCCTGTTCTTTGACCTTTCTTTCTGTATATTGATTTCATCATGACTGAGCCAATTAAATGGAGAGAAACGGACAGTTTATTCAACGTCTCCCAAATGAAAACCGTGCTGGCAAGCAACAACTTACTTAGTTTACTAATTTAAATTTGAATATCCAATTTTAATTTTATTTTCTCTCACTCACATGATCACTTATTCGAAAATTGTGATAACAAGTAGTAAAAAGGTGAATTAATTTCTTCACACCCTTTGTATTCAAGAGTGTAATAAATCATCTCACAGATTGAAGAAAATTCCAAAATTATAACTCAACCGGTGGTAGGCCATGAGAAATATTAGATCCCCGCGGGCTAACTCGATCGTTGTCTTGCACCAATACATTAAATTAACAAAATTACGGAGGAATATAATAATGAAAATATGCAGTGTGTCAAGATGTTACTCTTTGGCAATATAACTAATTTGATCAAATCATATTAAATTAACATACGAATTAAACAAAGGCATGAACACCTTCATACAACGTTGGGAAAAGATGGGAACGAAACAAATATTCTGCTATACAGTTATACAACCGGGGCCAAACAGCTACTTCAATGCTACGTTTCTGATCATAAACTACTCTTTTTATCCTTTATTTCCTCAATACTAAGCTAGTATTATGTATATAAAAGCAGGAGGAACATGGTGATAAAAAAAAAAAAAAATCAGCAAAAAGAAGGTTTTCTTTTTTCGATGAAATAATAAGCAACTTCCTATATATGCATTTTATATGTAATCTAAAATATATAAGTTTAATCAGATGCCTCCAAAATCTCTAACAGAGAAAGGAGAGGTGTCAGGGATGTTCCCGGCGTGGCGTAGCCCTAGGGTGAGCGACACATCACCGGCGGTGGTCCCGAACCTAATGAGAGTAGATCCAATATTGTTAGCAGTGGCCGAGGCGGTCCCACAGTCTTCTGCAACCACACTGCCATGCCGACACGTGTCATCATGACCGTGCAGAGGCAGGTCTGATCGGAAACATTGGGAAACGGGTGGCGCCACCTCAGATGCGGTGGCGGTGGACGGCCGTTGCTTTCCTTGGTTTTCCGAGAGGGCTTGTCTATTGATTGCAACGAATGATGAGGGGTCTCTTTCGGAGGCATTGACGCCGTCGGATCTTTTGGCTCGTGGCGTTGTAGGTGGTGCCGACGCCGTTGAAGTGGTGGTGGTGGTAGGCGTTGGAGTTTGTTCCATGTTGCCACTATTGTTGCTGTTGTTACTTTGGTTCATTTCTCTCTCTTCTGCATCCTCATCAGCTTCTCTGAGCTCTTGCTGATACATGTCTTCTACCATGGGTTTCCACAACCTTACCCTCGCGTTAATGAACCAATTTGATACCTGCGTCACAACCAACTTGTTATATATATATATATATATAACATAATCTATACCCTGCTTGCTTCAAATGTGACTTTAAATATACAAGCTACATATATCACACAATAATGATATGCTTCTGGGAGTATTTAATCTGCTTGTAGATATGCATTCCGTCAATTCTCACATTTAATTAAGGTGACAGTTTAGCCGAGGCTCATAAATGGACAAACGGTTGGGACAACAATTATTGGAGAGGGAACTGTGTTAAGTACGAATAATAATGGACCATGCAACGTCCTCTGCTGAAGTGACTACGTCGAATTTAGTGGACACCAAATAGAGACTTGGGTGTGATTAAGGTACGGAGGGCAGTGAAATGACTAATTTAAGGTGACGGCTAATTTGGTTGTGACTCAGAGCGAACAAAAGTCACAAAACCATTCATCAGAAGTTCCCAGTCAGGCAGTACCTATGAACTTAATGAACCCGGGCAGTTTTTGAACTGACCGATACAGGGTACTAGGACAGCTAAGCGTAAGAAATAGGCTTCTGTCTAACAAAAGAGCTGTAAATTAAATTTTGTTTTCTGAGATAATATACAGACTATAATATTGTTCTGGTATCATTAGCTAGCTTAGGATAATGTGGGACAAAACAATGGTATGCATAAACAGTACCCATGCATGACAATAATTTCGAAAAATTATTATATTACCAAAACTGATAAATACTATTATTTTTAATTACAAATCCATAAATATAAAATTTATTAAAAAAATATATTCATGTTTATAGATTATTTATAATATAATTTAACTCATAAAACTCTCAAGCATTGTTTACTGTATTGATGTTGATGCGATAAACAGAAAAGGCAAAATATCCTAGGAGAGGTAAACTTTGTGATTTGTATGGCTAACAGCGTAGAAACGAAGAAAATCAATACCAGGAAAATATGACAAAATTTTAAAGAAAAAAGGCGTATAGAAAAAGTAAAATATACTCACTCTATTTTTTTTAGACTAATAGACTTTAAAGAGTATCGAAACCACCGGATTATGCGTTAATTAGAATGGACAAACCTAACAAGCTAACAGACAAATTAAAGTTGTATAAGTATCTTCCATAGTGCATTTGCCAAAACGCATATAGAGTAATATATAAGGACAAACCGACATAACAAGAGGAAACTAAATTAAAATATCTAACCTAATTACATTTGTTGCCACTTGGGTGCCATACATATCACGCACACTTGGATCCATGGGTGAAAGCATTAGATACGAATCAGAAAAACCATGATTCTGCTGCAATTTCATTATATTTCGTCTGTACTTATACCCGTCTGCGCTTTTATTTTCAGAATTTATGATCGACAAGGTAATGAAAGATTCGCAATCAAAAGACTATATTTTTAAAAACACTGAAAAGAAAAAATAAAAGTGTGGGGGGGACAATAAAAGACCCTAGGTTGGCAGACGGAAACAAAACCTGAAACCACATGTTGGTCCATCTGAACATACAGCTGGTCCCTGCTCTTCCATGAAGGGTTTCCTTTTCTTTGTTACTTGGGTGGATGTGGGCCGGGCGTTTAATTTTTTACAGAGTCTATAACCTGTGTCTTATTCTATCTCTCTCTACAGACTCATATATATATCCATGACAACATACTATACATGTACAGTAGTGTCTGTAATTAGAAGAAGTGTTTTGTGGAGAGAAAAGAGTGGGGAGAGAGAAACCTGATTTCTCGATAGGCCAGTCTGTCGAGCCAACAGATGCTTATCTGCATCGCTTGGATACCTGAGAAAGAGACCAGAAAATGACATCAGAGTCCTTCCCCTAAACCGTAAAATGAACACCCAGCTTTCTGTAACCTCTCGCTGCCATTGAACCTTCCCTCCCTTTTCCCTTCATGGGGCGTCAGAATCTAAGCCCATGAAAGAAAGATCTACGTCTCAGCTGCCATAGCAGAAGAAAAAGTATATCACTGTACACACTGACCCCATTTTCTCTCTCTCTCTCTCTCTCTCTCTCTACTATATCCTCCCTTAATCGCTTCATTATATTTATAACACACTTGTATGTTTTATGAGAGAGACACGATGCGGTAAAAATTTCGTTAAAGCTGAACCATTAGGATGCTATCTTTACAGCTTTTCGCTATATCCCAAGAACGTAACACTGCTATGTATGTTACCGCATTACTGTTCCTCTAAACGTTATTGATGACACATAAATGATGGCTTTTAGATTCTCTCTTTTTTCCCTCTGATTAATATTAAAATGATGGTTTCAAAAAATTTAAAATAATGAGGTTGAGAGGGGGCAAGTAAAGAGAGAACGTACGGGTGGAGGAAATGTTCGAAAAGCCAGGCTCTCAAAATGTTGACAGAACGTTCAGGAAGGCCTCGCTGGGGTCTCCAAGCCTCCTGCTCCATCATGCCCATCTGGTGGAAGGCTCTCTGCTGTCTCAGGCTTTGTTCAAGCAACTTCAACCTTGGGGTTTCACCTTTGGTCAAACCCGACGAACCCAAGCCATCTTTCTCACCCAGCAGCTCGCAACTGTGTTTCAGTTGGGCTGATATGGCCTCCTTCAGGCACCGAAAATGTCTTGACATTGCTTTCTGTGCCAACGCCGTGTATGGCACCGCCGCCCCAAAACCCATCACCAAGTCAAATGAGTTCACCACCATTTGCATTTGCTCGCAGTAGTGACTGTATCTTCGGTCCACCTGCATGTATAGCCCAAATATTATTTGATAATTAATTAATACATTGACTTAATTGCTGTGTACAAAAATACGAAAGCATGCATGTTAACATTTACTCAGAAATGAACGACTACCAACTACGTCTAATTAATTACTCAAGTGTGACTGTGTGAGTATTAATTAAGGAAAGCAATCTATCTGTGCCATCAATATATCAGTAGTAATAAGATACGCAAGGGACTCCATTATTCAACGTAACCCAAGCAATCAAGATAAAAAGGAAAGGGCATCATGTATATTGTTGATTGTGATTTTGAGATGGATAACTTAATCAGTTACCATTTATTGAATTTGGTGAGATATTGTTGCTTCTCAAAGAAACCCAGAATTCAATAAATGCGTGTGTGAATTGAAGTCGGATATACGGTTCGGTGAAATGATTGTTTATGGGAACAAGCTAAGGCACATCGTTTGGCTGAATTTCTTTTTCCTTCACTCTCCAACAACTGACTGGCTACTAGCCTTTGTGTGCATGATAAAACCGACAAATAAAGAAAGAAGAGGAAGGAACTTGGAGGTCAAGTGAGACATGGTAACAAACTAACAATTGCTTTCACTTTAATATGGGCAATGATGGGTATGTATCAGGAGGTGGGAGAGCAGTGGCATTCATATAACAACTTCCTACGTGACGTAGTGATGAGTGTGGCTTAGGATCGGGGGTATTACTAATAAACAGAAACAACGTCGCTTCTTGATGGACGTATTCCGCTATATTCAATGGACTTTAACTTACACAAAAGATATCACGAATCCGTACCAACCGATCCTATAGAATAAGAATTTAGAGCCCCTATTATACCTGCCGGCTTCTTTGTTTATATAATTTATTTTTTAAAAGAAAAGATAATCAAAGAAACCGGCCGAAGAATGTGCGTTAATCCCTGTACAGTTTAATATTGAATTAAAAAAAAGTAAAAAATGAATGCGGTCAGCAGAGAAAGGAAGAAAATAGAGAGAGGGTAAGTATTGTACGTGCCTCGTCAAGCATGGATAGTAGTTTGACCTTCCTTCTCTGATGCTCAATCCTGTCGGTGGCGGACAAAGGAGGAGGATCTTTTGTTGAAGATGAAGAAGCGGCGGCACCAACAGCACCGGAATTGGAGTTAGGGTTGGAGTTGTGGCGGGTGAATTTGTTCTTCTTGAACTGTCCCCTCCCAATGTTGCAGAATTCTTCAAGCAATTCTTTAGCAGGCCTCACATACTTGGAGTTCCTCAGCACATTCGCGATCCCTAACGATGACCCGAAACCACCATGGACTTGGTGGTTATTCTGCGCTACTCCCTGTAAATGCAATGTGTGAGTTTGACCTTGACCTCCACCCAAATTCTTGTACGGATAGGACCCTCCGTAATAATTAAGAAAGCCGCCATCGCCGCCCATCCTCAGTTCCTCGGCTTTTGCTGCTTCTAATGAAGAGGATAATGATAAAGAAAGACCTTGGCCTTCCACAACCCCTCCGATTTGAGCTGGATTCTGGTTGGTGTTGGTTGCAACTTCTTGAGAACCTGCTTCAGAAAATGGAAGCCAGGTGAATTGACCAAAAGGTCCTCCGGTTCCAGGGAATTCTTGGAGAGAAGAGGGAGGATTATTGGGGAGCAACATGTTGAGGGTGGAAGAAGTAGTGGAAGGATTGTGAGGAGGAGGAGGAGGAGAAGGCGATCTGGTTTGAGGGTTCATGAGAAAAAGCTGCATGGCTGCCGCATTAATGCCTGAAATCTGACGCTGCTGATGAGGACGGAGGTGATTCTTGGAATCTCCCAAGCCACTTAACATGCCTTGTTGGTCTCCGTACCACTCACTACTGCTCATCGCAGAAGCCTGCTGTGGCCTGCTGAACGATCGATACGTCGCCGTCAAGGGTTGTTGTTCCAATAATTCTGAAGATGTGGCGCCGGTGGGTGGGAAACTAAACATCTCCGATAACATCCCGGCGGTTTCGTACACCGGAAGGCCTCCGGATTCCTCTTCCTCAATACCTACCAACGATGGTGGTGGGTCGAAGCCTTGCACCCTCACTTTGTCTCTCCGGATCTGAGGTTGCTGAGTTACAGTGGATCTCTCGAATCCATTCGGAAAGCTGAAGATTCCTGCTTGATGATAATCTTGGGACATGGACATAAAATTGGGAAAAAAACGAATGGTGGGTCTTGGACTTGGAGTGATGAGAGTTTATTATTGCTGCTGGTGGAGATGCTATTCCCATCTTGAAATCTTGTTCTTCGTCGTCATAATTGCCGTCTTCTTCATCAACTTCTTCAGCAGCATCACCTCAAATGTCCAATTAGCTGAATTCAACAAGTATCAGTACCCGAATAACCAAATCTAACAATTAAGAAACATCCATCGAGCTATTGGAAGTCAATTACAGTACAAGACACACATGATAGATTAGAAACTAGAGAAACAAATAGAAAAAGAGAGAGAACCAGTGAACTGGCCCCCGGCCTGACCCTCCCAAGTGCCCTCATCTAAACATTTAATTTTCCTTTTTATCATTTTCAGCTTTGTTCATCATCATGTATACACACACACACAAATATATATATATATATAGAAACAATATATGTATGTACCTCTAAGAGTTGCATAGTATGAAACGATGTGAAGTTCTCAGACATCGTTTTCCCTTCTGTGGCAATTGAAAGCTTGTTCAACTCATCTCTCTCACTCTATTGTCGCCTCTCGTCTCTTTCTCTCCCTTTCTTTATCGTCTTTGGGTTGCTCTCTGGAGTGAGAGTTGTTTGCAATCTCCTTGTGGTACAAGAGATAGAGAGAGAGATGCAACTTTCATATAACATAAATTATTAAAAATGGAGGCTTCGCGGGGTGCTGATATATGATATCTGTCTCAACATATAGCAAAGAGAAAGAGAAAAAAAGGGAGCGGTCGCTGTTTCTCCCTCCTCAGTCTTCACCCTCTTTATTAATTTTTTTTTTCCCCACCAATAATGCCTTTTTTTAATTTAATTTATATGCATAAAAAATTATATTCTCCCCATTTGACAAAAAAGATACAAAACAATTCTATAATAAAGTTGTAGTGGAAAACCATACGCAAAAGAAAATATTCATGCTTCGGAAAGACAACAATACCCCTACTAGCTAGACAACAAAGTTTCATCAACATAATGTTTGGAATTACGATTCAAAACGGATCCAAACTGACGTTTTCGGAAAAATGATAATCACAAGGAAAATTTAACGTGGCTCGACATTTATTTAATTTATTTGAGGGTGGGAAATGACGGAACTGCCATCACCAAAGTGTTGGTTTTTATTGTCATTTGAATACGTCGTTTGGGAACCAGCGCAACCAACGGAATATATAGTTGGGAGGAGGGGGGATAAGATAAGGGGTCAGTACAAACTACAAAGTCATCTCAATGCAATGATCCAAACTACCACCATCTTATGGTTTTATGGAATGACCATAGTGCCCCAAGATAATGATATGGGATGACACAAGTTGGTGGGGGTATATCAGGCATGTGCGGAGCTAGAAATTCATTAAATAGGCAACCGAAGTAAAATAGTGAAAGAGAGGGTTGGGAAAGATCGCACGTGCCAAAGGATGGGCAAAACAGATCGGTTATGTTATGTTAGGGGTTTTGACCAAAAAAAAAAAAAGTTATGTTAGGGGAGATATGTAAAAATTAAAAATATACTATAATATTTATTAAATTTATTAAATTTTCCTAATTTATCCTTATTAATAGTCCATCAATAATAATTAAGGAGGGGGAGAGAATGTGAGAAATTAATAGGAAGATATATGTAGAATATTTTAGCTCAACTAACTTATTTAGTCTAATTAAATTAGATAAATATATTTTATATTAAAAACTAAAGAGAGTATATATAAGTATTTGGTCAAAAATAGCTCAAGTAGGCGAAGCTTGGCTAAATAGGCCGGAAGAATCGTAATGGGGATAGAAGGCGCGAACTCGAATTCGTAACTTTTTCTAAACTCAGTCGAGCCTTCATAAGGTTTGGTCGGCGCAAAAGCCTTTTTAAAGGCTACTTACAATGTAGGCCTTTAAAAAAAGCCTCATATATTACCGGCCTTGGAGGCCATAAATAGACTTTTATACTTTAAACCTATCAAAACTTATATAAGTATATCTTGAAATTATAATATAAGAATGAAGAACGATAAATATATGATATAAATATAATTAGATTTATTTAATATTTAAACAAGTCAGACCTGAAGGCCAATAGGTCGACCTTAATAAAATAGACTGATCGATCTATTTACATATTCGTCCTTTAAATAGGTATTGACCGACCTTAACAAACAAACAGGTAGACTAGGTCTAATCGCCCTAAATAAAGCCAGAGGCAGAAAAAAAACGATAGGCGTCTGGTCTATTCTCACCCCTAGTCAAAAAGGCACCCATAACTGGTTTAAGCTTTTGCACTGTCACGATGGGTATATTCATGTTGCCCTTTTCATGCAGCCTTTGATATTTGATATTTACAGGTGTTTTTATTGTCTCCCCCTTTTTACTTGCATTTAATTATATATATTTGGGTCAAAAAGAAAGAGCCCAGCTTTATCTACTGCCTGTTACTCATTAATAATGAGGGGGGCGCTGGTTTGTCAAATGTATATTGCCTTGAATATTGTTTTACCCAGTTTCTTAAGAGGAAACATTTATGTAAAACCATGTGACTGATTAATTAAGAAGTGATCTAAAGAAAATTGATGATTGCTAAAATTTGCATTCATATGTTGCACCAACAACCGAGCTGTCTATAATTTATCTTAATGTAATTTAAATGTCTTTCTTGGTTTTTGTCTGTGTACGTGTGTGTCTGTCCAATATATATAATCACAGTGTATTAGATCAGCAAAACTTTATGTTTGACTTTTGCTGAGTATTATCTTTCGGATAAGCAAACTCCTTTTGATGATTTCATCAGCCGCCCCACCAATTCTCTCATCCCATTTTCAGTTCTATTAAAGTAATTAACTTCCCCCATTAATTCTTTTTATAATATTGGGTTAGGGTGCATTTTTATCTTATAAGTTGTCACCGAGGGATGATTTTGACTCGACAATTTTTCACGGTTAAATTTTACCTTGGAAGTGTCAAAAAATGAACAATTTTTTCATGACTGTTATTCTAGTTGGTTTTAACCGTTGGTTGATCAAATATAATGAGCTTTTAGTCCACATGTTATTTTTGCTACAGTACAAATTTTCTCCGAATTTTTAATTCAACTTTAAAAAAAGGTGAAGTAAATGACACATGGACTTCTAGAACAAATTTTCACCTCAATAAAAATGATGTGAAGATTTAGTCAACTAATAGTCAAAATTAACTACAAAATTGCTTCTTTTTTGACACTTTTGGAGCAAACCATTAATTCTAACACACACATATATATATAGAGAGAGAGAGGAGTATAAGTATTTCAATCAAGTAAAAACATAATACATAGGTAGTTTGTCAACCCATCAATTTTACAACTCAGTTCCCCCTCAGCATTCGGCCCTCCGTCTCTTCTATTATTATTTTTTCCCCAATTTTTTACCATATTTTTACCATTATTGAAGGAATATCTTTTTCAAGAGCGGTCCATGATATCCTACTTTATATTATTAAAGGCAATTTAAATTCCAGATTCCAAATCTGGATAGATGGCCGTGAAATTCTTTATAATCTATTCTAAGCTATTTAAGGTTTGCATGTGCTACATACGTATTTTTACATGTGTGAAAAAGGTGTTGTTTGATTGATTTTGCCACAAAATATGAACAATTAAATCTATATATGTTTAAACTCACATCTATCAGGTCAGTTACCAAATTAACTTTTTCCTTCTCTCCCTCGGTTCCCTCAAAAAAGGATTGATCTTGAGCAATTTTAACTCCGGTATATATATACATGCAAGTACACATATACATGCACAAAAACAAATGAAAAATAATTAGCTAATTAACATGCTAATAATACTTGAATTTACTTTGAATTATTCACATTTAATGGAAAAATTTACATTTTGATATTAAATCACTCTCCTGAGCACTTCAAGTGCAAGACCAAAGAGTACCAATCCCTTAGACTGGTTAAGCTTCACATAATATTTCGAAGACCATTGTCAACAAAATATTTTGAAGATAAAGTATAAGGACTAATTACTAGAATAGTCACTCATCAAGACCAATTATCTAGAAGGGTTTATCGTTTATCATATCACTTGACATAAGGTTATATCAAGTAACCCCAAAACTACGTCGTTTTAGGGTTAGAGGAATTAATGATCTCTCAAAACGCGTAGTTTTGAGGTTAGGAGAATTAATAAATGATCTTTTAATAAAATTCATATAATAAATACAAAAACACCTTTTATTAAGTCCCCTAACTCCCAAAACGATGTAGTTTTAGGGTGACTTGACATAAACTTATGTCAAGTGACATGACAAACAATAAACCCTATATATAATTACATATGTGAATATGTTCCTCCCATATAATTTTATTCATGTGATTCCGCGTCATGAATACGACTACTTATTGATTAATTACAACAAGATTTTGTTGACCCCTGTAAAATAGTATGCCGGAAAATGTAAAGCAAAAAAATAAATAATTTAATTAATGGCAATAGGTTTTGTTATAAAATAAGAATCTATATAAAAAAAATCACATATTTAAAACATGTACGCTAAGTATATTCGAGGCTGAGTATTAATTATATATATATATAACGTCACAGAGATGAAAAAATTTGGTTCGGGTACAATATTAATGATTTGTTTTCCTGCCTAGCTAACAAGAGGGGACACTTGTAGAGATATATATATATATATATATATATATAGCTGGTGAGGTTTAAAAATATAATTTAAATATTTAATAATATCCTGCCCCCGTCGGTTACAACTTACTAGAATGCGTATGTAATTCCATTTCAAGGTTCAATAATGAATGTTTACCGATTCAGACTTGTGCGTTGGATGGCTTGAAATTGCAAGAAGGCTTATGTAATACGGAAATATATAAATAAATAAAAAGAGAAAGGAGTAAATTAAATGTGTAATATTTTTTTTATTTGGTTGGTTGAGTGAGTTGGTTGATGATAAATTGGGTTAAAGCGTCATGATTTCAAAATCCAATGTGTGTTTCTCAATACTCATTATTGACTCGGAGACTGATAAAAGGGGCGATATCCATAAAGAAGCAATAAGCTAGCTTTCCTCTTTGGCCCAACCTTCTTTTCCCTCTTTCCGGTGAGTCACGTGAACCCCACCCTCTCTTATCTCTCTCACACGCACGTGCCAAAGTAGGTAGCGCAAGAGTGTCTCTAGTTTTTATCTTTAAAAAAGAAATTAAGAAAAGTAATAATTAAGCGTTTTAAAAAATACACGCCATATTAATTAATTTTATTAATAATGTGTCGGGTTGAAAAGAGTATTGAAAACAACATAATTAAATACTCACGGGATCATCTCATAAAGTACCTATGGATATTGGATCGCTAGCTTGTTCATAAGAGTTGAATTTGTACGAGATTATGTGTAATTAATTAATATCTTATTGTCTCGTTAATATATTTGCCAAGAAGACAAATTAACAGGCAACTTCTTCTCTCAATCTTGCATCATCATCAGCATCACACGCAAACATACAATAATGCATCTTCGCAGGCATTGGAGCTTCATATCGATCATAAAACACCTAATCGATCGACTAGGTTTGTTTGAACGAGGGAGATCGATATTGGTAAAGCATCAGTTAATTCCCACTATATATACATGTAAACTCATAAGTAAACTTCCATCCCCACGTTCTCTTCTTTAACTACTCAACTACTCATCATATGCCTATATCTATTACATAATATATAGGGCATTTAACCTATAGCACGAGAAACAATAATTGACAGTTAAGTCATTTAATATATTTTAAAATTGATTTTTTTTTTCCTACTCTTACCTTTCTTAAGAAATGTGTTTAATTGTAATGAGAGTATTATTTTAGAGTGAGTGGGAATATAATGAGTGAGTAAAGTTAAAAGTAAGCATTAATCACAAGGTAAAAAAGGAAAAAAGAACATTAATTTAATTGAATGTGGCTTATATTTTAGATCACGTCTTCTTTCTAAAAGGACACTATATTGTGAACTGAAGAGAGTATATATATGCATCCCGATAATATGCCTCCTTGTCACATGCTTCATTGCTTCATTTATGGTGAGGATAAAATAGCATATAGATAACGGATTTATTTTTGTCATAAATATAAAATCCTAATAAGCTTAATTAACCTCCCAAATTTATAATTTTGTTCTCAGAGTATCCATATGCTAGTTTGCACATACTTAGGAATAGGGTTTTCATTAATAGATGGTTACCTTACACATTTATTAAAACACGTAGTTTAGAAAAATCAATATATATATTTGTTATACATAACTAAATTTAATAATTTTTTAATATTAAAAAAATTAATTATATATTCCCTTCTTAATAATTTTTATAAGAGTTCTCTAAACATTTAATAAGTTTTTTTCCCCTTTTTGCCCCTCATTCGTTATATATATCACATCAGTTAGAAGATTGGTATACCTATATATACTTTATTTCTTTATCTTACTTTCCCCCTCATATATAAGGGCATACTTAAGAAGAAAAAAAAAGATTTTATGTCAAACACATTTTTGTTTTTAATTACTTTTTAAAACTACGTAAGGTTCTTATAAATAATTAAAACGAGAGGGAGTAGCTCTTATAATAAAGACATGTTGGGATCGGAAGGAGTATACATATTAATTGGAAGATGTTACATGTAGGGGATGATGGGGGTGTGAAGGTTGAGCATCATGCGCACATAATTATTAGTAGCATATATAATGCGATAATTAAATTTGGGGCAGGTGGATGGCGCCTTCAATTCACACGATTATATAATAAGAATTGTCACTTTATCAAAAGCGGTGCATAATACCTTTCGATCCCACATTTTTCCGTATACAACAAATCGCATTAACTAGGGCTGTCTTTCGTACAATGCCTCCATATCTTCATATTCTCTGCTGACTTGTCTCTTAAACTATCGATTATCATTGTTACACGTTGTGCCCAATCTAGCCACGTCAACTTCCCACCATGCATATATATATATCCAATGCCCCATTGTATATATATGTGTGTGTGTGATCACGAAGCTGCAGGAATAACTTCATAGTACTCCTACTATTTTTGCAGAAAAGAAATAAAAAGACAGCATACACACTTGTTCATGTTCAAGTCATTATTCATATATATATGCAGAGGATAATGATTTTGAGTTGCTGCGATTTAATTACATCAGGATAAGGACTGGTGTACATTCTACTACGTACAAAAGGAGGGGAATGTTATATGTGTGGGCATGGCGTGCATGATCCATTATATATATGACTTTCCTTTAGTATAAAGAGGTCCTAATAGTCCTTGCATGTGGCTGGCATGTACTATTGTACGTTAAGATATCATGTCCTTCATTTAAATTACTGGCCTGACTTAGCTATTACGAAGAAGAAGAAGGTCCCATTCATTAATTAAATGCAACTGCAAATATCTTTGTAAGTTTCAGCTATAACCACTTATAATAGATGCAAAGTCACCCCCAACAGGACATTTATCACTGCCCATACATACATTTCACCTTCTCTTGTACGTGTCAACCACTACTGAACCACCGATGATGTCGTGTGTCTTATTAATTTCCCTCGATGTGTTCTCTTAATTTTCAGATTAACATAATCTTTTTATGCTGTCATTTAACCTATATAGATCACACCAATCAATGAAGCTTTTATATATGTGGAGGAGCGAACGAGATGTACGTGGGCACGTCGTACTTAGCGACAAAAACCAAGATTAAACATTGAGGTAGGTGCATTTAATTTAGGAGTGACAGTGACGATGATGTTAAATGAAGAGCTAGAGGAGCTACTGCGATGCTCTGTCTCTCTGAATGGATGGTGTGTTCTTGTTCGGATATATATTGATGTTATATTGTATTGTGTTACGCATTGGCTGCTCCCAAAAGGTTTCTTTGACAGTGCCTCAGATCTTTGGCTTCATCTGAAGCCACACTTAATTCAGCTAGGGTTTATGTATCCTATTCCTATCCCCTGTTATTCTTTTTCCTTCACCATCAATTAGAAAAATGTTGCTCAAATTACGGAAAGTTAAAATAAAATAAAAGCGTGCTTATAAACAGTTTGCCCATGTGATGCAGTACATATAGTAGTTATTGGGAATCCCACTCATACGCCTCATAAATACTACCCACATTGTTCACAGTTCACACACACATCAATTATTCTCGCCAGTCGCCACTCATTTTTTTCATCCTTTTAAAGTTTGATAAATTTTATATGGGATTTATGGGATCCTCAATCATTTTTTTAATAGCTATCAGTTTTTTTTTTTTTTTTGTAAAGTACAACTATCCTCTTATTGAAGACAAAATATACTATAAGAAAAACGTTTTTTTTTTTTTTTTTTTTTTTTTTTTGGTAAAGTACAACTACCCTCTTATTGAAGACAAGATATACTGTAAGAAGATATACTAAATAATGTGAGCATATCTCTAAACGATAATCTAAATATTGGTTTGACGCATTAAAAAGGGATCACTCCTTTCGTTATACCCAACCCACTAATGTCTATTTGCAGTTTTTTGTGCTCATTAATATTATATATGTGTCACTATTTGGATGGGAAAGGAAAGATGTTTTCCATGGCTTGTTTTCCTTGTTGCAAATGTGAATTAAGGATGGACAATGACTCCACAAGCTAACGTACTTGTTCTCATTTCTGCAAATAATTGCAACTGAATCGATCAACAATTTGTTCACCTAAAATATTAAGCTTATTACTGGCTCCCAGTAATGAATTTTCTTGTACCATCCGCGAACAATATGATTAAGATATCTGGGTCCAGTAGCAATTGTTAGCAACTTAGCATTTGTCCTTTTTTTACACAATTTCAAAGGTATTCTTAGTTACTTGAAAGATTTATTTAGTTTCAGTGTGGAATGTGTCCCGAGGAAAGTAAAAGGAATTCATTTTGATTCTTAGTTACGGTATTTGAAGGATGATTTGAACCATCCAGCAGCGAGCATAAATGATTAAATATTTTATTATTTAGTTATATTTTGATTATATATACATTTGGTGATATTTTGGACATCAAAATGTTTGGAAAAGAATTGCATTGAGTATTCTGATAAAATGTGAATAATAATTAAACAATTAAAAAAAGGTGTTGAGTGCATGGTCTTAAATTCAATTGAATAAATCTAAGTTTACAGTTTTATTCAATCAAATATTAATTTAATTAATCCAATTTAATAACTCGTGATGGGTGGGTAATTCAATAGACGACAAACGAAGTGAGCATTACACAGACACGAGAAAACACTCGCTTGCACACAAGAGCGTTGACATATAGGAAATACGTAAAACCAATGAAATGTGGACATGATTTTTGTCTGGTATATGCATTTAAACATAAAATTTAAGATGAGAAAAGACCAGAGTGCCATCATTTAAAACTAATTTTGCATACAAGAAGAGAAGGGCGGTGGTTGAAGGGGTGGGAAATTGGATATATGTAACATAGTTGGCTGTGAACCGTTTAATTTGAAGATGATGAACAACAGTGGATGAGGTGAAGCCAACTGGATCTTATTCAGGGAGGACGAGGGAGATGAATGTGAAAAAAATTGAATTAGAAATTTGCACTTGGTGTAGTGTGAGGGTATTTTGGTAACAAAAATCAAAATCCCAAGAAGCTGAACAAATCTTTCAAGCACGCATCATAAAGAAAGACAGAGCCGAGTTTAACAAAAAATTTGAATTTTAGAGAAGCATGCTTCATAGTTCATATGCACTAAATGAAACGATCCAGTCATTAATTCCCTATCACTCTTACTTCCTAAAGTCCTAAATTGTTTATTCAGACATTATTACAGAAAAACTTTGGATTATCCACGAAATTACCAATGGAAAAAATCCATCGAAATTACCTACGGAATTTCGTTGGTAATTAAATTTCGACGAAAAACGTTTGTTGTGGAAAAAACCATAGTAGAAGACATTACCTACGAAATTACCGACGGAATTCTATGGGTAATTTCCGTCGGTAACAATTACCCATGGAATTACGTGGGTCCAATTTTTTTTCTGTCGGTAATTCCGTGGGTAATCCGAAATTTTTTTTGTAGTTATCTTGCAACCATAAAAAAGCTCGGCCTAAATCCTGAACATTAATTATTACTCCCTATAATTTAAAATATAAGAATTAAACTTGTAAGGTGGCGCGATTTTTTATATAATGTCCTTTTTTTTTTTTGTCTTATCTCATTGGATGATTTTTTTTTTTTTTCAGTTTTACCCCTAATTAATTATATGACTCTCTCGTCTATTTTTTTCCACTCATCATCTCTCTCACTCATTCTCTCTCCCACTCACTCTCTCCATAAATAGGGGCTTTTAGGAATGTATAGTTATATTTTATTTATTTATTTAATAAATTTTAATTAACTTTTCAAAATGTATAATCGAATTATTTGGCTCTTATATATTGAATTGAATGGGAGGTAGCATATGTATAAACTCCCTCTTAAACATTATCAAGCCTCTCGCATATTTGCTGCATTAATGTCCGAAAATACTTATTATACAATCTGGTACTAATGGAAAAAGTACTGCTCCTCCCTATCGCATGCATTATTGTCGATAAAGAAGTGAGATAGCTTGTATTTTTGTTGAGAAAGAGTGAGGTTGTTTTATATGAAGAGAATTGAAGTGGGGGGAGGGAAGAAAATGGTACTCCCTCCTATCCTAATTTGAAAACATTAATGATAAAGTTAAATAAGTTATTTAATTACAATATTGTATATATATAGTGTTTCCTTAGATTATATTCAATTTATAAGTTAGACAAATTAAAGTAATTTGTAAGAAAAATAATAAATATATTAATATTTGAAAGTAATTCAATTAGTTTTCTTATAATATCTCCAAATTAAAAAAAAAAAGTCAATTTTGGCTTATGTTTAGAACATGAGAGGGTATAATCAAGGAGAATATGGAGACTTTTGGGGGAGTGGAGTAAAAAAGGAAATGAAGCAAAGAAAATGACAGGAGGAGGAAGAGGAAGACACAAAAGGGAAGTCATCACTATACCTCACTGGTCGACACTTATTCTGCGTCTCTCTGGGGTGTAAAATAATAAAATTGTTGATATATAAACTCAACAGAGGCAAGCAGGGGATTTTAAAATGGGTGTTACTGCTTGTTGGTGTTTTTTGGATCGTGATATAAATATATAATACAATACAATTCTAGTCTTTTCAATAATAATTAAGCAACATCCTTACCTACCGATGTTAAGGCCTAACCAACTATTTCCCCTTAATAGGGCAACTTTAATATATACACACCTCAAATCATGCTATATAAGCAACCTGCCCAAACCCTTTTTGCTTTATAATTAAGCCACGTACGCGTCCCTCTCCCTCCACCAAACCCCAAGCTCCATTCTTGTTTTAAAAAACATAAAAACAAACACCTGGTTTTCTCTTTCATTAATGCAGCGAAAAGTTGAAATCTATCAGCAAATCACACAATAATGCTATTCAATTAAAACTGCTACGTATTTATGTCACACAAGCAGACAGGCGTACGTTCAAACTAGGTTTATTTCAGAGGGGAAAAGTAGTGGGGATATTTTCCGTGGGGTCAGGTGAGAGGAGATGGTCGAGTAATAATATTCTTGCATAGCCGTTCAATGTTAAATAATAATACTATCTGGTTATCCGATAAGTGGAGTCTAGGTACCATACATATGAATACTAAAACCATACATATGAATACTAAAACAGTGCACTTTAAAAAATTCTATAGGATAAACGGTACAGAAGGTGACAATAACAAAAGATCCCTTTTCCATTTCCAGACGCCGACATTAATTGGATCGATGACGAGGTTGATAAATCATTAAAATTACTTTATGCATATATAGGTTGAGATGGTCCGACCAGCCAATCCAATTAATTTCGAGCGTGAAAAGAGTAAACTAAAGGTTTGTGTGTGCATCAGTTTAAATAATGTCCCATTACGTAGTACTCGTAGTACTTAATTAACGATAGTCACCCCTGCATGAAGCTCCGGAGGCTGGAGCCCCTATGAAATTCAACCCCACACACACACACACACATATTGCCAGTGTTTGAAGGTGATTATATATATATAGGCTAGAGATGATGTTGTTGGGGGTGGAGTATAGAGAGGAGAAAACAGGGACGTCCTTCTCAAGAGGGTCGCTTCCTCCCACATTATATATATAATCTTTCATACGCGTTTTATTTCATTAAATCATTGTTTCATCTTTCACTTTTAATTACCTTTGTTTTTCCTTAAATAAGTACCATTGGATGATATACATATATATAGATGAGCTGAGGCAGATAAAAGATAAATAAATTGGGAAAATGACCAACATTTAACAAGACACTTTTCCAATCTTTAATATAAAACATATTTAAAGAGTTAATCTTATTCTAAATTTAAGACATAGTTTTCATTATTCATATATATCATTTTTTCTAATTGTCTCATCGATCAATGCTTCTTTAACAACAATCAAGAAAAAGATGGATGACGAAATTGGAGAAGATGATTCGAATGTTTAGAAAATACATATCATATTAATTAATATACATATATATATATATATAGGTTGAAGGACTATGGGATGGGCCGGGAAAGGAAAGGGACGGGAAATAATTGAGAGGAGAGAATATTGGTAAGAAACAGAATATCATAAAATCATAAATTATTGAGTGGCCGTGGAGGAAGGGTATATATGTCAGTGTACAAATGTGGTCCTCGTGTGGGGGCCGGAGCCACGTGGGGGCGGGAGTGGTCCAAAGGGCTCAAGCCTCACACGTGTCTTCATATGAGAGGTGACAGCCTGTTGAGCTCCCGGCAGCGGCTTCTTGGCATCCATGTCACTGTAAACCGTAAAGTAGTCAAGACTCAAAAGGGTTGTTACCCCTATTTTACAAAATCTCAAATTTAATTTTCTTATTCACAAATTTTACACGAATCTTTTAATATTATAAATATAAATATATATCAATACAACGATCTCTCATGCTTTACTTTTTTTTTTTCCTTTACATTATCCATTTGGTATCCGATCCAGTGCTTCAGTGTTTGTGATTTTTTGGAGTTAGAAAATCGGTAGAAACACGTCAGTGACCCTTTTAAGCTCTAACCCTTCAAGGGTCGGCCTTGTAAATTGAAGATTTTAAATGGAGTTGGTCCTGTAGGGCCAAGAGCCGGCCCATTAAATATATATATTTGACAAAATTATAATAAAGGACCTAGGATAAATAATATTTATTAAGAAAAACCATAAAAATAGTAATTATTTTGAATGACTAAAAATTAAAATAGAAAGACTAAATTGCCCTTGTGTTATCTCCATATCCTATTGTATTTTCTCTCATCATACGAAGCAGATCTCACAATGTGATTCACATCTTCTTTCGATTTCAACCTACCTTATTGATTTTCCTCAAGTTTATTGGAAGTCTTTAATTTATATTAAACTCAATCTTGTTGTTCCTTTTTCGAGGAAGATGCTGATGTTTGCTGCCATGGCTTCTCTTCTTTGTTGCTATATTGTAACTCTCTGCACTGAGCTTATGCAATTCATGTGTTTGGGTCAAGGTTCGGGTATAATTTATTTTGTAATAATTGGGCAGTGGGTTGATTGTTTGTTGTTTTTAGTGTGTATGAGACAATTAGGCGTCGGGGAGTCTATTGGGCTCAGTTTTATCCTGTGTTCTTTAGTGTGAGTTGACTCAGCTTGGTTTCGGGGACCCAGTGGTCTAGTTAAGATCGAGTCTCGGGTTCCGTCTTTTAAATATCGCACACCAATGCCATTGGTTGGCATGAGGCGAACCATGAGGGTGTTTAGAGCCTACACGAAAGAAGACGCGAATTGAAAGAGGTCATGGAATCTGGAGATGCTGCAAGGAGGAAATTGTTTCTCTTTCTTTCTTTGTTCATAGCTGTATAAAGCAGAACAAACTTCTCTGAGAGAAACCTCCTCCTTGTCGTGAAGTAGCGTAGTCTCCAGGTGCTCGTACTCATCGGGAAGTGATCCCAACATCATCGGGCAGATCTTCATCTTTAAAGGTCACGTCCATATTCTCGCAAATCATGTCACCAACTTATTAAAGCTAGTGATATGCTCATTTATTGTGGTACCAGGAACATAAGTGAAGCAAAACAGTCTTTTCTTCATATGGAGTTTATTCTGACTGCTTTTCTTCAAGAACTTGTCCTCCAGTGCCTTCCACAGTCTACATGCAGAAGTTTCCTTTGTGTATGGATACTTCTGCTCTCTTGAAAGGTATGATCGAATAGTACCACAAGCAACACGATTGATGACCCTCCAATCTTCCTAATTTTATTTTAACATTCTAATTTCTAGTCCTTCAAAATAATTGTTATTTTTATTGTCCTTCTTAATAAATATTACTTATCTTAGGTCCTTTATTATCATTTTTCCTATATATTTTTGTTCCATTAACTTGAGTTGACTATTTAATTTACTAATTTATATGTATTTTGTATTTGTTATAGAGTTATTTATCCATTTAATTACAAATACATAATAATTATACTTTAATTTTATGATTTGGTTTAGTATTTATTGCAAATAAAGATTATGAATGTATTTATGATGTGAGAGAAGATATTCTTGATATTTTTACTCATGAAGTAGAGCCTACATACTACTTTCGAAGTGAAAGACAATCAAATATCTTTGAAATTAATGGTAGCGTATGAAGATGAAAATGATAGTCATCGTACTTATATTGCTTCGTTGTAAGCTTGTTATGTTTTATGTAGTTACTTGTGGACAATAGTTTACTCTTGATTATGAATTAGTGACTATGTTTATTTATTGCATTAAATGTGTTATGTAGACATTAATGTTGACAACATTTATTTGATAAATTAGAACTTTAATTGCTATAATTTACATACTAATTATATTTCTTTGAAGAAAAAAACAGAGGAAAAATAATTAAAATTTGAAAAGTACTGTAGGGACTGGCCTTAGCCCTAGTGCTTTCGGGTAGGACTTTGAAAAACTAATGTTTTTCTTACCCCGGGCCCTGTTAAGCCCTAACCCTTCAAGTGTCGTCCTATAGGGTCAGCCTAACCCTGATTCCTAATTCTGTGATTATCTCTTCCAGCACAAGTGTCTCTTTTGAAATTTGAACTTGAGAGTTAAAGTGGTCTAGTGGACCTTATACCGCTACACCGACTCTATTTGATTGCTTTACTTTTTCAACAAAATTAATTTATCATGTAATAGAAAAATAGGATTTTAAATCTAAGATGATACCAAAGTTCGTTGAGTTCGTATTAAACTTCACATAATTCCATTTTTTAGCTACAAGTCAACAATAGAACATATGATTAAATAATTTTATTCTTTTAAATAATAGAATATTAAAATTATTGTATTTTCAAAAACTAAGTTAAATAATTTCCCAATTAAATATCAATTGAAAACTTTTTTTTTTTTTTTTTTTGGTATAAAGAACTGTGGTTGCATATTAAAAAATGATTGGGCCAGGTATAGACAAAAGCAGTTAGACCTGTAAATCATGGTTGATGACTCATGTATTTCCTCCTTCGGGCCTTGCAGACAAAACAGGCTCCCATTCACTTGCTTTGGGCTCTATGAGGCATTAAAACAGTTAGGCCCATATACAAAAATGAACATGGTGCCTAAGAAAGTTGGAGTTGAGGATTTATCTGTAGACTAGCCTGTTGTTGTTTTGCGGGCTCGTCTGCTCGATATCAAAGTGCGGTTCTTGTTTACCCCAGGAGATTCTAACAAAGTAGCGGATATTCTACCAACGAAGACAGCAGTGCAGTGACACAGTTGGTGGTATTGAGATGCCTTATATCTCCCCTCAGGCCCCGTGTTCGAATCCCTCCTCCCCTCACCTTGTACCAAAAAAAAAAAAAAAAGTAGCGGACATTCTTGCTAAGAAAGGGATTTCTTCCACTATATGTTTTTGATGATTGTCCTGCTTTCTTACGGGCTGTGTTTTCACACGAGCTGTTGGGATTAAATTCCTCTTTGTCTCATTCGTATAAAAAAAAAGATGAGACTATATATATATATATATATATATATTTAATAAGAAAGATTGCCAAACGACTACAAAAGAGCTAAAAGAAAATTATACATATAGGGAAATTAATTCCAGACACTCTTGATCTACCAAAAACTTAAATAAAAAGGACACTTGTCTAAAAAAAAGATTTAGCGATGCCCCTTTTTTCTAAGATGAGAGTAATTGATGAGTAGAGTGGAGAGAAAATATTTTGAATCTCTCAATCAATATTCAAGGGGATGATGAAGTCATGAGGTTCGGCTTAAATGTTTTCCTCAGTTTTTTTAATCCCTCATGCGAACCTTTGTCTGCCTCGGGCCTAAATGTTTTTTAAGATGTTATTTTACTCAAGGCCTGTTATTATACTAGAGACCCTTATATATACCGATGATATATATCTACATATAACCTGCGCGAAATTCTGCAATCTCCATTTCAGACGCTCCTGGGAATTGGAAAGGTGATGACGGAATGGGAAGTTGGAACCAGGAATGGCGCGCGTGCATCAACGAACTTGCATGGGAACTGGGACCTTATTTTAATGGATTTTACATTTTTTATTCATAAGGCCATTTTTGTATTTAGCCGAGGTATAAAAATACATAGGTGATTTTTTTTTTTTTTTTTAAAGTGCATCAAATATCAAGTGTTTTTCTTGGATGTAAAAGAAACTATTTGGTTATGAAAGTAGAGTAAAAATACCCATTAATCATTAGTTTGACTTCTTGCTATTTTAAAGTCTAATATGAACAATGACTCAGTTAAATTTTAGCCTAGCTGACACTGAAGAAAATTACAGAGAAGGGCTCAGATAGTTTTGAAAAGTATAGAAAGGCGGCAATGGCGGCGAGGAGGCGGCAATGGGTGGCTTGATGGGTAAGATTGAGATTGAGAGAAAGAAGGGAGATTGGAAAGAGAAAGGTTGAACTTGTAATTTCTAAAATATCTATGTCATTTTCTATAATTTTCTCCAATTCCTTACTCCAACTGAAAATAAATTTAGCTAAATCATTGCTTAGGTCAGCCTTAAAAATACGAAAATGTCAAACTAACAGTCAACAAGTATTTTTACTTAATTTTTGTAACAACATAGTCATTTTCACCCAAAAAAAAAAAAAAACACTTGATGTTAGATATATTTTTAAGAAAAACGTATGTGTATTTTGTATTTATTGATCTCTATTATTTTCCATATTTTTCGCCATTCTTTCCAAAAGAAAGCAGACATTAAACAGGAAAATATTTTCTGTCCTTTTTCCCGAACATAATCTTTTTTTCATATTTATTTTGATCTTTATTTCTGTTACGGACCGATACTAAGGCCCAATGCCACGGGGGCCCAATGGAGGGCATATCCACTATAACCGTACGCCTATGGTATAGGAAGACCCGGTGATCCGGATTACTAGCATCGTGGGCGCATCCACACTACCGTTGCATTACGTGCGCCCCCCACCAAGTCAGCATGGGGATCATGCCCGACCATGATCACCATCACGGTGGCCTCTATAAATAGAGAGACAAGATAACCAGGTGCACAGGTTCTAACTTAGACTTATTACTTTCAGTCACACTGTGCACACACATGATAGGGCAAAATTTAAAGCCTATAGACTCCGCAAGTATACGGGCCGTATCAAGTAATAAAGTGATAAGTAGGAAAAATATCGTTCCCACGAGGACTCAATTAACTAGCGAGTAGATATTAAATTCCTTTATTTCGTTTAAGTTGAGTAAGTCGGGTTTATTTTGAATAATAAAAAGAAATTAAATAAGAAACTAATAATAGCAAAAGAGCGAATTCTAATTCGAGAAGTACAACCTAAGTCGCTAATCCCTTGTTGGTTTCTTAGAATTAATCCCCACTAAATTAATTTTGACTTAATTTACTCAATTAACCTAGAGTATTAATGTTTATAAATGCCTTTAGGTCCATTTATAAACCTATCTTAATTAATTATGTGATGCCTCACATAACTAACTAAAATGCGTTTTAGATCGAACTCACCCTAATTTGATTATGCGGAGCTTCTAGGTATATTCCTATCCTAGACGCAAATTAGATTAAACCTAATTCCTTATTAAATTTAAATCTAATTCCACATTATTTAATCCCAAGGTCTATTTAGGATTTCCTCTTCCAAGTTTAACCCTAAATCCCCTAAACATGCTTACTAGTGGCCAATTAATAAACAATAGCAAGAAAAGCGGGAATAAATAAACCGATTGAAATTAATCAAAACTAATAGTGGGAAATAATACCTAGAACCCAAACAAGTTCATAGGTTCTCTAGGTTGAAAAAGAAAATTAGCCACACATGGCACTAATAAAATCCATGAAGATGAAACTCATAATCAGAAAATAAAAGAAAGAATAAAGAAAAGATAGGAGAAATCAAGACTCTCAAAGAATTACTCCTCGCGGGTTGCCTTTATGCCTCTACTTCTTGAATTCCCGATCGTTCCTGTGCACGTCCCCAACCCTTCAATTGCGTTGTCCGTGTATGCGTCCTTTTCTTCTCTCTTGTGCGTTCTTGGTTAATTCTTGGTTAATAGATATAAGTTAGGATTGGTTTCCCTGCGGGTCCCACGCGTATTGAAATCCCTTTTCCTCAGATATGATATTTCATATCTATTATTCCTTCTATTGTTGCGCATAGACTTTTTGCACATGCTCCACGTCTTCTAGTTTATAATCATTGGTCAATTTAATATAATATATTAATATATTAAATTATATCCTCTTCCATTAAATTTGTTGCCCAGGATCATGCTTCTTATTTTTCTGTTTATATTTTCTCTTCTCTTAGATCACATCATATCTCCTACAAAATAAAATAGGATATCAATAGATTTTCTGTTATAATATTCTTTTATCCTATATTTAATTAAAAGATGAATAAATATATAAAAGATAATTATATAAGTATAATATTAATAAATTTAATCCAATATATCTCAGAATCTATACTTATTTAATTATAAAATATCTACTTATCAACACATCACCCCCTATATTGTGTACAGTGATCTCAACCTCCTCTGGATATTTCCCTCTTAGATATCTGGAGCGAGCCTGTTGATCCAACATCAATGTACCAGTCCGAGACTGGACATTAACGTTCTATACCAGAACATTGGCGCGACCGTGGGGATCGCTAAATTACGATTCCCGTGACTACCGATGGCTCACACAAGAAGCAATAGTCGGAGTATCCAGCCTAATCAACCACAGGCGGAGGCAAGCAAGCCGCACGATCTAAGTATATCCCACCAAGGAGGAGCTCCTGAGGGTCACATGTCAAATACAGCCTCCTCCCCTCCTGATGCCAACAAAACACAAGGCGCGACGGCCACAGAAACCCCGGCTTCAAGCCCGGATGTCCGCATTCTGCAAAAAACTCAGGAGTCGATCCTTAGAAAGTTCGAGACTAAGGAGAGGCGGGACGAGCTCCAGCGCCAAGAAGATTTTAGAGTGATCCAGCAGATGATGGATGACCAGCTTGAAAGAATCCAAGATTGGGTGCACCAAGGAGGCCGAGAAGGATCACGCGGAAAAAAAAAGCGACGCGGGATGATAGCGGCCGTCTCACGGCTCAGAATCGGTGTCCACACAGAGAAACCGGGGCCGAAAGCCGAAGACGAAAGTGCGCCTAGGATGAAAAGCGGAAGACGAAAGCCGAGGTAAGGAGAGGAGATCCCGGTCTCGGACGTCGGAAGGAGAAGACAACGAAGTCGCCAGGATACCACGGTCTCGGCGATCTCCTCGAGTATATAGGATGAAATACCTGACAGAAGCTGATGCAAGCCCATTCTCGCGAGAAGCCGCCATGGCACCTTATCCAAAGAATTTCGATCTGACCGATCTCCCGAAGTATGACGTAACACAGGATCCACGAAGTCACCTCGAAACATTCGAGTTACTCATGTGGGTCTGCTTGATCAAAGGGGAGGTCATCTTACGCTTGTTCGAGGCGACTCTGACCGGTCCGGCCTAGAAGTGGCTCAACTCCTTGCCAAATAATTCCGTGCGCAACTTCGAAGACTTGGCGCGGAAGTTCAAGCTAAACTTCGCAACCAGTAAAAAACAGTCAAAGTCTCAATACACACTGAGCCGAATAAAGCAGAGGAAGGGAGAGACACTGCAGAAATATCTGAACCGATTCAAGGATGTGGCTCTGCAAGTGCGCTCGCTCTCAAAGGAAGTTCATGTCCATTGCCTCGTAGATGGCCTGGATCTAGCGTCACGACTGGCCAAGAACATATGTAAGAACCGGGTCTACAATCTCACCGAGTTTTACACCGGCACGGCAATATACGGACGTCGAACAAATGGGCCGGCCAATACCGTGGAACCCGAGAGACCGAGGAAGACATCTCCCGACCCCGATAATAAACGAAGAGAGACTAAGGGGGAAAGACCTGAAGGAAAGGCGAAATATGACAACTACACCCCGTTGAACGTCCTCGGGCGCAGCTCTGGAAGGAGGTGGCCCAGACCGAGATGAGGAGAGTTGGAAAACCGAGGCCTCTCCGAAATTGACCCACCACGGACCAGTCCAAATACTGTTCGTTTCATGACGGGATGGGTCACACAACGGAGCAGTGTTATGAGCTCCGAGACGCAATAGAGAAGTTTATAAGGGAAGGAAAGTTGCGCCAATACGTAATAAAAACTCAAGGGAAGAGAAATGGCACGCGTAATCAAGGAGGCCGGAGCACGAGTCCGGTCCTGGACCCAAGGAGAGAGGAAAAAAGAAGAAGGTCCAACTCCAATGATGCCTTCCCAGAAACTGAATTCCGTTGCAATGGGATCAGCGGAGGATTCGGAGGCGGTGGAGACACAGTGAGCCAGTGCAAGAAGTACTTGAGAGAAGTCCTGACGGTAAGAGACCTCCCAAAAGTCAACGATGAACGGATGAGGCCGTCACCACCGCCCTTAACTTTTACCATGGAAGAGTTGAATGATGTCGTACCGGGGCATCAAGACGGATTGGTAATCACGGAACCCTGGCAAATTGCTTGGTCAAAAGGATATTCGTAGATGCGGAGAGCTCGACCGACATTATTAGCTGGGATGCGTACAAAATGATGCGTATGGATGTCGAAGATTTAAAGTCGTGTAAGACGACTCTTATAGGGTTCAACGGAGAGCGCTCCCTTCCCAAGGGTTACGTAGACCTCAGGCTGACGCTAGGTACGAGGGAGGCATTCAAGTCGGAACGGGTAAGGTTTATAGTGGCCGACTTTCCGTCCTCTTACAATGTGATCGGGCGGCCGACCATTCACATATGGGACATGATGGTATCTACTAAGCATCAGAAACTTAAGATGCTCAACAATAAGGACCAAGTGGTAGTGGTGTCAGGGGATTAGAAGGAATCCCGGCAATGCTATTTCGAAACTCTCCGAATCGGGGAAGGAAGACCCTCGTCTCCACCTCGCCTCGGAAGAAGGGAGAATTCGGCCGAAGCCGAAAGACATCAAAGGGTCTGACGATCAGTAAACATGGTAGAGCTCGACCTCAGGGACAAGCCCGAGATCCCACGCCCGGAACCGGAAGGAGAGTTGGAGGAGTTGGTGCTTGGCTCGGATCCTTCAAAAACCACCAAGATTGGAGGGGCCTTGGATAGCGAACTCAAAGCCCGGCTAACTCAATTCCTAAGGAGCAACCAGGACGTATTCGCGTGGACCTCGGCTGAGGTACCCGGTATCGATCCTAGGTTCTGTTGCCACAGGTTAGCCATCCGGCCGGGGTCTACCCCGGTGGCCCAAAAGAAAAGGAACATCGGAGCAAACAGACAAAAGGCCCTGGACAAGCATGTGACCGAGCTTCTGGAGGCCGGATTCATCTGAGAGATACAATACACCACTTGGCTTTCCAACGTAGTGATGGTGTTAAAGCCAAATGGCAAGTGGAGGGTATGTACGGATTACACCAATCTGAATAAAGCTTGCCCGAAGGACTCCTACCCCATGCCAAACATTGATAAATTGGTTGACAGCTCGGCCGGCTTTCAGTTACTATCGTTCATGGATGCATACTCCGGCTACAATCAGATAGCCATGCATCGATGACAGAGAGAGGAGGGCGAGCGCCTTCATGACCGATAAGGCCAATTACTGCTATAAGGTTATGCCTTTCGGGTTGAAGAACGCCGGAGCTACCTATCAGAGAATGATGAACAGAGTGTTCGAAGACCAGATCGGGCAAAACATAGAAGTATACATTGACGACATGATCGTAAAGTCAAAGCGCCCAGACGACCACATCCGAGACCTGGAACAAACATTCGAGAAGTTAAGGAGGCACTGGATAAGGTTAAACCCGGCCAAATGTGTGTTCGGGGTCCCGGCTGGGAAATTCTTAGGATTTATGTTGACCAACCGTGGGATTGAGGCGAATCCAGATAAATGCAAGGCCGTGTTGGACATGCAAGCCCCGAGGACGAAGAAGGAAGTTCAGCAGTTGACTGGCCGACTAGCCGCCTTGACCAGATTCCTACCGAGGTCGGCCGAAAAAGCACTCCCTTTCTTCAGGCTCTTAAAAAAGAAAACCCAGGGGGGTTGGAGCACGGAGTGCGAAGTAGCGTTCGACAGGATCAAGCAATGTTTGGCAACTCCTCCAGTCCTCACAAAACCCGAGCCGGGGGAGACCTTATTTCTGTACCTGTCAGTTGGAGAAGAGGCTGTAAGCGCCGCGTTAGTAAGAGAAGCCGAGTCCAGACAAGCACCGATTTACTTTGTAAGTAAAGCCCTGCAGAGCTCGAAACTGCAATATCAAAAGCTCGAGAAGATGGCTTTCGCCCTATTAACAACGACAAGAAGACTAAGGCCTTATTTTCAAGGACATTCGGTAGTAGTCCGAACTAGTCAACCGATTCACCAAGTATTACACAAGCCGGACCTCGCTGAGAGAATGACTAGCTGGGCAATTGAGTTGTCCGAGTTCGATATCTCTTACGAAGCCCAACGCGCAATTAAGTCACAAGCACTGGCGGACGTCATCATGGAACTCACCCCGGCGAGAGGCGACCGAGGGGGATCACGGAGGTATATGGAAGGTATACGTTGACGGCTCATCCAACGCAAAGGGGAGCGAGCGGGTATCATAGTCGAGAGCCGGAGGGTGTCGCCGTGGAGCACTCCCTCCAGTTAAAGTTCCCGACCTCAAATAACCAAGTCGAGTACAAAGCTCTCCTTGCCGGACTACTACAGGCCAAAGAGAATGGAGCTTAGAGGGTCAAAGTTTTCACCGACTCACAGCTCGTAGCCGCACAAATTGAAGGGACCTACCAGACCAAAGGTCCACTCTTAGCCAAGTACCTCAACAAAGCTAAGGAGATCATATCAGAATTCCAAGAAGTAATTGTCACCTATATTCCATGAGAAGAAAACTCCAGGGCGGATATCCTGTCAAAACTGGCAAGCACGAAAGAAGCCGGTAATCATAGAACGGTGATACAGCAAAACTTGGCCGAGCCGAGCCGTATTATGACCATCTCGGCAGCTACAGATTGGAGGAAGCCCATTGAAGACTACCTAGAGAGAGGCATTATCCCAACTGATTCGACCGACGCTAAGAAGCTAATGCGGGAGGCCGCCATCTACACCATGGTCGACGACCAGCTGTATCGAAAAGGCTTATACTCTCCAATGATGAGATGCCTAGACGGAGCGGAAGCCAAATATGTGCTAGCAGAGATACACGAAGGCATCAACGGCCACCACATGGGGGCAAGGCACTCGCTAGGAAAGCGCTGCGCGCAGGGTATTACTGGCCGACCATGACGGAGGACGCCAAAGAGGCTGTGAGAAGATGCGATAGTTGTCAGAAGCACGCCAAACTCATTTGGCCACCCCCAGCGGAATTGAAAAGCATTTCGGCCCCTTGGCCTTTCTATAAATGGGGCATGGACATCCTCGGACCTTTCAAATCAGCCCCGGGATAGTTTAGGTGGCTCATCGTGGTGGTTGATTATTTCACCAAGTGGATTGAAGTCGAACCATTAACGACAACAACCTCAGCACGCATACGGAGATTCTTCCGACACAACATCGTCTCTTGTTTTGGAATACCAGCCGAAGTGATCACGGACAACGGCACGCAGTTTACAGACCAAAGATTCAAGACCTTGATGTCAGACCTCGACGTCAGACAACATTTTACCTCGGTCGAGCATCCTCAGTCTAACGGACAGGCCGAGTCGGCCAACAAAATAATCCTGGACGGATTGAAAAAATGGATGCAAGACGCGGAATCCAACTGGGTCGAGCAGCTCCACAGTGTCTTATGGGGATACAGGACAAGTGTGCAGTCTTCAACCCAAGAGACCCCTTTTCGGTTGACGTACGGATGCGAAGCCATGATCTCGGTCGAGATAGGACAACCATCATGGAGAAAGATCAAAGCCCGCAAGGAGGGAGAAGCGTCGAATGACGACGCGCTCATGACGGACTTGGAGCTGATCGACGAGGTCAGAGTAGCGGCGCACTGCCGAGAACTGCCCGCTAAGCAACTTCTAGCTGCGAAGTATAATCCGAAGGTTCGGCCCTGGTCCTTCAACCGAGGTAACCTTGTACTCCGACGAGCCGACATAGGCAACAAGAACGCCAGAGATGGCAAGCTGGCGGCAAATTGGGAAGGTCCCTAGGGTTAAAGAGAAACCGGGCAATAAAGCCTATATACTCGAAACCTTGGCTAGGAAACCCGTGAAAAGAACTTGGAACGCCGGCAAATTGAAGATCTACCACGGTTAGACCTCGGCCTCGGATCTTTGGGGGTACCTGGGACACACCCGCTTGGAGATCGGTTATTGTTTGTTTTCAGTATTTTATTTGAAGAATTTATCTTTCCTTCTTAAAATTTCCCCGAATTATGTGTTAGCTCTTTGGAGCGTTTTTATTTTAATGAAGGATTCCTCAGTGGATTTTCGCCAACATGCACAATTGATCGCTTAAGCATTACACCGAGGTATATAAACCCGGTCACAAATACGACACATCTAGATGATTTAACACCGGGGCTAATTAGCCCAGTCAGAGCTCAGCGAAAATGCCATTATTGGCCTTCGTGAAATTGACGCGTCAACGCTCGCCCCAATTTAAGCATTCGAATTGTCATTCCGACCCTGATCAGGTCAAAATGTTTAAGTTTTGCGTTACAGACACCTCGTTTAAACAAGTGACAATTCGCCCTTACCTCGGTTATAATCTCGACCAACGGCTCCGGAACACGGTAGCGCAGTTGGGTTAATACCATATAAGGTTAAAACTGACAACTCTGCCATCCATTCCCAGACTTGACATCTGGTAGAGTGCATAGCTCGGCACCCTTTGTGCCGAGGAATCTCTAACTATGTTTAGAATTCAAAAATGAAAACGACACATATTCATAAAATTTACTTTGTCATTGAAGTATTTATAACCGGCACAGACGCCGGGAAAATTTGAGTTTACAAAGGCAGAAACGCCTCAATGAAAATAAAAGAAACTAAGCGACAACATTGTCCGAGGGCCCCGCCTCGCCGGATGGATCCACCTCGACAGATCCTGATTCGGCCTCGGTATTTAACCTTTCGCCTTCTACTTGCTCCTCACTTGACCGTTCCCCACAGTCCTCATCTTCAATAGATATGGATTCATCTTCGAGGGAGGGAGGAGCCGGATAAAACACGCCGTCCCTCACATAAGCTCGGTAGTGATAGCCGTCGACGTTCAAGGGTGTCTTGGGGTTCAAAACCTGGATTTGATCCAACGCCATTTTAAAGCAGTCTCTGGCTGACTCATGGAGAGTCTCGAGAGACTCCAAATTAGCTTGTCCCTCGGCAGCAAGAGCCTCTTTAACCGACCCCAGTTCGGCGGCCAGATCGCCTCGTTGCTGCTGGACAGTCTTCACGGCATCCAGGCTTTCATCCAGAGCCTTCTGAAGACGATGACACTCCGAGGTCTTTTATCCAATGCCTCTTTCGTCATCAGAAGCTCCTCGATCGCCTTTCCAGATGAAGCTTTGACAACAGCTAACTCGTCCTCCAAAGCTTTCACTTGTTCAGCCCTAGCCTTGGCGGCAGCTACCTCCTCCTCCAAAACCTTCACCTGTCCGGTTAGAGCCTTGGCATTAGCCGCCTCCTCTTCCGCCGCTTTGGCTCTTGTCACGGCCTCTTCCTCAGCAAGCCTCAGACGCCGGATCTCTACCTCGGCTCCCACGTGCTTCTCCTTCAGTATAAGCAGTGCTTGGTGAAGACCGAGGGACTTGCACAGAAACCTTTGAGCTTCATGAATGACTGTCTCATCCGTGGCGGCCAAAGGGACCCCATTCATAAACCGGCTGGGTGGAAGGAAAGCGACACTGAGCTCCTCGGTCACCCCTTTCTCCCATGCAAGCCCTCGGGGAATCAGAGGCACGGGTGAGGAACTGACAGGGGCTCGGAGGGGAGGAACAGCAGCTACGGGGGAAGCGGACGCAATGGCTTCCTTGCCTTTTGAAGCCATTATGGCCTGAGCCGGAGGGGACCGCGCGGGGGTAGTGGTGCCGGGCACAGTTGGAACAGGACCCATTGAAGCCGTAGCGGCCGGTGCAGGAGCACACCCCTCGGGGGCAGTGGTCCCGGATACGGTTGGCACGGGTCGCGGCATATCCGGAGGAAGTGTAGAACGCGTAGAGCTCGAAGTATCTGAGGCTTTGGTTTTCCTGGTCCTTGACGACCCAGACGCCGCCCTTGACTTTTCTACTTCTGAGCCCGAGGCAGCGCGCTTACGAGTCGAAGCGGGTACCATCGGATTCACGCGGGACAAGTAGCGGGGAAGTTCCGACATGTCTTGAGCTACAAAAAAGATAAAAAAGAAGGGGTAAGATACGCGCCAAAAAGATTATGATAGGGGAAAACCAAAAAGCAGAATAATTAGCAGGCATGGAACCATACAATCAATAGACATCGACGTAGACCCAACCCTGTTAATAAAGAAGGCTGCACTTTGTACCCCGTACTTCTCAACATACGCGGCAAACCGAGGTATGGAGGCGGCCTCTTCAGTCGTAAGGTCCTCAATTTGGATTTGGTACGAAGAAGGGTTCAGGTCGTAGTGGGTGTCGTTCCAGTAAAGGGGAAACTCCCACTCCACGTCCTCTCCTTCGGGCCCTTTCAAAAACCAGGGCCGCTGTCCAGGTTTAGCTTCGACTTTAAAGAAAGCCGTCTTAAAATGCTTAAAGGAGTCCGAGAATGCACTCATTAATTTCCTATCCGGATCCACACGAAGGGAAACCAACCCCTTCAATCTCTTCTTCCTTGGATGTCCGGGAAGTAAAAGGGCCAAAATAGTGGAAAAACAACGAGGTGGTGCAAGGAATGGGGACCGGAAAAGAAGAGCACAGGCGCTCGAAGGCCACTAAGTAGGCCCATCCGTTGGGGTGGAGCTGAGAGGGTGCTAGCCACAGAGCCATTAGCGCCGACATTTGAAACTGGCTAAAAGGAAAATGAACTTTAACACGGGTCAGATAGTCTCGGTAGAAGAAGAAGAAGTTGGTGCGCCCCACCGACCGAGTAGAGCATATAGGCTCGCCGCATCCCGGGAGGACCCGACAAGATGCCTTCCATCTCAAGAAGTTTAAGACGAGCAATGTCGGCCTTGGACATCAGTGACTGTGTCTTTAGGATCTCACGGGATACCCAGGAATACTGTCTATATAGCGCCTCGGGAGGACTAGAAGAGTTCGACTCCCCGGAGTCGGATTGGATGCTGTGTGGAGAAGACTGTGAAGCCATTCACCTATAAGCAAAGTAAAAAATGGTAGGATCAGCAAGAGAAAAAACACCTGACTGAAGTATATTGGCATGCGGGAAAACAAGCGGACCCGGGGGACGGAGATTACCAAAAGAAGGATTGGAAGGGGCCAAATGACGGCAAGAACCTAAGATTAAGGAAGCCTGGGAATCTTCGCCCTGGGCGATGAGGAAGGAGCCTTCGGCGAGACAATCCCAGCAGGGGCCGAGGTATCCCTGGAGGATGGGCATCGAACCCCGAGCCAAGGGGAACGGTAGAAATTAAGGGGTTGAAGCGGAGAGCGCGTCGTCCCCGCACGAGCCATACTACTCGGTCCAAAGCGGGTTCCAACCGAACGCTTGAAGCGGCTTCGTATCGAGCACGAACCGGCGTCGGATTCGGAGCCGAGCGTAGCGGATCGAGACCGGATACACTCCATTGACCGAGATCCTCCCCTTAGCACGGTTGCCAACCTTTCTTCCTCGGAAAGTTCGAACCGAGAATCCAATAGGAGGTACGGGGGGTAACGGATACGCAAGGCTTCCTCTTCTTCAGGGGTTAATGGTGGATTTGAAGGGGGTAAGCGATTACTCCCAACCATCGCCAAAGAGTAGAAACCTAGAAAGGCACAAAAGGGTATGTGAAGAAGGGGAAATAAGGGGAAGGATCGTCAAAGATATGTTGTGGCTACAAGACAGGTTGAAAGGGGGTTTCGACCTTAGAAACAGAGACAGAACCAAGGAAGTCTACCCAGAAAATCGCCACGACGAAAAACTAACCGGTAAAATAAACGGAAACCATCAAGTTGCACTAGTCAAAAAGCAGGAGAAGGCAATATACCTGAAGTATTGGAGAAGGAGCGAGCCGCGAACGGAGATGTGAGAGCGCGGGAGCAGGCGATTGCAGAAAAATGGTAGAGAGTAGAAAAAACAGAAAATGACAGTAGAAATGGTGAAATGAAGAAAATGGAGGGAAATATGATTCGTATAGGCTCGTGGGTAAGCGAAGTGACGGGGACAAGCGTCTTTTCACCCCGATCAAGGAAATGGCGTATCGCGCGTGCGAGAGAGCATTAAATGCGCACGAAGATCAATGCATGGAGTGGCGCGGCGGTTGCGAGGCACTCGCCAATACCGAGTCGCCGGATGTCGGGGGCAATGATGGCGAATGCGGAAAGTCCCTCTCATCAAAAAAGAATGAATTCACCCGTAACCAGCCGGTGTAGTCGAGAACACCTCGGTAAGTAACATATATCTCCGGCTCGGATATATTCATTTCACGAAGCCTCGGATAACTGGCCCGAAGAGGTTACCTCGGCTCCTTGAGGTTCCACCTCGGACTCTCGAAAGGTTAACACAGCTCAGCCAATGAAGCCAGCACGGGACATAGGACATCTCGGCGGCTCGGAACTCCCGACCTACCGAGCCGGGGGCAACCGTTACGGGACCGATATTAAGGCCCAATGCCACGAGGGCCCAATGGAGGGCATATCCACCATAACCGTACGCCTATGGTATAGGAAGATCCGGTGATCCGGATTACTAGCATCGTGGGCGCATCCACACTACCGTTGCATTACGTGCGCCCCCACCAAGTCGGCATGGGGATCATGCCCGACCATGATCACCATCACGGTGGCCTCAGTAAATGAGAGACAAGATAACCAGTGCACGAGGTTCTAACTTAGACTTATTACTTTCAAACCACAGTCGTTGCACACACATCACCCCCTATATTGTGTACAGTGATCCCAACCTCCTCTGGATATCTCCCTCTTAGATATCTGGAGCGAGCACGTTGATCCAACATCAAAGTACCAGTCCGAGACTGGACATTAACTTTCTATACCAGAACAATTTCGTTAAAAAGTTTCCTCACGTGCCTAGTCCTAGACATTTTTAGTAAGTAATAGTAGTAATTACAAGAAATTAGAGTAGTAAAAAAAAAAAAAAAAAAAAAAAAGAGGACCCACGTGGCAGCGGGGCGAACATAATTGTTATTTGGAGGATCGCGGTGGAAGCTGCGAGTGATTCAAAAAGATCCAAAAATCTCTGTGCCGGAAGCTGCGGAGGAGGAAAGCTGAGCATCCGTGTCTCGGTCGTACATTCTACCTCCCCGGATTTTCTCTGTCTGCGTAGGTTTTTTGGTCATAATTATGTGAACTAATCCTGAGCTTTAGTACGAGGTTGATTTTTAACCTTGATCTCCGTTGCCGAATTCCGTGTTTCAGATACCATCTGAAGTGAATTTTCTCACTCGTACGGTTCTAGCAGCATGGACTCCGCGGAGTTGACTGTAGAACAAGTTTGTGACCTATGCACCTCACTTTTTTGGCCATCTAATTCTCTAGTTTTGTCGTTCGTTTTCAATTTCATTGCTCGATCTGGCTCCAAGTTTTGTTTGATTTACTTAAATCCGTTCGGGTTTCTATACTGCTTTTGTTAATCATTTGCTAAATTTAACAATGGTGATTATCGAGTGGGCTACTATAGTTCAGTTTTTATTGACATTCTGTTGATGCTTTTGAAGGTTCTGAGGAGGGATATCCCATGGGAGGCGTATATGAGCACCAAGTTGATCTCTGGCACAAGCCTTCAGCTCTTAAGGCGTTATGATCACAAATCACAAAGTCAAAGGGCACAGTTGTTGGATGATGTACTCGTTACTAAAAATTATTCATTTTTTTCTTCCATTTTAGTGTTAAGTTCAGCTTGCCACCAAATTTATTTTATTTGCCTTAATTTCGTAAAATGAATTTTATTGAAGTAGATCTATGAATCTTTCCAGACTTTACTGTCTAATAATATTGAAACCTCAAGTTCATTCTGGCAGGATGGTCCAGCTTATGTACGTGTGTTTGTTCATGTTTTGCGTGATATACATAAAGATGACACAGTGGAATACGTTCTGGCCTTATTAGATGAAATGCTTACAGGTAACTGGATAAAATTGGTCTTTTGTTTCTTTATGCACTGTAACCAGCTGCATGACCTTTTATTCATTCCCTTTTGCAGCAAACCCAAAAAGAGCGAGGCTGTTTCATGATAAGTCCCTTGCAGATGAGGACGCCTATGAACCTTTCTTAAGTTAAGTGATTAAAATACATTCAGCAGCTTAATTATTAACTTTTTTCTGGTTTTGAAAATGATGGAAGCTGACTTCGTTGCTTCCATTAGCTCTTCCATCCCATTTTCAAGTTTTTGATAATATCAAGTATAAGTGTAGTTTTCTTCAACTTAGAGGCCTCTTATAAGTTTCACTTGGAAGGAATAATATCCTGCTCTGACTGGACATGAACACACTAGCTTTCCATTCCAGTATATTTCTCTTCAGTATTCCAACTGCATAAGACCCAACAAAATGAATTTTTGATCTTTTTAAATTTTCCATGGCCCAGGACAACTAAAATTGGTCTCCACAGCAATGCATGTATTCGTGTATAAATAGAAAATTTGTTGTCATCATCACTATAGTTACGTTTACACTGCACTTTTAAGAGAGGGTGGGTTTTTCCTACCAGATGATTTTTAAAAATTTGACTAGTAATAAGATTTATTTACTCATGATTGAGATGATGTCACTTGATTTTTATCATCTTATTTATTTATCTTCAACTTTAATTTTTTTTTAAATAACAGTATAGTCCATCTTTCAGATTGCTTTGGAGGGGAAATTGGTTCATACAAGAGAAAAGTTGTAAGATCCTTGCTTTAATAGTTAGGTAAAACAGCTATGATGCCTACTGACGTTTAACTCTGGGACCTAAGACTTATGTTAAGTTGTAGGTTTTGCCGTGTAAGTTATTCTTACAGTAATTTCAATTTTCAACCACTTTGTTAATGTAGTGCGAGGCCAAAAAATCTGGACAGTGGTGTTGCAAATGGAGAAGCATCAAAATCAAAGAAGCCCTTTATTACCATTGATGATGTTTTGAAAGAATTGGTAAAATGGCTTTGTGAACAGGTATTTCATTCTGAAACTTAAATTCCTTTCCATTCTTTTATCAAATGCAAGTGACCAGCTGAAAAACGTGATGTGGTGGGTAGTTAATCAATTTAGGATATATTAAAGTCTTTTCCAGAGGAAGGTGCTTGCTTCTAAGAGACTAGGATAAAAGTTTCACTTTTCTAATCAATGTGTTCAATGTATTGAGTTTTGAGAAAGCTCAACATTTTTTAACATTATATGAGATCCAGCAATTCCCTTTAAGTCTTTGTACAACTTCATGTTGTGGACTATAGCAATGGAACGTTCTAAAGGAAGGGGAAAATTCAAAGTATCAAGAGGTCATCCCAAATGTTTAGTCTCATTGTTAAAAATATAAGCGTGTGATATCTGCCTAATTTTAGCCTTGCCAAATGGTTAATAAAACAACTTAGTTTATTGATGCAGGATGGGAAGACAAATATTTTACTTATTATTTTTTGTTGATATCTGCCTAATGTTTGCCCTTTGTATTATTTTATCAGGATTTAAGATTTCTATTCTGATATTCTTGTATGACTAGAATTTCTTATTCTTGTCATCTCTTTAGTAAACTTAAGTTGAATAAAATGATAACCCCTGGTTTTTTATGATTAATTGATTTTAGAATAATTTAAACATTGTGTATTTCTTGTTATTAGTCTTTCATTCTGCATCATGTATGATCCAGTGTGCATTCCCTAAGCTGAACAAGCTAACTGTGTCTTAGATGATAAACTCCTTTTGGATTCACCAAAATCTTAATAAGCGTATATAAAAATAGAATGGAGAAACTGTTTAAGAAAGGCGAGGCAGACTTTTTATTCTACAACATTGCTAATCCACAATATCTGTATGAAAAGGGCACGGGCAGAGTAAGTTTACAAAGATATTAATCCAATTCTATACAGATGTGAGACCTATAGGCTTTGCCATGGATGTGCAATGTTTCTTTCTCACTGCACCAACTGCATACAGTGGAATCAACAAAGATATTGATGGTGCACCTGGTTATGTTAATACCAGAAGTGCTTGATATGCATGAAAATCCAGGATGTCCAAGTACAAGCATGTGACACAATAAATGATGAATGGCTTGGTTATAATTAAGACCACATAATTGCACAAGCCAGATTTTACAGATAGACACCTAGTTCTGTGGCCACTTAGTTTGATCTTGTCTAACTAAGATTACACAAATATAACGGTACTTGTGTTAAATTCTGCAAGAAGATTCCAATATGCCTCCTCACTTTCATCATATTATGGTCTGTAGCTGAGGAACCCTACTCATCCGAATCGTGGTGTGCCAACTGCTGTCAACTGTCTATCAACTCTTCTTAAGGAACCTATTGTTAGGTCTTCCTTTGTTCAGGCAGGTGGAGTCAAGTTACTTGTACCTTTGATTTCTCCTGCATCCACCCAACAGTCTATTCAGGTATATCTGGACCCTGTCACCACTAAGAAGGTTTATTACTGGCTTCAGATTCAGTTGGCCCATATGAATCCTGCCAATAGGTAGCTGGATAAGCATGGTGCATCTAATGCAGGTTATAAAGGGAACTTGTTTCCCAAGAACAGTGGTGGCGAGGATGACTGTGGGATCCTCAATTTTTTATAAATAAATTTTGTTTAATAAAAAAATCACTTATTGAAATAAGTAAATGTTAGAATTGAAGGAATATTTGTGGGGGAAAATTGAATAAATAATTCTCTTTGTAACAGCTCCTATATGAAACATGTCTCTGCATCTGGCTCTTATCCTATTATGAGCCAGCAGTTGAATATCTGGCTACTTCAAGAACCCTTCCCCGACTTATTGATGTTGTTAAGAGTTCTACTAAAGAGAAGGTACTATTGGCTTCTTGAGCTTATGTTCATCATACATTCCTTTTAACAATAAAATAATTTTCTCAATTTTATTCTTCTTGGCATTACCTTTCCTTGTTCATGAGCTATGTGATTGCGGTTGGCTGAATTTTTTATTGGTTTTCCGCTATGATATAAACTTTTCAATTTTCCCATACAAGTGCCTAGATTTGTTTTTAACTTTAGCTAATATAAAGATCTGATGTTAAAAGACTTGTTCTGACAAATTTTTATCAGGTGGTCAGAGTAGTAATCTTAACTCTCAAGAACTTGATGCCAAAAGGGACATTGGGTGCTCAAATGGTTGACCTCCAGCTGCCACAAGTTGTTCAGAGTTTGAAAGCACAGGCATGGAGTGATGAGGTGAGATGATTAGATACAATCGTGCTATAAGTCTTATGCTTAAATGATGTAATAATATTTTAGTTAGCTTGCAGATATCAGTCTCTGGAAATTATTCATGATATACATCTTGCCATTAAATTGTTGTGGTCACATGGCTATTTACTATTGACCTGATGTCTCTAATGTGATTTATATCACTATTATATTTATGATCACTTAATGGAAAAACTGGCCCCACTTGGTATACACACCCTGCCGTATTTCCCTCTGAATGCCTATGAATATAGAAGGCTCACATTGGTTGATGTTTGTGCATTTTAATAGAAAATTGGATGACATTTTCTTTGGGACTCGTTATACCCTATCATATAATTCAGTGATAGGTATTGGAGGACTGGTCTTGAAGAGGATGAAATCAAGTTATTTCTATATGATGCTTACAGTGTTATTTTTTCTTATGTGTGTATAAAAGCCTTACGTGGCTAAATTCATTCTGTTAGCTCCTACTTTGGTTTGATGTGACTGTATTCTGTGTTAAGCATGATCTTCTTGTCCTAGCTATTATTTTTCTCGAAGTTTGTCGTAGGCTATAAATTCAAAAAGTGATTCCCAAACCAACCCCCCCCCCCCCCCCAACAAAAAAAAAAAAAAAAAAAAAAAAAAAGAAGCCAAAAGGGGCTCCAGGGCCCTTTCTTCGTTTTGAAAATTATTTTCTGGTGCTTCTTCAACTCTTCTATTGACTGAGTTTATCATAGGACTTGTTGGAGGCGTTGAATTACCTGGAAGAAGGGCTTAAGGATAACATTAAGAAACTTAGTTCCTATGACAAATATAAGCAAGAAGTACTCCTTGGCAACCTGGATTGGTCTCCTATGCACAAAGATCCTATATTTTGGCGAGAAAATATTACCAACTTTGAAGAAAATGATTTTCAGGTATCTCTGCATTAATTTTCTTTTTTTCCCTTTTTTGTGCTCAGAGATTTATTCAAGGTTTACTCGCTGATAGTTTTTTTTTATACCAAAATGCTATATCACTACCTACCTTGTCATCTCATGGAGTATAATAAAAATTGAAGAAACTGCCTTAATTTCTGGTCCTCCAACAGGTATTGAAACAATTGAGTGGTGTTGACGGGGCTCATAATGGGTTCACCTTGATGAAAATGGTTTAGTACTAATAGTAGTTTGCTGGCATGCATGCTTTTCTGCTCTGATACTTGTCCATTTGGTTAGATTACACATGGTGTATTCTGTGACATTGAATTTGTAGAGGTTGTTTTTGAACTTTAGCAATAGTTGGCAGTGAAGTTATTCTTCTCATTCGACATATTTTAATAGGATTCCGATATTAGAAAAAGAAGAGTACAATCTGAGAAATTTCTGAGTTATTGTTCCCCTCTGCATTATATGGGAAAAAAGATATCTTGTTTCTATTCGAAGGACATATTTGTTCAACAGATAAAATGGCAAATGAAGTGCCATTGAGCAATCAGAAAGAAAAGATCAATTATTTTGTATGTTACGTTCTGAGAGAGGTCTCTCTAATTTGGTTATACTTAATTATTCTTCTGTTGCAGATTTTAAGGGTCCTACTAACAATTTTAGACACGTCTGGTGATCCAAGAAGTCTGGCTGTTGCATGCTTCGACCTTTCGCAATTCGTCCAACATCATCCTGCCGGGAGAATCATAGTGACAGACCTTAAGGCCAAAGAACGGGTGATGAAACTAATGAATCACGAGAACGCTGAGGTCACTAAAAATGCACTGCTCTGCATCCAACGGCTCTTCTTGGGTGCAAAGTATGCAAGCTTTTTGCAGGCCTAGTTCTATTTTATTATGTGTTGGTGACATATCCATTCCATTTCGTCCCCTCCACTATCTCACTGTGGATGATGTTAGATGGGCGCTCTTGTGTAACAGCCTAAAAGGGTTTTATCTTGTTTATTTATTTATTTTTCTTTGGGAGTAATTTATTGTCATGGCCATTGGTGTCTACTTTAGAAGCATTGGGATTCAAATTCGAATGTTGAATAAATGAAGTCTTGTAAGTTTATACTCGAAGTTGGGCATGTGTGTAATCTAAATTTGTTGGAAATTCAAGTTAAGGCCTTGTTTGGAAAATATTAGCCAACTAAATCAGTCGGCTAGTTTGAGTTGATTTGATCTGCCTAGTACTTTTGTGTTGTTTATTTTTCATCAATCTTTCAACTAAGCATCCCGACCTTGATCATGCTTATATATCTTTGAAATAGCTCTATTCTTTGACCATGTATTTCAAAGTTTAACTTTAACCCTAATCTTTTATTTGTTTATCATGAACGCTCCAACCATTAAGTTACCATTAATAGAAGTGTTCTTCAAATGTATAACAGTAACTTAATGGCACGGGTTTATGATAAACAATAAAAGATTGTGGCGTTAAATTTAAACTTTAAAATGTTAGTGTTATATGCGATTGACTTGAAGTTTAGGAATTTTTTATATATAATCAAGCCGATCCTTAATTTATAAATGTAGAGGGGGAAAAATCCGCGTAGGGCAAATGGTCATAGCCCACAAAATTCGGTTTTTCTGGTTACACCAGCATTGTTTTCAATATGCCATACGTCAAATGAACCAATTCTTATGCTTGAACTTTTTTTAACCAATGCTTAAAACAAACTGCATCAACAAATGTATACAACAGTATAACCTAGGTTTCAGAGTGTCTTGACACATTCGATCCAATAAACAAACTGATTTAAAAGCGGTGGAAGTACCGATAACTACTATTTAAACGTGTGTTCAGAACACGTTGATAGAAGCAATACTTTTGGTGCTTCTGTTAAAACATGGACACTCTCGGAACATGGCGCCAAGTGTCTTGTTTAAGGCTTGGTAAAATCAAGAGCTCCTGCTAAAGTTCTGTTCTCCTGAGACGGTCACTGATCTTTCCCAGGCCAATGAAGAGTTCAACATTACAGAGAGAGATGACACTATTTCATGCATAGCAGGGCGACTCGCTGGATCTTTCCTCAAGCAATTATCAACCATTCTAACCACAAACACAGCAAGTTCCAATGGAAACTTCCCAATAAGGAAAGGATCCATAAACTCCCTCAACTTCTCCTCTTCACTGTCCCGATCAAGAGAAACACTTAAAACATCCGACAAACTCCCTTTATCTTCTGAATGAATAGCATCAACCTCTTTTCCACTTAATATTTCCAGCATCACAACCCCAAATGCATACACATCTTGTTTTGTAGAAACTATGCCATTTTCTAGATACTCAGGAGCCATATAGCCTCTTGTTCCAACAATATGCCTCGTCGTGGGGAATTGATCATCCTCTCCTTCTACTGATCTTGCAAGCCCCAAGTTGGCAATTTTGGCCCTCAAATCATTATCCAGAAGGATATTATCAGTCTTGAGATCCTTGTGGATAAGAGGAGTTGAAGTGAAACTGTGAAGATAGTCAAGTCCTGTGGCCACATCTAATGCTATTTGCATTCTCTGACTCCAAGTCAAAAATTTTCCGTTCGAGTTGTTGACGTAGATCCAATCAGTCAAGGATCCATTAGCGGCATACTCATAAACCAGAAACCAATGGCCCTCGTTGAAGCTGACCCCAGACAGACGTATTACATTAGAGTGGTTGACTTTGTTGAGAATTGCTATCTCTTTCGACACACCGCCCTCCATCTTTTTAATAGCGGCCAAATCACCATTAATCATACCGCGGTAAACACTCCCTTTGATGCAGCTGCTTGAACTAAAATTATCCGTTGCACGTTTTAGTTCCTTAAATTCGTACACTTTGAAAGACTGGGCTATGGCGGATATTATCTCCGACAGTGTTTCCGACTCTTCCCCGACCTTTTTTCCTTCTGGTTTCTCTGTTGCCTCGAAACTCTTAGACACTGTTGCAGGATCATCTTTCTTTTGACTCCTAGGATACTGTTTACGGAAGACCAGTATACCGAGGAGAAGGAGTGATATCAAGACAATACCTCCGACAGCTCCAACAACTGCATATATCCATGTCTTATTTGAACTGCCACGTGATGTAGAAGATGAAGGTGGGGGTGATGGAGATGGTGGCGGAGGAGGCACCACGATTTTAGAGATGTTGGGTTTATGTTGAAGAGGCACTAAAATTGTGGTAAAGGGATAAATAATATCTTGACCAGAAAGACTATTTGATTCAAGAGTGATGTCAGTGAGTGCACCAAATTTTTTACTGATGAGGGAAACAGAATCACCCCAGGTGACCAAGTAACTCAGTAAGTACTTGAGGCCTTTGTCAGTTTGATTCTTTGTGGGACAAGCGCATCTAAGAGGGACTGTAAGTTTTGTACCGGCAAATAAATTTCCAGGAATGTCGTTTTCATTCATGATAGCTTGACAGGTTGAGAGGCCTTGGAAAGTGTTGTTGGCAATCAACAAATAGTTTTCTGTGTTGTGGACAGTGTAGGAAGTGTTAGTCTGATAATAAGCACTTGCACAGGAACAGTTGACGGGAACTATCACCAATTGATTTGTCGCAAAGGTGGCATTCAGAGAAACAGAGTTGATTTCAGAAAGTTGAGATGGGTCAGAGCCAAGCAGAGCAGAAATTGTTGAAACGGAGTAGTAAAGGGGTTGAGATCTGAAGGTGAGGTAAGCTTGGCAGCTATGAGCAACGCCATTACAAGTGTAACCACGAATAGATTTTGAATTGCCCTTTCTAGGACAGGCATTTGTGCCCAAACCAATATAAGGTTGCTGCCCCAGAATCAGAGGGAAACTGCAGAACAGAGCGAAACAGAGGATTGGGATGAGGAGAAAGAGACGCATTGTGACAGCAGATAAGTGCGAAGGAGGAAATGGTGGGTTTATTCTCAAACAATATGTGACATTTATATGTGTCACACAGTATATATTTGCCTTTTTAATTTGTTTGTTTATTTTCACGAATTGAATGGGTCAGAGTTATGGAACGTGTAGCGCAATTTCTGAGAAGATTACATTATGAATGAAGGGAAGTTGGGATTGGTTCTTCTTAAGTTGAATTATTGGCTATATTATTATTCTTGCGCATCAAGACTTGCCACTGTTTTTCTGTTGGCCAAATCTCTCCCTCTGATATTAAGGCTTCTAAGTCAACACCTTGTTCATTATTTTAGGCCATCTCTTGGTTCCTTACTTGACTGTCTTCCTTATCTCTTAACTTCAATAATGAAAATTAAAAGAGAAAGCGACACGACTGAGCAAATCTATTATTTTTTTAGATAATGAACTCTGGCCTGTGAATATTATATTCATAAGCTTTGCGGGGAGAAGGCAAGGAAGCAATTGCACACTATACGTGGGATTAGCTGTTAACCAATTCCACATTTCGTAAAAATGGGGACGATACACTGAGTAAAATATAGGTTAATAAACAATAACAAATCCAACCCTCATGGCTCATACACGGGCACAGTAAAGTTAAATTATTTGTTTTAAAATAATAAAATCCACAGACGACATTCAAATACTGGTGAATCAGGCCAAACCAGAGAAAGACCCAACTCATAAATTTAAAATCCCAATTGCAGAAATACTTATCTGCCTACGCGGAAATTCATCACGCAGGGAAGAGCTCGTGAAGCCTAAAAGTGGGGGCCCTAGAAAGCGCTTGTTCCTTTCAAACAGCAAGAATAGAAAATGAGGCAGAGGAAACCATAGACATATGTGTCCGTCATAAAGAGTTTTCAACAATACTCAAAGGGTACAAATAAATTCAAGAATAAATAATGAATGTCATTGACTCAATGGATGTCCAAGTAGACCATATCACAAGAATCTAATTTGTCCCGGACACAGCGCCACCTGTTTTTGACTTTAAGCCATTGTGTTGGAGGCCTTCTCCATTAGCTTTAGCTTCCCCACTACGTCTCACATGACTCATGAGTAAGAGTATGATCCCCCATCAAAATTATTTCTTTTTCAGACTCTGGCACCATATCAACACGTCCATGTACCACACCTTGGTCCGTCCGTTGTCAGGAAATGTATTTGCAATCTTTAAGGTGAAGGGCTATGACAAGCTATACTTACACCCCCTCCGGGATGTTTGTCATCTACCAATTTCCTAAGCAAAGGTACAATATAGTGAAGAAGAAGAGAAATGCTATACAAAGATAATAGGCGAAGCAGCGGAAATTACAGCTGCAGTTTCGAAAGCCCCCATTTCCACGAATTTCAACCATGACAATTGAAATGCCTATTACCAGACAAAAAACTCCGCCTACCATGCTATTTCTTAGTCCATGAGCAATCACACTTGGAGCTATCACAAATAGCAGAAAACGCGAAACTGCATTAATAGAGTAACGCAGAATTGTTACATATTTGAAATAACAACTGCCTTAGCATAGGCTCTAGTAGGAAATATTCAACAAGAAAGTCAAACCTGGAACTGGAACAGCGTGAGGGAAAAACATGCTTGCTACAATTGCAAGGAAAGCAACCCAGCAGCCGAATTGTTCCCTGCATATTAGAATAATTAATTTATAAATTTAAAAGGTTAAATGGTTGACCAAAGGCGGCTTTTCATTTTTTGAAATATAGTCAATCAGTGTGACTCGGAAATTTGGTGAGCACCTTAAAATTTTGAATATTACTTCTGGTAAACTTATGAAGAGATACAACACTAGAAGGGTACTTTGTGTGCGTGAGTCCTGTCCAAATTTATTCAAGATCAACAAAAACCTGCAGGACAGAGGCACAAAAAATCTAAGGATTGTGTGGCATGAGAAAAGCTAAAATATATTTAAAAGAAAAAAAAAATCCAACATTCAAAGTCAAGGCTCTATAGCTCTATAATTAAAGGTTACATCTGCCTCATTCTGCAGTTATGTGTGTGGAGAACTTGTTGAACGCTTTGATAAATTAGAAGACTTGTTACAATCTTATTCTTCTATTTTTCAAGAGCCTCATTCCTTACCTCCTTTCAGACAAAATAGTCACGCAATACCTCTGTATCCTACTGCTATACCTCCAAATATCCGCCCTTACAGATATCCTTTTGCTCAAAAGGATGAAATCGAAAAACAAGTGGCTGAATTATTACAAAAAGGCTTTATACAACCCAGCGTAAGCCCATTTGCTAGTCCTGTACTGCTGGTTCCAAAAAAGGATTCCACTTGGCGATTTTGTGTGGATTATAGGGAGCTAAACCGTTTGACAATTCCAGATAAGTATCCTATACCCACCATTGATGAATTAATTGATGAATTGTATGGAGCCAAGTTCTTTTCTAAGATTGATCTTCGTTCCGGATACCACCTTCAGTTTCACTTCAAAAACCATAGGGTTTTTTTTCCCTCTTTCCTTTCTTTCTGTTTTTTTTTTTTTTTTTTGGCGGGGTGGGGGGACTAGACTCCTTCACTGTGGATTCAATTGTTTTGAATTCTAATGCCCTTGTCATGAAAGCCTGTATGAGGAGCCAAAACCGAACATCATACAAATGAGAGTCATGTAAGATTTAGCAATTTAACAGCTCATTTTTCTTTAGTTTAGGAGCATTTCAGCATCACAAAATCTGGCCACTAAACACATCAGCCTACGAGTATCTTTACTAGTTGCAATGAGCATATTGCAGCAGTACTGAATCTAGGCTATGCAAGAACTTGGAGCTAGGAATTTCTGCATTGGCCCAAAAGACAAGAGATTGCTGCATCATTGGTCCCATATTACAACAAATGATGCTGACTTAAGAACCAGCCATTATTTGCAGTTTATGTTTTATTATGTGTCTTAGGTTAAATTTTACAAGTGTCCAATGTTGGTTATTGTCAGTTTTATATGGATAAGATAAGGTAGTTATTTTTAGTTTATGTGTTAGCCTATAAATATCATATATGTGTTCTACCAAAATATGGATGAATGAAATTATTATTGAGATGTTTATCTCTCCTCTTTCCCTAAAACTCAGATTCTGGTTCTAGTTTCCTTTTTTTTCTCTTTTAATTTTCTTATACATTTTGGTATCAGAGCCTTTCATCTTGGGCAGTGGGTAATCAATGGTGATCACACATCTGTCCTCTCACAGCAATGATCTTATGTTGCCTAACCCTCATCCTAAACCCAACCAAGTACTCTGTCCACCCAATGAAAATAATAACCCATCAACAAAAGGCCTCTTTTCAGAGCAACTAGGTGCAATTTTATCCAAGTTAAATGGTCTAGATGCAGACCTATTCAAATTGAAGAAACATAAAGAGCATTCATCTTCTTTCCGTCATCCCACTGAAACCAAATTACAATGGCAAACTTCTGACTTTTTTTTCTTTTTTTTTTTAAAGGGAAACTCAGGGTCATGTGTTCCTGACAGCAACTACAATTCTAAAAAGGAAAAAACAGAGAAATTTTCAAAGGCAATTATTACCATCAGTTATTAGTCAAACCTGGGCAGTTATCACTGCACAAATTTCTGAAACCGACAATCAACAGTTACGAGAGATAAAGAGTTATCTTTCAGATGTGATGATAAATTTATTCCTGATCATAAAAGCAAAAACTGCCCCCTCCAATTGCCTTGAGGACAAGGCTGTTCTCCTAGGAGAGGATATTGATAGGAACTAGTCATTATTTGCAGTTTATGTTTTATTATGTGTCTTATGTTAAATTTTACAAGTGTCAACCGTTGTTTATTGTCAGTTTTATATAGATAAGATAAGATAGTTATTTTCAGTTTATATGTTAGCCTATAAATATCATATATGTGTTCTATCAAAATATGGATGAATGAAATTATTATTGAGATGTTTATCTCTTCTCTTTCCTTAGAACTCAGATTTTGGTTCTAGTCTATCCCGTCTCCTCTCTTGAACTAGAGTTTTAGTTTTTTTTTTTTTTTAGCTTTTTCTTTTTTTTTCTCTCTCTTAATTTCCTTAATTTCCTAGGAAAGGTCTTTGACTAGCCAGATTTGCTAAGCAAGAATATATTCAAATTTGAAAAGAAATCATAAATGGGAAGCAAAATTTCAAGACCTTAAAACAGGGAAACAGACTATAAAATTCAACTACTTTGATCAAATCGTATCGTTTGCCGTCTATCACAATAAAGCGAGGAGGATTGAGCAAAATCAGGCATCAACTTCCCTCGTTCCTAAATATTGCTATTTTAATGCCAATATGAGAGAACGAAATATAATCATAACATGTTTTCTGATACTAAAATCCTGCAATTATCACTGTTATTTCACTCCCAGGAAGTTTACCGCATAATCGACCTATGTATGCGAATAATTCACAGCTTAAAATCCTTAGGCACATATATTTCGGGAAGAAAATCCCGGAAGTTAAGAATTCCGACGAATTCTCCAAAAAGGATGACTTACGCAAGTGGACATGAGAGGAGATAATGAGACTGAGAAAGGAAGAAGAAACGACTCACAAGTCGAAGATGGTTCCACCCCATTGAAAGGCAGCTCGGGCACTGCTAGAATTCGAGGCAATAGATCGGGAAATTGAAGCTTCAGATGCATAAGCAAGGCTTGCAAACGCATCACCAAATCCTGTTAGCAGGGAATCCATGTTTGCCTCACCTTCACCTACTATTCTACTCCACTAATAATAATGCATTGATGCCTTACTTATTGCCCCCGATCATCATTTTGCATTTGTCTTCACGATTAACCTAACCTTCAAAGCATTCTGCCATTCTTTTCCGGATATTCCCGATTCAGATTCTTTGTGAAGACAGGTCACATCAACCATGTATTGCCGTTTTCCCCCGGTTTTTTTAATTTTTAATTTTTCTTTGTTTTTAAAAAAAGGCAAATGATTTGCTTCAAACCAAACAGTCAGCCCCTCCGAAAGTCATAAACGACTTAACGAGTACTGTTGAGTGTTGAGGACTTGAGGCTAGGCTCAACGATTCGGCTCTGTACTGGCCTACGTCATTTAACAGCATGTGTCACCTTCAACACAGCCTAAACAATTTTGGGTTAATAAAAATTTGAAAAAAATTTAAAAAATTTAGGTTATAAATTGAAATTTTTAAAAAAAATTAGAAAAAATTCAAATAATTAGGAAAAATTATTTAAAAAATTAATAAAATTCAAATAATTAAAAATGGGAAATTATATTGAATTTTAATATACATATTAAAATATATTGAGATAATTTAAGATAAAAAATTTAATTTTAATTGAAAAAAAAATTAAAAATTATTTAAAATATTAATAAAAATAATGGTAGGTTGAAAAAATTTAAAAGTCTTTAAATAAATACAAGATGGTTGATGCTTTGGGTTTAGATGGGAAAAAATTCGATTTTGTTTTTTAAAATAATTAGCAATAAATTCGAAAAAATGAGAAGAAAATAATCTTTAATGTGGCTTTCCCGATAAATTCCAAAACGAATTTGTTTCCCAATCATTAAAGCACAATAAGCATTAAGAAAGGCTAGTAAAATCGATCAATACTAAGAAATGGCGGCAAGACTCATATTGACTCTTTTATCTTCACGGATTGGAAATACCAACACTCCTATTAACAATCCCTTCAAATGAAGCTTTTGAAAATGATTTATTATCCATCTGCATGAGGCATTGAAGATCTCTTAACATTTGAAGTTTATGCTTCGATAATTTAAACTTTTTATTCATCAAAATGATTCCAAAAACCAACAAAGTATTTCCTAGATTCATGAGGAAATGCCAAAGAATTCTAGGTGCGAGCCTAAATGTTTTTGGTATATTAAGCATTTGTGACCAATACAAAGTTGCATGGTAGATTTTTTTTTCATTAAAGTAAAAACCATAGGAAATGAAACCGTAAAACAAACTTATCTCAAATAATAGGAGAATATATTTTTTTCAAGAGCAAGAATTAAAGCAAGAAGGCCCAATGACATTATTTTGAAGTTTGCAGAGAGAAGAGATATACAAAAGCTTGTATATATATAATGATTTATTACCCAACTATTTTTGAAAAAAACTTATCTTGTCATAATTAAATAGAATCCTTTAAAGTTACATTAAGAGCATAAGCTTCAAAGTGAGAACGAAAATATGTGTCCACATATACCGGATGAAAGTGCTAATTTGGGCCGAGTGAGATTGAGGAAGTTTTGACGATTATTGGAGAAAAATTGCGAACGGCGGAAAACCCACAAGGTGACCAGAAGAGTTACGAAGAGTTGAGATCGGCCCACACGCATTCCACCACCCAGATTTATGGTTCCAATAATCATCCCGAGTTTCGACCATCTTCCGATGAAAGAAAAAGCATCATGCTTGTGAGCTTTTCAGACTGAACTTTGAGCTTCAGCTCTGCGCGACAACGGGACGAGACGAGGCTTAAGAGGAGGAGACGAGCCTGCTTTCTGGAGGAATCTCTGAGTGGATGAGACGAGGACGAGGACATAAGGGCAAGACAACATTTCCGCAGAGCGTTGCGTGAGGAGATAAGCTCCAAATTGGAGCGTTCAGTTAAAGCTGCGTTTTTGGGCGTTTTTGGGAAAAGTCCATTAACTCTAATGTTAACCCAAACACAGAGTGTTGGGCTTTTTCTCCACAACCAGATAACTTAAACGCAGATGCTCCTAATGCTCCAAAAACGCCCACTCCAAACAGGCCCAATATCAACAAAAAAAACGCGTGCAAGCCAATAACAAGATTCGAAAATAGGAGAAAAAATCTATTAAAACAAGACTTTTTTTCCCCATTATAAATGGAAAATCATAAAAACCAAAGAGACAAAGATAGGTTGGGCTATTGGGCTCCTCCAGCCTCTAACAGGTTAATACTCTTTCGTTTTTGGTACGGGATGGACAGGATCTTGGAAGCATCATGCTGGGTTATCACATACGCAGCCCAAAACTCCCTAACCCAGGGCCCAAATATATCAGGACTAAGTAAATCTTTACTCCCTAGCAGACGGCCCAAGAAAATATTCATAGATGTAAACCTTTTGGCTAAAAGGTTTCTTTTTTTGAATTTATCAATGTCTAATTATTTTAATTTTTTTCTAATTTTTAAATGCGGGAGATTTTTTTTAAAATTTTTTAAAAAGTTTTTTTTCCTAATATATATTTTTGAAAGCATTTTTGTGTTTAAAAATCTTTTTTTGAATTTTTTCTTGAAAGACAATTTCATTATTTATCGGAACTTTTTAACTATTTTTCATATATTATTTTTTTTTTTTCGATAAATGCAAAATTTGTTATTTTCAGAATTTATATAAAGGGGTTTAAACTTTTTTAAATAAGATTTTTTCAAATTTTTATGAAATGGTGGGACCGGCGCCCATATATATGGGCCCACCATTTTATCGTCCACGTGGCGTGTCAATAAAAAACACTTATTCTACGTCAGAATTTTTTCCCATATATAAATGATTGAATGGAGCATTATAATTACATTAATCAGCAACAATGTTACAATGTGTCTTAACTGACAAGTGCTATCCAGTATTGGATAACACAGCCATCTATAAAATTATAATCAGCTTTGAAAAACAATGTAAGAAGCTAGTCAAAACAGATTAAAATATACATGGTGGATTATTCAAAATCCCAAAGTATAGTAACCTCCTTGCTGGTTTGGCAATAAAATCAACATCTGGAGGTTTTGCTGCAACGTAAGGCACCAGAAGATCTAGTCAATGCCCTCACATATTTGGCATCTGCAACTTTAAAAATCTGTTGGCTGTTATAATAAGGCTTCGGCACTCGCCCTCCTTTGGTTGCTGTGAAGCAAGCTCCATTTTCAAACACATCCCCCACCGAATGGAATTCCCACTTTCCCATATTCCCGTTGCTCTCTTTTCTCCATGTCACCTGCTCACACACAACAGTGCACACGTACTCATGTATCGTTTATATATTATATATATATATATCATAGCTCAACTTTCATATATGTATAGCTTTTAATTACTCAAATTCCATACCTCTTTGTTTCCAGATGTTGGTGCTATGAAGAGGTTGGCTTCACTTTTGAGGCTAGGTCCCATGCTTCCACCAATGGCGTATTGCATCCATCCTTGGTATAGATTGTTGGCTACATGTGCATACCCAAATCGTATCCTGCAACGTTATATATTAACCTATGAGACCAATGTTTCAAACACAAAAAATGTATTTTTTTTTTTTTTTTTTTTTTTTTAGGGATCAATTAATGAATCACAGACCTAGGCATGCGTTGGTTGCAGTTAGGTCCAAAATGGTTATACACCACGGTGACCTTCATGTTCTTGTCCCTGTCGTAACCATCGTCGTGTCCGAGAAGCATAACCTTGTCTTGGTTTCTAAACCAATTGTTAGAGATGGTCACGTTGGTGGAACCCCTCGTAACATCCAGAAGTCCATCTTGACAATCATACAACGTATTATGGTCAATCCATACGTTGGAGGCTGAAACCAATCTGATCGCATCCCCATCCACCTGACCTACTTGAATTACCTTCCCTTCTGGGCCCATCACCATCCCTGCAGGTTGAGCCTTACAGTGATGAATCCGAATGCCATGTATTATAATGTTGGTCGACTGTTAATTCCAAAAATAAAAAACACAATATAAGTAAATGATTAATTGATAACGTGACGGGAGAAATTATCACTCTTTCTCGTCATACCCAGTTAGAGCTAAATATATTAATTCATCATAACATATATCGCGTTTGCGTTTAGTATAAAAAATATTAATATAAATACTTTAGACTAATTTATTTAGGTTCTTTAATTTGTATAAAAAAGTCAATTGGTCTTAAGGATCCGTAATATTATTATTGGTGATTAGGTGGGGTACCTTGAAGATCATCAAGCATGCATTTTGAGAAATTTGAACATTGACGCCTCGGCCATCAATGGCGGTGAAGCTGCTGACGAGAAGGGGCTTGAGAAGCTTAATATGCATGTCTCTTTGGAATGTGATCCACACTCTGCTTTGAATTATGGAAGCTCCATATCTTAATGTACCTGGTTTAGGGTTTATTGGGTCGTCACTAGGGTCAGTGACTTTGTAGTGGACGAGGTCTTTGCCAATGTTGTCGTTCATCTTTCCGGCGTAACCCACAGAACAAGTTGCAATTTGTGGGCGGTGCCTCCGCCACTCTGAGTTCATTCTCCAACATTTATCAATCACGTTCATGCTTAAACCAGTCGTCTGCTCAGAACCAAGGGCTGGAGCAAAAATGTTTACGATTATTGCAACAGCAAAAGCAAAGTGACATAGCGTCGAATTGAAGCTTTGAGAGGCCATGTGCGTGCGTGTGAAAGCAATGAGTCGAGGGAGAAATTAAGGATATGTGTCAGGAGATCGAAAGGATTATTGAATGAGGAATATTGAGGTTGAAGAAGTGGAAGTGTGGGGGAGGATTATATACAAAGATAGGAGTGGTTGTTGAAGCTTGGGAATCTGTTGATGAGTGGTTAACTGGTTATATTAAGCTGTGGTTAGGGAAGTGTCGAGTGTTGGGATGAGCTATTTTTAAATAGGCAACAGTTTTTCCCCATGTTCTGTTGTAACAGTAAACTGTATAAGGAGCTAAATTTGATTTGAGCACTAACCATTCGGTTTGCTTCAACAAAATTGTAAATAAATTATTCAATTAATCAGTTGTAACGGCGTGTTGAGGTTCTCTCACATGTGATGCTACTCGATAAATATTTAGAAACACTAAACCGCCATATGAATATTTATCCGACAGTCCGTAACTGAAATTAATTACTAACTACTGGAAATATTTTAGAGTTGAAATTAAGTTTCAACCAAAAGAACTAATATACTAAGAACGATGTGAAAGATAAACTAAAATAAATAAATTGTGGTTTAAGCTGTAATGAGGACAATGTTAACTAGGTATAATTGAAATTCAGCTATATGAAGGGAGACTAATTATAATTCTTTGTTCGAACTATTATAGTTGTAGTGACAATCACTATAGTAATATCCTAGTAATCTGTCAATTTAAATTAGATAGAACATATCCTCCTTGTTTTCTTTTAAGATAATAAAGACTACATCCTTAGCCCTAGTTTGGGATTTATAATTGGGTTAAGGTGCAAAAATACACATGTGCTTTTCCTAAAAGAGTGTTCAGCACCAAGTGTTTTTGAGGAGCAAAAGTGACTCTGTGGTTACCAAATAGGAACAAAAGTCACATAATCTGTTAACTGGGTTGATGTTGACCATTAAGTTGGACAGTTTGACTGAAGTTGATTATGTGTCTACTAAGTTGGAGTTTGTAGAAGGCAAGTTAATTCCCAAATTGCTAACTAATTATTGAGTAGGAAATTGCAATAATAGTATTTGGGAAAATTGCCAAACGCTTATAAGGAAAAAGTGGGGAATAGTATATTAGTTTTCTTCAATGATTCACGTGTTTAAGCAGCAAACTGGGGTTCCATGAATTTTTTATTTTTTTTATTTTTTCACGCAACGAATTAACCAAAGACTGAAGCTGATTCAATTATTTACGTAACTGTTCTAGTGTAGATCACAGATGTCCAGCCAAGGGCTGGTGCTTTGATATTGGATCGTTGGGCTCGGCCTGAGTATCTATGGGGTAGATAGTCAAGGGAGCGTGGGATCACTGTGCACGATATAAAGGGGTGATGTGTGTGCACAGTGTGACTGTATGTAAATAGGATGAGTTAGAATGTGTGAACCTTAATGGTGGACTTCTGTATTTATAGAGGCTGTGGTGGCGGATATCCCGGCTGCTCCTGATATCTGGGGCGAATATCTCGGGATTACATCACGGGGGTCGGATCCGGATCTTCCTATAATCTTGATAGATGCGGATATATCGGATTAGTTATGCTATCAACTTCTTCCGGATTGCTCGGTAGGTGTCAGTCCCTGCTATGCCCTTAATTGGGCCACCACTCAGACTTGGGCTTTGGGCCGGTCCCTAACAGCAACGAACTAGGTTTCAGGCGACGGCCAAACACTTTCACACGATGAACTAGGGTTCAGGCGACGAGCTGAGGTCGTGCTGGTCTATCCTATCACACTTTTTAAAAATTATTCCTTCACGGTTTCTAGTTTCTCCCCATCATCGCCGTTGAAGACGATTCGATCGAGCTCCCTCTCGATCTCTAGTTCCTCACAGCTCATCGATCTATGCTCGACGTTTTGCTCCTTCTCGATTGAATGGGGGCTAGGGACACAAGATGGGTTTTTTCGAAGGTTGAATATTTGGGTTAGTTTAGTTGATAGCTCCCCCCTCAACATGCCACGTTTGAGTCACACATGTACAATCACTACAAAAAAATCAGTTTTGCGACGGAAAAAATCCGTCGCAAAAAGGGTATTTCCGTCGCAAAAACGTATTTGCGACGGAATTGCTGCGACGAGAATCAGTCCGTCGCAAAAAAATGTCGTCACAATTGCGACGGAAAAGCGAAATTCCGTCGCAAATTGCGACGGATACAACATTCCGTCGCAAATTTGCGACGGATTTTTTTCCGTCGCAAATTTGCGACGGATTTTTTTCCGTCACAAATTATGACGGAAATATATCCGTCGCAAATTTCAAATTTGCGACGGAATTGTATTCCGTCGCAAATTGGGAATTTGCGACGGATATTTTTCCGTCGCAAATTTTAAATTTGCGACGGATTATTTTCCGTCGCAAATTTTAAATTTGCGACGGATATATTTTCCGTCGCAATTTGCGACGGAAAAAAATCCGTCGCAAATCACTTTTTTTATATTTTCAATTTTTTTTTTATATTAGCGACGGATGTTTAATTCCGTCACTAATTTTTTTTTTTTATAAAATAATTATTTTTTTTTTTTTAAATGTTTATGCCCATTGCAAATTTTGTTTTTAATAAATTTTTTGAAAAAATAATTGAAAACATTTAAAATTTAAAAATATAATAGTAAAAGCGTATATGATTAAAATAACAATCGAGAAATAGTTTACATAGATAAAATAAAATATAAATAATATTGTTTAAAACAAAAATCTACTAAAGTATAGTCTAGTGACGATCATCATCATCATTGTCGTCACCACCATCATCACAATCGGGGCGGCTCCGTACCCTTGTCTTTCATTAGGGACTTAAGTTGAAGCGCATATGGTTCATCATCTCCGTTTGTTGACTCATCCCATTTGCATCATCATCTCCGTTCTGGAGCATTGCGCCTCATCATCTCCTGTTCTGGAGCATCTTTTGCTTGATCATCTCTTGTTCTGAGTCATCCGCTTCATCATCTCCCGCTCTTGAGTCATCTGCTTTGCATCATCATCTCCTGTTCCGAGTCATTTTTGTCGTGTCCGGTTAAGCTCCTCCACCAATGCCTTCATCTTCTTTATCTCATCTGCAAAAAATATTACGAAATACGTTTATTTTTTGAACATCATTTAAATGGACAAATGAATGAAAATGTAACAATTAGTAGCAAATGTTTACCTACAGAAACACCTTCATCAGTGCCAGATAAGGAGCGCTTCGTTTGCTTGATCGGCTAGCGAGGCACCTACCCCGAAGACTCTCCCTTTCTTGTCAAATCCTCCCGTAGCCTTTGAAAGAAGAGATTCTCATTGTCGGGCGAGACGATGCGGGGTCGGCCCCACTCTGCGAGTCTCATCTGCCCGCGACCCCGAAAGGTTTCCTACAAGCACAAAAATACGGGAGAAATAAGGCATGTGAAATGAAATAAATATTGCAAAGCATGAAACAAATAATATGCAATAAATGTCTCACCGCTACTTGCTTCGCCTTGTTGTTAATCCAGCGCCTCTCACTCCCTTGATTCTTTGGGAATGGGTTCGCTCAAAGGTAGCCCAATCAAGTGATCATGCGGGAACTTCCCGACTCTTCCGCAAAATACAAATGATGACCTACAAAATATTGAATACTTAAATAGAAAATAATGTATACTCACAAGTTTGCGTCGATGCTCACTAAATGGAATGGATCCGCCAACATATGACGGTCCTTCCATTTTGGCCCTATTTTGCTTATTTTTCTCACTTTTGTTGAGAAACTTCGGATCGTTGGTCCATTGTTGAATTAATTCCCTGCGGTGTCGGTTGAATCCAATTTTGCTTGCCTCTTTGCCTTCTCAACTTATAACACCTCTCGTCAACCACCGGCCTCCTTTGTAGTTATAAGCTTTTTTCGGATCTTCACGATGTTTAGGCAACGTGCTATACCGTCCGCAAATCAATAATGAACAATTAGTGCTCTAAATTTTAAAAGCTGCTTGATGATAAAACACACAACTTACCAAGAACTCTTCGAACCAACGATTACGATTCTCCTTAGGGATGTGTCCAACTGCCCCAAGGCTGATTGAAATTACGGAATATTTGACGCGAGATCCAATCCGCAACCTCATTATAAGGGTAAAATCTGAAGGCAGAGGATGAGATGCAAATATTAGCATAAAAACTGAAGGTAGAAAATCGTAACATAATTGGTAACTTTACATTACTTACTCGTGCTCGCCTCCAGGACAGACCTAAAGCTTCCCTGTCGCAGGATCTATCGTTCCCCAGATGGGTGTATCGGAGGAACTACCTTCTTCCCCAACGTGGCTCTGAGGCGACCCAGTGGGCTAAAGGAACGCATGTGAACTATTGAAGATATTTGTACATAGATGGTTCAAGAAAACTAAACATATGTAAATTAATCGAAATCGTAAAGTAAAACTGTTGTTGCCCCTTTGTGAATCGAGGCGGTAGACGGTGACGATGACATATGAATCGACGGTGAAGATGACAAATAAACCGACGGTGAAGATGACGAGATGATTAAGTGGCGGCAACTGCGGGGAACCCCGAGCCCTCTCGCCTACGAAGGGGCGAGATGGCGTGGCCCTACCCCCTCTAATAGGACGTGGGCCGGGAGTGACCACCACTACGTCCACTACCCGAACGCCCTCTTGTATGCTCCATCTCGAACACTCTTAAACATTATATCAAAATGTTTATAAATTTAAGAAATTTAATTAATATCACATTGGCAAATTAGGATATATGTATTATAATATATCGTCATACACAAAGAACTAACACAAATCAATCGGACGATTCCTCTTCTTGACCTCGGCCTCGGTGCCTTCCTACGAAGTCTCATAATCGTCGAACTCGATTCACTATCGAATAAATCTCGTCGCCTCTTCGTCGATTCCTCATCGTCAATTTGGATAGGAATCAACTCTAACTCCGCGGTAGAATTGAACAGTTGCTTGGTACATCGTCGTCGACAATGTATATGGGCAGTAAATGTTCCGCATCGGCTTGGAACGGTTCCGTCATACCGTTATTTGTTTCCGACTCTTTGGACTTGGGTATAATATTTCGTGCTTTGGTTTTGATAACTCCCCTCCACCCTTGACGTGATGTGGGGTATAATGTATAGTACACTTGTTCCACTTTGTTGAGCAAGGATAAATGGGTCATAACCAACCGTATATCTCCTTGTCCAGTGGACCTCAACATTTCCATATATGTCCACTTTTGTCCCACGCGGACCTGTTATCAAACCACTCACATTTAAAAAGGGTCACCACTTTGTCCCACGGGTAATTCAGCTGAATTATGTCAATTAACTTCCCGTAGTAGTCGGCCTCCACCCCGTCACCTTGGCCACCTCGACAACATACACCGTAATTGCAACATATTGTACTTGCGTTCGCTTCAACAGTATAAAACCGATACCCATTGATTAAATATTTTTTGCACCGGGTAACAACTATTGCAGCTCCATGAGATAAACTCCATGCAACTTCAGTTGGATCTTTTGGATTTTTCACGAAGTAGCGTTGAAACCATTTAGGAAACTCGGAGGTTGTGAATTGATCAACTGCGGAATCCGACATTAAAGGATTTTTTGATCGGACCCAATTAGAGAAGTAATCGTACGGGAAAAAAATGAAGTTAATATTTTAATACTTACCGTAACAAGTAAAAAGCAAAAGAAAGCTTACTTTAAATGCGGGCGACCTCTTCACGGTTGTTTAGAATGTACCACTCCGCTACTATCTTATCGTTCCCTTCCAGAGTTGACCTCCAACGTTTTCCCAAGACTCGGCCTGGAAAATTAAATATTGAATTTTGTTTGCTCGTGTCACCACCATCATCATTGCGAGGTACCCTTCTCCATCTTGATATCATTTCGGGGGATAGTAGTATGACGCAAATTTTGTCGCCTCTTCGACTAGGTACGCCTCGTGATAGATCCTTCAACATACCTTGAATTTTTTATCTTCTTCTTAAGTGTGCGTAAAAACCTACAGTGGACAATGATAGAGTATTAATAAACTAAAGTACCATGTCCGTCAATTAATAAAAGTGTGAACTAAATATATATTACCTCTCAAACGGATACATCCACCTATATTGTTGTGGCCCTCCTACCTTTGCTTCGTATGCCAAGTGAGCAGGCAAATGTTCCATTGAGTCAAACATGCTAGGAGGAAACACCATCTCTAATTTGCATAGCAATATTGGCATGCTCGTCTCAAGGTGCCGTAACTTTTCAACATTAAGCTCGAAGCACAGATTTCTCTAAAGAACATTGAAAATTCCGTCAGAATAGACCATATATGCTTCGGAAGTGCTTTGAATGCCCACGGCAACAATCTCTGGAAAAAAACATGACAATCATGACTTTTCATCCCGAATAACTTCGCCTCGTGCATGTTGACACATCTTTTCAAGTTTGACGCATAACCGTCCGGGAGTTTCAAGTCTTTAACCCATTGTAACAACTCTAGATTATGTTGTTTGTTGAATGTGTACGCGCTCTAGGTTTGGAAGTCCGTCCCATGCCATTCGCACCAAATGCAAATCGGGCCTTCGCAAATCGCTTCTATGTCAGTCTTGCGTTGATTTGTGTCCTTCGTCTTGCCCTTGGTGTCCATGACGGTGTACGAATATTGCAAAACACATTCCTCTCAATATGCATGACATCGAGATTGTGTCTTAACAATTGATCTTTCCAATATGGTAGCTCCCGAATATCTTTGCGTTTGTTCCAATGATGATGAACGCCGTATCCCTCGGGTTGGCCGGACGCATTGACCCCTCTTCAACACTTTGAATGTACTTGACCTGTCCCATACTTCTTGGCCACTTAAACGACGAGGTTGATCTGCGTGTTCGACCACACTCCGCATGAAGTCTTTTTTATTCCTCCTATACGGATGCTCGGCGGGAACCATAGGTGCTGTCAAACCAACGAGACCTTGTGGATTGTAATCCAAGGTAAAACCCATGTTTTGTTCAAGACATACCGGGCATGCCAGCTTTCCGGACGTTTGCCAGCCACTCAACATACCATATGCAGGGAAGTCATTTATCGTCCACATTAAGGCAGCCCGCATGGTGAAATTTTGGCTCAACAATATATCATACGTAATAACCCCTTCACTCCACAACATCTTAAGCTCGTCTATCAAAGGCCCGAGGTACACATCTATCTTCTTTTTGGGGTTGGATGGCCCGGGGATTAACGCGTTAAGAAACAAAAACTCTCTTCTCATGCACATAGAAGGTGGGAGGTTGTGCGGTGTCACAATGACAGCCGACATGAATAAATCCTCCCCGTCTTGTCGAAAGGAGCGAACCCATCCGAACATAGACCAAGACGGACATTGCGAGGATCCCTAGCAAAGGAAGGATTCGCCTCGTCAAATTTTTGCCAAGCTTCGGCATCGGATGGATGCGTCACAAAGTTTTCATCCTTGTGATGCTCCCGGTGCCATCTCATGTGAGCAGCTGTTTGTTCTGATGCATACAATCTCGAAGTCAGGCACGAGAGGAAAGTATGTCATCTTGCTTAATGCACGAAGGGTCGTTTTCCTTCCAATCCTCACAACTTTATATCCGTCATGTCCGCAAAATTTACGGTTGGTCACCAAGCATCATCCTTGTAATACAACATACATCATGGGGCGACGGTGGATTTTTTGACATCCAAGGCCCAACTCTTTCACCTTTTTTTTGCTTGATAAAAATCCTTCGGCAAATTATTGTCGTTCGGAACAACCTTACTCATGATCTCGCATCATTTCATTATAATTCCTCTCACTCATATGGTGATCGGTCTTCAAGCTTAGTGTTGCTAGGGTTGCCGATAGCGATGAATATTCACTATTTTCAAAGTGTTCGCAACCTTCCCATAACGACGTTGCGCTTCTTGAAGCATTTTATAGAACCTATCGGCTTCGGATGAGGATCCTCTCCCATGTATGATGGTTGAGTATGTGTATCGGTCTCTTCTCCCATGTATGACGGTTCAGCATGAGTAATGGGATCGAAATATTGGCCGATCGACGGTCCGCGAGCGTCCATAACCAATTGCTCATATTGATTAAGGTTGTCTCGATGACTACTTGTGTCCCGAAATAACCTCTCGGTGTCGTCGGACTTCGCCATGACATTCCCAACACTCATAATCCTTCATGAATCCTTTTTACACAAATGGATTTTGACCGTCTCCGAATCTTCAAATCTTAAACACCTACATTTGGCACACGCGGACAACCGATCGCCCTACTTGAATGAGGTGAATGTGCCAAAGCAAAATTGATGAACTCTTTCAAACCCGCCAAGAATACTTGAGTTAGTTGTCTTCTCGTTAAACGATTGTACATCCAACTCCTATCATGATTGTCTTCCATACTTCCTAGCTAGTTCGAGTTACTAACCTAATTAACATCTCAATATGCCACAAATATATATAAGTAACCAATACAATTAGCCACTTGTATCAACCAATTGCCATTTAGTCAAGAAAGTGAAAAACAAACACATGCATTGAACAAAGAACATATCCCAGCAAGCAACCAGAGAATGAGGATAGACACTGAGAATATGGGGACATGCTTGTGGAGGGGCAAACAAATTATAGAACACTATAAGTATTTTGGAGTTTCTAACATATAAAGATTATTTAAGACTTAATCAAATTTATATAATGTGCAAAATCAACTTTATCTTTTATATTTATAATTACCTATTTATCTAAATAGTATTTTTTGTAATTTTGTTTTATACATTATCAATTTTATTGTATAACTTGTTAAAGATATATTCAAATAAAAAATTGAAACGGAATATTTAAAAAAAAAATTTATTGCCATATCCCTAGATATCATTTCTAAACACTTCACTTTTCTAATTTCAACACCATCCTATTATAGATTTATGTATCATTACCAAATAATAAATAATCTTAATTTTATCACACCAAAATACATTGCATTAATATTTATATTGCCCCTCTAAATACTTAATAGACTTTAATTATTAAGAAAATTATAACCAAAATAAATAATAATGTTAAATTATTACCTATTTATTTAGGAGAAATAAATATGACTAATTTTTTCAATTTTTATCTATACTAATTTCACATACTAAATAATGTGGTGAAAAAAAAAAAGGAGCTTACCTAGGAAGGGGAGGGTGGCGGAGGGAAAAAAGAGCACGGCGACAAGAGAACTGATGTGGAGACCTATTTATTCAAGAATAATAAATATGACTAATTTTTTAAATTTTTATCTATATTAAATTTATCATAATAAATAATCGGGTGAAAAAAAGGAGCTTAGGAAGGGAAGGTAGCCGGACGATAGAGAAGAGCACCTAGGTGGATCGAAGAATGACAACAATGGAGACGAGGGAGAGCGTGGGGAAGGGGGAGGGCGTTGAAGGGGGGGAGGAGCCGAGGGGGAAGGGGACGCGTTGAAGGGGGAGGGAGCCGAGGGGAAGGGGCGGCCGAGCCGGGGGAGGGGGGGGCGGGCATGAGTCAGGGGGGCGGGGAGAGCCGCGGGGAAGAGGGAGGGCGTTGAAGGGGGAGTGGAGCCGAGGGGAAAGGGGCGCCGAGCCGGGGGTGGAGCCGAGGGAAGCGGGGGCGGCCGAGCGGGGGGGAGGGGGGGGCTGGGTATGAGCGGGGTGAAAGTAATGGGTTTTATGGGCGGGGGCCGTTTGGGCGAAGGCGAGGGGAGGGAGTCTAATTTAAACATTTTGCGACGGAAATCGTTTTCCGTCGCAAAATCACTTTTTGCGACGAAACGAGTTTCGTCGCAAAATCCTTTTTTGCGACGACGGAAAACTCTTTCCGTCGCAAAAACTCCACGACACTTGCGACGGATTCCAAACTGGCCGCAAGATGTCGCAAAAATGGCGGCTTTTGGCCGCCATTTAGCGACGGGATTTCAACTCCCGTCACTAATTTTTGCGACGGATTTGAAATCCGTCTTAAAATCGTGTACTTGCGCTTTTAGTCGCCATTTAGCGACGGATTTCAAATCCGTCGCTAAACTTAGCGACGATTTCAAACCGTCGCTAAAGGTACTTAGCGGCCTTTTGCGCATTTAGCGACGGAGTTTCAAATGTCGCTAATTTTGCGACGGATTTTAAATCCGTCGCAAAATCTATGTACTGCCTTTTTGTCGCCATTTAGCGACGGATTTCAAACGTCGCTAATTTTTTGCGACGATTTGAAATCCGTCGCTAAATATTGCGACGGAATATTTTTCCGTCGCAAATTAGCGAATGAGTATAATATCCGTCGCAAATTTTTAGTTTTGCGACGGAATTTTTTTTTTCCGTCGCAAAATTCTCAAGGAATTTGCGACGGAAAATTTCCGTCGCTAATTCCGTCGCATTTTGTTTTTTTCTAGTAGTGAATAATGCTGAATCAGTTACAATCTAATGGACGTTTGCTCAGGTAACAAGATTATGTGACTTTTGCTCCTATTTGGTAACCACAGAGTCACTTTTGCTCTTCAAAAAAGCACTTGATGTTAGGCACTCTTTTGGGAAAAACACATGTATATTTTTGTACCTTAACCTTTTATAATTTACAATAATAATAAGAAGGACATAAACTGAAGAATAATTGAATTTTCACTCATGAATTAAAGAAATGAAATGTCAGAATGAGAGACGCTTTTTTGGCAGTAAGCACGACAGAAACAAAAAGGGAAATTAAAGTTCCGTAGTTGTATTGGCTTAGTCTACATACAAATGGAAGGACAAGTAATAATATAGAGAAATTCATTGAGCCCCCGCATCTAGCATATGTATATATCAAGGCCAAAGTGCATTGAACGATAATTAAAATAAGGATAATTTCAAGACATATTTTGACGGCATGTGTCCAAAATGAAATGAGTCTCTCTTAACATTACATTCCTAGCTAGCTACGATACTCCATATATCAGTATAACTGTCAATAATATCCCAATCTAATCTTATGATAATGACACCACACACACACACACACACACACTAGGCGTCCCTTTAATCACTCATTTACTTCTCATACACTTGCTTGCCTTCTTTTAATTACCGCCACCTCACCAACATACAAAGATATTGCCTTCCCTATATATATTTGATCGACCAAGTTGCCAATCACAATTATGATTATGAATCAAAACAAATAAAGATGGCAAAACCCATATGTGGCGTCGTGCGTCTTCTAAAGCTTCAGAGCCTATCTGCAGGTACAAGTCCTGATTCGCAAACTGGGAGCCATGTGTATGTATCATGTGGTGGCGCCGCGTCACAAAGGGATAAACATGAAGGCGGGCCACATCATTTGATTATGTTGCCGCGCACCGATGCCGTTCTTCTCTGTCTCTTTCCCCCTCTCACTGTTTCACTGTCCTTTTCCCTCCCTCAAGCTCAATTTACCCAAAACGCTCCACTTCTTTCTCATATTCCCACTCTCACCCCCTTTTCTTTTCTTAATTATAATATCTTCTCACCTCTGTATATATGTATGTATAACCTTGCTTTTCAAGCACTTCCACACCTGCAGCTGGGAACCACGCAGACGACCAAAACAATTAAAACACGGCTGTTTTTTTATGGAGCATGAACCCTGACGTCTTTGCAGACCACATTCACCGCTGCCCTGTCCCCATAAATTAATATCAATCCCTTTTTATATATTCATGCTTCACTTGTCTTTTCTTTTATGTTGTGGTCAAATAGAGGCGTTGAACTTGGCCGAGATTGCGGGTTCCATTCAGAGGGGATCACATTTTATTGCAAAATTCAAGTACAGGCAATTAAATGTAATGGTTTGGTGGTTTTGACATGCCAATAATGATCGACAATGGAGGAAATGCATGGTAGGGTCCAAAGGCTGAACAAAGCTAATCACACTTGCAAAATGCAAGTCTCTGCTTCGTCCGCGTCTAATCAATTGTCAGTGCAGTAAAAAGCATACGCGCTCTAGTTAAGCTATATAATAATTGTTTTTTTCTTTACCAGTTTTACCCTCTGTATTATTTAAAATCTTAACTACATCGAGTAAGTATATTGTTAAAAACAAGTAGTAATTAGACATGAAAATGGAGAATAAAACGTATATCTAGGGATAAAATGAAAATTCAAATAATGACTTAGAGAACGATCAAGAAAGTAACTTTGAAGCTGTTAGCTATAATCATATGTCTGTCGCCATGGCCCATGCATGAGAGCTAATACATAAGAAGAATGTCGTCATCGTGTTCCAGCGTGTCGCCATTTGTGTTCCAGCGGATGTCTTATAGTTTCTTCTACGTACATTTTTTCTTTCAGGTCCGTGACAGAAAGCGCAGAATGGTGTACATCAGCATTTACATATTTACATCGCCCGGTTGTTGTTTTCGCCGGACATGATTTGATTTGATTCATTATGTTGCCTGGGTGCTAGTAGATTAAGGAAATTAATTAAATAATTTTAAAATGTTTATATTTATTTTTTTAAAAAAAGTTAATTTGTTTGACTTAGAAATTTATATATAATTTAACATTACATAATATTCGATATGATTAATTAATTTATTTAACTTTTTAATCTTTAAAAAAAAATTAACTAGATCTTGTACTTAGAACGGGAGGCATATAAGCTTCCAAATTAATTAAGCTAAAGATACTTTTAGTTTTAAGTTTTTATTATGATATTTTTAGTTTTTTAACTTTATAAAGTATATTTTTAGTCATATATTTCCAAATTCAAGTAATAATTGTGCAATCGACAAAGCATATTTAAGTCTTAATTTTTTAATATAATATATTTAGATTATTAAACTAATTTTTTTTTAACACAATTGAGATTTTGATATTGACTATACTTCATTAAGTTTTTAGATATTTTTTAATTTACACATATTTTAAATTTTAAATTAATAGTATTTAATTACACAATCAATACTTAAATTTGCACACTCATCACTGAGTTTGTTACGTTAACATTTTCCGTTAGTACATTAACAGTGTTATAATTATTAACTAAAAGTATATTTTATAAAGTTAAGGGATCAAAAGCATATCTAATGTAAATTTAAAGGGTTGCAAGTATACTTTAATCAAATGATTATGTGAAATATCGCAAAGCATGTGCCTTATATGTAAATTTTTTTCCCATAATCAAATGGGTATTAATTATATACACGCATGAGAAATTAAGTTTACAATTAAGATCTGTGAATCGTAGTAGACGCCTAATGGTTGGTGAACTGTGACATCAATTAATGTAGGTACATAACACGATATCATCATCAATTATGGCTTTTAATTTGTTTTAAAGCCTGCCTTTCTCCAGAATTTTTCATGTCTATCATTTTCATTGTCTTAGGAACTAGAGTTACGTGAATTATATTTGTTTGGTACGGGGATGTCATTGCACATTTGCACGATAGTACAGTTTTCCCATTTAATGTACTCCTTCCTGTGCGCATTCTGACCAAGTTGCGAAAAATAGGAAGCAACTTATTAAAAAATGTGTTGGAAAATCTGTGGGTAAAATTAGAAATAAGTATTAATTATAAGGGTAAAACTAGAAAGTGAGTATTATTATCACTTTAATTCTATTTACAAGCCCAAATAAACTAAGTCTCACATATCATAAATTAGTTAACTAATTAATTATAGGCTAAATTTCTAATTTTTCTCTTATCTAGAATTAGTTCCAAAAGTTAACATGAATATTTTTTTCTTTATTATAATTAATAGGGGGAAAAAGTAAAAAAAAAAAATTTATTACTCTGAAACTAGACCTATAATAAAGACTAAAATTTTTAATCAAAATTAACATATAAATAGAGCCGTTGGTATCTTACTAGCCTCATTTATTGTGTACCAGGAAGAGTACATGAAGTATGAGGAGGCGGAACCTATTTGCCTGCTCTTCCTTTGGACGACGAGTTTCTAGCCGTCAGATCTAGATCTGGACGGTCTAGATCTTATTTTTTACCTTTTTATTTTTAATAAAAATAATTTTAAAAGATAAAGAACCTAAAATAAAATTAATTTCTGAACTAATATTCTTTGAAAAAATAATTTCTTCACATAGAAAAAAATAAAATAAAATCTAGACTGTATAAATCTAGATCTGAAGGATTGAGAGGTCATCCGTCTAAATCCGAGGCAGGGCTATTTTATTTAAAGAAATAAAGGCAGTGGGTGGACCAGACTCAACTTGATCCCTTGGAACCACCGTGTGGGGGGAGAATATGCTCTACCACAGACTTTACTTATATTTACAATTCGACCCCGTAAGAGGGCAATATAGTAAGAACAATATAATTTGTCGAACTAGCTTCCCTCCATAGGGTCGTGGTTTGTAATTTACAGAGGTTCGCATCCTTTAAAACCAAGCCACCATAAGCCTCTCGCTGCAAAACACTTTCTCAGCTGAGGAGAGATAGATATACAGAGAAAGAGAATAATGGCGCCCTCTTACTGTGTGAGAGAAAGAAAGCCATGTGTGCCTTGGGTTGAGAAGTACTTCAAGGACTGCCTCTGTAATCTTAAAGATGACTTCTCATTCTCTTTCGGCCTCATCAGTCTTGTTTGCTGGGGGGTCGCAGAAATTCCTCAGATAATCACCAACTTCCACACCAAGTCCAGCCATGGAGTTTCCCTTGCCTTTCTCCTCACTTGGGTCGCTGGGTTTGTACTCTTCATTTCATATCAATTTTTAACCATCGCACGCTGACATACAATACCAACGAGAATTGATTCACCGTTCATGTTCGTGTTCATGTATGTATTTTTGAGGCCAAACTTGTGGTTAACTTGTAGTTTTGTTTGTGTGAACGCAGAGATATATTCAATCTGGTGGGTTGTCTTCTGGAGCCAGCCACGGTGAGTCTGAGTCACACACCGTGAGACATGTTTTTTCCGTTGTTTGGCTGCAGTAGGTGGTCCTGAGAGAGAGAGCTAGAGGTCTCAACTAGCTCAACTTGTTGTCGCCAAAAAATAAACTAAAGCTCAAATTGAAAATTGTGTGGCTTTCTCGAATACACTATCTCCAACACTAGAATGCTCCCTGAATGCGTCATCATCTACCAATGCGTCCTGTTTTCTTGCTCTTACTTATTTCATGACTGCGGACTAACTGGATGTGTTCTTTTTCTTTTTCTTTTTTCAAAATTTTCGCCCTTCTGTATGGATGCAGCTGCCCACTCAGTTATATACAGCTCTGGTAAGTGACAAGATCAGTTTAGTTTTCGTTTTCTGGTGTAGGACCCCCCTTTGTTTGTCTATTTGGTACTAGAAAATGTTTTTAAGGAGTTAAAAACTTGTAAATGAAGTAGTGTATAGTAAGGCGGTTTATGGGGGAGCTTCCACAGAAACCAAAGGCTGAGTCAAGACAAAGTTGAATACGTGTTTATCAGTGCAAATCCCAATCAACTAAGTTGGTTGTGTTGTGTGGTTTGGTTCACCCTCCCAGTGGCATCTACTCACCATCTGCTGTGTTTGTAAAATTACGAGAGATTCTCTCTCACCACCCTACCGAATGCCGCTCACTTTTCTTTTAAGTTATTATAGGATTTGGGCCCCACTACTCATGATACTTATCAACACGATATCAAATTGGAATAAAATACAGATAATACAAAAATTTGTATGGTAGTACTTTTAGTTGTAACAAATTAAAATAATCTCACTAGAAGCAATTGCCGTGGTTCACGTACAGCTTTATACAACGACTACCATTGTATTGGTACTGCAAAGCCTGTACTATGATTACATATACAGATGGTGCAAACGAAGTCGTCGAAAAATCAATGACCAAGAGGTACTACTGTATCTGCAGTCAAATTGAGATTCGCCTCCTTTTGTTTCTTCTTCTTCTACTTGTCTGTGAGATTTACATGAAATGAGTGTTGGATGTATGATGATAGGACGAAGAAGAGAAAAAACCATTGAGACAGAAACCAAGACAGGACTCTGGAGTTCCCATACCAAATGGCTCACACAAAACATCGCCAGCCCCTCGAAGAGAGATGCTCTATTATACGTACGTTTTCATTTAGTTTCTCGTTGGAGATTTTTAAAATGAAGCAGAGGACGTGATGTGTGTTGTGTTTATATATATATATATATATATATATGAAACTGAACAGGTCCGCGAGATCTCTGGCCGGGAGTGGCACGCCGCCGTTTCGCAGCTACATGAGAGCAGCTAGGAGTGGCCCTTCCGCCCTGGAACTGAACTCTGACTCCTCCTCCGACGATGAGGCTCCCAACAACACTCCTTCCCAACCTCGACCAATCCCTCGTTCTTTCGCCGTGAGTTTTCCATCTTCACCATTAGACTAATGTTTGGACATGTCTACTAGTGCGCTTGCCATTTCACATTACATTTGACTATTACCTCGTACATAATTAATTTATATATACTATTTTCTCATTCAGTGGACTCCCATTCTTTTCCACCCCTGTTCATTTTAATGCGCGGGTCATTATCATCTTTACTTTGACACTGAGAACACCCGCCTGTCCTTTTTTACCGTCACTGTAAGCGTCTGTTTAGAATTTAATAATTCGGGATATTCTTTCTAAAATCTTATAAATCTTTAACAGTTTCACTCTGTTCACCCAAATGGGCCCCTGGCGGTCAAATCAAACATCAATTTCTTACTCAGGCTTATCATTTCAGGGAGGTTATGGAACTTTTCTGGCAGCGTCGGCTACCTTGCCTACGCAGGGAAATGCTTTCGCATTCACTGCAAGAAAACTCTTACAGGTACGATCGAATACAACCGCTGGCCCTGTTCACGCTGATATTTTCTCCTAAGCGCTGTATATTAATCGTAATCGTATTATACTGAAGCATATACATGTTACTTTGTATTAGTTTAATTTGGATTCGAACTTATTACGAGAGGTTTTGTGACAGGAGCGACAAGCGCACAGTACTTTTGGTCAATGGTTGGGATGGCTTATGGCTGCTATATATATGGGAGGCCGGCTCCCTCAAATATGGCTGAATGTGAGTCTTTTAATCTTTTTCACTTGATAGTATCCATTGGATCTTACATGGTCAGCTCCTAACAAAGCTACTTCCTTGTTGGCCAGATTAAAAGAGGAAGTGTAGAGGTACGTTTTACAGCATTCCTGACTCGAATCAGCATGTGCTACTATGAGTATTTCGACTAACTTACTGTCTCTATTTTCATATGAAACAGGGCTTAAACCCTCTCATGTTCGTCTTTGCTTTAATTGCCAATGTTACCTACGTGGCGAGGTTAATTTCCCTCACTCACAGAAACAATTCCTTTTTTATTGCCTGATGTATGAAAAAAAAAGCTCTAATAAATCTTCTGGGGTGGATGCAGTATTCTTGTACGAACTATAGAATGGGAGAGTATCAAAGCAAATATGCCATGGCTGTTGGATGCTGTAGTTTGCGTGGCTCTGGACCTATTTGTATCCTACATATATAAGCACTCATGTGCACAATTACTGCTACTTGAATATGGAAACACTAAAGACAACTAAATCTAACCTTAATTAATGTAAAACAGATAATAGTGCAGTACATCTATTACAGACACATACGAAGGAGATGGGGAAGGGATGAGAATGATGGAGACAACAAAGAAGCAAATAAAAGCGATGCATCATGATTAGTGGAACGTAACTGTGATGGATGCATTCTTGAAGAAAAAGAAGCACCTCAAGTTTGAATCGTTAATTAGGAGGATTGTATCTTTCTCCACCAACACTAACGACGCAGAGCTTTCACGTCATTTAGCTGTAATCCTACTACTACTTGTACTACTAATGATCTAATCAGTGTCAGGCAGTGATATATATGCAGCCCAAGTTGGGCATCTCATGAATTGTTAGCCGGTCACGATTCTTTAAGAAGCACGGTTGCTCTGCTCTCAAAATGGAAAAGGGACACCCACCACCAGCTCAGTTTCCAGCAATTATGAGATTTGAGATTTTTAATGATTTGACGTCCCCTTGATTATCCCTTGATTAACGTTGGCATTGTCGAGAGGCATCGTCCACATCTTTTGAAAATTGATTTTGCCTTTTTTTTTTTTTTCAAGAAATTAAGATTAACCAAAGTTGGGTAGGTATGCCGATCCACTTGCTTGTCTATTTCGGCTTCAGCGATAACGAAGGCCCTACTAGTGTTTAAAACCTTAAAAATCCAACTCCCACTCCGTACCTTTCATGAATGTCAAGGTATATTTTAGAGAAAATTCTTTTAAGGTCCCTTAAATTATCAAAAAGGTCCTAAAAAAAATTCTGATATTAAGAATGTTACAAAGAGTTGTTAAAACATACAAATATAATTGTTAATCTACTATTGAAAGAGGTTTCAATAAGACCATTTCATTATAATTTTCTCTAAAACTTTTTTGATATTTTCTTTGGTCCTTTGAAACAGGGATTTTTCGTATATTTTACCCTGTGCGATGTTTCGTGAGAGCAATCGAGTTTAAAATCCGGTTCGGCGCTGCAAAATTAAAAGATCAGTGAGGGTGGGGCGATCGGAATCTAATTTGGTACACCAGGAACATCGTTTTGCATATTTATATAATTAATTGTGTTTCCAGGAAAGTGACCGCCCTCACACTAGCGTAGGTCGGCCGTATTATATATTCTTTATTATTGTTAATGTTATCTGTGTGTTTTGATTAATTTATAGAGAACAGCTTTCATATGAGTTTTGTCTAGGACTAAAGAAAGTAGCTTCTCAAATCGTTACCCAAACACTAAGTAAAACTATTACCTCCAGTCTTAATTATAGGATCAAGTTTGCAGTATAAACTGCACTATAAACTTAGTCCTATAATTCGGACGAGATGGAGTATCACCTTGATACTATTTATAAGTCCATTTTAACTAAAAAAATTTGATCTTATTTATAAGTCTAGTTTCACGTAATGAGATTGTGACAATTTTAATTAATTGTACTAATAAAGATAGAGAGAGAAGAGACAATTGAAAAATACTAAATTATGAATGAGGACAAAATTGAAAATTTACCCTCATAATTATTAAGTTAATTACTTCTCCTTGGTATGTAAGATTTGATCAGAGTGAAGTATTTGATAAGCACTGTATGCTAAAATATGATGGTGCATAAAATGGCGTGTTCAAACTTTTTCTTTTTGATATAAAAATTTTAAGAGAGGGGTTGGGCTCACCCACAACCTAAGGATAGAGCGCTTGGAACCCACAACTCCGCAAGGAATTCAGGACTAAGAGTACACATGCCTCTACCTTAACATGGGTTCTTCAAGACCATTTCCACGACCAACTCTAATCGAGTCTGATAGGGGGAAAACCAATAAAAAAGATCCAATCGTTAATAAATTCTCTTTTTTATGAGAAAGTCTAACACCTTTACCTTTACGAGTTGAACTCAAGAAACAAGCTACTGCATGTTCAAACTTGAAGCCGCTCGTTGTGGACTCTACCATCATTTCCATGTAACTGGGCTATAGGACTATATTATAAGAGGTTTCACAAACATGTTGAGGCCCAGAAACAATGGGAACGGGAAAAATCGAGTCTTATAGGGGTGAAAACCAATAAAAGATCCAATAAAGCCCACGTTAATAAACTCGATTCCAACATGCAAATTTAGGTGGATTATTACGCAGTTTCACAAAAACAGTCTAATCAGTAATCACTAAATTATGTCACAAGTTAGTAGTATGCATTCTGTTATTATTTCATGCACCAGATATACTCACTTATTGCAAAACTTTTGAGTGATAATACTCCATTATTTATTTAGGACTGACTGCACAGTAATTATCACCGGAAACTTCCACCTAATTGCAGTGGCCTAATATTCCAAATATTCTCTTGCGGCTGTGTCTGTGAACTGTGATTGGGGTGGAGCTAGCTTCAGGGCTAAAAAATCAGAACAGCATGAAAAATTATAACATTTTATTCATTTCAATATTTCCATTTCAAACATGTACATGAAGCCGCTCATTGGTTGTGGACTATTTTTTGGATCTACCATCATTTCCATGTAACTGGGCTATAGGACTATATTATAAGAGGTTTCACAATACATATAGCATTGTTGAGGCCCAGAAACAATAACAATGGAACATGGAAAAATCTTGTTAAGCAAATCACAAGTCTTATAGGAAATGAAGTGAAAACCAATAAAAGATCAATAAAGCCCATCGTTAAGGTCCACAGACAAGGACCGGAAATCGCCTCGATTCCAACATGCAAATTTAGGTGGCCATGTCATATAATTGCAGTGGCCTAATATTCCAAATATTCTCTTGCGGCTGTGTGCGACACTAAAAAATCAGAATAGAGCCATGTCATATCACTAAGAAGTGATTGGTGATGGATGGATCCACAGAAGGTGATGAGAAATTCACAAACACACGCGCACACATGTCCCGAGATTGGAGGAGCCACCAGATACCTTTCCTACTTTCTGATTCTCACTCCATGCTCTTTCAAGTTCTCCAATTCCCTTCACCACATTCATGTGCTTCGCAGCTTCTCTATCTCTCACCTAATTTATTCACCTATTTTTTCATATAGCAGTATATATATTTTTATGGGTGAATGAGTGAAAATCCACAGGCTTTTTCTCCAGGAACGTCCAGCACCACGAGCTTTTTTTGGGAGCAAAAATACACATGAGCTTTCAAAAGTGGAGCAAAAATACCATGGTCGTTAGTTTTGCTTAACTGCCATTACTTTTTCAGCGGGCCCCAACTTATTAAAAAAATGAAAAATGCCTTTTTTTAATTAATTGACCACACTGCCCTTCTCATGGGATGACGTTTGGAATCCGACTGGAAGAAGAAAACACAAGGTCTAGGTTACAGTATCAGTTCCGGCGCGATTTAGCGAGGCGAGGCCGACGATCTCAGTGCCGAAGAAGGCATTTTTTCTGAACGCGTTTTCATGCTACTGGAGATTGACCTTCACAAGGGTCCGGGGTTGCGTCGGTGGAATTCAAATGTAGCCGGAGATGAAGATCGAGGAATTTCTTTGAGATCCTTCTTCTCTTCTTTTCGGATTCGTGCCCTTCTCTCTTCATTTTCTTTTCGAGCCGTTGACGACGTGAACAACGGCAACAATGTTTCTCCACTCTACTTTGCAGATCTGAAGTCATCGAAGCCACTAATTTCCGTGAACTGAAGCAGCGAAATCTGGTTCATAGGTTTTTCTTAATTTGCTTCAATTTATGCCTTTTCAGTATCCATCATGTCTTCCAGGTTCTTCGATTTCACCCATAAATACCCATAAATGCCCTTCACCTTCCGCTCATGTCCGTCATCTCCTTCCAGACTCTTCTCTTTCACTTCTCCTTTGTGAAGTGATGCTTTTGTTGAAAGAGTAAAATGATTGTTGCAACCGGCAAAGCGCTTGGAGTATAACTCTTCAAGGAAAGAAAATGGCAACTTCAAGCGCTTTTCCGGGTTGCAATACTCTTCCTACTCACTTTTTCCCTATTTGTCCTCTCACCATCGCCCCGTCAATCCAGCCGCCGTCGTTGGTGTCGGGTATCATACATCATCTTCCCCTGCTATGTTTTTTTGACCCCTAATCACCGTCTTCTCCTTCGCACTTGTGCTCTGTAACTCTACGAAATATCCTAGGATGAGAATATGGTTATAAGTTTTGGTTATTTTGCGTTTTTATTTCATTATTATTTGATGATGAAATCTCTATCCCTTCACATTGTTCTACTTTCAATGAACCTGTATCCAAGGTTTTTGCCAAATTTTTGTTTTAGATTATTGTTCTCTCTCTATCTATCTCAAATCTTTCGTTTTTTTTTTAATGTGATTTAGATATGGTTGTTTTATTCTAATTATGCGGCTTTTGTTTTTTCATGACCTTTTGTTTACTAGGTTCCACTTGTTTTAGATAAATCAAAGAAACAAAGTCCCACATTGCTTGGGGAAAGGAGAGTACTCTAATTATAGTAATATGATATGGTTTTAAAGAGGCTTAGGGTGGATTGTGATTGTGTTTTGACACCGAACTTTTATGAAAATATTTTTGGTCCTTTAAATATTATTTTAGTTTACTAAAATAATAATAATAATAATTTATTTTAAGAGGCTTAGAAAGGCTCTATTTTTGGGGTTTAAAAGTTGGGAACCCTTCGTGACCGCGCAACGAGTGTCTATCCGCACGAATTACCGTTGTCACCGAATAGACTCGCCTTCTCCGGCGGTGTCTGTTGGGTCATGAGGGACGTGTCGTCCGAATGGTTTTCAAGCGTCCGTTGGCTCTATGCAGACGGTGTTTATAAAAGGAATTGGACGAAGTGCTCGGTACAAAAATATATATCCAATCTTCTCTCCTCCGCCTATTTTAATTGCTATCGATTACGTTACCTTCCGCGGTTCGCGCCTTGCCATATAGCAAGAAGGGTGCATTTAATGGGGAGTACAGCTTCAGGTTCTTAGGTGGTTGCGGAATAACTCTATAGGACGTTTAGACGCGACTCAGATCACTTATACCGTTCCTGTTCCAGATTGCTCGTAATTTTTACTACACCACTTTCTTCCTTTATCTGGGTGGATGGATCGATTCTTTGATGGAGAGTCTTGCGAGAGAGATGTTTGGAGGAAGGGGTTGGGGGCATTTTGGTCATTTCAAGTGAAAATTAACATCTGTTAGCTTGTTTTAATGTTCATGTGATTATTGCTCTAGTTTTGAAAGCTCATGTGTATTTTTGCTCCCAAAAAAAGCTTGTAGTGCTGGGCGCTCCTGGGGGAAAAACCTGTGTGTATTCTCGTTCCTTCACCCTATTTTTATAAAAGACAGATTCTTTCTGAGAGTTGGAATATCGTCCATACGAAGCACAAAATCTATTACTACCTCCAATCCTAATTATAGAAAAAAGTGTTCTTATAATTAGGATCGGAAGAAATATATTATTAACTTCCACTTGCGAATCAATTGTATTCCGCCCATGCCCATGTTCTGTATAGTCGTTTAGTTTCACATAATTATGGCGTGATTGGTTGACCGCAGCTCACTTAAAATCCACATATATGTGAAGTGCGTGGCATTTTAATATATAGTATTTGTACCTGCCAAAATGAAACCAGTCCAAACACTCTGGTTGTGTTTTTAAAATTAAATTTTCCGTTTCTCAAACTCAATAATGCATCTCTTGGATCTCTCACAAATTGGTCAAAATACAAGGGCCAGCCACTATGGATGCCTCCCAAATCCAATCACATCCGCACTTGACGCGGACAAATATTAAATTAGCTTCACCCCACCACCACTACTCATGTGTAATGTTCCATATTCAAAGGTTTTCTACGCCTTTTCAATTTAATTATATATTTTTCACAGTTTGACACCCTAAAACCTTACAGGAGTCTAACGTCGTTTAAGCTAGTTTCGAAAAACACGTCCACGTAGATTACGTTGTTGGAAAAACAGTTTTTATAGTGAATTAAAATAGTTTTGATCCGCCTCATTTATATTTTATAGGAAGCACCGTATATATACTTTATTTATAATTATCAAATAGTGTCGGCGTTCATAGATTATTGATGGATATTAATTATAGTACAAGTCGCTGAAATTAAATTCTCGATAATCAACTTCCTTCAAAATATTTTTTAATTTTTTTGTTTCTAAAATGTTCTGGAGAACACAATGAGAAATGGTCATTCCTGATTCATTAGTCTGGAGGAGCATGAGTTGACCGTGCTGACGTGGATGCCCCGTGGGGCCGAATACGTAACAAAGGGCAAGGGCAAAGAATATACGGACCCTGAGCTTTGTCTTATATTTGCTCATGCTGATGTCGACTTCTTCCTCATCATGTTATTGTTTGTTTGGATACCTCAAATCAAAATTACAATTAATCTGATTAATAGAAAAGTCAGATTGAGCAACTGTGAATTGTTATTTATGTTTGGGGTTTGGGCTGGCGGTAGGATACGTAGATTTTGATATTTAAACTTATAATCAATTTGAGATATTTTTTAGGATATAGATTGATACTAAAAATATATTTTATGATACTAAACGGTATTAAAATTATACTTTATGATCTTGAAAAATTATTTTTAGTACTAGTCATCAGTACCCTAAAAAAATTTAAAGGTATTGATTGCTACTAAAAATGCATTGCATGATGTTGAACGGTCTTAAAAAAATACCTCATGATCTTAGTCTTTAAGTCCAATTGGAACAAAAGCTTCTCAAAGTAACTTTTCAAATAAGTTACTTTTGATTCATAAGTTCGATTAGAACAACTTCTCAACCTAACATACATTTTCTCATAAATCCAATCCAAACAATACATAAGTTGGATTGAGACATCCATATGCGGATCCACATATAAGATAGGGGGCAAGTGCCCCATTGAATTGGGGGAGTTGGGATTTATTTTTTTTTTTTTTATTTAAATAATAATACATGTTTGAATGATTGCTCACCCTTAAATTAAGTGGTCACTCTTAATACATCAAGACTGCACTTCGTAATCGGCTAGGGATGAATGATTTAATGATTGTTTAGTGCCTTCTATTGAAAAGATGTATTTAGTAGTAATGATAATATGATAATTATGATGGAATTCTAAAAAAAAGGCTTAGAGGGATGACATTGTAATTATTTTTATTATAATATACTTTTGTTATTAAAATATATGTCTTGAATTTATTGAGTACCCACTCTTCATTTAATTTATGTAACTGCATTTCTAACCGCACTTAACTTTACTTTTCTAAATGACAAGTTTGTTAAATAATTGCCTCTCTTATTACATTATCAAGTATTCACTTGATTTCACTTTATTTTATAAATTTTTTTTTCTTATTTATATTCTTTTATTTTTTAATGCATTTAAAACTTTCTTTAAAAAAAAAAAAATTTTTTTGGAGGCGCTGCCCCTAAACGAACGAATCCTCTTGTTAATAGTTGCCCCTTTAATAATTTAATACATCACCCCTGGGGACATGCACACTGTTACGGTCTTACCATCTCTCCACATGTGTTGTCCCGGGCTTTAATTTGTCATAACATATACATCCACGTACGGTGACTTAGGACACAAGCAGGTAAATTAATTACTTGAGGACTGAAATTCCAGTTGGGAGTTGGAAAAATCGGACCCTTCATATTTTCATTCATTCTGACATATATCCATTCTCTCCGGAGAGACCTGTTTTCATCACACCCACTCATTCGATCTCTTTTTTCTTTTGAATGCATCACTGTCACTTCACTTCACTCCACTCCACTCGACCTTTCTTGTTTTCCCATTTATTTGCTCATTTACTACGTGGGGGCTTTCCACACTCAGGTCCTGAGATTGCTATAATGACGCTTCGGATTTATGAGGGGCATCCTAACACATAGGATCCTCGAACGCACAAACCAATATCCATTCCAAAAAGAACCCATTCATTAAGCCAAGAGCCGATCTCAATTTGGAAAACCAAAAGAAATAAAAGCGTTACCACTCTCCATAATCAATTATCGTCAAAGTTATGTTTGGCTTTAGGCAGACAATCCTTAGACGCGTGATAAAACTGTTAGTGATTCCCTTAAGCAACAAAAATATGCCCATGCACTCATCCCTTTCAGATTTCCCTACTGTCACCCTCACCCCCTATCGCTTTCCCCTTTCTCTTCTTTACACCCTTACCTTGCGTTGCCATAGATGTTTACTGCTTTCATCATTTACAAATACGCCAACGCAAAAGTTGCAGCCTTTTATATCCTTTTTTTAATCAGCAATAACCTTATTAATTAAGTAATGAATTGCGTAAGAATGGGAGTTGAGAGTAAAATAAAGTAGCAAGGACTTAAACGAGAAACAGAGAAAGAGAATTATGAACATACAGTATAAAATTCCTTTGACCGTTGGTAACAATTATAAGTAGCAACAGTCATTCCACTACATTTCACAGAAAAAAAAAAAAAAAAAAAACAACAAACCGCGATGTGTCCCTGGCTGTACATACTGTACATTACAGCTCTACAAGTAAACCATACTTCTGTCTCCTCCACCATCGGCCGGAAGTGACTGCAGCGCCATCTCCCTCCCAAACACCGGGAAAAATTCAAACCATAGATCCGATAAGAGGAGAAAATTGAGGAAAATATAAAAGAAAACGATGATAGCTAATGATGATGGGTTTGAAGTTATTGTTTATGGAAGGGGAAATAATATGAAGAATCAGAAATGGATGTCCTAAGCATCCAGAGCGAAGGGCGTCTCTTGGAGATCGTAGGGAGCCCACAAGGCATCCAAGGGGCAGGGCCTGTTGGCGTCTAGCCGAACCCAGGGTTTTCCCTTACCGCTCCAATGCAACAGGCTCACCGGGCCCGGATGCAAATCCCTACAAAGCCCACGGAAGTTGTCACCGCCGAGCCCGTGTTGATTCCACCTGTGATCCACCGGAGCTATGTTTCCGGCGAACACCAGCAGGAACGGCGGCAATGATCCCAGCTCGTAGATCCGCATTCTCTTCTGCAACTCCATCCACTCCTCAATCTTCCTCGTGTAATCGCCGGCCCGCCACCGCTCCAAATCGATCACCATCACCCCGGTGTTGAAGTAGCAAGGCTTGCGACGACCCGCAAATGTTAGCGACAAGGATGGATTGGACCAAAACGTCGGGGTAAAGTAGGTGGTGAAGTTAGCGTTACAGTATTCGGGAGCAGCAAGGACCTGATCGGAGCTCATCGGAGTGGCAGCGAGCTGTGCAATGTCATCGACGAGGACCAAGTCGGAGTCGAGGTAGACGACTTTGTGAACCGACGGAGGGAGGAGGCTGGGGAGGTAGTTGCGGGCATAATTGAGAGGGCAGTCTAATGCAGTGCGGATGGAAGATGAGATCAGTCCGGCGACGGTCAAGTCGTGGAAGGGGTAGATTTGGAATTTGAGGTAGGGGAAGGAGGTGTAGATGGTGAGGTGGAGGACGGAAGCGGAAGAAGGCTGGGAAGCGGCGGAGACAAAATGGAAAAAGACGTTCTCGGGACAGGAAGAGTGTTGGAGTACGGAGAGGATGGCAGCCATGGAGCCACGAAGGTAGGTGACGTCGAGGGCCATGGCAATGTGGACGACGTGGTCGGAGCAGTTGGGGGAGTTGTCGAATTTAGGGGCTTCTTTAAAGCGCGGCGCCATAGTGGTGGCGTAGCTGGTGCTGATAGCAGAGAAGAAAACCAAGATGCAGATCAAAGACGACTTGGTTGAAGAAGCAGTAGGCATGGTTGATTGTTATTATTCTGGGGAAGAAGGAACTGTGATCGAAATAGATAAATAAGGGAGAGGAATAAAGTGAGATTCAGATGATTTGGAGTGAGGATTGTAAAAGACAGGAAGAAAATCGGAGATGGAATGAAGAAGGAGAAGAAGACAGGAGTGAGCTCCAACCCCTCCCGCGGTTTCTGCGAGGCTTTGAACCCTCGTTGGTTTCTTTCACACTAGAGCACCCTTTTGAGTCAATGATGCATATTCCTTATTTTATTTTACTCGAGTATTTACTGTTCTTCTCTTCGCCAACTTTCTTACGTTACTATTATTTTACGTATGACCATCCAACCGCGCGCGATCGATCTTAACGCCAATTCATTTTGTGGAATATATATTGTTTGACTTTATCACTGTCTTTATATTAATATGTCCGTTTTCCTCCGGAAAGGATAACATTATAGACTTTTTATTTTTTTATAATATTACTTGGGTCATGTATGTTTAAATAAACAATAATTATTACCAATTGGATAGATTAGATGTTAGGCCTTGGATCGGAATAGAAAAGGACATGTGAAGATATTCGGCCACACAATTTCAGTAGTCTCCATCATCTCTTACTATTGCGTGGGTTAAAACATTATCAGTAGTAACAGATGAATTTAAATAGAGAAATTTTGACTGATTTATTTCTATTTAAAATAGGCGAAGGGGAAAGGAAGGAATCAATACGAAGCGTGCAGGGAAAGAAGGACTTAGAAAGTGATCCATTGTGTACAGATGACTTTTATTTATTTTGCAGTTGGTTTGCATTTAATGAAGATAATTAAACGTTCCAGGTTCTCATATATTATCTTTTATTTGATATCGCAATTATTCAAATGATATTTTTAAAAAAAAAATTGTTTTGTTTTTAATAATTTCTAAGAAAATAATATTTTAAAAACACTATAAATTATCAGTTTATGAGTTTAGGGAAAAAATTATTTTTACCAAAGAAAACCAAACACACAATTCGAAATGCTGGTTATTTTAGTCCTGCTTTCTATTTTTTTTTTTCCCCATTCTAAAAGAAACCTAAATTATGCTATACTCAAGAATGCAACTTCCTCAAGGTTTACTATTTGTATTACTAATATGAATAGAGTAGGGCGGGAATGTGTAGAAGGCCTTCATCTGATTCTATTTATAGATTAAAATTACCAGATTATTCATGATAGACCCCACTGGCAATGTGACCAATAAGAAATAGCAATATATATAGCTCATTGCCAGAACGAAAACAAAAAAGCTGGTACGTAGATATAATCATATAATTATCTGCAGGGGAGGGAAATTACACATATAAATACTGAAATATTCATGCCTCAAATATTGAAATTACCATCAATGACCTGGGTTCTAAGAATATAAAACGTGCTATGACCAAAATGCCCTCCTCCCCTGATGTCGACGGTCGTGGCACTGTCTCTCCAGCCGTCACTAGCTAGAGAACCTTTTTCATCGACATGAATTACATATATAATTTTTTTAAGCAGAAATTTACAAATGTTATAAAGAGATTTACAACCGTTTCCCTCGAATTCACAACTCCCCTTAGGAAAATCGAAAGTCCATACAATTTTTTTTCTTAAGTACAGGTTGCTTTCAGCTGATCTTGCAGCTAAAGCTCTCATATTTGAAGCTAATCATATTATATTTGCAACTAATCCTTTTTCAAGAACGTTTTGGATTCTAAAATAAAACGTACAGGTCGCTCTCAGTTCTTGCCATTAATTATTTCCTTTTCTTTCAAGATCATAGCTGTGATTATTGCGTCGGAAAATTCAAGTCGGTGGATACGATTCCTTGTGTCATTTAAATTTCTATAATATCATTACCTCATTTAAAAAAAAGGAGAAGAAAAATAGGAGGACACCGAAGGTTCGCACCGACAAGAGAGGGTCGACATTTTCTCTAGTACCATTCCAAAGGCAACACGCGCTAAAATAAAACAGAGAGAGAAAAAGCAAAAAGAAAGAGAGAAAGTACGGTCGCTGTCCTTTACTTAATAATCAATCATTGACCCTCAGAACGGTGTGAAGTGAAATGTGCTGTGAGAGAGTTACTGTGACCTGGTTGTTGCGAGTACATACGTGCAGAGCCGCAGTTTTTGACTTGTTGGATCATAGCTCCTCAGCCAGACACTCTCCTGCTCCGCCATTCCTCGTCTCGTCGGTGAAGGCTGTAATTTTTAGTTACTATGAATTATTCTTTCAAGTTCACATCAAAGCTTTCTAATTTTTAGCTGGGTCAATAAATAAATTTACAGAACTCGCTTCCGCATGGAGCTTTCAAGATGGCACCAATTCATTTAACGCTCCAACTTGTTCTTAATAATAAAACGTACGCTTCGGTGTTGTTAACGGTCTAAGGTCTAGTTGCAGAAACTTTGTGGTCGAGATTCTCAAGTCTGTTTCCGTTCTCCTTCATTTCATTGTTTAAATGGAACCGCTAAGTGTGAAGGGTATTCTGCTGCCCAACGGAGCGGGGTGGTGCCGACGAGTATTCCGAAAGTGGAGAGCACGATAAAATAGGAGAATGGCCCATGGGTCGCTTGATTTATTTGACAATCACACGTCTTGATATATCTTTTCCTTTGCAGGTACTGAGCCCGTACATGCAATGTCCTATTAAAGCTTACACGGCTACTACTTTAAATGTGGTATGCTACTTGAAACAAAGTCTGGGCCTTGACTTGTTAACAAGCTACCCAAGGAGATATGACACTCAAACTTGTACAATGAAAAACGAAGAACTAAGGTGGAGCATAGAACATTGGCAGCTATTTTCGGAAGTGGTATAGCTGGTGGGACTGCTAAAAGAACCCAATATGCCTCATTTACAAGTAGTAGGAGTGTGGTGTGATAGGAAGCTGTTGTGCACATAGCGCACTCAATATACATATAGGGTTTATCGTTTGTCATGTCACTTAATATAATGTTATGTCAACTCACCCCAAAACGACGTCATTTTGGGAGTTAGGGGAATTAATGAAGGGTCTTTTGGTATTTTTGTTTTTATATTTATTACATAAATTTTATCAAAACACCCTTCATTAATTCCTCTAACTTCCAAAACGACGTCGTTTTGAAGTTAGGGGAATTAATGAACTCCCAAAACGACATAGTTTTTAGGTGACTTGATATAACCTTATGTCAAGTGACATGATAAACGATAACCCCATATATATATATATATATATATGTGTGTGTGTGTGTGTGTGTATGTTTTGGCTAAGTATATGTATTCTTTTATTGAGGGGAATTCTATTTGATGCACTGTCAAAAATTAAATGTGGATATCTATCCTAACAGAAATTTGAATCTTGTTTCACCAAATTAAAAGGGTTAATGGATAATGTAAATGGGCCGAAAGCCCGATAGCTAATAATAGTTTAGTATATTTTGTTGTTTGTAAATTGGTCTCTATATTGTGGAATATGTATATGTGGGATCATTCTTCTTCTTCTTCTTTTTCTTTTTCTTTTATTTAAATATAAGAGATGGCTAAGAGCCAGAAATTACATAAAATATAAAATTAACCAATCGGGGAAATAAATCTCATACATTCCTGATTTACCCATGTCTTAAGATGTATAGGACATTCCTCTAGAATAGAAGTACTATTAATTCCCAGTTTAACCAAAACATCAACACCCTGTTAATAACACACGAGATATGACCAAAGACTACCTGCCAATCTCTTCTCATTAGCTGTTGATGAATCTGAAAAACCAGCAAACTTCCGCAGCAAAAATTCTCATCAGAAATCCTAGTGATCAGCTCCAAAGAATCTGACTTAATAATGATCTTCCTATGGCCTAACTCCCAAGCCATTTTCATTCCCTCAAGCATAGCCCACTCCTCTGCAGAATTAACAGAGCAGACCCCCAGCTCTTTCATGAGTCCGCATACCCAGATTCCCTTGCAGTCACATAAGAGACCTCCACACCCGGCTTTAGATGATCTTAGAGCTACCGCCCCATCAACGTTGATTTTAATCCATTCCTTTGGAGGTTTATTCCATATCAAATGGCTTCCCAGATCCAAAGAATCTGCTGCAAGCTCAGGCTCAGTTTAATCTTCCTGTAATAACACCAAATTCCTCCATATATGGCGAATAATGGCAGCTGGATCCACTGGTTTGGCAAAGTTACTTTCAAAATCCAATGGATATATATATATATATATATATATATATATATTTGGGTAAAAGAGAGGCCTCAGCCTTAATATATTAACTAAATTAAAAGAAGGGGAGCAAGTCCCATACAATTGCTTTCTAACATGGTCCTTAGATGATCAGCACAATTGAACAGAGTGCAAGATTTAGAGATACCATCCTTAGCTAAGGTGTCAGCTAAGACATTAAGACTCCTGGGGGTATATTGTAAGTGAACTACCCTATCCATATCAAGCATATGTTTAATCTGGAGATGAACTATACTACCCACAGTGGTATCCTTTCCCAGGACCAAATCATCAATCAGCGATTAATCCAATGGATATTTGTTATGCCCACCAAATGTGGTACGTAAGAGGTTGGGCCATCAATTAACTTGGCCCACACTTCTTCTTCTTCTTTTTTTTTTTTTTTTTTTAATAATAAAGAAAACTAAAAGCCTAACTACAAAGAAATTATGCAATGGGGGAAATTAATCCCAAACACTATTGGTCATAACCGTAAGTAGTAGAAACTTTACGTTTTGTGTCGTTTCTGCGATTTACATTTTTACCACCCCTTTCCGTTTTTACGTAGAAACTTGATTTCGATAATATCGATCTGAGATCAACATTGTTATGTAAGTTAGAAATTGAAAAATTCCATCTTATTAAGATATTAAATGATTAACTTAATTAAATATAAATAATAATATGAAGATTGTGTTTTGTTAAAATATTGAATTGATAGGGCAAAACTTTAAGCCTATAACTCCGCAAGTATACGGGCCATATCAAGTAATAAAGAGTAAGTAAAGTATCGTTCCCACGAGGACTTAGTACCAAAACTTCAGTTAAGCATTAATTTTACATTTTCATTTAAGTTGAACAAACCTAATTGAATTTAATTAAGAGAAAAGAAATTAAAATAAAAATAAAAATAATAAAACTACCACAATAATCAAATGAGCAACCCAGAGTCACTAATCCCTTATTAGTTTCGTAAACCTTGTTTCCACTAATTTAATTAGCTTTAATATCAATTTTGTTTATCTCGAGTATAAATAGCTATAAGTGTCTATCGGTCCACTTACAACCCTCTCTTAAGTATAACTTGTTTTGTCTAACATAGTTACTCAAGAGGCAACAAAACTCGGACACACTGTTAAACAACTATATGGGACCATTAGGTATATGTCTATCTTAACTGCAAATTAAATCGTAATCTAATCCCATATTACTTAATCTCAGAGCCTAATTAAAATCCCCTTCGTCAAGGTAAATCCTAATGCTCAAAATCATATTCAATGATGGCCAATCACTAAATAGATAAAACTAACCAAGATTAAGTAACCAAAATTAATATCAAATTTAACTAAACAATGAAAACAAAATCCAATTCACCTACAAGTTCATAGGTCCTCTAGGTTGCAAAACAAACTAGCCACACATGGCTTTATTCAAAATCCATAACAAAAAGATAACAATTCAGGTTCAAAGAATAAAGAGAGAGAGGAAAGGAAATCTCTTCGTCGCCTCCACAGTTCTTCCGTGGAGATGATGAAGTGAACTGAAACGCTCAGCCTCTGCTCATTTGTTCTTCGTTCCTTCTTGTTCTGCGTCTCAATCCTTTCTTGCTTGATCTCTTGCTTGTCTTTGCCTCCCTGTTTATAATTTAGGTCTTGGGTCACTAATTCTCCTTTTCTTATTACAAAGATATATCATATCTTGTAATTTACTCTACCAGATCACGCAATTGATTTTGTTTCTATTTTTCTTGGGTGGGACCACCGAGAGTTTGATTGATTTACATATCCTCTTAATTGCTTTTTCTACTTCTTTCCAAATCAGCTAATATTTCCTGCACATTAAAAATAGGATATGAGTAGATTTTATATCGATTTATTATTTGATCCTAAGTTTGATTCAGTGATGGAAAAGTCAATAAAAGATAATTAAATAGGTATATAATATTAATAATTCCAATTAATTCTCATAAAATATACACTTATCGTCAATAAATTTTTTTTCATTAATGAAATTGAAATTTTTTCCTATAGAATGAGATTCAAATTTATTAAAAAATTTGAATTTATTGATGAAATTCAAATTTGCTAAGCGAATTCCGCTTGACCCTGCTTTACAACTTGTAAAACAAAGCATGCTTTTATCGTCTTTTATCTTGTTGTCACAGTCGTAACTCCTCTGTTTCTCTTCATTCTTTCTTCTTGCAGCAGTTTGTGATGTTCTCAAATTTAGTTTTGATCTTTTAAAATCAAGAGATTATTTCTTTAAATTTGTTTAATAAAAAAGCAACAAAAAAAAAAAGACTTTGGTTGGTTTAGCGCGAGGGAAGAAGGAAAAACGTAAGGGAATATGGGGAAAAAGAGAGAAATATGAGATATTTTTTTATTGATGTAATTGCTTATATTTTGCCTCCAAGATTTGCTAGATGATTGATTCAGCCTTCCAGATTTGTTATATAACGTTTGAGACGTGCTTAGAGGTGTTGCTGGAAAAAAAGTCCGATGCAAAAGAAACACATGATGATAATTTTTTTTATTTGTTATCCACATTCCCTCCTTAAAAAAGTTAAAATCTTTAGGGGCATATTTGTATTTTGGATCTTTCTTCCTGCGACGGAAAATAGGATATCCTTAATTTTGGTGGGATCTCATCTTCTCATTTCTAAAGAAAAACTGATGGACTCCAAACTTGAGTTGTTAGAAAAAAGTGGACAAATATTAGGTATTAAACATAGAATTTTGTGTATGTTCCTTTGCCTTCCCACCACCCATTCCAAACTGGCCTACCGTATTTCTCCTGCCACACGAAAGAAACAGGTGATATGGGGACTGGCAAATTAAATAGAGACACAGAAATAAATAATGGAAGCAACTTTCCACAAAATTCAACGACATGAAATAATGCTGTGATTCGACGTCTGCCAACTTCCTATTGAATTTGAAACCCTGATAGTATCTCTTGTTCCTTCTATGGTATGGGTTGCCTCCACAGCTCTGCGTGAGTTACTACTTTAAACAACATTCAGTCATTCACAAAGCCCCTGACTTTATGATTACACGATTAAAGCAGGGTGGCGTATTCGATGTCTGAACAATAAATAAGTTTTTAACTTTTTAATAAATGGAGAAGGGAATAGGAATCAATATTTGACATACCAGGATTTGGGACACATCTGCAGTGATTATCCCGCAGCCCTTACATGTGGCATATACTGTAGCTCGATCAACAGTAGAATCAGGAAATGAAATGACTGTAGTGTGGCGTAGGCTTACTTAAGTAATGATTAGTAAATGCTGAAAGAGAGGCCAATAAATCAAAAGTCAGGGACGGTTTGACCCATTCGGAATGAAATAGTGACCTTTATAAGGGCAATGCGTGTGCTTCTTCAGAGATGCGACTAAACTCTCCAATTACTTGTATAATGGTCTAAAGAATTTCTTTTTTGGATGCGACTTTTATTCTTTGGACTAGGGGCAGTATTCAATATCACTGGAAAAATGTGAAAACATGCTGTGTTAGTGAAACATATGATTATTTGTTAACCGAGTAATGGAAGGATTTGTTAGAGTTTTTATCGTGATGAAATATTTTTGATGCCCATGGCATAAGATTTTTTTAAAAAAATAAAAGAAAAAAGGGTAAAGAGACACGTGGGAATAAAGGCGTTGGATCCACTTTTATTAATACGAAATGGCACACGCTGTGATATCCCAAAATGTGAAGGGCAGAGAGGTGAGAGAACTAAGGCGGCGTAACCCCTCACCGTCGTCGCAGACCAGCATCACCATGGGCACGGCCTCGGCGGCGATCCACACCTTCGTGTTCTACCTCTCCGAGCACCCCTCCATCGTCGGCTTCCGTTGGAGCTCCGATCAATACTTGGGTTCCACCTGGCTCTTCCTATTCTCCTCCATCGCCTCCTTCATCCTTCTCTCCCTCTCCCTCCATCTCTTCCTGCCTCTCTTCCTCCGCCCCGGCCGTCCCCTCCCCCTGGGTCCCTTTCCGGCCATTCACAGCCTTTTGATGTCTCTCATCTCTGTTACTATTTTCTCCGGAATTTTGCTCTCCGCTGCTGCTGAGATCCGAGACACCCGCTGGTTCTGGCGACGCTCCAAGACTCCCTTCCAATGGCTTCTCTGTTTCCCTCTGGGCACCAGACCATCGGGTCGGGTTTTCTTCTGGTCCTACGTCTACTATCTCTCTCGCTTCTTGCATATGTTGAGGACCATCTTCTGCATCCTGCGACACCGTAAGTTGGCCTTCTTCCAGCTGTTCAACCACTCCATCTCCACGTTCATGTCCTTCTTGTGGCTGGAATTTTCTCAATCCTTCCAAGTCCTGGCGATTTTGTTCACTACTCTGGTTTATTCGTTGGTGTACGGTTACCGATTCTGGACCGCCATCGGGTTTCGCAGCGCCTGCTTCCCCTTTGTGTTCAATTGCCAAATTGTGTTGATGGGTTGCAACCTCATCTCCCACGTTGGCGTGTTCCTGCTTCACTTCTTCAAAGGAGGCTGCAACGGAATCGGCGCCTGGATCCTCAATTCGGTGCTGAACTGTGCTATTCTGTTGCTGTTCCTCAACTTTTATGTTAGAATGTATCTGGGCAAAAGGGCGAAGATCAATGTTGTCGATGGGATTGAATCCAAGCCTGAATCGACCTCTGTTTTGAGTCTAAACGCAGGGAGAGAAGTGGATATGCCGAAATTGAAACTCCATTAGAGGATCGAGGCGACATATATCGGCGAACCTATTGTGCAGTCCGGAGTGTTCGCGATTTTCTACCCTCTTCTTCTTATTGTATTAACTCCAAAGCAGGTATATTTATATAGATAGATACAAACTAATTTCTATAGTCGATTTTGAGCACAAACCTTTATGCAAAAAAAAGTTAAAAACTACGTTCCGAACGCCGACCTCGATTTTTTTTTTTTTTTCCACCGGTCATGCTTCACGGGAATCAAAATAATTTTCTGGTGCGTACCAAATCATGAAATCGTTCAATGATTTCAGTCTGCTCTTCTGAAAAACACAAAAAAAAAGCTTTAGTCCACTCGTTAGTAATGGAATGAAACCTTTAACTTTCAGTTATTAGCGCTAGCAGGTAGCAGGATATCCACGTCTCATGTTTATTTCCTCACAAAAACTATTCGTATACAGATTAATCATACTGTATCTCCATCCTAATTATAAGACATAGTTGACTTTATTTGGAGAGATTAAGGAAACTAAATAAGTTACTTAATCATTTTATATGATGTGTATTTTTAGATTATATATTAGTTTATTAATCAAACTAATTATTTTAGAAAAAAATAAAAATAAAAATAAAAATACTTTTAATTTAATTAGTTTCCTTAATTTTTCAAAAAAAAAGTCAATTATGTCTTATAATTAGGATCTATCAAATTTTAGAAAAATAATCCATTATTTTATTCAAAGTATCTTTATTTCTCAAAATATATGTTATTAGATTTATTCATCAAAATTGATTATTGTTGAGGGAGGATGAAAATTAAAAGATTGACAAAATTTCGTTGAGGCAATTTGTAATTGTGTGGGTTGGATTAACATTCCCATGATATTCGTGAAACAGTTAAAAACATGTGATGTACAAAGGAAGATGGCAGTGGTTGGGGAGTCCGGATCTTCTCATAATCACGTTTCTGCCCATCTCTCATCGTCTCATCTTGATTTGTCAAATCTTGATCAAGGTCAGGGATGGTTTTTAAAAAACCGCGTGGATCGTGCGGTTTTTTTAAAACCATCGACTTTTTTGGATGAGATTTGGACGATGAGAGATGAGAGATGGGCAGAGGGATGCTTAGCAGAGTATCTACTTCTGTGGTTGGGTTGTGGAGGATGATCTTAGTTCGAAGAAGAATATGCCTTTGAAGATCCACCACTCAATTGAAGAGGAGGTTGGGGGATAAAGGAACATAATAGAAATGAAATTTGGATGCCACGTACATTATTAAAGGAAACAAAATAAGAGGATCAAAATTACACCGTTGATGGCCTCTCGCGACCTGGTAGGGTGTCTACGCATATGGTTGATTGGTAATCATAGTCAAAAAAGGTGGAGACGTGTGAGTTCAAAACAAGGGATATTATTCACATTTTTTGACGATAATAGGCATCGTCACCCACTTGTGAATGCAGCGGGGACGTGAGATACAATCTGCTATCGCTTTCGATAGGTACAGCTTTTTTCTCTTTTTTACCAAACCTGAATCTTAAGTTAATTCAAAAGCAAAGCCATGATCCTAAACCTGATATTTAAGCTGGCTGTGAGAAGCAAACGTTAATAACAAAGTAATCATGTGCTGAACGGCGTATGAGTTGAGGTTCTGTTCAATTGCTCAGTGTTACAATTCATCAATCTACGAAATGAGTTTGAGCTTTGTAAAAGGCCACCAAGTGAAATCGCATTGATGGGGGAAAAAAATAAAGAGATAAAGAAATCGCGTTAAATGTAAGCTGATTGAGGTCAATCGCGTTATGTCCATTTATACATCAGCGTTACGTTAACTTTACACTTTGCATGCTACAAAATCAAGCCCCAAACAACATTACGTCTTCGGTCTTGTTTTCCAACAAATACCGACAGAGAGAGAGAGGAGGAGGGCCACTATGTATACAATCTTTACTTTAGTGGGCTTTTAGCGAAAAAAAATGTGTATATAAGGATCGGATGGTTTAAATTTTATTTTACTTTTAAATATCGCATTTCAAAAAATATAAAATAAAGGCAGTTTTTTAATAATTTCAAAGAAAATGACACTTAGTTCAAAGCCTCAAATTGAAAGCGACATGTGCAGAATAGCATTATTCCGCTCATCAATTTGCTTTGCTATGTCATGATATCGATTGATGCATCATGGCTCATGAGCAACTTGTGACGGATGATCAGGCTCTCATGCTCTTAAGTGACGAGCAAGATTCCTAATTTACGGATCAGATGTAATGTTATTTTGTTTTGATATTTTTTATTTTAAAAGATGTAAAATGTAAAACAAAAATAATTTTTTTATTCTCATTCTAAAATAATAAAATTATTACTTTAGAATTATCAAGCAACAAATTTAAAATTTGACCTTTAAATTATTCCAACTTTTCAAATTTCATCACAATAATGAGTATCATGAGAGCCTGCAGGCCAAACTTGGCTTATCTCAGTCTAATATTTTAGTTGATTGTCCCTGTTCCTTAAGAATGTGGGTTAAACAAGAGTCTTTGGGATTTCATTCCCTTTCAGTGTAATTTTTCGTTTTTGTAATGTAGCCTTCTAGGCATCTCTTCTATATCAAAAAAAAAAAAAAAAAATGAGAGCCTGCAGGAATGAGTGGGGCAATATGCTTAGTCAGTGTCCCTTCTTTTGGGCCAATTAATGAGAAGAGATGTCCAAATCACCGAAAACGGAATCAGGCCTGATGTTGAACATAGCCCAATTTATTTATTTTTATCATTAATTATAAACATATATTTTTATTCTTTATATTAGGTATAGTTGTTTATAGATGAAAAACTTGTAAATTTCATGTATTGTGGGAAATCCAAAATATAAGCACTATTTTTTATCATAATATATAGGAATTACCACCTCCTGTACTTAATACAAGACTCACTAGTGGGTCTTCATATAAAGATGATTGGAGGGAGTATAAATCACTATTCATATCAAATATATAACACTCTTCATCTGTTGTACAAAAAGCCGCATCTAGGTCTAAATCACCTCGAGAATAACTTCATCGGTTAGATATCAGAAAATGGGGTGGATACTGTTTCCAACCTGTTTTTTTTTTTTTTTTTTTTTTTTTTTTTTTTTTTTTTGTGCCTTTCATTTTGTTTTTGGGGGAGGGGGTGCCCATTGTTATAATTTGAGTCAGTAAAATCAAATACGAGGCAGTATCCACAGATCAATGAGGGTTAAGAGTTGTTGGAAAAGAGAGGAGGGTGAGAAGATAATTGGGGAGAGAAAGCAGCCTTGAGGTCATTATACCTTGCTATGTCAAAATTGTGAAGCTTCATGACTCGCTTCTGCTTGGCGATGAATCGGCTTTTGTAGTAACCTTCAAAAGAAGGTTCCTTGGAGGTGCGAAGGAAGAAGGCGTAGCCACCCATGAAGTAGACGGAGGTCACAAAGAAGCAGATTGGTTCCATCACATCCCATGAAAGCTCCCAAAATGTGAGCCTCATGAATGCCGCTGTTTGCAGGACCAGGAAGCTCAACCCGCCCCATAGCTCCCTCCGAACCAACCCGTCTGCTTTCCCATCGATTACTGCCTTCTCCTTCTCCATTTCTTCAAGTTCTTTCATTGCCTGTTCCCGTGCCGCATTGGCCCCAGGAATAGGAAACAGATTTAGAACCGCTTTTGCCACCTGTACCACAAAATTTTACAAAGTTTGGGTGAACTGAAACAATTCTACTAGTACATCTGCTTTTTTCCTGTTGGAATTATATATATGAATCCACAGACTTGGCTTAAAAAGCAAGCTTTTGTACATGCTAATCAGTATCCAAAATGAAGATGAGAGAATATAAATATATTCGTGTCTGTGTAACCATTAAACAACTTGGCTCAGAACAGATCGCACACGTTAGAATGAAATCACATGCAATTTTCAATAGGATGAGCGAAAAGGAAAAGACACCATCCTTCGTCAAGCATACTAAACACTATCCTTGTGAAAGATTTGAGTCATCTCAAATTTTCATTTCTGAAGATTTCTGATGTTCTTTGGTTTTGTACCCCCTCTCCTAATCTAACCCACCTTCTATTATTAGACCTCTATCCCATTAACTTCAACTACTTCATCAAGAACCAAATCGAGAGGATCCCAACTCCCACGTGAAATGCCGAAATTTCCCAACCACCTATGAGCTATCATGAATTCGTATTATGATTTGTAAGAGAAATACTCTGACCAATGTCAGCTCATGCCCAATTCCTATGTCACTAGAGATTGGTTACTTCAAGATTAAATTGATCTAAATCTGTCAATTGTTGTTTTTGTCTCGAATAAAAAACACAAGTTAACGACCAAGTTTCAGTCAGTTAATGTCAACTATGGTTTCTCTCTCAAACAGAACCAAAAGTTATCAGAGTTAATCCCAAAAGGATGTTATCCCTGGGTAAAGTGAATGAATCTGTCTGAACGAAGAAAGCTGAAGGGCTTTTGCGTTCCTTCAAAAGTCCTAATTTACCATATCAAACGTGGGATCCTTTACACGTTTTAGATCTGGCGAAACAACAAAGTTTCAACTTCCTGTGGAAAAAACAAAAATCATCATAAAAGCTTATCAGTTTTCGGTAGTCTCCAAATAAATGGGAGAAAAATGTGTAGTTAAATGTCGTAATTTGACAAAAAGTGAAACCTATCTCTGATGTTCACCATGACCCTCTGTAGAAACCCCAAAAGGACAAAGAAAATAGATAAAAGAACGAAGCAGATTAAACCATAAGAGAGGAGAGGAAAACAAAACAGGGATATAGGTATGAACCTGTTCAGGCCTGAGAACAACAAAATCTCCCAAGATAACCACAGTAGCACAATCATCAAGCATCTTGGCAACGCGCGTCGCTTGATCCTGGTCCGAACAGCATTCTTCGCAGATCCGAAGAAACTCTGGATAGGGGATGCAGCTATTTTGGATGCTCCTCAGCCTCGACCTCACCAATTCCAGCTGCGCCACCTGAACAATTTTTTCGCATTCTCAGCGGTCACAGGCAGCGTCGAATCCGAGGCTTCCGCCGGCGGAGCCAATCCGTCTAATCGAATTCGACTTCTGGCGAGGTCGATGTCCTTCAGCTTGTGAACAAGATTTTGTCCGAGCATAGGGGAGAGGGCCGCAGCGGTCTGAGAATCAGCCCGGTTATGTAGGAAACGGCGGAAGACGACATTGTCTCCAGGATCGGGAGCGATATGAGGAGTGGCTGCGGCGGGAGGATAGGGAGGAAGGGAAGAGGAAGAGGATATGCGACAATTTGGGAGTGATTGGGAGGACATTTTGGTAACATTGAGAAGGTGCTGAGCAAAAGCTCTTTTAAACGCCATGGATGCAGAATACGGGAGAAAGAAATGGGAGAGAATTGGATGATTAGGTTACAAGGAGAGGTTTCAGGGAAGGAAGATGGCCCTCAATATATAGGTGATTTCGTCCCTCGAGGATGGGAGGCATCATTTCCCGATTTTGTTTGTTATAATACATCATAGAAATAGATAAGACTGCTGATGTGGACCGCACGCATTCATGGGTAAAAAAGACAGGTGAGGATTATCACCGTACACGTGGACGAATAGGATTAAATGAGCTGCATAGGGACCGTTGAAGACTTGAAGATGGGATGCGAGTGTACTAAATTACTAAAATAGGCTTGGCTGCACCGGAACGCGAATCAGGGAAACAAAAGTCCAAGTACTCACAAGTCACGACCGCGTCAGATTATTATTTAATACTCCCTCCTCCTCAGGTCTTAATTATAACACCTAATTAATTTTTTTAGAGAGATTAAAAAAACTAATTAAATTATTTTAAAATATTTTTATTTTTATTTTTTTCAAACTAATTAGTTTAACTAATAAACTAATATATAATTCAAGAATACACAACGTATAAAATGATTAAGTAACTTATTTAGCTTCCTTAATCTCTCCAGAGAAAGTCAACTAGGTCTTATAATTAGGATTAAAGATAGTGTAAGGGAATAACATTTCTGTATTTATTAAATCTATCTGCAGTAGCCTCAAAACGACGTTGTCTTTTCTTTTTTTGTTTGCCCCACTTTCCATTCAGTTGAATAATTTTTGTGGCTCTAATGAATCAGGCCAAGAAGTTGAGATATGAGGCGAATAAAATAGATATTATGTACAAAATTCAAATAATGGGCGTCACTCAGTTATATGCTGTCCCCTCTCCTTCAATTCTCATGCATTATGAGTACGTAGCATCTATTCCAGTCTCCCTCTTCTTCAATCTGCCCATGCGGCTCTCCCAGACTTGTACTTTTGGTAATTGTCACCATCCCACATGTTTTCACAATCATCTTTTCTTTTCATTGCCATGGATCCACTCATTCATTAGGCTCTCTCTTTTCATTCGATCGTTCTCATCGTTCATTATGATCGCAACTTTTTACTATGGCCATTCATTCATATACGATCGAACGTTACTTAGCAAATGCTCATCAAAACTTTAAAAAAGAGGGTAGTATATGTGGCAAACCAAATTTGAATTGGATGAATTATATATACTGAGTTCTTACAGGTCCAGCCAATGAACTCTCGTTAAATGAATATTGCCCATGCCCTACCAAAGCATCAGATTGCATGCTTCGTCTCTACTTAACACGCGGTCAAAAAAAAACAAGGGGCCCAATTGATAAGAATATTCTTCAACTAGCGCTTCTTTTTCGTCTCATCCGATCCTTCCATAAGATTACCGGGTGGGGAATAGTATAGGAAATTAGGAATCCTAATAAGACACAAATCTGCAACAATAATGGCACCCCCTAATCAGGGACTGATGGAGACAAATTGTTGGCTAGAGATATTCATATACCCCTCTTTTGATTCTATTCCTTTTTTTTTTAAGTATATTTTTAGTCCTTTAAATTTACATAAGATATAATTTTATTTCCTTAACTCTATAAAGTATACTTTTGCTCCGATAAATTCTAATACCGTTAATTTTACTGACGGAAAACGCAAACTCAAGTGATAATTTTGTAAACTTAAGTTATGACTATGTAATTAAATATTATTAAGTTTAAATTTAAAATATGGGTAAATTGAAGAATATCTAAAATTTGTGTAATTAAATGTTATTAGTTATAATTTGAGTTCGCCACATCAACGTTTTCCGTTAGCAACATTAACGATGTTAGACTTATAAGACCAAAACTATACCTTTATAAAGTTAAGGGATAAAAAAAAATACCTTTTATAAAACTTAAAGGATTAAAAATATACTTTAACCTTTTCAAAACTGTTTTATGAAACTGTTTTTAGAAATAAGTTTGGAAAACAAAACGAAAAATGTTTGGATAATTGCTTCGAAAAATTTGTCTTTGAAGTGATGTGGCGGCGGTGGCCGTGGCTATCACCGGTGGTGTTTTGATGGTGGTCATCACCAACATGATGGTGTTGATAATGGATAGATGATGATTTCAATAATAAAAAAAAAAAAAAAAACTAAAAATTGGTTTTGTTTTTCAGTTTTTAAAAACACATTTTTTTTTAATAAAATAATAATAGTTTATTGAAAACCAGTTTTCGAACAAGTATTTTTGTTTTTAAAAACAAAATCAAACAACCCCATAATTCTTCTCTCAACCAAACCAACCTCGGGCACACTGGGCATGGGAACTACTGCCAATTCATATACAATCCTATATGTTAAAATTCTTGGAATAATAGAGGTAGATTAAGAGAAAATTGCATATTTTTCTTAAAAGCCTATTTTAATAGTCTATCGTCTTCTTAAAAGTTACACTTTGCTTTCTTAACATTTTTTTAAATTATTTTTTATCCCAAGTTAATTGCATCTCCCTCATATCTTTTTCTTCATTTATTCTCTCTCATCTGTGTTTCACCACTTTCTCTTTAAATAATGATATATTTAAAAAATTACATTTTTATGTATTTACTCCCTCCCTCATGTACTTAATATATATATAGGATTATTTATCTAATTTAATTAAATTAAGGAAGTTACTTAATATGATGTGTATTTTCTAAAATATATCATATTGTTGAGTGAGTATTAACAAGGGTAGATTAAAAGAAAATTTATTAATATTATAAACAAATTTTACATTTATAGCTAAGATGAACTTCCCAAATAAAATAGATTTTATCTTAAGGCTTCCGATGGAGTAATTTTTTTTTTTTTTTTTTTTTTTTTATTTTTTTTTTTTGATACACATAGTAGGGGAGGGGCGGGGTTGACTACGGGACATAGGGGGGGAGGGCCAAGCTCCCATACCTTTGTCCTACTAAGGCGCTGGCCCGATGGAGTATTTCTATTAACTAGTATTTTGATTTACAGGGAGCATATTTGAAGATTTGGACTTGTTGGGGAACTCAGTAGGATCTTACCCATTCTGATAATCCGACGCCTTAAATGCTTCCCATCACCAAACTTCACAGACACCCTATTTCACCATATATCTGAATCCCATTCAGCCTTTGATAACGTATTTTACCATGTATAACAAATATTTTTATTTGTGTTTTATTATCTAAATATTGATTATTTTTCATGAAAATTGATCTTAATATAGGAAAAATCCCATATAAAGCTACCTAAAATAGAAAAATTCTAAATCGGGTTGGTAAATTCAACAAATCATTAATTAAGTCATCAACCCAATTTAAGATTTCAAAATCTGTGTAAAATAACTTTAATGTCCCTCCCCTCTTTTTTGTCAGCCTTGCTTCTCTTCCCTATTAAAAGAGTATTATTACTTTATGACTTTATATAAACGGATAATAAAAAATAATTCGGGTATGCCATGCCATAATAGTATCATTGATATCAATTAAATATATTTTAATTGAAAGTCAATTAATTGTATTAATGATAAAAAAATGTGAGGGGGTTTTTTTTTTTTTTAAAAGAAAGTTGTTATTTTTATCGAGGTGATATAAAAGGAAAAAAAAATTTTCCCATGCTAACTTCACCCTTTACAAAATTGAATTGAAATAAAAATAGGTTTTTTTTTACCAATATTAACCTAAACCATGCTAATTATTTTCCTTAACACATAAATGTGAGTTTTTAGATAATAATTTAGATAATATTTCAATTTCAATTTTTTAATTTTTTAATATAAATCAGTAATATTATTTATCTTTTTTTTGAAAAAAAAGTGACGTTTAAATTTCATATACTTCTATGGATATTTCAGAAAAAAGATGTAAAATGCACTTAATATTTCATAAAACAGTTTACATCAATATAAAAAAATTTCAAAAAAAAACCTTTATATGTGTGTGTGAAAAATGTAGAAAAATTCATACTTAATTAATATATTTACTAAAATATGTCCTTTTTATAGTGACATATATTATAAGTTTTCTTAAAAAAATTGTTCATGTTAATAAAATAACTCTTTGCTGAAAATATTGTAAGTTTTTATTCTTATGATGATATACTTAATATATTTGAACGAATCATATTTTATTGTATTAAAATTAATTTTGATATATATATGGAAAACATAAGTTAGGGAGTAATAAAACTCATTAATGAGGGAGAGGAAAGGGTATTAACGTTATTTTAACCATATTTTAAAATCCTAAATTGGGTTAATGACTCAATTAAAAATTTATTGAATTTACCAACCTAATTTAGAATTTTTCTATTTTAAGTAGCTTTATATGAGATTTTCCCCTTAATATATCATATGTGCCTGTATCTACAATTTTAATATGGTCCTCCCTTGTGTCATTAATATAGGAGATATTTACCTAATTTGATTAGGTTATAAAAGTAGATTAAGTTAGTTAATATAATATATATTTTTAAAAATATTATAATCAGTGTACCCATTCTGATAATCCGAGCCTTAAATGCTTCCCATCACCAAACTTCACAGACACCCTATTTCACCATATATCTGAATCCCATTCAGCCTTTGATAACGTATTTTACCATGTATAACAAATATTTTTATTTGTGTTTTATTATCTAAATAGTAAATATTGATTATTTTTCATAAAAATTGATCTTAATATAGGAAAAATCCCATATAAAACTACCTAAAATAGAAAAATTCTAAATCAGGTTGATAAATTCAACAAATCATTAATTAAGTCATCAACCCAATTTAAGATTTCAAAATCTGTGTAAAATAACTTTAATGCCACTCTCCTCTTTTTTACCAGCCTTTCTTCCCTCCCCTATTAAAAGAGTATTATTGCTTTATGACTTTATATAAACGGATAATCAAGAATAATTCAAGTATGTCATACCATAATAGTATCATTGATATCAATTAAATATATTTTAATTGAAAGTCAATTAATTGTATTAATGATAAAAAAAATGTGAGGGTTTTTTTTTTTAAAAAAAAAAAGAAAGTTGTTATTTTTATCAGGTGAGATTAAAAAAAAAAAAAAACATATTCCATGCCAACTTCACCCTTTGCAAAATTGAATTGAAATAAAATCTTTTTTTTAACCAATATTAACCTAAACCAGAATTATTTTTCTTAACACATAAATGTGAGTTTTTAGATAATAATTTAGTTAATATTTCAATTTCAATTTTTTAATTCTTTAATATAAATCAGTAATATTATTTATCTTTTTTAAAAAAGCGACGTTTAAATTTCATATACTTCTATGGATATTTCAGAAAAAAGATGTAAAATGCACTTAATATTTCATAAAACGATTTACATCAATATAAAAAAAATTTCAAAAAAAAAAAAAACCTTTATATGTGTGTGTGAAAAATATAGAAAAATTCATACTTAATTAATATATTTACTAAAATATGTCCTTTTTATAGTGACATATATTATAAGTTTTCTTAAAAAAATTGTTCATGTTAATAAAATGACTCTTTGCTGAAAATATTGTAAGTTTTTATTCTTATGATGATATACATAATATATTTGAAAGAATCATATTTTGTTGTATTAAAATTAATTTTGATATATATATGAAAAACATAAGTTAGGGAGTAATAAAACTCATTAATGAGGGGGAGGATATTAACGTTATTTTAACCATATTTTAAAATCCTAAATTGGGTTAATGACTCAATTAAAGATTTATTGAATTTACTAACCTAATTTAGAATTTTTCTATTTTAAGTAGCTTTATATGAGATTTTCCCCTTATATGTGCCTGTATCTACAATTTTAATATGGTCCTCCCTCGTGTCATTAATATAGGAGATATTTACCTAATTTGATTAGGTTATAAAAGTAGATTAAGTTAGTTAATATAATATATATTTTTAAAAATATTATAATCATGTTCCTTAATCCCCCTTCCCCTGTCCTACTTGATTATGGGTGAAGGAACATCAATATTAGTAAATTAGAAAAAGACTAATAAATATAAAAATTATATATTATATTTAAAACCAATATAAACTTTTTAAATATATCTTATATATTAATAACCGGAGTAGCATGGCTGCTGCTTCAATTGATTCGATGCACATAACTGTTCATGCCGATAATTTTCTGCAAAGGCATATAGTGAGAATTGTAGTTTTGGTTTGGAGGGGGGCCCCTATTGAGTATCGAAGTGAAGTTGTCGTTAATGAAGTAATGAAGTCCCATTTGATGGTGACCATCAAAGAAGATGAAGGCAATTAATGTGGCTGTATGTGTCCTTTGCATGCACCAAACTTGGAGAGGCCTGATGGGGTTGGAATTAAATTCATGGGGCAAGCAACCCAGACTCATGTCACGCCCGGAAAGGAACGCTGGATAATTCGCGTGAACGGACACTCCGCATTGAACTAGGAGGTTTAGACTCCAAGTATGGACAAGTCTAAAAGCTCCTAGAATGTGGTAGACATGTGTAGATATTGGTAGAGTTTTGTAGAAGAATTCTAGAAACTTGTGGAATTGTGTAAATATCTAGATATTTCTAGGGAAGGTTACGGAGAACCATAGTACAATCGTAGTAGGATCTTTTCAATCTCGGCCGTTCATTGAGGAGGTGGTAGGCTATAAATAGGAGATCTCCTTCATTTGTAATCATCCAAGAAGCAATACAAGTTCTTTGCATTCAAGAGCTTCTCTCTCTAAAGTTCTCTTTCTCTCTCTAAAGTTCTCTTAGTCCTTGTGTTCTTTCTTACTCGTCGTGGGGTTTTGGTGACTTAAGAAAGATCAAGAGGGTGATCAAGCTAAGGCCAAGCACGGTATTTGGGAGATCAAGTCCAAGGCCGTGACACTCAGCTAACAAAGCTCGTTGTCTTCTTCAAATTCCTCTCATGGGAGCTTCGAAACTTTGGTACAATCCCATGGCCTAGAACCATAACAACAGATCGACGACCCCGGAGGAAATGAAAATGGGAAAAAAGAAGGTTGATTGTAATCATGAGGATTTGCAATTGATCCTAGATATCATGTTACAGTTTAAGATAAGATATATATTCTAATATTCCCCTACTATTGTGTCAACAATATATATATATATATATATATATATATATAATTTTTGTCCTAAATATAAGACTCAATTAACTTTTTTGAAGAGATTAAGGAAGCCAATTAAACTACTTTAAAATTTTTATAGTTATAATTTTTTCTTCAAACTAATTTACTTAACTTATAAACTGAATAGTATAATTATCAGAGAGAGTATATTATCATTATACTACAATAGATATATTGTCAATTAAATTAATTTTCCGTGCTTATTTCGTCTATTGTAAATGCCCAATAATGCATCACGTGCCTAAAAAATTAAAGGCTTCAATTTATATATAAGAAAATATCGATCATAAGATAAGGTGCAGGTGCTGCCCCATGAAATATGGGTATACACGTATCTTTCTTTCTTCATCACATACCCAAGTAAGGACAGTACAGCAGCTCTCAATTATTGTTGCTTTTAAATGAATATGCCCACCATCTCAATTATTATTATTTTCATTAGCTAGTATCTTAGATCTACCTCATTTTAATTTGGAGGATTTATCGAGGTCCACTAATCCAGATTGAGCAGGATAAAACCACAATGACAGAAAGCTCTACAACTAAACACTACTATGTTCCCAGAACTCAAACTTGAAACTTGTGGTTAAACTGAAACAGCCTCTACCATCTCAATTTTTGGTTCCTTTACAGTATATACCTGAATAGTGGGACTGGGTAAGAAGGTCGAGAGGGGTTTTTGTATAATCAAGAAGAGTCTCATACCTGACTTTTAAATCTTTGATAATGATATGTTCCATTTAACAAAAACTAAAATAATAAACAATGAAGCATGCCCTTTCTTTGGCAAAACTTTAAATTAAATATTGAGGGAGTTTCGTAATCATGCCTACATGATGAAGGGGAATAAATTAATGAAGGGAGAAACAGACAAATTAAAGCGACGTCAAAGGTAGAGGAATACGAGGGGAAGGAATCATACATATTTGTTTAGAATCACGATTTACATATTTATGTATATTATTACTTCTAGTTTTATATAAGACCCATTTTAATATTTTTAGGGAGATTAATGAAGTTAATTAAATTATTTTAAAATATTTATATTTATCTTTTTTTTTCTAAATTAATTTGTTTGATTTATAAACTAATATATAATTTGATTAAATAACTTATTTAGCTTCATCAATCTTTAAAAAAATCAACTGAGTCTTATATTTAAAATCAAAGATAATAATAAAATAAAAATTTTATGGCATATTTACATGATCGTCATGATTAAAAAGTTGGTTTTAAAAGTTGTAATCACCATATCAAATAAGCCCTAAAATATTATAGTCCATTCAAATTCCGATGATGGCTCATATAACATTTGTTCTTCTACTTGACGCATTAGCATCTTGCGTCCGCTAATATTTGTTCTTCATTTGTACGTATTCGCATCTTCTGTTAACTTCACCGATTAAACATTTGGAATTAATGGAGCACCCTCCTCCTCTCACAAAAAGAGATGCGTGTGTGACCCAAAACAACTCGTACTTTTAAAAACATTAACAACGCCAACCTTACGTAGTATATTCCAGGCAAACTAGGAATATGCCTTTACAAATAATTTAACATATCAGTTTATAAATTATGGAAATTAGTTTGAGGGGAAAATAGCAACTTAAAAATCACAATTAACAATTTCAGTATATATTGATAATTTGAGCTCTCCAAATTTTATCAGGGGCAAAGGCAAATTAGTCATTTGGAGACATGTGCAAAACCTTGATTCTTTCTATAGGTGTGACTTGGAATTTGTGATATAGAACTCTTTAATTTATCATTTTTCTATTTCAAATGAATTTTTTAGGATTTCCCATATTTTATTTCAAATATTATGATCCTATGCTAAAATTTCAGTTTACTTTTTGTACGGTTAATTACAAAAAAACTAAATTAATTTCATTTTGCTGTTATTGGAAATTTTGAATTATAAGATTTTTGTGAAAATCATTATTCACATCACGGCAATTTTCTCTTAAAAAAAATATTTTTAATTTTTTATATAACAATTTTAGAAAATATGTTAGGGTCAAATTCAAAGCCTTTCTTAGATGCTTTTCGGACCAACACACATTGATTAGTTGCTACTCCGCCCTATTCTTGTTGTAAAAAGATACGTTTTGATTATACTCCTTTATCATTTGCATCAAAAACCATATTCATAGGCGGAAACATTCATTTGATAACAACGCAAATTAAGGTCTAAGGTCTTATTGAGAGGGAGCGCTATTTTGTGCATATTAAATGAGGACCATCTGGTATCTGCAGCGTGATTCTGCAGAGGAGTGGGCTATTTATGAGGGCCTCTCTATAGCCTGGGATATGGGTTTTAAACAGGTAGTTGTCGAGTCTGATGCTTTGGAAGTGATTACTAGGCTAGTGGATGTTAATTTTACTTCTGGTAGTCTAGTAGTGCAGCAGATCAAGCTTTTGTTGAACAGGGACTGGTCTATCTCCTTGTGTCATATTCGAGAGAATGTAATAGGATTGTTGATGCTCTTGCCAAGGTTGGGTTGGAGAAATCAGGGATTTTGAGTCAGTGTCCTCCTTTCTTGTGTGCTTCTGTGTGGGTTTTATTCCCTCTATTATGTAATTTGCTACTTGTTATTGGCTCTTAGCCTTCTTTCATATCAAAAAAAAAAAAAAAATGAGGACCATTTTAGATCCATTCCCCATTTGCAAATAGCAAATAGGATTTGAAAACCTGCCATGAAAACACAAGTTAGCACATAATTTATGTTCAGGATATGCAAGAGCTGTTTGCATTGTGCAATATGATAATGGAAAAGTGTGTCCACGACCACCATTTCTATGAATCCACATCGACTCTTAACATCAACAGCTAGTGCAAAAGTGTGCCTCGAGGCAAATCTCCCTATCTGTTCCTTTTTTCTAATGTTGCTTTTGATAAGAGAGGAATTATTTCCCACCATAATAGAATCCAGCTCAATCATTAGGCTTGACGCTTTGGGACAGACAGATATAATGTTCCCATAAGGCCGGAGCAGAACACATACTCCAGCAAATGAAAAACCAGAGTCTCCTTCAATATACGATAGCTAGCCATTGTCACCACGTAGCTAATCGGGATATAAATAACTATTGTCCAAGCAATTAAGAAAATAAAACACAATTCTAATCCTGAAATCGAAACCTTAATAGAAACAAAACTCAAACTAATCAAATAATGGGTCGCATCTTGATCACCAAAAGACTGCTAAACATTCCCAAAAACATGAAGGATTCAAAATGAGAGTTTTCTGCATTTTAGGATCATAGAGTGCCAGAAGTCTTTTTCAGTGGAATAAATGAAAATCCCCTATAGAGATTTCTTGTAATGTTCTCATATGTATGTGTGTATATATATATTCTCAAAAGATCCATACATATCAAGTGTAGAAATGTTATACACAAGTACCATCCTGTATTTCTTTTTGAAGCACCTGAGTTTATAATCCAGGTGTTTAATCAGCAAGTCTAAAATGGTCCAGAATAGTAAGCTAACAATAAAAAGCCATCAATAAACACAGCAAAAGAACTTATCAACGTGTAGGAGGTGTGATTATCTTTTGTATAACCACTGTCCTAGCTTTTCTTATCTCCCGACCACATCTGTCGGCATGCTCATTCAAAGTGTCAATACTCTGAGAAAAATGTTCCATCTGCTTCTTGATCTCATCCATTGCAAGCTCTACAGCATCATCATCCTTAACAGCAAAATCAGCATGATGCAACATTGACTCAATCTTTATTTCCAATTGGTTCACGAGGGACCGAATGCTATCCAAGTCCTGCAACGTGATATAGGTACGAAGCTCCATTGTGCCGACCAATTCCCTTTGGCTTTTCAGGGCTTTGTCATATTTTTGAAATAGTGAATTGCACCATTTTCCTACGGAGCCTATTGGAACGGCCAATGCCCCAGCCAAAGCTGTTACAAAAGGTGGTGCAGCAATAGATACTGCCACCACCGAGAAAATCAACACAGAAACAAATGCAGTCAAAAAAATGGCATTAGACACCCTCCTCCATATCTTAAGGGATTTCAGCTTCTTATCAAGTTTTCTCTTTCTGGCTTGCAGGTTCTCCAACATTGATACCTGCTTAGAGTAAACCGACTCAAACAACAAGTAGAACTCTTCCGTGAATGGGTCTCCAGCGTCTGTGAATTTCTTCAGTTGCTGCAATGTCTTCACAAATCTCACCCCTTCCACCCCATTTTCCACCCCTACCCCAAAATCGCTGAGCGCTGACTTAATTATGAACTGGCTATCACGTGCCCGTCTCAAGCACTTATGAAGTTCATTACAGAAATCCAATGTCAAGAGGCTATTTTCAAAAAATTCGTCAACCAAGGAAGACAGGTCTTGGTTCTTCAATATATCGTTCTTGCAAGCCAGAAAGATTCTGACTACTTGCTCGTGATTTTCTAGCAGAGTATCAGTCACTTCTCTCAGAGAGTCAAGAGATAAGGAGCAAGCCTGAACCCCATTGGCAAGCGAGTTGATCACCCGGTTAGTTCGCTCTTTAACGTCGGCGTCGAAGGATTGCAAGTTCGGGTCGGCCACACATGCAGTTTCGTACGATTTCAGATCAGCCGCGAACTGGGAATTGTTACTCATTCTGATAGGTAAAGGGACATCAGCTTTACTCGTCTTACTGGATTGCCCTCCCATCATGACAAATAGGGAGCTGCGAAGCACAAAAAGATAACACATTCAACTTCTAAGGTAGGATGGGATGCGTAAGAGTAAAATCCGGATTCACTTTCTCCTCTCTCTTCCTCAAATTAACTAAGAACAGACTCGAATTTCAGCGAATGCCCCCTAAAATATGAAATTTTCAAGGATGGGACGACTCAGATCTGTGAGAAGCTTGAGAAATAAGAATGATAGACGATTTAAATTTGGCCAGATCTACGCAACCGATCGGAAGGTAGACTGAACAATATAAACTGAAGCAGCCCAAATCAAAAGGTGGAAGCGAAATGCTAAATTACCTGGAATTAAGGTGAAATTTCAGGAAAAGTTGACCGGCGCGAATTGAAGTAAAATTTGCGGCTGCGAGGCCCAGTAGCTGCTTCGGTGGGAATCCGAGATGAGAAAAATCCCCCAATTACAGAATGATCGTCAAATCGAAGCAACCGATTTGTAAGCCAAAGCCGAGTAAGGGAGTCAAAGAGAGGGACTTGATTGAGAAAAAGAAATCACAGTGGGGAGAGTAGGGACAACAGCAAGCCGCGAAAGTTCGACGTAAGCTGGGGGGAAGAAAAATAGGAGAACATGTTAAGTCGTTGACTAGCGGGAGGCTGTTTCGGCCGCCAGTTTTTTACCCCCGATTTTTCTCATTCATGGTCAAACAAAGTTTTTCTCAGGGAAATCTTAGAAAAGTACAAATAAAATTAGGAAAAGATAAAATGGTACTATCTTTCATCCTAAATATAAGATAAAGTTTTGTAGTTAAAAACTTTATCTTATATTTACATCGGAGGTAGTACTGTCAATTTATAAAATTCCAAGTCAAATTTGAAGGAGGAATATGAGATTTAAAATTGTGATCAAAAGACCAAATTGCCTTGAGTTAAGTGTCATGTTAAGAACAAAAGAAGGCACATAAGTGGGAGGAAAGAAAAGGAAGGTGACGAGATAAGTGAGGAGACGGAAGCAAGGAAAAGTGAGGAAAAAGCAGAGCTCAACCACAGGTAAGCACTTTTTTTTACATAAATAATCTGTGTTGTGATTCTTTCATCTAGATCACGGAATATTGGTTCTGGTTTGTGATCAAGGTTTCTAATTTCAAAGCTCTTGTTTTATGTGTAAGGGGGTCTTCGGTGAAGATGGAGATAGGGTAGCGACTTTAAGCTAATGGGAGAATCTCCATGCTTGTATGATCGATTTCATTGTGTTTGGTTGCATTATTGTGAAAGATTGTCTTTCTTTCTTTTTTTTGGTTGGCAGCTGATTAAGGGTTTAATGCTAGTGGGTCCTTTGTGGGTATGAACTCTGGCCATCAATAGTAAGGTTTGAGGGTGTTGTTAATGGTGAAGATGGAGATGTGAAAAGATATTTTGTTGTTGTTATAGTAGAGGCAAGGTGATGATATGGGGTTTTTTTAATAGTGAAGATGGAGATCTTAAAATATATTGTGTTGCTGTTAATAGTAGATGTAGGGTGATGTTATGGGGAGGGTGTTGTTAATAGTAAAGATGGAGAGGTTAAAACATATAGCGTTGCTATCAATAGTAGGTGCTAGTGATGATATGGAAAGTCATTTGGTTAAATAAATATTGTCTCACAAGTTTACTGAACTGACATTATGATTAGCGGTTTCTTTATTTTATTTTATTTTGCAGGTAGGCATGTAAAATGACATGAATGGTCATCATCTTTAAAGGAACTATTTTGTTATTTCCATGTTAGAGGAAAATTTGTGTATAATGATAAAGGTAAAATTCAATATAATAGGGGTACTGTGAAGGTGAAGTGCATAAAAAGGGTGATAACACTTGCATATTTGAGGTTGATAATATCACCATGGTTTGGTATTGATTGTAGGGGCAGGTTTTGTGTCCATGCCAAATACAAATCCATCTTGGTTTGCGTCTTTGCAACTGCAAAGTATGGCAAATGTTGAGGATCCCTTGTGCACATGCTTGTGCAGCTATCAAGTATGTCCATGGCAATATTTTATAGCTGTGGAAGAATGGACATCCCAACAAAAGATTTATAGGCGTAGTATGATTCCAGTAGTTATAATCGACAAACCAAGCCTATACAACTATATGCTGGAAAATATTTCAGGCTAGTTCTTTTTGACACCACCTAGGACCAGCCAACTTGTTGGAAGGCCAAGAACTAGTAGGCGTGAATCACAATTCCAGAACAAGAAGATATACTACTATGCAAGATGCTATGAAGCCGATCACACTAAAAAGACATGCAAAAATCTAAACCCAAACTGATGTTGGATGAAGTCATCTTTTGCAATTACCATTTTCAAAGTAGAAGAACTTGCAATCTTTTGAAGTTACCCTTTTGAAAGTAGTGTTCATGTTGTTGTAAACTTATTATCAGCTTACTCATAATTTTTTAGGAGATGTGTTGCTATCATATGCCTAATCCATTTTGCAAGTAATGTATTCACAACGTCTTATGTACTTCAATGTTAGTGACAAGGAAACTTTATGTGGTAGTGCAATGTTAATGTTCCCTTATCTTTAAATATGTTAATGTGTAAAGGAGTCACTGCCAGGGTATTGGTGAATGTAGTTATGCAGATTGTCATTAAAAAACATATGATAAATGTATGAAGTCGTGAAACAAGAAAGTGAAATCATTAATGTAAATTATGGTGGTGTTAGATAGATACATGTGTTGCTATTGACCCTGAAACTTGTTAATTTCAAACTTATCCCTGGGCATGTGTTAGTTTTTGATATACAAAGTTGGAAAATAAGAAAGTGAAGTTATTAACATAAATATTGTTAATATAAATATTCTTCATTCAGCCAAGGAAAGACATCATTTTTTTTAAAACTTAACTTAGAGCAATTTGGTTATTTTATCAAAATTTGAAATCCCATATTCTTATTGAAATTCTGACCTGAGATTTCAACAATTGGCAGCACCAATTTTTTCTCTCCCATTTTTAATGATATTTCTATAGGATTTCCCCTTTTTCTTATGGACACAATGACGCATGTCAATATTGGGAAGCAAAAGATTTATAACAAGGAGGCTATGACATTGACCCACAAAATTAATACTCTTCTATGTTCTCAATATAATATAAAATTAATTTTTTTAGAGAGATTAAGAAAGTTAATTAAATTATTTATATTTATATTTTTTTTAAACTAATTAATTTGAATAATAAACTGAGATATAATATGAGGATATAGAACATATGATATAATTAAGTAATTTACTTAGTTTTTTTAATCTTCTAAAAAAATCAACTATATCTTATATTTAAAAAAGTTGATGGGTATCAAACTAGGATCCCGATTCAATTTTGATGATGAAAGTCACGGTTAAACCAAGCGATTGAAAGTTCTTGATTTGACTATTTCAATAAATTTTTAATAACCTTCCTTTTTATGATTTTTCCGGAGAGTAAGCCATATTGACCTGGTCATCCAGACTGAAAAGGTCAAAGGACCATGGAATCAGTTTACCTGCTCGTCCGTACGGACGAGCTCCCAGCCATCAGATCTGAGATCTGATGGCTCGATTTTTTATTTTTTATTTTCGTTTTTATTTTTTTTCTATATGAAAAAATCATTTTTGAAAAAAATGTTAGTTGAGAGATTATCTTTATTTTAGATCCTCTACCTATTAAAATTATTTTCGGTAAAAAATATAAAAGTAAAAAAAATCAGATCTGGACCGTCAGATCAAATCTGAAACGGTCAGAGCTCGTCCGTACGGACGAGCGAGAGAGCTTCGTCCGTAGGACGAGCTCAAACTGGTTCCAAGGACCATAGGCGTTGGGTGGGGTTTTACGGTTTTACCTTTCCCAATGGCGGGGTATTTGGTAAAATACTAAAATTTCAGAAAAAAATAATTTAGATGACATTCGATAAAGTTATTATCTAACATTTATTTATCAATTTAAAACTAAAATATTGGAAATAAAATTATTATAATGTTATATAAAAATAAGTATGCAACTTTTAATGTTTAAAATTTAATCTGTATAATTGATAGCTAATTCAACCATTCATTTTTTTAAAAACTTAATAGTAGGAATATAATAAGAAAAATAAAATGAGAGAAATAAATAATCAAATCTGAGATTCTTCCAAAGTTTAAATTATAAGTGTTGTCGCTTTTTTAAATCTTATAGAAGAACATTTTTCTAACCATACGAATTTGCGTGTAGGCTACAGCAGGGAAAAATCCCTATTGTGTAGATTCATTGTTTGTCAAACAGTTCAAAGTTAATGGTTAATTACTTGTATGGATTAATAAACAAACATCAATGTCCTCGTTGTACTATAGTGGCGACCCAGGTTTGATCCCCGGCAACGGCGATCTGTTTATTTTGACACCAACTTTGTAGGTACAAATTCACTTTTCAACTCTCGATAGCTCCTTATAATTGAAGTATACGTTGATATTAAAATTGATCAGACTGTTTTTTTTTTTTTTTTTTTTTTTTGGACAAAAGAATTGATTAGGCTGTTTAAAGTGATGGAAATGCAGGAAAAAACCAGAGTGAATGCAAACGCTGGAACATTAAGAAGTTATTATTTTGTATTGATAACTTGCTTTGGAGCTTATGCTCTATTCAATAAACTATTTTCAGTTGACCAAAAAGAAAAGAGAGAGAGACTATTTTCACGTAATGAATCTGTAATTCTTTAGTTTCATGACTATGTTGTAGTAAATTATAGGATTTATGTTCTTGAGCATTCTACAGAGATGCAGAATCTAGTTTACAGAGTTGTTAAAAGGTTTTGTCAACATTCTACTTCTCAAATTCATGTTTACTCTATCCGCATTCTATAATGCTCCCTCCAGTCCTAATTATATAACAAAGTTTGTAGTACAAAACTTTATCCTATAATTAGGACCGGAGGTAGTACTTATCCAAGCTCCTGAAATTATGAATTTAGAACTTGATTTCATGAAATTTCTTGAGATAGTTAATCCAATAAAATTGTTACTTGGATATCTCTACAGTTCAGAATGTTGAGGGAACTTGCCTAACAAAACTATAGCCCACAAGAGTCTAATAATTTCTTTTGATAACGTTTTCCCAATTTTCCAGAGAAAAACTGAAAAACACATCATTTATTCAAGAAACAGACCTAACAATATTCTGATGTGTTAAGATTCCATTTAATGGGTCTTTGGGTAATCTTGTAGGCCTCACTAAAAAGGAGCCATTAAACTGTCATCAACAAAAATCTATGAATCACAACAAATGAGGACCATTTCCAAAGCGACGGATATACTGAGAAAGGTGGAAGAAGGAAACACAACTCAGTAGAAGAAACAAACTCTCTCATGTCATCTCGGACGCTTTCAAGACGGTGAGCATTCTAACTTTCTCACGGTCTCGCCAAAAAGTATAATATAATGGCGTGTAACACAAACAGCACAATCCAAATGGAACAACCGTCATTGAAAGAAGGCCCTTGGACAATGCAAGAGCCTCTGGAGCAGATCCTTTAGCAAAATCAACAGACTTAGAGTCATACCCAAACAACCTCTCAGAAAGAATGCCCACCAAGGGAGCTGCAACCGAAGAAAATGATCCCTCAAAAGCACGATCAAATGCATAGATCATGGTCCTATGTTCTACAGGGACCACTTCTGCAAAGATCGGACCATTTGTAGCTGTAGCATTCCAGCTTATACATAGACCCATTATCAAGAGAGTGATGGCAAACATCGCAAAGCTGTTTACTGACTGAGGGATCACCTTCAGAAGAAACCATGAGAATGGAATGCCCATAAAGGAACTGAACTGTGCACACATGACACGCCCAGAATGGGGATATCTACGAGACAGCTTATCAGCTATCGATCCACCGATAAAAGATCCCACAGCACATCCAATTGCAAAGAGACTAAGGAGTGTTGCTGAACTGTTATGATCAAAACCTGCAAAAATCAATCAAGTTATCACATATCACTTAAATTGGGTCACCTTTTCAACAATTTTGAAGCTTCCAAAAAAGAAAAAAGGTTTCATTTTGTAATATTAAATTCGTTGGCTTTATTGGTTAGAGCCCCTCTTTGAATTCTGGGGCTTAACATCCCTTCCTGTGAACCAAATGCACCTTTGAGAAACTATAGTTGACACTCTTACAGCTCGAGGTTCTGGTGTGGTAATCGACACTTGATCCTAAAAAATGTTACAAAGATATTGTAATGAAGTTGCTTTTATGCTCACCTATTAGTTCGAACCACATTGTGAAGAATACCATGGCAGTCCATGGCAGTGAGCCAACAATACCCTGTAAAACAATGATTTGGAATGTTTGCACTTTTATCACAGCTTTCATCGCAGCCCAAGATTCCATCCAAATTGATGCTGTACTTGCATTTCCCTTCTCCATAAGTTCATCCCTGCTTCATACATGCAGCTGATTTACCAACTATTACAAAATAAAAATAAAAAACGATGCATTTAGTTGCTTGTATATTTATTGTAGAACAGTAAGACAGACAACATAGACAAACCCACAAGGTGAAATGAATTAAAAAGTTTTTCTAATGCTACATATATTTGAGCGTTATATTCTACTTTTTAACAACATTTACTTGTATCACTAGCCCGAGTTTTCATGCAGAAACACAGGTCCTACTACCTCTTGACTTTACAACAAATATAACTATATTAACTGTCATAGTATTTATAATATCATCTAAAATGCATTTTTCAAGAATCAATATGGATTTGAGAAGGACGATAACAGTCAATGCAACCATAATGTAATATGACCAAACGTGTGGATTAAACTGTCAAGTGTTAACTGAAAATGTCATTACCTATCTGAACTCTGACTATCATCAGAAGCCTTGATATTTATTTTTCTTGGATCGACCACATATACTAGAACCAGGAATCCAATTAATGCACTCAAAGATGCTATTAAAATGAAGGCACATCGCCATCCTGGTATGCCCCAAAATTGCTGCCCAGCCATGACTGTGGCCAGAACACCACCTCCTATGCCTCCTACAGTACCAATAAGGTTTAGTAGTCCAAACCCAGTTCCCCTCACAGCATCACTGTAACTGTCAGCTATGAAAGATTGGAGTGCTGGAATCACAATTGCCAAGCCAAAACCATTCACTGCCCTCCAGAATGCAACCTGCAGAAAATCATGGCAAAGGCCCACGGCTGCGGTGGATAAAGCCCAGCAGAAAGTGCCCATGGCAAGAATTGTGGGCCGATCATGGTTTAGAACAAGTATGCCTGCCAAGGGAGACGACAAGCCCTGCACAAAGTTCCTTATGAATGTAAGGTACCCCAGATCAGATGGTCCAGCATTAAACGCTTCACTGACTTCTTTGTAAACAGATGGCAGGAGATTTTCATCAGCGCGCTCCATAATGGCAGCCAAGTTGATAAGAATAAGAGAGAGGGAGAAACCAAAAATCTGTATTCTTCTGTCAAGAAGGATGGTTTGGCCAAGATTATTGTTAATGCAGCGGAAGAAACCTCCCAGAATATAAGAGAAGTCAAAGAAAAGGCGCCAGGCAACTATTACAGCATATCACCATTTCACATCAAGCACAGAGAGAAAGAAAAAGAGAAAATCACAGAACAGCACGTAAAATCGGATAAAGGTAGTAGTATAGTGTAGGAGTAGGACCTCATTTTCTTAGAAAATTATAAATTTTTTAAAGAAACTGTTTAGGAAAATTTCAAGAGCGCGAATCCTGAACCATTTTATGTCTTAGCTTAGTTTATTCCGAACTCTATAGCCAGTAGTCATTTTTCTGCATGGGAAGGAATTTTGTTGACCATAATCCAATGTTACAAATTATTGTTATTAGCTGGTTATCGTAAGAGGTATTGTCCCACCCAAGAACTCCATGTAAGAGACTGCCAAAATAGAAACATATTGTCATAAGCTACCTCAAAAGAACGAATCCCTGTCTCTTCCTAGCACAATAAGATTGATATAATGTCGCATGTAAGCAGAAAATCCTTGTAATACTGTTTCAACCTTCAAATTTGGTAGTCTCAGTTTCCTAATAATGAACTATATGAAGTTTAGCAGAAAAAGATCAAACCTCCTATATAGGATAATTGAGAACTGCACAACGTAGGGTTAAAAGTTAAGACCTCGATATCTGTCTTGAAAACTTAGGCTTCAGGGTAGCAAACTGATTTTCCCATCGAAAAAGATTTAGCAAATCGTTCTCCATGGAACTCGAGAAGAGTAAATGGATTATCAGGCCTAAGACAATAGAGAGTAAATGGGGAGAGAGAGACAAGTCGAAAGCTGGGCATCGTGAAATTGATTTTCCTGATAATCTTAAAAGATTGAAATAGATGAACAGATTTCTACATTTTCCAGTGGGTATAACTTTCCTAGTCTAAAAGCTACTTATTGGTCCACATATCTGATATAGAATGTACAAAGAAACTTAATCCGCCAGGAGGCGTTATACTTATGCCCGTTGACCTTGGGCCAAAAGCTTGTTTTTCCATTCACCAGGTCAGTACAAAATTCTTTCGATTCCGCGGCATCTAGTAAAATGATCTTTTTGAATACTGGATTCTGTTTGTTCATGATGAGTTAAAGGCCCGCATATTTTAAAAGCAGAAGCCATGAATAGAAACAGAGAAATGGCAGACAAGCTGCACGATTATCTACAGCAAAAGGAGTGAATGTAGCAGAGAATGGACAAAAAGGGGAAATGTATGATGTAATTAAGCACAGATATGGAAAATGAACGAGATGATTTGTGTATGAAAGGAGAGAGTTGACTCTGCAAGGAAAACTCACTTCATGGTTTCTGAACGTTTGAGACCGTAAATCGGAAGTACGGATTGAAGAAGAGCGCCGCCACGGTGTCTAGGAGTCCGAGTGAGACGCATCGTGACAATATATGGCTTCAAAAACCGGCGTCAATGGCGGATCGCCCTCTCCGCCTTGAATTTTGGCGCTTTACCATATATCCTGTCAGCAATATTATTTAAAGAAACAAAAAATAGTAATTAAAACAAAAAAGGGAATGTTTACGCACAATATGCACAGAATCTGGGGATGAATCAGAGAGAAGAGACCATGAAAGAAAAAAGTGGAAAGGGCCTCCCTAGCGGTTAACAGTTATAGAAACAGGGCAAATCCTATGACTGGAGCTTCCAAAATGGAGGGAGAAGTGTGTCCTGTATAGTACTGTTCCCCTTCTGTTGAGGCTTCAGGCCATGACTCTGATATCATCACATCATCACTAACACATTACCTTATCAGGGACGTGCTGCTTATTGTCTACGTTACCGTTTCTCTTACGTAATTAATTTCAATTTCCCACACCCGATATTGTTTATGGTCTTCCTTGTTAGGATAAGTAGTACGACTACTGTATGTAATATTAAGAAATGAAATGTCATACAAAAATGGAAAATAATGAATTTAAGCTCAAAAATAAAAATATAATTGTGCTCCAAATTTAAAAAGAATACTTCCATAAAAAAAGATCAAAATTTATTTAGGAGTAAACGGCTGTTACAATTGTCTTAAAGACAATTTATTATTCCTATTAAGGATAAGGGTGTGTTTGCATTATCTCATAATCACACAAATTTGTACATTTTAGGTATATATTAAAGTTATTAAAACATAGTCACCTTTTTTGTGTGTGGAAGTTTGAGCTATTATTGAGATAGTCAATTTAATAAAAACGAGAGACCTTGTGTTTTGCCTAACTGGGACGATCTTGTCAGATGGATGGACTAACTTTTGGGAAGAAGGCTGGGGATGAGTGTGAATAGGTAACCTTAGGACAACTAAATTGATGGTATGGGCTTATATATAAAAAAAAATTTGATGGTATGGGCTGGATTTTTTGTTAGCCTTTGGGCTTCTAGGCAAATAGCCTTGACAGCTGTATTTTCACAGGCCTGCTTGGGTTTTGGAGGTGGAGGGCAGGCTCCACATTCGCATATTTTTAAATCACCACGTTTTTTTTTTCATGACTTTGCATTGGAGGCCATCAACCCTGCTCTCGGCTTTATTATACTCCTGTTCAACCTCAAACTTGATGTTTGTGATAGCTTTTTCCCAATTGGGTTTTGAAAGGGAAAAAAAAATTAATCCGTAAGTTAAAACTTCTTGCTTTCGGCTTTTCCATCTCCTAGATGAAATTTTTTTGTTCTAAATATAAATTCATTGAAAAGTTAATAATCATGACAATACTCCATGAAAAATTTAATTGGCGGGAATTGTTTGATATTTTTTATATAAAAGTCATGATAATATTCTGATTTGGGTCATTTTCACCAATTATATTTTCCGGGGACTTTTCCCCAATTTTTCCTAAAAAATTTCAATAGTTTGGTATTGTAATTTTTTTTTCCCAATAATATAATACCTATTTTATTTTTATAAAATTTATATCTTTTTCAGTGTTTTACCTTTAAACCTACTTTTGCATTAATCATCAAATAATTTTATTTATTTTTCTAAATATATATATATAAAAATAATATATATCTTATTTAATAAGATTTACATTCTTTTAAGTCATTTTTTTTATTTATTAAAACGTGCTTTTCAAAATAATTATTAAAGCAAATTTCAGTTTAAGAAAAATCAATCATACTACTGTCAATATAAATATAAATTTCATTACACAATTTGACCCTTACATAATCCAAAATTTACAAAAGTAAGATTACTATAAAAACCTCATCGCTATTCTAAAAAGTCGGCATGCATTGAGGTTGAGGACCTGAGGGCGTGTTGGGAGGGGTTGGAGTGACACTATGAGAGTAAAGAGGGAAGTGGAGGGCCGGAAAGTAAAAGAGGGGGAGGGAGGGCAAGTGGAGGAAGAGGAGGGGAACAGGGTGGGCCCCAGAGTCACGTGGAGGGGGTTGAAGCGGACAAAGACAGTGGGTCCCAATTTGTGTCCTTCGCACGTGTGTCCATCAAACCAAAATATTAACTTGTTATTATGGTTGTATATATATACGAAAAACCAGTTCAAGAGATCCCGCAAATCTTAACACACAGCTAACAATAATGGTCACGTACCTTAGCAGTTGCTTGTTGGTTCTTATCATATGTTTGAGTGTTGTCTGTGAAGCAGTGTTGAATTATTAAGGGAGCGTGAGGGAATATGGCAGCGATGAGTATCAATCTATCCAATTGCCAAGGTAGGACCATTTATGTTGTCATAGTGGCCAAGGTCCATTCACGTAGTCCTTCTTTGTCCCCCAACAGTCCACACAAGAATTTTAAAAAATGAATAACTAATTATTAATAATTATATTAACGTGTACTATTTTTCAGATGTATCTCCATTATATTCAATAATTATATGTTGGTAATTTCTAATTCATTAATAAACACTCCTTTTATAAATGAGGTAGATATGTTTAAAACGAGATAATTTAAAAAAGCTTTGTTATTGAAAGGAATATAATACTATCTCTAATTTTAAATATAGAAAAAAATTTATAATACAAATTCTACTATAAACTTCAACCCAAGAAGTATAAAAGAAAGGAAAATTCCATTTAAATACAGGATGAATTTGTAAAACCCCGCAGGAGGACCTCCGAATTTGTAAAAAGACTCGGAGGTGATATGGACCTTTCGGGGTTTTGCAATTTCGTGACAAAAGACCACATTGCCCTTCCTTAATATGTGAAGATCGGGTTTTGCAAAATCATTGAGAGTGATATTTCCCACCATCGCGAGAAGAAGAAAAAATCGACCCCACCGCCGGAGCCCACGTGCGTCGTCCGGACGCGCGCCGAGGAGCACCTACCCGTCGCCGTTGAAGCCAAGCTCCGCCGTGGACGCCGCCGTTCAAGCACAAAGAAGAGGCAAGCTTCGCTCACTCTGTTCCTATTTATTAACATCCCTTTCTTTGTGAAGTTTGCAATGAATTTATGACAGAGCTCTAGTATGACAGAGTTAAATGCTCTCTCTCTCCCTTTTATGACAGATGTCATCGCAATAAATCCTGAAAACGGGTTTTAATTTTTAAAGTGCGTCATATGCTTTCTATTAGGTTTTAAAGCTTCTCTTACCCTAAACCGAAAATTGATTAATGGTCATGAATTAGATGAGCCCTTCCTCTGTCTCTTGGGTATGAAATAAAGTGGTGAGAGGCATTTGTTGATTTGTATTTTAAAAAAAAAAAATCAGAAGTGAAACAGTGCATTAGGAACAATAATTAATGCTGCTGAACTAGAATTCAACTCAAGGAGCCAACAAGAATTAATTAAAGTCTGTGCATTTATTATTATGTTTCTATCCTTCACATTTTCTTGCATTTGGGCTTTTGCATTCAATGTTGGAATCCAATGATTGCTGCATAACTTCTTTGTCTCCATATGCATAATTGCTGCATAACTTCTTTGTCTCCATAATTGCTGCATAACTTGGGATTTGATAATAATCATTGTCCAATGATAATAACAATAGTTCCTAAGGATTCCTAATATCTAGAATGATACATACTGCCTGCCTCTGCCTTAACAATTAGTTTTAGTTTAACAAGTAACTAGCATTGATCATCATCCCACGCAAAGATGACCATTAGCTTTACACTTGCAATATTGCATTATCCTTCCCTTCTTTACAACATATTTATTATAGTTGTCATTGATTAGTATGATGTTTGGTAAATGTCATTCTTGAACTTGTAATTACCATTGTAAAATTTGTGACAATCATTACAAACTTTGCGAAAACCATTAATATTATATATATATGGTGTAACATTGTGATGAAATATTCATTGTTTGATGCAGGTTAGAATGCAAGATGGCATCAAATATGACAAGAACACCTTCAAAGTCACTAATTTGTTTTTTCCATGTTGGGGGGAGTTTGTAGCCAATGGTGAAGGTGAAGTTAAATATAATGGTGGGAGTGTGAGGGTAAAATCGTTGAAAGGAGGATTTGAAACTTGAAGAATTGAGGTTAATGATAGAACAATGGTTTGGTATAGATGGTCATGGTTGTGACATTAAATACACTTTAAGCTTTGATGAAAAAGTTTTAGTAGACATGATTGATGATTACGAAATGAAAAATCTGTTTACTTATAATGAAAGAAGTGCACATGTGTATGTCAGATGTAAAGGTACTCATTTTGCAGCAAGGGAAAGGGATGATCAAGACAGGTATGTCATAGTTAGTTTAGTTAGAGAAGTAATAATGTCATATAGGGTTGTTGGTAATTCGCTGAAAAAAGTTGTCCTTATTTATGCAGGGATCATCAATTCGTGGGTCCTATAGAGCAAATGCCTAACATTGAGGAGGCGATGTGGTTCAGACTGAGTGATGATGACATAAGAAATGATTGTAGTGGAAGACCTCTTCGAGCCTTCCATGTGCAAGTCAAAGCGCACCAACACCGATGCCAGAGATGAACTCTAAGAAGTGGAAGGACTTGGTCATAGGAGTGAATCAAACATTTGCAAATTCTGATGAGTTCAAGAAGGTGCTGCACAAGTTTAGTATTGCCAACAAATTTGAGTACACATATGTGAAGAATGCAAGGGACCGTGTCTATGTTAAATGCAAGGTTGAAGATTGTCCGTGGAGGATAACTGCAAGGGCAATTGGGAAGAGCAATAATTTCTTACGTGTAAGAAGATACACCGAATACCATGATCATATAGCACAAGACAATCTTGCGGTGACACATGCTCGAAGTGCTGCCTTGACAAGTACAATTATTATTGACAAGGTTAGAAATCACACAGACAAGCGTCCGAATGATATAAAGAATAGTTTGGCAAGAGAGTTCGGTGTGCACTTGACATATAAGCAAGCATATCGGGCAAAGGAGAAGGCCATGGAGGAAATTCACGGTAGACCTGAACAGACATACATGTTGATACCATGGATATGTGATAGGTTGAAGGAAACTGATGACAAGACTGTGGCTGAATGGGTGGCTAGTGGGAGCAACACCTTTGAGCGTGTATTTATATCATATGGTTGTTGTATAGAGGGGTTCATTGCTGGTGCGAGACCTGTTTTGTACATCGATGGAAGCCACTTAAGTGGACCATATAGGGGGACTCTCCTGTCAGCTTCTGCATTTGATGCAGACAATGAGTTGTTACCGTTTGCCCTTGCTATTGTCCATGGAGAGACAATTGAGGACTGGACATGGTTCCTTGAAATGGTGAGAAGGACACTTGGAGGGTTACATATTACAATTGTGTCCGACCGACACAATGCAATTATCGCTTTGTCCGTGGAGTGTTCGGGTTCGAGAGACATGCATCGCTATAGGCACATTAAGGAGAACTTTAGCGCCGAAATGATTAAATTGAATAGAGGAAAGAGGAAGATATGTGGGCAACAAAGGCAAACCGCACTTCAGTTGCTTGATGCAATTGCATATGCGAGACTTGATTGTGATTTCGATCTCGCGATGGAACAAATGAGGCTTTTCAATAAGAAAGCATTTGAGTGGCTGATCCATCATGGTGATATTGACAGATGGGCCATGAGCAAGTTCCCATTTCAACTGTGGGATAAAATTACCACAAACCTGGCTAAGTCCTTCAATGCTTGGATGGTGAAGGAGAGACATCATAATGTTGCCCAGCTCATACATGAGTGATGGGGCAAAATTTAAAGCCTATAGACTCCGCAAGTATACGGGCCGTATCAAGTAATAAAGTGATAAGTAGGAAAAATATCGTTCCCACGAGGACTCAATTAACTAGCGAGTAGATATTAAATTCCTTTATTTTGTTTAAGTTGAGTAAGTCGGGTTTGTTTTGAATAATAAAAAGAAATTAAATAAGAAACTAATAATAGCAAAAGAGCGAATTCTAAGTCGAGAAGTACAACCTAGAGTCGCTAATCCCTTGTTGGTTTCTTAGAATTAATCCCCACTAAATTAATTTTGATTTAACTAACTCAGCTAACCTAGAGTATTGATGTTTATAAATGCCTTCCGGTCCACTTATAAACCTATCTTAATTAATTATGTGATGCCTCACACAACTAACTAAAATGCGTTTTAGATCGAACTCACCCTAATTTGATTATGCGGAGCTTCTAGGTATATTCCTATCCTAGACGCAAATTAGATTAAACCTAATTCCTTATTAAATTTAAATCTAATTCCACATTATTTAATCCTAAGGTCTATATAGGATTTCCTCTTCCAAGTTTAACTCTAAATCCCCTAAACATGCTTACTAGTGGCCAATTAATAAACAATAGCAAGAAAAGCGGGAATAAATAAACCGATTGAAATTAATCAAAACTAATAGTGGGAAATAATACCTAGAACCCAAACAAGTTCATAGGTTCTCTAGGTTGAAAAAGAAAATTAGCCACACATGGCTATACTAAAACCCATGAAAAGATGAAAATCGGGTTCGAGAGAAATAAAAGAAAGTATAAAGAAAAGATAGGAGAAATCAAGACTCTCAAAGAATCCCTCAATGCTCCTCGCTGCTAATCTGTGCTTGTTCCCTTTGCTTCTTGAATTCCCGTTCGGCAGCTCCTATGTGCGTGGTCCGTGAGTCCACTTCTCTGAATTGTGATTTTCTCCTCCAATTGTTATTTTGCCTCTCGCGTTGAATCCTTCAATTGTTATTCCACTCCGTGGTATATCCCCGTGTGTGTGTGTTGCTCCACTTTTAAATAGATGTAACTTTTTTGCTTTTTTTTTTTCTTGTTGCGGGTCCCACAGTTACTTTTTATTATCTTTTTCTAAGGGATATATCATAACTTCCGAATGATCTTCCATTACTCACGTGAGTTCCATCCTTTTAGCATATTATATTATTTAATATAATAATATAATATGCTAAATCTTTTTAATTGAATTTCTTGCTCAATAATGTTGCACCCTTCCTATATTTTCTCCTCTCTTAGATCAGATAATATCTCCTACAAAATAAATTAGGATATCAATAGATTTTTCGTTATAATATTTTTTTATCCTATATTTAATTAAAAGATAGATATATATATAAAAGATAATTAAATAAGTATAATATTAATAAATTTAATCCAATATATCTCAGAAGAATCTATACTTATTTAATTATAAAATATCTACTTATCAATGAGCACCGTGACAAAGTTGCAAAGAAGATGTATGCAGCAAGCATGGCAATGAGTAAGTGGAAAAATGGTGTTGGCCCGAACATCGAACAACAAGTGCTGGAAAATGTGGCACGGGCTGAATACATGAATGTTCAGGTATATGGAGGAGGAAGGGTGCAGGTCCGTACAGCAAGTGGGGCGCTAAAGGTTGAGTTGAACTTGCGTGAGTGCACATGTAAAGCATGGCAAATGTCAGGTATTCCTTGTCCTCATGCGTGTGCAGCCATAAAGGGTGTGCATGGTAATGTGTACCATTATGTTGATGAATGCCTTACGTTAACGAGCCCAAGAAAAGATTTATAGCCGGATCATGACTCTGTTGTCACAATAGACATGCCAAATCCAAATGACTTCCACCTATATGACTTAGGAGGTCAAGTGTTCCTGGCACCTCCCAAGACTACCCGTCCACCTGGAAGGCCAAGAGTTGAAAGGATAGAGTCACAATTTCGCAACAAGAAGATTTACCATTGTAGCTCATGCCACAAAGAAGGACACACAAGGAGAACCCGCAAAAATCCAAACCCTTAGTAACTTGTTTGATTGGTTGGTGATTGGTTGGGATCAGGGTAAATTACAAGTCATCTTTTGGTTTATATACAATGACTTGGATCCCTTAACATATTTTTTTGTCTTTTTTGGCTAGAAGGGCTATAATGCTCTCAATATGTAATGTAATATGTAATTAGTGTAAATGTCACGGGTGGAATGACATAGTAGATCGAGGGGAAACATTACCTCAATGTGATCGTAATGTTCACTTGTCATTTTACTCTATTGTCTATTTTGTACATGTTGTGATCCCAACTTTTTGTAAATGCCAAATATGAAGTTATCAATGACGACTATTGTTATCAGATACTCTTTATTTGTTAGGCTAGGTTTTGTCATTTTACTATATTGTCTATTTGTTCAATGAGGGCATCAATGTTATGATATAATTTGCGTATATGGACTGGTAATTTGCGCTTAGGTTTTGTAATTTGCCTTTATGGACAGAGGTGAAAAGTAATTTGTAAATGGAAAATGGGGCGTTACATTTACATTTGTATGTTATAAGATTTTTATATTGTATGGCTGTGATATCTTTGATAGTCATGTACTCTTGATTTCTTTATTTGTTCAAGGCTAGGTGTTAACCTCCAATAAAAGTGAAAAAGTTGTAAATGAGTAAAATTAAGTGGTGTTATGGAATGGAATTTGTAAATGGGTAATGAGATTTGTAAATTGGCATAACAAACTTGTCATTGATTTCATAATCATGTAATCCAAAAGAAGAGTTCATTACAATAAAACCTGTTTACAACCTAAATACAAATACAAGACGGCTCACTGGATTTCCCTTTGTCATGGGGGCAAGGCTCGAAGGTGATGGCACAGAACTATCATAAGCTGAGAATCCCAATGCATCCATATTCTTCTCAAGTTTGTTGATTCTCTTATCATGCTCATCCTGACGTTCAAAGATTACCTGGAAGTTGTGATCAATGCGACTGACCATGGTTTTTATACAGTCCTCCAACCTTGTCACTAATTTGTCTGTGGCCCCTTCCATTCGATTTACAAAATCATCATTTGCCTTGACAATGGACTCATGCGATGCTGCTAGAATGGATGCATTAGATCTCAAAGACTATATCAACAAAGCATTTTTTAAGGCATCCTGGATGTAAGCGCAAGGAGGTCCCAAAGAAGGAGGGAGAATGACCAAATGTAGGAGAGGGTGCTGCTTGGGGGGATCCTGCCTTCAACGAAGTCTTCATCTTAGTCTTCATCTCAGCTACCTTCATTTTTGAGTGACCATGACCATCAAGAAAAGAAATTTGCATTCTGTGTACATGATGTTTACCAAACATTTTTGGCTTCACAGTTTCTCTTCATCAATAAGATAGCTCACGTTGTGTGCGAACAAAATAAATGAAACCACATTGGGAAATGGAACAGTGGGTGTCAGTTTAGAGTTGTTAAGAAAATGTCGCATCTCATCCAAAACCCATTGACCAACATTTCGGGGCTCTTGAGATATGATAGAAGCAAACAGATGATAATCTCGTGACGTGAAATGGGTAAAATTGTTACCCTTCTCTACCGATAAACCCTAATTTTATATATTTTATCCCACCTTATTCAGTTAGTTTGGGGATTATTTTAGGCTAATTTGGATATAATAGATAATATTTGAATTGTTAGCCAATTTTAGGAGATAATATAAATCAAGTAATTATCGAGATATTGGGCTTAAATTATTTATTCGATTGATATCTCATTATTAAATAATATCTCTTAATATATAATATATCATGATTTTATCATATTAGAAAAATCCTATGGTGCAGAACTTTTCAGGAAAACTAAAAGGAAAATCCTATGGTAAAATTTTATTGGGCTACTTGAATTTTATTGGGCCCAAGTTGGTACCCAAATATCTTCTTCCCCATTTATTTAACCTAGCGAGATGGAGGAGAGCAGACGCTTGATTCACGCAGCCGCAGATAGACGCTCTCGTTGATAGCATTTGGAAGACGCACGCCGAGGAGAAAAAAACACGCATGTTGAGGCCGAGACGCAGATTCACGCAGACAATTTGATTTGATCAATTCATCTTGAATTCCTTTCTCTCACGCGGGGCCCACCACCTTTAATCAATTGATTCATCAATTGTTTTAAACCAACTCCTCCAGTGGATGCGTACTTGTGCGAAATTGAATCCTTCATTTATTAATCAAATGGCCATGAGGTGCATAATGTTTAGTGGAGGGGCAATTTTCATGGAAGCTTGAGATCTTTAGGAGGCAACTTGGGAGGAACATGGAGAAAGCTAGAGCCTAGGGTTTTACACTTGAAGACCACAAGGGAGTGTTGTTCCTTTTATCTTTTTAATTCAAAACTTGATATTATTTAGTTTTAAATGATTTCTGGTTGTATTAATTGAGAACAATCTAGTTTTAGATTGTAAACTTATTTCTTTTGGATTAGATTGATAATTCGAAGTTTTTACGCTTATTGTTGGATTCTTGTTTGCAACCTTTAGATTGTCAATTGAATTAATAATTGAGTTTTCATTATTAATTTAATTGTCAATTGGGTTTACCGATTTAATTGTTTAATTGAGTCGATAAATTATCTAGTTGTTTAATTGGATGATTGTAAATAAGATTCTAAAATTAATTAGAAATTAATTGTATTGGTTTTTAATGAGTTTAATTAGCCACCACTTATTTCACTATGAGTTTTTGGTGTAATATGTGTTATTAAACTTGAGGGTTTCCCATGTTTAATTAGGCAATTAAATTCATTACTTCCAATCTTCCATCAACCCCCTTTGGTCTAACTAATTAATTTGGGCTAAGTTAAATCCATGCAATTCCTAAGTTGTCCCCTTTATCATCATAATTGAATTAAATCTTTGTTAATTTATTTTCTTAAGATTTTAATATTCTCTCATAACGAAAACCCCCAAAAAATTGCATTTAAATTCATATAGATTAGTTTCATTCTCATTTAGGTTTTAGACTAAATTTTCATTCTGCATTTAGTTAGTTTAGTTTTGTTTGCATTTTTTTTATCACCTAAATTTAACCTAAAGAAAACCCACAACTTGCTCCTTGGGAGAATGACCTAGGTTGACCCTATATTACATAATTAATTAGGACCTAGTTTAATTGACTGCTTTAGCGACAAAAGCAGGCTCATCAATTTTGGCGCCGATTCTTGGGAGCAATGATTAGACTTAGGTTTGAGTTTTTAGGTGACTTCGTAGGTAATTCTTTATTGCATGACCCGATCCTCTTCTGAAAAATTGTTTGAATTTGATCCGAGATTGAGAAGACATTTCACCAACGAAGAACTAGAGCTAGAACTCTTTTAGGCAATAGTTCCTCTGTTAAGCCCATTGTTAAATCCTCGATTCTAAGGTCAATATGGACGGTGATAATAATCTTGTTAATGCGATGATAATGCAATTCCAAATGCTCATATTGTTGATCCTATTATGACCATTAATGAATTGGGTTCACCTTTGATCTGCATTTTCAAAATTGGTGCATCAATTATCGATATTAATGTGAATTTTGAGTTGAAATCTGGATTGATACACTTACTTCCAAAATTTAATGGCCTTTCAGGGGAGGAAGCATACAATCACTTGAAGATGTTTCACATGGTTTGCACTGCTATGAAACCGGTGAATGTGATCGAAGATCAAATTAAGATGCGTGCCTTCCCATTCTCTTTGGAAGGATCTGCTAAAAAGTGGTTTCAAATGCCCCTGGATTTATTACTTCATGGAATCAACTGAAGAAACTATTCTTGGAAAAGTATTTCCCAGCCTCTCGCACTTCATCTATCAGGAAAGACATAAGTAGATGTCAACAAATTGTGGGGGAGTCCTTATATGAGTATTTGGAGCGTTTTAAAGCACTGTGTGCTAGCTGCCCTTACCATCAAATTGCAGATACATTATTGATCGAATACTTCCATGAAGGGCTCTTACCTTTGGAGAGAGATTTGTTAGATTCGGCCGCCGGTGGTGGTCTTCTTGACTCCGATGTCAATGATGCTTGGGAATTGACCGAAAAGAAAGCTAAGAACAGACCAACAATTTGGTTCTAGACAACCAAGTAAAAGTCAATGAGGTGGGATTACTCTCTTCTAATTCTGAGTCTCGCCTAGAGAGCAAAATTGATAGACTTGCATCTGCTATGGAAAAAATGGCTATGTCCCATATGCAAAATTCTTCCAATATGGTCAATCTTATGGGGCCCTCTACTTCTTTTACCCCACACCTACATAAATGCGCTTTAATAGGGCCACTATGTTCTATTTGCTCTCTAGCCACTCATGCTACTGACTCTTGTCCCTACATGAATGACAGAGTTGAATCTTGCAATGCAATATATCCCTCTAGACCTATGACTCAAGGTGGCCAAAAGTATGATCCTTACTCCAATACATATAATCCTGGGTGGCGTGACCATCCAAATCTTCGATATGGGAATGGCCAACCTCAGCAAGCACAGTTTAATCAAAGTGGAAATTCTAGTGGCAAAATGTTTCAACAGGTTAGACAATCAGTCCCAGTGCAAGATGAAGGTTCAAAATGGGATAGCAAGATGGAAGCAATGATGAAAATCCTAATGCAAAGAAGAAGCAAAGAACGCAAAGAACAACGGCGGCAGAACTACAACAACAAATTGAAACTCTTCTAACTCATATTGGTCAATCGTCTAATGTACATGGTAATGCACCGAGTCAAGGTTCGGGACGGCTTCCATCTCAAGTGGTAACCAATCCAAACGGAACTCAAGCAAAATCCTCATATAGGTGGAGTCAATGCTATATCTCTCCGACGTGGGAAGATAATCCCCTCTGCAGATCCTGTTACAAACAATGCTTCAAAAGACAAGGAAGTTGCTGATGACTCTCTTTCTGCTTCCACATCATAGGATCTGTCCACCTTACCAAAAACACATGTGGTGCCTAATGAAGAACAAGAAAAGGAGGATGAAGGAAAGCAAGTAATCAAGCAGGCCCTACCTTTTCCTCTTTGTGGTAGCTAAAATTTGAAAAGAAAAAAAGAAGGAAGCTGAGATGTTCAATGAAATCTACGATATATTCAAGAAGGTAGTGATTAATGTTCCATTAGTTGACTTAGTCACACAAGTGCCTAAATATGCAAAATTCTTGAAGGAATTGTGTACTACAAAGAGAAAGTTTAAGCATGAAGGCAAGGTTGACTTAGGGGCAGTTGTCTCCTCTCTTTATCAAATGCCAATGCCAATGAAGTGCAAAGATCCTGGTAGTTTCCTCATACCTTGCACTATTGGGGATGTTGAATTCTCTGATGCCTTAGCAGATTTGGGAGCCGCTATTAATGTTATGCCAAAATCAGTCTTTGATCAACTCAAGGGTGTAGAGCTTAAGCCCACAAATCTTGTTGCATCCCTTGCTGATAGACGTTGCACAGTCCCAGAAGGCGTCTTAGAGGACATCTTGGTTAAGGTAAAAGATTTCATATTCCCTGCAGACTTCTATGTTCTTGATATGGATGATGGTCGGTTTAGGCAGAAGGGACATTCATCTTTAATTTTAGGTAGGCCCTTCCAAAAAGCTGCTAGAGCTATGATAGATGTGCATGCTGGTAGCCTTACTCTAGAATTTGCTGGTGAAACTATTAAATTTAATGTGCTTGAATCTATGAGACACCCCTCTGATGATTGTGCGGAGATAGATGTTAATTTTATTGATGCTATTACGGATGATTCTATCATAAATCTTAAAGAGAGTATGCTTAGTAGATCTGTGATATTCTTTGGTTTAGATGATACTATCTCTTGCGCATGTGCTAAAATTGGTAATTGTGATACATGTGCTGACCTTGATGATCTTGATATTGATATTTTCTTCGATGCTATTGAGATTATGAGATATTCTAGACATGATGCTTATGTGCCTATTTGTAGCATTAGTGATTCTAGTGGTCATGTATCGATACTACTCTTGATTCTGATGGAATTTCTCAGCTACTTAATGTGATTGATGCCATGGATAAAACTGATTTGTCTTCACTGTCTGATTCTAAGTTATCGATTAGCATTGATCATGTCTCTAATGTGGAAATTTCTGATTCTAATTCTATCCCTCACATGAGTGCTACTGATGGCACTATTGATGTTGATTGTGATGTGTCTGTCGATTCAACTGCTCTTGCAGTTTCTACTAATACTCCTCAAGGTGGGAAAGTTTGCTCTTCTGTTTGTGAGTCTGCTGTGCAGGTTTCTAGTTTGACTAATGTTGAATTGAAGCCGCTCATACCTTCAATTCAACAAGCTCCATCTTTAGAGTTAAAGCCACTTCCTGACTCATTGAAGTATGCTTATTTGGGGAAAGACGAGACACTTCTGTGATTGTAGCTAGTGACATAGCTGGCGATGAGGAGACCCGCTTAGAGGTACTTAGGCGACGGATGAAAGCTATTGGTTGGACTCTTGCCGATATCCCGGAATCAACCCAAATGTGTGCACGCATCGAATCTGCTAGAAGATGGTGCCAAAGTCGTGCGACGACCACGCGACGACTCAACCCATTGATTCTTGATGTGGTAAAGAAAGAAGTCTCTAAACTTCTTTACGGGTATAATCTACCCTATTTCGACGTAGTTGGGTAAGTCCAGTTCAAGTAGTACCTAAGAAAAGCTGGTATTACTTGTGGTTCGTAATGATGAAGGTGAGCTAGTTCCAACTAGAGTTCAAAATAGTTGGAGGGTATGTATTGACTATAGAAGATTGAATTCAGTTACTAGAAAGGACCATTACCCCCTTCCCTTCATAGATCAAATGTTAGAAAGGCGGGCATTTGGTAAATCACATTCGCTTTCGGATGGTTTTTCGGTTATTTCCAAATTTCTATTGCACACGAGGACCAGGATAAAACCACATTCACATGTCCATTTGGAACCTTTGCATATAGACGCATGCCATTTGGTTTATGTAATGCACGGTACTTTCGGCGTTGCATGGTTTCCATATTCTCGATTTTCTTGAGCACTTTGCATGGAAGTTTTCATGGATGATTTTCTTGTTTATGGTGATTCTTTTGATGCATGCTTAGCTAGTTTGGACATGGTTTTGGAAAGATGCATTCAATATAATCTTGTGTTGAATTTTTTTCTTTCATTTTTTTTTTTTTTTTTTTTTTTTTTTTCATTTTTTTTTTCTCTTATTTTTTTTATTTTTTATTTTTTCTCTTTTTTTATATTTTTTTCTTTTTTTCTTCTCTTTTTTTTTTTTTTTTTCAAAATAACATACCATACTTTTCACAATGACCCAATTCCTAATTTCATGCATGTCCTTCCATCGAATAGAAATAATACGATGCTCTTCAACTCTAAACAAATTCAAAAGGATAGAGTTTTTTTTTTTTTTGCTATGGGTGTAGACGAAATGGAAAATAAATAAATAAATAAATAGGCTCAAAGGGCTAAATAAATGATATATGCATGAAAATGGTAGGGTAGGCTTTTTGGCTTATCGGCTAAATGAAACGAATGCCTTTATCATTTTTATGAACACACATGCATAAAATGCAGCCTCAAATAAGATTCAAGTCAAGTTTTAGATCAAGTGGTACACACTAAAAAAAAGAATGTATTAGGCTCAAAATCTCACTAAGAATATGATCACTAGCCTAAATTCACCAAAGTCAAATTCATTGCCACTAGGTTCACCAACTCGAACATGATCAATCACTTTTCAAATCAAGAATACATCATACTAAAGTTACTAAAAACTTGCAGTTTTCACATTTAATTTTTTTTTTCTTGAAAACAAGGAACAAAAACCAAAATATTTTTATTTTTCTCATTTTGAAAACGAAAAACAAAAACCAAAAGTAAGAACAAAATCCCTCCCCCACACTTAAATCATGCATTGTCCTCAATGCAAAATATAGGTCTAGCCAATAACAACAAGCAATGTAAGTGAAAGAGTAAGGAAGGACTACGACCAGACTATTAAAAGCTTGGAGACTCAAATGAAGTGGCATAATTGACTTCTCTCCTTTGTCTGGTTGTAAGTCACATGAAAGCACAAGTGTTGTCTTCTTTTGATGTTCAGCAAGCATCTCCTTTTTTAAGCTCCGCAGATAACATTTCAGCTCAAGTATAGAAGGTGTTTGGATGAGAGGAATCAATCCATGTACCTGCACAAAATCATAGCTCCAAGCAGTATCTCGTCCCATATAAATATAATCAATAAAATTTGATTGATCAATAATAAAGGAAGATCCCAAAAGCAATTGATCAACAGAAAGTATTGGAACTTCCAGATATTTCGAACAACCCACAAAGTCAATATGACTCTCCTCAGTAAGAGTCAAATTTTTAAAGAATGAATCAAGTGATCACTCAAAATGGTCTCACTATGCTTGCTCAAATCATCACTCAAGACAAATTCTTCTGTGAAACATCATGATTCAATATGGTTTTACCCTCTAAATGCATATCTAAATCAAGGCTTCCCCACACTTATCTTTAATAGTATCCCCACTAACAATAGTCATGCCAATATCATGAGTAGTATCAATAAAATCAATAAAGATATTACTTCTTTCATTCAAAGCATAATCATGATTAGTGTTAAGCTGGGTGCCTTTGAAATCAATAGTGTCAAGGGAGTCAACAACAATTTCTTCATCAACTTCCTCATCAGAATCAATAGAATTCATAGGATTGGAGGCATGAGAAGAAATGTCAATGCATGCACTACAAGATTCATTATAATTTAAGTCAACAGAACTAGTCAATTCAGAACCAGCATCAGTGCATGCATACTCAGCTAATGTACCAATTATCCCATCATTTGAAATGGTAGAAGAGAAAAGGGATGAATCATTAGAGGATGAAAGTACATTACCACATGGAAATTCACTTTGAACTTCTAAATCTTCACTCTGCAGATTGTTAGTTGCATTTAACAACTCCTTCATTTTAGTGTCTAAATCTTGAATCTGTCTACCTTGCACTTCCCCTTCTTGAATGATTGTCATCATAACATCCATCATATTTTCTAACCTTGAGTACTGGTCATCAGTTGGAACAGTTTGGTTGACATATCCAACATTTGATTGATCATGCCATCCAGGGTCATATGCACTCGAATATGGATCATAGTTTTGGCTACCTTGAGTCATGGGTTGAGAAGGATATATTGCATTGCAAGATTCAGCTCCGTGATTCAAGTAAGGGCAAGAGTCAGTAGCATGAGTGGCTAGAGAGCAAATAGGACAAAGTGGTCCTATTAAAGGAGAAGACATAGGCTGTGGGGTAAAAGAAGTAGAGGGCCCCATAGCATTGACCATATTAGAAGAATTTTGCATATAGGACATAGCCATTTTTTCCACAGCAGATGTAATCCTATCAATTTTGCTCTCCAGGCGAGACTCATAATTAGAAGAAAGTAATCCCACCTCATTTATCTGCTCAACACCATAGTCATAATGATAAGGCACAGAAGTATAATAGTTATTTCCATAAACTGAAGCATGCCAAGCCATCATATGAGGGATCAAGTTCAATTTTTCAAAAGTGGATTGGATCCAAAAAATAACTACCTAAAAAAAAATCACCTAAAACTCAAACCTAAAGCCTAACCATTGCTCCCCGGCAACGGCGCCAAAATTGATGTACTACTTTTGTCACTAAAGCAGTCAATTAAACTAGGTCCTAATTAATTATGCAATATAGGGTCAACCTAGGTTATTCTCCCAAGGAGCAATCTGTGGGTTTTTCTTTAGGTTAAATTTAGGTGATGAAAAATGCAATGAAATGAAACTAAACTAACGAAATGCAAGATAAAAACCTATATGAGAATGGAACTAACCTAGATGCGGATGCAAATTTGGGGGGTTTTTGTTATGAGAGAATATTAAAATCCTAAGAAAAGAAATTAACAAAGATTTAATTCAATTATGATGATAAAGGGGGCAACTTAGGAATTGCATGGATTTAACTTTCTTAGCCCAAACCAATTAATTAGACCAAAAGGAGATTAATGAATTTAATTACCTAATTGAACATGGGAAACCCTCTAGCTCAATAACACATATTCCACTAGAAAACTCATAATGAAATAGCGGTGGCTGATTAAACTCATTAAAAACCAATCACCAAATAATCTTGGAAATCTTGTTCACAATTATCCAATTCAACAATTAGATAATTTATCAACCTAATTAAACAATTAAGGTGATAAACCGAATTAACAATTAAATTAATAACGAAAACTCAATTACTAATTTAATCGACAATCTAAAGGTTGCAAACAAGAATCCAGCAATAAGCATAAAAACTTCAAATCAGTCTAATCCAAAGGAAATAAGTTTACAATCTAAAACTAGATTGTTCTCAATTAATACAACTCGAAATCCTTTAAAACTAAATAATCTCAAGTTTGAATTAAAAAGATAAAAAGAAAGACACTCCCTTGTAGTCTTCAAGTGTAAAACCCTAGGCTCTAGCTTTGTCCATGCTCCTCCCAAGTTGCCTCCTAAAAGTGCTTAAGCTACCATAAAAATATCCCCTTCAAATCCCGAGCAACAAGTCATAGCCATGAATGAGGAATGAGAACAATTGATTGGAAATAGTGTTGAGGTAAATCAATGGCTTTCCAGGAAACGGTGTGGGCCACGTAGCAAATGCTGAATTGATGAATCAATTAATCAATGAATCAAAACTCCTTGCGTGATGCTCACGAGTCTCGTCTCGGTGTGAATTCGTGTGTTTACGCCGGCGTTCTCGCTTCGGCCGCTTCTCGGCGTGCGGCTCTCCCGAGAGCGTGAATAATCAATATGCAATTAGGTTAATTTTATGGGAGGAAAAGAGGGCTTTTTAGGTATCAACTTGGGTCCAATAAAATCCAAGTAGCTCAATAAAATTTCACCATTGGATTTCTTTTTAGCTTTCGAAAAGTTTGCACATAGAATCTTCTAATATGATAAAATCATGATCTATCATAAATTAAGAAATATTATTTAATCACAAGATAACAATTAGGATATTAATAATTTAAGCACACTAATCTCATAATTAATTCAGATTTATATTATTTCCTAAAATTAGCTAACAATCCAAATATTATCTAATATAATAATCCCCAAAATAAATGAATAAGACAGGATAAAATATATAAAAATATGGATTTATCAACTCCCCCACACTTATCATTTGCACTCCTGGGCAAAACAAATCAAGACCAAGGGAGAACAATGAAAACAAAAAACAAAAGAAAACTAAACTAAAACTTCAAAAATGAATGTTCCAATCACAAGCAATAAGTAAACAAAAGTATTTCAACACCTCTCATGTCCAAGTGATCTTCTCATAAATTAAGAAAACAAACATCATGACAATTTACTTGACAAAGGGAAACCTAAACTAGAAATCCCTTAACAAGGATAATGTGTATGTCACTCATCACTCAAAAGTGTATAGGTTTGTGTTTACGCTCAAATTCATCCCTATCCAACACTCTTTCCATAGGCTTGACAAGAATCTAAATTCTCCACCGCTAATAAAGTAAGTACATTCATAAATCCAAAGGACTTTTATTAGGTTGTAATGGGGCTAAGGTTAAGAAAGAAAGGGTACGGTGTTTGGAAAAACAAAGTTGAATATCTTAAAAGATGAAGAGAATGATACAATAGAGAATATGAGATGCAAGAAACCAAACTAAATCTAAACCGAGGCATCAATGCAAACAAAACTAAACTAACTAAATGCAGAATGAAAATTTAGTCTAAAACCTAAATGAGAATGAAACTAATCTATATGAATTTAAATGCAATTTTTTGGGGGTTTTCGTTATGAGAGAATATTAAAATCTTAAGAAAATAAATTAACAAAGATTTAATTCAATTATGATGATAAAGGGGACAACTTAGGAATTGCATGGATTTAACTTAGCCCAAATTAATTAGTTAGACCAAAGGGGGGTTGATGGAAGATTGGAAGTAATGAATTTAATTGCCTAATTAAACATGGGAAACCCTCAAGTTTAATAACACATATTACACCAGAAAACTCATAGTGAAATAAGTGGTGGCTAATTAAACTCATTAAAAACCAATACAATTAATTTCTAATTAATTTTAGAATCTTATTTACAATCATCCAATTAAATAACTAGATAATTTATCGACTCAATTAAACAATTAAATCGGTAAACCCAATTGACAATTAAATTAATAATGAAAACTCAATTATTAATTCAATTGACAATCTAAAGGTTGCAAACAAGAATCCAACAATAAGCGTAAAAACTTGAATTATCAATCTAATCCAAAAGAAATAAGTTTATAATCTAAAACTAGATTGTTCTCAATTAATACAACGAGAAATCATTTAAAACTAAATAATATCAAGTTTTGAATTAAAAAGATAAAAGGAACAACACTCCTTGTGGTCTTCAAGTGTAAAACCTAGGCTCTAGCTTTCTCCATGTTCCTCCCAAGTTGCCTCCTAAAGATCTCAAGCTTCCATGAAAATTGCCCCTCCACTAAACATTATGCACCTCATGGCCATTTGATTAATAAATGAAGGATTCAATTTCGCACGATGCGCATCCACTGGAGGAGTTGGTTTAAAACAATTGATGAATCAATTGATTAAAGGTGGTGGGCCCGCGTGAGAGAAAAGGAATTCAAGATGAATTGATCAAATCAAATTGTCTGCGTGAATCTGCGTCTTAGCCTCAACATGCGTGTTTTTTTCTCCTCGGCGTGCGTCTTCCGGCTATCAACGAGAGTGTCATCTGCGGCTGCGTGAATCTGCGTCCCGCTCTCCTCCATCTCGCTAGGTTAAATAAATGGGGAAGAAGATATTTGGGTACCAACTTGGGCCCAATAAAATTCAAGTAGCCCAATAAAATTTTACCATAGGATTTTCCTTTTAGTTTTCTGAAAAGTTCGCACCATAGGATTTTTCTAATATGATAAAATCATGATATATTATATATTAAGAGATATTATTTAATAATGAGATATCAATTAGAATAAATAATTTAAGCCCAATATCGATAATTACTTGATTTATATTATCTCCTAAAATTGGCTAACAATTCAAATATTATCTATTATATCCAAATTAGCCTAAAATAATCCCCAAACTAACTGAATAAGGTGGGATAAAATATATAAAATTAGGGTTTATCAACTCCCCCACACTTATCATTTGCACTCTAGGGCAAAACAAATCAAGACAAGGGAACATAAACGAAAAAAATAAAATAAAAACAAAAACAAAAGAAAACTAAACTAAACTAAAACTTCAAAAATGAATGTTCCAATAACAAGCAATAAGTAAACAAAAGCATTTCAGCACATCTCATGTCCAAGTGATCTTCTCATAAATTTAGAAAGCAAACATCCTGGCAATTTACTTGACAAAGGGGAACCTAAGCTAGAAATCCCTTACCAAGGATAATGTGTATGTCACTCTTCACTCAAAAGTGTATAGGTTTGTGTTTACGCTCAAATTCATCCCTATCTAATACTCTTTCCATAGGCTTGACAAGAATCTAAGTTCTCCACCGCTAACAAAGCAAGTGCATCATAAATCCAAAGGACTTTTATTAGGTTGTAAGGGGGCTAAGGTTAAGAAAGAAAGGGTACGGTGTTTGGGAAAACAAAATTGAATATCTTAAAAAATGAAGAGAATGAGACAATAGAGAATATAGGATGCAAGAAACCAAACTAAATCTGAATTGGGTTATCATTTTTTTCTTTTTTTCTTTTTTTCAACTTTTTTCTTTCATTTTCTTTCATTTTTTTTTCAATTTTCCTTCTTCTTCTTCTTCTGTTTTTTTTTCTTCTTCTTTTTCTTCTTTTTTTTTTTTTTTTTCCAAAACAACATACCATACTTTTCACAATGACCCAATTCCTAATTTCATGCATGTTCTTTGATCCAAAATAGAGATACTATGATGCTCTTCAACTCCCAAGACATTCAAAAGGGTAGAATTTTTTTTTTTTTTTTTTTGGCTATGGGTGTAGACAAAATGGAAAAATAAATAAATAAATAGGCTCATAGGGCTAAACAAAGGATATATGCATGAAAATGGTAGGCTTTTTGGCTTATCTGGCTAAAATGAAATGAATGCCTTTATCATTTTTATGAATACTCATGCATAAAATGCAGCCTCAAATAAGATTCAAGCCAAATTCTAGATCAAGTAAAGAGATAGGGGTACACACTAAAGAAAGAGTATATATGTATTAGGCTCAAAATCTCACCAGGAATATGATCACTAGTCTAAATTCACCAAAATCAAATCCATTGCCACTAGGTTCTCCAACTTAAAACATGATCAATCACTTTTCAAATCAAGAATGCATCATACTAAAGTTACTCAAAACTTGCAATTTTCACATTCAAAACAGTTGATCCCTCCCCCACACTTAAACATTGCATTGTCCTCATTGCAAAACAGTCATAATAGATCACAAAGTCAAGTAATACGTAGCCTACGCAACTCAGTAATATGACAAAGCAAAATAAAAGAGTGAAGGAAGGAATACAACCGACATCTACGTGGTGTCACGCGAGTGTAGCAACCTCCATTGTCTGAGTGGAGAATCCATCAAAGAATGGCTTTAAGCGGTGTCCATTGACGGTGAAGCATTTTCCATGTGGCTCCCTTTTGATCTTCACAGCTCCATACGGGAAAACATCAGTGACAATGAAGGGTCCCTCCCATCGAGGCGGAGCTTTCCGGGCATGAGTTTCAAGCGGGATACATACGGTAGAACTTTTTGGCCCACTTGAAAGTCTCTCTTCATAATAAGTTTGTCATGGGCTGCTTTAGTTCTTTCCTTATAAATTCTAGCATTCTCATAAGCTTCTCTTCTTAATTCTTCAAGCTCTTGTAATTGCAACTTCCGTTCAATACCAAGACTAGCAAGATCAAGATTGCACCTTTTAATTGCCCGGTATGCCTTGTGCTCCACCTCTCGGCAAATGACATGCTTTGCCGTAGACAATCTGTATGGAGACATACCAATGGGACTTTTATATGCAGTGCGATATGCCCAAAGTGCATCATCGAGCCGTTTGCTCCAATCCTTCCGGTTGGGTTGCACTTTGTCTTTTCTAAAATGAGCTTGATTTCTCTATTAGAGAGTTACGCGACCATTCGTTTGAGGGTGATATGGAGTGGCCACCTTATGCATCACCCCATACTTACAAGCAAGCTCTGCAAACTCCGATTGCAAAAATGAGTTCCTTGATCGCTAATGATGGCTCTAGGAATGCCAAATCTGCAAAGAATGTGCGATCGAACAAAGGAAACCACTACAGAAGAGTCATTAGTACGAGTGGGGATTGCCTCAACCCACTTTGACACATAATCCACAGCCAGCAAGATGTACAAATAACCAAACGAAGTGGGAAAAGGTCCCATGAAATCAATTCCCCAAACATCAAAGACTTCACAGAATAATAAGGGTTGTTGGGGCATCTCATGCTTCCTAGAAATATTACCCACAAACTGGCACATGGAACACTTCTTACAAAATTCATGGGCATCACGAAATAGACTTGGCCAAAACAATCCACTTTCCAAAACTTTCCTAGCAGTACGCTTAGCACTAAAATGTCCCCCACATGCAAGAGTATGGAAAAAAGTCAAGGCAGACTCAAATTCAACATCGGGATGCATCGCTTTAATAATTTGATCACTACAAATGTGCCACAAGTAGGGATCATCCCATATATAGAATTTAGCGTCTCTCTTAAACTTATTCAATTGATGTTTATTCATGTCATCAGGTAAAACAGATGCAACTAGATAATTAGCAATATCAGCATACCGAGGATAGAAACAACAACCTCGCAGAGCCTTTGATCGGAAAGTCATCTAAGGGTAAAGATGTTACCGTAGGTGTTTCAATTCTACTCAAATGATCAGCTACCATATTCTCGCACCACTCTTATCTCGAATCTCCACATCAAACTCTTGCATCAGAAGCACCCACCTAATGAGGCGGGGTTTGGAGTCCGGTTTCTTAAACAAGTACTTGATAGCTGAGTGATCAGTAAACACAGTCACCTTCGTGTGAAGAATGTAGGATAGAAATTTCTCTAACCCAAAGACGATTGCAAATAACTCTTTCTCTGTGGTAGTGTAGTTAGCCTGAGCAGCATCTAAAGTCCTAGATGCATAGGCTATGATACGTTGTCTCTTTTCTACTTTACGGGCAAGAACGGCACCTAATGCATAGTCAGAAGCATCACACAAGAGCTCAAATGGTAGGCTCCAATTAGGTGGCTGAATGATAGGGGGTGTGGTGAGTCTCTTCTTTAAATCATCCCATGCATACCTGCAAGCATCATCAAAAACAAAACCCACATCTTTCTGCAATAAACGAGACAATGGCAATGCTGTTTTACTAAAATTCTGGATGAATCTTTTATAAAATCCCGCATGCCCAAGAAAAGAACGTACATCTTTCACACATGATGGATATGGAAGGGAGGAAATAATATCAACCTTAGCTTTATCAACCTCAATACCATCATGTGAAACAACATGGCCCAAAACAATTCCTTTCTTAACCATGAAATGACATTTTTCAAAATTCAACACAAGATTATATTGAATGCATCTTTCCAAAACCATGTCCAAACTAGCTAAGCATGCATCAAAAGAATCACCATAAACAGTAAAATCATCTATGAAAACTTCCATGCAGTGCTCAAGAAAATCAGAGAATATGGAAACCATGCAACACTGGAAAGTACCTGGTGCATTACATAAACCAAATGGCATGCGTCTATATGCAAAGGTTCCAAATGGACATGTGAATGTGGTTTTATCCTGGTCCTCAGGTGCAATAGAAATTTGGAAATACCATGTTTCTTGTATAAATAAACCATATCAGTCGAAATGTATCGCACATAGAAAAAGGTGGGAAATTGAGTGTTCCCACGGGTTCACCTGGCCTCAGTATGGAGAAAATGTCTGCCTCTGATAGGAGCTTCACAGGTGTATTTGGAACATCTAAAATCCCTAAAATATTGTTGATAGACTCGACAGTGATTTTGATGTACTTTCCCCTCACTGTCTCCGAATCTCTTCAATAATATTACCCTCGACATCAGTCTCATTGGCAACTGTCATGTTGAAATAAAACAATTTAACCACCGTAGGACAATACACTGTTCTTATACTCAACAAAGGTTCATATTGCTTCAGCCATGTTGACAAGACTATGTTGCACTCAGATTTCAATTTAGCCAGATCAACATACACAGTGGGGCAGAATTTCCTTTCACCGTATTGAAATTTGAAAGACTTTTGGTTTGATATATGAATTGGAGTAGTGATAAGACCCACAGAAGATTCTACATCTACCTCTTCTTCTTCTTCTTCTTCATCTTCTTCTGAGTGGTGATCCGGACTAGGTACGGAGGTGTGTCTAAGAGAAGCTTCTACCAATATCTCTTCTTCTGATTGTTGATCGGCTTTCCCCTTTCCTCGTCACTAGGTACGAGATGAGGTTGATCGAGTTTGAGGCCTCCTTGGTTTGTTCATAAGAATCCAGAGATCTTTTGGCATAGGGACCGTATCCATAAGAACCTTGGGCCGAAAATTTGGCTTCTTTGGTTTGGCCTCCTTATTGGCCTTCTTTGTCTTGCCCTTCTTTGATGCCCGAGGTGATTCTTCCCTCAGACCCTTTGTTCTCGCCATTGAAATCCACACGATATAACCAAGATATAAAAATAATGAACTTGTACGACACTATCTTCTCGGTTGTCAAATGCAAATTTTGGTAGAAAGTTTTCTTCGCATATATTCAAACAATAAACCATAAACCCAAATGAATCATCTAAGACTCCATGAGAATGCGTTATGTAATGAAGAAAATATAATGGTTAGTGGCTCTACTATGTGGAAGACATATATCTATCCATATATCCTTTGTTATTCCCCAAAAAAAGAAGAAGAGTTAAATCCAAAGTGAAGCAAAACGGGGAAGGACATCAACACTATCGGACGCTTATAACGAAAGGACACTACTAATAAACAACTGACAATCAGTACAGAAAACAGCACAACAGGAAAAATCGCGCTTCTTTATCATGAATCATTCGAAAATGCAAAGCAACAAAGAGGAGAAGCTACATAGGAAAAAATGACGATTACCCACTTCAGTTGCGAGCTATATCACTCTGTCATCCTCACGACTTGCACATCGTGAAAAACACCTCACTTGAAAGACGATCCTTGCCCTAAATCGATAGAAATGCAATCAGCAAAAGTAAAATTGGTTCAGAGAGGAAAGAAGAGAAAAACGCAATCACCTGAAGGCTCAAGCTTCGTCGTCGTCGTCCTAGGGAAGGGGCTTAAGCTTCGTCGTTGTCGTCCTAGGGATGAGATCGGTGCTCTCTCAAGTCGCAATGTGAGGGATGACCTTCGTGGGTTTTTAGGGCACTCGGGTACTCTATCTCACTCCAAGTGAACACTAGGAGTGTGTTTTTAAAACTGGAGTGAGTGTGGGAATTTTTTTTTTTTTTGACTTTGCTTCCTTATTATTGGAGACACTGGAGTGTGATAAATCACACTTCAGTGAACACTTGGAGTGTGATTTAATTTTTTTTTTTCGGAGAGTGATTTTATAACAATGGTAAATCGCGCTTGTGGAATGGTAAATTGCGCTTCTGGAATAGTAAATTTCGCTTTTGGTTTTGTAATAATGCATTCCTTTGGTTTTTTACAAAACATGGATGGAATAGTAAATCACGCTTCTGGAATGGTAAATTGCGCTTCTAGAATGGTAAATTTCGCTTTTGGTTTTGTAATAATGCATTCTTTTGGTTTTGTCAAAACATGGATGGAAGAGTAAATTTCGTAAACCTTCATAAACAATGGTAAATCGCGCTTCTGGAATGGTAAATTGCGCTTTAGGTTTTGTAAATTTCGCTTTTGGTTTTTGGTTTTTTACAAAACATGGATGGAAGAGTAAAAAGTGTAAACCTTCATAAACAATGGTAAATCGCGCTTCTGGAATGGTAAATTGCGCTTCTGGAATGGTAAATTTCGCTTTTGGTTTTGTAATAATGCATTCTTTTGGTTTTTTACAAAACATGGATGGAAGAGTAAAAAGTGTAAACCTTCATAAACAATGGTAAATCGCGCTTGTGGAATGGTAAATGGCGCTTCTGGAATGGTAAATTTCACTTTTGGTTTTGTAATAATGCATTCCTTTGGTTTTTTACAAAACATGGATGGAATGGTAAATCGCGCTTCTGGAATGGTAAATTGCGCTGGTGGAATGGTAAATTTCGCTGGACTTGTAATATTGTATTTTGTTTTTGTAATAATGCATTATTTTGGTAATAATGATTCAATCAAGTTAACATCCCTGATGTACAAAATTTTCCCTTAAAGGCAATACTCAAATCACTTGAACAACTTGTAAATGCCAATAGAACTGGTAAAGGCAATAGTGAAATCCCTGAACAACTTGTCATTTACAAACATCCACCACAACAAAATTGGATTCATTCCTAAGTATTGACTATGAAAATAATTGAACGATCAGCCTTTAACAATTATGCTCATCTCTTCCGTCTCTTCAATTGGGTTGCAGGAGGAGTCAAGAGGCTCAATGCGGCGTCTTTGGCTTCATTCAATTCATGGTTGACCAGCCACCACATGAGATTGGACCTATACTCGTTCAGCTCCTCATCACCATACTGCATACTTACGTTGGGTTTCCAATTGTGCAGCCATATCAAGACATGTACGCCACAGTCTTCCTACACAACATAGAAACACACAAATTAACAAATTTACAATAACCTACCATTATTGACTATCTGTCACAGAATAACACTCACAAATTCGGTTGTTGTGGAACGGATGGCCAACAAATTTCTGATCTTGCCATCTTGGCTTTGTCATTTGGTTTCACAAGTTCAATGATCTGTTCAAAATGATCCCTCTGTAAACAACAACACACATGCATTAAATAAGTGTTTACTTCAGTCAATCAAAAATAAAACTTGAACACAGGTAACATATAATTTGTTTAATTGCCGTTGCCTGGGGATTTGCAAGTGCGGTTTTCTTCTTTTTACCGGGCTCATTCTTGCTCATGACGACATTTGTCTTCATTGAATCTAAGACATAAAAATTCTTTGTCCTAGGATCAATGGCAATGCAAAACCAGTGGTGGTCAACCAACACCGGTCCCATCATCAACTCACAATCACCGATATTGTAACCTATAAATTCAGGCAATAGTTGTTCTTTCCACTCAGCAACGTTCCATCCCGGTGGTTTTCTAGCCAACAAATTTTGCATAAGCAACAAATATTGAAGTCATATAGACGTATGCCAATGGTTTTGCATATTTTGGGGACTTGTAAATGCACACTTACCATATGATCAGCACTAAAAATGTGCCTCTTCACTTCGCCCTGGTTTTGCATGTCTTTCATCAATGTCTTACATACAACAGACATAACCTGCATGTGTGAACAATTCGATAAGCGGGGTTCAAAACGAGATAAGGTCGAAATGTAGCATTGTTTCATTTTTTTTACTACGTACACGGTTGCTTAATCTATTCCTCCGGCCTAGTGTTTGCAGCTGCTCCCGGGTTATGTCTTCATCGTCCATTTGTAAGAGAATCTTGTAAAAGAGAAACAATGTCATCATACATTAACTAATGCAGACAAAACAACTGACATACAATATTGAATATTCGTTGAAATTAAATTTTTTATGACTTACTTTTCAGCCTCATCCTTGGTGCAGGATTCGGAGATAAGGTCAAAGAACATTTCCTTCTGTTCTTTTGCCTTCCTAGGCCGCTTTAGTGGCTTTATCAAAGTCCAAGGGGACATGTTTTTAGGCTTCTTCGACCTCTCTGACCTCCGTGGTGCATCTTCTTGTTGAATGGGGTCTGGAACAATTGATTGTTGTCCTTCATTGGTTTTTCCAACTACAGTAGGACTTTCCCCATTCAATTCATAAATGTCGATTGGCGTTCCGACAGATGCCTCTTCATCATAACCACCATCGCCCTCATCATGACCGTCACCTTCACCTTCTTGGCCCTCTTCATCACCTTCACCGTCTTGGCCATTATCATCAGCTTCATCACTTGTCATCCTCGGCCCTCACCAACTTGCTGCTCCCACGCCTTCCAATGTCATCTTGTGCCTTTCGTAGCTCATCTTCTACAGCAAGAACAAGCTTTTTGTGGTTATCGTTGATGATACCCATCAACTTGTGATGCATGGCCTTGAAAACCTGAAAATGACACAATTTATCACAAGTCATTAACATGGCCAAGCATGAAGATCATCCCATTATGTGGAAGCACTTACTGGGTCTAAAGAGGCCACAAAACTCCTTTCCGGAGTGTCCTTCTTAGCCTTGTCTTGACCGGCCTTCGTCGCATACAAAATCCCTATGTTGCTCTTCTTCTCTTTGTCCATCATCTCCCCCACCTTCTCTTTGGTCCAAAACTGAATTGGACTCTTTCCTTTGTGTTTGGATGCCTTTTCTATTGGGAAGCGCTCCCGAATAATAACTACAACAACAAGGTACAACATTTAAATGTTATAACAAAAAAATGTTAACCCACAACATATGATAATACTTACCAATAACATATATATGCACCCTTCGACATAGGAGTTGCAATCTTTGTTTTTCCTAATTGCGTTGACATAATAAGTGAGCGCGTTTCAGAGGTCATTTGAAACATATGTGGCTTGATCAAGCGGGCAAATCCTTTCGGTCGAGGCTAATACCTTCAAGAATCGCAAACTAGGAGTTGTGCTTGATGTTGGCGCTTTAAAAGTCCCCAAAAGGTGCATCATACATAACATCTCAAATTGGTCACCCGACTTCCCTTCGTTATGACCTTCGTATCTCATCGTACTTCATTTTACCGTATTCTTTTCTAAGTCGTAGAAATCTTTTGGATCCGTGTCTATCACATTCATTGTCACCTCCTCGCCACTATCTGGCACCCCAAGCAACTGAGCCACATCTGTTGCTTCTATTGTAGTTGTCTTCCCCCTTATTCGGAATTGATTGGTTGGGGGATCATAAGCTCTCAAGATCGGGACTAACATTTCCGTGGCGAGTCTCATATTTTGAACTTGAAGCCATTGTCCAAACCCTAACTGCTGGACCTTTTTTTAGTGGTTCTTGGGAGTTCACAAATGTAATAAGCTTGCAAAATTTGTTCAACGAGCATCGTGATGGAAAAGGGACTTGGACTTGGGAGGTGCCCTTCTTCTTCTCGGGCCTTCCTTCTTTGGCTCTATCAAAGTATACTTTCCTCTCATCGACGCTTAAAGCCCTCCACGCCTTTGCGGACTCCCTATTCATGTCGTCAAAGTCACCAACTTGATTCTCTTTGTGAAACTCATTGCGAAACAAAAAGTAAGCATTATTAGTGTACATTTTGCTAAACCTGCAAAATTGAAATGACAGGACACAAAATTAGGAGAGATGATCCTCTAATGAATGTGACAACAACAATGAGTTAAAGCACAATCCAACAATTTTGTTTCCAAATCAATCCAATACAATACTAGTTTCCTATGCACCATGTATAAACTGAAAAAACGACAAAACCAAAGACTATAACTCAGAAAAAAATGAGACCGGTGTATGAAATAAGATTATGGCACTATGGTGAGTCCCAAAGATCTTTAGAAAATGATAGAATACCTTGAAAATTCACCCATCATTTTCAGTAATCATTCTACATGAGATTCTAATTAGCAAATACATGGCTCATGGCAGCAAGGGTAAATGAGACATTTCACTTCAGGCGAACGTTTTCATAATGACAAAAAACAATGATATCAAAAAGAGAGAGCCCCAAAATTCCCGAACATTGCAAATTATAACAAGTAAGTGGTTTTGAAATGATTTAAATAGTGTTAATCGTTCCAAATTCCCAAATTATCACATTAACATTCGGTGAGTGGCAATGCACACAAAAATGGAACCTAAAATTCTTTCTACCAATATCAAAATTCATTAAGTCAGTCCTTCAATTAACCTTATATAGTGCGGCCTCCCCAGGTTCCGATTCTCAAACCAATTCAATGCGAGAAAATAATGTGGTTGGGATGTACAAAGCGGAAGTAACAATAGATATGCAGATTTTTTTTTTTTTTTTTGCTGTTTCCTAGTTAGAATGCAATGTATCAGTTACATCATTGGAGAAGTGTGAAGTACAACAAACAATTTGGAAAAATGTCTTTTTTTTTTCCGCCAACAGAATTATCAGGAAGACTTTCAATTCTCAAGCTACACCAAGTAGTAACACCAACTATTAGCATACAAGGGGATGCATAAACTCAACATGTAAACACTTACACATCCATATAACATTCAAATACCCTCTCATACATCGTAATCAATCATCTCAACGAGGATTTAATAATGGGGTAAGGATTTAATAATAAAAATTCATTCGAATAGTATTTCTACAACTCCTCCGAAAATTCCAACCCCAATCGCAAGATTTAGACCTTCATTTTCAAGTCTCCATACTTAATTTAGACATCAATCTAACCAGATATCAACAATTCCATAATCTATTAAACAAATCTCCTTTTTTAGCCTAAATTTCAGATAATTCTACATCTGACTCACAAGATTCGATTCACATAAGCTTTAATTTTAACCTCAGCAACAAATTTTTTTCCAAACCGTAGGCAACGAAAGTGGATATCTTCTTCTACCATACCTCAGGTGGCCACTGACTGCGAGAACGAAATGAGACCGTCACTTTCTTCAACCCTAGCTCTGGAGACAAGACTGACCCACGATGCAGAAAATCTATCGAAGGCCTGAAATCGACTTCCTTCCTTTCAACAGTGATCGACTAGCGGCCAGAGATCTTTCCGTCCTAAGTCGGCGCTCAACGGAGAAGAAGATGAAGCTCGCGCGGCGCGAAGAGAAGCGAAGTTTGAACGAGCGAATGAAAGTGGTTCGAGTGAGCGCGTGAATGTGATTTAGATTCCTTCTGCTGTGTTATTAAGGATAGTGTGGTCTTTTGCCACGAAATTGCAAAACCCTGAAAGGTCCATATCACCTCTGAGTCTTTTTACAAATTCGGAGGTCCTCTGGGGGTTTTACAAATTCATCTGGTATTTAAATGGAATTTTTCCTAAAAGAAACCTGTTGTGATTTGTCAACAATGGAGGCGCTCTCTCTCTCTCTCTCTCTTCCCCTGTTCTTGGCCCTTTTGGGTCACAATCAGTGGTCCCATTTTGTGGTAGCGACGCCACCTCTGACTCCACAACCCAGCAATTTTGCAGCAGTGTGTATGACTGTGACTGTGAAGCTCCCACACAACACTCACTCTGACCGGTCTTGTTATGGCACGCCGTTTTGGTTTTGGTTCTTTGTGCAATTGTGGTCATCCAAATTATATACTCCCTCTTCCTCTTGTACTAAATCTTTACATTATAGATTTTGTGTATATCTAAAACCGGAAGTAATACTCATAAACATGAAGACCAACGTTAATAAAACAGAAACCATGATAATTAGACTGCCATATCATAAAAAGAAATTGTCAATGATATGATGTAAAATCGTACTCCTACTTTTCAGTTTTTACTGACACTCATGTGAGCAACAGTGATGAGGACATTGGATTCACTAGCCTTTCCCATTCTCAATTTAATTTTCTTCAATTTCATCGTACCATAATTGTGTTTGTGGAGAAAGGTTCCTGCTTTCTTATGGGCATATGAGGTGTGGTAGGCTTAGGTGGTGATCTTTTTACAGAATGCCAGCGCCATGGAAGCTACAAGATAGGTTGTGCTGTGCATACGCTAAGTTGCCACAGCTACTACCCAAACACATCATGTGCACTTCACGAGGCACAAGGAGGCTCCTTCATTTAAGTTAACACAAGTATGTTCCTTCTTTTCACGTAATTAAAGCTTTTTCAAATACCGCCTGACTGTTGCAGATGAATGATTCTGAGACACCAAGTATCATGAGCTCTAGTGTGTGTTACTAGTTACTACTACGTTCCGTGTGTGCTTTCTTAATATTTGTTTGAGACTATTTTTGGTCTCATCAATATTTAATTATGTTAATTATTGAGATAAGACTTCTTTTATATATTTATATTGTATACTGTACATAATTATGATTGAAAAAATATTTTTAAAAGTTTTTTATATGTATTCCAAAACGACCACTTAGTGATCTTGCTTAGAACTTGCATTCCAATTCCCAAAATCTCGGGGCACGTACAGTTTCACTCGTTGTCTCATGTATTATCGACATATGATTTACCAGTTTCCCCCTTGGATGGGAGTCCTACCAGATGAATGGATCTCTGACCCATCAAACCCAAACTCGGTCAACAAAACACGGGAAAAAGACACATTTAACTACAGCAACTGTAAAGTACCAGTATTATTAAACCCGTGATTATATTCCCAACATTTACAATAGGGAGTACTATACACTAGTACGCGGTGACCAGAAGAATAATAATTTAACTAGGCAATGGAGGCAGAAATAACCGGGTACTGGTATAAAATATGTTATCCGCATGGAGATGGGATGATGGATTCGATGAGGGAAATGTAAAAGTTTTGTTTTATGAACTTTAAATCAGGAAGGCCAAACTTTGGATTGAAAAATAAAATAAATTTATGCCTCATGCGATTGCCAGGGAGGGGGAAATAAAGAAAGCGAGCCAGCAAAGAATCTAAAAAGGAAGCCACATCTTTTTGTGCAGAGACTTGAACAGATAAAGCGTTGTCCTCCTGCCTTTGATTTTGAGAGAGAGAGAGAGAAGACGAGTGCCCCGTCCAACTCTCTCCTGTAATTATAGATTGAGGGGCGGCCACGTCCGGCGAGGTGGGAGTCGCCGGAGGGATGACCGGTGGAGGATCGTCAGGGAGGATGCCCAACTTGAAAGAGAGAGAAAACAATAAGAAGAGGGAAAGATGCAGAAGAGCGATTGCTGCCAAGATCTATGCCGGCCTCAGAGCTCAGGGGAACTATAAGCTTCCCAAGCACTGTGACAACAACGAGGTCTTAAAGGCCCTCTGTACTGAAGCTGGTTGGATTGTTGAGGACGATGGGACTACGTATAGAAAGGTTCGCAATTCCTTCTCTTTCCCTTGTGAATTGTGATCTCGGCCGATTCGCTTTTAAAATTATTCCCTGAACTGCTTTCTCCGGTATCCCCGGATCTACATGTTGTTGTCTCTCTCTGTTTTTTCTCTCCCTTTTGACCTTTCCCTCCCGGAGTAGTTTTGCTGGACTGCGGAGTAATAGCGTCGAATGTTTCATTTCATTTGGAGTAAATAAAAAACGAGACCGTATTTAGGCGACTGAATTGATTGATTTCTGTGAAGGAGTTCTTGATTTCCCCATCGAACATGAAATTCATTTTGTGGGCTTTGATCCTGCAGCAAACATGATCTTGGTTATTTAGCACTTCACTCTAGTAAAACTAATCAGATAAGCATGCTAATTTCCCCAATAGAATCGACTCTTATGTGCTCTTTGGATTCATAGCATTGGCTATTACCTTTTAATTTTCAATTTTAGAGTTCTGAATTAAATGATGATGCTGTTTATGAAGCATGTTGTCCAACACATAATTTAAGATATTTACATTTCACACAGGGATGCAGGCCACCACAAATGAGAATAGAGGGACTTCAGCTAATATCAGTGCTTGTTCGTCCATACAGCCAAGTCCACAATCGTCGTCATTCCCAAGTCCTGTACCATCCTACCATGCTAGCCCGTCTTCCTCCTCCTTCCCTAGTCCCACTCGCATGGATGGAAACCCCTCTTCATTTCTGCTCCCATTGATTCGAAATATAGCTTCTATTCCTGCAAACCTTCCCCCTCTCAGGATATCTAACAGCGCTCCTGTGACCCCACCTCTTTCTTCTCCATCCTCCAGAAGTTCAAAGCGAAAATCAGATTTTGAGTCTCTCTCCAATGGCTCTCTTAAATCCTTCCGCAACCCAATTTTTGCTGCCTCCGCTCCATCAAGTCCTACTCGCCGTCACAATGTTGCAGCTTCTACTATACCAGAATGTGATGAGTCCGATGCTTCTACCGTGAACTCTGGTTGATGGGTTCATTTTCAGGCAGCAACTGGTGCTTCCGTTGCTCCTCCTTCGCCCACGTTTAATCTTATGAAACCGGTGGTTCAGCAAATTTCTCATCAGAATTCCTTAGATATGAATGGAGGCACACAAGCTGCAGAGAAGGGGCGAGGATCAGACTTTGAGTTTGAGAAGGGCAGAGTGAAACCGTGGGAGGGCGAGATAATAGTACAAGAGGTGGGAATGGATGATTTGGAGCTTACTCTAGGGTATGGAAAGGCGTAAAGTTAAGACCAAACTAAATATTGCTTTGAAATGTACAGTAGCCATGAAAGGTCCATGATCATTGATGTTATATATCCTCGAACCTAGCTGACCTGATTTCCTTATAGCTGATCATGAGAATATCCCTACTCTGCATTGTCAGGGGCAATTGGTTCCTATATGTTCCATTCTGTTTTCCTCGTATGTATAGTTCTCTATATATTTCAGTGCGAAGTGGTTCCCCTTCCTGAAATTTGGCTTCATTATGTGATGCCTTGGTAACTGATGAAGAGTTGTATTTGAGGCAATATTTTAGGACGCATGTGAAGTCTAAAATCTTGTCATGACCAGAATGGTAAAATGGAAAGTGATATTCTATGCCCATTGATGATCCTATCGTATTACTCTTTAATTTCAATTTGTAAGTGTTTGAGAATCCAAGACGAATGTTTGAAATCCATGTGCCAACTTGAAAGTGATTTTCATATCCAGTTGGTTTCGTTCAAGGACATCAGCAGTTCAGCACCCTTGACAGAGACGATGACTTGTCTATTTGTTTCTTTAAGTATTTGCTAACAATATATTATCTTCATTTTTTTTGTTTTAAATTTCTGGTAAGATTGATCTCAAGTTGGACAAACTATGCGCTGCTGACAACCGCAATGGATTTGTCTTTCGTTTAAGATTGTTATTTGAATTTGCGATCAAGTTTTTGGCCCTTCTTTCTGGAAAATTCAGAGTTGCTGGTCATAATTGTTTGACTAAAATTTGGTTGGTTAGGATCTTACATACAGAATGAACGACAACATTGAGATTTAATAAACAAAACTATGAAAAATAGACAGTTAGAAGTAAAGAGTAGTTTTTTCGTGAATCATAGCCAAATACGAGTGAGGACAAAAATAATGGAGAATAGATGATAAGTTGATTAAATAATAAAATACAGAGCAATAAGACCGGACGATAATTTTGCATGAGAGAATAATCTTTTAGAGGTGTGATTCTGTCCTGCTTTTTATGCCTCACCCCACATTCAGATGAGTTTGTTCTATTTTTCATGGATCTCAACTGGTTAAAGGGGGTAGCCCCTACAATTTGGGATCATGGCGTTAGAGGGAGTTAGGGAGCAAACTTTTGCAGAATGCATCAATGGTAGTCTGTATGTTACAATTTGGTATGTTGATATTCTTTCCATTAAACCTACCAACGTAGTCTCGCAAAGACTCTTGTTTCCCTGTTCAATCAGATAGAGCTCGTTTGTCTCCTTGAGCTTCTGATTGCTAAAAACTCTTGAACGAACAAGTCATTCAAGTCTATAAACGAACCTATTGAGTGGGTTGGTAGGTTGGTAAATCACCTCAATGCTTGTTCGACCAAGTTTGAACAAAAGCCTTTACACATACAAGCTTCTTGCATCTCTCATGGTATCTAAACAATTTGCATTCTTTATCGGTATAGTGTCATGTGCTCATCTATGTCCGACGAACCATCATAGAATCGTATGTTTGGGAACATAAACTTTTTGGGCATTTTGACCAGTGTAATATCATTAGTGAATGGAGAGCATCAAGCTGTTGGGAGTGCTTTCTTTATTAGTGATGGTACGTAGGGTAGGCGAAGTATCATTACTTCTAGCTCTTGGCACCTTCGCTTACATCCTTTGTCGTTTGACGCACCAAAGGTTGGTACGTCATCTTTGGTAGGTATGTTCGTCATATTCTATGTCTCACCATTAGACATTTGGTTGGATTGATAATGGTATTTTCGAGGCCACCGCTGCTACCCAGTATGATAAGATCATTGTAGGTACCTACGTCATGAGTTTCATAAGTATTATTACCAGTCGAAGTGTCAATAACTACTGACCCTGGTTGGTTCGTCAAGAGAGAACTTCCCAGAGGGGGCATGTGTGGGACATGTGAGGTTAGAATTCTCCTAGCAAGACGAGAAGTAGGGGTAACTCGTGAAGTGGGGGAAGTGACTTGTTCCTGCAGGTTCTATAACACCCCAAATCTAACACCTGAAAACTTGGCCAAAATATTTGAAATACCTCCAACATGGATGATCAATATCCAAATCATTAAATTGCATAATCATATCGAATAAGATTCATAATACAAAGTCAAAGTAAATTTCTAAAATATTTCAGAGTTAAATACAATGCCGAAATCCTATGGTCATAACAAATAAAAATAACATAACATAAGCTACAGGAGCACAAAAAAACCTTCAAAGTTCATTCCATAGGTGCCTTCCCTTGCTCCCCACTAGATTGTTCACTTGAAAAATGTTAAAATAGGATGAGATTTCATGTCTTAATAACTACTAAAAGTTTCTACCATACACAACCAAATTACATATGACCAAAAAGTAGGAGCTGATTACATATATATATTTGTATGTATCATAATTTCTCATACAAAATGCTTTTGCAAAAGTAATCATCATTTTGTCAATTTGTGAACTATACAATCATACAATATGCCATATGTAGCCTCCCTTATGTCATTGTCCACCCTTGTACTGCTGACTGGAGCCATAGGCTAACATATAGTCCAACAGAAGCTCATTCATTTGACTGGATGGTTCCAAACTCACCAAAACCTAAGATACACCCGGCCAAAGGTATAGAGCTTAAGTATGGATTATGACCCCTTCCTTAAAAAAATAACAACTAAGGAAGTGTCATATGTCCCATAACTCCAATGCAATCCCGGTCAGAGGAAAACATGGAAGATGGGCTTGACAAGTATCATCCACTGTGCACCAAGTGATGACATAAAGAAATCTGATTATTCAAATTCCTCTTTTCTCTAGCCCATCACAAATATAGCCGCCATGATAATTAAAATAAGATATACTAAAACAAGCTTCCATTTATATAAAATATCATCATTAAGTAAACCAAACATCTCATAAAACCTTAACAAACCAATCTGTCATTCTTGAAATTTGAAGGACTAAACTATCATCTTGAAATTCGGGACTAAACTATTATTTCAAAAATTCAGGACTAAACTGTAATTTTAGAAAATGGGGGGCAAAACCGTAATTTTTGCTAGGCACAACACTGTAATTTTCATGCAACAAAACTGTAATGTTCTTGACCACAAAACTGTAATATTCAGTTTTTATTTTAATAATATTATATTACATATACATATAATTCAGTGCATAAAAAAATATAATTTATGATCATGTACAATTTACAAGTATATGGAAGAATATTTAAAGTTACCTGTTACTCGCTAATTCCCAAATAATCACCAAAAAGCTACAATAAGGCTCCCAAAATAATTATCTTTATGCTTTCCTCCTCTACTTCTTTCTCTCTCCTCTCTATTTTCTCACACTCTTAATTGTTCTGCTTGAATACGTACCCTAAAGTGCGTATTTTATAGTGGTTGAAGAGGGGTAGTTCGGGTGAAATTGGGGGGAGTTGGGGTGAGCTTTATTACTCCCTCCCCCCTCAACTTTAGTGTGGTCGGCAAATTATGTATATATAATATAAACAAAATGGTTAATTAGTGAAATTGATAGGCTTTACCGACCATGTTTCTATTATGTCTTCTCTTTCAACAAAATGGTTAATTAGTCAATACGCTCCCCATGGTTAGTAGGTGCATCCGTTATGATGAATAATCAAAATGAACAGCAAAGAAATGAGTTTTTAAAGATATGATCTCATAAAACACATCTTTTTCTGATGCACTTTGATTGAAGAAAATGAGCCGAATGAACTTTTATTTTGATTCTTTTACTATCTCCGGTCCTATAGGGAGTAATTTTTATGAAATTTTTTTTAAAAGAAGCCATCGGCCACCTTTAAAAAGATTGTAGCAAGCATGAAGAGATAGAAATTAAAAAAACCATTGTTTGAGGGGAAAAAAATAGGAGTGAAACAAAAAGGAGTTCGGCATAAAAGGCCTAAAACAATTCAATGAAGTGTAAGCCCAAGGAAAAAAAAGCATTCTTGTACAAAGATCTTGCGGATAAAATATTGCTCACAACCCAAAACGCCCTATAAAGAAGCTCTCGATCGGGACTACCTTCTCATAAGCAGCTTATTGACATAGCCTTCATACTTCACTTCCATCCACAGAGATCATGCATAAGCCCCACGTAGCTCTGCTTTCGAGCCCGGGCCTTGGCCATCTCATCCCTGTGATTGAGCTTGGGAAGATCCTCGCCCTCCACTACAATTTCAAGGTCACCATCCTCGCCGTTACTTCCCAGACCTCCGAAGCCGAATCCCACGTTCTGAAATCAGCCATCACTTCCGTCAACTTCTGTGACTTCCTTGAGATCCCACCAGCAGACCTCTCCGGCCTCCTTGAGAACGAAGCCGCCATCGTGGAACGCCTCTGCGTTGTCATGCGTGAAACCAAGGACGCTGTTCGTTCTGCTATTTCTAACATGGCCCACTTACCTTCTGTTCTCATCGTTGATATCTTCGGCTCCGAATGTTTGTCCGTAGCACAAGAGTTCGGCATGCTCAAGTACATTTTTGTGGCTTCCAATGCTTGGTTTTTCTCCTTGCTTTTATACACTCCCATCCTGGATAAAAAGGTGCAAGGCCAGTTCGTGGACCAGAAAGAAGTGCTCGAAATCCCAGGTTGCAGTCCAGTTCGTCCGGAAGACGTGGTTGATCCCATGCTGGACCGAAACAACCGGCAATATCAAGAGTACGTCGGCGTGGGGATGGGGATGGTAAAAGGCGATGGGATATTGGTGAACACGTGGGAACAACTCCAACACAGGGACCTTCAATCACTGAGGGATGAGAATTTATTGGGTGGGATGCTAAAAGTTCCCGTCTATGCCATCGGACCCCTAGTGAGGGCACCGGAACCACCCACGAGTTCAACCGTAAAGTTGCTGGGATGGCTGGATCAGCAACCCAGTGAGTCAGTGGTTTATGTCTCGTTTGGCAGCGGTGGAACGCTGTCGTACGAGCAGACCGTGGAGGTGGCCTGTGGTCTGGAGTTAAGCCATTTGAGATTTGTGTGGGTGGTGCGTCCCCCAAACAGGGGACGCGCAGACTCGGCTTTCTTTAGCACCGGGGACGGCAGAGGCCGTGAGAATGATGACGTATCAAATTATTTGCCAGAAGGGTTCAAGGAGAGGACCCACAAAGTGGGGAAACTGGTCCCGCAGTGGGCTGCCCAGGCAACCATACTGAGGCACCCATCGGTGGGGGGATTCGTGTCGCATTGTGGTTGGAGCTCCGTTCTGGAGGGCATAACGAACGGCGTGCCGATGATATGTTGGCCGCTATACGCAGAGCAGAGGATGAACGCGACGCTGCTGGCGGAGGAATTGAAAGTTGGCGTGAAGCCGAAGGTGTTGCCGGCAAAGAAGGTGGTGGGAAGGGAGGAGATAGCGAGGATGTTAAGAAACATAATGGAGGGGAAGCCCAATCCCATAAGGGAGAGAGCGAGAGAGTTGAAGGAGAGTGCCGCCATGGCTATGAAGATTGGCGGCTCGTCCTTCACTGCCCTCGACGACGTCGGTAAACAGTACAACGGAAGCTTGCGCCATGTCCACAAACCGAAGTAGGCGCGCTTTTGTCTTTTTCTGTGGCCTCTGTTGGCGTCACCTTATACATTTGGGGTGTTATGTTTGATGTATAATGTATTTGCTTTCGTTTCGCTTAGGTTTTCATTTTAAAATAATATTTCGGCTTACTTGTTGAATTAGCTTACTCAATTAAATCTTTGACCGAATATTATTTAATATCATCTGATGTTGCGTCTCTTCTTCGTTGGCTTCCGATCCGCTGCATCAACTTTCAAGTGGCTGATCGTTACTGATCTCTGCGACTCTGCTTATCTTCTTTCCTTTTTTCGATGGAATGCTTATCTTCTTTCCTTGATAGACAATTTCTAATATGCCGGCGTGTTTATCTTCCTTCCAATATGTCTTGAACTCCGCACTAACACGTTGAATTAAAAATGTCATCCGGACAAACTTGTCATGATTTAACTGTTTAAATCGGTGGACAAATCAGTAATGTATTAATTAATTAAAAAATAATATCACATATAAGAAATAAAATAAATAAATGAAAACGCTTGATTTTCCTAAAATAGTCAATTCTTACATGGTGATATATAAAGGTTCAAGTGTTCAACCCATCAGGCCAATGCATAAAGAGTCGCATATCTTGATTAACCACGTACATTCCTAGGGAACATATAATATGTTTGGTGACAGTGCTATTCAGAGAAATCTTCTCATAACATGGGGTCAATTATAGATGGATGATTATTTTTCTAAGCTAAGGTGGAGTAATGAGGGAGACTGAAGCCAGCCAATCGTAAAAAGGGAGGGCCTAGCTACCATCCTATACAAGTGGAGGGGCCACATTCAATAATGCATTTTCTACATTGAAATCTCTACGTGTATCCTTCCTATGGATGATTGCTCCATGTTCATCCCCGTATACGTCTCCCTCAGAGCTCCCTCGCCCGACCGGCCACTTCATTCCAACCCACTTTCTTAGGCCTCACCTTCATAGCAGCAAACATAATTTGCTCATAAGGAGTCTCTAATTACTTACTATCTTATTACTCCGATCCTCCTGTCTTTTATATAACACACAATTTATTTTTTGTGGAAAATATTAAAAAAAAAAACTAAATAAATTAATTAATTATATCATATATCATGTATCAGTTAATTTTACATCAGTTCATATATAGGCTTAACAAATTAAAGTAATTAGATATATATAAAAAAAGGATAAATATTAATACTTTAAAGTAGTTTATTTACTTTCCTTAATCTTTCAAAAAAGTCAATAATATCTTATATTAAGTACTTGAGGAGGAGTATATATTATATACTCAACATTTAAAATATAAATAGATTGAATCTCATCCATCTAAGAAGCACCCCAGACTTGTATTTTAGTTGGACTATGGAGGAACGGCCTTTTTATTTTTATTTTTTATAGAAAAAAATAATCTCTTATAGAAGCAATCATGTTTGAGATACTATTAGATATCAATGTAAGCACATTTCTAACGAAAAATTCAAATATTAGCTGTGCCTGTTATATTGTGAGAAACTAACCCATTTTATTAGACTCAACCTCCATTGGTGAATCACAGAAACTTTCAGCTCGTTACAAAAACATAAACAAGATGGGCCTAGGCCCATGTGAATATTATGGATCGGTTAATCTCGCACAATGAGAGAACAATGGGCATGAACTGGACAGTATGAGTTATATCAGGGGGGGAAAAAAAAACTGGACAGTGTGAGACTCTGAGCCTAGTAACAATAATTTCTCCACGAAAGCCCCAAGAGTTGTTATCAAAGTTCTCTTGGATGCCAACTACATAAGATATTACTGCTACTACATAATATAATAGTAGCAGTAAGGTATCAAATGTATTTTCCGCACTGCATACATGTGCAGGCCAATTTTGATTTGTGTGAGGGAGACTGGTTTTCGTTTTCTTCTGCATAGATCAAAAGATAATATTTATTATACTTTTATTGTCATTATCTAGTGGTAATTACTTCTTAATACTTTTTATTCATTAAAAAAAGGGAATTTTTATTTTGCCAATAACTTTTTATGATATTCTTCTAAAGCTCCCTATGAGTCTTATAGTTTTACGAGTCAGTGTGTTTCTATTTGACCAGTTCAAAGATTAAAAATTCAAGTATTGTTGTGTTATGATGGATTGAAATATTAAAGCGGCATGGATTTATATTCCCATTGTTTGCGAGTTTATTCTATGCACGTGGATGAGAGTTTACGTGGGGGAAGGAATGAAGACGACTAAAATCAGCGGACCCTTTGAACAGAGCCCGCGAACAGTGACAGAAGAGAAATATCAAGTGGGAATAATTGACCGATCGATCAGTGACGTTATGTGGCTGAACAAAGTCCCCTCTTTATCTTTATATGCTTCATTTGACCGAAAAAAAAAAAAATCTTTATATACTTCTTACCTGCTACTCTTTAAAATTTTCATACAAGAGAGAAATCCTGACTGTCGGTATTAATATAATCTGACCGTTTACTTTTTTTTTAAATATATATATATATATATAAAAATCCTAAATGGTCTTCAAATTCATTCCGAAGGAGCGATCACTCCCTAGATTTGTCGAATCGCATCGCGCCACCTCGTTTTGCTGGTGCTGTTGTTGTCGCTCACGGCGTCTGGTGGCGAGAACCCAAGCCAGAAATCTGATCACTCTCCAAATTTCTCGAACCGCTTCCACCTCTATCGGTGACACCTCCTCGAGCTGCTGGCGCAAAGACCCGACACCGTGCGTTATCAATCCGTTTATATCCACTGATCCTTCGTTCTCTGTAATCAATGGATTTTAGCTCCTTGTTTATCCATTCGCTGGAAATCACGCTGATCCCTCTTAAGTTGTTTACTTCTGAAATTAATCTTCTTGACATTGATTGTAGGTGGAGATGGTTGCTGACTTGCTGTCCTGTGAAAAAGAGCAATTTCCATGTTTTCAAAAAAGTTCTTCTATGCACTCTCAAGCTCCAAAAGAAATGTGTAACAAGCTGTGCAAAGTTGGTACATTCAAAAAAATAGGCATTGAAAAAGTCTAATGTTTATTTTAGTTATTAAAAAAAAAATCCACCAAAAGAGTCCAATGTATGTTTTAGTTCCCTATAGGAATCAAAAGATGTAATATGTGAGAATTGTATCATGACATGTAATGCGATATTTGTAAATGAAAATGTTGAAATAAATCAAATGTTAACACTTTTCACAATGTCTCTTTTTTATCTTTCTTTTCAACACCTTGAGAATTGCTTGTGTTGAGATATATTGCTTCAAGTGACGAGAAGTCACTTTCTTCATTTGCCTACACTTGTAAATATCAATGAATATGACCTGAGGATATCATAGCCATATGAAATATAAGTAGTGATAAATTTATCAATTCATATCATTAATAAGCTTGTAAATGACAACGGCTGAGATGTAGATGGTGACAGAGGCGGAATCCAGGGGGCTAGGGGTGGCCCCCGCCTCCCTAAAATTACAGAGTTGGACCCAAAATTTTTAGAAATTATGCTTCAGCCTCATGAAAGTTTAAATACTTTCACTTAAGTCCCTATTAAAAAGTCTTATAGAGGGACTAAATTGAACATATTGAAATATTTATAAGGCTAAATCATATTTTTCTAAAATTTTGGGTCTAATTCTGTAATTTTCACCCCCTAATTTTAAAATACTGAATCCACTGAGTTTTATTCTGTAATTTACGCCCCCCTGATTTCCATTCCTGGATCCGCCCCTGGATGCTGAGAAAGCATATTGTGTTTGTGCAGGTTCTATAGGATGAGCATGTTGTATTTCTACATCCTTTTTTGTGTTCACCTTTCTTCTCTTATTAGATGGCAGAGCCTCTTAAACAACCTACACAAAATAAATACAATATTAATAGATCGCTTCTATGTTTCATATAAATATAAATGAAATCAAGACTCAATATATGTTTCTCTGGAGCAACTTTTCTGCGTTTGCTTAAATTCCTTTCCCTCCAACCTTTGTAGCGTTGCTTTCTTTTTCTTCCTTCTCTCTTTTTAAATCCCTTAGGCACATTTTTTAATTCTATGGCTGGTGCTACACTTGGCTCAACAATATCTTCTTCATTATCATCAGGAATATTATTTTTTGTTTCGTTGATTCCCCATGAAGATGCTCATATCCTTCACGACTCTTAGCAGCTTTTCTTGCCAATCTTAACAATTTATGCACTAAATCTCTATATCAAAAAATTTCATGTGTGTCAGGCTTAAAATCAATTCTCCACTCTAGGGTTGATAAAAAAACCCGATGTCTGGGTTGCCTGACCCGGTCAGATTTTAAAAAAAATGGTCCGAGGCAACTTAACCGGACCAGACCAGACTGGCATGTTCGGGCTGGACCGGACCTCGGGCCAGGTGATAAAATCCCTTGGGCTGGTCCAGTCTGGCCTGACTTATTATTATTATTATTATTTAATTTTTTTTTAATTAAAAAATCACCAGTTACTTGCTCAGTTAGGTTTACTGGTTTAGTACTTTACTAAGAATTCCAATCAGCCAGAAGAGAAGACGAGGGTTTCTAGCTGTTATCAGTTGCTTGTGAGAACCATCCCTGCGCCATTTTTTGCATCTTCGTTTCGATTCTTGCTTTCACGGCACCCAAACCTCGATTCAGAGTCAGAGTCGACGCCGTCTCCACTCTCGTACCCGACGGTCGACGGTCGGAGTCAGAGTCTCAAACACTCAAAGTCGTCACTCCGTCTCCACTCTCGGCTCTCCACCGTAGATCCGCACTCCGTCTCCACTCTCCACCTTAGGCTCAGGCTCTCGGCACTCCGTCTCAACTCCTCTGCTTCGGCTCTTCCAGATCCAGGAGTATTGATTCCTTTCACTTTTCCCTCTTTTGTGTCGTAGTACTGTTTTTGCTTATCAGGAGAGCAATGTGGCGCACTAGTATAAACTCCCAAGGAATTTTTGATTTCTATAGTTGATTAGATTGCATTATTAGATTTTTTCCCCCTTAATTGCATTTTGTGACGGTGAAGTTAAAGCAAGTAGAGATTATTTGCCTGTTGCATTTTGCGTTTTGCTTCTTTGACTGAGAAATCTGTTGAGCAGATAGATGTTCTTGACTATGGGCTTATTAGGTTTGTTATGAATTTATGATTGGGTTTTAATGTTTTATAATGTGTTTTTCCTTATTATAGGTATTATTATGGGCTTATTAGGTTCAATTTAAACCTTCAGGGTTCGGGTGAAACCTTATCGAGCTGAAATATTGCCTCTCAAAAAAGGCAAAAAAAAAAATCCCAAACAAGTCCTGGACTGCCCGGATCGGTCCAACCCGAGCTCGGGCTCGTCGGGGCTTGGACCGCACTGGGCTGAAATGTCCGATCCAAGGACCTACCCGGACCGAGACCTCGGGTTGGGACCAGACCTCGGGTTGGGACCAAACCCGGTCGGGTCCGGTCCATGATCAACCCTACTCCACTCCCCCTCTTCCTCAATCATATGGGTAGTATATACAAATAAAGGCTCTTTCTCATCATGTTCAATTAACTTCACGGTAAATTGGAGATCCCATTGTTATTGAAACATGTCAAAGGCACCTGGGGTATAAGTTTTTGAAAATTGGCGTAATATTGGTGAACCTGGATTTACCATCCTAGGTATTTTGTGCGTAGAATCAAACTCCAACTTCAATTCGTTGTCTCGTTTCTCTAAAACAACTTTGTCAAAAGTGGTGAAAAATTCGTTATGTCTAAATTTGGTGACATACATTGCTTCACATCAGCGTTTATACTTTTAGCGAGTTGTGCGCTCCTCATTCTTAATATGCGAGAAGTCATCACATAACACTAAGCCCATTTCTCCTTAATATCATACATAGATTAGAACCACCTATTTTCATGAACATCATAAGAAGATAATAATTGGCTCCAAGCTTCTTCAAACTTGTCAACTTATGTAATTTTAGACATGCATTTGCAAAGATCAATAAAAAAATACGACTCACCTTTTATCAAGTTTTCAAGGTGCTTAATACCATTTTATCTTAGGGTTAAGTACCATTTTTGTCCCCGAAGTACACGCCCAGGAGCAATTTTTCTCCTGAAGTTTTCGATAGAGTAATGTTACCCCTAAAGTATCAAAACGTAGCAATGTTGCCCTCCCCATTAACATCGTTAATTTTGACTGAAATTGCTTACTAGGAAGCCACCTGTACTCTTATTTTCCATCTTATCTTCCCATGTCATCCTCTCCCTCCCACTCCGCCTTCCCTTCTTTCCTCCATCCGTCTCTCTCTCCCTCTTCCGCCCTTTCCTTCCTCATCCCCCCTCTCTCACTCTCCCTTTTCAGCTTGCCCCCAAGGAAGGTGGTCGGCGAACGCGAGATCGGAGATCGGGGGCGAGATTGGAGATCGAAGATCGGTGAAGGCGAGATCGTGAAATGGGAAAAGGGATTTTTGGGTTTGGAGATCGGGATTTTTGGATTTTTGGGTTTGGAAAACGGGGCCGCACTCCAGTTAACTGGCGAACTGGAAGACGAATCGGGGGTCGGTTCGGGTTTGGACCACCAGTGGAGCCGGCCGATGGCTTCAGTGGTTTCCCGAGGTGGATACAAAAGCACGAAGGCTGATGGGGTCACCGAAAAAATGATGAAGAGAGTTGCAGTCTAGGTGAAAGCCAGCCGCGAAGGTGGTGGATTCCTAGCGTAGAGTTACCGGTTGAAGAACAGAGACGGGTTCTTTTGATTCCTATATTGTTGATTTATCGATATCTATGTCTTTTTTCTTGCTATTGATCTCCATCGTTTACATTTTTTTGGTCAATCATCCTTTAAAATTGGATTGCTATGAATCATGATGTTGAAATCATGCCATTTCACTTCATTTTTTGGGTTTTGGGCAAAAAGCCCCCTCTTGTGTAGCAATCAATTGCTTAGATCTGATCTCTTCCTCAACCGCAACTCTTCCAACTCCTCCCCCATCTCCACCTGCTCCCATCGCCTTTGCCTCCTCTGTCCCCATCTTCCTATGAATCATCACCATCTTCAAACTTCAGAAGGATCTAATTCTTTGTTTTATCTTATGTAATCACTAAAAGCATAAAAAATTATGATCGATGCTGCCTTCAATTTAAATCATCAATGGTTCTTCAAAAATCTTAAGCCTTTCATTCGGTTAAGATCTCTTTCTTCAATGGTTTACAAAACATGATTTTTGTTTGTGTTAATCGATCATAATCTGTGAATTTGGTGGGTTTTGAAATTTTATTGTAAATTTACGTTTTGAAATTTTATTCTATGAGAATGAAGGAACCGATAAAAGTGTTTTTTTAGTTCGCCTTTGAAATCTGAATTCACCAAAGTTGAAGAGAGTGATGATGTTTTTTTCTCTAGTGATGATCTTTGAAATCGACTTCACCGTATGAGGATGAAACAAGGTTGTTGTTTTTTTAATGTTTGGTCCGTCCAAAGAGGGAGGAAAGAAGGGGACGATAGGTGGATAGGAGGGAGTCGGTAGAAGAATTAGGTGGCGATGATGTGGCGATTTTCTACCATGGAAGTGTGTGATGTGTCAAAATTAACGCTGTTAATGGGGAGGGCAACATTGCTACGTTTTGATACTTTAGGGGTAACATTGCTCCGTCGAAAACTTAAGGGGCAAAATTGCTCCTAAGCGCGTACTTCAGGGGCAAAAATGGTACTTAACCCTTTATTTTAAGTGCCAAGTACACAACAATGCTTTGTATCCGAAAGAACTTCACTTAAAGCTCTTGCCATAGCTTGATACAATTTTAGGCCTCTTCTTCATATGAGCATCCAAAAAAGTTTCGAACACTCACTTGAAGGACTCAATAGTCTCATCAAACATTAATGATGCTCTAAAAATAACCGCACTTTTATGATTATTAAAGCCTGAAAAAATTGCATGGGGTTGATTACCACTATTTGTACCATATGTCGTATCTAAAGCTACAACCTTACCAAAATGTGCATAATCTATTAACATTCTAGCATCTGCCCAAAATACATTGGTAATATGTTCTTCTGTGTCCACCTGGTATTTGTAATAAAATGCAGGATTTGTAGCAAGTTGCTGCTGAAAATATTCAAATAAGCGCCTCACCTCTCCACACATCAAACTTTTTTTTTTTTTTAAAAAAAAAAAAAACTAAAGGTAGTTTTGCAAATCTATACGAGTATTTTACCTCCAGTATATGTACTCATCAAGTCAAATGTAGCCTTTTGTTGGAGCCCAGACTTCCATGCAAGGTCTATTTCATAGGCATCAACTTCTGATAAATTTCTTTTGGATACCAACAAGTGCATTGTATCTTGGGTGTAGAGGGAGTGATTGTGTTCTTAATTAAATCTAGTGATTTTGAACTTCTGACTAACACAAAAAACCACCATTAGTGCCTTATAGTTGGTCCTTGTTTCACCTTACTGGCTAGAAGATTTTCTCTCTCCTTTTTCTTCATCTTTCAAACCCTCCTTGCAACATACATACCTGTATGTTATAATTCCATCAGCTTTTCAAATCCAGGTTTTTATATTTTGTTGTCAATATAGCACTTCCAGTTGTCAATATAGCTTTTTCTGTTGTGAATTACCTATGTGCGCTTAGGGGCCTGAGTTTGAAACAAAATCCAGGTTTTTAAATTTTGTTGTGGATATAGCACTGTCTGTTGTGAATCTAGCTTTTTAAGTTGTGAATGGCCTATGTACGCTTAGGGACTTGAGTTTGAAACAAAATCCATGTTTTTAAATTTTGTTGTGAATATAGCACTTCCGGTTGTGAACCTAGCTTTTTCGGTTGTGAATGACCAGGTTTTTAAATTTTGTTGTAAATATAGCACTTCCTGTTGTTAATACAACTAATATCAAAAAAGTCTCTAGGAACTTTTTTTATGTATGATTTTGGGTTGAGACCTTTTTTTTTTTTTAATCTTCTTTGGGACCTGAGTGATATTTTCCCAAAGAATTACTCCTCCTATTCTAAATCTAAGACCCGTTTATTTAATTTAGGGAGATTGAAAAAAATTAAATAAATCATTTAATTACAATATATATGTGAGATGATTTTTCTGAGATATACTTTTGTATATTTAGTAGCGGAAGGGGTATTGAGTATTTACATTGATATTAAGTTGTTATAAAAAAAAAAAAGGAAAATTATAATGAAGGATCTGGAGGAAAATATATTTATTGAGAAGGACCATAAAAATTGTAATTATTTAGAAGGACCAAATGCAAAATATATATAATATAAAATACTAAACTACCCCTAAGAAAATCTTTTTCATTCCCTTCCACACTCTATTTTTAAAACTAATACAAAATTCTAAATTTCACTAAATTAAATAATTTTTTTCTCAAGTTTCATTTTTCACAACTTGCATAAGATATTTTGGAAAAAAAATCACATATTCTTCAATTTTTTCAAAAGTATGATTTGTTAAAATAATAAAGTTTTAAATAAAAATATAATTATATGATTTTAATAAAACACAAAATTATTTTATAATTTAGTATATATGTTAGACCAAAGGTTTTTATATGATTTATTTTTATTTTAGAAGAAATTTATGTGTGTTAAAAAATTCATTTAATGTTAATAAAATTTAAAAAATCTATTATATCTTGAAAAATTGAAATGATATTTACATAAAAAAGTATTTAATTGATGTCAACATTGATACTTGATAATATATTTGTTAATTAGATAATCTATTGATTATATGAATATAGAACTTGTTCAAAAATAAAAATTAAAAAAAAAATATGAGTTTGAACCCTAGTTAATTAAAAATATATTGATTTTAAATGAGCCTGAAAAGGTGGAAAATAAAAAGTAAAAAAAGATACAATGACACTATATGTGAATAACGGGCGGTTTTACTTTTAATTTTAGTTATTTTTTAATTATGAATGCAGGAGATAATATAGGAAGTTTGATTGAAGGACAATTTAGTAATTTTAAATTTATATTATGATGTTTGGTCCTTCTAAGTAATTACAACTTTTATGGTTCTTCTCAATAAATATTTTTTCCTCCAGGTCCTTCATTATAATTTTCCCAAAAAAAAAATACTGATCATAAAACGTGGCGTTGATTGAGTATATATAATGGAAGTCTCTCGTCAGTTTTTGTCAATTTTCATGAAACGAGGGTTTAGACGGGGGGGAAAATTCCTCTATCAATTTCTCTCTTTGTTAAATTTCTTCATAATTGAATCAAATTTCAATGTTTAAAATTTAATATTTTGTTAATATTTTTATATAACATTAATGGAGTGACATTTGTGTCATTTGGATTTGGCTTCTATCTCTCTCTTTCTCTTTTCCCCGGTCTATTCCCATTCTTTATCTTCTTTATGAATATTAGATCAAAATTTAATATTTCATTTCTATCCTTGTTACACCTCCACCGGCCTCGCCCTTTCGGGTGGCGGGTTGAGGGAATTCCTTTTTAGAAATTACCTTTCCCTTACTATTAGTCCATTTAATGATAATTCAGAGTACGCGTAGTAGAGCACAGGACCGGTTTGAACAAACTGCGTACTGGTAAAAAGTAAAAGTCAACAAAAAAAGTAAAGTCCCCGGAGGGTTAGGGTACAGTCATCCGACAGTAAGTATCCAGATAATAAGTACAGACATCCAAAATGTAAAACACAAAACACGATAAGGCATCCCCTATCCTTCATCTCGCCTTGGCCATCACTACCTTTGCAAAAAGGCCTTTATCAATCAGGCACAATCCCCTGTGTCACCACAAGCTCCTGAGGTCCAATAGTGGCCCCCAGAGTAACCATCAATACTCATGCACTATATGTGATATGTGTATACATGCAACCACATGAATATGTAAACATGGATAAACATGCCAAACATGCCACAATATGCAAACAGACATACACACAACAACACGTCTTCGCACCGTTGGGTCGCCTTACCAAGGCGGACCTAATTACAGGAATCACCGGAATCATCAGCCCGTCTCCGTTGAGTCACCATGTAGGTCGACCTAAGCAGGCACCCTCGGCGCTAGGGACACATCACAAACATGATCAGTATGCATATTTGGCAAACAATACAAAAACACACATATAGCAAGCAAATACATACATCAAACACATAAAAGTCACGGAGTAAAGAGGTTATTACCCGGTGCGGTGGATACCGTTTTCACTACCTTTTTGCTCTGTGGCCCCTCTAAAAGTACCTTTTTGACCTAAAACATTAAAACACACCTTTTCAGTATTACAAAAATGCCCTTACATCATATTTTTGCTAAATCCGAGCCCCTCATAGAATTTCCAGAAATTCACTGTTTCTGTCCCAAATTCCTGGATTTTTAATAAATTCCAAAAAAATCATATTGACATGAGACCAGCTCCATCTGATCCGTTAATAAGTATATTTTCCAGTAAAAATATACCTAGGCCATAAAAGTACAAATATTTTGGCGTGTTTCTTGTTTTATCTCCTCTGGTCCAGATTCACGTCACTGTCTTAACTTCTTTTTCAACTATTTATTTCACATATTAAATATTATCAAAATCCAACATATTATATATGTAAACTCATGCCCCAGATGTCTAGTTTCTCCATAAAAAATTTCAGATCAAAAATACTTCATTTACCCCTTCAAAAATGCGTTAGAAGGGTCGCTGTCCAGATTCACTGAAGCTGGCAACAAGCCCTCTTATGGGGTTTTCGGCTTCGGTAACTTTAACCATAGCTATTCCCTATACAAAAACTCATTCCAGAGACTTTGAAGACCTTAAAAATGAAAAAATCCAACCCCAAAAACCATGCTTCTATCATTTGCACGAATTTTTCCTTTCATAAGAACGCAAAAGAAGAAGTTGTCGGCGTTGGCGAGATCGGAAGACCGGTGAATGAACTGGAAAGCTTGAGCTTAGATTCCTAACTATGGTGGCTGATGGATTTCTCTTGGATTCTCTGGAAATTTCATGGCTAAGGGTGAAAAATGAGGTCAAAACACCTTTTTAATAAAGGTGAATTTGATCCTATTGAATTAATTAACTAGTTTATTTGGTAGGGAGTAATTTGGATATGTAATTTTTGACTTAACCTCCAAGTTTTTCTAGAAAAGTCCAGGGGAGTCCAGCAGCTGCATGTGTCGAAATTTACTCTAAAATATCTAGATATTTACCTGCTTTTGGGGCAAATTACGCATTTGGCCCGAAACTTTCGAAAATTACGATTTTGGCCCAAAACTTTGTAATAATTACCAACTTTTCCCCACCTTTTTGTCTGCCCTTTTTGACTCATGGGACACCACTTTGGGCCCACACACATGCCCAAACCAAATTTTTACCTATTTATCCCTATTTTGCCCCTGTTCTCCAAATGTTTGTCCCGCTGTTTGACTTTCACACTGACTTTTCTTCCTTTTCCTTCAGGTAAATATTTTCAATGATTAAAGGGAGTGTGTGACGTCTAAGAGGCTCCACACATTGGGTCTCTGACATTTAATTCCTTTTTCCCTCACTTTTCCGGTCCAGATCCCGCTCTAGGATCGTGTGGGTCCCACCGGCCATCATAGTGGTTCCTTTTGCACTTTTCTTTATCTCTTCTAGAATTTTCCTTTTCAATAGACATCACTCTTCAAACTTCTTGGAGTGGCCTCACACTTGACCTACTCGGTCCATCAGAACCCCATTCGATCCCTGTCAGTCCCGTTTCTACTCGTCAATCGCCTGTGGACCCGCATTTCAAGTTTGGGCTTGAGTATGACTTAAATCACCTGGTTTTATCTTCTTTCTCATGGGGGACAAAATTCAGCATTAAAAGGACAAGGAATCGACCATTTTGCCCTTGCTTCTCCTATTTTCCTCTAAAACACAGAGGATCCTCATCTGTCCGTCTGGAAATGTCACACTTCCCGAACCAGGGGTAGTCTGCTAATTTAGGCTTATTCTCAATCCTCAAGGTTCAAAATTCAGGATATTACAATCCTTCTCTCCATTTCCTTCCCATCTTTCTCTCTTCGGAAAAGAAATATTAATAATATTAAATGTAAACTATTAGATCTTAATTCAAGGATCATAAAAGGAATAATGGAAAGAAAAGGAGAGAACATGTCCGTGTGACCGTGTGATTTAGCTCCAATTGTGTTCAATTTTAGTGCACGTAAATACGTAATATATATATACATATATATATATATACATACATATATATATATATGTATGTATAGTAGTCTGTTATTTCTCCGCTGTCTTTCTAAAATATCGTCTCACAGAGTCAGTGCCGTTCACGCGCTTTGACTGCTCCTGCGTCGTATTTGTACGTCCCATCCCAAGCCATTTATCAATCACTTTCTCCAAATTTAACTTGAGTGTATCTTAGGTCCCGTTTGGTACCCATACTTCATTTTGATGGATTTGGAAATATAAATGAAAAGAGAAACGAATATAACGATAGGGTTTAAAAGCGTTCTTCCCATTTCAAGAAAATGAGACAACATTTTTGTACAAAAATACCAAAATGCCCTCCCTAGAAAACCAATATTCACCGTCATCAAAAAATACCGAGTAACCGTAGTCTTCTTCATATGCAAAAACCACCATATATCCACCAGCACTAGAGATTACTGCCGCCCTCGTCCATTGCTAGAAATCACAACCGAACATAAGGATATGCTACATCTCTACCATTGTCTATGGCCAGAGATTACACCCACCTTGGATGATAGATTCAACCAAGAAATTTTGCAGGAACGTTACTGCCAAACAAGGATAGAAAAATACATCGATGAAGAGGAGAAACCCTTACCCAAATGATGAACCATAAGATATGATTTCCACAAGTGGAACTATAAGTCGAGATAGGTTCGAAGATGATTAACTAGAAAGCTTCACCGTAAAAAGACGCGCACATCGACAGTGGCCTTGAAGATTGCCTGCAATAGGGAAGAAGAACAAGATGATGCACTTTGAGCTCGGAACACGAGTATGATTTGAGAAGGGGTTTGTTGGAAGTCGCTGTCGCCTCCGTCAGGTTGAGTCGTTGAGGGTACCGATGATGCAGTGACGTAGGGTACGGTTTGTTGGAGAAGATGGAAAATGAGAAGGGTAAAGGAAGAATTTATGGCATTTTTCATAATTCCATTCATTTTTTTTTTTTTTTTTTTTTTTTTTTTTTTTTTTTATGGAACCCAATTCCATCAACTGCCTTTCACATGAAACCCAATTCCATGGCCTTCTCATTGTACCAAACAAACTTTATTATTATGAAAATGACCTCCATTCTTTATTATGAAAATGACCTCCATTCCAACGTCCATTACTTGCGGAAGTGGATTTCCTATCTATCCAAAGGACAGGCAGGGGAGAGCTCGTCCCCTTAGACTGTTCAGATCTGATCTGGACGTTCTAGATCTTATTTTTTTTACTTTCTATTTTTTAAAAAAAAATTATTTTAATGATTTAATCTAAAATAAAGATAATCTCTCGTCTAACATTTTTTCAAAAAATGATTTTTTTATTCAAAAAATAACAGTTTTAAAAAATAAAATCTGAACTGTCTAGATCGCATTTGAACAGCTCAGATGAGGCCAAACTCTAGGATAGGTACCAAAACCGGTTCCCACTACTTGCTCCAATTCGAACGTACTAAATGGGGCATTATTCACTCCGTCGCCATTTTTCAATAGTTTGGTCCCACCGGTTTTGTATCTAATCTCTTGTTTCCAATTTGCATCTGATCCATCCCCATAGCTTTGAAGATACTTATCTTACTTTTCAGAACATTGACTCATTCAATAATCTTCTTCTTGTTTTTTCTTTTTCCTTAAAAATAATTTATAACATTTGAAAATAGTACTGATCTTCCCTCATTTTTATTCTGCAAAATTAACTGTAAGTCGTCATCCATAGACTCATGGAAGCAATATCTATGTTCTTGTCATAATACTGAAACACATTTCTCAAGTGCCACACACTTCTATACAAAAACTAGAGTAAAACACTTTCAACTAATTTACATGAATCAAATAACAATGATTAACTCATTAAATCTATATTAAGCTAATAATATACCCTTATTAATAAGGTTTTGGGGAGTAGAGAAAAATACCAAAAACCACATTTCACATTAATTACGTGAAATTAATAAGCATCATCAATGAGTTCAAGTCACTCATATTAAGGATTAATGAACCCTTCTACAAAGCGCCTAATACAAATATATAAGAGGAGTAGTAAATTCCCACAAAGTTCAGCGTAGCTAATTCATTATTCTCCTCATCCATTCATTTTGAGATAGGGGAAGAAGGACGACAAAGAAAAGATAGGTGGTGCCCCACATGCATGATATTTTAGTGTTTTTATTTTTATTTTTATTTTTTTAGTTACCCATAGAGGGATTTATAAATATGAATATAATACTCCTATATTCCCAAAAGTCAAGTGAATTCAGCCCGAGAGCTTCCCTCCAGCTGGAACTACTCAACATATAACTCTCATACCTCTGTGTGGAGAACTGGAGATCATCATGCATAAGCCCCACGCAGCTCTGCTTTCCAGCCCGGGCCTTGGCCATCTCATCCCTACGATTGAGCTTGGGAAGATCCTCGCCCTCCACTACAATTTCAAGGTCACCATCCTCGCCGTTACTTCCCAGACCTCCGATGCCGAATCCCACGTTCTGAAATCAGCCATCTCTTCCGTCAACTTCTGTGACTTCCTCGAGATCCCACCCGCAGACCTCTCCGGCCTCCTTGAGAACGAAGCTGCCATCGTGGAACGCCTCTGCGTGGTCATGCGTGAAACCAAGGTCGCTGTTCGTTCTGCTATTTCTAACATGGCCCACCTACCTTCTGTTCTCATCGTTGATATCTTCAGCACCGAATGTTTGTCCGTAGCACAAGAGTTCGGCATGCTCAAGTACATTTACGTGGCTTCCAATGCTTGGTTTTTCTCCTTGGTTTTATACACTCCCATCCTGGATAAAAAGGTGCAAGGCCAGTTCGTGGACCAGAAAGAAGCGCTCGAAATCCCAGGTTGCAGTCCAGTTCGTCCGGAAGACGTGGTTGATCCCATGCTGGACCGCAACAACCGGCAATATCAAGAGTACGTCGGCATGGGGACGGGGATGGTAAAAGGCGATGGGATATTGGTGAACACGTGGGAACAACTCCAACACAGGGACCTTCAATCACTGAGGGATGAGAATTTATTGGGTGGGATGCTAAAAGTTCCCGTGTATGCCATCGGACCCCTGGTGAGGGCACCTGAACCACCCACAAGTTCAACCGTGGAGTTGCTGGGATGGCTGGATCGGCAACCCAGTGAGTCAGTGGTTTATGTCTCGTTTGGAAGCGGTGGAACGCTGTCGTACGAGCAGACCGTGGAGGTGGCCTGTGGTCTGGAGTTAAGCCATTTGAGATTTGTGTGGGTGGTGCGTCCCCCAAACAGGGGACGCGCAGACTCGGCTTTCTTTAGCACCGGGGACGGCAGAGGCCGTGAGAATGATGACTTATCAAATTATTTGCCAGAAGGGTTCAAAGAGAGGACCCACAAAGTGGGGAAACTGGTCCTACAGTGGGCTGCCCAGGCAACCATACTGAGGCACCCATCGGTGGGGGGATTCGTGTCGCATTGTGGTTGGAGCTCCGTTCTGGAGAGCATAACGAACGGCGTGCCGATGATATGTTGGCCGCTATACGCAGAGCAGAGGATGAACGCGACGCTGCTGGCGGAGGAATTGAAAGTGGGGGTGAAGCCGAAGGTGTTGCCGGCAAAGAAGGTGGTGGGAAGGGAGGAGATAGCGAGGATGTTGAGAGACATAATGGAGGGGAAGCCCAATCCCATAAGGGAGAGAGCGAGAGAGCTGAAGGAGAGTGCCGCTATGGCTATGAAGATTGGCGGCTCGTCCTTCACTGCCCTCGACGACGTGGCCAGGCAATGCAAGGCCAGCGTGCACCATCTCCTTGGGCCAAATTAGCGTTATTATCATGTTCTGAGGCCTTTATCGTCGTAATCCAGTGTGTTTATCTGTATGCTTTCGTTTCACTTGGGTCGTACGTTCTGATTTAATGCCAAGCATCACTTCAATAAATAATAAAAGAAAAAAATAGTACTCCCTTCTATCTTAATTATAGAAATATTTGACTGGAACTAGTAATAATATTGTCAGGTTCCGTTGACTCTTCTTCTTGCATGGCTTCATTTATCTGCTGGGCAGGGTCCACGTTGTGAGCTGGGCACTTCCCGCATCCATCGAACCGAACAAATCAAACTTTGATATTGGCATTTTCTTTTTAGCACCTGAATGTTTCTCGGAAAAGGCATCAATTTAAAGACAATAAAAGTAGCAACTACTCCTCTCAAATCACTTAAACCATATTTTACAGCCTGTCTTAATTATCAGATTGACTTTTTTTTTTCGTAAATTAAATAAATTATTTAATTATATGATATATTATATATCTTTAGATTATATATTAGTCTATTAGTTAAATCAATTAGTTTATACAAAAATTAAAAATAAAAATACTCTAAAGTAATTTAATTAATTTAATTCCTTCCTTAATCTTTTTAAAAAGTCAACTTGATCTTATAATTAATACTTAGAAATGAGTATAAGCTTAAAAAAACTTTATACTTTATTAACCTTTCCTTAAAATTTAACAACTTTTCAATTCTAATCCTATTTAATATATAATATATATACGAAGTGAAAATAAACTTACCTTAATAATAAATCATCTGTAAAATTTCACATACAAAATTTAATGATATGACATATAAATAAGATCAAGATAAATATTCTTTTTGTCTCATAAATAAGATAATAATTAAATCTGTTTTAAATTCAAAATATTTTTTAACTTATCCATAATAAATATAATGAGAGATAAAAATACAAGAAAGTTATATTGAAGCATCAATTAAGAAAATTTGATAAATAACTATGATGGGTACAAGTAACCATGGGCCAAATTTTCTTGTTGAAGTGATTTTTTTGGTTTCGGACTGAAGTGGAAAATTATTAGTATTAATACTCGCTCGATTTTCATTTATAAAATGATTTTTAGGGTACTTTTTTTTTATTAAATAAGATATTTAAAAAGCCAATAATTTATTGATAAAATTATCATGAAAAAATCTTCATTAATTATGGAATAATTTTAAATAAATACTTTTTTTTTTAAAATTTCATCTGTCCAAAAAGAGTTTTGTTGAATAAAAAATAAAATTTTAAATAGAAACGGTCTTATAATTAAACTGTGGGGAGTATGGGAAGAGCCCACTTAACATATGGGTCATGTTTGTTTTTGGGCAGAGTATTTTTTTTTTTTTTTATATATATAAAGGGCAGAGTATATATGGATCATGCTGTTCGGGTTATATGTATCCCACTTCACTATTTCCCAGTTTCAACGAGGAACATTAGAGCTATTAATGATAACAATAGCCAATGAGAGTTGGTATAGATGGTAAGGGATTCAGGACTAGGCCTAAATGGTCGTGGGTTCGATCCCCTCTGCCGTCGTTGGGACTCCTTTGGTAGGCGATCTCGTAAGTCCCCAGTAAGTCTCATAGAGCCGATCGTTCACGGCCTCTTGTGTGGGGCGATGTCGAACCCCTCCAAAACTTTTTTATATCAAAAAAAAAAATGATAACAATAAAGAGATAGAGAAGCAAAAGGACTAATACTGTTATGGCTCTTGTGCTCTCTGGAAAGAAGACTCAACAGGCTGCCTCATCTAGTGAGGAGGAAGATTTATTACGCAGAAGCTCTGAGAAGATCAGGAATGATGATTGTATTACTATCTTTTTTTTTTTTTTTTTTTTTTTTTGCTATGTGATTGTATTACTATTGATGATGAATGGCCTGCGATGGGAGTGAAGGGTAAAGAATCAATGGACAAATGGCCAGTCATTTGCAGATAAGCTACAAGGTATAAACAGACAGGAGAACACGGATAAAAATGTCTCTACTGAGAAAGATTTATCTGATGATTCTATTTTAGATGATGAATCCGCTGATCATGGGCCTCTATGCACTATCAAGGAGGATCCAAATAGAAATTTTCCTATTTTCTCCTTCTCTGGAAAAATGAGGAAACGACTTTACAAGACCTGGAATAGGGCTGTCATAGTGAAATTGTTAGGCAAGGATATTGGTTACAAGTTGCTACTATCTATTCTCCAATCCTTATGGGCCAAGAGAGGAACTATCAGTCTCATTAACATTGGCTATGGGTATTTTGTTGTCAAACTTACAAATAAGGAAGATTATCTTAATGCCTTGACTGGAGGACCCTGAATGATGTTTGACCATTATCTGAAGTCAGGCCCTGGGAACCACGGTTTCATCCTAGGAAAGCCACCATTAATAAGGTGGCGGTATGGGTTAGGATGCCTAATGTTTTGCTTGAGTATTATGACAAGGAAGCTCTAACCTGGATTGGAAATCGTATAGGGGACATTATTAAGATAGATATGAATACGTCTGGACATATCAAAGGTCATTATGCAAGAATTTGTGTTTTAGTGAATCTTGATAAGCAACTAATGTTAGGTTTTACTCTAGATGAAGAGGATTATTATCTGGAGTATGAAGGCCTACATTTACTCTGTACTAAATGTGGGGTTTATGGGCACACACCAGAGGAGTGTAAAGTAGGGGGAATTTCATAGAGTAAAGGGGAGACTCCTCAGAATGCAGGGGAAAATCATAGCGAGATTAAGGAAAAGAGCAAGGTACCTGGGGAGAACTACTCCACCGATCAAGGAGTTTGGAAGGTTGTTAATAAACCTAAACGCCAACGTAAAGGTGGGAAGGAGAAGCCATCGACGGAGCTCCGGCAGAATAGCAGCAGATCGAGATACGACGTGTTAGCCGAGAAGGACGACAGCGAAGTGGGAGGAGTCTCGAAAGGTGCTGTCACTGTCATGGCAAGTGATTCAGTAGCCAAGATCAATGAGGGACGTCACTCTACTGTTGCGCAAGGCTCGAGAGGGAAGAAAGGAGGGGGAAAGAAAAGATCTGGCAAGAATAAGATGACGGTGGGAGACAGCATAGAGCATGAAATTGGTAGACAGGAGTTGAGATTTGAGAAAAGGACTAGAGATATGTTGCAAATGGGGGAGAAAGAGAAGAAAACCTTGAGGATAATTGATGGCATTTCAAATGAAAATGAGGATAGAGAAGGTGCTCAGGTTTTGCAAAAAGAAGGTCAAACTATGGTGGACCCCATGATTGCTGACATACCTGAGGAGGAGATGTTCTCCTCCACGCCTTTTGATCTAGGTGAGCAGGGCCCTCTCTTGGGTCTTGAAGGGAAGGTTTGGGTTGAGACTTCTTTACCAAGCCCAAATGACGCAATGGAGGATGAGGCCTTAGATGCTGATATGAGTGGAACCGTGGTACTGGAGACGCAAGCCCAGAACGTTGATTAATTTTGGGCCTTTTTTCATTAAGTCCAATGGCCAAAATTCTTTTTTGGAATGCCAAGGGTGCGTGTGGTCGTCTGCTTCTCCAAAACCTCAGAGTTGTGTGTAACCATCCTCGTCCGAGCATGCTTATTCTCCCTGAGACTAAGAGTGAAGATGAATCTCATTTTTTCTGCCTTAGTAAGTTGGGTTTTGATGGCTTTGCTTTTGTGTCGAGTGTTGGGGGGTCGGGTGGTTTAGTAGCTATGTGGAAGAAGGCAGAAATTTGTATGTCGATGATCCGTAGCGATAGACAGTTTATGCATTTCCTTTGCTCCATCCCTGGTGAAGGTCCATTTAATTTATCTGCGGTGTATGCTATTCCCTGTGAGTACTTCAAGCAGGCTCTTTGGCAAGAACTTCTTGACTTCTCTTCTTCAATTTCTGGTGCGTGGGTAGTGGCGGGAGATTTTAATGATATTTTGTCACCTGATGAGAGGATGGGTGGAGCAGGTGTCAATTTCAACAGATTAGTTAAATTTTAGGATCATATCCAAAGCTGCCAGCGTATGGACATGGGCTTTTATGGCCCTAAATTCATCTGACGTAGTCCTCGATCAGTAAATTGTTCAAGACTTTATGAGAGGTTAGACAGGGCCCTAGTTAACTCTAATTTCTTGTCAGAGTTCTCTTTGGCCAGTGTTCAGGTTCTTCCCAGTACGAAATTCTCTGACCATAATCCTTTTGTGCTTCGGCTGTCGGATAATGAGGGCAGACAAGAGAGTCGTCCTTTTCACTTTGAGGCTATGTGGCTCAGACATGATAATTACAAGTCCTTCTTATCTGAGAACTGGATTGTTGATAACGATATTACCTCGTCCTTGTTTAGATTCCAAGATTCTTTGAAGGTTTGGAATAGATAGGTGTTTGGGTTAGTGAAGAGAGAGAAGCATCATATCTTATCTCGGCTTGGGGGTATTCAGAAGTCTCCATCTTACCCACATTCTGAATTCCTTTGCAGTTTGGAGATGGAGCTTCAAGAGGACCTGACCAGAATTTTAAAACTGGAAGAGATTAAATGGTTCCAGAAATCTCGAGCGGAATGGATCAATAATGGTGATAGGAATACCAGATATTATCATTTGAAGTCTAAAATGAGGAAGAGAAGGAATCGAATTGTGGCTTTGAAGGATAACCATGGTACCTGGATTGAAAATAAAAATGCTTTGAAGGAGCTAGTCTTACATTACGTTAAATCCTTATATTGATGTGTTAGTGATGAGTCTATTCCTCTTATGACAACTACTAGCTTTCCTGTCATTAGTCATGAACTTATTTCAGGATTTACTAAAATGCCTTCTGAGGAGGAAATTAGAAAGGCAATTTTTTCCATGGGTTCTTTTAAAGCGCCTAGAATTGATGGTTTTCCCCCTGTATTTTACAAGAACAATTGGGACATGGTGGGACCTTCTCTCTGCTCTTTTGTGAAAGGTGTCTTCCAGGGTGATGTATCGGTAAGGGACTCAAATGCAACACTTATTTCTCTTATCTCTAAGAGGGATGCCTTGGAATTGGTAAGCCATTTCAGACCCATTTCCTTGTGTACTGTGCACTATAAGTATGTTACTAAAATTATTACTAATCGCCTTAAGGGTGTGATGAATGATTTGATATCTCCTTTTCAAGCTAGCTTCATTAAAGGGAGGCATATACAAGATAATATTGTGATTGGCCAGGAGCTTCTTCATATTATGAGTAAAAGTCGTAGTAGGAAAGGGCTTATGGCTGTTAAAATTGACCTAGAGAAGGCCTATGAAAGAGTTAGTTGATCCTTTTTGAGACAAGTCCTTTTTGAAGTTGGTTTTGAATCGGATTTTATTAACCTTGTCATTTCTTGTGTCTCATTTGTTTCTTATAATGTGATTTGGAATGGTGCACAAATTGAGTTTTCCTTGCCTAGCCGAGGTCTTCGTCAAGGGGATCCTACCTCCCTTCTTCTCTTTGTTCTCTGTATGGACAAATTGTCTCACCTAATTTGTGATGCTATGGAGGAAGGCTCTTGGACACCTATTCATACTTCTAAATTTGGTCCGAAGGTGTCCCACTTGTTATTTGCAGATGGTTTGTTGTTATTTGGGATTGCCTCAGAAGCTCAGACCCTTTGTATGATGAATTGTCTTGATAAATTTATGAATGCTTTTTGAGGTAAGATCAGCAAAGAGAAATCCTCTATCTTTTTCTCTCCCTGTATTCCGGTGCAAACCAGGCAAAAAATCAAGGATTTAACCCGATTAAAGTGTCAAGTGAGATAGACAAGTATCTGGTGTTCCCACTTTCTAGAAGCAGGAAACAGAGGGAAGATTTTCAGTATATTGCTGATAGGGTTCGGGTTAAACTATCGGCCTAGAAGGCTAATTTCCTTTCAACTGCAGGTAGGATCACTCTCGCCAAGTCATTGTTAAGTACTATCCCTTTGTATCCTATGCAGGTTGCAAGTATCCCTTGTAGTATTTGCCAGGAGGTAGAGCGACTATAGAGGAACTTTATCTGGGGTCATGAAGGTACTTCTAGTCGTTTCCATCCTGTTGGGTGGTTACATATTACTAGGCCCAAGGAGTATGGTGGTCTAGGTTTCAGAAGACTCACTTCAGTTAATAGAGCTTGCAAGGCGCAATTAATTATGGGTGCTCAAGGCCTTTGGGCTGATATGTTCTAACAGGGATACATGCTGCGTGAGGACAATTCTCTCTTTGTAGCCAGGAAGGATGACTCTCGGATATGGAAATTTATTTGTGCCCAAACTGATGTTGTCAAGCTGGGTTCAAAATGGCAAATCAAAGATGGCCATTTGGTTAATTTCTTCCATGATAACTGGTTGATTGAAGGGCAGCCTTTAAAAGCTTGGTGCAATAGACAACTTTCTGAAGACGAAAAGAAATCCTCGGTTGCAGATTGGGTGACAAATGGAGTATGGGATTAGGGTAGGTTGGCGTCTATCCTAGACCCATTGATCATTAGTAGACTTGTTGCATGCTTACCACCGAGATCGGGATTGGGCAATGACTTCCTAGTTTGGGGAGCGACGAGTAGCGGCCAGTTTTCCCTCAAAAGTGTTTATTTTTTAATTGAAGAGAATCCTCCTCATCTGAGACATAAGCTTTTTAAGGTTATATGGAAGTGGAAAGGGGCGGAGCGAATTAAGGTGTTTATGTGGAAGCTATTTCTACAAAAGCTACCTGTGAATGCTTGGAGAGGCTGTTGGTCCCAAGCTTCATCTTTACGTGATTCGTGCCATTCAGAGGTAGAAGATTCTCTGCATATTATGAGAGAATGTGCTTATGCAAGACAGATGTGGTTGCAACTTATCAGCCCTAAGTATGTTTCTGCCTTCTTCGCTGCTCCTCTTAGAGAGTGGATGGCCTTGAACTTGAAAAATAGCTTAGGGTTGAATGTAGGATCTTGTTGGCCTCTAGTTTTTGGTGTGGCAGTCTGGAAATTATGGGAGTGGCGGAATGCGTTTTTATTTGATAGAGCCTTCGTGAAGCCTTCTAACCTTGTAGCTATGGTCTTGCATTCATGGAGGAATTATGCTTCGTCCCAACATGTTATCCCTGACGGTATTTTTCCGGACTTGCTTGATTCGCAACTTGAAAGGGGGAGATGGCAAAAGCCGATGGTAGGTTGGCACAAGATTAATGTTGATGGAGCTATGATGATTAATTCATCTATTTTTGGTTGCAGTGGCATTATAAGAGATAGTCATGGAGAATGGGTTCTTGGTTTTAATAAATATATTGGTGTGTGTAATGCTGATTCTGCTGAGGCTTGGGCGATTTTTGAGGGCCTTATGCTCGCATGGGAATTAGGCTTTAAAAGAATCATTTTAGAGTCCGACTCTCAAAGCCTCGTTGAAAGAATTCTTGATAAGAGCTTCCATTTGGGTGACTTACTGATGGAACGGATTAAGGAAATGAGGAATAGGGACTGAAAGGTTATTTTGCGCCATGTTCCCAGGGATATCAATAGGATTGCTGATGCCTTCGCAAAGATGGGTATTTCTAAATCTGCTATATTTAAGGATTGTCCCCTCCATTTGAGGATTTGGGTTGACCAAGAGTGTTGGGATTTATTTCCCCTGTGTTGTAATTTTCTTCTTATGTAATTTTGGCTTTTAGCTTTCTATAAGATCAAAAAAAAAAAAAAAAAAAAAAAGTTTCAACAAGGAATAACTTATCCCTCATTCTGATACCTGTTAGTCGATGTGAGGGCCTCATTGGTGGGCGATCTGTAAGTACCTCTGTAAACGCTCTTTGAGCCTGGAGGCATGCCCTGGCCTTGGTGGGGTACCGATGTCTACCCCCACCTAAAAAATTATTTATCAGAAAAAAAAACTTATCCCTCATTAATGCCACTGTAAAAATAATTTTTTTTTATCCTCTCTTATCAACTTTAACCATATCCGTCCCAACTGCTTTTATCTCTTAGTTAAATAGTTTCATAGACAACAAATCAATTTCTTTTTTCGATTTTCATATATATGTCATGAATTGTGATTTCATTCGTGATTTATTTGATTGTTAATTAAAAAAATGCAAAAGTATCTCTTATGTTAGACCTGCACATAGCACCTCACTTTCTGGTCCTTTACCCCCACAAAACAAGTTTCCCGGCCTTGTACACGACATCAAAATATATGTATATATCCATTTTCTGATTATTTAAGTATGTTCCCCATTTCATTCATAAATACTGGGTAGTGTTTAATATACAAATAATATATTAAGAGATGCTGCATACGAACTAATAACAACGGTTACCCTGACTTTTCAATAGGACTTAAATTGAAGAATAGGTGTAAAAGGTAAAATCACCATTATCCTCTAATTAATTAGAATGAGAGGTGTCGATATAGCGACAACTGATGCTATAATTAAAGGCTTCCAATGAATTTATTGGGAGGTAACCCCTCTTCTTCTTCCGTTCCCTCCTCTTCTCTTCATGAATATATAAGATCAGTTGAAATTTAGTTTTATACAAACTAGTATTATTTTTATTTCCTCCATTGCGTTATTGAATCTTTCATACCAAATTTATCAACCTGTATTTAATTAATTATTTTTTATGAATTAACATTTTAATAATTCTATAAAACATCAAATCTAAACCATTCATATGTTGATGTACTTTTAGAAGGAAAGCATGTTTCAAGAATATAAGTCACCAATTAATGCTATTTATTCTGTTTTGTGCTTTGTGATAAATACTCACTTTCCAATTTTATTCATTAATTATATCACCTCTCTCTCAAATAACATTCTCAATAGAATTAAACATATTTTCACAAGAAGATAAAAATAGAAAAAAAAATATTTTTAGGATATATTAAATAACTTAATTATTATTATTATTTTTGTTTCTCGTGATATTGGTTAAGTGATTGTGAATATTGAGGAGTGTTTCAAACATAGGGTCGCCATCAAAATTTGAATACTTTAAATTAAGGTTCTGAAAGCCAGATTAATCACTAAACCGGTCAGATATATATAAACTAAATCAGACCGGAATCAAATAAACAAGTGAGAAATTGATTTTTTTTCCCCAACCATTCTCCATTTTTCATGTTTAAAAACATAAAAAATAAAAAGTCACCGCCTCGGGGCTGAGAAGCAGTGCGTCAGGACTCAGATCCCAATTAATAAGTTATTAAGTCACGTGACCCACTAGTGATTGAACCAAATACTCCTACGACGCGATGCGTCTTTTGATTTGTTTTTTTCTCTCTCTCTCAATTTTCAAATTTTTAAAGATAGGGAAGTACGATTATCTTAACTCCTACGACGTGATGCCAGGATGGCCTAATGCTTCCTTGTCTTCATGAGTGTTCAGAGTAGTATTATTTTTTTTGGTCAACGTTCAGAGTAGTATTGAAACGTGTGTAAGCTGCAAATTGAAATTCAGAGTAGTATTTTCTTTTCAGTGTTCTACCCACTGGGTCTTCAAACTCCTTCCACTCTCTTGTTCTCTCGCATATTTTCATCTTGATTCTTTGTTTCTTCACAGTTTCATATCAGACTGGAGGATTGTAGGTCGTTCTTATCCCCTTGTGATCACGTTTAACTTTAGCTTTATCCGTTCCAACTGCTTTTATCTCTTACTTAAATAGTTTCATAGACAACAAACTCAATTTCTATTTTCTGTTTTCATATATATGTCATGAATTGTGATTTCATTCGTGATTTATTTTATTCTTCTCATGAATATATAAGATCAGTTGAAATTTAGTTTTATACAAGCTATTATTTTTATTTCCTCCATTGCGTTATTGAATCTTTCATACCAAATTTATCAATCTGTGTTTGATTTTATAAAAGATCAAATATGAATTATTTAAATGTTGATCTATTTAAAAATATTATTCAGAATATAAGTCACCTCTAATTTAATTAATATTTTTTTTTATTTTGTCTCCACGATTAATACTCACTTTTCAACTTTACCTACCTTTCTCTATAAAATAACATCATGAATACAATTAAACCCAAATTTAAAGAACAGTATAATGAAAAAAAAATTATATTTTAAAGACATATTAAATAACATAACTCTCATTTTCTTATCTGTCGTGATATAGTTGGAGTGTACAATGTGAATCGGACGAGTGTTCCAAAGACCCTGTGAATCGGACGAGTGTTCCCAAAGACAGGGTCGCCATCAAATATTGAATACTCCAAATGGCTAATCTTCCGAAAACAACCCTGCCGATGCAATTATACGCCTACACCACACCCTAGGGAAAACTCTAACTTTATCCATCCCAAACGGTATAAAATATAATAAGGGGTTCTTTATTCTCTCGAACACTTCTCGCCTCGCGGTTGGGGTGAAGTCATCCATCTGTACCATATTTAATTAACTATTATCAGTCCTGAGAAGCAACTTGGGTTGACTTGAGTTGTGAATGTTCAAAGTAAAGATATGAAGCCCATCATCATCCGTTACTTCTACCTGTATATATTAGCTTTGTAACTCAATACAGATATAAAAAAGTAAGAACAAGTAGCTTTTTGGTTTATAAACCAGTTGCGGCTGCGGTGCCTATCAGCTGTGTAACCCTACAAACATAACATGCAGATGGCAAATAAACCTCACGCAGCCCTTCTCGCTAGCCCTGGTGTGGGCCACCTTATTCCGGCGATCGAGCTCGCCATACGACTCCTCACTCATCACAACTTTCTCATCACCGTCTTCGTCGTAACCACCGACTCCTCCACCGCACGCTCTATAATCGGCCAACACACTTCAAACTTACCCTCCCTCAACGTCGTTATATTCCCTCCTATAGATGTCTCCGCCAAACTTGGTCCTAACCCTCCTCTAGAAGCCCGAATGGGCTTCACCATGATTCAGTCCCTCCCTCTTTTACGTTCTTCCGTCTTATCAATGAGCCCTCGCCCCACAGTTCTTATTGTGGACATCTTTGGTACCCTAGCATTTCCCATGGCGCGTGAGTTTGGGATGTTAACCTATGTGTTCGTCACTTGCAGCGCTTGGTTTACCGCGGCAACGACGTATCTGCCTGTCATCGACAAGGAAATGGAAGACAGGCACGTTAACCACCGCGAACCGCTCCAGATCCCGGGTTGCAAACCGGTTCCGTTTGAGGACTCGCTCGAAGCGATCTTGTGCCGGGGTGGGCCGATGTACGAGGGTTTTCTGAAGGCGGCCCAAGACATAATATCCGCCGATGGGATTCTGGTGAACACGTGGCATGGTCTAGAGCCCACTACGGTAAAGGCACTGATGGATGGAGAAATTTTAGGGGGGATTACAAAAGGTCCGGTGTATTGTGTAGGACCCTTGGTGAGAAGCACCGAGCCAAAAACCAAAGAGAAAAACGAGATCTTGCGGTGGCTTGATGATCAGCCAACGGGGTCGGTTATTTATGTGTCGTTTGGAAGCGGGGGAACACTGTCAGCGGCTCAAATGACGGAGCTGGCTTGGGGATTGGAGCTGAGCCGGCAGAGGTTTGTTTGGGTGGTGCGGCCTCCCAAGGAAGAAGATACGAGCGGCTCGTTTTTTGATGTTGTGAAGGGTAGCGAAGAGTGTATGGATTACTTGCCGGAGGGGTTTGCGAAGAGGAACCATGAGGTGGGGAGGGTGGTGCCCATGTGGGCCACACAGGCGGAGATATTGGGACACTCTTCGGTAGGGGGATTCGTAACTCACTGTGGCTGGAACTCGACGCTGGAGAGCGTGATGCATGGAGTGGCGATGGTGGCGTGGCCGCTGTATGCAGAGCAGAAGATGAATGCTTGCATGTTGTCGGCGGAGCTTGAGGTGGCGGTGAGGGTGAAAGGGCCGGAGGGAGCGGTGGTGCCGAGGGAGGAGATTAGGAAGGTGGTAAGGAGAGTAATGGCGGAGAAAGAAGGGAAGGCGATGAGGGGAAGAGTGAGGGAGCTAATGTTGAGTGGAGAGAAAGCGATTTCTCAGTTTGGGCCCTCTCACCTGGCACTATGTCGCATGACCACGGACTGTCTCAACCATCAAATGAATGGAAAAATCTACTAGCTGGTGCTCAGTAAGCATGCATCGCTATTTTGGGGCGGGGGGTGTTTATGTATTGCGTTATGGTATTTTTGGATTTTCGTCTAGTTTGTGTCTTTCTTTTCCTTCTAGGAGAATCTCTTTGCACGAGTTCTTATCAATCATCTTTTTGCGTGAGCAGTTTCTACCTGAGAGATGCTAGAATGTACTACAACTACCTTTGAAAAACCCAGTTTAATATGAATATGCTAAGCTTCAGGTTCATGATGACGTTGGCTTTTGGTGTGCTCTTGTAGCTGGATCCAGTTTCCATGCTCAGCGAAAAATAGGTAGAGGGCGCTTGTCCGCGCAGCGCATCGTTTGGTTAAAAGAATTTGATCTTGACCGTTTATGCGATTTAGATCTCAACCGTTCATTTATTTTTACCATTAAATCAGTATATATCACTCCTCTATCAGATCACTTTGTTTGATCTCTTCTCCGACCAAGCTTGGCGCCAAGTTTTGGAGAGAAAGGGAAAAGAGCTTCTGCTTCATACAATTGAAGATCGCACGCATTGCAAAGAAAATTTCAAATTGAAGAAAAAGGATATTCTTAATTTTTTCCCTCCTTCTACTTGTTTATTAGCATCTAGATATATATACGAGAATGCCAAAAAATTTGATAGAGATATAGAGAGAGAGATTTCGGATATATATATCAGAATACCTAAGTCTATGCGAAAACGAAAAAGACGCTGAAGTCTTTGGCCTGTGTGTATAAATAGATATAGAGAATGGCAAAAATTTCATACCGCTGTAGAGGGAGAGATTTGAGATATACTTGATTTAACTGAATTTTACAATATCAAGAATTTTGTAATATTTTAATGGCAACTGAATTTCATACAAATATAAAGAATGCCGTAAATATCAAGAATTTTGCAATAATTTTCAACTGAAATAGTGGAAGAGGGTGTTGCCATTAAAATAGGAGCAGATAAAATCACCATCAGATTTTTTATTTATTGAGGCAGGTTTTATGTGGATGTAGTTTTTTTTTTTTCAACTGAAATAGTGGAAGAGGTTGTTGTCAATATATTATTTTCCTTATTTGGGACCCAAATATCATTCTCCCTAAAAATATATCACTCAACTCCATTATTGTTTGAGTAAGTTGTTGGTCAAATTTTACTAGAGAAAAAGTTGTAGGTCATGTTTTTGCTTGAAGAGTGGTACATAGTATTTGAAAAATGTTCATGTTTTTCTAGATTTGGAATTCATATAAAAAGTGAAAATCCTTGTTTAACCATTTCTTATCATGAAATATTTTTTTAAGATGATATGTTTAACATTATAATATCTTTGTTTTTTTATAGGTACTAGATGATGGAAGATGAACTTAAACTCGAAATAGGAAAAGAGTTCGGAAACTTGGATGAAGCATGGAAATTTTGGAATGAGTATGGGAAGAAAATGGGGTTTGGAGTTAGAAAGTATAATGGAACAAAGAGTAAAAAAGATGGTTCAATTATTACATATAAATATGTATGTTGTAAAGAGGGTGTTCGAAAAAAAGACAAAAGAGAGACAACCTCTTCTAGATACCGGCCAGAGACACGAACCAAGTGTAAGGCGAATATGATTGTATCTCGTGTTGCTCAAAGTCAAAAGTTCAAAGTCTCCAAGTTTAATGAAGAACATAATCACCTTCTTCATACGAAGAAACAAAGCACTTGTTACCATCACGAGAAATTTAATGAAACGCAAGCTTGTGAAATAGATCTTGCGAGATGAATCGGGCTTGAACCCAAGAAAGCTTTTGAGTTGATGAGTACATATGCTGGGGGTCAAGAAAATCTTGGTTATACCATGGTGGATACAAAAAACTACTTGTTGAAAAAAGGTGAAGATATATAAAGTTTGGAGAGGTGGGATGTCTACTTGAATATTTTCAAAAACAAATTGCTGAGAATCCTTCATTTTATCACAAATACCAATTGGACATGGAACAACATATCACCAATGTGTTTTGGGCAGATGCTCGTATGGTACAAGACTATGCACATTTTGATGAGGTTGTATCACTGGACACAACATATAGCACAAATAAGAATCATCGACCCCTTGCATTGTTTTCTGGTTTTAACCATCATAGAAGTGTAGTCATTTTTGGGGCAGCTCTATTATATTATGAGACTATAGAGTCTTTCAAGTGGCTACTAGAAACTTTCTTAGATGCTCACACACAAAATAAGTCTCAGACTGTGTTTACTGACCAGGATCAAGCTATGACAAGAGCATTGAAAGAAGTGCTTCCTAATACAAGACATTGTTTGTGCACTTGGCATTTGTTGCAAAATGGCATTAAACACCTTGGGAACTTAATGAAAGATGGTTCATACTTTCTGACCGACTTCAAAAAATGCATGTTTGACTATGTTGAGGTAGATAAGTTTGAAGAAGCATGGGTTGAATTATTATCTTCTTATGATGTTCATGAAAATGGGTGGTTGAAATCCACTTATAACATTAAGGAGAAATGGGCCAGGTGCTATATGAAGGATGCTTTCACACTAGGTATGAGAAGCACACAAATTAGTGAAAGTGTGAATGCTGAGGTGAAGAGATGTACAAAGCCAAAATTAGACATTAAGCGATTCTTCGTGAGGTTTGACAAAGTTGTAGAAAAGAAGCGATACAAGGAAGTGCAACTTGAATATGAATCTCAACAAAAGATACCAAGGATGGTCAATCAAAGTGCACCTATCTTGCGTCAACTTGTGCAAGCTTATACCCCCACTGCCTTTGATATGTTCCAAGAACAATGGGACCTCCAATTCTCTGTAGAGTTAATTGAATGTGATGAGAAAGAGCAATTGTTTACATTTACAGCCCATATGATAGGTGAAAAGGGAGAATGGAAAATCAAGTTTAACCTCGATACACATAAAATTTGTTGCAGTTGTCGGAAGTTTGAGACTACAGGGATATTGTGTTGTCATGCATTGAGAGTATACGAGTCCAAAGGTATAAGAGTTATGCCTGAGCAATATATTCTCAAGCGATGGACCAAGGAGGCAAGGAATGGGGTTGTACATGATGTCAAAGGAAATGAGATATAAGTTGATCCTAGACTTGATATAACAAGAAGATACAGCATCTAATGACTAAAATGGTAAGACTAGAAACAAAGGTGGTAAGACTACCGAGAGATTTACTCGTGTTCTCACCGTATCATTGAGTTAGACAATGAGATTCCGAGATGATGATGAAAATGATACTTCGAATCGGTCATAGAGCCACAAAATATGCCAAAAGGATTCAAAAAAAGAGAAGGAAAATCAAGAAAGATTCGTTGGAAAGGTTGGGAAGAGAAAAATCGACAAATAAGAAGAAAAGTTATATCAAAGGTATTAAATTTTAATTTATATATAAGGAACAAAAGAAATGATTACTCATTTTATTTTTGTGTTAATTTCTTGTAGGACTCTCAAGAGGATTCATCATCTAAGAAGCCATGTAAGAAAAAGAAGAGGCTCCATTACAAAGAAAAAAAAAAAGAAGAGTTGATGAAATGAAAGATTTGCAAACTCAAGTTTCAACAATTTTATACTTAGAAGCTCCACCACAACCCACGCAAACACAAAATTCAACATCTTCATTCACATTTGCTCCATCGCAACAAATTTTTCCACCATCTACATCACAACCATTGTCATTTACAAGTTTATTGATGGTATGGATCAATAAATCGATTACTACTAAGTGTTATGTATGCATATCATACTTTGCTATTGCTGCCACTAATATTTGCAATTGTAGGCACAAGGTAGTGAAATTCCATCACTTGAAGCCATAGATCTCATGGCAAACTACACACAAGGTAATGAATAGAAAAAATGGATACACATAATTTGCAAAAAAATAGATTTTATTCCTTTCAGAAATGTCATACAATTTACTTCTGATATACATAATCAATCTCTATATATTCCAACCAGTTATAGACTTTACATGTTACAATCCTAACTAAATTCATAATTTTCCATCATACAGAAAAGTAAACTTCACATATTGGACTCCTTTTGAAGAACAGGGATAACATTGCACAAGCCAACTTTTGAATTTTGACTTTTGGGGAAAAGAAGACAACTTGTAGTTTTTGACTTTTTGCACAGCATTTCATTGGATAGGATGGTGCTTGCTTTGCTTCAATCCTCTACCTGGAACATACATGGAAATTGATATTAAGCAAATCAATTCTCATCCTTCATTATAAAACTTTTGGCCAATTTTCAGCTAGTGATGTAAAATCACAATGTCTTGTATTTATGAACTTTAAAGCAATGATGTCAAACTATATAATTTATACTTTCCTTTTCAACCATTGCTTCATATATAAATCACATTGATTTTTTAATCAAAAGAACTATGAAATTCTTATGTTTTATCATATGAATGCATCTCTATCCAGCAGGCATAAGGTTTAAACTAACAGAGTATCATTTATTCTCAATACGCATAAAGCAATAACTAGATATTCTAATTTCCCACACACAAGAGAAAGTCCAGAATCAGATTCCAAATCGTAAGAATCACCATATATAAAGACAGATGTCAAGAGGAATGCATGAGATATAATTTCCCTTTGACAGAATAATAACTTGACCGAGCCAAAACAATGTGTATCATCATCAAACTGATCAAAATGCAATCAGGTAGAGACCAGTGAACAACACAGCGTATTGTGCAGCCGTAGCTGATGGACAAACAGAATTAACGCAATCTGCAAGCCTTAATACTGGAACAGATGTAGAAACAGTCAATGTGCACATTCCCTGCAGGAAAGAACCTCATAAGCAATTAAAACATTTGAAGGAGAACTCTGTTTGCATTTAACTGAGTTACAATATTGCATTGAACTAACTCTGACCATATCAAAATCTATTGTAGTAGGAGAACCCTGTTTTGAAATCCCAAAAACAATTGTTGATATCAACTAATTATTGCTTTTACCACTAATATTTCTATCATTACACAGGAAGACCAACAATCATAAACTCCATTTTTGAAGTAAATAGTTATGTTTGTTGACAGATAATCCAACACAGTTAAGATAGGATTAAAATAACAAAAAGGCAAATGTTGTAACTATTCCTACCATTTCATGATTTTTCACTCAAAAGACATGCATGTTGTAAGCCAGGTAGTGTCTTTCTTACCAATACTACAGAAATGAAACACACAGAAAAATGAAAGAAATAGGACAAAATAATTTGCTACATTTAATAGTAATAGAGGATACAGATCGCTTTATTATTTCTTTAAATCTGTCTTAAACCAGTCAGCTCTATCTGATAGTTTGATAGCTTCTCTTTAAAAGCTATAGCATTAACAAGGCAGTTTATTTCACTTATGAGCAGATTATTCACCAATTACTCCCACTTAGGCACCTGAATGTTAATATATATTCTTTGTTAGACGCATCAGCTTTTTGGTCCTGGTTCGTGAAAATTTTTGATAGGTCCCTCCACTTCTTTGTCTTTTACTATTGGAATTGCCATCATAACTATCTGATCTCTCTCTTATTCTTAGGCCCGAGAATCAAATGGAGAGGGGCATGGATGAAACAATAAACATCGTTTAATTTGATGAACCAATTCCAGCTCAATTCAATGCTAGTAAACATTAAACGATACTACCAAATCGTTAACACAATCAAAACATAGACAATGCACAATTTCGAACACAGACATTCTACACTTGCAGCGAAAAATCAATTAAATCAAATACCCCAAATATTGTAGAAGCGTGAAAGCAAGACCTGTAATTACTCGACGGCGGACGGTCAACGTCACCATCTTCGTTTAGGTTAAGAAAGGCACCGAGCAAGAGAAGTTGCCATTTAATTTTGAAACGGTTAGATTCTTGGTGAGTCTGTAGAAGAGAGAAAAGGCGTGAGAAGTGATATGGTTTAATGAGGACAGTAAATGAACGGTTGAGATTAAAGAGGATGAAAGGCCAGGATCACTTATAGAAACTGAAACGGTGCGCTGCGCGGATGAGCGCCCTCTACCTATTTTTCGCTGAGCATGGAAACTAGATCCGCTCTTGTAAGGGAGATTTTAATTTTTAAGGGTAGAGAAGAAAAAGGATAAATGCCAAAAAAGGACCTCCAATTTTTCAAAATCCTAAATCAATAATTTCGTATTTGAATTTCTTATCCACTATGGTGAATCGTTTATCAATGGTAGGAAACAAAACTGACAAGTATTTTTATTTTGAAGGTCTGGCGGGGAGGAGCAAAAAAAATGGTCTGGAGGGAAATTATAAGCCTTACATTCTTACATAACTTCCACACCAAGCATGGGAGGGGTTCATATTAAATGCTATTCCCTCTAATAATTAGAGGGATTAGAAATTTTTTTTTAATTCTATTTATTTAGATTATATTGTATGCTGCATCTTAAAATTTTTTTTTTTACACCCAATATCTTAAATTAATTAATTTCCAAGATATTGGGGTTATAGGAAAAATATTTGAATGCAAGATTGAAAATTAATTAATTTGAGATATTAGGTAAAAAAAAATTTCAAGATAAAAGATATAATCTAATCTAAATAAATAGAATATATATATATATATATATATATATAAAATCTTAATCCCTCTAACTAGAGGGAATAGCACCTAAGAAGCACATAAAGGAATAGCACCTAATGTGAACTCGCATGGAAGTGTCCACATATCTATCTATATTTGAAGTAATAGTGGTAATAATAATAATATAAGAAATAGTTTAATTTGTTCAAGTAGCACACAAGTGAGCATTCAACTTGTCACCCTGGCACTGCCAGTGTCCCTCTTTTATGGCAATATTTCCTTCACTCAGCCAGAGCTGAAATGGTTCCTCTTATTTACAATAAACCACTCATTGAAATAGAAGTGAGGATGCATAGTAAGCTAAATAACAATGTATATAAACTCCCAACAATAACAAGTAATTACTCAACAGGGAAGACAGCTGACAAGCTAAGCAGAAGCAAGTTTGATGCCGAACATTCAAAGACATAGCTCACACACTGATAGGTTCAGTGGCCTTCTTCAGCCATTCATTTTCAGCGTCATTCAAGTATGGCGCTAGCATGTCTCTACATTTAGAGTGATAAGAGTTTAGCCAATCTATCTCATCAGGTGAGAGAAGGCTCGGGTCAATCAACTTCTTCTGGTAAGGGGCCTGAAGAACATGACATCAAGAATCAATCAAAATATCTCAAGATAAAACTTTCTTTAAATAAAAAGATAAATTGGGAAAATAAATTTCTCAATCTTTTATCTCAATGTCACTTCTTTCGCATCAAAACCTATAAATTTAATTTGCTTTAAATTGGCAAAAATGATTATTTTAATTAATTAATTCATATTCAATTCTTGTTGGAAAAAAAATCTTGTTACATCATATTCGCAAAAGGGATATTTTAACAATAGTAAATATTTTCACTTCAAGAAAGGTGAATTTAGTTTTTCAAAACAGAAGGAAGAATCATATAATTTGAGCATCTTTAGAGAGGAGGGAGCAGATTATATCAGCAAAGGAAAATCGCTTAGCCTTTACATAAGCAAAGAACAAACAAGTAACACAGAATAAGAACTTACCCAAGTAATGTGTTCAAATGACAAATATCCTTTATCACCAAAATTAAATTTTGTATCAGCCTCTTTGACAATAAGCACATTCTCCAATCTTATCCCAAACTTCCCATCTTCATAGTAACCAGGCTCTGAAAATTACAATCCCAAAGCATAAATCCATAAAGAAAAGAGTTAAAGTTAAAGCACTATGGCTTTTCTGATGATTCTGATGACTTAATGAATAGATTGAACGCTATCTAGAACTATCACAAACAGAAATAATTAACGGCAGGCTCTAAATTTGTATTATAACCATGAAAAAGGTATTTCTTTTGGGCGCTTACATTCTGAAGCTATAAAAGCATGCAAGAGGTAAGTGTCAAATTGGAAAAACATGCGTTCATCATAAGCATGCATCTAGAAAGCCATCAAATCCCCTCCCACAATTTGGAGTAAATGTAGATGCGTCAAAACAATATAAAACACATTTAACATATATCTATTCTCTAACCAAAGGCTTAGAATCGATGACCCAGAAGATTGTAATAATAATTTCTAAAAACTTACAGTAAAAAATAATAGGAGATATGATTCAATAGAAGAATGATGAAAAGAGAGGTGGTCTGGCAATTCTTATATCACGGGCTTGGCAATGTTATACTAACCATCTGTTACAGTCATTGAAGCTTGCAACGGTACATTCCGAGCTTGTGGTCTAAAACTGATTAAATGGGGTCCTGCTCAATTCACATGACAATCAATTAAAACTTAACCTAGTCTTATCTGGCCAAAGAAAGCAAAACAAGTTGAAGTAGTAGACAATAAGGAAGCAGTAACAGTCTCAACACCTTCATGAACATTCAGGTATGACCCAATGCCATGACCAGTACCATGTCGATAATCAAGGCCATCTTTCCACAGAGGGACCCGGGCAAGAATATCAAGTGCATGGCCTAAATGTATTGACAAGAGAAAAGTAGTTAAGTGCTAATGCAAGTAAATGAAAATTAGCTTCAATTGCAGAACTGACATTAAAGAAAGGACGAAAATTGTTATACCATTTGTCCCATTAGGAAACTTGGCATTCCCAAGAGCAATGTGACCCTTGAGGACCTGCATGAAATGCAGCAAATCAAACGTCTAAAGCCTCTCAAACCAAAAGCATAAGGTACAGTGGTGTGTATCCAAACAGAATTTCATATCTACATATACATACACACATATAAAAATACATATATATATCCAACAAATTTAGGGAATTTGACAATTAAATGAAGCAGACTATGTTTTCATGACTATTTAACCTGTAGAGGTTATAAGGGCACTTACTGCAGTATAGCATGCTTTCTCGTGTGTCAAAGGTTTTCCAAAATGAACTGTTCGTGTTATATCAGTTGTTCCATCTAGATACTTCAAAGACACTGATAGTTAACAATAATGATATGCTTTCATATCAAAGCAATAAATAATTTATTAGGAATAGAGAAAAACCTGGGCTCCAGAATCAAAAAGATAAATTTTGTCCGGATCAAGCTCAGCACATGTTTCTGCCTGTGGACCATAATGAATGATAGCTGCATTTGGTCCAACTGAAGAAATAGTTGGGAAACTCAATCCTCTGAAATTCTGGGGGGAAAAAAAGAAACTTTATAATTGAACACAGAATGGTATACATATATATTCGTCAAAAACTGTAGTTTCGAATTCACATTTGAACTCTCATAAAAGTGCTTAACAGTGTGCAGACGGTGCATATCTACAGCTATACATCCATATTTTAAAGAGTAATCAAGGCAAGAAGCCTTTTTCCCCATCATTTCATTCGCTGAATTTTAGTTTTCTTTTATTTTTGGGTGTATGCAACCAAATATGATAGAAACTAGAAATGTCAAGATGATATATTGCAATCTTCTTGAAAGAATGATATATTGATTTGGACCCAACACATTTTTCTCCCATTATTATCATTAGCTTTAAATATTAATATTTTATAATTAAGAAAATACTATGGAATATGACAGATAAATGGAGTTGCAATATGCAATTGCCCTCGGCCAAGATGGAACTACCATAAATCCAGGTATCAATCCTCAAGATTCATAACAGGAGGAAAAAGGAGCATCCATTTGTTCAATATTCCACAAACGAATTGGTGTGTTTACATAATCCTCACTATCAGCTAAACTGTTTAGTAGCAAGAGCTATCAACTACAAGAGTACTGATCAACTTCTTTTAGACATTATTGAAGATGTCAAAAGATGAAAAACTTATGTAACCAGGAAAACGATTACAACAATTCAGCTCTACCTCGTCAGTAGCAATCTCCATACTTTCCTCTAATTAAATCTTAAAGAGATAGCAAACATTCACACATAGACAAGGAATAACTAACCCCAAAAGGAAGAGAAATTACAATAGTTGCCTAACCTCTACCTCCCTAGAGTCAATTGCAAAAAGAAAACTACCAGAATGAACATGTAGCAAGGCCAACATAAATGTACTTATTTGAGTTAGAACTGCAGGAACCAGATGTGAACTTTCTGATCCATGTCATAAGATGTAACCATTCAGACCAATCTTAAAAAATTCGACTCAAAATCACAAGCCAAAAACAAGGAATGAAAATGAATATGACCATGTTTCTGTTATTATAGTTCATAAAATATAATCTACCTACTGTATAGGTGAACCCAACTGATAGGATACCAAGTCAGAAGAGGCGTTTGGATAACTTAGTTAAGGGAAGTTGTATCTGATTTTTAGGAAGTTATATTATCTTATCTTTAGGAAGTTATGTTGTCTTATAACTTAGGAAGTTATTTTCAGTTTGCTCTGACAGTTATGTATTCCTATATATTTCCCTATTGTGTAGACAGATATTTAGGCAGATAAATATATACAGAATTGTATTGTGAATTTGGTCAAGAACTTCAGATTCTGGTTCTTGAATTGTTCTATTAGATCCTAATCTTCAGGATCTATCAATTTGGTATCAGAGCAGTTCTTTCTCTGGGCCATTTTGTGTGCGTTATGGGCAACAATAGGAAGAAACAACAGTCATTAGATCAACCGAACATGAGTAACGAAGCAGAATCATCGAAGGAGCATGAAAGTGTTCATCCTCCAAACGATTTGGTTCAGCAAATGGCGTTTCTTGTTAACAAAATTCAGAGCATGGATGCTGAGATGAAAGAGATGAAGCAAGGAAGAAAACTATTCCAGAATCCAGATATTTTTCTTTGTGATATTAAACAAGAAGGCTCGGTGGAGGAGTATAGGAAGGAGTTTATTCGAAGATCCTCAAGGGTTAACGGCTGGCCTGAGCATTGTCTCTTACCAATATTTATTCATGGGCTCAAGGAAGAATTGAAAGCCCACGTGAAAATTCAGAAACCTCGAACTGTGTACAAAGCCGCCAGTTTAACCATGGAATTCGAATCCAAAATTCAAAGCCAGCGAGTGCAACGGCCTTCCCAACGTTTTTCCGGATTTCGTGGAACTGATTGGGGAATTAATTATAAAGAAAATAAAATTACAGCGTCACATTAGCAATGGAATTCGAATTTTGCACCAAATCAGGATCAGATTAAGCAACAGAATCAGATTACGATGGGATATTCTAGCAATGCAACAATCCCGACTTTCTCGCAAAATCAGATGGGATATTCTAGTAACGCAACAATCCCCACTTTCTCGCAAAATCATTCTCTATCCTACCCTGATCGACAACTTAGAAGAGAGAAGAGCCTCTATTATCACTGCGGAGGAAAATTCTCGTTGGGTCATCATTGTAAATCATCAACGTCGAGATTAATGGAGATCCCAGAAATTCCGAATAATGCCGATGATGAGTCCAATCCGACACTTGACGAGAAAATTCCTGATAATGCTCCTATGGCTGAAATTTCGCTACACGCGATTCTGGGCAAAGACTCAGCAACCACGATGAGAATTAAGGGACTGATGTTGTCCAAAGAAATTCTCTTCTTGATCGATAGTGGGTCGACACACAAATTCATCTCCAACCACTTGATTAAAGACCTAGGAATTAAAACGCAGCAACTAATGCCTTTTGGATTACGAGTTGAGGACAATTCAATGATCTCTTGCAATGCCATCTACAGAAACTTAGAAGTGCAGGTGCAAAGTTTGATTATCCATGATGATTTTTTCCATTTTTCTCTCGGTGGCATAGATATGGTGCTTGGAATCAAGTGGCTAGCCTCTTTAAATACTGTTGAAGCTAATTGGCAGCAATTATTCATGATCTTCTGGGTTAATGACAAATGGTATAAGCTTCGAGGAATTTACCCGACCACTTGACGACTCTAGTTGGGGACCCTATGATGCGATTGCTACAAAATTTCCTCACTTTTGCCTTGAGGACAAGGCTCATTTTCGAGGGGAGGGTAATGATAGGATACCAAGTCAGAAGAGGCGTTTGGATAACTTAGTTAAGGGAAGTTGTATCTGATTTTTAGGAAGTTATATTATCTTATCTTTAGGAAGTTATGTTGTCTTATAACTTAGGAAGTTATTTTCAGTTTGCTCTGACAGTTATGTATTCCTATATATTTCCCTATTGTGTAGACAGATATTTAGGCAGATAAATATATACAGAATTGTATTGTGAATTTGGTCAAGAACTTCAGATTCTGGTTCTTGAATTGTTCTATTAGATCCTAATCTTCAGGATCTATCACCAACCTGCTTCAAAATGTTTAATCACATATTACGCATTTTAACCGCTACAATATAGCATTTAATTGTTAAATTGAATGCACCTCTTTTGATGCCCGAAAACCCTCAAGTTTGTCACTTGCAGTCACCTCAGTCAGCTTCAAGGACTTCCTGCAAAAGGGTTTTCTAAATGTTGAGTAAACAGCATAATATTCAACACAATTCTATTTCTAATGATGTGATGCAACAGGAGCTAACCACACTGGGAAATATCCTGAAACAGTTTAAATAATCATTTAGAAATTGATTTACTGAAATCACACTCTCTTGTGAATATTATTGATGAAAGGAGGGTACAATTTATACAGATGCTGAGGCTCAATGAAGAGCAGCAAAATCAGCAATTACAATCAAACCTTAATGACAATATATTCTCTCCTGATCTGAGGAGAAATAATAGGCAACAAGAAGGGAAAGATTACACATTGAATAAGCAAGAAATTAGGGATTAATTAAACTTTCTAACAGAAATATCACCCTCTTGACATGTCAGGGAGGTTCATTTTCTATTTTCTACAAGACTAAAAAGTAGGGAACTCATTTCATGACTTTCCATGTCAACTGAAAGTCAAAGTAACTAGTCAACTTTTCCATGATTTCTAAGAGGTTACAATATTACAAACATAAGATCGGAAGACACTTACAAATGTTTTTCCTTGTTCACTTCATAACCCTCCATAAAGTAACCGGATGCGCCATAATTATCCTTCATCTGCAAATTAGAACAAGCATGTGTGCTGATGCTCAAATCTAGTACATCAAACTAAGAAAAGCATACTATATATATATATATATATATATATATTGAAAAATATGAATGTCCACTTCCAAAGATCCTGATCTAAGTTCAGAGAAATAAACCTTCTCATCCAACCAGACAAGATATTGTACAACAGCTGCACCATCCCGAATATGTGCCTTTCTTAAACCTTCCAGCTCCACTGGATTCTACAGATATTGCAAAAATTTAAAATAGGAGACACTCAACAAAATAATAAAAAAGTAATTTCCAAATCAACACCATTTGCAAGATTTCTAAAATAGCTCATCAGCCCTTCTGATATACTCAGTACTGAGAAGAATGACTCTTTGCATATGTTGTCAAAGCAGAAATTAAAAAATGGCGCACTCAATTTGACATTGTGATATAAGTAGCCACAACATACTTCCTCCTACACATAAGTTTTTTAGTGACTCGAATGCCAATTAAAAGTACTAATTTAAGGGGTATTATGCCAGTTGACTTTAAGGAACATGATTATCAGCTTTTTAGTTTCTCATACAAGGTTTGTTTGAGAACAAACCAACAACAATGCCTTTTTTCCTGACCAATCACCAACAGCCATGCTGAACCAACAATAAATGACCTTTTATTAGTTGAGTAAATATACACAACCTTTAAAGCTTTTGCCAATGCCACAGGTGATTGCTGCAAGTGAACCTTATGAGGGTTCAATTTTGAATACAGTGCATAACAGCATGAACCCGGATCAGCCCATATGAGGTCATTACTACCATCTTCTTCTTGAGAACTACCATTTACTCTTACACCAGTCTCACTGAGAGTTTTGCTTGCTTCCTCTGTAAGTTCAATTGAAGTTCCTCTAACGGTACAAACAGCATCAAGCTCATTAACTGCAAGCAATGCCACATCGGAACTCACTGCTGTGTACTCTCTAATCTCAATTCCATTACCTTCTAAATGAGTTTTCACCTGCACAGAAATGTTTAAAAAAAAACTTATTTTAAGCCTTCCACCAATATGGGACATGTTTATTGGTCTAAATAATAACATTCAGCAGTTGAATTTGTCTTTTAACTTGGATATTTATCAGTAGTATAAAGGGACAGAACTCACCATTGTTAATATATATGGTATTTTCAATTCTCCCCTTCCCGATACAGAAAATTGTACTTAGATAACAAAGCAGCGACAAAATATATCAAGGATAGCACCCTCATAATTCACACAGCTTAATAGTTTTTAATTAAATATCGCAGTGGCAAACTCTTTTATGGAGAAACATATAGTCACAGAGTTCTTTACAATGTAACAAATCTCCCAGATAATTCTCACTCAGACGAAAAGGTTTTTCTTTAGATGAAAGAACTTACTTATTGATGAGATGAGGTTATACTACAGAAAGGTACAAAACAGAGGAAAAGAAATCCTTAAAAAAAAAAAAAAACAAAAACTGAAGAAAACATCCTAATCTCTAACTCAAAAAAGGAACCTCTCGTTATCCTAATATCCAATAAGGGCAAAAAAATTCACTTGCCACAGTAACTCAAAATAATAACAACGACAAGATAGCATCTTCTCATACTACCATAGTGAAGAAAACATTACTCACAGATTAGACATGCATAATATGTAGATTCACATAGCTCAAACCTACCTCAGCAGACACCTTTCGCTTGTCCACATAAAAGAAAGCTGAATTCAATGTCACAATAGCAAATGCATGAACTACAGGGCAGTATGCCACATCACTCCCACGAATGTTGTACAACCATGCAACCTGGATGCCAAGTCAACAAAATTCTAAAAGAAAATCCCAAGATTGAAATCTTGAAGAGGCCAGGGAGGGGGGGGGGGGGGAATCCTCAAGCTCAGATAACTTGAACAAGGAAAATACTCCTTCTAGTCCTAATTATAAGACCTAGTTGACTTTTTCAGAGAAATTAAGGAAGCTAATTAAATTACTTTAGTGTTTTTTTTCCTTCAAACTAATTAGTTTGATTAATAAACTAATATATAATCTAATGATACACAACATATGAAATGATTAAGTAACTTATTTAGTTTCTTTAATTTCTCCAAAAAAAGTCAACTAACTCTTATGATTAGGACCGGAGGTAGTATCAAAATAAACAAGGTGAAAAGAGTTAATAACAGGATATACTAACCTCATCAAGCACTGTGAAAATTATACCCCGAGCTTTCTCAAGCCTAAGCTTTTCTCTAAAAAATTTCAACTTATCTGCAATAGAACGACCTGCAAATTCCAATGGGTGTACAATAACAGCATTAATCTCTGCAGGTGGTCGGTTAATCCACACTTCATCTACCAAATTTTTTGTTGTTTGAACCAACTTCTGCTGTTTCACAGCAAAAGCACGCTCCCATCTTTGGGCTGTATCAATTGAAATGCTCCAAGGGTCAATTCCAATGGATGCATCTTTCGGCAAGTTCTATGAATAAGACATGGAATGATCCGTTAGTATAATTATGACACATAATAATATACATTTAAGAGTGATTTTGCAGAAATGTGTAACTAACATCAGCCATCCAGATATCTACAGCAGGATCTTCACCAATACGCATTAGCTTCCACTGATCACTAAGTTCTTGTGTTGCCTGCAAAAAATACCGTCCATCGGTCCATAGCAGTGCTTCTTTCTTCGTAATGAGTGCCAGTCCTGAATGTAAGTTTAAAGGAAAAATTCAAAAAACGTAGAAGCAACAGAAAAAAAAGCATGTAGTTGACCTTTTCAGATCCAAGCATGGAAAACAACTGGTAGAAGACTTCAGTCACAGTCCATCTTATATCAGGAACTGAACCTTTGTAGCCACCGAGAATAAATCAGAGAATAAAAAATGTGTTATACAGTTGTCCTCAAGAGAATGACGCCCATCACTATTTACTAGGTACAGAGCTTATGTTGAAACCGCGCAATCCTATCATATGAAGAACGATCAGCTCCCTAGGGACGATGAGTTCTTTTAAAATATAAATCGATGACCACAATAACATTAATGATAAAGGACAGGGTCAAACAAGCTAGTTTAACAACTTATCATATGTAAGAAATTCGAAAAAGAAAAAGAAAATAGAATCGAAAAAGAAAAAGAAAAAAGAATGCGATAATAAGAGAAGATATATGAACAGCTGAAAATAAGATGCTGCAAGCAATTCGTTATATTGAAATATACCAGCACTTCCAGTGAATCCGGAGACGAATTCGCGCCGCTTGTCTCGTGCAGATACATATTCGCTCTGCGATCAACGTATCGAAAAGAGAGAGTAATTTGAATCATATTTGACCGTCAATCGGGTAAATCACGGAAGAAATAACGATTATAATCTATGGAATCTCAAATCAAACAATCTGATGAAGTGCAGGCAATTTATAAGCAGTGATAGATAGAATCGCAGTGGAACCTGATGATAATCTTCGGACGGTACGACCAAGGCATCAAGAGGCGGAGAGTGGGAAGCCATTAGAGACCTCAGGGCAGAGAGGGTGTCCGCCATTTTTGTGATGAGTTTTGCAATTACTCTTGCACTTTCAGTAGGAGAGTAATAAGTGATACAATCGTCCTTTTATGTATATATATATAGCAGAAATCGAAGCGATAACTGCTCGCGTAGAGAATCGTTTCCTCCGTCGGATCCTGCCAAAATGTTATCCCACCTCTCCTCGGCGGATTCCGTGCGCATCATCAGTGTCGTGTATTCTTAAATTAGCAACTACATAATTTAAGTTAATTGATTTTTTTTTAAAGAGATTAAGGAGGCTAGTTAAATTACTTTAGAGTATTTTTATTTTATTTTTTTCTTTAAAAACTAATTAGTTTAACCAATAAACTAATATATAATCTAAGAATACACAACATATATGAAATGATTAAGTAACTTAATTAGCTTCCTTAATCTTTCCAAAAAAAGTCAACTAGCTCTTATAATTGGAAGGAGTTAGTATTTTTTAGCCAGCTAGTTGAGATTTTTTTCAGTGAAAACAATAATTAAAATTTCTTTTTATTTTGTGGGTAAAGCGATTTCTCCGTCCTTTAGAGATAAGTTATCTCAAAACTACGCCGTTTTGAATTAATGAAGGGTGTTTTAGTAATTTTTCATCCTTCATTAATTCACCTAAAATTACAAACATATTTTTCATTAATTCAAAATAACGTAGTTTTGGAGATTCTTGGAGATAATTTATCTCCGTATCTGGAAAAATACTTTTCTCTTATTTTATATTATAAAAATTTAAAATTAAAATATAATAATTCTAACTTACCAAGTTTTGTTATGGACCGTGTAAAATGAAAGACTAATATTAGAGATAAGCAAGTAATTCTTTTTTGACCTGAATAGCATGTAATTCAATCCTATCATTTCTTTGGAATGGAGAAATGCTCCATGAAACATATTACCAATAAAATTTGCCGGATTCTGTTATTTTTTATGCATAAAAATTTTACACGGATTTTTCACCAATTTTCTCCCTTTATTTTCCTATTTCTTTGGTTGAAGTTCTCGGTTGTGATTTTTTGTTAATTTCTGGATGGAACGAACAGTTGAGTGGGAAATTGGGATCGAACAAATTTTATGGGCAAATATGGTGCTCTTCTTGGTTTAGGCCTCCTGGCCAAGAGGTTGAAGCTTGTGGGTTCGATTGCTAGAAGGAGACCACAGTTATGTACAATTAGTATCAAGATTGGCAAGCCTAATCTGATCAATCCACTTTAAGAAGTCCCCTAACACTTTTTTAATTATTTTTATCATTATTCCGTTTTGTTTTATTTAAAATTAAATCTGATTCTTCTACTTACAAATTTATTCAAAATCAATATATTTCAATTTAAAAGTTCCCATCAAGTTATTGTTTTATGACCCATACATCGATAAATTATTCCGCGTTTATCTATATATTAAATATACAAGTCTGTGGGTGAGTGGAATTTATAAATTTTATATATTGATGACACTTCATTGTTCAGTTCAGTTCTAATGTTTAATGACATAATATCAATAGTCAAATGATTCATATCCTTCAATTATTTAGAACGGCTTTTGTTGATTGCAACGATCAGTTTGATGTCATTATCAGAGTTATGGAAAGTCTTCTAAAGAAACAAGCCAATTCATTATAGCAAGGAGAAGACCCCACGCAACAGAAGGCACAACAGAAGGCACAACTCAATAGTATATTAGTATTTTTTATGCAATGAAGTGTAACCATGTAAAGCCATCCGAACAGTGGAGAACTCAGCACACTGTATATAATCAACAAATGACACCGGAACAAAACAGAGTTGGAATTACAGATGATGAAGAAGACGAGAACAGTGTCTAAGTCCGGGCGAGCCTCTTAACTACTACGGCCATATACTTGCCTTGATGCTCTGCAAGTGCAAGCTCTGTTTCACTTGGGTCTCTGGCGCCATCACCGGCAAACACACCTGCACCATATGGAGAGCCGCCTCTGACGGAGTCCATCTTGAACATACCTGTTCCAAATGTGTATCCAATAGGAACAAACAGCATTCCGTGATGTGCCAGCTGGGTGATTGCTGTCCAACTGCAAAAAAACCCCACAAAACATTAACCATTATATCCCGTCCAAGCAACTATTTTCTAAGTTGGTTGGAATCTTTGCCAGAATTGGATAATTGATTCAGTCCTCAGAAGAGCTAAAACTATCATACAATCGGTGGCAGAAGTACTTTTGCATCAGAATTAATGCATATTAATTTGATTTTAAAGAAAGCCATCCTTTATAGCATGTAGCTCACAGGAACTTAATGTTGGAGCTGTTTTCTCCTTACTCTTATTTATTGTCCTCACGATGTGGAGAATGATAGACCAAAAAGGCATTAAAAGAAATTTCCTTCTAACCCTCAAAACAGAATCTCTCCTGTTAAATTGGAAGGTTTAAGTTACGCAGAACAATTGAACGCTATGCTATGCTGCATCACAATTATATATAACATTGAGCTTAAAACATTTCCAATAGATCAGATAGCACTGCAACTGTTTTCATGCATGGAATTGTCAGCTTGCAGACTCTTAGTTTGTTTCTAAAAAGAATGATGCGTTTAAAATTTAAATGAAGCACATATGAAGGAGACCTAGAAAGGAATATGCTAATGGTTGTAGCCCAGGTCCCAAAAAGCATTGAACTTATACCAAAACAATCTAACCAACGTCTCTAGTTTTGTGTTAACGAACGTCCATATCATTATGTCCTAGGCTATAATAAGCTCACTAGAGTTGGAAGAGGTTTTAAGACTCAGTACCAGCCTAGAACTGTACATCATTATGCTTATATTAACTACGGTTGATGTAGCTTTTAATTCTAAAGCATACAATGTTTAACTTTTTTTTGGGTCTTTAATTGTTAAAAACGTACAATCCAATAACTTAAAAGTTCTTCAAGACTCCTCAAACACCAGATGAAAATAATGCAAATTTACATATATGAAAACTTAGACATGGGATGCTTTCATGTTAAATTATATGTTAGTACTACAAATATTAATGTCATTCCCAACATATATAAAATACTCAGATAAATGACACCACACTTCAAATTATGGGCAAGCATTAATATCAAATCCTTTTGTTTCCCGAGTTCATGCTTCTTATTTAGCACTGATGTTGATACTAGCAAGCAATCAAGGAATTAGCAACAGGTAACTAGTTGAGAGTCAAGACAGGAAAAGGCCCTTTCTGTCTTGGATGCAAAGTTAGCAAATTAAAATTCTCTTTTTCTAATCGTATTCTTAAAATTTTAACACGTAAACTGGATATTATTCATTCACTTTCAAATAACATATAACGATGCATTAGTCACGGAGTAATTAACTAATAGACAATCACTCCATAAAAATTTGAAGCGTCAGAAAAGCAATACTTACGCAGTAGTTTCTTGACCGCCGCCCTGAGTGCCGGTACTGACAAAAAACCCAGCAGGCTTCCCTGCAAGCTTTTGTTCCTTCCACAATTGCCCCGTCGAATCGAAAAATGCCTTCATTTGCGCCGCCATGCACCCATATCTCGTCGGAAACCCGAACAAAATCCCATCGGCTGCCGCCAACTCGGCCGCCGTTATTTCCGGGATTCTATCGTCCTTTGGCGGCGCTCTCATCTTCTCCAACACCTCATCAGGCAATGTCTCCGCCACCCTGTACAAAACACCTTCAACTCCTTCCACCCCATCCACACCCTTCTTCATCCTCCGAGCCAATCCCTCAACATGCCCATACATGGAATAAAACACAATGAAAATCTTCAATTTGGCAACTGGCTGCGATGCCATTCCTAGAATTTGAAAATCTGCAGGGTTATCAGCGAGAGCGTTCTCCTCAATAGCGATCGGCGCATTACTGGTGGATCCTCCGGCGGCGTCGCGCGCATTCTTCTTGCTGGGAACGCAACCTCCTCCTTTGCCCATCACGAGCTAGAAATTCCTCAATGCGGGAGGTAGGGGCGACAATACTCGAGAAAATGCCCCGCCGAATTCTAATTGTGAATCAGGGTACACTACAGATAAAATTTGGTTAAATTGCAATTCAGGACTAATAATTAGCAATGAGCTGTGAGGCTGTGTCTTCTGAATTCAAAAGTGTGACGTAGATTGCACTTGACCTAACAAATGGAGAAATGATTGACAGGAGTGGGAAGGTCTGAGTTTGGCGAGCTTCCAACGGGAACTGGATTCTCAGAATTTCACACTTTTTGAGGAGAAACACGAATTCGAAGGATCTCACAGTCGGGCCCTGATCATTCGGATAAAATGCATCCTGGTAACTGACGTGCGGACCCTACACGAACGACGATGCCAAAACCTATACGACAACTAGATCTGGATGCCTAATTCCCCATTAGCAACTATACGACACGAGCATTTTTCTCCGAGGAACAGGTAATTTGAATTATGAGGTGAAGAAAAAACTTGCAAAGCAAAATACAAACATCATTCAGTAAGTACGATAACTGCCATGAAACTATTCTAGATTTACTGACATGAGCATATTAACGAAAGTGGAAATTACTACTCCTTCCACTTTCAAATACAAGATAAATGGTTGACAAAAAAGAAAAAAAAGGTAAATGTAACTTTTAAAAAGATATTACAAAAATTAATTAAATTACTTTATGATATTTATATTTATCATTTTTTCTCCAACCTATTTTGATTAACTTATAAACTGATATATAATCTAAGAATACCCACAATATGATATGATTAAATAATTTATTTAATTTATTTAATCTTTTTTTTAAATTTTAACTTTTTCCTATATTTATATTTGCTATATTTAGGTAGGGTACTCACTTACTAGTACTGGGGAGTGGCGCCTTCTAGAAGCAAGTGACCCACATCAGTTTCCAAGGCGTCGATTGAAGTGGAGTCATCCCCCACAAACTACAGCGTTTTTACTAATAGAACTGGATGGATATTACTAGTAAAGTAATATAACACCAACCACAACCACAATTATTCAATGGTCTTGCCCAAAATAAATAAACACTTAATCATTCAATGTTTGAAAACCTCTCGAGGTTGCTGCATTACATGATTTATGTTTATCATTCATGAATCTATCTGGGCAAATTAAACTGCATTAGTGGCAATAACTGTTCTGAGGAAACTAATAATATCTCGTTGACCAAAAAAAAGAGAAATCTAATATCGACCCTGGAAGAAGTTGTTGTTAGTTAGTTTGTGAGACTTGTTTTTAATTTTTTGACAAAAAAAAAAAAAGGACTTGTTATATTTTTTTTGTGAGCCTTGGGTAAAAAAAGTGTAGTACTCTACAAGTTGGCTTCCCCTTGCTGGCGCCGGCTTTCCTCGGTCTCCGTTTTCTTTTTTTTTTTTTTGGTGGTCCTCCCTCACCTCTGGCGGTGGGAGTTTTTGTCCGATCGTCTCCCTTGATGGTGGTCTTCGATGTGGCGGTGGTCTCCGGCCGACGGGGTCTCGGCGAAGGGGTAGTCTGTCATTTTCTTTTATTTTCATTGTTTTATGTTTGTGTGTTTCTTCTGATGTTGTTGTGGATTTGGGCTTTTATGGTGGTATTTTCTGTTATGGTTTGGATTTGTGATTTTTGGAGAAGAGTTGAATCGATGGTTGATAGTGTTATGCGCCTTACCTATAAGAGGACCATTGTGAGGTTTGTTCAATGGTGGCGAATCCAAAGCACTAGTGTTAGCCAAAATTTGTTCGGTGAGTGGTTAACGTCACCAAAGGTGCTTCAATGGAGGAGCAAAAGTATTTATCAGGATTTCACTTGGCTTTTTTATTTTGAGGTTGGGTTCTCTCTATCCGTGTCCCATGTCGGGGTGATTATGTAACGACCTATGTGACTTTTTCTTATAAGGAGGTGTGCCTTATAGGGTGAGTTTTGCAACCTACACCTTTTTTCATGTCACTTTTGACCTTGGATTTTCAGGAAGCCGATGGAGTCTTTGATGTTACTTTTATTCCCCACCTGTTTTGTGGTGATTAGCTTTCCTTACATTTGGTTTGTTTTTTTTATATTTGTTAGTCTTCTTATTCCAGTTTGTTTTCATTTTTTTTCTGGTATTTGTTCACAACTAGTCGTCCCCGCCAAGGAAGCTGTGCGTGCGTTTGGGCCTTGGTGAGGGCAGTACAGTTGCGATATTGGTCCCATACGAATGAATGAACTATAAAGTTGAATGCTGTTCTTATTTATCGCAGGGTCAAAACTAGGCTTATATATGTCCAAACATAGATGGCCTATGAGTTGGACATACTGGTTGGGCCTTAACTTCATAAACAACTCCACTTGCATAATCGGATCATTAACTTTGTTATTTGCCCTCAGCCTCCCAAAAAAGCACGACTTTTAATTCTCCGGTCAAAAAGCCATCCTCTCTGAGTCTCTGTATTTTTCTGTTGTTTTATAAGTTTATATTTAGCACCGTTTTCTGTCATTCTCTGTGTTTATTTATAGTACCTTATCACATAATTTATTACATGCACAATTACACCACTGACTATCCCTCCTCGGCCTGTCAAGTGTCAACAAACCTTGGAGCCAATAATAATTCTTAATCGTCAAATATGACTATTTTATGGCTTACTCCTTCGCGGCCATTTGCATGGTATTTGAGTTTCGAACCTTTCCAGTATAAATGGCAATGAAGTTACTTGAGACTTCTGGTTTGCATATAGTGGCCTAGTTCTGACATTATCCTTATATCACGTGCCTGCAGGGACTAAATGGGAAGGGAATCAGCCTTGCCATTTTTCATTCCACATGATATATATATATATATATTACCTTTCCTACCAGCTTCCATCGATGCCACAACACATTCACACATTCCCTTGTAGTTAACCAGAAAATATATATAGATAATGTGTATCAAACAAAGTCCCACGTGTTGCAGTGAACAGAAGAAAAGTCCTACATAACTTGTGTTTGATAAAGAAAAGTACTAAACAAAATCTCGTGATGGATGTGCGTTTGAATTTGTTTTGCTAATTCCACAACGTGGTTCTTATTTACGAGTCTGTCTATTTATATATCCAAAAAAAATATTCCAGATGTTGATGTCTATCTGATCTGATTTCCATAAGTAATCTAAAGTCTCTAAAACCTCCTAAGGTCGTCCCACCATATTTTACTATTCCAAAGCTTACTTCTGAACAAAGCTTAGTTCTCACTCCACAAATCTCACCATTAAGTAATCGCTGACCCAATGACCTTGATTAAAATATATATAGCCATAAAGCAGATACGCATATAGGCCACCCTATGCCAAACCATAAAGCAAAGAGAGGGTTGAGTAGTTGAACTCAAGGACCACAATGGATGATGCATAAATGTGCATCTCAGGAAGAAAACATAGAAAAATAAAGAAAAGGAGTGGGTGAGGAGTTTAGTTTCGCTGTCTTCGGATCCAACAACATCTGAGAAATCAATCTGGATGTTATATATATTTTCAATTTCCTCCGAGAATCCGTATCTATGGAATGGACACCCACCTGTATATATTTTGATGCCCAACACATGTCCCATTGGCCTTTTCTGATCTTAGCACAGTCCCCATAAAGTAATTAAGACCAAAGAGACTCTAAATATGAAGAAAACCCAAAATAAAAGAAGACAACAACAATCAGTGGGTACCATGTGCTAAAGCCAGCTTGGAATCCCTTAAAGGATGTGAAAGAAATTGGAACCAGGGAATGAAACAATGCCACATCCACGATATCCCCACTAGGCCGCCTGCCACGTTTCGTACGGTTGCACTATGTTTATTCAACAGGGAATTAATTAATCAAGACAAGGAGTTGTTGTTAATTAATTAAAGTACTCCCTCTTAAAAGTAGAATAGTTTAAATTAAGTTACTTCGGGTCCATAATATAAGACACATAAGGAAGGTATGATCCAGTATATAAGTCACTTCCAATTTAGTTGACACTCTTTTTCCTATTTTACCCATGTGATTAATACTCAATTTTTAATTTTACTCACTCATTATATCCACCTCTTCTCCCTAATTAAAATAATATTTTCGATACAATTAAACACATTTTTTAAGAAAAGTAAAGTAGAAAAAATTGACATTTTAGAACAAATTAAATTACTTTAACTAGCATTTTTTGTTTCTTATAATATAACTTAAGTAGACCCGATGGATGGAGTATAACAGATAGAATCTTTTGATTAAAAACACAAACCCCTGGAAGAAAACAGGCTTAGCTGTGTGGGGGGATTTCTCGCTTTAAAGTGTGGGGAATAATCCAACTCGTGGGAGGGAGGACTTTCAGCTTTTGATGAAAGGGACTAGTTTTAGGGGCTTTGCCTTCCAATGAAAAGCTCTTTCTGCTTTTTCTACTATTTTAATTTTTTACTTACCAGTGCATCGTTTTCACTAGATGGGTAATTGTAAACCACACCAATCTAATCGGTTTCTCGCTTTCTCTAGAAATGACGCCACGCGCTGACTTCAAAACCCTTTTTAAATGGCCAGAATCAACCAACCATCATGCTTGGGTTCATGCGTTGCGGTATGATTGGCTCGTGTTGCTTAGGGTGCGTGAGCCACTACTTATCCACCAGACCTTGAAGTTAGAGATCAAATTGGCCTTTGTTTATAAGAAACCTAAGCTACAATATAGCCTAAATTCAGGCGTAATTCGGGGGTTTTTGAAATCTAGGTCTACGTGTGAATGTACTAGTAAGTTCTTGAGAAATTTATAAATAAATGAGTGAGAAAGAAGATTAAAGAAACATGCAGGCTTACGGAGGCTCAAACCATGCGCAATTAATTAAGAACGGATTTGGAGTGTCCTTTGAAAGATGACAAGAAGAACAAAATTGACTGGAATGGACTATTGCGCCATCTTCTGGTGGATCCATCTCACGCATCCCTAAATCCATGCATTTTCTTCTTGTAGTTAGTATTTATATAGTGGAAGTAAACAGGAGGAGCTAGCCTAGCTATATATATATATATATAGAGAGAGAGAGAGAGAGAGAGAGTTCCATATACTACGTATGTATTCTGCAAAACGAAGACCAGAATGAAAAATTGCTAAGATTGGAGAGGGACGTCCCGGATCAATGATTATTATTTACAAAGCAATCTAACAATTATATGCACAAGTACTTGACAGAAATTGAAGCATGGTACAGGGAAGCGCTAGCTGTCTGGCTAGGTATTCTTTTGTTGGTCGATATTTACGTAAAAGATTACGAAATGTCTATTCAAGACTGTGGACCAAGTATTCATAAAAGGCTGCTCATAAAAATAGTATACGTACACACATGGTTGGGTCGTTCGTCTTTGAATTTTCGCCACAGGGGCCAAATTAAATAGCTAGCTAACTAGCACTCTGATCATCATATTTATTCATGAGAGGGACCACGTACACTCACGCATGTTTCTTTATTTGAAAAAAAAAAAAATCAAGTGGGAATAAAATCAGAATATGGTAATTATGGTTAGATTCAGTTTGATGCTTACCACACATGCATATATGCTGGAGGGTATTGTGTGATATTAAATTCCAAAATCAAGTGAATGGGTATGATTAGCCAGGTTGGCAGAGTGACTGAAATTCTTGATTAGTGCCTTAATCAGCAAACTAAAAGCGAAAGTTGGAAGATGGGAAGCAAGGAGTGAAGGTGTCGGTATAGAGATGACAAGCATTTGTTTAAGGCCTTTTAGTTGATTTGTATAATCAAAATTAAGGTTATTAGAGCTGACGGACCAACTCAAAAGCATAACCCAAAGGAATCCCATCCGTGTCACGCGCACCTTCTTTACCCATTTCTTAATCTTCCATTCTTCATAAAAAAAAACACACACAGTCTACGGCAACCATTAACTTAATCTGCCAGCTCGTAACGTAAGAGCGAATCTCTCCCTCTGTCACCCAACCATATGTCTTCATCCTTATCCTCTTGTAACCACCTTTGTCTGTACTTTAATCAAGGTAACCTTACCATAGTAAAGTTAAGGGAGCATATCACTGTGGCGAGCTTATCTTATTTTACTTGAGAAAACAAGACGAAGTCTATTGGACACTAGTCACGGTAACAATAATCCTAAATTGCACCCGCAAGTCGCAAGTGGTGGAAAACAAAGGTGGGGAAAAACCAAAGATGTGTGTGTGTCACCGCACCTGCTTTATCACCTTTGGAGTGAAAGCGACCGGGAGAAAATAGCAATAAGTGTGCGTACAACAAACAAAAATCAGACCCAATCAGGTTGTTCTTAGCTCCTGACACTGTTGACAAATTTCAGTTGTGTTCGATAGCTTTCTGAACTGGTTCTTTGAATCCAGCCCCCATATAATGTATGTAGTTGCAGGGATCTAGCCAGCTTAGATAACCAGACTTTCTAACTTGCTTGTTTTGCAAAAGAGGGTCTTTAGCTTCTTTATGGGGGAAGACAAAAACTTTTACCATATCCGTAAATCCTTCACGATGTTCATTACTGGTCAGCCACGCAAAAGCGCATCTGTTCTTTTTTCTTGTTTTTAATCCATGTAATATGAACATGCAGGAGAGGCTTCAACAACTTAAACGACATGTCGTTTTGAGGGGAATTAAGGGTGACTTTCATGAAGGGGCAGCGGCACGTGGTATTGGTTGGGGGAGAAGGATAAGGGTGAATAGGAGAGATACGCGTGGCGCGAGGATAGAAAGGGTGGTCCCCATGGCCACATGTGGGGAAGTGACACGCGTTCGAGCCTGGGGTTTGCGCTCCATGTGCTTCACTTTTTAGCATTGAAGGTGACTATAATATTAAGATATGCCTCTCTCTCTCTCTCTCTCTAACTCATCGCCGAGACTAGTGCACTACTTTTGAAGGCGCCCTTCTAAGCTGTTTTGACGTGGCTTCATGCACCTTTAGCTACTTCCAAACACTCCAATCATACCACCCACGACTCTTCTTATAACCAATAACTTCCAACTACGCATGCATTTCAAATTCTTCTTTATATATATATGGCTGAGTCAAATTAAAACATTATTGAGTCTAGTTTAGGGTAGCTCTTCCAAACTATTATTTTCTATATTCTCACTTACTCAAACTTGAAATCTGATGACCAAGAAGCCAAAATCCCTTCCACTTGGACTATTTCGTAGCTACTATTTTGTTCCATTTCTTATCTTGTACGTATGAATATATATATATATATGCCGCCACTGGGGCATTGAGGACCACTAATATTGAACAAAGAATCGATCGAAGGGGGGAAATTGCTTTGGAAGTGAGTGATGGATGGGTGGAAAGAAAAACATCAGAGAGAGAGGCTTTTCGTTTTGTCGTCGCAGAACTCCACTGGTCCTCATTGCCATGAGCAACTCTTTCTTTTCGGCCAAGGACAGACAAAGTGGACATGCTTTACTTCTTGTCTGGGGATTGAATCTGAATATTCGCCCCCAACATTATTAGATTTTTGCCACGTGCTTCCCTTCAATTATGTTCGATCATCGTCCCAAGTGCAAACAGATGATTAGTACGTATGACCAAAAAACTTAGGACTCAGTTTGGTTCAATCCCATTGGACTGTGCAATGCAATGATAGAGCTATGCTTGTTTAATATTTAAACAAGGTCCAATGACTAATGAGTTATTTTTTTTAATAATTACTTAAAACTAATGTATCATATGAACTCTATTTTTCCCTTAATATAATGTTTATAGACAAATTAGTTGAGAGTCATTACATTGCCTCATCATAATCAACATGCTACCTCACCGAGGATTGTCAATGATAATGGTTGTGGTAGTGGAAGTGACAGTGACAATGGTGTGGCGGTGACGGCTCTAGGTGGTCACAACAACGGTGGAGGAGAATGTAGTGGAAGCGACAACAATGATAGAAGTGGCAATGGAGGATGAGGTAGTGACAGTGACGACAATGATAGAGGTGGCGGTAGACACGGCAGTGGAGGAGGAGGTAGTGGTGTCGATGTAGGAGGAGGTAGAGGTGGTGGAGACAACAACAACAATAGAAGAGGAGGTAGTTGAGTGGCGCGACAATGATGGAGTTGGCAGTGGCGGCAGTGGAGGAGGAGGAGGAGGAAGTAGTGGTGGTGATGGCAGGTAGTAACAATAACAACAATAGAGGAAGAGGTAATGGTCGTGGCAGTAGTTGCCATGGCTGCGATTGCAGTGTGGCATCATGGCAAATAAAATGAGACAAGTAAAATAAAGAAAAATAAAACTAAAAGATAAATTAAATTTTTCAACCATACATACAATAGTGTGATAATGAGTATATAGAGGAGATGTATGAATAAGGATTACCACTTTTTTAGTAATCATTATCATGATAAACCCTATTACATATTAAAAAGCAATCAAACACACTCTTCTCTTAATAATATATCATGATTACCATTGTAGGCATAAAATGCAATTGAATGAAACATGCTCTTACATATTAGAAAAGACTCGAGTGGAGACTCAAGTGGCGATATTGGATATGAAAAAGCTTGCCCTTCGCGTGTTCCTAAATTCGTTGGACCACATTTATGAAGAAACACCCGTGATTGCTTATATTTATCTGTTTTTTAACAATTCAAATTTTAGAAAGGCGTATGCTGCCGAAAATTAACCAGAAAATATAGAATATAACTGGTACATACAACCCATGTGTACGTACAAAATGTCACGTTTCCACGTAGTTTATTTCTAATAATTTGGACCATTCCTAGCTTTAGCGCTATCGTTTATAAGAGAGAGAAAAAATAAATTTTACCCATCGATCAGATTCCTTTCATGGGTTATAAATGGCTATTAAGAAAATGAACATGTGTTAGCATCAATCCAGGGCCATTCCCATTTACTCTCCTTCCATAAATTTATCGCACTCTTATGAGTTCTCGATAAGCAAAATTAAGGCTACCTGCTCCAGATAGACGACAATTTTAAAAGCCAACAACGGATGACGTCTACAATGACGATATGTTAAGAAGCGTCTCCTTCCGCTGTTCACTCTGGTGGGCACAAGACATATAAAAGTCGATTGACATTTAAAATAATGGATCTTAGACAATGAGGTTGGTTGGATTGGAGAGAAGATGAGAGGAAGGTGCAATGCCGTGCCAAATGAAGGTGGAAGCTAGTTGACTTTATGGTATTTGATGATCGGCGGAGGGATTGAATGTACAGTCAAAAATGTTAAGTAGAGAGAATTATTTATAGTTAATATACTACTACTGTGTGCGTGTATGAGAGAGAGAAGAATGCAACTTTCCATGAAATTCATATTAATATATCTATGGTGATTGATGCGGATGATTTTGTTGAATTTTGATTTTGACGATGATGTTTTATTAAATAATCTCTGTTAATTCTTTGGCCCTTCTCTTATTCGTTGCTGGCTGCATGATATTGTTGTTAACATAGCATCGGTGACCGTTATCATTGAAATACGATACGATACATCAAGGCATAAATAGGAGAAGTTGTATGTCTGATTTTTGATGAATAACGATCAAAATACGAACAGGAAATCGAAACATGGTTCACTCATCTCGAGCCACGCATGCCCTTACCACAAAGCCGGAAAGGTGGTTAGCTCTCAGAGCCGTGTGAGAGCTGCTTGTCTGGCTGCAAACTTGCACTACCACCCAATTGGACAACAAAAGTGATTTGCATGTCCAAATCCAGAGGCCAATCTTCCCTCTTTCTTTATTTCTCTCGAGGTCGTCAGTCTTGGGATCCCAACTCCTCCTGTTTTTTACTATTCCACTCACACCCCAAAAACCAAAGTTCATGCTGTGGAATTGATCTCCCTTACTCATGTTCACACCCCATTATGATCCTCTCTTTCTTTGCTATTCTCTTGTTTGGGAAAGCCTAACTTTCCTCTTCTATCCAAACACTCTCCCTTATCTGTAAGTTTCTCTCAATCTCACCCCATTCTTCGATTGTTTCATCATATGGCTATCCACTTGGGCTAATTATTATATCACAATGACTCTAAATGCCCCTTCATTATGTTACTTATCCAGTTCCCTAGCTACCTACTTCCTTCATGGACATTTCTTTTCATTTACTTAACTTCATTTGTGCTGATAATAAATATATATTTCTAGTTGCATATGTACAAACTTTATCATTTTCTTCTTTTTGTAAAAAGTTGGGGGGCAAACTATCATGCTGTTCAACTTCGGTATTGATTAAAGAATTGCGTATTCTAGCATCTCATATCCTATTTAATGATACGTTCTTTTTTGCAACGTCTGTTCGTACATTGTTTTTGTTTGGACATCCAAATTGCTGCTATAATAACAATTGGAAAAACGACATAAAGGCCCTCATCTGTAAATCTTGGCAAAAGCTTAGGGGCATTTTGGTAAAAATGCAGTCCTCCGCATTGGAAGAAAGTAAGAAACTCATCAAGAGGACACTCACATCGTTTTCCTATAAATAAAGGATGCCTTCGTTGTATGAGTATCTCCAAAGACACTTCGCTCTTTCTGGGAGAACATAACAATATAGAGAGAGAGAGAGGATTTGGAGAGTGACATATCTATATAAATTTATACCACCATGAATCCTCATCCTCTTGATGACCACATGGTGCTTGTCTCTCAGCTATATCCTGGTGCTTACTCTCAGATAATTCCTCAACAAGGTTTCTATCTTTGTACTCTCTTATCATCGTTTTGCATTTTATGAATTTGTTATCGTCTAAGGAAACACTAAATTTGAACTTGTGTCTCTATGTCTGGCCATATATATATATATATATTCAGGGGAATCAAAGCCGAGACGACGTCGTAAGAAGAACAAGGGAGGAGAAAACGGATCCGACGGCGGAGTGAAGAAGAGGAAGCTGAGTGAAGAGCAAGTGAATATGTTAGAACTGAACTTTGGGAACGAACATAAATTGGAGTCAGAACGGAAGGACAGGCTGGCGTCGGAACTGGGTTTGGATCCGCGTCAGGTGGCTGTTTGGTTCCAAAACCGAAGGGCGCGTTGGAAGAACAAGAAGTTGGAGGAAGAGTACTCTAACCTTAAGAAAGTCCACGACTCCACCATTCTCGAGAAATGCCGCCTTGAAACCGAGGTAGAGTACTCTTTCTCTTTTCCATTTACACTTTTACCCCCATATTTTCAGTTACTCAGATTCATTTCATTGGCTCCTACGTATTCTTGTGCTTAGAAATCTTTTTGAGGGGAGAAGTCAAGCGTGTCAAAATCAGTGAGTTTGAGTTTATCGATCGTCCTCTCATACTTCAAAGCGCGATGGGGGCTTAGTGACTTACTTACCTAGAGATTCGAAAAGCAAGACTTTTTCGTCTTTTGCATCGGTTTCTTTCTATCCAAACAGTTCCGAGGCAGTCCTATTTTTTCTTTCCCGCAATATCGTCTATTTTGGGCAAGCATGTGTCAACGTTTTCTTCTCCTTGACCTTTTTTTTTTTTTTTGCCCTCCACTTGTTCGTTTGGCTCTATAAATAATTGATCTCTAGTCCAAAAAGGTTTGATCCCCCATGGTTTTATCCTCGTAAATTTTGAGGGAGAGGAGAGAACTGAAAGTTTAATTGCACTCGCACCCATAATCAGTAGTCCTAACAAGAAGCTAGGGGCAAAAAAAACCGAAGGACGAAAGAAGGAAAAAAACAAAATGCAAAAGAAGAAAATGACCCAACATTACAAGGCCATATAAACTCCGGGTTCGAAGGAAAAAAATCTGGACTGTCCTCCTAAATTCTTCTCCATTAAAATTTATACAAAAGTAAGATGGGAAAAAAAGTGGAAGAAAAAAGACAAGGAATGGCATAATGCCACCTTAGGAGACAACAAAAGACACGACAACATGTTTGAAAAAGAACCCGTACAAGGTTGTGCTGGGCCTTGAATACGGCCCACTGTAGGAAAGTGACAAGTGTGTGTTAACTGAAATTTTGGTGAAAATGCAGGTATTGAAGCTGAAGGTCAGCTTTCAGAAGCAGAGAAAGATATTCAACGACTTCGCGAGCGAGTCGACAGGGTATCAATCAGTAACAGCCCAAGTTCTTCACAGTCCGTTGAAGCTGTGAACCCACCGTTTCTGGGAGATCTTAGGGTTGAGGCTTATGATGATGATGTGTTTTACATGCAACAGACACATTACATCAATGGCATGGATGATGAGTGGATGTACATGTGATCATCTCACCATAATTATTAAAAACACATATTATAATTAGTGTTATGTAGATAATGTGAATGATCTAGTTATGTAAATTAATTTCTAGCTCCCCCGTAGGGATAACTACTTAGCTATAGGTATAAGCTAGCTAAGCTAGCTGCTGGTGTGTGCTTTTGATTGTAATCCGCAGAAAAATTATGCTATTAACCTAATTATTAAACTTAACCTTGACTTATAATTCGTGAATCATATCTCCTTTTGTAGCTTAAAGTTCATTAATTTGTGTATAGTATTATATGTGTGCCGTGTTTTCTTATCATAGCTTGCTCGTATACCAGTTTCCATCCATTTTGTTCTTTTGGTAAGAGGGAATGGGGGCTTGAATAATAGTAACAGCAATAAATTATTCCCAGAGACTAGCTTAATAACACCACCTATTCTCTCTTTTATTTTCGATAATGACGTACGTACGAGAAAGAGATAAAATAGTTTGATATTTTGACCTTGTGGCACCACATGATCCTCTTTGTGCGTGTGAGAGTTCAAGCTTTCATCAAATAATATATATATATATATATATATATATATATATATATATTCTACATCCCCTAGAGAACCAAGAGAGCGATTTTGTTTTTCTCATTCGTACAAGGCTGAGCAAAACTAACAAATGATGAATTAATCATTACATATGTTTATCTGAACTTTTATAGGGAGGTTTGTATACTTGGTTAATTGGCCATTTTTGTATATTTCAGTTACCCAAGAAAAGGCCTAGTTTATTTGCTATTTTTATGCATTTTAATGATTAAATGAATATTTTTTAACATGCTTATTTTACTAATAATTGATTCCATAAATCAGCCGCAAAAAAAAAAAAAAAAAAAAAAAAGGAAAGATAAGGAGGGAACGGGGAGGATAAAAAGTTGAACTATTCCCGCGGGAAAATATGGGTGGTGGAGTACTTGAAGCCTTGAACTTGGACAAAAGTGTATGAGTTCCTGTTTCTGAGATGACTCGAGAGTGTGTCTAACTGGAATCTATTTTCCTCCTTTATCATTTTATTCATTGATTCTCGGACATCAAGTTGACTTGTACTGGGCAACACACTCACAAAGTACCCATTTTCCACAAACCCATCAGTAAACAAAAAACAATCCATGTTTTTCTTTTGATTTGAAATAAAGTTATTTCAATATAATGTTAGAGGATAAGATCAGTTCTATTTATTTATGGCCAAAAAACAATGAAAACAATTCATCAGTTAAGTGAGTGATTAATTACCAATACTGTGGCTGAAGAATTTCTTATAACTATGCTGTTAATATAAGAAAAATGTCAATTTATGAAAGAAAATACTACCCCGTCTGTTGGAATTTGGATGATATGTAATTGATGATTGATTTAATCCTGAATATAAGACTCGAATCCATTTTAAAATACCTCCCAAATTTATGTATTTTTTAAAAGTATATTTATTGATTATATACCGTTAAAGAATTCCTATCCAATAGTAATTAACTAATTCTAACAAAACTAACTTTTTTAACTTTGTTAAATTAGTCAACTACTTTTTATATTAAGGTCTTCAGGTCAGGTAGTAGAAAAGAATCTAAGGATGGCTCGAAACAAATTGAAGACCTCCCTCCCTCTCTTTATTTCTATCCAGTACACAGCTCATGGGCGGGCATGTTCGTTTATCTTGCAATTGATGTTCTTGAGATTATCATCATTTACAATGGAAGGCTGTAAGAGAGATGTAGTAATGATGTTTTCCCCCGTTTTTTTTTTTATCATGTTGATTCAATATTTCATTTGGTTGGCCCAGAGAGTGGTACGTAGCACTCTGCTCTGTCCTCTTACTGATCAAATCTTTGATCAATACCAAGTCGGTCATCCTCTTTTTATGACCAGTTTTAAATTATGTAAAGATGCGAGGCTCTGATGAGGAAGAGTGTGGGAAGTTGGACTTGATAGATATTGACCAACGATAAGGAAATTAAAGACACATGATTGTATTCCCAATGTTTGATTCCTACATTGAATTTGGACTTGAATCATTTACGAGTATAATCATTGATTCCCTTACAGACACACACTACAGTATCCTCGATCTATATATGCATTTGTTTTCACACCTACTGTCTTCTTATCTATTCATTTGAAGTCAAAGGAGTCAAAGGGAGTGAAAAAAGTTGAAAGTGCTCGTCGGGCAACATCAAAAATGTGTTTTTTAAGTACTTTTCTTTAAATTGATACAAAACTTCTCTCACACATTTATTTTAACAGCTGTAAAACCATTTTTTAAAAGCCAAAACAAATAGACACTGAATGAATAAAGAAGAACTATAAAAGTTCAAACCCCAACGCACTACTACTCATCAATCATCATGCTCAATCATTGATTAATGCAAATGTGAGAAGGAAAGAGCAGAGGGTGGTGAAGACCAAACTACAATAATGTCTTTAATTTCTTCGCCTTCCTTCTATTAGAGGTAATTTTGTTCGAGATATTATTAGATATTAAATGTTGGCACTTCTCTTAATAAGACTTCGAACCTTGATTGGCAAGGTTATTAGACCCAACCTTATTGATTATTAAGCATGATCTTATTTCGTTTGGGTTCTCTTTCCATTCATTCATGCTCCAGTAACCCATCCTCTCCGCGTATCAAGACTGTGGGAGTTTTTTAGCAAAAAAAAAAAAAAAAAAAAAAAAACACTGTGGGAGTTCACTCCACCTCACACAGTCCAAGCCCATATATTGTGAATGTGGTGAACAAGCCCAAGCCCAACCCAAAGAGATTTTTTTTTTTTTTTTTTTCAAGTACAAGAAGGCATACATTTCCATTTACAACTTGCCTTGCCAGCACCAAGGAGAGTTGGTATAGATGGTAAGGGATCCGCGGGAGATTGAGGCTCGGTAGAAGAAGAAGAAGTTAAACAAATGGTCGTGGGTTCGATCCTCTGCCGTCGCATTGAATAGGACTCCTTTGGTAAGCGATCTTATAAGTCCCGTAAGTCTTCATAAATCCCGATAGAAGTTGCGGACAGCGGCCGTCCTCCGGCCGTCGACTTCAAGCGGAAAGTTGATGGGGAGGCTTCTTCCTCGATGTCGAACCCCTCCAAAACTTTTTTCATATCAAAAAAAAAAAAAAAAAACTTGCCTTGCCAGCATGCCCAATGTATCCATTTTTGTGCACAACCTGCGTGTCAAAGTTCAAGTTATGCGGAATTGTTTGCTGTAAAATATCTGTTCTTCGGCAGCAAGACAATGATTTCCTTCATTTCTTTTTAAATCTATTTTAATTTCCAATAATTTATTCCTTGCTGAATAATTTTATATCAATTAAATACGGCCATTAAATACTATGCAAAATAAATTTCTTATACAATATTTTTTTCTAAAAGAAAAAATTGCCAAGGCTCTCACCGTCTCTTGTTTTCCCCCCTCATCGTATGATCATCTCCCTCCCTCTCTCTCTTGGGGTGCTTGCATTTTTATTTATTTATTTTTTTGGTTGGCCACCCGGTTCATCGGGGCTTCTCCCGACTAGTCCGGATCCGACCCAGGTCACGCATTTAGTTTTGGTGGGAGAGTCTCCCAACGGAGTTTTTTTGCATCCATAAGGCTCTAAAACTTAAAAGTGACTCTCACATTTAGGAAACAACAATTTTCTCACATTTTTATCTCCCGCAACATGAAATGATCTAAAATAAGCTAAACTGAAAATTCGCTCATTTGGCGCGTAATAGCTTTCCATCTAATTGATTTTCACATTTGTTTTACAAATGCATGCATGCTTACTAAATATCTCTCAAAAACTTTTTCTAGATTTATTAATATTTATACAATCATCCAAATCACACTCATGATGTCCTCCTATATTCATAATTAGGTAAATTATAAGGACCCAATAAAAATTAATTAAAAATAAAATAAAATAATAAAAAAAACTTGCATATTATTTAATCCGGTGAAATAGAAAGTGGGGGCTGCAACGGAATGACATTGACGGGAACGTGGAGGTGAGGTGGAGGAGACAAAGAAATGTAGCAGGAGTAGTAATATAATATAATTATATATTAACAATGAAAATGAAATAAGAATAGTAATGTTATCCAGACGCAAGGAGAGAGGGAGCAATAAAGAACCCAATCCAGTGAGACAATGACAGCTGGAAAGGAAGGTGGCACGTGTCGCGTCGGAAGCCCTAAAAGCAGCAGACTCCCATAGGACGCCGCCACACCAGATCCCCCTCCACTTCCACGCCAAAACCAAATCCCACAACAACCACTCTCTCCCTCCTTTTCTTCCTTCCATGGTCGTTGCTGGTATTTCATTTTTTGTCTGCGTGCTTCCCACCCTCACCCTCCTCACTTTCTCTTCACACTCTCTCACCTTTTGTCTTCTTCCCTCTCATCCTTAGCCGTTGATTCCTCCCTTTCCGCCAAATGCTTTTTTAATCCTAATTTCTGATACAACACGACAACAAGCCGCTCTTCCCGAGCCTTCGATTCCACCTCCTGCTCCGTCCCACTTGGACTTCCACCTCATCTCTTTCTCTCCTCCCTCTAAACAGGTTAGTCTCTCTCTCTCTCTCTCCTTCCTGATTTTTTTCCTGTAATTAGCTTTACTTGTCTGTGCAACACCGCTGCTTCCCTCTCCTTCTCTTCTACTCTGCTTGATTTGTTTCTTCCCTTTTCCTCTCTCACCCTATCTTGAAATTCGAAGCTTTGTGTGAGTTTGACTAGAATTAGAATGCTTTATGATCTTCTGGTTCTCTTCTCCGTCATTACTTGCTTCTCAGATAATCTGTAATTTAAATAAATTCATTCATCGTGTGATGAATGATCCAGTTTCTGGCTATTCTTAGTAAATTTGTTTTCGTTCTGGGGTTAGTTCTGACTCTGCCTTTCTTTTTAATAAATTCCTCATGAAAAAATGGTGAATGAATGATATTTCAATAGAATTGGAGAGCAATTCGTGGGGGAGGGTTCATTTTGTTATAAAGTGTTTTTTGTGTGTGTCGCTCCTTCATTCTGACGAACAAAAGATTAAGCAAGTGAAAGAGAGAGGCAGGGGTTGCTAGTCCTTATGTTTGCTTCGATTTTCTGTTCACTTTCTGGCACGATACATACAGGGTTACCAACCTTGATTCAAATTGTCGGTACGCTAAGGTGATCTTTGTCATGCACTGTACCGTAACAGATCGGATTTTATTGTCTGAATTCAAAACTAGAATGGATTTGAAAGTTGTTGCCAAACAATTCTCACATCATCTAGGTGGATAAGAAGAGGCTTAAGTGGAAATTAAATTTAAAACACACTCTCATCATCATCGGCTTTGTTTGACATGGTGTGGAGAAGATAAATGGTGGTCATATATATGTATTTTTTAATGTTTTACATGCACACGGATTATAATGAAATAGTCGTAGCGGGTTCGTCTATAGGACAACTGGATGGTGGAAGGTAGGTTTGAAGTGTCTCTATTAGAATTTATCTCCCAATTAAGTTATCCTAACAATTTCATATGCGTGCATATTAATTTGATATATGGTGACAAGGACGATTGAACTTGAGACCTTGAACCCATCACCATTAGACCACAGCCTTGGGCTTGATCTCATAGACACATACACTCGCAGGTAGTAATAAGTATTTAAAACTAAAATCTGTTTTAACGACTCATTTGTAATATCTTATAACGTCAACGCAGATACTGCGCTTTTACAATAAACGTTATCTCATTAATTTAGATCAAGCCTCATAAACTTGACTTTGAATATATGCTGTCTTGAGGAATGTCAATAGCAACCATATATGCCGTCTAAAGTATGAAGTTATCTACTGAAAACTGAATTCACTTATACATGGAGATCTGTATAGGCATTACGTATTCCAGATAATAAGTGTAATGGAATATTGCTCTCCTTGTCCCTACTCCCTCACGTACGAAGTCACCATCCCGATTTTAGGAGGAAATTATAGCATCTTAGCTTTCCCTTAATTGTTCTCCTCATTTTCTGACATAGCATTGGAAGAGGAGATAAATTTCTTAACTTAGGATCCTTTACTTTCTTTTCTTTAACCAGACTAAGAAAGTCTTCGATTATTACGCACAGCACGTTAGGATTTGTCTGGTTGATGATTTCATCATTTCTTGTCCTTTAACTAATGAGTGATCATCTAAAAAGGTAATAGTAATTACAAGTGAGGCTCAATATGGAAGAGAAATAAAGAAGTCATTTTTTCATTCCTTCAAAATCATGAAACTTTGCTGCTAGTCTTGCGAAATGATGTTTCAGCTTTATAATAGACGTCATGTAGTTACTCTAGTCCTTAATAAATTAAAGAAGTTAGTTAATATAATATGTATTTTCTAAAGCACCTTAATCGTCTTCCTTAATTCTGTCCTTCCCTCCTCCTTTAATTAATCTTGAGGGAGTATTAATAGGGATAAATGAGGAAAAGAATGATAAATATAAAGACTATGTCTTATATTTAGGACCAAGACCGACTTCTCAAATATATCTTATATTAATATAATATTACTTTATTGGCCATTTGTTCATTTACTTATTTTCTGAAAAAGTTTAATTGCAACGAAACATCATCTTCTCTAGTTAGTCAGAGAATTTTTCGTCTTAAACTTTTTAATTCCAAAAAGAAAGACATCAAGTTATTTGCATCCCAGGCAGGTAACTTGATAAATATTGATGTTTTGGGGTGCACTGATGATTTTTGTTGAAGGTTATCATCAATGTCTTCTCATCCTTTGTGTTGGATGTGGTGACAATTTCCAATAGATAGTAAATTGAAAGGACTCTATTTGCTGGTCATACCTATGCAAGGAGACCAAGACAGATTCCAACAACACAGACAAAAGGGCAAGATGCCTTTTAAGGTTACAGGGTTGACCTTTATGTTTTTACATCCTTTTTGAAGTAAGTGTAGGACTATTAGCTGTTTTATTAGGGTGGCTCATTGGAGACTGTGAAAGCTCCTTATTTTTGAATATATGAGCCGTTAGCTGTTTAGGGAAGACTATCGAATATTTTGGAGAGTTGTAAGAGAGGAGAATATCAGGTTCTGCATAAACCTGAGACTCTTGCTGGCTGTGAGGGACGACTTGTGTCCTTGACAGATTATTGTAACCTCTTTATCAGTAATATATTTCTGGTTTAGGGTATTTTGGGGTGCTGATTTGTTAGTTCCTAACATAAATTCAAACCAATTCTGAGGGATGGGCAGCTTCTTCAACAATGTCAATATCTTTGATTGTAGTAGAAGTGCTTCATTACGCATTTCATTGGATGAAATATTCTCAAATCTGTATTTTAGCATCATTTACTTATATTGTGCGTTTGGTTTGAGAGTTGCTTCTGACTAAATTCAGTGCTATTATGTGCATGTGATTTGATATTTTTTAAAAATCATAGTGTTTGTTTATTGATATATGTGGTTGTTCAAGGTGATCTTATGACTTCCACGGATATCAGCATTTGATCTGATCAGAAGTCTTTTGAGTTGACTTTCTTGAAAGGGCAGTGTGTTTGAACTGTTCCGGATGGGGACAGGGGAAGAGAGCACGCCTAAACCATCCAAACATGCTTCCACAACTCAGGTTCTTTTCCTGCTGTTGCCCTTCACTCTTAACCTCTCTTGATCTTTCCTATCTCTCATCATTTCTTTTTACATTAACAGGAGATACCAACACCACCTTCGTACCCTGATTGGTCCAGCTCTATGCAAGTGGGGGGAACATAAATGAGTGTTTCACTTGGTTTTTATTTTCACAAAAGGTTTCCTGCAAGTAAATGAAGTTAACTAACAATTCGGCTTCTTATTTAGGCTTATTATGCTCCTGGAGCTACCCCACCTTTTTTTGCCTCAACTGTTGCTTCACCAACTCCTCACCCCTATCTGTGGGGGGGCCAGGTAATATCATATTTACTCAGGGTTCTTTGCATGCATAATCGATGCAGAAAAGGCCGTTATTCGCAGATCTGTTGATATTTTCAGCATCCTCTAATTCCTCCATATGGAACACCGGTTCCATACCATCCCATGTATCCTCCAGGCGGTGTTTATGCTCATCCTGGTATGGCCACGGTAATTCACTAGCTCTCCCATACCTGAACCTGCCCTCCCCTGGCAGGAAAATGTTTTTTTTTTTTTTTTTTTTTTTTTTTTTTGGGGGGGGGGGGGGGGGGGGTGTGTGTGTGTGTTAAGTATTCGCTTAACATGAATCCATATGTTGAAAGCAACTTTGTTTGCTTGCTTCATCGTTGTTTGGTTCTTATTCTCTCTATTTTTCTCATACATACACACTCATTCAAATATTTTGGTAGACTCCAAGCTCCGCACAGCAAACTGCAGATCCTGAAGGGAAGGGACCTGATGGAAAAGATCGGAGTTCTGCCAAAAAATTGAAGGGAGCTTCTGCTAACACAGGTTCGAAAGCTGGAGAAAGTGGAAAGGTAGGCTCAGGATCTGGGAATGATGCTGTTTCACAAAGGTGAGGCAAGCCCACTGTTAATTTTATATCTTGTTTAATTTTTTTTCCTTAACTCAATTAGCTTCCTCATATGAATTTTCTTAATAAAGAAAAATTCTTTGGCAGTGCTGAAAGTGGTTCAGAGGGCTCATCAGATGCAAGCGATGAGGATACTAACCAACAGGTAGAAGACAACTGAGCATCATTATTTGTGCTTGGTTCACTTGGTTTCAGTAAATAAGAAGTCTCCTGAAACCTATGTTGCCTACTTTAATTTCTACAGTTAACTGCATGTGTCACTTGAATTTTAATAGTAAAAGTCTTAATTGAATTGGTTCAATTGATAGAACGGTCATTGTTTTTTTATCTCATGCTTTTGTCTGATGAGTTGTATCCATGTGAAGGATTCAACTACCAACAAGAAGGGAAGCTTTGACCAGATGCTTGTTGATGGTATGACATGTACTTTGTTCTTGAACATTTTCCTTTTAGGTAGGTTCTGAAATACAATTTGTGTATTCCTTGCAAACTTTCTCAGGAGCAAATGCTCAGACCAGTTCGGGTGGTGCCATTTCTCAGAAGCCAGCAACTAATCTTAATATCGGAATAGACTTGTGGAATGCATCTGCTGCTGGTTCCGATGGTGCAAAAATGAGACATAATCAATCTGGTGTTTCAGGAGGTGTTGCTCCTTCGACCATAATGGGAAGGGAAGTTGCCCTTGGTGAACAGTGGATACAAGTACGAGTCTTATAGTTGATTTTTTGTTTTTGAGCAAATTATGTAAGTTTCTTTTAAATCTTGTTCCAATTACACAAATCTCTCTCCCTACCATTCACAGCCCTTTTTTCTTTGGAGCAAGTTATATTATACTTTTGCCTAATTTTTTATGTCAAGAATCTAAAATCTGGAGTACTACTATTCAAACCTCATCCCACTCGTATCTCAGCTAGCCTTATGTGGAACTTTGTCTAATTTTAATTTCCTCGTATCTGCATGGGAGCCTTGTAGATAACGTCCACCTCTTTTGTTCCGTCTGGCCCTATTAATTGAGCTTCTTGATGATTTGGCAGGATGAACGTGAACTGAAAAGACAGAAGAGGAAGCAGTCTAATAGAGAGTCAGCGAGGAGGTCCAGACTGCGGAAGCAGGTTCTTTCTAATCTCTGCTTGTTTCTCTTTTGGTTCAAGAGAAACCAAACTGTCACTGTCTACAGCTGTTGTTAAGCTGTTTTATTCACATTTATTCAAAGCGACCTCTTCAGACTAAGTAGAATTTTTGATTTGATGTCTTTTGCTTTCTGGTTCGACTAGGCTGAATGTGAAGAGTTACAGAAGAGGGTGGAAACGCTAGGAAATGAGAATCGAACTCTAAGAGAGGAGCTCCAGAGGCTTTCTGAAGAATGTGAGAACCTTACATCAGAAAATAATTCTATCAAGGTAATTTTGAAACACCTTGACAATTCTGCTTCCAGGCACATTAACACCGTATTTTACAGTTTCCAGTGCATCATCTCTTGCATAATCCCATTTCATTTCCATTGCTTTAAATACCACCAAAATCTATTTGCATGTGACACCAATAAAATTTGGCTTTGAGTAATAAACAAATGCTTTCAACAGGAAGAGTTGGAACGGCTGTGTGGGCCTGATGCAGTTGCTTAACTTGAATAGGACGCCCGCAGTCAACTGCTAAATCTTATATATATATTTCCACTGGTAAAACAAATTTGCAGCTGGGAATGTATGGAGATGGCCTCGTCTCTCCCTCGCCCTCAATATAATTTTTGCCTCGCTAATTTATGCCATTAACCCTCAATTATAATTACCCTGATGATTTACTCGTCATTTGTTGTAACATTTACTGCCACGGAAGAGTAGGTAATATTGTAGGCAAATAGAGTACCACAGACATTACTGATGTCAAAGATTCCGGCTTCAGTTTCCAAGCATCTTGTATGAGCCTTGTAAGAGATAAGTACGTATTCTTTTTCCTTTTTTGGTGCCAAAAAAGATCGCAATCATTATGTTCTCATGGAGTCTTTTGCTTTCTGCCATCGATTCATGTTAAGTGGAATTACTTTTGGTATTTTCATAGCGCCATTTTTAAAGGCTACCTCAGCCAAAAGTTCACCGATTGTAATCATGCACCTAAATGACTTGATCAAGTAACTAATTATGCAGGAAGAGAATTCTCTCATTAGCAATTTTTCTCCTCATCTCTTATCATTCAATCCCAACCATTGATTTGACTTAATGAGGTTGTTGGTGTGAGTAGTTATATCAAATCTATGATCCAGATTTAAAGCCGATGAGGGATAATGAGAAAATGCCAATAAGAGGATCCAAACCCAATTATGTAATATTGGAATCAAATGAATTTTTTCTCCAAAAACAAGTTAGATCTAAAGCCACGATTGGAAACTTTTTAGTTTTTTTTTTTTGGGGGGGGGGGGGGGGGGGGGGGACAACTGTTGGAGTTAGAAAAGCTAAAAGTTTTTGCAAACTGACTTTACAAAATTGTATCCAAACACAAGTTATATTACATTAATTGATTTTTATCCCAACTTCAGATACAAAATTCAGTCGGGATAGAAGTTACTCAAATAAATGTTTATCAAGTCCTAAAACATCATCAACCTAGAGCTGGCTGGCAAAAATTAGTCATGTTGTAATTCAAGCACTCTAGCGTAAAAGACTCTTAATATCTCTCTCTTTGGCATTGTGCTTCTCTGATCAAGCGTTGTGCCCCTCGGTTTGATCAACATCACTCTGATCAAGCTCAGCAGCAGATGAAGCAGCTGGTTCTTCTGCTGGACTTTGTTGCGAGGATCTATCTGATTCGCCAGCCTCCCATATCCTATGGCCTGAGGCAAAAAATTAGGAAAGTTACTTCGCAAGCGAGTAATTAAATGATGGGGAAAGCAACAAAGAAGGCCATAACACACTGCTTCACCTGATCCAGTTCCACTTATCTTCACTACCATGTTCCTGACAACCTGGATTTCTGCTTGGTGTGAGCTGACTAGTTTCACCTGCAAATTTGATAACTTCAACTCCATTAAAGATTGACTGATGCATCACGGCAAAGAATAGACACAACTTGACAGGAGAGCAACAGGGAAATGCTTGGTGCCGATAATTAGCTTTAAAAAACATACAATGTAAACAATCTCCAAGGTTGACCAATACGATCAAACCACTTTGACGGGATTAAAAGTCCAAGTGTCTAAATTGCAGCAGGATACGGGACATACCACTTCATTGTATGCAAGGCCCAAAATTTGATCAACTTTAGCTTGATGCTTCAATAAAAATGGACGAAGATGGTTCACATATATCTGTTTTGCTCCCTGTTTGAAAGTGAGTAATTAAAGGGAAAATAAGAAAACAGAATTTACATAGTATGTATGTAAAACAGGAGGTAATGCAGGCTGCAAACTAGAAGAACAGAAACCATTACAAGAAGGCCAGTACGAGAGAAATGAGAAGAAAAGAGTATAAGAAGAAGAATGAATGAAATGACTTTCACTAACCACCAACAACAGCCTTTCCCGCTATTGTTTAGGTACATTTACAGGCTTTTTCCTAGTCCCTTGGCTAAGTTAGTCATTAGCAGCACTAACTAACTCAGCCTCACACATTATTCTCATATCAAAGGCTGAGGCACTTTGCCAGAATTTGTCTCCATAATGAATCCACCTTATATTGAATAGATGGATCCCTCAAGCACCAGAACACCACCAACTGTTTTTCATATTGTCGCAAAGGTTATTATTTAGCATATGGGCTCCAGTAGTCATTTGGAAAAGCCCCTTCCTGAAAGGGCAAGGGGAATGTAAGCCATTGGAGAGTTGAGATAGATATATTTCTGCAGAACTACAGGCACACTTATTCTTCTCATAGCAGCACTAGTGCTGCTTATCAGATATCAATTGCAAGGCAAAATGCAAAAACTATCACCTCCAATGGTGATGTACAACTTAGGTCCTCAATTTAAGTGGTAGTTCATCAACCCCCAACGTCCAATTTTATGCACACAGCTCCTTCATTAGATATCCATCCAAAATCTTAACGTTTTCCTACCAAGTAGATTTTTATTATACTACGTCAGTTTAAAACAACAGATCACCAAATTCCTAACTCGGTATCTTACCAGTCCAAGTGGAAGGAAAAAGTTAGGGGTTTGGGATGGATATTTAATGGAGAGGCTGTTTTGCAGGAAACATGGAAGTTCAAGAGGCCGATGTTCAACTATTTGAGTTGAGGGGGCAAGTTGCAAATGATCCTAAAGTAGAGGAGGTTTTCCGATTCTTGGCCAGAATTATATAATATTCTCAGTCATATAGAATAGATGACCATCATGCAGTAGAAAATGAGGAAATTTTGCATGCTTTTTCAATGAACCAAGACACTTATCAGACACTTGCAGGACAGCAGGTAAGCCAAAACTACAACGGAACCATCAAATGAAGGAAAGGGGGAAAACATTGGAAGTAAAAATGACAGGTAAAGGGGTGAAGCTAAAATAGAAGTCTGCAGGAAAAAACTCAATTTTGTTGGAGATTCGTCAAGGACATTTTCACTACCTAAAATTCATTCAAATCCTACGTTGAACTCACATCAGTAGACGGAAGTTGAAGCCAAACAAGAAATGCAAACTTCAGGTGATAATACATAGGGCACCTGCACATTAACCAAAACAACAATTGAAAATAAGTCATTTGCAAGGCATTAAAAATATGTCAAGAGTTATAAAAGGACTTCATAGGACCATTGATAGTGAAACTACAAGCAAAGAGCCAGGAAAAACCACCCTATACATATAACTTAAAGGATAGGGATGGGGTCAGACCATACCATGAAATAAGCTTATCTGAGAAAACTTCAATGAGGCTGAAGGATCCATAAGCTGTACACATTAAAATTGCAATATAAAACATCTTGAGAGAAAAGATATTGGTATAATAGAGTCCATAAAAGGACTTAGACAAAAAAATGCAGATAGATTTGCTGTAGCAACTTGAAGGATATTTGATGACTGATATGGATTCAGATTTGATTACTTCATTCTCTGCATATGTCATAAAGCACCGAAGATTCTTAAAAACAAATGTGTTTTGATAGCAAGTCCGATCACATGGAGTTAGAAGTACACAAGGATGAAGATAATGGAGGGGGGATAAAATTCTCTCAATCTCGCAAGGGTTCTTGATTGAAATGATATTTGACTGGAACAAAAGAATCAGAAACAAAATCCAAGAAGCACTGAAAAGCTAGCAACTTGAAGGATTTCTACCTGCCCAGTAGACAAGACATCTATGTTGAGCATTTTGATCTTTGCTTTCAATTGCTTTGAATGTGGAATACACAGGTAAAGCAACTCCTACAGAACAGCTGCATAAATATGATGCTAGTAAGTAGTAGCTAAATTAACTTTCAACAGAATCGCCTCATAGAGTCCACGTGGGGGATTCAAGAGTGGGTTTGTGTGGGTAGCTTCTTAATCATCAGAAAATATATATCTAACACCACATGACAAACTAACATTACTTAGTGGCTCACCATGCCGTTCGAATTACAATGTTAGAACCATCAGGACAGAGAAGCAACCGCAGTCCAACCTGCAACAAATCCAGACATCAATCTGAGCACCAAATAATAAAGGGGAGGGGGAGCCCTGATCCCAAGGGATCATCCATAATTACAATACTTTCTCCAGAATTCAGAGCCCCTCCAAATAATAAAAGTTATTACTGGAAAGACACGTAGTTCCGTGCGCTGAGATAAGCATAGTTTTTGAATTTCATAAGTTGAGAAACAGTAGCTTTGGTTTTTTACTTCAAGTAGAACCCCAAAATATATACTAAAAATGTGAAAAACAAATTACAATCCAACGATCGGCACCATCATTAAATGGATGTAAATGTAGAATTAGGCTTAGTTTGATTGAAGAAGTGTATAATAAATTGGGGGCATATAGACCAAAACCCTAGCTGAAGAAAAATGCTAAAATACATAAGAGAATAACATCGCTCCCGACCTCTCCTGGTAGATTTGATCCTAGAAGAGCCATTCCAACGATACCATTCCCATCCAAAGTCGGCTGCAGCTTTCCCCGGTTATGGCGTCCAAAATCTTCGAGTTCTTAGTTCCGCTGCCAGGGAAATACCATTATTTCTTTGGGGGTCACGATCGACAATTTTACGATGGCGAAATCTGGGGAAAGTACCAATGTATCAACTTTGACTAAAAATTGTAACTAATTAAAGTAAAGTAGATGGAAAAAGATTTATCCAAATAGGACAAGTCAGTAATATCAAAAAGTGGCATCAGGGTGTCTATTTCAATAAAAAAAATTTCATTTGCTCTAATTGAATACAATTTTTTATAAAGATTGATACATTGTTATTTTTCCTGCCATGTCTGATATAGCGAAAACTGATAATTTGGTCTTGTAATTTAAAGACAATTTTAATTTGATCCCCAATATTTAAATTCTTTCAAGACATTCCTTACTACAGCTGTTAGTTTTTTAAAACGACGGACAGTAACAGCCTAAAGTATTACAAAGCCATTAGGGGTAGAGTTTGATTGTTGCCATACTATAATGTTATGTGATCAATGGGACTTCAACACCAGGAAGAGGTGGCGGGTGGAAGAAAAATTGGGGAAAAAGTTAATTTTCAAGTATGCTTTGCATCAGATTTAGAGCCCGTGTGATGGACCTTAAAAAAAAAAAAAAAAAAAGACGACTTTTTTTTTTTTTTTTTAAAAAAAAAAGTATTTTAATTAGAAATTAAAATTATTTCACGTTTAGGTACACTATTTAAGAAGCATTTTTAAATTTAAAAAAAAAAGTTTTTTGAATGTTAAAAAATAGAGAAATACCTTTTTACAAATAAAATTATTGAAATGGGGATAGGGTTGTCATTTTATTGAAAATCAAGGGTTATTAGTGTCAAAACAAATCATTAAAGAAGAGTCGATCAGTTTTTTTTTTTTCCATTCTCTCTCTTCTTTTGGCACTTGCTTTTTTTTTTTTAAAGCTACAAATTAAAGCTTTTAAAAAAAAGCAGAATTTTGGCTTTTATTTTATTTTATTATTTTTGCTTTTTTAAAAAGGCTCTCATCCAAACACATTTATTAATTAAAAAACACTTTATTTTTTTTTATTAAAAAAAGTACAGCACATCCAAACGGGTTTTTAGGATTCTTAAAAATGCTTATTCACGTAAATCAAAATAAAACTATCTCACATATTTATTTCGTATACAGTATATCACGACTTTTGTACAACTTTTGAGTAGTTTATACTTTACAGCCATTTATTCATAGTTGAAAATTTTAGGATGTTAGATACTCATAAGATAGAAGTTTGAGTATTTTGTCCCTTTTAGAAGTTTGAGTATTTTGTCCCTTTACCCTTTTATAATTCATCCTGATTTATAAGACTGTGCCATACAAAATTCAAACGAAAATACATTAAGAGAAGGAGCTGTCTCATTCCTCGTCCCTGTCCTTTAATTTTTCTAGTTGTATTGTTCATTACTCTGCATACATAAGGACGACGAATGTTTTTATGATTACTCAGATATCTAAGGAGAATTCAGAAAAGGTAGAAAGCGAGGAATTGATTGAGGAGTTGAGAATAGAGTTCCTCCACCACTACGGTGTATTGTATCTTCTTTCTTGGCAACTCTTGTAGACGTTCTATATAGCTTTGTTGCAGCAGCATCAAGTAAGCTTCATTTTTGTTCCAGTTAGAAGAAAACACCACAGCTTTTGCCACAGAGAGAAATGAAAAGGTATCGACTTGATGCACCTTCCTTGTTTGTTTTAACTGGCAATAACCCAATCTCCTTTTGTTCTACCTTAAACGTTTGAAAAATATAATTAAGGTCTCAACTCAAAAAATTAATATCAATTTTTTTTTTTTTTTATATTTTCATTGACAAAGCTAAAAAGTTATCATTGATAAATTATAAAATTTATCATGATATTATTTTTCTTGACCTAAATCTTATCCTTTCTAAACCTTCTTGCGAAATATTAATACAACATATAATGAGTACGTGTATATATAAATATAATATTCATATTCCCCTCCCACCTCCTATTTTTTCAGTCAATAATTCTAACATCGCCAAGCTGACGTGGAAACCATGGCCCGGTCATTCCAGAACAGCACCAATTCTGCCTGTCGTTTTGCCACGTGGAAGCCTTTGATCTGTACTTTGGCCAACAGACACTCTGCTTGGAAATCCGCGAACCTGCTTGACTGCACAGCCCTCATTCCCGCCCGTAAAACAGCTCCCTCCAAGCCGGAACCCGCCGTCCTCCGCCTTCCACCGCTGCAAATATCTTCGGCCGCAACAGAAGCATCTCTATTCTTCTTATCCATTCTCCACCTCCTCCAATAAGTGACGCATCCAACGATTCCAACATCATCGAGTAGAACTCCAGGCTGTCCACAACACTCCGACGAAACGACGTCGCTGCAGCGTCGTCTGCCCATCCTTCACCGTCTACGAATACAACCACACTTGGAGAAACCCTCCGAACATCCCCAAGAAACGCAGTGATGTTTTTTGTTGATCCGAGACGGCGGAAGATAGTCGGGGATAGCAGAACGGCGGTTTTCTCTCCATCCATGAACTTAACAGCCTTCATTAACGACGTTTCGAAGGCTCGCAACAGCACGAACTCGGTTTGGACTCGGATCTTGAGATCGTTAGCGAACTGGTTTAGGTTCTCCCGGATCAATTTGCTCTCCACGGCGTATTCTTCTGGCACGACCGCCGTGATTCGAAGGACCGGTGAGTTGATTTTACAGGACTCGGCCTTCTCTGCAATCTCTTTCATCAGAGAAGCGTACTGAATGCCTAAACCGATTTCGAAGTCGATGATGTGGATGAAGGATGATCCGTGAAGGGCTTCGAGGAGTGCTTGGTTGGTGGTGAAGATGGAGAACATGGGAATTGGAGAAATTCCTGAGAAAGCTTTGAAGGTTCTGATGCCCTGAACGATTTCTACCAAGGAAGAAAGACGCGGGTCGGTCCGGTTCGAACCGGAGAGAAGAGAGTGCAGAGCCTCTTTGAAATAAAACGCAGCTCTGTGGAGAGGTTTTCCGACGGGGGATCTTAGACGTTGATTGAGCCGCTCCAATATCACCTGGGCGAGCTGTAGCTGATTCGTGTCGAAGCAATCGGCTGCTCGAATAAGATCCTCGATCATCAAATCAAACCCGTTGCTTTGCCAATTATGGTTGTGATTGAACTGATGAACCAAATGATCAAAGGGGTTATTGTAGTTACCACCCGTATTTTGATTCATATAAATATCCGAGAGACTCAAATCTGGGGCTTGATCGAAAGGAACCTCCTGAGAATTGGGGAATTCAAGAAGGTGCGGGACCTGAGGCTCACATGGGTTTGATCTTGGAACAGTAGTCTTCAAAACGTGAGAAAGAGTGTCATCCTGTAAACCCCAATCCTTCATGACGGAATCCCAATCCAGACTATGCAACACATGGTCGTCCCACCCCAGGGAGTCTTCAGGTTTGGATGACTGGGTGATGGCGGATTGAGTGGTGGGATTTTCAGGGACGACAGTGGCGGAGCCAGGGCTGGGACTCCGGCAGAGGTCTAGAACAGAGGTGGGTTCGTAGCAGGTGCCCGCCGGATTGACGTTAGAAAGGTTTCGGACAGTGGGTTTTGGATCGGAGGAAAGGTGATAGGTTTGTGGGGACGACGAAGCAGGAACTCTCATATCTCAACGAAGGATAGGGGAGGAGAAGAGCGAAGAGAAGAAAAGCTGTTGCTTTCGCCGGAAAAAGTAAGGATTGGAAGAAGGAGGCTTTTGGCCGTTTTGGTTGTGGCCCTTTTATCTTTGCGTGTGTGCTTGTAAAGGGGTGGTGGTGGGGTTACGGGTATAGTTATATGGCATGCATGGTCATCGCATGAGAGAGAGAGAGAGAGAGAGTTCTGCCAGCTTGAAGACGAAGACACTTGTTTAGCTGCCTCACCTTTTGTCTTTGCTTTTTCTCACAACTCCAGTTACTTCAAGCATGTTTATGAGTTAATATCTACTTTTATTTATAAGTTAATTTAGATTGTGATAATTTTATTTATATTAATTAAAAAAGTTAAAAAAATATTCAATTTATAAATAAAGGTAAAATTAAAAATTTACCAAATAACCTTAATTTAACTATCTTTTCTTAATATGTAAAATTTGGTCAAAATTAACAGGATGTCAACTATTTTTTTTTTAAAAAAAATCACGTTTATCAATGATTAATTTGATTAAGAAATTGGGTAGTGTTCATTTTCAAGTCATCATTTAATTCAACTGATCATTGTCGTGTCATTTGAGGAAGCATGTACGGAAGGGTTTATTTCTCGGTTTAGCTGAAGTTTTCATAGTAGATTAAAAACAAAAGGCAGCCGTCAAACATAACGGAAGACTTTTGTGACAGTAAAACGACAGAATAAAAGAGGTCAGAGAAGGGGAGTTAAAGCTCCATAGTGAAACAGTACCCCTAAAAGTTCTGATGGGCCCCAAAACAAGTTAGAGCCACGTATACATGCTTTATTTATGCACTCAACAAAAGCTCACAGAAAGGTCCACACACACACACACATATGTATATATATATATGATTAACATCTTTGTAAGGAGGTTAATTACCTGGCTTTGGCTCTCCCACTCGTGGAAAGTTTTGCCATTATTATTCCTTGACCACTAACTCTAAGGTGAAAAGAACTCACCCCAAAGTAACAAAGGGGCCTCCCAATCTTCACTTTTCACTCTCTCGGATTTAGTGAGAGATTGCTCGGAATCAGTATCATATCCTATAAATTAGAATCACCTCGGATTTGCTTGTGCATGTTCCATTGAATCATATCAGTTGGGAAGTTAATTCCCTGCTTAATTAATTAATTAATTATTCTTTCGTATGTCTTTGTGGTAGTTTATGGTGTAATGGGAGTATTATTATTAACTAGGTAGAGGAGCAATTTTACATATGTAATTTTGAGAATGGCTAAGACCACATAAAATTTTTTAGACAAAAAATACACAAGTAATTTTATTTTGGAGCGCCTAACATCATCGCTGGATTAGTTGGCCAGTTAACTTGGATGGAACGACGACGTGGCTCGATTTGGGTGACGTGTGACGCGTGGGCGATCTTTGTAGGCGATGACGTGGAATAAAAATTCGAAAAAAAAATGAAAAAATTGGAGAAAAAAATTCAAAAAATTAGGAAAAAAATTTAAATAATTAGAAAAAATTATAAAATAATTTAAAAATTCAAAAAATTATGAAAAAAATAAAAAAATTAGAAATAAATTCAAAAAATTAGAAAAAAATTAGCAATAAATTCAAAAAATTAGGAAAAAATTAAAATACCCAAGTGAACCCCACAACGGCCACCCTACTGGAAAATTACACGGCCGGTGTGCGGTGGTGGTCGGTTCTTTGTGGTGGGGACCCGACCACAAAATTTTAAACTTTATTAATTTTATCACAAAATTTAACAATTTTTTTTTTAACTTTAAAGCTATTTAATTATAAATTTTTTTCAAAATTAATAAATCATTATATATGAAGCATTCAAAATAATTATTATGTAGATAATTATTTTTTTGAAAAAAATGTATATTTAAATAGCTTTTAAGTTAAACAAATTGTTAAATTTTGTTATAGAATTAATAAAGTTTAAAATTTTGCGATCGGCCCTCACCACCGGCAGAACCGACGCCCGCCCGCTAATCGACGGCGGCGGCCGCGGTAGGGGTGGCGGTTGTGGGACTCACTAGGACTCACGGGGGTATTTTAATTTTTTGAATTTATTGTTAATTTTTTGAATTTTTTTCTAATTTTTTAATTTTTTTCCTAATTATTTGAATTATTTCTAATTTTTTAAATTTTTTTTTCTAATTTTTTGAATTTTTCTAATTTTTTGAATTTTTTCCTAATTATTTGAATTATTTCTAATTTTTAAAAAAAATTTTCCTAAGTTTTTAATTTTTTTTCAAATTTTTATTAATGCCTCGATTCCGTCAAGGTTAAGCTAGCTCCCATTGGTATAGTGCTCCTTTATCCTATTAACTAATCAATGCCTTTTAATTCCTTGCCCTCGTTTGACATTATTAATGCCTCGATTCCGTCAAGGTTAAGCTAGCTCCCAGGATATTACTTTTGTCTCAAAAACACGTCACCATGTACACGTAAATTATATACCACAGCATCCAACAGTAGTGACGAAGCCTGTTCACACTGATATTTATAATTAAGAAGCCCCACCTTTTCCATATAGCAAATCATCAGCAATTTTAAACACACACTCAATCTATATTCGCCTTGTTCTTCCGGCGGCTTGCCTTTTTGGAAGGCCCTCTCGCGATAATAATCTCTTGTAACTATCATATATACACAAACACGAACCACACAAGTACTTTTTTAATCAGTTTCAAATTTTAGTTAATTAATTTGCTCCCTTAGCTTATACCCTTTTGAGCGACTTTTACAATACTCTCTTACCGTAATATATATGCTATTAATTAAACTTCTACCAGCACTGAAAAAAATGTTAAATTACAACTCAAAGGATTAACTTGCCAAATACCACCTCTGTTTGCAATTAATTAGTTTCTAATTACTTGATTATCACCCATAATCATCAATTCATCACTGTCGAAAACAAAAGTTTTTAATAAGATCTAGTTGGTAGCACACAATGCAACCAATTAAATCTTACTTGGTCACAAACCAATAAAAGTAGTTAGAATCAATAAAGCGAATCTAAGTAATTTCCAATATTACCCCAATTAAATCTAATATTATATTAATTATTAACTACCTTTATTAATTCGTATGTAGTATAAAAATATCATTTCATGATGCTTTATAATAAGGACCAGAGGGAGTATATATTAAGCATTGTATGTAGTATATATCACATGATCTCTAATATCTCTATATATACATATTAATTTGAAGCCCGTTGTTAGTCCTCGTTAGGTTTGAAGTTATCACGTTATTCATTTTCAAGGGACAGTTGTTGACAAATTTTCTAGCATATGGACAAGCAGTCACTCACTCAGTCATTGACAGAAAGACCGAAAATGTCAACAAAATTTTTAAATTGTTGAGAATTACTTGAAAATGTCCAGAACTACCTGCTCTAAATTAATAAAAACGCTAAATTTGTAAATTGATAAGAATATTTGAGGAACTAAATCGATATCTAGCATCTGACGTGGCACCATGATGTAACGACTCTTAAGTCTTAATGCTCGTAGATTCGATGGACCCCGCCGAACGGGTTTTTGTCGGATATGCATGGAAGTAAAGATCTGAGGCAGGTCTTTCATGAGAGAGCGTGGAAAACACGTCCCAACAGGGGAACGAAGGAATAAGTCCCCATCGTTATCCAAACACGTCCCTTGATTATGGTCCCCAAAATAACCAAAAAAATTTACGTCCTATAATGGCCACTTTATAAAGGAAGAGGATATTCTCCTCTTTTTTTCTTTCTCTCTTATAAGTCCATCTGGATCATTGATTGGGAAGATGAGAAAGATATTAAAGTAGTATTGTGATTGATTGGATGAATATGATTTAGAGATGATAAGAGATAATGAGAAAAAGATTAAGAGAGAAACTCAACCCCTTTATAAATAGAAAGTTTGGCCACCAAAACCAAATTATACGTTTTTCATTTGTGAACATGTCACTGCCTACAATATGTTTCATCGTGTCTTTTATTACATAAGCTTTTAAATATCCTAATGTCATAAACGAGTTTATGGCCTAGTGCATGGGGGTTTGAATAATGACTGAAACTCACTAAATTAAAATTGCATCTTCCGAGGTATCCAATGCTAGCTAGCTGCTTGATCAGTGTACTAAAGCCATGCTTTTATTTCAATTGCGGAACAATTTTTTGATCTAGATTATGTTGGTAACTCCCTATCTGAATCTTATAGCCTAGGTGACACTAAGCAATTAAACACTTTTTTTAAGATTTTCTTATAAGGTTGTGAGTTCAAATCCTCTGTGAAGCATGTAATAAGTGAGAACGAGTTACGGTAAAAAAGTGTTTAACTCCTAAAGACATGCATGCATGTGATTAGATATAGTGCAAACTTCAGGAGGGTCGAAAATATAGGAGAAAGATTGAGCGAGTCTACATCCACACGCCAACATGATAGAAGCGGAAGCAAATCCTCTTATAATCTATTTTTCTCATTATCTCTCATGAACCTATATGGGTCGTTGATTGGAAAGATAAAAAAAAGTTAAAGTACTATTGTGACTTTTCAGATTAATTGGATGACTATGATTTAAAAATTACGAAGGACGATAATAAAAGGATGATAAGAGAAACCAGACACGATAGAAACTTTATCTTTGTTGATACTTGATAGTGAAGTGTCAAAATATATTAATAATTTCATTTTTAAAAAAGCAATAAAAGAGGAATACATATACTTATCGGAAGCTTGAGGAAGACAAAAGGAAGAGAGGGATGCGTGAGATTTGATCAGGTGATATGATGGAATTAATTAAAGACGTCTCCATTTGTATTCCACTCGCACCCAAATAAATAAATAAATGGATGAATATAATAGGGACTAGTGGCGGATCTTCTATCCAACCTACTATGCTACAATCAAGGCTGGACCCAGAAAATTATATAAGGGGCACGATTGGCCTGAGGATCTGGGGGTTTAGGGGCGTGCCCCTCAAATTTTTTTTTTAAAGAAAAGTTTTAAATGCATTAAAAAATAAAAGAATATAAATAAGAAAAAAATATATCAAAAAATATTTATGAAATCAAGTGAATCTTGATGATGTAATAAGAGATGCAATTATTTTACAAACTGTTATTTAAAAAAGCAAAGCCTAAGTATGGTTAGAAATGCAGCTACATAAGTTACAATGAAGGGTAGGCCCTCAATAACTTCAAGTACATATATTTTAATAAAAAAGTATATTACAATAAAAATAATCATAATGTCATCTTTCTAAACCTTATTTTTTAGAATTCCATCATAATTACCTTATCATTAAGGACTAGACATTCAAGTAAGTTGATACATATGTATTTTAATTGCCTTATTATCAAAGGTGGAACTAATTAATTGCTCACATCAACTTATTATCATGGGTGGGTACTAATTATTGGGAAATTTGCCTTCTATAATTTTCTTTTCTTTGTGTTAATTTCTTTTGTATTTTTTTTTTTTTTAAAAAAAAATTATGCTCACTTTAGAATTCAAGGAGGGGCTACAAGTGGGTCCACCCATGGCTACAATTACACAGAAGCCCAGGCTTTACCATTAAATTAAACTATATATATATATATATATATATATATATACGCATCATGTTGTTAGCCTTCTCCCAAATATTATCTCGTTACATTACACGGATAATTTTGACTGTATGTTTATAATTTGAAGTAAAACAGCACGAGTTATTGGGCTTTCAAATACCCCGCCCTTGCTGCTTTCCCACTTATTATTCGCAAATTATTTCATTTCCTACTTCTTTTGAATTATTGTTATCACCTCTCTGGGTTTAGCGGTGTTTATTCCTGCACAATAAGATTTTAAGGATAAAGTTGATTATTATTTTCTAATAATAAAGATCAGGAAAGAAGCTAGTAGAGTATGGAAAAAAAGAAAAGAAAAAAAGCCTTTATTTGGCATCAACATAAGTTGGGCCCATGGAGTCCAAATTACTGTTAGGCCCATCAGTAGTGTTGTCATTGCTGTTCAAAGATTGAGGATTGGTTGTGGATACTGGGTTCAAACTCATTGATGATGAGGGACTTTATTATGAACGATTTATAAATATTTTTATAAGTGTTGTTTGAGTATAAAGATATGCCTTAATCCTTGTGAGTCCTGGAACCAACTCACATAAACTTTCTTGTACGAAAAAAAAATTAATAGGATTGACAATTTAGTGAAAATGACTAATTCCTGACAATGTGACGAATCAATATTTAAATTTCTATTAGGAGAAGTGCTAGTAAGGTTTTAAATAAGATCACTTTCGATAGGAGGACGTCTAGCATGCTTATAAAAAAGATTGGGATTGCATCCAAACAAAAAAGTTTCTCTGTGAAAATGTGCTCAATTGAGTTGATCAATATTTGATGAATAATACAAAATCGAGAAGAAGGAAAGCAAGAATTTAAAGAAACAAATGTTGGTTCAATTGATAAATTAGCTGGTTCACAACTATAAGAGGATGTGTTCAAATCCTATAGATGTGAGGACTTTATTGGTGGGCGGTTTATAAATACCTCTGTAAGCACTCTTTGAATCCAGAGACATATCTTAGCCATAGTGAGCTTCCGAACTCAACTCACCTAAATTCGTTTGTTTGTATAAAAGACAATTTTTTCACTCTCCTTGTATAGAATGGCACTGAGAATAGGAAATAGAGGTGAAACCGCTCAACTAACATTCAAATAGACTAACCTCTTCAGTTATCATTTTTTTCTTATCATCCCTCATAATCTATGAATTATGTTCAATCAATATAAAATGTTACAATACTATTTTATTTTTCTCTCCTTTTCTCTCGATCAATATTTTAAATAGGCTCATCAGGGATAATGGGTAAAAAAAGACAATGAAATGAACTGCTTCCCAGTCATCAAATTGACAAATTCAAGTTAATTCTATTATCTTTTGTAAGTATTTTCTCCCTCAGTTGTCAAAATTCAAGTTCTGCTCATTTCGTAAATTTTATCAAGTGTGAACCCTGACCACGAAATTTCGTGTTTACCTCAGATTTCTCTTTGCTAGCGTCAATACTCTGTATCTTGCTGAGAATCTTGTAAATTGTAGAGTAATTGGGATCAGACTGAGTGAACTCACCAACTTGGATTCATCTGTGGACTATGGCCAGGATAAGCATGCACTCTGCCATTTGTACACCGTACTGACACGTGTCAAGAAACAAGAACACGTGCCACTCAAAATTCCGACACACTGTTCCTATATAGAGAGCTGGTAAGCCGAAAACCAAACTGACTTCATTTCAGAAATGAAGCGTCAAAGAACTATGCTGGCTTCGCCATTTTCATTTCTCTGGTTCTTCTTGTTCCTCACGCTTCCCTTGCATGGGAAGGTTTCGAGCACTGAGAATCTGACGAAGGAAGAAGAGAGTCCTGTGATGGGGAAATCTGAGTGGAGAAGAATAACAAGCTCTGAATATGGACAAGTGTCAGCCATTGACGTCAAAGATGGACCCAGATCACCCTTCCATCTTCAGTTCTTCACACTCGAACCCAACTCTCTCTTCCTTCCTGTTCTTCTTCACGCAGACATGCTCTTCTATGTTTACTCAGGTACACTCCACTTTGGCTCTGTATATATTGTTAAATATGCTAAAGTATTCAACTTGAAAGCTCAGTGATTGTAACAACTTTTTATGAATTAACATCACCACTACGTTGGATGATTGTCTGAGTTTCAGGATGTGGAAAGCTGACTTGGGCATTTGATGCTGATACCGAAACGATAAATCTACGTCAAGGTGACATCTACGTGCTTGGAACAGGTTTTGTTTTCTATTTACAGACCAACTCGGAGTCACAAACACAGAAACTTCGAATTTTCGCATTTTTCCCCAACACGATCCATAACCATTACGTAAGATCAGATTTTCATATTCTCCACATATGTCCTTTCATTGAAGTAACACTTCTGCACTAATGAAGTTCCTAAGCTCTGTGAAATGTTTGTTCAACATAGGACCCAGAAATCGGTGCTTATTCCAGAATCAATGAACTGATCGGAGGCTTCAACCAAAAAATCACGCAAGCAGCTTTTGGGGTATATATATATAACTCAAATCTCTAAAATACGACTGATGAAAATACAAAAAAGAAAATTTTTAGATATAGATTTTATCAACTTATAGCGTAGACAACAAGTAGTCTTGTTACATTTTTCAGTTTTTAATCAAAACGGCCATCGTTGGCGTTTATATTTTTTGAAGGTGCCGGAGGAACTGGCAGCAATAATTTCAAACAAAACAGAGACCCCTGCAATAGTGCAAGCTGTGTCGACGAAGAAAAAGGAAATATTGGAATTGGAGACATGGATTCTAAGCAGAGTATTTGGTGGTGAGATTGCCACTGGAGAGTTCTCCAACAAGAATAAACCTCGTAAAATTAACGTCTTTGAGAAAGATCCTGACTTTAAGAACTGTCATGGGTGGAGCCTCATGGTGACCCAACAAAATTTGAGATCATTAGAACAGATCGACTTTAGCTTCCTCATGGTGAATTTGACCGCGGTTGGTGATTCACATCAATTAGTTTTTCCATTTTAGTTAAGCCTTTTAGGTTTTTGTTATGCTAACTCATTTTCTGGGTGATGATTCTATGAACAAGGGATCAATGATGGGGCCACACTGGAATCCACTGGCAACAGAGTTGGCAATGGTATTGGAAGGGGAAGGCATGGTTCGTGCTGTATGCGGGAACAGCAATATGGACAAATCTAAATGCCAAAACATGAGGTTTAAGGTGAAGGAGGGAGATGTTTTCATGGTTCCTAGGTTTCATCCAATGGCTCAGATGTCTTTCAACAACGACTCTCTGGTTTTTGTGGGGTTTAGCACCACAATGAGGAAGACATATCCTCAGTTTTTACTGGGAAAGAGATCGGTGCTAAGAACTGTAGATAAGCGCATATTGGCAGCATCTTTTAATGTGAGTGACAGAGCAATTAAGCAACTTTTGAAATCTGAGGAAGGATCCATCATATTGGGGTGTCTATCATGCGCAGAGGAAGAGGAAAGGATCATGATAGAAGAAGCCAAAAGGAGAAAGAGGAGGAAGCCAGAAAGAGAGAAGAGGAGGAAGCCAGAAAGAGAGAAGCGGAAGAAGCCAGAAAGAGAGAAGAAGAGGAAGCAGCCAGAAAGAGAGAAGAAGAGGAAGCAGCCAGAAAGAGAGAAGAAGAGGAAGAAGCCAGAAAGAGAGAAGAGGAGGAAGCAAGGAAAAGAGAAGAGGAGGAAGCCAGAAAGAGAGAAGAAGAGGAAGAAGCCAGAAAGAGAGGAGAAGAAGAAGAAGCCAAAAGGAGAGAGAAGGAGGAGGAAGCTAAACGGAGAGAAGAGGAAGAAGAAGAAGCAAAAAGGAGAGAGGAGGAGGAAGCTAAAAGGAGAGAAGAGGAAGAAGCCACAGAGAGAGAGAAGGAGGAGGAAGCTAAAGGGAGAGAAGAGGAAGAAGCCAAACAGGGAGAGAAGGAGGAAGAAGCTAAAAGGAGAGGAGAAGAAGAAGAAGAAGAAGCAAAAAGGAGAGAGAAGAAAAAAAAGAGAGAGGAGGGGGAGGAAGGCCCTGGAAGTGAAGAAGAGCAAGAAATCAGAAGGATTCATCTGAACTAAGAGGACGCCAAAGGAAGAAGGATATAAGGATTGAGTTTCTCTCATTATCACTTTCTTATTATCCCTCATCATCTCTAAATCATATTCATCTAATCAATCACAATATCACTTTAACCTTTCTCTCACCTTCCCAATCAATGGTCCACATGATGCTAATGAGGGAAAATGAGAAAGATTATGAAAGGATCCTCTTCCTGTATATAACAAGGTCTCTACTGTACTCCACTCCAAAGTTAAATGAATAAATAAACAAAGCCTAGTGTGTGTGGGGTGGGGGATGCAATGAAAGGGCACAATCCCAAACTTTTATAATTAACTGTCCGTTATGTTGTTGCTGTGTTTTCAGCTTTCATAAAATCGGTTTGAATTTATGAATGCAGGAAGAGAGATTAAAACAAAAAGTAGTGTAAGTCAGCCTATGATTATGAGATGTGGGTTTAAGTTTAACATACAACTAGCTCGTATTTTCTGTTTTTTTTTTTTCAATGACAACAAGTGCATCACCAGACTAAAGTACTGTAAACAAAACCATTAAAGCCAAACTATCATGATCAGTGAGTTGATGCAAATGAAGTGAGGGGTGAGGGTGAAGAGTTAGTGTGCCATCTATGAATGATAACCAAAGCACACCTAAGTACCTAACTGCTACTGTACTACGTTTGCTCTCTGTCTATCTAAAAGTTCTGTCGTTATCTTGTTTATTTTAATTTTTACTAAAACTAAACTTTCCTTTCTCCCATACTTGTTAATAAACTGAGGATCACAATCATAATTCACTTTTCCTATGCAGTATGCTTGTATTAAGTTGTTCTCTTATAGACCCTTGGGCATTGAAAAGGGTAACTTGAGAATATAGTCCACCACGTTGGATTATACGAATTCAAAATATTTTCATTCCACTTTTCATATTCATGCAGTATAAGATCAGCAACTCTCGTAACAGAAGCTAGCTAACCTGAGACTACATTGGCCACCACAGGTGACTAAACAGAGAAGTATTCTTGCCATTACAGAGAAATATCAACCAAAGGGGAGGGATATTTTGGTTCAATGGTAGAAGCCAACATAGAAGATTGATTCCCCTGTGAGACTCATTGTGGCCGAAATTTTGTTAAAGCACTGAGTACCTCCAAGACCCAAGCCTCCCATTTTCTTATCCTCATAACGCAATTCTTCCCAACATGTAAGATTAATTCTCAATCTATCCCAGAAAAAAAAAAAAAGGCAATTTTCATATCATATGCTCAAGGGAAGCACAATAGGCTGGGATATACTAGCACAGAAGTTAAAATTGACTTTATAAAGACTAATTTTCCTGCTTGGTACAGTAACAAAGATTTTCAAGTTTGGAGCATTGTATCCAACTTTTCCATGACCTCTTGATACAGAGATGATTTATCCCTGTCCAAATCAGCATAAGCACCCCAAGTATTTCTAAAATTCTAGATGCAAATCGGACACCTAGGAGGTTTACAAGTTCTTTTCTCCTTTCATGATTCTCACACGGACTGAAAGCTACAATCCATTCTTGAAAATGTATTCTATGTCCAGATAAGTCGCCTTACAAGCTGAAGATGAAACTCACCTGAGCCGTAGTGATTTTATCTGCTTGAAACACTTGAATTATTTTCTAATAATAGTCTCTGATGAATGTATTGCTTCATTTAAAGTTATATATTTATTTAAAAACATGGCAATATTATTAATATATTCTTGAGTGAGAAGCGCAAAGATCTTCATCAGGAAGCTGTCACTTGACACGCGGGTGGCTCAAGATCTTCGCTTTATCCCTTCCTTTTTTCCTTTCCAGTATGGGATTTTAGTGATGTCCTGTTACCCTTAGAAGACTTCTACGTAGTTCAAGGAGTCTGGCTTTTATTATCTAGCTTTCCTTTTCTCCTTCTATCTTTATTGTAGGGAAAAAAAGATTAAGAAATTGTCTATATGCATATTATTTTTCTGAAAACAGAAAAGGGGGTGCAAGTGAAACTGCTGGACCGACATCCTAAATTCCTAATACCAAATGGCACCCTGAGAAGTCAAAATTCAAGTTCTGTTCCTTTATTAACTTCATGAAGTCAGAAATGAGAGCACGAAATTTCATAGTTAACTCGGTTTTTGTTCTTTAATCCTTGCAGAGATTTTATAAACCCATAAATTAGATCAGATTTGGGATTAGAATGAGTGAACTCAATAACTAGGCTTCATGCAGTATAAGCTTGCACTCTGCCATCTGTACAATGTACTTACACGTGCCAATGAACAAGAACACGTGCCACTCAAAATTCTTACACTCTTCCAATATAAAGATTGCTACTTTTGGTAAGCCGAAAAGCAAACTGATTTCATTTCAGAAATGAAGCATCAAAGAGCTTTGCTGGTTTTGCCATTTTCATTTCTCTGGTTCGTCTTATTCCTCTGCCTTTTCTTGTATGGGAAGGCTTCGAGTTCTAAGAATGTCACGAGGGAAGAAGAGAGTCCAGTGATAGGGAAATCTGAGTGGAGAAGAATAACAAGCACTGAATATGGAAAGGCGTCAGCCATTGACGTCAAAGATGAACACAGATCACCCTTCCATCTTCAGTTCTTCACATTGGAACCCAACTCTCTCTTCCTTCCTGTTCTTCTTCACGCTGACATGCTCTTGTATGTTCACTCAGGTACCTTCCTCCACTTTGGGGCTCTATTTTCAGCCTAGTTTTCTTTATCTGTCAGCTTCCTGGTCATTTTTCATTCTTCACTCACCCAAATAATATCCTAAGTTCTTTTATTCACTAAAACAGCCCACAATAATTTGGACTTTAGTGATCTATGTTAGAACATGAGCATTTAGGTTATTTCAGTATTGTATTATAGTCGTGCTGTAAGTTGTGTGGTCCAGGTATTCTGTTAGGATAGTGAGTCACGCACATATCATTCATACAATAATTCACCACTGTATAGATTTTCCCTGATTGTCGTATCAGCAGCTATATATATGACAGTATCGTTGGGTGATGGATTATCCCCACTGTTCCATTCATTTTACTCTATTTTCTAAGTTGGTATCAGAGCGTCTTTGCAAATGGCGTCATCTGGTTCCTCTGCTTCCGACGTAGACTCTGATTCTCGCCAAGACTCTCGTCAGAGTTCGAGAGTTTACTCTCTGTTTAGCTCATCAAGCTAGACAACTGCGATCAAGCTGGATCACACGAACTTCTTGATCTGGGAATCGATAGTCCTGCCTTTAATCGAAGGCAATATGCTCGACGGCCATATCGATGGTTCCGTCCCTGCTCCAGCGAAACTTTTGTTCGGTGCATATGAAGCACCATGTCCGAATCCTGCTTATACCGAATGGTTCAAGGTAGATCGGATGCTTGTGGGATGGTTGCGAAACACCATGACTTCCGACGTTGGTGTGCAACTACTCCACTGTCAGACAACCTGTGAGCTGTGGAGTGCAGCTCGGGATCTCACGAGCGCAGCCACAAAAGCACGAGTAATGGTGATTAAAAGCGAGTTACACAATACACAGAAAAACGCAATGAAAATGGAGGAGTATCTCAACAAGATGAAGCGACTGTCGATGAGCTAGCTCTTGCAGGATCTCCAGTGGCCATGGATGATCTCATCCTTCATACCCTTAACGGTCTCGATAGTGAGTACAATGCAATCGTTGTTAAATTGATGGACCAACCAGATCTGACCTAGGTTGATGCTCAGGGTGCCTTGCTTTCATTTGAAACTCGATTGACCCAGCTGAATCACTTTACCAATCTCAGTATTCAGCCTTCTATCAACTCAGCTTCTGCACCCAAACATGAATCCGCCAATCACGATTTCAACAACCATCGTGGTGGCTGGAGAAGTGGCTCCCGTGGTTTCCGAGGCGGAGGAGGCCGTCCTCGTGGTGGCAGACGTGGTGGAGGTGGACGTCCGTTCTGCATTTATTGTCAACGTCCAGGCCACATGATTTCAACGTGTTACTCTCGGGCAGAAAATGGTGCTCACAATTTCTCCCCTCCACAGTCTCATTATGCTGATAGTTATTATTATGCAGATAATTTCTCAGACCAGTGAGCTCAGCCTTCTGTGGTGATTGACCCAACATGGTATATGGATAGTGGAGCCAATTACCATGTGACTCTACATCCAGAACAACTTGAGGAAATTAATTCAGCTGGTAAGTTGCATTATCTCACTACCTGCACTGGTGATAAAAGGAAAATTCTAGGGGTTGGAAATACCACTGTATCCTATGAAAACTCTCCCAGCTTATTACTCAAAGATGTGTTATATGTTCCTACAGTGAACAATAACTTAATCAGTGTTGATCGTCTGATTCATGATAATTATGTTGATGTGACATTTACTAATCGTGGTTGTCATGTGAAGGATTCGGTGACAAACGAACTACTAATGCAGGGAGCTCCAAGGGAAGGCATGTTTCCACTAATAACAAAAAAAGTCTGAAGACCAACCAAGATTGTTCATGGCGTCCTGTGATAGCAGAAGCCTGTCTGAGTATCTTAAGTGGCACCATCTACTAGGACATCCTAGTGTTAGAATTTTAAATCAAGTATTGACTAAATGTAACAACAGGCTTTCTAATAGTTCTGTTCATGACAATGCTGTATGTGAAGCCTGTCAATTAGGCAAATCGAAATATTTACCTTTCCAATCCTCTGTTTCTCGAGCATCATGTCCTCTTGAATTAATTCACACTGACCTTTGGGGATCAGCCCCTACACAATCTAGTGGTGGTCATCGATTTTATATTCATTTCGTGGATGATTTTAGTCGCTATACCTGGCTATACCCATTAAAACATAAGGGTGATGCAATTCATGTGTTTAAACAATTCAAAACACTTGTAGAAAACTAGTTTGGTTTGAAGATCAAAGCAATTCAGTGTGACAATGGAAGTGAATACAAGCCATTAATACCAGTAGCCCAGGAGGCAGGCATAAACCTTCGTTTCACTTGTCCCTACACGTCTGTACAGAATGGAAGAGCTGAGCGAAAACACCGTCATATAGTTGAGATGGGCTTGGCACTTTTGGCTTATGCACGAATGCCTCTCAAGTACTGGGTTGATGCGTTTCAACACGCTGTTTATCTAATTAACAAGTTGCCAACGCCCGTGCTTGATGGTGAGAGTCCTCTGTTTCATCTCATGCGAACAGAACCCGATTACATGAAATTACAGGCCTTTGGGTGTGCATGTTACCCGTGCCTCAAACCATACAATGCACATAAATTCCAATTCCACAGTGAAAAGTGTGTGTTTATAGGCCTGGCTTCTCAATAGAAAGGATACAAATGTCTTAGTCGCACTGGTAAAGTGTTTGTTTCTCGCCATGTTGTTTTTGACTCTGGTGTTTTTCCTTTCCAAGCAAGTTTCCTACATCAACCTGTCACTGATTACGATCAAGTCTCCTCCGTGCCTCTGATCATTCAATCAACGAGAAGCCATCCTACTGAGGTTGACGACGACTTTGCTGTACCAGGTGAGAGAGCAGATGTTCAAATCAGTCCTCAGGCAGACCCAGCGCCCCTGTCGAACACTAGCTCTTTGCCTGAGCCCATTTGCGTTGCTGAACCTATGCTCTCTGATCACCCACGTCCCGATGGATCCAATACTAATGTTAGTGATCCAACTGGGCCCGGTAATGTCCATATGATGCTGACCCGGTCCAAAACTGGGCATACCCGACCTCAGACACCTTATGTCGGATCCCTAAGTGCCGCGACACCAGTTCCATCGTCTTCATCCACCTCGTCGCCCTTACTGTCTCCAGCTGAGCCTCAGTCTGTTCGCGAAGCTATGGAGTCACCGAAATGGCTCCGTGCTATGAAGGAAGAATACGATGCTCTGCTCAGGAATCATACCTGGGAACTTGTTCCGTGATCTAATATAGCTTAACGGTAATAACGACTGACGTTTACTGATGATACGGCTTTAATACAGCAGAACTCTTCATTTTAGCACGAAAGACTTGTTTTTGAGGGTATGCTAATAAGTTGCTAACACTTTTTATTCATGAAAGCTTGTCAGATTTATATTACTCCATCTTATCCTTAAGGCAAGACGTACTTAGATACATTAAGAAAATTAGTTAACTTAATTAATTATTTAAAATGTGTTCGTTTCCCTAAAATACCCTCTTAAATCATTTATATTGAAACTACCTCTTAGATTAAAATCTTTTATTTAGGATTAACTTCAACCCCACCTAGCTCTTATATTAAAGATATGTAGTATTGATAATACTATTCCAATTTCACTGCAAACTTGAACTCCCAAGCTCTGTAATCCCCATTTTGACGAAGATTGTGACAGCTTTGAATTAACCTCATCATAACGTTGAATTGCCTGAGTTTCAGGGAGTGGAAGGCTGATTTGGACATATGATGGCGATGCTAAAACAAAAAATCTACGTCAGGGTGACATTTGCTTGCTTCGAGAACAGGCCTTGTTTTCTATTTATAGAGCAACTTGGAGGCACAAAGACACAGACTTCGGATTTTTGCAATTTTCCCCAACTCGATTCATAACCATTCGTAAGATAAGCTTCTCAACTTGTCTACACATATTATTTAATTGAAGTTACATAATTGTACTGACCAGGTCCCTAAGCTTTGTTATCTGATTCTTCAACCTGAACCCTCAACACAGGACCCAGCAATCGGTGCTTATTCCAGAATCAGTGAACTTGTGGGAGGCTTCGATCAGAAAATCATTCAAACAGCGTTTGGGGTATATATATAACTAGATGTCTAAATTGAATTGATCAAAAATCACAAAGGCAAATTTTAAAAATACAGATTTTAATCAGCGACAACGGTTGGTGTTTATATTTTTTGAAGGTGCCGGAGGAACTGGCTGCAGAAATTTCAAACAAAACAGAGGCTCCTGCAATAGTGCATGCTGTTTCGAAGGGGAAAAACTATAAATTGGAATTGGAGGCTTGGATTCTAAACAGAGTATTAGGTGGTGAGACTGCCACTGACGTGTCATCCAACGATCATAAACCTCGGACATATAACGTCTTTGACAAACATCCTGATTTTAAGAACCGTTATGGATGGAGCCTTTATGGTGACCCGAAAACATTTGAAACCATATCAACATGGGCTTCCTGATGATGAATTTGACCGCGGTTAGTGGTTCAACTTTATCTAGTTTGCCTTTTTGGTTAAGCTTTCGCGTTTTTTCATCTCTGTTACCTTAACTAAAAATCTGGGTGATAATCATATAAACAAGGGAGCAATGATGGGACCACACTGGAATCCACTAGCAACAGAGATAGCAATAGTATTGGAAGGAAAAGGCATAGTTCGTGTGGTATGTGGAAGCAGCAATATGGACAAATCAAAATGCCAAAACATGAGGTTTAGGTGAAGCAGGGAGATGTTTTCATGGTTCCTAGGTTTCATCCCATGGCTCAGATGTCTTTCAACAACGACTCTCTAGTTTTCCTGGGCTTTAGTACCACAACGAAGACGACCTATCCTCAATTTTTAGCGGGACAGAGTTCAGTGTTACAGACCATAGATAAGCACATATTGGCTGCATCTTTCAAAGTGAGTGACACAACAATTAATCAGCTTCTGCATTCTCAGGAAGGATCCGTTATATTGGGGTGTGCATCATGCGCCGAGGAAGAGGAAAGGACATGATAGACGAAGCCAAAAAGAGGGAATTGGAAGAAGCCAGAAGGAGAGAAGAGCAGAAGAGGAAGCAAGAAATAGAGAAGAGGAGACAGGAGGAGGAAGCCAAAAGGGGAACAGAGGAGCCAAGGAGACGGGAGGGAGAAGCCCGAAGGAGAGAACAAGAGAAAAAGAGGGAGGAAGAAAAAGAAGAAAAAGCAAAGGAAGAGCAAGAAGAGGCTAAGAGACAACAAGAAAGAATGGAGGAAGAAAGGAGGGAAGAAGAAAAGGACAGAAGGCGTAGAAAGGAAGAAGCAAAGAAGGTACAATAACAAGCAACGAGAGAACAAGACAAAGAAGCAAAGAGGGAGCAAGAACGAGCCAACAACTAACAAGAAGAAAGGGAAAGGAGGCGCCGGAAGGAAGCAACAGAAGAGCAAGAACAAGCTAAGAGACAAGAAAAGAAAGCAGAAAAGGAGCAGGAACAAGTTAGAATAGAACAAGAAGGAAGGGAAAGAAAGCGTCAGCAAGAAGAAGCTAAAGAGGAGGAAGAACAAGTAAGAAGAAAGCAAGAACGAGCTAAAAAGGAAGAAGAAAGCAAGAACGAGCTAAAAAGGAAGAAGATGAAAGGCAAAGAAAGCAAAAACAAGAAAAGGAGGAGGGGAAGAAAGAATAAGCTTGCACACAACAAGAAGAAAAGGTAAAAAGGGAGCAAGGGCAAGCTAGAAAGGAACAAGAAGAAAAGGAAAGGAGGTGTCAAAAGGAAGAAGAAGAATTGCAAGAACAAGTTATGAGACAACATGAAGAAGAAGCAAAACAGGAGCACGAGCAAGCTAGAAAGGAACAAGAAGAAAGGGAAACGAGGCATCAAAAAGAAGCAGCAACGGAAGAGCAGGAGCAAGCTAGGAGACAGCAAGAAGAGCAAGCAAAATGAAAGCCAGAGCCAGCTAGAAAGAAACAAGAAGAAATGAGGCGTCAAAAGGAAAAGTAACAGAAGTGCAAGAACAAGTTAGGAGCCAAGAAGAAGAAGAAGAAGCAAGAGAGTAAGAGCAAGAAGCTAGAAAGGACAAGAAGAAAGGGAAATGAGACGTCAAAGGGAAGAAGCAAAAGAAATGCAAGAACAAACAAGGAGACAAAAGAAGAAGCGAGAGGGTAGCAAGAGTGAGCTGCAAAGGAGCAAGTAGAAAGGAAGAGAAGGCACCAATGAGAAGTAGAAGAAGTAAGAAAGGAGCAAGAACAAGCCAAAAGACAACAAGAAGCAAAAAGAGAGCAAGATCAAGCAAGAAAGGAGCTAGAAGAGAGGGAAAGGAGGCGTCAATTGGAAGAAGTCTATGAAGAAGAACATGTTCTTGCATGAAGAAACCGAGTAGGAATGACCTATAAAGGAGCATGAAGAAAAGAACAGGAGGCATAATGAAAGAAGTAAAAAAAAGAGAAAGAACATGCTGGGAGACAGCAACAACAACAATGAACAAGCTAGAAAAGAAAAGGAATATAGAGAAAGGAGGCGTCAACAGGAAGAAGCAAAAGAGAAGCAAGAACAAAACAGGAAACGATCGGAAGAAGCAAAAAGGAACAGGAGGAAAGGGAAAGGAAGCATCATAAGGGAGAAGCAAATGCAGGGCAGGAAAAATTTAGGAGGAGCTAGAAAGGAACACGAAGAAAGGGAAAGGAGGTATAAAAAAGAAGAATCAGAAAAGGAAGAGCAAGCTAGAAGACAGTAACAAGAAGAAGAAGCAGGAAGGGATCAAGAGACAAGAGGAAGATATAAAAATAAAGCTAACACAAAATTATCATATCTTGTTATTCTTAGATTTGGATGGTTTCATGCATTGCAGGTAATTCGAAGAATGAATTTTGTTTGTACCGCGACTTTTCATATTGATATCGATTCTGTTTCAATTTTATTTGGGGTAACATTATAATGTTCAAGTATGCCATGTGATGCAAGTTATAGTAGAGCGGGAAATGCAATGAGATTTCTGGGGATTATAAAAGATAAACATATGTCTAACATGCTAATGTCGAGGTTTGTTGATTTTTGGCGTTGAAGTAAGCAATATAATACCGACAGACTTTAATTATTTATTTGAGCGCTGACAGACTTTAATTATTTATTTGAGCGCGCAGGCATTTTGTAAATCCTAAAATTTTAAGGAAACCAAGAAATTTATACTATGTTGTTCACTAAGGTGATTAAAATTGAAGGACTAAGGTGAAAATTTAATAATGATGATTTATCAAAGGTGCATCGGACATAATAAACTTTTATTAGGTGTAAAATTACACTCAAACATTTTAAAATGGGGCAAAAAGTAACAATACTATTAACTCACGTCAAACGTCTGTTTCGGGGGGTTCACAAAGTCAGTTGAAGTATTCTATCTCTTGTCCACCTCATCTCTTTCAGTCTCTCACTCACCCTTCTTCCCTCTCTTCTTTCCCTCTCACAAAACTAACCGCCGGCACTTTGTTATGAAATTGAAGAAAATGTAAAGAAAAGTAGAGAGAAGTCGAATTTTTTTTTTTAAAGAAAATTTTTAAATGAGAGAAATTCTAGAGAGATGAAGAGAGATGAAGAAATTCTTATTTCAAGTGTATATAGAATGTTTACACAAGACCTCTATTTATAGACCTTCAAGGGTTACTATGCAATGGACATTCACATTATAAATATATTCATAACACTCCCCTTGGATGTCCATTATGAATGTGCCTCATTAAAAACTTTAACTAGGAAAAACCCAGTGGGATAAAAACCTAGCCAAAGAAAAAAAGAGTACATCATTCATTGATACACATCGTGCAATCTTTGCCTCATTAAAAACCTTTCTAGGAAAACCCGGTGGGACAAAGCCTAGATAAGGGAAAAAGAGTACGAGCGTGTATCGACTCCCCCTTTTGACAATATCGTATTACTCCCCCCGATGATAATAATACCATTTGAGAACTTTGAGTCTTTGAAGATCAATACCATGGACAAGCTTTTCAAAAATTGCTTCGGAAGTGTCTTAGTGAATATATCTCTAGATTTTCACTTGACTTGCTTCATGCATTGCTAGAATTTCTGCATGGTTAGGCGATGTAGCTAATATAGTGCGCTTCATAGATTGCCATGAAATAGTTGTACTTCAACATGTAAATAGATAACTTTGTTTGTGATTTACTATCATGTGGGTTAGACAAAAATCTAGTATCTGCATATCCAATGTGTAGTATAACCCCATGTCCATAGTGCCTTTGAGGTAACGAAGAATATGTTTTACTCCATTCCAATGCCTCCGTGTTGGTGCATTACTATATCTTGCTTCTTCGTCAATTATTCGAGGTTGGAATGGATCTTTATCAATCTTCAAAGATCTTACAATCATTGGAGTACACAATGGATGTGATTTATCCATATAAAATCGTTCTAGGACCTTCTTTGTATAAACTACAAGGATCCCATTCTTTAGGTACTCGATCTGTAATCCAAGACATAATTTTGTTCGCCCAAATCTTTCATTTCAAATTCTTTCTTTAAGCAATTAATTGCCTTTTGAAGCTCTTCAGGAGTTCCAATGATGTTGATATCATCAACATATACAGCAATTATAGTAAATTCATTTCTTGATCTTTTCATAAAAGGCATGGGCATATTGGGTCATTTTTGTACCCTTCTTTTAACAAATATTTTTCGAGACAATTATACCACATGCGCCCAAATTGCTTTAAGCCATACGAGAGACTTATTTAATTTAATCGAGTATTGTTCTCGAGAATTTGAATTATATGCTTCGGCATCTTGAGTCCTTCGGGGACTTTCATATAAATATCATTGTCAAGTGAGCCATACAAATAGGCAGTCATGACATCCATTAAACGCAAATTAAGTCCTTCATTTACTGCTAAGCTAATCAAATAACGAAAAGTAGTTGCATCCACTACCGGTGAGTACGTTTCTTCAAAATCAATGCCAGGTCTTTGTGTAAAGCCTTGGGCTACAAGACGTGCCTTATATCTTGTGATTTCACCCTTGTCATTTCTCTTTCGTACAAAAAAAAAAACCCATTTGTACCCAACTGGCTTTACATCTTCAGGTGTATGGACTACAGGTCTAAATACTTTTCGTTTTGCCAGTGAATTTAATTCTGCATTAATAGCATCTTTCCATAAGGGCCAATCCTTTTTTGTTGGCACTCGCTAATGGATTTTGGCTCATGATCCTCATTATCATTCATTACATCATATGCTATATGATAAGCAAAGACGTCGTCAATGTTGACTTCATTTCGGTCCCATCGGATACCATTCATAAAATAATTTATTGAGATCTCATTATTTTCACATATTTTAGGTACCGGGTCTCTTCGGGACTATAACATTCTCTTTCCGGAGATATCTCTCTTGGAGATAATGACTCTTCGGGAGAGCTACCAACTTTTCTTGATTATCCTCAACTTGACCATCTATATTCTTAGCTCCTTTTCTCATTCGAGGATTTTTATCTTTGGAACCGATGGGCACGCCACGCTTGGGCGTGCTTTAGATTCATTTATAATAGGTTGCCCTTCGGGGACATCAATTCGAATAGGAGCATTAGCATTTGGAACATGTGACTTTGTCACTTTCTTTGGGTCGATAAATGCTACGGCATTCGATTAGCTAAATTCTCGCAAATGAATTATCTTTTGAACTTCCAGTTCACATTGTTTTGTACGAGGATCAAAATGAGCCAATGATAATTCATTCCAGTTAATCTATTTACCCAACTGCTTATTTTCTCCCCCTCATGTTGGGAAAACAATGTCAAATCTCAGTTGACAAATTATGCAGATAAGTCTCCTAAATCCATTTGTTACCATTAGAAACATCATTGTTTCATTTAGAGACAAACAAGAAGAAGAAGGTCCTTACACAACATTTATCCCAACTTTCTTTCTATATCCATCTATGTGCATTGTGGTGGATTTATAAACATTGCACATTCAAAAACTTTCCGAGATGGAATTTGTCGGTTCGACCAAAAACCAATTTTACGAGGAGAATTTTGTTAGCTTATATAAATGCTGCAATAATCAAATATACCAACATAGAAATCTTTGTTCTCGTAAGCATTGAATACATGATTTCTGGATCGTATAATCTGGAAATAGCGCGCTTAATTTATTCAAACATTCGCAAACTTCAAGTTGCATTCTTACAAACTTCGGTTGTAAGCTAATAATCTCACATGTAACCATCTTACAGATGCATCTTTCAAATTTGTATGGTTTACATGTCATTTCAATGGGCCCATATAATAATGTTTGATATATTTCCAGAGATCCATTACCAATCATGACCAATGATATTCTCATAGTCAAATCTATTTGAGAACAAAGCGATTACATAATACATAAACAATATGTTGGTTATTCATGAAGAATCTTGGTTCTTCAATGGATGTTAATACATAATCTTATTTGCATTATATATATATGACTCAGATGATCAAACGAGTCATGCCAACAATAAATTTATTTAAATCAAGTAAACTTCTAGTTTACTATAATATATCTCAACCAATCATAAACTTTGATTTAAATCATAATCGACCTTCATTTTGGGATATCTATTAGACTTTGTGTGAGAAATATATAACTTTTCAACTTTTCAAAAATTAGCTCACACTTGTATTGTATTATAACTCAACTCACACTTGTTTTCTAATAATCTCCCCCTCAAGTGTGAGTTACGTATGTCAAAATTACTTTCAAATCCTTTAAACCTCGAAAGGGAAAATCATGTTGATTCTTCAAGAATAAGCATATAATATTGCATCACTAGATAATCTTATAATATACTTCAATTTGTTTATATATGCAAAATATATAGTCCACCAATATTCATAATCAAAATAACTTAAAACCACACATATGGTAATTCTAGCGGGAAAATCTCATATCAATAAATTTATGGAATATGATAACAAAATAACAAATTAAACATCGTATTACCTTCGGGCTTATTCTTTCTTTTGAGCCTTGGCTTCAAAATAAATAATTCTCTCTGACTTATTGCCTTTTTAATATCTCAATAGCTGCATTAGCAAACATTTAATTTGCTAATATGATATCCATTTCTATATGATATCTTTAAAACTCAATAAGTTTCTTTTATAAAATATTTGTTACTTCGGGTAACAATATTAGCTTTTCCGGAGCCTTCAAGCAAATTTATACTACCATATATATAGTTTGAACATTAGCCTCTCTTATAAAGGGGCAAAATATGCTAATTAGTCCCCAAGACTATTAGCTTTTTGACATAAATCTTTGTAAGTTATTGTCTTGGACAATACTTTTCCAAGGCTACCAAAAATCATTATATCAAAAAAATATTTAAAACATATATCTTCGTGGTCGTAATATCTATAAAGTTTTCTTGTCATGTCATTTCTTTTAAATCAATATTGTTCTTTTTCAAAAGAACAATTATAAAATTGATAAATTTCTAAATATCAGATAATAAATTTATGGCAATAATAAAAATGATAAAATTTCTTGCCATAAAATCATAATACTATAGCTACTTGCCATCCAATAAAATTAAAATATCAACAACAAAAAAAAATTTTATCAGATTTTTTTTTTGAATAGTAATTACTATGCATAATAATAAAATAATATAAACACGTGGGACCCGTAGCCAAATTTTTCTTCTGCCTTCACGTGGAAGTTTTGAAAAATTTGCTTGGGGAAAATTACATAACTTGACCCCAGAATAAATAACATTTTAGTACCACATAAAATTACGAATAATACCCCGAAATGTTAAAACTCCAAAATGGTCAATATTTCCTAAAATCACCGCCTAGAAATTGATTTTGAGGTGATTTACATATAAAACTTATCTTATAAGATAGTTTATATCAATATGTGACCTTTAACAAATATATTATGGCATATAAAACTAATGACCTTTATCATTATAACAATAACATGATTTTTTTTTTTTTTTTAATCATGTGTATTATACCCACTAATTTCACTTTTGTGGTTCTTATAAATAATATTCTCCACTTCGGTGGGAATTTAAACCAACATGATAACAATGACTACACCCAAATTTGTAGTAGCCATGTTTTTCATGTCCATATCCATGGCCATAATTAAATTCATATACATTCATTTCGGGAATGGAGTCAGGCCAATTTGGACAATATTCATAATTCTTACAACAAAAACTCATTGTTTTGTTTGGACCCATGAGGTCAAGAATTAATTCAAAATATTTCTTAAAACCTCTTTCACAATATTTCTTTCACAATATTGCTACTTCGGGAGCAAATTGGATACATCAATTTATAATGAACTTTTAGAAGAACAACCATCTTCTAGTGGCTATACAATCCCTTTAATTTGTTCCGAAGAACAAGGGAGTCATTCAATGCCAAATATTAATTTCGAGGCCTTAATACAAATATTGGTGGTATATAAAAATCATGAATCCGACTTCACTCAGGATCCACTCAAATTTATCTCATGGCTTCAGGCCAATTTATGCCTCCAGGCTGCCAATATGTAACATCATGGCTTCAGGCAAATTTATGCCTCCAGGCCAATTTATGTGCCTTCTCTTGACTTCTGGCCAACTTTATGCTTTCTCTTGGCATCGGGCAATTTATGCCTTCTCTTGGCTTTCGGCCAACTTTTGTCATATATCTTCATGCCATTGCTCTCTTCAAGAGAAATTAAATCAAGATGGCTTCCTCTTGTTTATCTTCGGGATAAACAAAGGTTTCGCCATTATATATATGACGTCTGATCATATAATGAGAAAGATATTAATATTAATAATAATAATAACAATAATAAAATGACAAATAATAAATAAAACATAAACAATAAATGTTATGTTAGGAACAATAACATAAATGTTATGTTAGTAACATAAAAGTAAATGTTATGTTAGTAACATAAAAGTAAATGCATAATTAAATGTTATGTTAGTAACATAAAAGTAAATGCATAATTTAAATGTTATGTTAGTAAATAAAAGCATAATTTAAATGTTATGTTAGTAACATAAAAGTAAATGCATAATTTAAATGTTATGTTGTAACATAAAAGTAAACATAATTTAAATGTTATGTTAGTAACATAAAAGTAAATGCATAATTTAAATGTTATGTTAGTAACATAAAAGTAAAAGCATAATTTAAATGTTATGTTAGTAACATAAAAGTAAATGCATAATTTAAATGTTATGTTAATAACATAAAAGTAAAAATGCATAATTTAAATGTTATGTTAGTAAAATAATAATAAAATTAAATCTAGACTTCCAGTTAGGAGGTAAAACCCCAGGTAGGAATCGAATACAAAATATTTCTTAAATCAACAATTAAAAATTAATAGAAAAATACCACGGGTGAAAAGAAATCATTTTCACCGATCCAAAATCAATCTTTTGACTAAAAATACCTCCTTTGGAGCGATTTGGAAAACTCCTTTCATTACAGCTTCTTCAAAACATTTTGCCAGAAAATGCAAAGATCCGCCGGAGATTGGAGAATATCGTCGGAAAATGCAAAAGTTTCACCGGAAACTGGAAAATATCCCCGGAAACTACAAAGTTTCGTCGGAAACTGGAGAATCCATCAGGAAGGAGGAAGAGGCTCGAGTTGATTAGAACCTCGTGCTTGATAACGTGTTATGAAATTGAAGAAAATGTAAAGAAAAGTAGAGAGAAGTCAGAGAGAAATTCTAGAGAGATGAAGAGAGATGAAGAAATTCTTATTTCAAGTGTATATAGAATGTTTACACAAGACCTCTATTTATAGACCTTCTAAAGGGTTACTATGCAATGGACATTCACATTATAAATATATTCATTTAAATCTTCCCTAACCAAACAGGGCCTTAGGCTGTGTTTGGATTGAGGGGAGGGAGGGGAGCTGCCTTTCTTAGTGTGAAAAGTCAGATACATGCGGAAAATGATGTAAATTTATGGTCATATCTGACTTTTCATACTAAGGGAGGGAGCTCCCTTCCCTTCCCTCCCCTCAAACCAAATATACGTAAAAGCAATAGCATGGGTGAGCATTTGGTTTTCGGGTTAAAACCGAATTACACATATTTTCAGAACCGAACACCGAAAAAACCGAAATATTTCGGTTCGGTTTTGCAATTAATTCGGTTTTTGGGCTTAAGTTGGACCTTATTGTGGGCATTCTTATTTGGGTTAATTCTGTAAAATGGCTAATCTACTTTTTTTTTTTTTTGCTGAATCAATTTACAACATTGACTATTGAGTGCAACTTAGCTATAGTATACTTTACATGGAGCACCTGGTATATATCGATTTTCACTTGTATAACAATAGGTTGCAGATTTTAAAATCAAATAAAAAGAAAAGAAATAATCTAATACATATTAACAAAATAAAAAGATAATGAAAAATTACTTACAAAAATATCTGCATTGCATCTACTATATGTCAACATTTGTCTTCAATGTAATGAAAAATTTCGGTTTTTCGGTTATTCGGTTTTAACCGAAATAAAATTGCAAAAATCGAACCGAAAATTGAACACCGATTTAGGCTAGTTTAAAAAATCGAACACCAAACTGAAAAACCGAAACCGAAAAAACCGAACACCAAATTATCCGGTTCGGTTTTCAATTTCGATTTTGATTTGCTCACCCTAATGAGTAGTCCTAAGGCAGCAATAACAAACATGAAAGCACAAAAATAGTTACTGTCATTACCACTAGTACTAGCGCCAGCACTCACATCACTGATACTCTTGCTCACGTCTCCATTGTTCCAAAAGTCATGGCTAGTATCTCTCTCAATCTTGCCACCCTCTTGCACTGCGGGAGCTCTGGGGTCACCTTCGTCGATTTTAACGACAACCTCAGGGGCGATGTAAGGAAGTAGTGGAGGTCATTAATGATGGGAGCAGTGAGGTGAGGAGGAGGATGATAACAGGGAGTTTCTTGATCTAGGAGAATGTGACGCTGTTCGTGGCTAGAGTCGGCGTCCGTGCCAGCAGAGATCTTTCAAGGGTGTTTATGAGAATAATAGGAGTTGAAGGAATTTTTGAGGGAATCCATACGAATTCAATTAGGCATGGGGGATGTGAATTAAAATACTAAACTAGGATTAAAGTCTGCGAGTGTTTGGTGACCCAGTAATTAAATTCGGCTTTATGAAATTGAAAGCTCTGGAGTAAAAGTTGAGCGGTTGAGGGACGCATGTAGGGAGAACAATTCCGCGGTTTTTGTAGGCCCACAAAACAGATGTTTAGCATGAGTTAATACGTAATAGTGTCGTTACTTTTGCCCAGTTTTAAAATTGTTGTTTGTAATTATACACCCAACAAAATTTTTTTGTGCCACGCAAATTTAATTGTAAACATCTTTAATTGTCAACTTGTTCTTCACAAAAATTTTCTGTAAATTTAATTTTTTTTTTTGCCAACCTTTAAATTTATTGTTGGTGTTTCAAAATAATCATTTATTAATGATATAGTGCTTGTTTGAGAAATCATGAAGGTTTCAAAAGCCTTTTTTTGCAAGCTCTAACAAAACTCTTTTCACATACTTATATAAAAAATTGTAAAATCATTTATAAATAACTAAAACAAACAAGAGGACATGTTTGGTATCCTAATTGAGCTTCTAATGGAGTGTTTTGAAGGCCCAATTGGGCTTTAAAGAACTTTCCAAAAAACACATTTTTGGTAAGTTGTGCTTTTCAACCAATCGTGGCTTATCGAACCTGTTTAGATCCTCTCTTTTTTTAAGCTAAAAACTACTTTTAAGCTAAAGTTTAAAAAAAAAAAAAAACTAAAAGCTGTTTGAGGTAGAGAAAAAAGTACCTTTGAAAATGGTGCTATTTGTCAAGAGAAATCTATAAGAGAAAGATGGAGTGAAAAGGATTGCAGCTTTCAAAACTCAAAATCAAAAGGACGACCACAACCCCGACCTTTCATTTCAACAAAAGCTAAGCTTAGCTCCTCTCAGGAGCTTTTGACTTTTAACTTTTGGGTAAAAAAAAAAAAAAACTCTTTATTGTAAAAGCTTTTGTTTAAAATGTTTAGTCTAACTTTCGCCTAAAAAAAAGTTTAAAAAAAAATCCAAAGAGGCACTTAAGCTCAATTTGGGAGCTTTTTGGAAAAGGTCCTTCTCAAAAGCAACTTGTCCTATGGACCCACTGAAGTAACGACACTTTCCACTGAAGTTGCTTCTCGCTCTCGCTCTCTCTCTATCTCACGGATGTTGCAGAAAGCTCTCTTCTCTCTCTCTAGTCTCTATCTCTCTCGCCTGCAATAAGCTTGCAGAAAGCTCTCTTTGCTGGATCTGCACGATGATTAATGAGAGACTTACAAACTTGCTTCTCTTCTTCAAATCAGATTAATGAGAGTTGCAGAATAAGACTTGCTTCTCTCTCTCGCACGAATCTGCAAGAAGAGTGATTGTAGTAATGACTTGCTTCTCTGTCTCTCACTCCGAGCTATTGTTGTGGCTATTGTTGGTATAATCTTACCTTTCGCCATTGGAATTGCTTTCTCTTTCCTCCTTCACAGAGAAAACCAAACCAGCTTGAACCAAGGAGCCTACTGTTAGAATATATAAATATTGTGTAATATTTTGATTGTATACATTCTGATTGTAATTGTTATCAGGCAGTTATAAGTCTTGGACAATTAGGAACATTTTCCTATAAATAGTTTCCATAGCATATTATTTGAAACTAGTGTAATACTTCCATATTGATAAAAATGAGAAGCACTCTTTCTCTCTGCCTTGTGAACTCCCCTGTTGAAAGTTGATTGGGTTGAGATATTCAACATGGTACCAGAGCCAAAATTGCTCCATGGATTTTTCTACGTCACTGTGATAGATAGGCTGTAAGACAAGATCCAGCCCAAGATTCTACTATCCAGCACCAGATCCATCATGGGCCTATGATCACACACGGTTGGTTATCAAGAACTGGCCCATAATCCACATCCAGTGACCAAGACTCCTGGATCTTCCACGGTTTCGTTTCAAGCCCCGCCCACATCTTATCTCCATTCACCAAGATTCTTGCTCCATTTCTCTCACCCGACCTTCCACATTTTTTTTGCTTTCAAGAACCCGACCCACGAGCACCTAACTCGTGAGCAATCACCTGGGGATCGAGTCCTACCCGACGGCTTCCCCTGTTCTTGGTGCCCTAATTCTCGCGACTGATCTCCAACCTCTCCTCACTATCGCTTCTGCATCTTCCGCCATTGACTCCGTCGTTGCCTCCGTCGTAGCTTCCCATGGCCAACCGAGAAGCACCAGCGAAGGTCACCCCCGATTCTATTCCTTTCACACACCCACTATATCTTCATCCCAGTGACAGGTTCCTCCATTGTCCCACACACACTCACTAGATTTGAATTACACAGTGTGGAGCCGTGGGATGCGCATTACTCTCCTTGGGAAGCACAAGCTTGGCTTCGTCGACGGCACCTGCTCCAAAGAAGATCAAGATCCGACACTTCATCCTCAGTGGGAACGATGCAATGCTGTGGTACTTTCTTGGCTTCTAAATTCACTTAGCAAAGAATTAGCCAATGGTGTTATTTTCTTCCAGAATGCTCATGACGTCTGGATCAATCTTAAAGAGAGATTTGATAAGAAGAATTGTGCACGAATCTTCGGTCTGCATCGTGACATTTCAATGCACTATCAAGGTTCTTCCTATGTTTCCACTTATTTTTCTAAATTGAAGGAATTATGGGAGAACAATCAGCCCTGACTACCCTACCATCATGCACCTACAATACATCGAAGGCTTACTCTGACTTGGTACAAGAACAGAAGCTTCTGCAATTTCTGATGGGACTTAATGAGTCCTATAATCAAGCTCAGGGACAGATTCTCCTTATGACTCCACTCCCTTCTGTGAATGAGGCTTACTCCATGGTCATCCAAGATGAGGCACAGAGGTCTATTTCTGACCGTAGGCACTCAGCAAATGGAATTGCCATGATCACCAAAGGCAAGGGTCGTGGGAGAGGCAGAGGACCAAGGGACTTAACCATTGAATGCACCTACTGCCACAAAAAAGGCCATTTGCGTGAGTAATGTTTCCCGTTAGTAGGCTATCCATCTAGCTTCAAAGGCAATAAAACGAAGCAAAAGGAATCTAGTCGATTAGGGATCGATTCTGCTGATGATTCCGACCTGCATATCAACACCACAAGCACCGTGACTACTTCTCTATCTAAAGAACAATATGAGCGTCTGCTTGTTATGTTGTAGAAAGATGAGGAGTCAACTGTGCATGTGTTGACTGGTATTGGTTTAACTATATCTCCCTCTGTCAATTCTAATAATTCATATTGGATTTTAGACTCAGGCGCAACTACACATTTAGTTAGTGATATTTCCTTGTTAGATAAGTGTGTTGTATATAATGGGCCTATTAAATCTATTAAACTTCCAGATGGACAGAGAATCCCTATTACACATGTGGGTTCAATTACTATAGCCCCTAACATTACATTAAGTGAAGTATTGTATTCCTCAAGATTGCAATTTAACCTCATATCAGTTTCTAAAGTCACTAAAGCACTTGAATGTATGTCGTGTTTTTTTCCTAATCATTGTGTTTTACAGGACCTTCTACATGGAAGGACGAAGATGACTGTAGAATGATAGATGGACTGTACATCATTATAATTCCAAATGTTTCTCATATACTGAATGTTGCACGAAATCACACTACACAGAAACACAGTAATAATCTGAAGTTTGCTGATGTATGTTTGTGGCATAGGAGATTAGGCCACACCCCTTTTCTGTAATGAAGCGTTTAAGTTTTGCAATTGATGACACTGAGTTGATAAATCACAGATGTGATATATGTGTTCAATCCAAGCAAACCAAGTTTCCATTTTCCTCTTCATGTATTAAAACTACTCATTGTTTTGAGCTTATACACATAGACATATGGGGTCCATATAGGACACCCACTTATCAAGGATTTACATATTTTTTGACAATAGTTGATGATTATTCTAGAGCAACATGGTTGTTTCTGATGAGACATAAATCTGATTCCATTAGTTATATTCGTCATTTTATTGTTTATGCAATGACTCAATTCAATATAAAGGTTAAGAAAATTAGGAGTGATAATGGGAGTGAGTTTCTAAGTCATTCTTTCAAAATGCTTCTTCAAGAAAAAGGTATTGTGCATGAGACTACGTGTCCTTATACTCCTCAACAAAATGGAGTCGTAGAGCGTAAGCATAGGACTATTATGCAGGTTACACGGAGTTTAATGTTGCAGTCAAACCTTCCGGTTCAGTACTGGGGTGAATGTGTAAAGGCTGCAGCATATTTGGTTAATAGATTTCCCTCTAAGGTTCTAGATTTTCAATCTCCATTTGAAAGGGTTTATGGCCATAAGGCAGACCTCAAACACATGAAGGTGTTTGGCTCTCTTGCGTATGCCACAGACCTTAAGATTCATGATAAATTGCAACCCCGTGCGCTCCCTTGTGTATTTCTAGGTTACCCAGAAAATCAGAAAGGCTATTTGTTATTAAATCTGAAATCTAAAATGCTATTTATAAGCCGACATGTTAGTTTTGCAGAACAAGTATTTCCTTTCAGGCATAACCACTCACAGCGGCAACAAGCAATGCCTCCAATCATAAAAGAAATGTTCTGGTTTGAATCCGACACTCCTTGCATAGAATCTGATTTGCTACAGGATAAGTATGATTTCTCACAAGTGCAGGATACACAACAATCCTCTTAGGAAATTCCCACTCACAGCGGCAACAAGCAATGCCTCCAATCATAAAAGAGATGTTCTGGTTTGAATCCGACACTCCTTGCATAGAATCTGATTTGCTACAGGATAAGTATGATTTCTCACAAGTGCAGGATACACAACAATCCTCTTAGGAAATTCCTGATCAGGTTGCTGATTGCCTAAATGATTTAAATCAGTCACGTCCTATAAGGGATAAGCGATCACTGATTTGGTCTAGTGATTATGTGTGTTCGCTTTTAATTTCTGAAACAAATCCAACACATGTAACAAAATGTTCCTATCTTATAAGTCAATATGTCTCTTATGATGGTATTTTTGTTGATCATTTGGCTTTTTTGTCTTGCATTGATACAGTTCCTAAGCCTTCTACATACAAGCAGGCCATTGGTAATCTTGAATGGGTAAAAGCCATGAAGGCTGAAATGCAGGCTCTGGAAGAGAATCATACATGGGAGCTGGTACAGTTACCTAAAGGGAAGCGATCAATTGGTTGTAAGTGGGTATATAAAGTCAAATACAAGTCTGATGGTAGCATAGATAGATATAAGGCTAGATTAGTAGTAAAAGGATATAGCCAAAGAGAAGGGATTGACTATCATGAGACCTTTTCACCTGTTGTAAAAATGTTTACAGTTAGGTTAGTATTGAAATTGGCTACGATGCATTCATGGAATCTTTATCAAATGGATGTCTATAACGCTTTTTTGCAGGGTGATCTCCAAGAAGAGGTATATATGAGGTTACCTCCAGGTTTCGAAGGTAAGGGGAGCATGTAGTTTGTAAACTAAAGAAATCCCTCTATGGGCTTAAATAGGCTTCCCGCCAATGGAATCAAAAGTTATCTCAAGCCCTTATTAAGGGTGGTTTTGTACAGAGTAAAAGTGACTATTCTCTGTTTACTATGGATTGGGATAACTATGTGGTATTTGTCTTAGTGTATGTAGACGACTTATTGATTACTGGTAGCTCTGAAGAAGGTATTAGTTATGCCAAAGGTTTGCTGCATGATAATTTTAGGATTAAAGATCTAGGACATATGAAATATTTCCTTGGGATTGAGATAGCTAAATCTGAAAGAGGTGTAGTTTTATCTCAACGAAAGTTTGTCTTGGATTTGTTATCGACACTGCATGAGTGGATGTAAACCATTAAGCATCCCCATGGCACAGAACTTGAAATTAATGCCCTTCCAGGAAGGTAAAAACAATATTCAGGATCTGTGTAAGAATGCAAAATGGTATCGTCGCTTGATCGGAAAGTTGATTTACCTAACTATGACGAGACCTGACATTTGTTTTTGTGTACAGACGCTAAGTCAATTCATGCATAAACCAACTAAGTCCCACATGGTAGCGGCTCGCAACATTCTTAGATATCTAAAGGGTACCGTTGGGCTTGGTATAAGATTAAGTTCTGATGGTAATTCTAATCTTGAATGTTTTTGTGATTCAGATTAGGCTTCATGTCGGATTACATGGCGCTCGGTCACTAAATATTTGCTGAAGTTTGGAGGATCTCTTGTGATGTGGAAGAAAAAGAAGCAAACCACGGTGTCAAAATCATCTGCAGAAGCGGAGTATAGGGCACTCAGCATGGCCACATCCGAAATAGTTTGGGCACATGGGTTGCTTCGTGACTTGCGGATTCCACAAACGAAACCAGTGCCAATCTACTGTGACAGTATTGCAGCAATTTACATTGCTGCAAATCCAGTTTTCCATGAGCGAACGAAGCACATTGAAGTGGATTGTCACTTTATTCGTGATAAATGGCGAGAGAAAGTGATAGATTTTTTGCATGTTTGTTCTCATGAGCAAGAGGCTGATTTGTTAACGAAGTCAGTGTTCGGAGACGTACAACGCAAGTTGTTGAGCAAGTTAGGGTCTGTTGACATATTTGCGCCCCCAATTTGAGGGGGAGTGTTAGAATATATAAATATTGTGTAATATTTTGGTTGTATACATTCTGATTGTAATTGTTATTAGGCAGTTATAAGTCTTGGACAATTAGGAACATTTGCCTATAAATAGTTTCCATAGCATATTATTTGAAACTAGTGTAATACTTCCATATTGATAAAAATGAGAAGCACTCTTTCTCTCTGCCTTGTGAACTCCCCTGTTGAAAGTTGATTAGGGTTGAGATATTCAACACCTACATTCTCTTCCTTGGCGTTGCTCTCTCTGTAACTGCATTCCCAATTCTTGCTCGTATCCTTGCAGAGCTCAAGCTGATCAACACAGAACTCGGCAAAACCGAACCAGCTTGAACCATGGAACCTCTCTTCCTTGTGGCATGTTTGCTTGGGTTTTGTTAGCTTTAGCCATTGCTTTGTCTGTGAACCACTCTCCTTCATTGGCTTCTCTTTGGGTTGTCATGTTAAGTGCAGCTTTTGTAAGGTTTTGTATATTTGATGTGAGACCAACTGTTTCATGGATAATCTCAAGAACACCAGAAGGAAAAGGATTTAGTGATTTTCATATATATTTGATTCTTTCTGGGTTTATTACTTATGCTATTGGGACCCACTCTGTTTTTTGTGCTTTTGTGTATGATTTTGTAATTTTAATTTTAATTTTTCTCCTTATCTCAAAAGTCAAAAGTCACTTATACTACCGCTATTTCAAACAAGTTTCGCCACAAAAGCTACTTATGTCACCGTCAATTCAAATATAAATCATATTATACAATCTTACTTTACTCAATCTTACTTTTACATAATTCTCATCACTACCCCAAACACACACATACATACTAAAATAACAACATAACATAAATTGAATGTTAGTAAGAGAATAAATTAAAATTACTCAACTAATTAAAGGGAAAATATAACTTTTAGTTCCTCAATTGTCGATTAGTCTTTGAACTTTCACTTAATTCATTCCTTGTACTTAGCTTCTTCTTTTTTTGTACCTGAATACTTTCTTAGCTTTTTAACTGGTCGTGGTTGACCACAATATAACAATAGTTTAACTAAGCTGCCATTAATGACCAAAAACGCTCTGCACTCAGTGCCAGCTTTGTGCAGTTTCACCACACCCATCAACTTGATCCAATGAGTCTTAAGGATGCGAGAGGGGGTCATAATATTTTCTCTGAAGGACCAGTCGCGTAGTTGTTTGATGTTGTAGTTTGCTCTTCGTTTTGTTTTCCACTATCCAAAGAGAGAGAAAAAAAAAATAAATAAATAAACTAAGCTGCCATGACACAGTTTCTCAACAATGCGGGGGATCAAAGAAGCATATGAAATGTAACGACCTTTCAAGAAATTAAACAAAAATTGTTCAACTCTGGCAACTCCAATTCGAGTGGGGAGAAAAAAGCAGATGAAGATCATGCCGGACTGGGCTAGCTAAACAGCCACTTCTAAACATATATGACTATACAGGCAAAGGCAAGGATTAGAGAGAAACTCACGCACTAATTGAGCTCTGTTATGTAAGATACAACAACTGTAATGTCATCAAGCTTGCCACCATGATAGCGGAACCCAGCCTCTCGAGCAGCAACCGAAAATGGTGTCTGCCGATTCCGGTCCATTGCCCTATGACGAGCTAGTGCTGCTATCTTCTGAGCAGCTATTTGGGGTTCTAGTCCTTCCCTTACTGCCTCAACAACAATCGCCGTAATCTCATTGTTGTACAAGTTGTCATATAGTCCATCGGTTCCTGCAACGACAACATCTCCCGGGGCAACAGGCATCGCGGAAACCTGGATATATTATTGCAGAAGATATGCTGAGTGGTGAGTTCATTGTCAAATATTCCTCAAATTTTAAGAAGACATCAACTTCATCTCGTTGTAGGGCCTCTTAGGGAATCACCCAAGGATCATAGCTCCGGGAGCAAACTAGAGTTCCTATGAAGGTATCTAAATAAGGGTCACATATCATCTTAAATGCCAAGTTTATTTCTCATTTGCCTCCATATATTAATCACTAACCATGACACTGGTTAAAGAGTTGGTTACTCTGCTTCATGATGACAAGGTGCCGTGCCATGGAAATAATGCAATAAAAAATTGTATTGATAATATATACGATACTCCATAAAAATTATAAAAGTCAAGCCAACAAAAGGTGAGTCTTAAGAGTGACGTTAGTGGGTGACTTTACCTCGCCAGAGTTAGGCAGATCGCCTCCATTGCCACTCTCCAATTGATATGTAAAATTGAAGCCATGCTGTTGAAAATGGGACTTGTAAATGGTGCGTCCATCTCTAATCACAACGAATCCACTGTCACCCAGATTAATAGCATGTAGCCCCTGGACCAAGAAGCCAAACATGATGCGAATAAATTAGTGGATTTTACCCTTTTAACCCAAGAAAAGACACTACCCCAGTTTGCTTGTAAAAATAATTTGACTGACTGCCGAAAAAGAATGCACTTCAGGCAGTCAAGACGTAGACTCAACATGATTAATCAATCTTGAGAAATTAAGAGCAGAGTAGATACCGGTTCAAAGAAAAAAATATGCGTAAGCAACATTCTAAAAACAAGTTCCTTTATGCTTCTGTTGTTACTCTAAAAATTTATTCCCTTTGTTCATGCATGCGTATTGTTCTTAGGTTCATTTCTTATCTCTAGTATAAAGAAGTTAAAAATGCAATCAAGTTTCTTTTGTAGTGTTGTTAATTTGTTCGAGAGAATGGAGAACATATGGTTTGTGAAAGCGCATATAATTATACATGCGTGTGTGCGCACACATACATTAAGAAAATCAAACCTTATCATTAAGGGCAATGATACAAGCTGTTGATGAACCCTTGGCCGTTGTACATGAGTGAGCCCTCTCCAACACCCTTAACGGATTGATAGAATCTTGTGGCTCCTCCTGAATTGCTCTAACTGAATTAGACATAAGTTCACGGGCAAAAATTCCTGCATTAACACCAACATCTGCCCAGCCTCCTACCCCATCTGCAACACCGATTGCTTGTCTGTCTGAGCAAATAAAATGAGCATCCTCACCACCCGTCTCCTCCTTAGCTGGATGAGGTAGGTAACATGATCCTGACACCAGCTTTAAGGTCCCCTCACTTCCAATGGGTCTGAAAGTAAAACCTCTCAGAACATGACAGTTTTAACAGTGCACAAGAGGGGGGAGATAATCACAATATTCTTCCTTCATTGACAAAACCATGCATTTAACAGGTAACAACTTAACATAAAGCACGATGCACTCTCATAGATAATCATTTGCAGTGTCAGCATCTCTTATATGCAGTAAACAGGACAACCTTTTATGGTTATCAGAATAAATAATTTAATGATGAAGGTTATCACAGATTTATTCTCAGATGATAAAAGTAGAGAGTAAAGATCACATACTGCTCAGGAGAAAGGGAAGAATTTGAAAGTTGGTCATCAGGAGTGCTGCCATCACATGAGACTTCTTGTGCAGCCCCCGCTGAGAAGCAAGCAGGAGAGGTGACAGAGAAATTCTTCGGCCACGGTCCATGGCACAAGCCAGAGTTCTGCCTTCTCCAATTAGCATAAAAAATGGAATACCGAGAACTCAGAGGACCATTCAACGGTTCTGGCCTTCTAATATCCACACTAACTCGCATGCAACCTTTACGACTTCTGCCTTTGAAGTAAACACCAGTATGCCTTGTGATGTTGTCTAGTGCACTGCTGCAACTTGTGGCAATATCATCCAAATAGATATCTCCCAAGAAAGCTTTGGAAGTTGACGCAGCCATTGATTCTCTTCAAGGTGCGGGGGTTGAAGGACAGCAGGTAATGTCTTGTAAGAATGAAGTTGATTATAGTAAGAAAAGAGAAAGGGCCGAATTTCTGTACAGCAATCCCAGCACTGCTTGATGCCAAGTTATTTCTTTTTGAATACGATAGTAAAAGTTAGAATTTAAGCCGAGCGAATGTCAGAAGCCATCATTTTCCTTGTTTAAAGGTTTTCTTTATTCAGTTTCTCTCTCAAAGATTACCAAACCTAGAGCGTTACTTAGACTGTGGTGTTTCTCACTCGTTCGGCCTTTCCCAACCCAAGTAAGAAACTCCCCACCAAGCCTTGCCTGGAGAATTTCAATCCTCCAATTCAGGAAGAAAGAGGAAAATACATAGATGTTCTGAATTTTTTGGGGAGAAATTGAATTTCATTAATTGTCAAGACAAATGAAAAGTGATGTAACACATTGGTATTTTATAGGATTTGAACCTGAACTTGTGATGTTAGTATTTTAATAGGACTTCACCATTTCTTGGTGAGGAGGTAGAGCCATGTATTTGGATTTATTTAGAGTTAGCTTTAAAGAATTCATTGCCCAAAGCAGGGTAAGGAGTTTCGGGAGTTCAGTTAAGTTAAGAATCTACTACAACTCCTATCCTTTCGATTTCTATCCGGCGTAATTTTGAACTGGCGCTGCTTTATTTAAAATTGATTGTATCCGATTAAACCACTTCATACGCCGCCTGCTATTCATTTAAGCAAAATTCTCACAGATGAAAACCAAGACGGATAAAGAAAAACGCAATGTATGCACAGGAAATAGATAATGAGTAGCAGCAAATAAAAAGAATTAATGGGGGAAGAAAGCAACTTGATGCAAGAACAATGGAGGCAAGGGATTTGAGGGTGAATTTGAAGAGTGATAACTATGCTTACCAGATAGGGAAGTGAGGAAACACGCTATAAATAGAGCAGAAGATGGGATTTTCAGAAGGAAGCTTCGAAGATAGCCAGAGCTGGATTTTCTTAATCTCCTCCGCCTCGTTAGGTCCACAGACGCCGAAACGAAAAATGGGAGGGAGATAAAGTTTCAAGTTTCACTTGAATTGAATGGTGCCCACGTCGCTGATTCCTTTGTGCCTTGGGTTGTGGAAGCCGCCCAATTGTTTTGTCCCCATTTGTGGATCTTATTCCTATTTCCACCAAATAAAAATACAATAATTCCATTCTCAAGACATTTCCTTCTCTTACTATTGTCTGCGCTTAGTCTTGAATGCATAAATTCAATGTGTCTTAGAGTGTAATGCATAAATTTATTCTTTTTTGAGGTATTTAGTTTGATTTCATAGCACCGAGCCCAATTGGTTACTTTACCACCAAAGTTTATTACTTTATTTGATTGATATGAAACCAAAATTTCAAAACAGGAAAAACAATCTGTCTTCGACTGAATCTATTTCCATCTGTATTCCACCGCATTCGGTATGTTATATTAAAGGGCATTTGAAAGGAAGAACAGGACAGGATGGCACGAAGTGGAGCTTGAAGCCATAGTAAAACGTGTTAAAACACCCAACAAAAACTGCATGCAACAGGTGCTCAGTTTGAATAATCCATTTGATTGGGAAAAAAATGATATTACCTCCATGTCACACTGTAGTGTTCTGCACTACAAATTATATCTCTCATTTATGATCGGAGGAGTAACCCGATGGTAGTAAGCTCATTCGATAGATATAAGTTTCTATCTCATTTTCTTTCCTTCCCTCATATTTAAGTCAGAATCAATATTTTCTATAGACAAAACTGTCATCTGTGAGCAACCACAATTATATGTGAGCACATCTGCTAACAAGGATTCAAACGTTATGAGGTATTAGTTCTTTTCGCTAGACCTAACAATTGTTTTTGTTTTATATTGGTCTAAGTGAGTGTTTAGGAGACACAAAACCATGGTTTCAGAAACCTTTTTTTTTCAAGTCTAGACAAAATTCTTATTACATACTTACCTCATAAATCTTTAAAAGTTAATCTAAACATGTTGGTTTTATTTTTATTTTTTTTTATATAAATGTTGTTGGTTACATACTTTTTTTTTTTTTTTTTTTTTTTGATATGATGTTGGTTACATACTTGAATCCATACAGGGCAAGATTTGTTCAAATTGTGAATTGCCCAGTGGACCAGCCAGTCAAAATTTTGGGCCTCCACTCAATAAACTCAATCCCAGTGTTTCAGTGGGTCTATGAAACGCGTAATAGGCCCAGATAGTATCTTATGTGGCGCAATTACTCAAGATATAATTGGCTCCGTAACTTTTGGAGTAAGGCATATAATTAATTGTTTATAAATATTATTGTTTCTCCCCTCGTCTTGGGTTCAATTGGTAAAGGGATTGGACACTTTTTCCAAAAGGAGGAGGTTTGATCCTGGAGTTGGTCAAGGTTTTGGAGGAGACTTCCTAGGTGATGTGAACTTATAGAAACGCATGCTGAAATGGAGGCATATCTTTCTCTGTCTGTATGCCTTAAGGAGTAAAGTCATAGCGTCCTGCCCTTAGACTGTGGATAAACCTAACCCTTCTCCTAAAATTCATATATCAATATATATATATATATATATTATTGTTTCCTATTGACAATGATTTTAAGGGTAAACTTGCGATATTTTTAAAGCTTAAAGTACATTTTTATATTGAAAGTATCGCCAAGAAAGTTATGAAGCAATGTAAAGCATAATCTTCCAAAATTGATGAAATATTCCATTTTTCAAACAGCCAAAGTTAAGTCCGTTGTTAATTCAAGTCAAAATACTTTTAAAACACAATGTTGTCAGTTAAAAAAGAATAACATCGCACCAGTTTTAATAACAATACTACTGGAATGATAGGCACGCTCATAAATTACAATAAATCCTGTTTTTTAAAATAATAAAAAAAAAAAAAATGTTAGGTATAGGTGGTCTTAGAGCTTATTTTAAGGTCTCTGGCGCATCAAAAGGGAAGTCGGAGTGACATGGAAGCAAGTTGCCATGTGAGCATTTATGCGCATCAAAGAAAAAAGAAGCCCTTGTCAATATCGAAGTGGCACGTCCACAATAATAAAATACAGAGCAGATCCTGAAGCAGTGGAAAGGCAATCCACAAACAGTCTATAAAACGCGATTTTGTTGTCTAGCGATGATAATCAAACATCATCAGAGGCAGGAGCCAAATATTATTACATATACGTATGGTTGAACTTGCACGTGATACGTTGAGAAAGCTCCATAGATTGTCTGTTTAGAGTGTAATTGTATATGTATGTACCGTGCCTAACAAAACATACATAAATCAAAGGTATTTTAAGGTGGCACGTTAAGTATGTTGGATTGTAATTAAGTTGGTGCCCAAAACGAGAGATTGCGACCTGATATGGTGCCACAAGACAAGCAGTGTAGTATGAGTATACAAGAAAAGAAGAGGCGTGACCAGCCTAAATTCTTCAAATTAACTTTCATAGTGTTTGCTTCAATCAGAAAGCATTAAAAATGCGTCAATGTCAGGGACAGATACTTCCAACTCAGACGGCGAAGCCAGCTACTACTATTTCACATCGAATAAAGGCCACGCCTGATTCTATTCTTCATTTTTCAATTCAACCTCATCTTTTCCCACCCTGCGAAGCTTTTTTTTTTATATTATTGAAAATGATTGTGCCTAATTTCTAGCCTCAAGTACTTGACCATTGGACCAAATTGAAAATTGAAAAAAATTATTAATAATCGCAACAATTAAATGCCTCCCTTTTCACTGTCATTTTCATTCTTTAGCTATGGCTACTGTAGATAAGAACGAGAGACATGTAAAGGTATATGAAATTAATCGCAACAATTATTATTAAATGAACTTCGTAAGCACACGCCTCCAGCCGTTGATTCTCTACAGGAGATGCTTCATGTCAAAGACTCCATCAACATTTAAAAGCTTTCTTGATGATGATGAGGAGGAGGCTAAATATGCAAAGGATAACAAAGCTCACATCAGCCTTGCCTTTTTCATTTTTTTCTTTCACTGGGAAAATTGGAATAGAGAGATAGCCAATAGAACTTAAATGCTATACAAAGTCTCTATCACACTAGATGATGACAAGGCACATTCTCCAGGAAAATAATTATTAAACCACTTACTGCCAATAGGCATACGTTCCAAATCCACCTTGTGACAACAATAATCAACTTGGCGGAAACTTTACTTTCTTTCTTTTCTCCCTTTTCTTTTGAGCCTGATAAAGCTGGAGGAAAGGAAACTAACATCATCAAAGTATCCTGATTTTATGCCTACAAAGCTACAGCTATGTACCTTAAAAATCATCCACTATTGGCATTCATCAAATGGCCAAAATTGCAGATGCCCATCATTCAAATGGAGTAGACCTCATCACCACAAAAACACTTAAACACAATGGGGTTTTATATAAGCTTCCACCATTACTATGAACACAGCCCTTTCCACCTTCTGCGGTCATACAAGATTACAACCACAAAATCTCACGAGCTCCTCCCAATATCTTTACCTGAAATATCTCCACTACCAAATGGTGCCGCTGTGGTTGAAACATCCAGACCACCACCAATAGAAGTGATGAGTGCTGATAAGCCTCCAGTAGGGGCAGCGGCCATCCCCAACCCCAGAAAGTCAAGGGTCGTGTGCTTTGGACCGAACATGGAGGGTGTCCCCATCATCAATTCCTTCAGTCCAGAGCCACCATCACATGGGAGCCCAAGTCCAAGCCCCGCATGAACAGACGCATTCTCCGGTTCTACTTGCCTCTGACCCCATGGCATGTTATCTTGCAAGCTTAATGACGGAGAAGACGAGGAAGATGACACTATACCAAACCCACGAAGCAATGATGCATTTGTTGCAGCTGCACCCATTTGAGCAGCTTTCTGTAGTAGGGCAGTGGCGGACATGGCTGGCTGTGGTGGTGGGGCATACTGGCGACGTTCTTGTCCTCCTGTTCCAAAGATTGACGACCCATTGCTCGTGGAGAGGCAGAGAGAAATGGGTTCTGAGGATGAAGGTGCAGAGAGCTCTGTGGGACGATCCGGGGGAGCCATGGCCCGGATTAGGTCAGTGAATGCCGGAGGAGCTTGAGGTTGAGGAGAAGGTTGAAGGCTTCCAGAAGCAGTGGAGGAAGCAAACAAGCTTGCAAATACAGTACTACCGGTGCCGCCATTGCTGGTTGAGCTTGTACTGCTGCTACAGCTACCATTTAAAGCAGCAGTTGCCTGTGGTTCCTCTATGATTTGTGAAGGATTTTCGGGCATCTCTGAAAAACCAGAACCAGATTAAAGTTACAAGGATCTTAATATTGGAGAGAAGTGAGAACCAAAAGTGGTAACTGGGAACGATTAAGTTTGGAAAAGTTTAGGCTTTTTTTTTTTTTTTTTTTTTAATATGTTTGTTCAGAAGAAAAGAACAAATAATGGTTTCCTTCCCCCAAAAAACAAGGCTTTTATCTTTTTTAACTTTCGAATCTTTTGAATTTATTTGTCAACAATCGCATAGTTTAGATCACACAGTTTCAAACAGCGTATTTTGGCAGTTCGTTTTTATTACTTAATAGCTTTCCGAATCTCAGATCACTTATTCCACTGTAATGATAGATATACAGATGAGAACAAAGGACGATAACGGACAAAAACTACCAAACTCCAAGGTTTCCGAGAGAGACAGACAACAAAAGCTCTGTTGTCCTGTTTAACTAAATCACATCAGACGAAAGCGGACCAAAAACGATAGCATATTATCCAAAATCGGTTGATATCTACCTGGATTTTTTTTCTGCAAGGTAGATGGTATGACGCTACTTGACTGAGGAGCCGGAGGCGGGGCTGTAGGTGGTGGCGGAGGCGCCGGCGCCGGTGCAGGAACTGTAGGGGATGAATCGCCGCTTGTAATTTTTGGGTCCGATTCTGAATTAGGCTTCTCAGAAGCTTGTGTCTGGGGCTGAGGCTGATTTCTTGCACTCTCCTCTGCCAACGCATCACAGAATGCTCTGTGTGTGATGAAGCTATCCCTCCTTCAAAAAATAAAAACCAACCCGAGAAAAAGATTCACAAACCTCAAATCTCGAAAAAAAAAAATTACAGAAGAAAACAGAGGGATAAAGAAGAGACGAGCAAGGATAGCCCCAAAAAAAAACCTTGAAAACAGAGTCCCACAATCGCATTTGTACTCTCTGGTGCCACAAATCTTGAAGTGAGCCTTCCAATCTGACTGAACCGCATATTTCTTAGAACACTTATCACATTTCCACTTCTTTTCACCGTGTTTTCTACAGAAATGCTTCTTTATTCCGGTGAGATCACCCAAAGCTCTAGAGGGATCATGATGAACGCAGGTTGGCTCGGGACAAACATAGACTCTTTTCCTAACCTCCTTGCTTGACCTCTGCCTCAGCTTCCATGGCAGATTATGACCCCGTCGATGGAGTTGAAGATTCTGATCCCTCTGAAATCCTTTGTTGCAGATTTCACACACGAATCGATTCGTCGCTAAAAGGGTCTTCGGAGACAGTGCAATCACCTCCGCGTCTGGATCTGAATCATCAACAAATACCAAAGGTTCAGTTAAAGAAAAGGTGCCAGACAAATATTCAAAATCACACCGATTGTTTATTTGTTCCTACCTGGCATTCCTGGAAGATTTCTCTTCTTCTTAGCAGTCGACTTTGGAGGAGGAGCTGTCTGATTGCCAGAGGAAGAGACGCTAGCTTCCCCTGAAGCTGTTGAAGAATTATCTAAATCAACTGGCATCGGGACTCAAAATTTCTCTGGGTTGCCACGAAATCAATCTATAGCTAACAAAGAGGGAAAAACTTAGGGATTTTACCTAAGAGTTTGCAAAGCAACCTTTTGGAAATGAAGTTCTAATTTTTTTTCCTCTTTTTTTCCCTTAGGGTTTCTACACTATCTCAGCTTCTCTCTCGCTCTCGCTCTCGCTCTCTACATCTACCAGTCAATCTGAAATTTTTTTCCCCCTCAGCTTTATCTCAATAACCCACCACCTAACAGCTCTTATGGGTGTCTGACCGAAATTCACATTAACCAAAGAACTCAAATGATTAAACCCAATAGGGCAACACCTTAAAATAAAGCTTTTTTTCTCGGCTCACAAAACAAAAACGAAAGTCAGACCCACATCATACCCACCAGAAAACTATCTCGCCGGCAAATGACCTGTGATCTAACTATCTAATTGACGAACAAATCACCCACAACAAAACTTGAACCGGACCAAAAAAAAAAAAAAATACAGAGATCCCGACGGTAATCGCCGGAGCTGTCCGGCTTTAAGCGTCACCGAGACAGTGTGTGCGTGAGTGCCTCAAGCAGCTGGGGTGAGCTCAATCTCTTTCTTGTTTTCTCTTTCCAAGTTCTTACCTTTTCGGACGGCAGGAGAGGATATGATAAGTGAGAAAGTCATAAAGCCAATAAAATTATAGTAGATGTCTAGCTAATACGACTATACGAGAGTTAATTAGCGGAGAAAAGCGTGGTGATAATTAAAGTAAATAGGGTGATGTAGATGTATCCTTGTGTTTAGAATGCTGATGATAAAAATGTTTTTTTTTTTCTGAGCAAAAAAAAAAAGAAGGGAAAAGGTGATTTTTTTATAATTTTACTTTTACAAATTTAAAATTTGATAAAAGTTAGATTATGTAATTTGATTTATATTTAGATTGGCCGACTATAAGTGACTTTTCAAGAATTAAAACTTATTTAGATAATTATTTATTAAAGGATTAAATAGTAAATTTGTTTTGGAAATACACATCTAGGAGCAATTTTGCTCTGAAATTTTTTTTTGGCTCAATATAGCTCTGAAAGTTTAACAATATAGCAATCTTACCTTTTTCGTTAAAAAATTAACGTTGACCGCTCAAAAAAGTGACATTAGCCGTTAACTATTTAAGGGAAAATGACAAAATTGCTACATTTTTACATTTCTGAGGCTACATTAAGCTAAAAAATTTAGGGCAAAATTGCTTCTAGGTATGTACTTCAAGGGTAAATTTGCTACTTAACCCTTTAAAAAACAAGTTTAGATGAAAAATGACTAAAAAATATATGAATCTTATTAAATGATGTATAGATATTATATGTGTGTATTGAGAAACATAAACTTATGTGAAATATTAATGGTGAAACAAGTTTAAAGTAAAAGACTGGAAAAAAAAAAAAAACATAAATTTTACAAAAATAAAAATTGATAATGTATTATTGAGGAAAAAAATTCATATTACTTAAATTTTTTAGTAAAATAGGCAAAAGTCCATTGAAAATTTAATTAGTGAGAATGATATAAATCGAGTATTATCATGATTTTTATATAAAAGTTATCAAGTAATTCTTACCAATTAAATTTGTCATCGAGCTACATCAAAGTATTATCATAATTATTATTTTAAAAGGTAACAGACTAAAAATATAAATTATATATATATAAAATAGGTAATGTATTATTTAGAAATTTAACGACATTAAACCACTTAAATTCATAAATCATAGTATTTATGATTACCAACTTTTAAGTGAATTTATATTTAGGACAAAAAAATTTATTTATAAAGGTTTTATTTTTTCAAAAAAGACTAAATAAAAAAATCACCACAAACATATTCAAAAAGCCAAAATACCTACTACCTTATCGGGTCTTAATTATAAGACAAAGTTATAGTGTAAAATACCTATTACCTTCAATTATATTATAAACTTCGTTTTATAATTAAGATTGGGAGAATATAAACATGTTTGTATGTAGGTGGAAAAGTGATTTATAGGATGACTAAAGATAATCCCAAACACGCCTCTGACTATGAGTGCGTATTTTTGGGGGCCGAGTTTTGGAAAATGGAGTGGCGAGGTTAGCTGTAACTTTTCGTGTCCAAGTTCGCATCCTCCACATGTCGAGGCGGATGAGAATGGGTCCTTGGCTCCTTGCTTCTTCCTTAAGTACACAACATGGCATAGTGTCGGATGACTGTTTACTTCTATGCTTTGTCGTTTAGCGTTTTGTTTGAATCCGTGTTCCCTGTGGAAACCGACAGGGGCATGAATAAAAAAATAGCTTCAATTTTCATGTTAGAGAGGAACACAAAGTCAAAGAACTTTAGTCTATATAATTTAAACTTTTCAGTCAGGATTTGCCCTCGTGCCCCTCGCTTCTTGCGTTCTCTCTTTTTCTTGTTTGTTTCCTTTAATGGGTGGATGTGGATCCATGTAAATGCCCCGCACCGCCCCATTTGACTCTCGGATCCACAAACGTTGGGTAGCAGTGGACCCCCAAGGGTGCAAGGATGTCCATCAGATTGATCCGAAGGACTAGCCATTTTACGGAAATACCACCATTTATTCTTGTTAATATCTTATTTCTCATTTAATTTAAAAACCCAAACTGTTTTTGACAGGGATTATATAGCAAATTGTATTCTGATTTATAGGATGTAGAGATTAGGGATAATCTTGATTTGTAGAGATTAGGGATAATCTTCATTAATAGTCATTATTAGATTTATATGAATCGATTTGTAAGGATTATGGATAATCTCAAAATTAATAATCATTATTAGTCATTATGGCCATTCTTATTGGCGCTTCTTATCTTGTATATATATATATATGTGTGTGTAATGTTTGTATATGAATAGAGGATACAATATTCATTCTTTCCATTTTGTCAAGTTACAATTTTCCTATATCTCATAAATTGACCAGGTTAGAGTGCTGTTTTAGGAAGGAAAGCTAGCTGGTCTTTCAAACCCTCAGATCAATCAAATGAAGCAGAATAAGCGAAAAAAGTTACTTTTTCAATGTGATTTACCATATATGACGTAAATATATAAGATAAATTTTATCTTAACTTATACAAACATAATTCTTAAACGCTAACTCAAACACACAAGTAATTAATAAAGATAAAAGGTGTCGGCGCAGGGATCCATCAATTAGCTAATCATGCTGCCTTTGCTCTTCTGTATCGTCTAAAACGGGTTAATCTTTTTTGTTTGGTATCATTTTCTCTGTTGACCCAATAAAAACAAAAAAGCTATGGAGTCAAGACTCTACGTTATATGTACATAGTTTATGTGTTTTTTATATGTCCTATATCTCTATTAGAGGTATAAGCATATTTTTTAAAAAAATTTCTAGATCGTATTTATTTATATTTAAATTATATGCTTCTTTTTGACATATTTTTTATATTCGATGTTATCTCAAATTAATTATTTTTTACGGCACTAATGTTACAGACAAATAGAAGTATGAGCACATAAGAAGCATATAAACTATGTGCATATAATGTGTACTTGATAGAGCCAAGCTCCTTAGGGGGCCTCCAAGGTTCTGATTGCAGTTGAATCTTTTTTTAAATTTCCCAATCTTCATACCTGCAGTCTGATTATAAATAAATTAGACTTTTATTATGTATATAAAATAACTCAATAAAAATATGTTAAAACATTTAAATTAATAAGGTGGACAATTTTATTGCTCTTCCTTTTTTTACACACTTTCGAAGCTAGCCTGTTTCCATCAGAGGATGTGTAGATGATAGGCTTGGCGTGTCCCAACTCCAATGAATTCAAATGATAAGTCATTTATATCTTTTCACTCTTTATATTTTATGAAAAACAGAGTAACGTTCTTGTTCTTGAGAAATACGATGAATAGCTTGGAGCTTGCAACTGACAAATATAGGTTTGTTGATTATGACCAACATTTCACATTATACATTCCTCTGACATTAAGTGTCATTGTAGGAATTTTTTATCCCATCTTAATTGCCTTCATTTTGGTTTCAATTAACAGATAATTTTTTTAAAAAAATTATTTTTAATAAACAATTAATGCGGGATTTGATATATTACAAATATAAAGTTAGTTTAGCGATGTAAAGCTCTATTAAATCTTTTTGAGTCTCAGGTTTAAGTCACAAGAAAGACATACGTTTTTATTATGAGGTGTAACCACAAACCCCACACCGGATACTAAGTTATAATATATAATAAATAAAAATATGAGGATAGATTAGTAAAATTGCATGACAATTGTTATATATCTCGTTTCTTAGTCAATGTATCGAGATTTTAAACAATACTAAAAAATATGGTTTATTTCGAGATTTTACATCGAATCACTTTTTATTATTTTTAAAAAAATATCTGTGTTGCTATTTATCCATTTCCATGTTTAGAAGCTTTTTGTGTTATTATTTACCCATTCATGTGCCTGATATATATATATATATATATATATATATATATATATATATATATATATATAAATAAGACTTTTACGGCTGGTTCCATCAGTTCTAGAAATATCGAAAACCCAATATACTATTTATAGCGCATTTGTTTTAAAAATATCAATGTAAAATTATTCTTTTATTTTTTTGAGGATACATTGGCAAGGCAAGCTTGGATAACATATACTACTTCTGGTCATAATTATAAGAGTTAGTTGACTTTCTTTGGAGAAATTAAGGAAACTAAATAAGTTACTTAATCATTTCATATGCTATGAATCTTTAAATTATATGTTAGTTTATTAGTCAAACTAATTAGTTTAAAGAAAAAATGAAAATACAAATACTCTAAAGTAATTTAATTATCTTTCTTAATCGCCTCAAAAAATTCAACTAGTTCTTATAATTGGGTGGAGTGAGTAACACTAGCTAGAGATCGACTCCTAAACATCAAGATACCTGAGTGAGGCCTTACCTCATTAGGGGAGCATATCCTTTACCAGGACCTGATTGTCTCTAGTTAATATATTAATTAATTTACTAGTCAGATAAACTAGTTGATATAAAAAAAATATAAATATTAATGTTTAAAAATATTTTATTTAATTTATTTAACCTTCTTTTGAAAAATTAACTAAGTCTTAAATAAAGTTCGAAAAATAGTACCATATGCTATAAAGAAGATTCGGGTGGTATGCAAGCAGCCACTTTAAGAAGGGGGACAGCATTTAATAATTCGGGCTCGACCGATTCATTCAACCAACATGCCGAAACAGTCAAGTAGAATCAATGAACTTTTTTGCCAAAAAGAAAAAAAAAAAGAAAAAAAAAAAAAAAAAAAAAGAATCAATGAACTTTTCACTAATCACTTACCGCTGCACGTGCATGTTTTTAACCGCGTAACCAAGGCTTCCCAGCTTATAATTATTATTTTTTTTGCCAGTCACAGCTTATAATTATTTATGTTTTGAGAAAAGACTCCTTTGAAATACCGAAGGCCTTTCTTTAAAATTGTTTTTATGGGAGAAAAAACAAGGGTTAAATACCTAATTTGCTTCGGAAGTTTTGCTAAGGGGGCGCTCAACACCCGGAAGTTTTTTTGGATACCAAATGTGCTCCGGAAGTATTAAAAATGTATCAAATTTACCCAAAAGTGACGGAAGTCCACGTAGATCGTTAAAATGTGAGGTGGCATGCCATCTCATCACACGTGGCATGCCACCTCATCAATCAAAAGGAGCAATTTTGCCCTGGAAGTTTTTATTAAGGAGCAATTTTGCCCTGGAAGTTTACAAAAGTAGCAATTTTGCCCTTCTTTCTCCCAATATTAAATTTGACTATTAAATTAGTCAAAGACCACATATGTCATGCCTTTAAAAGGTTGAACTTGGAGTCAGAGAAGGAGATCATTGACATGTTGAGCTCAAGGCGGCCAAAATGTGTGAAGCCGAACTGGTCACAGGGACTAGAGTTGGAAAATCAGGCTGGGCCCATTTAAGCCCTGGCCCTGCAGGGCTCAGGCTTGAAAAATAAGCCAGAAATTTGAAATTGGCCCTGGAGGGCCTCGGGCTTAATCGGGCCGGCCCTGCAGTTTTTATAGACCGATCATTTGCTTAGATCATAAGTGATGCTTCCCGTGACCCGTTCGACTTCACAAATTCCTCGGCTACCTTGAGCTCAACATCTCAAGGATCTCCTTCTCTCGACTCCAAGTTCGACCTTTTCAAGGCATGACATGTGTGGTCTTTGATCGATTTAATAGTCAAATTTAATATTGGGAGAAAGAAGGGCAAAATTGCTACTTTTGTAAACTTCTGGGACAAAATTGCTCCTCAATGAAAACTTCCGAGGCAAAAATGATACTTAACTCTTATTGGGTTGATGAGGTGGCATGCCACGTGTACACTCAGTTAAACTTAACAGTTAAAATTAACGGAGGGGCAAATTTACTACCTCTTTCATACTTCCGGGTCAAATTTGGTACCTTTTTCATATTTCCGGGGCAAATTTGGTACCAAAAATACTTCCGGGTGCTGAGCGCTCCTTTAGCAAAACTTCCGGGGCAAATTAGGCATTTAACCCAAAAAACAACCATTACTTTTGTTCTGTTCAAGAACGCTAACCCTAATGGACTAGCATGTTTGATGTTGATTAGAGCGGACTTGACCTAGAAACGATGCCTAAGGCCGACGTACCCTGTATAGGGATCAAAGTTCATGTAGTTCGAGACACACGTAGGCGTTTAGCCAAAGGGGTGGTGTGTATGCTCCAGAGAAAGTAGAATCTAGAATCTGTGTACCTTAGGGTTTGACCTATGTATTTATAGAGTGTACCTTAGGTAGAGATTCATGGGCCCTATGTGATTTGAGGCCCAGATATCATAATTGTTATATCTATATCAAGATCTCCCTTGATTATAGATAAGATAGGATTTCCCCTTATTATAGTCAGATCTTAATATGTGATATATTCACTGTTGGGCCATACATTAAATATGGGCCTTATGCAGGTCTCTAACAGTTGCCCCCAGCCCGGTAGTTCAAGTTTCTGAGCTGCCGGGACTTTTTTCCCCCCAGTCGGTTTCACTAGCCGAGCTTTGCTGTCGTGGGCCTTACATTGCCGAATTGAATTACGTTGATCCTGGTTGTCAAGGCTGCTTACTTTGAAGATCTGAGGTCTTGTCTCAAAGATCCTAAGTAGTGCCGAGATGGTTCACCTGCATTTGAATCCAGGTGTTGATCCCGGCTATCGAAGTCGTCTACTCCAAAGATCCGAGGTAATGTCTCAAAGATCCGGGGTAATGTCGAGGTGGTTTGCCCGACTTCGAGGTCAGGATCTTTCGTATTCGAGTTGTTCCAGCTTGATTTGCTTTTGTTCGAGTGTTGACGAATTCGGATTCATTCATATTTTGCTCCCAATTTTCTTGTTTAGGTGATAGGTTTTTCCCAAAGCGGGATCTAATTTGTCTTTCCCTCATTCTTTGTTTTCACTTGCCTCGATCTCGGTTGATGGTGAACATGCTTTTTTACTAGCAACGTTCAAGCAACCGGATAGCATTTGAAAATTCAAATAACCTCGTGAGGGCTTCCATTAGTTCTTCTTACACCATTGACAACTATATAGTAGTTGCCCCCCAGCTTGGCAATCGAGGGCTCTGGGCTGCCGGGGTGGATCTGTTATTGAACCCGTATATCGTATCTGAGCTGCTACAACTTGTTTGATTTGATAAAGTTTCTATCCGAGTTTCAACGAATCCCGGAGTTACTTGTATTCTGATTGAATTACCCCCAGACATGTAGTCCGTGTTAATTGAAGTTTGAAACTTCGTCTATTTCTTTTTATGATCGTCGGGATCTCTTCTTCTTCAATCATCCGGGTATCTAGGTTCGTTTGCTGCAACACTGAATTCCCCCACTCTGAATTATCTTGAAAAGGAACGAATTGGGCTTCCAGGCTTGTTTGTTGCTGCATTTGCTTATGTCGTTGATAGCTTTACAGTGCCACACTTGTCTTGTTGTCCCCCAGCCTAGCAGTCAAGGTCCAGGGTGTATTGACTATTTAACCTGGATCTCATGTCCGAGGTTAATCTTCATTTCAACAATAAGTTGATTATATGAACTCGAAAATATGTTCAAAGTTCTTTTGAATGACCGGTAGAGTCGTTAATCGTGGCCGGCCCGTGATGGGCCTGGGCCATCGTGGCCGGCCCTCCAGGGCCCGGAATAAGAAAAACACCTGTTTTTCCAAGCCCGACCCGAGAACACCAGGGCCAGAGCCGGCCCGCAGGGCCTGGAAATTATTATTCCAAATTTTAATTATTTTTTCTCCGTATTTTTCACACAAATATAATTAGTAAATTACAACAACTAAAGCTCTAAATTACAACATAAATCATCTAATTTATCAAATAAATGTTGTCAACATTTATATCCAAAAAACACAATCATCCAACAAATAAGCATTCACGAATTCATAATCAAAAACAAATTATGTTCTAAAATAACTTACATAAAATATAAAAAGCATACCACTAATATACATAAATTATGGTCGGTGAGATGCGAGAGCCGAGAAGAGTTGCGATCGAGGAGGAGACGAGGAGTGGAAGGGACATGAACATAGTTTATAGTGTAAGGATCATAGGAGTAGTCAATAACAATATTAATATATTAGTTTAAAATTTTTAAGACCCTGCATTGTTATAAGACATAAACATTATATTCCAACTCAGTTCAGGATTTTATTAGGAAAATATATCAAAGAAATTTTTTTAAAACTCAACATTTAATAAAAAAGAAAAGAAAAAAAATATGATGGGCTAAACGGGCCGGCCCGTAAAAGCCCGTGGCCCTGCAGGGTCGGCCCTACAGGGCCTGACTTCATCTCTTTCTTCTATTTTTGAGGCCCGACCCGTAACGGGCCAGGGCTAAACGGGCCGGCCCGACGGGCCCGGCCCGTTTTGACGGCTCTAATGACCGGGCCAATGCCACATAATGTGCTATACAGAATCTGCTTGTTTTCTTCCAGGACTTGAAGCCTGGGAATTTGGGGTAGGGTTTTCATTTTAACCGCACTAGCGAGTTCTGGTTCCATTATCCGGGATCATAACCAATATAAGGGCAAATTGTCACATGTCCAACCGTGGTGTTTGAAACGTAACGCTTAAACATTTTGACCTGATCAGGGTCCGAATGACAATTCATCTTCTTATCGAGGACCGAGTATTGACATCAAATTCGTGAAGGCCTGTAATAGCAATTTCACGTAACTCGTAACATGGGCTTATTAGCCCTGGTGTCAGCCATCTAGATGGGTTCTATTTTCAAACTGGGTTTAGGGACCTCGGTGTAATACTTAAGTTATCGATAATGCGCATTTTGAATTTCCACTGGGAAATTCTTTATCAAAGTAATAATTCGCTCCAAAGAGCGAGCTCAAACACGGTGTGTCTGGCCTACTGTGAATGCAGGGCCGAGATCTAACTATAGTAGATTCTAAGTTTGTCGGCGTTCCATGTTCTTTTGACTGGCTTCCTTCCTAGGGTTTTGAATATATACGCTCCTTTATCAAGTTTCTCTTTAACTCGGTAAGGACCTTCCCAATTGGCAGCTAGCTTGCCATCTTTGGCGTTTTTATTTCCGACGTCCGCATGTCGGAGTACCAGGTTACCCCTATTAAAAAAACTGTATAATTTTCAATTTATCCGGGTATAATTTTGAGTTTATTGGGGTCCAATTAAGGAGCTCGTATAATTTTTAGTCAACTGTATAATTTTTAGTTTATCCGGGGTCCAATGAAGAAGCGCGGAGTCAACTGTATAATTTTTAGTTTATCCGGGATCCAATCAAGGAGCGTGGAGTCAACTGTATAATTTTTAGTTTATCCGGGTTCCAATCAAGGAGCGCGGAGTCAACTCTATAATTTTTAGTTTATCCGGGGTCCAATCAAGGAGCACGGAGTCAACTATATAATTTTTACACGAACAAGTCCCGGATTCTAAGTCCGGATTCTATTAAGTGTAACCGGGGTCCGCTTTCTTTTTGCGTCCCGTAAAACTTTACATGGAGCCCGGATTCTAACTGTGTTCCGTTTACCCATGATGGGTGTCGTAACCCGAAATTTGTTTATCCATGATGGGTGTGGTAACCCGGAACTTGTTTATCCAAGATGGGTGTTGTAACCCCATATTCCATTATGGGTGTCGTAACCCTTGACTTGTTTTTATGAGAAATTCGGATCTAACTGTGATCACTTTAACCGGGTTCCGCCTTCATTCCCTTTCGTAGGGACAGACTCCACGCAGAACTCAGATTTTAACTCCGATAAAGTCACTTTACCAGGGTTCCAAACTCAATAGGTACTCGGATGAACAAGTTACATATGCTATAACAATGAAGAATATATAAATTATTCTTTCTTGGCAACCAAAAAGTGAGAGGAAAATAAGTTACCGCAAAGCTTAACACGGATCCCGGATTTTAACCGTATTAAGTGTAACCAGGGTCCGACTTCTTTTCCTTTACAGGAATTTGAGATAGACTTGGCCGTATTGCCGTCGCAAGTAATGCAATAAAGGACTTTAAAATGGACTTGGCGGCCGTAGCCGTCGCAACATGATTTACGAAAACGGGTTTGTTTACCACGGATTCATACATGTATATAAACTTGACCTGATTCATGAAAATGGGTTGGTGTACCTCGAATTCATGCATGTATAGCTTGGACATAATTTTCAAAAACTGGTTTTTTCACCATGAATTCATACATGCTTAGCTTTGACATGATTTTCCAAGACTGGTTTCTTTATCATGAATTCATACATGTTTATATATAATTGATAATAAGCAAAGATTGAGCATCTATGAGATAAAGAGGGTGATACTCATCTGAATGTAGCTTAGGGAGTTACTACAGCATGACGCTTTTGCTCAATAAATGCTTGACGGAGTTCTCCATTTGCTCGTTTGCCCTGCCTCAAAACAACTAGATCCGGAGAAGGGAAATACAAATCCCAACCGAGAGTACATCTCAACATGCACTTAGAGTATATTCTGGCATTCTCTGAATCTCGGCATCTAACAATCTCGACGTCTCGGCACCTCCTCATCTCGGCGTATCATCAACCTCGACTATCGCGATGGAGTCGAGACGCCATAGGCATTGAATCAGCCTTGGCTTAACAACAACCTCGGCTATCTCGATTTGCTCGTTTGCCTTGCCTCAAAACAATTTTAATAGGAGAAATAATAGTTCAATGAGATCAGACGCTATTGCTATATGTTCGGAGGGTTTTAGCAATCCGCTAACTCTTTCTAATGTAAATAATATAGAAAAGACAAACACAAAGCAGATATAGCAAAGGCAAGCATAAAGTAGTGTGATGCTATTATTGAGCTCCTTGCATCCCTGAGTCGTGAAAACAACTCCTTTGAACTAAATGGCATGGAGAATTCAAATGTTGTGGTTGCTTATGATCCAAATAGAGCATCTAAATTTATGCCAGAATTGAAAAGTCTAGGTTCCCAATGAGAGAGGATGATGATCCTGGGTTCTCGAGGAGAGAGGATGATGATCCTGGGTTCTCGAGGAGAGAGGATGATGATCCTTTATACTATCTTCTCGTCATGTGGAAGCTTATAATCCAAATAGAGCATCTACATTTATGCCAGAATTGAAAAGTCTGGGTTCCCAAGGAGAGAGGATGACGATCCTGGGTTTTTGAGGAGAGAGGATGATGATCCTTCATACTATCTTCTTGTCATGTGGACACATGGAGAGTTAAAAGAAAACCCATGTGAAACAGCTCAAAACCAAAGCCGTTGCTCAAACAACCATTATTTCTCTGAATCCCTTCACAGGTGCTACGATTTTTGATTTTGCTGCTGCGGATTTTCAGGAGCTGCCCGTGCAAAGGCATTTGACCGTTGCTTCTAGTATTGACCATCTTATGTCGCAGGACTCGAAATTTACGGTCCCCACAGATGGCGCTAATGTTCTGTTCTAGAACGCTAGCCCTAATGGACTAGCATGTTTGATGTTGATTGGAGTGGACTTGGCCTAGGAACGATGCATAAGGCCTACGTACCCTGTATAGGGATCAAAGTCCACGTAGTTCGAGACACACGTAGGCGTTTAGCCAAAGGGGTGGTGTGTATGCTATAGACATAGTAAAATCTAGAATCTTTGTACCTTAGGGTTTGACCTCTGTATTTATAGAGTGTATCTTAGGTTGAGATTCATGGACCCTATGTGATTTGAGGCCCAGATATCATAACTGTTATATCTATATCAAGATCTCCCTTGATTATATAGATAAGATAGGATTTCCCCTTATTATAGGCCGATCCTAATATGTGATATATTCACTGTTAGGCTATACAGGTCCATAACAACTTTTATATCAAACCTAGTGATAAACAATATATTTGTTTATTACAGTAATAACTAAAAAAATCTTGATTATAATTTTTATATGGTGAAAAATTACATCAAACATTTTTCAACAGGGTTTGTTTAATGTGAATACAGAATTTCGCAATTTACCACATTCCTCGATGAAGGGGGCGGCTACGGATCTGGAGTGTCTGCCACCTCTTAATTTTCCCAAACTTCTCAATTTTTTTTTAACTTTAAATTTTATATAAAATATGTAACATCTATAAAAACATATGCAAAGTTGAGAAAATAAGGGAAAATGACAACTAGGTCCTAAGAGACATAAAAAATAACAAAAAAGTCACAACTCAAATTCATATATTAAAAAAGCCTCTAGAGATTTTTTTTCGATATTATTTATATTGACAATAGAAAGTGTTATATTCACAAGAAAGTGATAATTTAAAAAAACCTGGTCATTCATAACAGAAAAAAGCTATATTCACAACAAAATTTAAAAATACTGGATTTTGTTTTAAACTTAGGTCCTTAGATGTACAGAGACCATTTAGAACAGAAAAAGCTATATTGATAACGGTAAGTGCTATATTCACAACATAATTTAAAAACCTGGAGCTATTTTGAAACTCAAGTCAATATAGCACTTTTTGTTGTGAATATAACATTTTCTGTTGCGAATGGCCTACTTGAGTTTGAAACAAAATCCAGGTTTTTAAATTTTGTTGTGAATATTGCACTTCATGTTGTGAGTAAGCTTTTTTCTGATGTGAATGGCCATGTTTTTAATTTTTTGTTAATATAGCACTTCCTATTATCAATACAAATAGTATCAAAAAAGCCTCTAAAAACTTTTTTGATATGTAAATTTGAGTTGGGACTTTTTTGTTATTTTTTACATCCCTTGAAACGTGACTGTGGTTTTTCCAAAAATAAAGGGGCAACGTACGCCCAAATCCAGCGGCTACCAGGTACAGTTGGACCTTGGGTGAAATTGACCTTTCCCTTGCAAGGCATGTGCTAATGGTGAATATATCAAACACAGCATTCTCATGAATGCTTCTCATCTGTTTGTCAAGTTTTGGCACTTGGGTTCCGCCAATCCTACTGCCATCCTGGGATATTGATCATGCTTTGAATTGGAGATATTTTTTTTCCACTTTTTTTTTCCTTCCAAATTTAAACTTCCGATCAAACTTGTCACAAAAGAGAACGAAATGCGAATTAAATAAAATTTCTTAAGAAAGTCAACAACGAGAAAGATTATGCTTAGAGATGGAGAAAAATACATATTGCTCCAGATATACAATAAATTTAATACTAAAGTCATAATAAGAATGTAGGTGGCTTGCGAATCGTAGAAGTTGAACATTTCTTTTCTTTGTTGTGCCAACGAAGACAGGAGTCGTAGTTAATTTTTGGTATAAAAGAGGCATAGCCTAGTAAATTAAATTAATCAACAGGGGAATGAATTCCCATACAATCGTTTAATACCAGAGGCCTCACAAAAGAGGGACAGGAATCATACAAACAAGAAGTCAATAAACCTTCCTTGGCCAACTTATCAGCAACCTGATTTTGCTCTCTAAATATATGCCTCCATTGCACCGTCCAGTCCAGCGATAATAATTCCCTAATCTGAGCCATTACCAGACTTTGACAGCTTATGGCATCTGGCAGCGACAAAGCAGATATCAGCTCCAAGGAGTCGACTCGAGGATAATAAAGTCGCCCCTCCGTCCTTTGCCAATTCCAGACCCTTAAAAAAGGCCCATTCCTCTGCTTCCATAACACTACAAACACCAATCTTGTAAGAGAATCCCGAGACCCATAGCCCTTTTGAGTCCCTCATAACACCACCACAACCTGCCATTCCCCCATCCGATACTACCGCTGCATCCACATTGATTTTGAACCAATCATAGGGGGGTGGAGACCAAATTACGGATCTACTACCATTGATGCCGTCCCTGGACGGGCATTTGTCGTATCCATGAGCAAATAGAGCCCATTCTTGTACAATAACACTAGCTGGATGTTTTGGTTCCGAACTCACTATTAAAAATCATCATATTCCTCCAGTTCCACAATCTCCATATTCCTACTGCAAATAATACATGCCAATTCACTTGGGGAAACCTCCCCATATCTCTTTTGAGATTCAAGCAAATCCAATCACGTAACTGCACTCCAAAGAATCTAGCACCATTACTAGGACGAATTAATTCCGCCCACATCTCTCTAGCATAATTTACGGTCCCTCACAATATGCAAAATCGTTTCCTCATGAGAATTGCAATAGGTACATAAAGGTGAAGAGGCGGACCATTTACTCCGCCAAACATTCGTAGGTAATCTATTGTGAAAAACAAGCCACAAAAAAACCCTGATCCTCTCAGGACCAGGCCATTTCCATATCAACTTGAACCCTGGATGAAGCAAATTAAGGTCAGGTGTTTTAATCAGAGTATAAGCAGATCGTACCGAGAACATTCCATTGGAAGATGCACCCCACATCACCACATCTGGACCAAAGATTCATTATTGGAGGATGAGCAGCAACTAACCTTCTAATTATGTCCCTAAACGACCGAAAGAAGTCTATTAAAGTCCCAAACACCGCTTCTGACCAGGCCCCATACCGTCTTGTCTCTCTCAAAGATCGACAGCTCCCTTAAGCAGTAATCCTTGATGAGAAGATCATTTTGCAGCCACGCATCAGTAAAGAATTTTACTGATAGGCCATCTCGGATCCTCCATCTAATACCCTTATCAATAGCTTCTTTTTGGCTACAAATAAACTTCCTTGAGAGGAGAATCGATCGACCTTATTTCGAATAGATTGGCTTCATTTCTAATTATATATTTGAAAAATAGGGTATCACACCATAGGCCCTTCTCCCCCACTGTCAACTTCCACGCTAGCTTACACCCAAATGCCTTGTTCATTGCCGTTACACTCCTAATACCAAGCCCCCCATAATTCTTTGGCCGAGTGATGACCGCCAATTGACATTATGATAACCATGTCTGCCCGAACTTCCCCATAAGAAATTACATTGGATCCTTTCAAGTTCTTTACATATGCTCAAAGGAATTTGAGCAACTTGCATCGGGTACATAGGAACTGAATTCAAGACTGACTTCACAAGTGTAATCCGACCCGCCATGGATAGAGAGTTAGCCTTCCAAGCCGTTAGTTTAGAACTCATTCTTTCCACAACGTATCGAAATGTTTCACTGGCCTTCCTCTTCCTCGTTAAGGGAAATCCCAAATAGCGATTAATTTCACTTGTTATCCTCATGTTGGTAATGCTTTGAATTTGCCTTTTCACCTCACCCCTAACCCTTGGGGAAAAAAACATGGAGGACTTGGAAATGCTAACTTTCTCCCCCGATACTTCACAAAACCTGTCCAAGCAATCCATCATGCAAGCAGCTTGTTCTACCGAGGCCACTCCAAATAGAAGAAGGTCATCAGCGAACATTAGGTGAGAAATGGGCGGGCCTCCACTAGATGTCCTAATAGGAATCCATTCCCCCGATTCACCGCTTCACATATCAAGTGCGATAGCCTATCCATGCGAGATAACAAACAAATATGGGGATATGGGGTCTCCTTGGCGGATACCTCTTTTAGGCGTGAAATACTCTGTTTTCTCTCCATTCCAAAGCACATTATAGGAAGTGGATGATACACAGTCCATGATCAGATTTATTAAGCTGCTCTCAAACCCAACTTCGACGAGAGTTTGTCTAATAAAGTTCCAGCTGAGGCGGTCATAGGCCTTTTCTAGGTCAATCTTTAAGGCCATGAACCCCTTGCGTCCTCTGGCCCTCTTCATAGTATGCATTATTTCCTGACCCACAATGAGATTATCCTGAATCTGTCTGCCCTTGATGAAACTTGCTTGATAAGGCGAGATTAATTCATTCATTAATCCCTTCAGCCTGGCCGTAAGTACCTTTGACACACATTTATAGTGTACCGAACATAAGGAAATCGGCCTAAACTGTTGGACACTGTCTGGATTCTCCCTTTTAGGAATAAGTGTGATCAAGGTCTTATTTGCTTCCCTGACTGACAGCGAGCCATTGAAAATCCTTTTCACAAAGGAGCATATATCAGGCCCCACCTTACTCCAACATGTCTGAAAGAATATCGGCGGGAACCCGTCCTCCCCCGGAGCTTTATATGGCCCCATGGAAAACATGGCCTGTTTAATCTCCTCGTCAGAAGGATCTTTCCCCAGGTCCCGAATTCTCTCCTCAGATAGCTCTGGAAAGGAGTATTCCGTCTGCAGTGCCTCACCCGATGCCATGTCCTCCTGGTAGAGCCTCCTAAAATATGAGACAACTAGGGATTTTAAGGCTTCCTCTTCCTCTACCCAATCCCCGTTGTCATCTTTAAGTGCTAAAATTCGGTTCCTCTTCCTACGTATCTTAGTACTTAGATGGTAAAATCGTGTATTGCGATCTCCTTTAGACACCCATATTGTCCTGGATTTTTGAAACCATTTAACCTCCTCTGCTCTGAGAACCTCCTCCAATTCATTCTGCAACTGTCTTTCCAATCTCGTAGTTAATTATTTCGTCTAGGTTGTGTTTAATGGATCGGAAGTCCATGATCATACATATTCCAAAAAACAGCCTCACATCTGAATTTATACACTCTTCCATTCTTAATATAACACTTTTTTATCTAATTTGATTATAGTAAATAAATTTGTTAAATTAATTAAAATTGAGTGTGTTTATTTTGAAACATTTTAATAATCCTTCGTAATTTTATCCACCTCTCTTGATTTTTGTCAAGAAACATCAATAAGCTAAGCATAAATTAAGAAAATGCTAACGTACAAATGTATAAAATATGTTTTACATTTATTATCAACCAGCATCAAAATTCCTTTCAATCAACTGTCGGTGTTTAAGTTGATTCACCTTTGAGCCTGTTGTTGGATCCGGGACTTGATAATATCTGATTTAATTTTTTTTATCACTAGCTAACAGTGTGAATTTGATTGGTTTGTATCTTCCAGGATTCAAGCATGTACTTGACCAGTGGATACATTGATCAATTAAAAGGCTCATCTACATACCATAACATGATTTATACATATAACAGAGGTGCCTGAAGTGAAGACTGATGTGGGACCAAGGTTCTTAAACTCAGATTTGTCACTAAACCTATCAGGTAATTGGGTCAAGGGTTAGTGGGTCAAAACGGATCTAACTCGAGGCCAAACTGATGGGGAAATTAAAGATTTTAGGGTTATTAATATAAAAAAATAAATAATAATAATAATAATTTAAAAATCGATTTCTTCTTTTCAAAAAAAGAATTGGTTCGGTTTCAAAACCATGCGCAGGACTAGTTCAGCCTAATCCCAAATGAATTGTTAAAAATTCCAATTTTTCAATAAAAACTTGCAATTTGAACCTTTTTTATTAATAAAATTTTTAAATTATGTTGGACTATTATTAATAATAAAAATCATACTGGGTAAAATTTAATTGGATAATGAAGCCAAGTAGTCCTATATTTTTTGTTTGAGTTGAACATGCAAGACAAGGATTGAATTTGTCTGATGTCCAACCCAACTTGATTTCTAAAACCAGCATTATATGCTGATTAGAAATAAGTGTATTCAATTATTAAATTGGTGAAACTTCTATCCATCAGCGTACCTGTCTCATGATTTAGCATTGGTTTTTTTTCCCCTTAAATCATGTTTTTATTCCCAAGTCTCATTGGAAAGGCCGTGAGAAATTTTTCCTTGGAAAAAAATTACACTGGGATAAAAGTTCTCAACCATGAATCAAAATCAAGAAAAACTTTTTTTTTTTTTTTTTTTTTTTTAACCGAAATTAACTGTAACAGTTTAAATACTTGTACATTTAAAGTCTGGAAAGTTAAGTCCTTGATAGTGAAGGTTGACGGGGGGAAGTTCGCAGATATTGTGTGTTTGAGAGGTTCTTTCTTGTAAGTTGTAATAAAATACAGTTGGAACGCGCATATAATAATAATATAATCCTACCGAAAAAAACGTAAAAGTGATAATAATGATTTATTTTGGTTCAAAAGATTAAGCTTTATTTCTGGATTTGAAGCAGAAAGAGCTTCACAAGGTTCCTGCAATAATTTATTTGCATGTTGCTAACATTTAATTTTATTTTTCATTCTGGTTTTGAAGTATAGAAAATTACTCATTATACATAAACAAGAGAGGCATATTTTTAAGAAAAGTGACACGTTTTTGTATAATAATAATAATAAAAAGAAACTAAAATAATACTTTTTTAATTTCTATAAATTAATTAATCAAATATGGACATGAAAAAGTAAGAAAATGCATGCATGTAGATTTATTAATATGTTCAAATTTAAATTTATGTATGTGGTCCAGTTGGGCAATATAAAGAAGTAGGCCACCACATATTTAATGGATGGCTACGAGATATGCAATTATTGTACGTTGTCTGGAACGTGGCCATATTGACTTATTAAACCTTCTAGCCTCTAACCAACCAATAATTCGCTTGCCCCCTGTAAATCAATCGCTGTATAAAGAGTGGCGTAGTTCAGAGCCATGCATTGATTGGAAGCGGAAAATTGTATTGATGTGTTTGTACGATGATTTTCTAAAAATTGCTACTTTACTTTACTTGAACTAAATGTTTTAATGCATCTTTTTAATATAGTGTCTGATAAAAGAAACACCTGTATTTAGAAACATATCTGAACTTCTGAAGTATAAGTTGGTAACTAGTAATACTACAATTAAAAGCAAAAAATGGGGGTGCTGGGGTGGTGGTTTTCCTTGTCAATGATGTATATGGCTGTGGTCCGTTGTGTGAAACTGCACTGATCTCTTTGTGTAAAAAAAAAAAAAAAAACCAGACGCTTCTGAAGAATAAAAAGATAATTTAGGATCTTAAATGAATGCATGAAACAATTTTTCATGATCTTGAAAAATATTTTAGGATATTGACTGCCATTAAAAGTGTATTTTAGTATCTTGAAAAAAATAATTCATGATCGTAAAAACATTATTTTTGGATCTTGAAAAAATAACTTAGGTATTAATTGCTACTAAAAATATGTTTAAGGATATTTTTTTCAAGATTCTAAAATAATATTTTAAGACCATGAATTATTTTTTCAATATCAGTTAGTATCCTAGAGTATCTTTTTAGTAGTTATCAGTCCCCTAAAATATTATTTCACGAGATCAAAAAATAATTTTTAAGATCATAAATTATTTTTTCAAGTATCCTAAAATATCTTTTTAGTACCAAATACTATCCTCAACTATTTTTTTCAAGTCTCTAAAATATTTTTTTACGATCCTAAAATTATTTTTTCAGTATTCTGAAGTATTTTTTGTAGTAGTCAGTACCTAAAATATTTTTCAAGATTATGAATAATTGTTTCAATACTATTCATTATCCTAAATTATCTTTTTTTACTATCTAGAAACGTCTGATTATTATTTTTTTTTTTTTAAAGGAAAAAACAGAGGGTCAGTGCGTGAATGCAGTTTCACGCAGCGGACTGCAGCCAGGTCGGTCAATGATGCTGTGACGGTGCGAACGGAGAAGGCGAGAGTAAGCAGGACGTTGATGCTGACGTGTGAGAAATCCAGATGGCAAACTCTTATTGGGGAACCGGATGAACAAAATATCAAGTACTGAATATAAGTTTTTTCGCAATTTAATCCCTGCACTCCAAGTTAATTTATTCCTCTTTACCTAGCGTAGCGGATCCCCATCATACGTAATAATTCCATGTGAATTATTCTTTCGATTCTAATTATAACAACATTTTTTATATTATAAAAATATTCTTATAATTAATATCCGAAGAAGTATAAAATTATTGTCAGTTGCTATTGAGCTATGTAATTTAAATATCTGACCTCATATTTTAATGATGTTATTAAGTGGCAGATGAAGTGTTCAAAAAAATTAAGTGGCAGATAATTATCTCTCTTAGTATTCTTTTTTTTTTTTTTTTTTTTTTTTTTGCCAGAAAAATCCTCGTTTTATATACGTTTCTTTTATTTGAAACCACTATTCTCACAACATATTTTTGCAACTCCTTTTTAGAGAACATTTGGTTTGGACAAGAGAAAAATGTTTAGAAAATTAAATAAAGTTTTTATTTTTATTTTTTTATGAGCGATTATATAGTCATTTAAACGACCAAATTAAACCATTTTTATGAGGAAAAAAAGTGATCAAAAGAGGGAACAAAATATTTATTCCATTAGAAGAATCTGTCGATGACCCTGAACCACTAATAAGGGCTACAAAATCTCAAGACACAGTGCTAGCAGATATGTGCATGCCCAGCGATTGACAGGCACAGTTGACTTCAACGATTTAATTTATTTTGCATCTCCCAAAGTGCCATTTCCCCAACTCAACACATTTCCTTTGTATAGGCTTTTTCACTAAAATACGATTTTTTTTTAAAGAAAATATACTTAATTAAAACAGTTTAGAAACATTTAACTAAAGTAATGCAGTTAGTGGCGTAAAAAGGGTTCACGGGCTAGTGGCATAAAAGAGGTTCACGCCACTGACAGAAAAGTGTACTTTTTGTATCAATGATGTAAAGAAGGTTCACGCCACTAGTAGCATGAAAAAGGTTCATGCCACTAGTGGCGTGAAAAACGTTTACGCCACTGACACAAAAAGTACATTTTTTTGACGTAAAAGTACACTTTTCTGTCAGTGGCGTAAACCCCTTTTACGCCACTAACTGCATTACTTTGATAAAATGTTTCAAATTTGCTTTAATTAGGTATTTTTTTAAAAAGAAATAGTATTTTGGTGAAAAAGCCCCTCTGTATACTACAAAATCACTTAAAATAAATTAATTCAGATATCCACTCGTGTTTTGACAACACTCTGACAAACTAGCATGTATTAAAAATAAAAATGCAACATAACATTGACAGATAAAATCATACTTTTTTAATTCTTAATATAAAATATATTTAACTAATTTGATTTTATCAACAAAAGTAGTTAAGTTAGTTAATATCATATGTATTTTCTAAAACACAATTCCTTCATTAATTCTCTTTCTTAATTATTGTTGAAAGAGTACCGTTAGGGGTAAACTAGGAAAAGAATGACAAATATGAAAACTAATTATGTCTTATATTTAATACGAAGATCAATTTTCTAAATACATATGTGTTATATTAAAGACATGAGTAGCGTATTTTGTTATGAAAAATAAACTGATTAACTCGAAATATAAAGAAGGAGGAGAAAGTGAGTTGGTTGCAACATATTTCGTGATCATAAGCTATTTTTGTTTTTGCTCAAAAGATCATAAGCTATTTGAATAGTGTCTTCACGAGAACCACACCTTACTTGTAGATCTTCCCCAGCAGCTAGCACCAATATGGCCTCTCATTAACTGAAATAGAATTTTTTTAATTTGTTCACGTGGAAACACAATTATTGAAGAAACAAAAACTGTATAATAAAAATATATAACCACGATTATCCATGTTTCAGATCGGTTTCATTGTCTTTTTCAATCCCCTTTTAACTACATTAAGTCCATAGCATCTGGTCACATAATTAAAGAGCCGAGCAGGTGGCAAGTGCTGTTGTATTTGGTGCGCTTGACGTACGTTTAATTTCATGCAACAAAATATATTATTCTCCACTCATTCATGATACGACGTCACACTTTTAATACTATAAATGTAAGCATAATGAATATTCATTCGTTGAAATTAGCCACAAAAAAAAAAAAAAAAAAAAAATCATACATAAAACAAAATCGAATTTTGAGTTAGAGAGAGCAGAGATCAATGATTTTAATTAAGTTTTAATAAACAACCAAAACGGCCGGCAGATTTGTTATTTTATGTTTATTTATTTTTTTCTTAATTTGTTCTTCCATTCCTGTCTGCATACCTCATCATGTAATCGCTGACTTTTTATAAATAACTTCTCTTTTCTTGTTCAAACAATGATTGTCTTTTTTCATGATATGCCAACCCTCCGATTTATTTGCCGTCGCAAGTCCAAAAAATGGAACGGTGTTTTAATTTGGTTTAATTATATTAATTATTTTCTTCTTTTCGGTTTTGGTTTGAGGTTTAAAAATACAAACAATTCCGTTTTCGGTTTTACCGTAGTGAAGGCAGCAGGGGGGCTACGTTATTGAAAAAATCAGAGTGAGCCTTGGATTAGGTGCAGGAAACGTGGGAGCTAGCAATTATGCCAACAAACTCCCTTTGGCTTTTAGCATAACGAAGATAATTCAGGAGCATCATCATCATTAGTTAGTTCTCCCTCCCGTTCTTAATATGAACTATAAGGTCAAGTTGACTTTTTTAAGAAATATTAGAAAAACTAAATAAGTTAGTTAATCATAATATATGTGCGGAATATATATTATTAGATTATATATCAATTTATAAGTTAGATAAGTTAATTTGGTATAAAAAAGTTACTATCTCAGGTCCTAAATATGAGACAAAGTTGACTTTTTTAAAAAAAAAAATTAAAACTAAAACTAAATACTACCTTCCGGTCCTAATTATAGAAACACTTTTGTTAGTACAATTTGCACAACAAAAGTGTTCCTATAATTAGGACCGGAGAGAAGAGTAAGTTACTTAATCATATTATATGTTGTGTATTCTTAGATTATATATGAGTTTATTAGTCAAACCAATAAGTTTAGAGAAAAAATATAAATATTATAAAGTAATTTAATTAGTTTCCTTAATTTTTTAAAAAATCAATTTTATTTTATATAATTAAGATCGAAAGAAGTATTTAACTTTTTAAATCTCTAAAAAAAAAAAAACCGACTAAGTTAAATATTAAGGAGGTTGTATTATTTACTTTGAGAATTAGGAATATATACATAGGAAGAAAAGTTCAAACTTTACAAGGAAACGTAGGTGTACAAGTTATCCCGGATCTGGGCACTCCTAATTACTACAACGGCATAAAGAATGAATTAGAGCGATCGACTAATGTTGGTTTCAGAATCGGATGCTGTAAATTCCAAGGGTCACTTTCTTACGCCAGCACGCCACACAGATGATTCATTTTTGATTTCCTCCAACGTAGAATCCATTTGAAAAAAGCAACCATTAAGGTCGACTGATATAACGTACCAGTAAAAAATAGTGTGTGCAGAAAAATGCTTGCCTTTTTTCCTCTTGGCTTTCCAAAAGAGGCAGTAAATTCTGTCAAAGCTTTTTTGGTTATTTAACTATTGCGTTAAAGCTATCATGAGATCATGAACTAACACCTTTTGTTGTTGATATCATCTCGCTTTCACTTTGTTTGTGGACATGTATGTCCATGATCGGATCGGCCACCACCAGCGTCTTCGTCGTAGCGTCCACTTACTTCCTTTCCAAGTATGACAAGTTGACAACTGATCATGAGGAAAAAAGAAAGAAAGAAAGATGAAACTTATTTAAGGTGATCAAATTTGTGGGACATCACTTTAATTTGCATTTCCAGGTCAGAAGCTGCCCAAAAGAATATGATATGTCAAGGACTAGTCTATCTCATTCACGAGTAAGAAGCTCCCCACTATAAGTTGGATAAGAGTGGAGAGGTTATATATATATGGACTGTGAGAGTATAGGTAGCCATCTTTTTACAAACTCTTGATCAACAGAAACTTGTGAAAATGGGACATTCCATTATGATGATTATGCTTAATTTTTTTGGTTGCTGTTGCCTTTTTATGAGATGCGATGGGGACTCTGGTTGGCCCTGGCTTGTTAGTTTCAACAATGGCCCCCATTTGTAATTATTTGTGCAGCATCCACTGTCAGCTGCTGGGCTGTACCACCAGTATCTTCTTCACTATGAAGCCAACCCCAGTTCCCCCCCCCCCCCCCCCCCCCCCCGATTAGACTCCTCCATGATCACTGTCAGCAAGCAAATCACATCCATCTCCTTTATGAAATTATATATCTCTCTCTCTCTCTTTATTTTAGTGATTTTCATTCACTTTACAGGCCTTCCACTACTAAGATTTAGCAGAAAAGGTGAAAAAGTTTAATCCAAATACAGATCCTTACTTCATTTATTCTGTTAACTCTCAATGAGTCCGTTGAGATATTACCCACTTTGTATTTCAAATTTTTCATCAACGTATATCTTACATTAAGGATAAAAACTTGTACTAAATATGCCTATCTACAAGCTTATTTTAAGTTTTTTAATACAGCTATTTGATAAGGTTAGATTAAGTATTGCAGTGCACAATTAGAGGTAGTTTTTCCAAATATGTTTATATATTCACATAGATTTGAATTTAAGACCTTGTACTTAAGCCACTAAAGCCCCTTCCACCACCGAGTCTTAAATCTAGTGGTTTTTTCTGTCTTGCCTAGTTGGCAGTAACTTTCACAAAGGATTTCTATCCAATGACGTAGACTCAAATTTGAGCCATTGTACTTAAAAAACTCAAAAGTAATGAATGGTTTATAAATTTTGAATAAGTTTTTTTTACTAGCACAAGTATCTTTCTATTGGAGTAGCTATTGTTCAAACACCATGGACACTTAAATATGAGCAACTTTCCCAGCAAATTCAAATCTTGATTCGTCAGATTGTGAGAGATTAGCTCCTTTTACTAGATCCAACATTGAATAAAAGGAAGGCCAAGTTTGGACATGTTTCCCCATTGAACAAGAAACGGGCCCAAAACTTCCGAGTTCCAATCCCTGGCTTCATTTTGGACTTGGGCTATCTTGTCCACCCAGGCTTCCGACTTCTTGTCGCGAGCTTCTGGTGAATAATGTCACAATATCTTATTAAAAAAAAAAAAAAAACAACGTCACAATAAAACCAAGACTTTACATCTTTAATTTAAAGAGATGTTTAAATGTTTAAGGGAAAAATTATCCAAAACTTTTTTACACCAAAAAAAAAAAAAAATCTTTAATTTAAAGAGATGTTTAAATGTTTAAGGGAAAAATTATAATAAACACCCTAGCATGAAGGAATGTATTGAATGATTGAATTGAATTGAATTGAGATTGGTACTGATGATGACTGACAGGTCTTTTTTTACTGCCTATTTTGACATCATTTTTATTAAACCGACCTCAAAGTCACAGCTCCAGTTTATTGGAGACACCAAAGAGGGGCAACTAGCGCAATTTTTTTTTTTACCCCTCCGCTAACTCAAAAACTCGCCAAAAACCGCGAGAACTTGCTCTTTTCTCTACCGTTTCCCGCCGTTCTCCATTAGAGGGGTGGACACTGGACAGGAGCGGCGAAGAAGTAGAGTTCTACTATGGACCTTGAAGACTTGGACGTGCCGAATAAGGGTCCCTCTCGAGTCTCCAGATTCGCACCTAAATCATCAAAGCCTAAATTAAAACCCAAATTGGAACCACAAGAATCTGCGCCCAAGGATGAAGCACCAGAATCATCGTCTAAAGCCGAACAGCGACATTTTGATACAGTGACTACCAAAACAAAAGAGGAAGAATCCTCGGCTCCCAATGGCGCCATGAAAATGGACGTGGGCCCCAAGTTAGAGGCTGATGTTGAACCAAAACAAGATGATCCTATGGATGAAGACGGTGCCGAAGACACAGTTGTGCGCGAAATTGATGTCTTCTTTACTCCTTCTATTTCCGCCGGCACTCAGGTCTCTCAGTGCGTTTCATTTTTTATTGTTTACGTGTACATACTTATATATTGATTTCTTCAGTGTCTACTTCTGGTTTGTAATTTCAGTTATATGTTTGGCAATATCCTCTGAGACCTTGTTGGAGACCGTATGAATTAGATGACCGATGTGAAGAGGTGCGATATTTTGCGTATTTTTAGACTAATATCTTCATATCTTTCGTGACAATGGGGAGTCCTGTCTGTGTGTGCTACATTGACTTAACTTTGTTTTATAAGGTTTTCTTTTCTTTGTGCAGGTCAGGTTGAAGCATGATAGTTCGAAAGTAGAGGTTGATTTATCTATTGACATCGAGTCTAGTAATCATGACAAGGAGTTTGCTAGCGAACTCGAGATGACGAAACAGGTCTTTCTGCCATCCTTTTTACTTCTCTAAAGAATATTAGCTGCAGTTCTAATACCATTTTATATACAAAGTTTACGATATTAATATCCTGTTATTGGCATTTCGTTGGTTGATTTGAGTTTTTGCAACCTCGTCTCTATTATAAATATAATATGCCCCTCATTTTATCTTTCGAGTAATCTGATTGATCTCTTGTGGAAATCCTTAGGTTGTTTCTTAAGATGCTCCTAAATCCATATATCAATTAGATTAGATTGAACAACATAATTGTGTATTTCTGTTCTGTATTTCAATCATCAATTGTGCCTGGTGAACAATAATCACTCAATAACTAGGAGTCCAAGACTTAAAAACATATCTGTGAAGCTCGATAATATGTGGGCTGATATTTTTAAAATCAGCCGAACCACAACACTACTCAATATCTGAATCCGCATACATTATGGTCTGTTTTTTTAATTTTTTATTTATTATTTTATTTCTATTCAGACTTTATCAACTTCGTGGAAGCCACCTTGTACAAATGGAGATGCTGTTGGGCTTCTTATGGGGAATAAGGTATTTAAGTCTCAATCTATTTTGACCTTTAAGCTACAGGGTAACATGATTGAACTGCATTTTTTGGGTATGTATATTTTTTATTGTTGAGCACCTTGCTTTTAATAATAATTCAACAATAATGTGCTCTTTTGGTATATGATAATCTAAAACCACTGGTTCACTTCAATTTTTCATTGCTGATTGCTTGAGGTAATGGGAGTTTCCTTAACTGAAAATTATTACTTTATGTGCCTAGTTTTTCCAGTGTTAGTTGTTTTAGAGGCATTGAAAGTATCTTTTACTGACACAGTATTTTAGGACGTGCTTCTTCTTGGTTTATATGATATGACAAGTGTGTTTGGTTTTGCGTTGGATGCCACACATGCACCATATCTTAATTTTTTGACGAGGAGGAGAAGCAGCTGCATAGTTTATTTCTTCCCGATATATATTTATTCAAAATGTAGTAAATGGTCAGGCAAAAAAAGGAGGCAGCAAATGGTGCAATTCCCATTAAAGCTATGCGCCTATGAGGTGGGCCAAAGGAAGAAGTAAAGAAAGAAAGAAAAACCTGTCATGAAACCATTTGCTTGAAATAAACTTGTCTTTCCCCATCTGAATGCTTTAAGATTTGATCCAGATTTATTACCTTTGAGAAAGAAGCAAACGCAGCCTTTAAGTGTTGAATGGTGCCATGGCTAGGGGCCCTAGCCCATGCAATTAGGGCTCTCTATTCTGTTCTATTAATTCATTATTTTCTTTATTATTATTACTACTACTGCTACTACTACCATCATCATCATTTTTTGGTACTTAGGAAAATAAAATCAGATCAACTATGATCTGATATCTATAGTTTAAACTTTTAGATTTGCAGATTAGATTTTCTGTTATTTTTGCTCCCTATATGTATGAATGCAAGATCATCAGTAAAAATTGAAGCTGTCTCATCTGCTTGGCCCATTTCTTCAATAAGTATACTGGGAAACAATGACACAAGCAATCTTTATTAACATCTTTCATACATGTTTCTTTCCTTTTTCCTAATCAAGGAAAATGCTTAAGTCAAATGGTCAAGCATGTGGACTAGAGAAAACAATTAATGAACTGAAGCATGTGGATTGGGATGTCACTATTCAAAAGGCAATGCTCAGCTTCTGCTCTTTTAATATGTTTTGCTCATTTGCCACACACACAAAGAAAAAAGGTAGAGGATTATGCTATATTTTTACCTAATAAAAGTTTTATTTGTTCAAATGGTTCTAGGAGGTCCCCTTTTCCACTTAATGCTTCTCGAAAGATAGAAGATGATGTTCATTTATTAACATTATATTTGATGTAGCTTTGCATACAGACAAATTGCTGATTATATAGCATATGCAAATATTGCAAATCCATTATTTGTCTATTACTTGGAAGTACTCCCTCCGGACCTCTTAAGAAGGAACAAATGGGAGTCTTTTTTGTTCCTAAATATAAGGAACAACTACCCATTGTCTTGTGCATTATTATAAATTTATTTCCTTACCCTCATTAATTGACTATAATTAAGTTAGTATCATTACACACGGCCACCATGTCTAACTATCAATATAGTTCAGGTGAAATGTTTATTTGTTACTTCTGAAGAGGTTCGGAGGGTGCATCTTGTTCATACACTACAAACCCACGATTTGTCCATTGCTTGAGAAATTTTGTGAATTTACCTGCATCCTTTTGTGTTGCAGTTACACCTGCATCCTATACATGCAGCTGTGCAGCTGAGGCCATCATTAGAACATTTGAATTCTGGTGGTTCAAAAAGAAAGGCCAATATCTCTACTAGCAGTAACGCCACTATTAAAATTGAGAATTCTGCTCAAGTAAAGTCTGTTGCTACGTCAAAGAAGCAGGTATTTAACTGATAATTACCTGTAGGAAATTAGATTTAGGTATAAGTTTGTATTATCAACATCCAATACAATGTAGTGGTATAAGAGCGTTTTTTCATTTTTAAATATATATTTACTTCTTGGATGCCTTTTCAGAGGCTAACACTTCTTACGGTTAAGAGGTACTGTAATTTCTGGGTTGTAAAAAAATTGGCCTTACTTTGCAGTAATCTAAAGGAATAGATATGATAAATTCCTAAAGGCATCTTTGCTTGGTGTTGCCGCCACTTCCTTCTCCCCTATTTTAGTTTGCCTGGTGTTATATAATTATTTCGGTCCTTGGGTATTATTTATGAAGTACTTCAATTTGGGTATCGTCGTGAGTTGCCTTTTGTGCCAAATTTGTTTGAAATTAGATTATCTCATTGAAAGGCTCATTCATAAGTTGTCTTACACCCTTACTACAGGGTTGCTGTATTTCTTCTTCAAAGTTTTATTGTGAATGTATTTGCTGCCTCTCTGTTGCAACATATTTGGTGATTTCCGCTTTGTACATACAATAATGCTATTTTATTTATTGCAGAAGAAGCAGATGGAATCTTTAGTTGAGCAAAAAAGTGATGGTGATGAGGTACAACAACAATTGGAACTGTAACGACATTTAGATTCTGCAGTCTTGTTCTGGTTATCTTATAATCTATTATGTCAATTATGCATTTTATAAATCATGAAGTAGGTTATTAAGCAGATTTGTTATCGGATGTTTAGCTTTTGTTAGTCCTCATTGACACTCACTTTTAAGAGTTGGAACTATTTGTATTTATGTTTTCCACCTGCAGTCGTAGAGCCTATTTTTGCTTTAATTGAATTACTGACCTAAAAAATTTTGGTCCTGAAGAAGCTCACTGTTTCTTCATTTTCTATATGTTAGCACTCAGCTTGCATGGGTTGTGTCTAATTTTGTTTATGATTTCTTTTTCTAGTCTTTCTTTTTATCCAGTTTGTTATCTGTCATTTCCTCCTTTTCTTGTCCAGCACTGGGTTCCTCTCAAGTACCATGGCTCCAAAGCGATATCTCTTCTGGATATTTGCAGCAAATGGTGGCACAAGAAATTTCTCCCATAAATTTCACAATGAGCCCGTAAGAATTTGTATTCTATGGACTCCGTCCTTTGCTTGAATTTGGAAATTTATTTGGTTTGTAAAGTTTTGTTAATGGTTTAAAGGTATGATTATGTTACTTCACTATGTCCTGGAGTGAGCAACAAAAAGTTATCCAAGGGTCCTTCTAGAAGGTACGGTTCCTTCTTCTGTGGAGCTATGCATTGTGTTTTTCTCAAGGTGCTTTGTTTTCCTTGGTAACATGTTGATTTGCCTTAGACTACCCTTATTGCTTCGATGCCTTTTGTTGTTGATATTGCAACTGCAATGAGTGGGATTACTATTTTATTATTATTAATGAGTGCTATTTCAGGTATCTGCTATCATTACCCCCAGAGGAACGTCTTAAGAAATTACTTCTTGAGGTTTGTTCCAATTTAATTTTAGCATGATCTCTATCTTTCTGCTGTAATGTAGCATTAGAAACTAAAACGATTGGGTATCATACTGTCCATACTTGTTTTTTAGGGTAATTCTTGATTCTTTTGATTGCATATGTATCTTCACTTTGCATGTATTCTTATGGGAGAATTATACTCCCTCTGGTCCTTAATGTACAACCTGTTTACCTAATTTGATTATATTAAGGAAGTTAGTTGAATTAATTAATATGACATGTTTTTTCTAAAAGACCCCAACCATCTTCCTTAATTCTTTCAATTTCTTTCTTTCTTGATTATTATTGAAGGAGTATTAATAGGGGCAAATTAGGAAAAGATTAACAGATATGAGAAATATGTCTTACATTTAGGGCCAAGATGAACTCCCCAATTGGGTCCTACTTTAAGGACCAGCGGGAGTATTTAGTAACCTATGTGGCAACTATTTTATGCTTGAGGATTGAAAAAACTGGATTTCAATTTTGTTCTGAGTATGAAGGGAACAAAACGGAAAGGAAACAAGAAGGAATAGACTTCAAATTTCAATTCCATGTTCAATAATATAAAGAGGCCACCTCTAAATTTGAATAAACGCATTTAAAGTAAATATATGGTCTAACTTAACCCTAGGCCCAACATGCAGACATAATCCAAAAGCTCAAAGCCTTCATTCAAATCCTCAATTAAATATTTTAATCCCTAATTAATTCTGAAGTTACCTTTATTGCCAAATAATAATAAATGTTATATAAATTAAAGAAATTGCGTACAGTATCATCACACTTAGGTGATTGTTTGGTCTGAGTATAAAAATTTGACCCATCAGTTCATATTTACAATTAACATTCATATTTAATATGGCACTGTTTTTCTCAAAGAACTGTAAACACTACACACCGCTTGGGACCATCAACTAATCAGGATGTTATCTCTTTCCATCTCCTCCATTGAATATCTCTAACATCTTGTGCGCCATTTGAATCTGCCTCCATTATCTTTAATATTATGACGTGAATTTGAGCTTTTAGTTGGTCTTTCTCGTTGGCTTCTCTTACAAGTACTAACCTTGCCATATTCACCCATGTCTCATTGCCAAAAGCAATGTCATCAGCATCTCCATCAACATAAATATTCAATATCCAGTTTTACCTACGAACCTTTCACCATCCTCAAAAGGATGAAGTCAACATCTGTTTTATTACAACTAGGTTTCAGCAAGTGGCTTTGATAGTTTGTTGTGGAAGTTTGTTTCTTCTCCTTTGCCAATAGTGGAGCATCATGATTGAGTACCGACATCTCTTTTTTTTGGCCAGCAGAGTGGTCACATCTATTGGTGAATGACATATGCATGTGGTTCCTCATTTATGGCTCGCCAAAGACCAAAGCTGCTTTTTCCCCTTTAAAATAATTCTCAATTTGAATTACTATGTGGTTGCTATTTTATTTTCATATTTCTCTCAAAAAATGCTGCTTGTGGCTATATGAAAAAGAAGGAAGAAAGAGAAATTGAAGTGTGTGTATTTGCAATATTCTCAGCCGAGCTGTTTAATATATCATCCATTTGTTTGCTTCTTTACTGATAGGGCTCTTCACTGCACCGTTTTAGTGCTATTAAGCACTTTGCTCGTGAATTCCCTGAGGAGGTCCTGCTGGAATTCCTGCAGCAACATGCATTATTAGTGCAAGGACTTTGGACTCCAAAAGGTGCATTGCTAAATCCTGAGGGTGGTGTGGAAAATTTGGCCAGAGATTATGCACTGCTCCTGTTTAGCAGGAATTTGAGAGTTCAGCTTCCCCAATCGAATCTTCGACCTGAACTTAGTAAACACATTATAAACTTTCTGAATGTATTTGGTGAAAGAAGGATTGAAAATTGGAAATCTAGCGTGCAACCCATTGTCTATTGGAAGTTCAGAGAGCAGCCTGATGAATCATTCATAGAACTCTATCCTAGTATTGCTGCAAAGTATAAAGACATTTTTAACATCATCGAAGAGCGGACTTCTGGTGCTGTTTACAAAGTTGGAAAAGGTGAACCTCGTAAAAATGCTGTACCCAAGCTTGTCCAAAGCAGTAAACATGCAATGAGTGTGGGTAGAGTAGCTCCTGAGGCGATGACCATGTCAAGTGACACCCGACAAGCTCTTCGAATTGCCCTTAAAAAACTCTTCCAAACTCACTCGGTCTGCAGGTATGGTTATAGGCTTATAGCCTTATGGAATCTTCTATCTTTAGATGTCTGCTTGGTGTGCGGCAGTTCTATTTTGGTTTTATTCCTTTAGATATAGTTTTATGAAATTATTTCCAAACATAATTTTAAAACTGAAATGGTTCGAATCTGAAATGCATCACCTTCTTAGCTGAAATGAATCACATTCTTTGCTTTCCCTTCAAAACTGAAATGCATCACCTTCTTGGCTTTCCCCTGCATTTATATTTTGGAAACTATGATGTGTAATACTCTAAATCCAGAATATTTCCCTAAAATTTGTTAATTTCCCTAGTTCTGATTCTCCTCAAGCTATTTCCTCGAGAACTCAATTATAGAAAATGCATTTATAGCAAGTAACTGTTCAACTGGTCAAAAATGCTAATATGACGTTTTGCAATTATTTACATCCACCCGTTTTAGTAGTGTTGAAAGGAGGATGGAGGGCAAGGCCTTTGGCAGTGTGCTTTCATCACTAGTGCTATTTTGCTTATGGGTGGAGTGTAATCGCAGCAATGGTCCTTTTCACTGCATATTATTATTCTTTCATTTTTTATAGAATAGAATTTCTATCTTGACTTCGTTTTGTATGCCATCCCTTGGATCCTGCTTTATTTAGGGATGTAAATTTCTCTTACCAAAATGTTTTCTAGTTTCATCTTGCTGCTTTGTATGACGATTGATGTATCTCATTCTCGTTTATCTTGCTAGCTTTCAAACAATATGCAATGAACTGCGTGGAATGGCTCTACATAAATCTATGCGTCCGAAGTCAGGTGCTAAAATTGTTAGGGATGCAGCAGATGGACTTGATGCTCCACCAGAAGAATTGCAGGCTATCATAAGTGAAACTGCATGCAATATCCATGGTTATTATGTGCTGAAGTCATCACAGGATGATCATTTTAGGTTGCTCCTTCTCCTAAGACCACCCCACAATGTTGTTGATGATCCGTTGTATGTCGTAGAAGTTTTTACTGTGAAATTCATTTAAGTTGGTTAATGCAGGGATGTTGTAATTGATATGCTGCGTGGAAGTGGACCCAATGCCAAGCTAAAGAAAGCTGAGGTACTTGAAGCTGCCAGAAGAAAACTCAATAGGGAGGTCACTAACAGCGAGTATAACAAGGTATTAATATTATTTTCATGACTCCATTTTTTTTCCTCATTAAACATAAACGATGGCTATAATATTATGCTAATTTGATTGCCAAGTTATTGGCTTTTGATTGAGCTTTATTTATTATTTTTTTTGGGGGGTAAATGATTACAATATCTATGATGTTTTAAACTTGGAAGTTTTGCGCCAAAAATATATGGATCCTTCAGTATTAGTGTGAAATATGCGTCCATTGTGGCATATAATTCATAATGGCATGGGGAGCAGGAGCCAAGGGAAAGGATGTAAGAAAGTTGCGAGGAAATTAAACATCCTGCACCGTTTAAAAGGCTTATACTGGTTTTCAGGAGCGTTAATGGCTAATATCGCTGCATAGACATATCCAGTGAAACTGATGGCTTTGGACAGGATAGTTACTTTGATTAGATGCATAGAAATATCCAGTGAAACTGATGGCTTTGGACAGGATAGTTAATTTGATTAGATGCGTAGCTGTATAGCCATATCCAGTTTAATACAGGCAAATCTCAAACTGTTCTGAATGCTAGAAGATGATATGAAATCCTTTGATTGAGCTGCTGGTTTTACCAAGACATACAAGAGGAAACCAAAGAAGACACAAGGAGTGGAAGGGAATGATATCAAGAAGATAATTCCATGTGTCCTGACTATAAGGGAAAGGAAGTGATGGGCTAGTGGACCTCTAGGCGCAGTCATGGGGCATGGGCATTGGGCTGGGTCGGGAGTAGTTGAGAGCCACCTTTTGGTTTATATTAGTGTTTTTTGTCTGTATGGGAAAAGTAAGACGCATTTTGGATACCAAGTGTGGTGAGAGTGCTCATGTGTTGTCTCTGTGTTACTTGTTTTTTGTGGTTTTTCAATCTCAACTTGTATTTCGTGTTTGATCGTTGCTGATTTCGATGTATTGGAGAATGGGTTTCGGCTAGAATAGGTGTGAACTTTGTACGTTGATTTGGTTTCGTTGTGATTATTGAGATCAAAACCTTGGGATTTACCTTCACTTATTTCTACTGTGCTATGTTTTCTGTTGTTTCTTTAATATTGCCGCCGGTCGTAGCCGTCCTTTCAAATTAGATGGTGTTATCTCATTTAATTTCAATAATCGCTATCTCAATAAAATAATAAGTCTTGTTTTATTTCGTTCGTTTGCCACAGGTCATGACCGAGTTATGTGTCTCAAGTGGTTCTGCATGGTTCTTGAAAACAGATGATCGAACTGTGCAAAAATTGTAGGTCCTACTGATCAAGCACATCGACATATATTAACGAGCTCTTACGTGATCTCTGCTTCATTTGTTGGAAGAAGGAAAAAGGGGGGAGAAAATTTTTAGCTGCTCGCGGGGAAGACATAGTGCTCGAGCTTGTACTCTTTTTTTTAACCTTTAGAATATTGTTATACTCCCTCCCTCCGATTCTAATTATAAGGCGCAGTTGACTTTTTTTTGGAGAGATTAAAAAAGTTAATTAAATTACTTTAGGCTATTTTTATTTTTATTTTTATCTTCAAATTAATTAGTTTAACTAATAAACTAATATATAATTTAAGGCAACATATGAAATGATTAAATAATTTATTTAGCTTCCTTAATCCCTCCAAAGAAAGTCAACTATATAAGAGATTTCAGGCTGTCTAACTGTCTAAGGCTACTCCTACTTACATCGAGTGTGAAGTGTGAGAAAGCACTTTTTAAAGTTTCTGTGGTGGACGAATTCATCTCCACCATAGGCCATCATTAAGGCGGAGGCCGCTTGTTTGAGATATAAGACACAAAACAGCCAACCAGACTTTGAAGGATTCGTTTAGCAACACCCCGGAGGTAGTTCCTATTTTTTAATCTCTGGTTCCCAGTTTATTTATCTCGGTATAATAACTCGAGTTAGGATTAATTAAGGAGTTAAAATTCACGAGTTTGTAAAAATTGATACGGATGCTATCAATCTGTAATCTGTCTCTCGTGTTAAATATAAGCATAGTTGATTTTTTTTTTTTTTTTAATTACTTTAAAGTATTTACATTTATCATTTTTCCTTCAAATTAATTTGTGTGACTTATAAACTAATATATAATCCAATGATCTATCACATATATTATGATTAAGTCATTTATTTAGTTTCTTTAATCTCTGAAAAAAAACAATAATGTGTTATATTAAGGAAACAAGAGAGTACTATAACATTTGCTTGTTAGTATAATTAAAAGAATGATAGGCGGGAAGACTGGAAAAATTATGTTAGAGTGCTGTTCTTTTTCAGAATGTTGCAGTGAGCTAAAATACAAAATTGATTATTTAAAGGTAAAATATAATAACTTCAAAAATATGAAAAGATAAATAGGTGTAACGAATATGCATATTTTCAAATAGATATTAGTGCCTGATGGGTCATTTTGAAAATTAAAATGAAATTATAGAATTGTTCCCCATCTATATAACCTTTACCCCTTCTCTTTCTTCCTTACTTTCCACGGCCACTTCCTCCACGTCAACCTCCCACCATGTCACTGTCTCTTACTTTCTATTCTTCCTCCTCCTTCTGTTTTCCTATTTTCATCCTTTATTTGTTTCCCTCCTCCTCTACTTCCATGGTGGAGGCTTGGTCGTCGAAACCACCTTCACTATAAGCTACCACACTACGTAAACTTGCTCTTGTCAGCGGCCAACGTCATGGCTGTGTCCATTAATTACAGAAGAGCCCTAGAACACCATGTTCATGTTTCCTTTGAAGACTCTTATACATCGCTCAAATGGGTCACTGCCAATTCTAGCGGGGGATGGATCTGATGACCTACTAAACTGTCACGATGATTTCGAGAAAGTATTCCTTGCCGGAGATAGCGCAAAAGCGAACATCACCTACAATTTGGTGATTTAGGTGGGCACTCAAGGACCCCAACCCTGCCGGCAGCTAGCAACCATCCTTCCAGCGCTAGAGCCAACGACATCATCTAGGTTTCATTGAATGAGTGTTAAGATAAAAAAGAAATGTAAAGAACATAGCGTTCAAGATGTAGATTCAGCCATTCAATGCATTTTTCAAGAGGAATTCCTCGTTCTTTACCGAGCGATGCTTCAACTACATGCCGAATTTGTAGGAAAAGAGGGTCGATTGTCCTGATTAGGGACTCAATGAATTTCCTTTGAAGTTGTAACCTTAACGGCTCGATTTCCTTTACGGTATTGAAAATCCACTTATCAGATTTCAAGGAAAGAGAGATTTGGGTTTGAAAGAATCGAGACCAAGTATCAGTGCCATTGGCTTGTCTTAAGGACCGATGAAACTGATAGCGGTGGAATATGTAATTTTCAAGAACCTTGGAACTAGAGCGGCAAAACGGCCCGGCTCATCGGGCCGGATTGTTTAAGCCCCGACCCTTTAAGGGCCGGGCTTGAAAAATGGACGAGATATTTGAAATTAGCCCCGGAGGGCCGGCGGGACGGGCCTCGGGCTTCGGCTTAAACAAAGTCGGCCCTGGAGGGCCTCGGGCTAGCCTGCGCAGCCCTTTTCACCGTAGCTTTTTTTTTTTTTCTTTTTAAATTTATTAATTTATATATATATTGTATTTGTTATAGAGTTATTTGTCCATTTAACTACAAATACATAATAACTATACTCTAATTTTATGATTTGATTTATTATCTGTTGCAAATAAAGATTATGGATGTGTTCATGATGCGGGAGAATAATTTCATGATATTCTTACTCATGAGCCAGAGGCTACTATTCAAAGTAAAGAACAATCAAATGTCGTTAAAATTGATGATAGTGACGAAGATGACGACAATAATAGTAATCGTACTAATGTCGCTTAGTGATATGCTTTTTTTTATGTTTTATGTGAGTTATTTGTGAACATAGTTTGCTTTTGATTATGAATTAGTGACTGTGCTTATTTATTGGATGATTAGTGTTGTAATTTACTAATTATATATTTTTTTAAAAAAAGTAGAGGAAAAATAGTTAAAATTTGGAATAGTAATTTCTACCCGGGGGCCTGGACTTTGAAAAACAAGGTGATTTTCTTACTCCAGGCCCGGAGGGCCGGCCCTGGGAGGGCCGGCCCCTGTTAGGCCTTAACCCTTCACGGGCCGGCCCTAGAGGGCTGGGTCGGCCCTGATTGCCAGCTCTACTTGGAACATAAAACCTTGTCAGAGTTGGTTTTCTGATGAGAGAGATTCATCCAAATAGACATGTAAGAAATGGTTCCACAGGCACCACAAGTGGTGAACGAAACTCTTGTCAACATTGGAAATCTAGTCTAAGAAGACATCGAAGATGATGCAGAGAGGAGGACGACCTTCTTCTTTAGTGATTTTGGAGACTAGGGATCGAATATGTGGTTAAAAGCTTAGAGCTACAAGACACAATTTTGGAAGTAAGGGAGGAGAGAGTTTCTCTGCGTTCTCTATATTGGGTGGAAGGCCATGGTTGGTGGGTTCGAAGGGGCAAAGAAGCAAGGTAAATATCGGAGGAAGAAGGAGGAGAGGAAATGGCAGATTGGAGGTGTTGGATGTTGAGAGGAGTGTTGGCAATGGTGATGGTGAAGGAAGTTTGTTGGTGAATTAGCCGAGCAAGAGCTAGAAAGACGTTAGAGAAGAAGAAGAATGGTGAAAATTCTTCAAAGAACTTTGTGAAAATCTTATATAAACTTGTAAAAGCCTTATCCAAACTCGTGAAACCCTTTTTAGAATTGAATTTTGATTTGTAAGTTGTAAAAATTTTATGAAAATTTGTGAAAACCTTATCCAAACTTACGAACCCTTTATCATAGTTTGTGAAACTTGTAATATCCAAAAAAAAGGTAAAAAAAAAACAAAAAATAATAATAATACATCCTGCCACCCTAATTACTTAGGGAAGGGAAATAATAATTACCCCACAACCGCGTTTCTCTATACCTATATATATGTGTGGCGGTGAGTGTGTGTGTGTGTGTGAGGAACGATGAAGAAGAGGAGTATTTGAGTTTTAAAGGTAAGTTATTTATTTTAAAAGATCATTTAGGTATTTAAATTAATTTCTTTTCAACAAACTTTCTTTATTTCTATGTATTTTTCTCTTTTTAATGAGAATAATATAGTACTTATTAGTGAAATTTTGGGGGTTAGAATTTTGATTTTTGATTTTTTTTTAGTTTAATAATAGATGAATGTATATATATAAGGCATGATTAATAGATAATTTTAATCAATTTATATTTATTAGTTGGTTGTTGTAGGGATTTAAATTTAATTTTCTATTTAAAATAATTTAGGATTATATCTTATAGGATATTTAAACTGATTAGATGAAGTTTAAAGCATTTATTTGAATTACTAGAGGTATTATTGTAGGTTTAACCGGTTTAGTTTTGCTAAATCTTGAACTATATGAAATTATGAGTTGGGATTTGGAATATAAATTAGAGTTTGATATGATTTTGATTAAGTAAATGTTTGAATATTTGTTTAATAAATTGGGTTATGTTTATATAACTTAGTATTAGATTGGAAAATTGAGGTTTGTAATAATAGGTCTCTTATATTCGAATTTCTAATTTATTGGAGGTTATATTGAGGATTAGATGGATTGGATTTGAGGTTTACAAATGAATGAGAAAATTTTAAATTTTCAGGTGAAAATTTTATGGTAGGAAATTGAGCATTTTGGTTAAATTGAGGATAAGATGATATTTATGAAAGAAATAAATGAGATTGTAATGATAATTTGGGGAATAGATAAATTGTCATTTTTCTTAAAGAAACTAAAGTGAGCTAATCATAACTTAATTAATTGTTTGGTATTATATTAGTTGGTATTTTTGTTAATTTTATTAACGTATAATTATATATTTATTTTTACAGTGGACTTGATTTTTGCTCAAGCTTAGTTCTTGTGTCAAGAACTTGAGGTAACCACTTTCCAATTTATCCTGTATACTTGTTAGGGGTGATTATAAGTGTATGTTCATATTTGTAAATGATATGAATATATTATAGTATTTTATGAAAAAATGTCTATATATGAAATATATGTTTGATAGTAAACATTTTAGTTAAGTGGGCTTAAATTGTTTATATTGTCATTATGATAGATTATGCATGGTATTGAATATTGAATATAAGTATAAAATTGTTGATGTTCAAATTGTGACATTGATTGTATATTGAGGTGTACGAGATTGTGATGAGATGTGACGATAGGAGGTTGATTTTATACCATGTGGTATACTCACCAATGAGCATACTATGTATGAGTTTGACATTCTTAGGGCCTTTGGCATCACCTTTTCCTTTGGCGGAGATGAGGGTTAGCTCAAGGGACGCGACATCTTTCTCTATTCGAAAGAAAGGGAACCCATGGTCTGATATGAGTTCTGTAGCCTTTTGTTGGGCTACACCTTATCAATCTTATATGTCTCATTTTGTTACATGAGTATAATCTAACGTATATCGCCAAAATTTTGTATGTAACATATTTTGTGTATTTCGCTGTATACTAGAGTTTGTACTATAGACAGAGCCCTTTAATATGATGTTTATTGTGGGCTAATATATTTTGGCCGGCCTTAAATGTGTTTGGGTATAAAATGATTAATTAAACGGTAATTATGGAAGGTCGTTACAAAACCTTTATCAGAATTGAATTTTGATTTGCAAGTTGTGAAAACTTTATCCGAATTGTGAAAACTCTTATAAAATCTTGTAAATTTTGATTTGTAAATTTGTTGAAATTTTTTAAGGAAGTTGTGAAATTCTTTTGAGAACTTATGAAAATCTTGTCCGAACTTGTGAAACTTATATAACAACATGTAAAAACCCTTATCAAATATTGTGAATTTTGATTTACAATTTGTGAAATTCTTTTAAGAACTCGTAAAAACCTTATTCAAATTTGTGAAATCTTTATCAGAACTTGTGAAACCCTTATCAAATAATGTGAATTTTGATTTGCAACTTATGAACTTCTTTAAAGAAGTTGTGAAATTCTTTTGAGAACTTGTAAAAACTTTATCCGAACTTGTGAAACCTTTATCAAAACTTGTGAAACTCTTATTAAATCTTGTGAAAATTTGCAACTTGTGAGATCACAAGTTGAAAGAATTGTCTTCTTGAAAATCCAGATCTTCCTTAAGGATTGTGTTGAGCTTGGGAGTACCAAAAGACCTTCAAGGGAATTCTAGAAGTAAATGTACCACCTTCACCTAACTCTTCATGCCTCTTCTTCTTCGTTGCTAGAGGAGGGCCGCCATTGCCTTTCATTGTTGCTAATGAAGGCCAAGGCCGCCATCACTATTGTTGGAGGAAGTTGTCTCAGCCACTATTGTTAGACCCTCTCAGTATGGAACGTGAAGAAGAAGAAAAAGAGATGACAAAAGAAAGTAAAAATTAGATTTAATGAAGTCATTTGTGTAATTTCTTTTAAATTTCAAAAAAAAAAAATCATGTACTAACATTTCTCTTAGATCATAAATATTCGAAACATATTTTTTTTGTTTTTTTAAGATTTGTAAAGTTCTTTATTAGGGGTTTTTCCTTATTTAAACACGATTTATGTATATTCTATAAAATCTGAAATGAAAGGTATTAAAATTAATGACCAAATAATAAATCAGATTAATGTGCAAATCTAATTATTATTAACGACATTTTTTCAATGATTTTGGAACCTTTATGACTTCATTGTGATGGTATATTTCTTCTGGTTTAAAATATATGAGATGTGTGGTTTTTTTATAAGACCCACTTTACTTTTGTCTCTACATTTAATGCTCTTTTTTTAAAAACTCTCTCATCATTCTTTTCCCCTGCATTCTATCTTTTCTTTCTTTTTTCTTTTTTAAATTCGTTATCTTTCTTATTTATGCCCTTAATAAATAATGGTATATTAGGAAAATAAGATAGATATCTTATCTATTTATTATTTTTGAGTACTTTTAACTTTTTTTTTTTTTTGAATATTGACTAGTTTTAACTGACTTCTTAATAAATGTAAAAGAAGTATTCGGTTCTTATGTTATGAATCAAAGTGTATATATTAACAAATATTTTATAGAATAGGATATTGTCATTACTATTTTTTGTCACTATCACTTTTTTCTTGTTAGATCGAATCTCAATAGAGAGAGAAATGATAATGAGATTCGATCTAACAAGAAAAAAATGGTAGCAACATTAGTAGTGACAAAAAATATTAGTGATAATATCATATCCCATATTTTATTTGTAGATTCTCACTTTTAATCCTAATAAATTTTATTAAAAATAATGCCCGACGAATAACGTGATCGGGTTATTCTTCGTTGATGAATGATTGATGATCCTCCTATTCGGTGGTGGAGCCAGGATTTGGAGTTTATGGGTGCACAATTAGTGTTGGGGTTTGGGGGTTCGGGGGCAGCGCCCCCGAAATTTTTTTTTTTTAAGGAACCTATAAGATTGTATCTTTTTTCATACAAGGACTCTAAGAATCGACGCTATGATTACCAATTCCAAAGCAACTAAACAATTCACACTCTAAAGCAACTAAACAAGTAGTGGAAACCAAAACCATGGGGTATATGATTGAAGAAGCTAACGAGAATTAGGTGAGATTTCAAATCTCGAAGTTATAATGTCATATTAGTATCATCACTAAATGAATCATGAATCTTCTAATCCCCATTAAAAAAGCTATAAGTATATTGAAGCATGGCACATTTCAAACATAATGCCTGTGGATTAAGACAAATAGCTAGATTCTGGGTCAACAAAAAGATATTGTCTCATCAGCACCAAAAGAATTGGAAATGGATGTCTTGATAGTTATAGAAGTGAAATGAAATCAAATAAGATATTCATGATTACAAACGAGTTCAGCACCAATGCCAAAGGAATACATTCATATGTTGTGGGATCACTAAATATTGAGTAATCAGTAATGTGCAAAAGAAGAGTTCATTTCAATTTTAACCCAGTGTAACCAAGATGCTCTTACATGAAGGGTTTCACAATTACAATAAAGGAAAATACAGACTTGATGCTACTGAGAGACTATTTGGATGCCATATGCTTTTTAATTAATATTTGGATGCCATATTCAACTTCGTATTAAGTATTGTGGCAAAATTATTAAGTACAATCAAACAACCAAAAATGTCATGGCCCGAAAGACTATTTGCTTGATCAATATGAACCCGTAAAGGCTACAATTATCGAAAAGAATTTCCCTAGCAGAGGCATAATCTTCTATATGTCAAAAAGTTAGTTTGCAGGTGAATAATGGGGTCCTCGATTCGGTCTTCTCAATGAGAAATGGTTCCGGAAGAACGATTAAAAAGCAAACAAGAACACAAGATCCAGAAAATTCAACATGAATCTATACAGGGTTATAATTTTTCTTTCAAAATTTCCGTGCCACAGAAAATCAAGAACACAGAGTTAGGGACTTTCATGAACAAACAGAGCACAGAAAATGCCCAGAAAGGTATTACCGGACGAAGCTTGTGTTGGTTATGATTAAGTTTTGATGATGTCTTATATGGATGCCATTATTGAAAGCAAAAAGATTGAGTAATATATTGAGTAATATAGTTATCTCCTACATTGACTAACTACTATGTTTAATGTAGATTAGTTCAAGTTGAGTCATAGAGATTAATCAAGAAGAAGAGGAAATATTGAAGAAGGTATAACTTGCTAAGAATGAAGAGTTCAAGTTGAATGACAAAGAATGATCAAGAGAAGAGAAGAAAGAAAGAGTTGGATTATGAAGAATAATCAAGATGGAAGATTAAAGAAGGAAGAACTTGTTGAATGGAATGAGAATATAGTTATTCAAGTTCTTATATTGATGCTAGAAGGCTCCAAGATCATATGGAAGTTGGAATAAGTCAATTCAGAGTTAAATCAAGCAAATATGAGGTTTAGGACGAGAAAACTCGAGGTTTGGGTACAAACCTCGAGGTTTGAGTGCCTTCAGCATCTCTGGTGCCTCTGGACTAGCAAACCTCGAGGTTTCAGTCAAAACCTCAAGGTTTTAGTCAAAACCTCGAGGTTTCAAGCAAAACCTCGAGGTTTCAACACTAATCAGCAACTCTGGTATACTCTGTTTCACATTCAGCTCGGGCGACGTCTGGTAATTTGATGATATCTCTTAAACCAGAAATCGGATTGAAGCAAAATCAGTGGCATATGAAACTAGACTCCCAATGCGTCATTGTGATATAAAATTCAAGCCCAAAGGAGTTCAGATCAAGGAGTTATTAGTTTTACAAGTTGCCATAAGAATCAACGTCATAGTCCAGACCCACCTTCGGTATTTTGGATGTATCTCACAAACGAAAAATCTGATTGAGCTGAAATCGGTGGCATATGAAAGTAGACTCATAGATATTTCCATCAAGACTTGAATGGACCAAAACGGAGTTCAGACCAAGGAGATATGTCCCTCGAAAGTTTATAGTCAGTTCAGGACATCGCAAAAACAAAGAACTTGGTCGTTTGGGTAAAACCTCGAGTATTGTTACAAACCTCGAGTATTGTGGCTTCAGAGAGCTAATGGTTTTCAGTGTGTTTGAAAACCTCGAGGTTTCCATAGAAACCTCCAGGTTTGTGAAAAAACCTCCAGGTTTTGTTTGGCGCAAAAACTCGGGAATTTCCACATTTTGAAACCTCCGGGTTTTGGTGAAAACCTCCAGGTTTTCGGATCCGAAGAGCAAACCCCTTTTCATCGACTTGAAAACCTCCAGGTTTTGGTGAAAACCTCCAGGTTTCTGCATCCGAGAGCAAACACTTTTCAATGATTTTCAAAACCTCCAGGTTTGTGAAAAAACCTCCAGGGTTTGTTTGGTGCAAAAACTCAGAATTTCCATTTTTGAAAGAAACCTCCAGGTTTTGATAGAAACCTCCAGGTTTGGGCAAAGCGAGAGCAAACGCAATTTTGCAAGGTTTCACATTCAAAGTGAAACCTCGAGGTTTCGAGAAAACCTCGAGGTTTTGTCGACGAGAGAGACTAAGGCTTTTCGCAACCTCGAAAACCTCTTGTTTGAGAGCAAACCTCAAGGTTTCATAATGATCCTAGATATTTTAAACTTTATTGGTGAATTTTGAAAACCTTCTTGTTTGATCTTGATACTTCATATCATTATTCTCTAATGTTCCTAGACATGTTTAACCACTTTTTTAGTGAGTTTCAGATGATTAAAATGAAGGATTAGAAGCAAACCTTCAAAATATCGGATTTGGTTCAAGAACATCAAAAGTTTGTGCAAAAGTTCTAAGAAGAAGCTAGTTTCTAACGGCTATATTTCTTTATCCAACAGTCATTGAACCTTCTCAACGGTCATATATTGATCTCTACCTATATAAGAAGGATAGATTCAAGCAAAAAACGAGACACAAGCTTACATCTTCAATATCGATTTGATGCTCGATTTTTACATCATTTACACTCTGTTTTTCATGTCTAGACGGCTTATAGAGTGAGATGATTTGTATTATTCTTCGAGTGTTCATTTATTCACTTACGAGAGAGAAGAGTTATTGTAAACATTCTATCTATCTGAGAGTTACTCAAGATTGGGTGATCTTGAGTGGGAAACACATTGTGTTGATTACAACTTGTAAAGGGGAGTGAATCCTAGTGAGAGGATTACTTCGTGTACAGAGTGTATAATCAAGCGGTGTGTTGATTACGATTTGTAAGGGGAGTGAATCCTAGTGAGAGGATTACCTCTTGTATAGAACGTGTAATCGAGTTGAAAGAAGATAGTGGATTGAAAATCCCAAGTAAAGCTTGGGATTTGGATGTAGGTCAAGGATTGGGCCGAACCGGTATAAATCGGTTGCACATTCTCTTCCCTTATCTCTTACATTTCCAAAGATATATGTTTGAATGTGCATATCTATTTGAATGACTGATTATTGCTTTATAAACTGATTTCAGTAAGTTACGAAAAGATTTTCAAAGTTTCTAAATTTTTATACTTCACCCAATTCACCCCCCCTCTTGGGTTCAGCCGGTTCTTACATTTGGTATCAAAGCTAGGCTCTTGTATAAAGGACTTAACCGTCTCAATAGTTTCAATGGCTGATTTTGGGTGTTCCTCGTTTTTCGAAGGTTTTGATTATACCATTCCACCATCTTTCAAAGATATTGATTTTTGGTTTTGGAAAGCTAGAATGACTAGTTTTATCAAAGCAATCGATTTTCATATGTGGAATGTTTTTACAAACGTTTTTGATTTCAAACCAAGAAAGGATTGGACGAGAAATAGAAAAGAAAATGTTTTCATTGAATATTATAGCAATGAAAATTCTTCACTATGCTTTAACCGAAAATGATTTAGAGAAAATCAAGTTTTGCTCTAGTGCTAAAGAAATATGGGATACTCTTGATTCTATATATGCTTCTAACAAGTGTGTGGAAGTTGAAAGTGTTGACAGTTCATCTGAAACTATAAGCTGCGTATCCACAATCGATGAACAATTGGAAGTGGAGAATGAAGAAGGAGAAATCATTGAATACTTCCATGATCCAGTCAACACAAAAGAACAAGAGGAAGAAGATTCCCAAGAAGAGCTCATGGAAGATTGTGATCAATCATTAGCTAGAGCTCAAGATACACATGAGGTAAACAATTCCAATTCTTCTTGTGTAGAAAAGAAAAATGTTTTCAAACAATTGCATAGAAGTGTTTTTCAACCTTTTCTTGATTCTATTTTGAAAAACAAACATATTTTCAAAAATGATCTTTGGAAAATCATGTGGGAAGAAAGAATACACAAATATGAGTCACTTGACATTGCATCCACTAGACCCACACAATTCTTGCAAAATTGATTATAATAAGCATAATTATATTATTTGCAACTATTGTGGAAAATCTGGACATATTTCTCATACATGCTATATTAGGAGAAATTCTAATGTGAGAAATGAAATTGTTTGGGTTCCTAAAGGACAATCAAGGTCCAATGCTATGATCAAGGACCCAAGTATAAGTGGGTACCAAAATGTCCATATAGTGCTTTTATGTACGGGATGATTTGAAAATCAATGGACATAAAGGTATAGAGAAGATGAAAAAGAAGCCAAGAGTTTCTCATGCTCCAATGAAGAAGATCATAGCATCCATATCAAACGGGAGAACTCTTGGGGCACCCATTCTTTGGAATTAAAAGGTCAAATCATGAAAAGCAATGGATACAAGCAAGAAGAGTATCATCTACCTCAAGAACATATTACCATAGAGTACCATTCATCTATCTTAAGGAGAACAAGAAGAGGAGAATATCTCAAGTTTCAAATAAAAGTCTATATTTTCTCGAGAGAGCTTTCAAATCATTGAAAGACATATGAAGAGTCAATGTGATAGGAAGAGGCAATGGGTAAGCAAAGTCAATCCTCCCAAGTACCTAAGGCTAAGGTATACAATGGTAAAACCTCCTATGCTATCATCTGAAATTTTATTTGAGGTTTTATATCTTGTAGCCTTAGGAATGAGCATTGCAACTATTTTCTTTAAAAACCTGGTTCTCACATCCCGATCTATTTTTGAAAGAAATTGCAATGTTCAATAGGTTTAACTCTTTATGCATACATGATGATTTGAAAAGAAAGTATTTTTTTATGCATAAAGTCATGATTAATTCATTGTGCTCAATTATTCTGAATTAATTATATTCATAAGAGCATGTGAATTTTGGTTCCTACAAGCTAACGATGATTGGATCCAAGTAAGGTTGGATACCAAGAAAGAAAAAGATTTATACGGTTTTGTAGGATCAATGGAAAGCTTCTCAAGAATGTAACATAGAGAAATAATCCTAAGTCTTGAGAAAGCTAAACAAGCTATGCTTAATGTTGATGGTGAACACCGAAAAAGGAGTTATCTACACCAATCCATCTCAACCAAGCAAGCTTCTATGAGGACAAGAGGAATTACGGTGATATCTAATCCTTACCCCATATTTTGATTATATAAAATTCACTTTTGGGTAATGAATACTTGTCCATCATTCTATTCCTTTAGCAATCAATCATTTATATTTTTCAAAATGTTTTCAGATTGCTAATTGGACCATAAATGAATTTGTGCATAACTTTCTAAGTTCATGTTTTTGAAATGCACAAGTGTAAAATTTGTTTGGATTTCAACTCACACTTTGTTTTGTGAAAGTGCATACAAATGTTTTTGAAAACATATCCATACTTTGATTGCATTCAAATAATGTTTCAAATTGGAAGTTAATATTGTATATTGAATGTTGCATATGCTTCAAATTTGTCCAATTGAGTTTTCCCTATCATTCACACATTGATTTTTGGAATTCAATGTTTTTGCTTGAACTCTTTAGTTTCATTATCTAACTAGTTGGACCTTATGTCTAACAAGTTAATCTCATATGAGTTTCAAGCTTATCTCAATAAGAGAATTCAATTTGTGAAAATCTCATGCTTATTGGATAAATTCTTATTGGTCAAGTTACTCCAAACATTATGAATGTTCATTAATGCATTAAATGTTAGTGCATTAACCATTATATGGAATAACTTACTAGGATAATATTATGGAACTTTAATCATTTGGATTAATGAGTTTGTACTTCATCGTCCATGAATCCTAGTATTCCTTGTGTTACTCAAATACATAAGCATTTGTGTTCATCTATATTCTCGTGTAACTATCTCTCGCATATTCATACTCTTGCCTTGAATGTTCTTATATTTTCAAGACTCTACTCTCTAAGGCAAGATTATCACTTTGTCAATAGCAAAGTCATTAAGCTTATATATGTTGTGCTAAGCATGTCTTGATAATGCTTTACTTTCATGACTTTGGCTTTTGAGAAAATTCTTCAACATGTTAACTTCAATGTTCAACATGTTCTCTAAAATCTCAAGCATTCGACACATTCCGATATATTGACTTCCACCATGTTTATAAGAGCACTGTTTTCAAACATGTTTCAAAAATGAATCTTTCATCCATCAAAAAATTTGATTTCATACTGCATGATCAATGTCTAAAAGAACATTTGAAATTTGGAACTATTTTCATACTTCATTATCATTCTTGAAAAATCTGATCTCATTCATGAACTGTGAGTTGATAAATGCTTATCTTTATGGATAAGATTTTCTATGCTCAAACCTTCATGTATCTTATCAATGACATCTTTTTTGCATAAAGTATATTTCCAAATTATCATTGAGAAATAACATTCTTGGTATCATTTAATTATTATCCTTTTGATTCATTGGTTTGAACTTGTTTGATGGGGTAAAATTATGCTTGATCCTTGATTTTGATATACTCTTTGCTCAAATATCATATGATTTAATTCTGTAAGAGCATAAAAGTTTGCTATGTCTAATCTTGTATGGACTCATGATTCATTGAGTACCAAAGAACATTATTTTTACAGGATTTGACCAAAATGTTCTATTGTTGAATACAAAGAACATAAGCAAATAGAATAGACCATTTCAGTGGCTATATTTGCAAATTATGTGGCATCACTTGAGTGACATCCCATCACTAGCAAGAAGCTTAAACCAAGATGATAAGGAGCATACTCGCTTGATGAGAAGCTATGAGCAAAAACTAATTTTGAGATCCCATTCAAAGCTCATTTGGGATTTCGCTTCTAAGATGCATTAAGAGCAAATGGTTATAGAGACTCATCCTCCTGAAGCTCATTCACATCTAGAGATCCTCAATATTGATCATATCAATGTGCAAAGGATTTATGACTCAAGTGATTACGATATTACTTGAGTAAGGTATTGTATTATGCATATATCATAATCATGCTAGGCTAACTTGGTTGTATTCATTTCATTTTATTTCATGAATCTTAGCCGAGCATAATCATTTATTTAAAATGATCCTTATGCGTTAAAACTCTTTTATCATCATAAAAGGCATAAGTGATTTCTTCATACCAATTTCAAGTCCATCCATGTGAACTTGAAAGTTCTTAATTTCGAGATACCATGTTATGTCCATTGGAGTTGGAGGAACTCTAGATCTCATAACATTTGGTGTCACATTATTATTTGGTATCATGAAAGGGAGTTTCACATTTTAGTCATACATTCATTAAGGGGAGCTTTACATTCACATGTGTTTTTATAAAAGTTCATCTCTCTTATTTGAAGAAAACCCTTTTAAGCATACTCATCTGCATTCACTATCTTTTATTAGTTTTGATGATGAGTTAACATTTGTAAATATCTTATGTTTTCCTTTCATTGTCTTTATTTGAAAAATATCACATAGAAAGGGATACTTTGATATTTGGCTTGCACTAACAAATCTTTTGGAAAGAATGTTTCCAATTTGTAGCAGGAGATTATGTTATGTGCTAGGACTTTCCTTAATGCCCTACAAGAATATATATATGAAGAAAAGGAAAAAGGTGGAAGCTGAAGTATTGATCATATTCATTCAGATGAGATACAACTCAAGAAGCCAGTACTTTAGTCTCATCTCAGAGGTTATTCAGAGCATATCACAGATCTCAAAGCTAGCAAATGGACTTCACAGATCGTTCATCAATTTGCAAAACCAACATGAGCATTTCTAATCTCTATCCTTTTATATTCAGTCGAAATTTTGCACATGTTTGGTATCTATATGCTTTAATTGTGAAAGTTGCCTTGAAAACCTCTCCAAATTCTTTCAAATTTGTTTTCATAAAAAACATTCCAAATTGCTTCATATTTAGAATGAAAACACTTTCAATCGGTGAGAGAAAATCAGTTCTTTGACTCTTTCTAATCTGGTTTCATATTTCTCTCTTTAAACATTTCCTCTTTGCTTCAACTTTTTGCTAATGACAAATAAGGGGGAGAGAATGGCAAGAAAAATATGTTGGATCTAATATATTTTCTCATTCATACATATTTTTCTTATAGTATTTGCCATCATCAAAAAAGGGGAGAATGTTGGTTATAACTAAGTTTTGATGATGTCTTATATGGATGCCATTATTGAAAGCAAAAAGATTGAGTAATATATTGAGTAATATAGTTATCTCCTACATTGACTAACTACTATGTTTAATGTAGATTAGTTCAAGTTGAGTCATAGAGATTAATCAAGAAGAAGAGGAAATATTGAAGAAGGTATAACTTGCTAAGAATGAAGAGTTCAAGTTGAATGACAAAGAATGATCAAGAGAAGAGAAGAAAGAAAGAGTTGGATTATGAAGAATAATCAAGATGGAAGATTAAAGAAGGAAGAACTTGTTGAATGGAATGAGAATATAGTTATTCAAGTTCTTATATTGATGCTAGAAGGCTCCAAGATCATATGGAAGTTGGAATAAGTCAATTCAGAGTTAAATCAAGCAAATATGAGGTTTAGGACGAGAAAACTCGAGGTTTGGGTACAAACCTCGAGGTTTGAGTGCCTTCAGCATCTCTGGTGCCTCTGGACTAGCAAACCTCGAGGTTTCAGTCAAAACCTCAAGGTTTTAGTCAAAACCTCGAGGTTTCAAGCAAAACCTCGAGGTTTCAACACTAATCAGCAACTCTGGTATACTCTGTTTCACATTCAGCTCGGGCGACGTCTGGTAATTTGATGATATCTCTTAAACCAGAAATCGGATTGAAGCAAAATCAGTGGCATATGAAACTAGACTCCCAATGCGTCATTGTGATATAAAATTCAAGCCCAAAGGAGTTCAGATCAAGGAGTTATTAGTTTTACAAGTTGCCATAAGAATCAACGTCACAGTCCAGACCCACCTTCGGTATTTTGGATGTATCTCACAAACGACAAATCTGATTGAGCTGAAATCGGTGGCATATGAAAGTAGACTCATAGAGCTTTCCATCAAGACTTGAATGGACCAAAACGGAGTTCAGACCAAGGAGATATGTCCCTCGAAAGTTTATAGTCAGTTCAGGACATCGCAAAAACAAAGAACTTGGTCGTTTGGGTAAAACCTCGAGTATTGTTACAAACCTCGAGTATTGTGGCTTCCAGAGAGCTAATGGTTTTCAGTGTGTTTGAAAACCTCGAGGTTTCCATAGAAACCTCCAGGTTTGTGAAAAACCTCCAGGGTTTGTTTGGCGCAAAAACTCGAGAATTTCCACATTTAAGTGAAACCTCCAGGTTTTGGTGAAAACCTCCAGGTTTCGGATCCGGAAGAGCAAACCCCTTTTCACTCGACTTCAAAAACCTCCAGGTTTTGGTGAAAACCTCCAGGTTTCTGCATCCAGAGAGCAAACACTTTTCAATGATTTTCAAAACCTCCAGGTTTGTGAAAAAACCTCCAGGTTTCTGTTTGGTGCAAAAACTCAGAATTTCCACTTTTGAAAGAAACCTCCAGGTTTTGACCGAAACCTCCAGGTTTGGGCAAACAGAGAGCAAACGCAATTTTGCAAGGTTTCACATTCAAAGTGAAACCTCGAGGTTTCGAGAAAACCTCGAGGTTTTGTCGCAGAGAGACTAAGGCTTTACGCAACCTCGAAAACCTCCGGGTTTGAGAGCAAACCTCAAGGTTTCATGTTTGATCTTAATTTTAAATGATTAATTTTGAAAATGTTTCTAGATTGTTTGATCTTGATACTTCATATCATTATTCTCTAATGTTGTAGACATGTTTAACCACTTTTTTAGTGAGTTTCGGATGATTAAAATGAAGGATTAGAAGCAAACCTTCAAAATATCACATTTGGTTAACAAAACATAAAATTGCTTTCCAAAAGTTCTAACAACGGATTTATTTTAGTTTCTAACGGCTATATTTCTTTATCCAACGAACGAGAACCTTATCATTGAACCTTCTCAACGGTCATATATTGATCTCTACCTATAAAGAGGATAGATTCAAGCAAAAACGCGTGGAGACACAAGCCTTACATCTTCAATATCTTTGATGCTCGATTTTTACATCATTTACACTCTGTTTTTCATGTCTAGACGGCTTAGAGAGTGAGATGATTTGTATTATTCTTCGGTGTTCATTTATTCACTTCGAGAGAGAAGAGTTATTGTAAACATTCTATCTATCGAGAGTTACTCAAGATTGGGTGATCTTGAGTGGGAAACACATTGTGTTGATTACAACTTGTAAAGGGGAGTGAATCCTAGTGAGAGGATTACTTCAAGTACGAGTGTGTAATCAAGCGGTGTGTTGATTACGGTTGTAAGGGGAGTGAATCCTAGTGAGAGGATTACCTCTTGTATAGAACGTGTAATCGAGTTGAAAGAAGATAGTGGATTGAAAATCCCAAGTAAAGCTTGGGATTTGGATGTAGGTCAAGGATTGGGCGAACCAAGTATAAATCAGTTTGCACATTCTCTTCCCTTATCTCTTACATTTCCAGATATATGTTTGAATGTGCATATCTATTTGAATGACTGATTATTGCTTTATAAACTGATTTCGAGTAAGTTACGAAAAGATTTTCAAAGTTCTAAATTTTTATACTTCACCCAATTCACTCTTGTGCGGCTCTAAAACCCTAGCAGGATCTTATTCCTCACACCGCAGATTCATTATTCCTGTCGCTGATTCATCCCGGTGTCGTTCTTCTTCCGCCGCTAAACCCTAAAGATGTTGCACAAGGCTGCTGTGATACGCCTCATCCGCCATTATTCCACCACCACCTTCACTTCGATCTCAAAAGCAAAATTAAAGCTTCGGACCGAGTACAACCCAGACGAGGCTCTCAAAATATACTCTTCCATTGCCAAAGAATTCGCCTCTCCTGAATCCTCCCGATACGCACAAGATCTCACGGTACGCTGTCTTGCTAGGTCTGGTCGCTTTTCCGATGTCGAGAATCTCATTGAGTCGCGCAAGAATGACCCCGAAGTTACCCAGGAGCCATTCTTATCCACCTTGATTCGTTCCTATGGTCGAGCTGGTATGTTCGATCATGCATTGAATACTTACAATCAAATGGACGATTTGGGTACCCCTAGGTCTGCTCTCTCCTTTAACGCCCTCTTGTCTGCGTGCATTGATGCGAAACTATTTGATAAGGTGCCGATACTGTTCGATGAAATGCCCAAGAAGCATGGCGTGGCGCCAGACAAGATTTCTTACGGTATGTTGGTGAAGTCGTTTTGCGAAGTAAGTCAACCTGAGAAGGCGCTTGAGCTTGTGAAAGAGGCTGACGAGAAGGGTATGGAGATTACCGTGGTTACATATACTACAATACTGGATGGTTTGTACAGGAAGGGGAAACGTGATGAAGCTGAGAAGCTTTGGAATTTAATGGATAAGAAGGGTTGCACCGATGCCGCGGCTTATAATGTCAGGCTTATGTTTGAGCAAAAGGGGAGGCAGCCAGAAGAAGTAAAAGCTATGATCGATGAAATGACAAATACTGGAATTAAAGCTGACACTGTCACTTACAATTGCTTAATGACTTGCTATCTGAAGTCTGGAATGGTGGATGAAGCGAAGGATGTTTTTCAGGGACTGCGCAAAAACGGGTGCAAGCCCAACGCTGCAACATTTAGATCTCTGGTATATTATTTGTGTAGAAACGGGAATTACGAACAAGGATATAAAGTGTTTAAGAAGAGTGTAGAAATACACAAGATTCCAGATTTTAATACATTAAAGATTTTGACAGAAGGATTAGTGAAGAAAGAAAAGAAGAAGGAGGCTAAAGGACTGATTCGAACTGTGAAGAAGAAGTTTCCTCCCCATATGTTGAAAGCCTGGGAAAAGGTTGAGGAAGATCTTAATCTGACCTCTGTTGATGCTGAGTCTGGAAGGCGGAAAAACCTTCAGCTTAAGTTATATTGTGGATTTTTCTCAGGGTCCCAGGTCACCAACTGGAATGTTGCCTCAACTTCGTCCACGGGTTTGATTGGATTGTGGGTTAAGGAACCTTCTGGGCAGCCATATTGCTGCTCCATATCTTGGCTATGGAAATCAAAATTTCAATTTTACAGGCCGGCAAATCTTTATAAATGATGAGCTTGAAAGAGTGTGGAAGCTTCGATACAATAAGTTCTGACTCGTACAAATCTTTTGCGTTATATTTCTGACAATTGACTTGCGCTTAACTGTCTTATGTTTTCAGCTGTGCCTTCTCTGAATCTCTGTTACGTCCCCCTGTTTTTGCGAACCTAGCATAATTTCAGATGATTCAAAGCTAGCAATTTTAATTGTAATTGGCATAGGAATTTTGACGCTCCTTTCTTTGTGGATGAAGATCGGGAAGTCTAATAGCTTTACCATTTAGTTGCTGGAAGCACTGAAATTTGAAGCAATCCTGCTACCTGTGCATTAAAAAGGGGTGAAATGCAGTGTCCTTTTTAGCTCTGATTTAGCCGTATTCCATTAAAGTTTTAAATTTGACAATTAGATCTTTGACCTTTCACATAGGTGATAGGTCCTGTTTTCTCCTTTCTCTTTTTATCAATGTCAACATTCCCATATTAGTATCTGTGATAAATGAAAGCATGTTATGAAGATCTGGAGATTAGTACGGGAATGGAATTTCAAATGAACTTTTCATACAATTTTTCGTTTTTATTTGTTGATGAGTGCTGCTACTTGTCGTCAGTTTTGTTTGACATGAATTCTAAGTGAATTTTTATTGGGGCGTTTCTATTGGTGGACTGATCTTTGGTAATTCTGGCTTGGCAAGAAGCTAATAGCAAAATAAAACTTAAATGGTTCGACTCATGCACTACTAAGTGCTTGGTTGAAACCAGTTTTCTGCCATACGTTTGTCTGTGCATTTCAATGCAAATTAACCTGCGTTAAGATCTGAACGTTTACTTCGGGGAACTACTCAGAGATCATAGGCTGGTTTTATTTTTTTGCCTCCTTCGGTGCTATAATAACTTCTAGTTACAAGGCTCAATCCACTTGCAGTTAGACATCAAATTGCTGATGGCCAATACCATTGAATTCACCGGTAGATAATCTTCGAACTTCCTTTGAAAGACACCTTGCCTTCAACTGATTTGAGCTTCTCAAGTCTGAACCAATTCCCTATGCACTGTAACTTGGAGATTATTATAGGAGCCTTTTGTTCAAGCTGCTCCTGTTCGTTTATTCTGTTTTTGTTCTGTAATCAGTACATTATTCAAGTTCACTATTTTTTCCCCATCGTTTGACAAGGTCACTGATGATGCTCGTTGCACTTTTCAATTTTGATATTCTTGTGGACATTTCTCCAAGTCTCTCTGAAGTGGGATACAACCTAATATTTGTCCCCAAAGTGTTATTGATCCATTCACAATTTTTCGAATAATATTCAAGTCGTTAGACAACACCTTTTTGGATAATGAAAAGTTTAAGTGTGTTAAGTCTTGGGAACTCACCAAGGCCAGACATATATTTAGACTCCGAGTGCTTACGAAGATACTTACTTACAGAGTGTGCCCACCAACAATTTGTTCACATTGGCCATGAGTACTCAACCTCATGGGTTATGAGCCAATTATTTTATTAACTAGACTAACCTATTGTTGGGTTAGAGCCTTAGACAACCCTTGCATCCACCTCAACCTCATAACAATTCAGGCAAAGAGGGGAAAAATATCTAATAATGCTACGTCATTAACCCTCAAAGATCATTGTTCTGGTATTCCTCACTAGATTGAGGATCTTAGTGTGCCGTCTTTGCTCAAATCTTGGGGTCTCTATTCATCCCTTGTATTTTCCTTATTACTGGTTGCGGTCTTGCTTCTTTTCCGGCCCAAAATATGTTGTTAGCCAAGGTACCCACAGGCCACAGATTGAACCGTTAAACTTCTGCTTGAATTTCCAGGGTTTTCTTTGCCTCAGTCCCCTCTTCAATGTTAATTTCTTAACAAAATAAATTTTAAAATGCAAAAAAATATTAGAATATAAAACTAGCCTAAATCCCCATGCATTTGTATAAATACTCAATTTAAAATATTATAAAATAAAAAATAATTAGTGTATAGTATTCTACTAATGTTAAACACGTTTAATATATCTTTCCCCTTAAGTTGGGCACACCTTCTTATTCGCACAGATCGCCTACATAAATGCCTCGACTTGGGGAACAAGACAGAGAAAACCCAACCTCGAAAAGAAAACACCGAAATCTTGAAAAATACTTTTGCTCCTCCATTGAAGCAAATCGGTGATGTCAACCACATTCCAAACAAATTTTCTAGCGATTTGGATTTGCCACCATCGAACAATCCTACCAATGATCCTCGCATATGTAAGGCACAAAATAGAATCGACCCCAGGAAAAACCCTTCCCCAAAATTACAAATCCAAAAACCCCAAAAAACCCTCAAATGCATTTCAATTCGGAAACACACAAGCATACAACAATAAACACAAACGATAGGAACAAGAACAAGAACTTGAAAAAACTTTTTGCTCCTCCATGAAGGCAATTCGGAAAAACAAGGGAAAAATTTGGATTTCACCATCGAACAATCCTACCAATGAACATATGTAAACAAAATAGAATTCCGAAAAAACCCTTCCCCAAAATTACAAATCCAAATCACCCCAAAAACACCCCCATAAATCCTCAAATCCATAACCACATCAGAAGAAACACACAAGCATACAACAATAAACACAAACGCATAGGAACAAGAACAAGAACAAAATAGGCAAACAGGAAAAAAAGGGAAAAAAAAAGAACAAGAAGAACATCCCCTTCGCCGGAAACCACCGTCGATCCGGAGACCATCGTCACGCCGGAGGCTATCGTCGAGGAAGACGTCCAGACAAAAGCTCCCTCCGCTAGAGGTGAGAGAGGACCACCGTTGCACCCAGAAAACAGACAGACGCCGGAGCCGAAGAGACTACAAGGACGGAGACCAGAGAAAAGCCAACGCCGAAGAAGAAGGACGGTCGCCGCTTTATGTCCCTATTCCGACCTAAAACCCGTCTGAACTTGACTCTTCGAAGGCCGATCTGTGCTTCTGCCGCGATTGTGGTACGAGAGGAGGCTCGCCGGCGGCGCCAGGTGGATTTGCGGAGGAAGCGTGAGCCCACGTCTGCTAGGGTTTGGCGGAGAGAAAATCGCGAGACCTTTTGAAAATGAAGTAAAAAGAGATTGAAAGAATCCCCGTTAAGTTTTAATTAGGCCGAGCATGGAACTCACAACCCTATACTCCGGTTAGCCCGCCCACAACCAATGCAATTGGGCTATTTTGAGCCCCACCCAAAAAAACCCATAACGGGTTGGGTTAAAACCCGCTATATTTAAGACTTAAACGGGCGCTATGGGCACCTTCGGCTACCCAAACCCGCCCATTTAGTTATATATATATATATATTTTATTAACTATATAGACACTTGGACAATAATATGTCATATTATCATGAAATACCCATTCCCCATTTCCTCATTTAACCATTCCCCCACTTGGAGTTTGAAATCAAAATTATGTTATGATAGCATTTGTCTAAATTTAGATTCTTTTGTATGAATTATGATTATTGAGTTTTGAAAATTCATATTTTAGAATTTAGAATGATAAATTTGGGTGAATACTTAATACTTATATATATTTTTCTCCAAAAAAAATAAACTTGTCAAATGTAAATGGGTTACCAAAACCCGGTCAGCCCGCCCATTTTATATATTAACTCATTTAACATGGGTTAGAATGGGTTGAGATACGGGTAACAACCCATACCCATTCAAAGTTAAATGGACGGGCTATGGGTTTAGGCATGGGCTACCCAACCCACCCATTGCTCTGCCCTAGTTTTAATAACCTCATGCATTTCAATTGAATTTAAGATGAATAGAATAGTGCAATTCTCCAAACATTTTATCGTTAATTAGTGGTACTGACATAGACATATTGACCATTGAAAAGCATCTTGATCTCTTTCACAAGGATGTGACATAAAGTTATAAAAAATATTATTTCCGTCCTAAATATATGATATAGTTTAAGAGTATAAACTTTAAAATATATACTTCCTCTAATCCTTATTATAAGACACCAACTGTCAACAATTTTTTATCCTTATTATAAGCCACCAACTATCTCTAACTTTTTGATTTATTGGGTTTTTCCCATTATACCCTTATTTATTAGACCAATATTTTTCATTGACTATTATACATTTTTAATCCATTTAACATGTTTCTTTCTCCACCCTTATTAAGTTTGTTTATTTTCAACCCAATCAATATATCCCCCCAATTAAGTATAAAATTAGCATGTTTTTCTTTGCCCCGAAAAAAAGTAAGAGTAAAGGTAAAAATATTTATCAACTGAATATAAATTTAATGACTTAACTACCTTCTTTGATATAAAAAAAATTATAGTTAGTACCTCATTATAAAAATCTGAGTGAAGAGGGAGTATATTAACCATTGAAAGGCCATGGTGATCTCTTTGGCAAGGATGTGACTTAAAGTCATAAAAAATACAAACTCGAATATATATATATATATATATATATATATATTGTCCCGTCACACAGATCAAGATGAAAGACCCCCGATTAGTGGGATTGGGATGGTACATCCATTTTTTAATTTAAAAAAACAGAATTGAATTGTACACACTCATACACAAAAAATAACATCAAGTCGACTCAAAGTTCCCGTTTTTGGGTCAGCACAAGCGACCCTGTAAAAGAGGAGCCGTCCCGCACAAGAAAATTAATAAAGCTTCTCCCTTGTGAATTCTGATCCCCTCAACTCGAGACCATGAAATATGAATCACAAAAATAACAAAAAAAATCATCAGAGATACAAATCCCGAGGCCTATAGAGTAAGTAGGGCGTGTTAGGTTAGGTTTCAATTTTCATATATCGATGATACTCTGACTCAGCATACTGACTCGTAGGCCCATTGATGGAACTCTAACGAGAGAAGCAAACAGGAGCATGCTCTGTGATTCGACAAAGAATCCACCAGGTCTATCGTCGTACGCACGCATGACGCAAAAACAACCATCTCTGATCTCCAATAACATCATCATCACTAGTGTCCTTCTTTCCCTTCTCATGTTCTAATCTCATGCTCGTCGCGGAGTGAAAAAGAATTGTCGTTTATTTGGGAATAAGTGAGACTCATTTAAATTCATCTCTCACTGCAAGCAACATCGTCTGATACCGTGGGAGCCAGGAATTCAATGAAACTTTACTTTTTCCAGTAAGACGCGCATCGTATCAATGGCATAGCTTTGATCTTTTGTTTTATTCCAATGACGTGAACTTCACGAAAACTGATTAGAGAGGTCTGGGAGGTGTTTCAGATTGTTTTTTTTTTTTTTTTTTTTTTTTTTTTTTTTTTTGGGCCAGAAGCAAAGGGACAGTGATAGATGTGCACGGTGTACGACAGAAGAGTTCTAGCCTTACAGGCTTTTTACTTGTATATTATTCATCATGTTTATTGCTGCTGAATCTCTATTTGTGAAAATATTGGGAGCACTTGATGCTGACACGGAAATCGTGTAGATATATGCAAGTCAAGAATGAAGGATGAAGCGGCCCGCTAGAATATGTAAAAATGATTATTAAGATCATTCAAGGCCTAGAAAATTAAAACCATGATCATATAGACATTTTCCTTCTTTTGGTCTAAAACAGGCAAGCAAACAAATTGACTCCCAGAAATCAAGTGATCGATGGCAGATTTTGGACTTATAACGAGTGCCTATCAAAGTGAACTGACGTAAAGAAAACGATAAATAAATAACATGAATATTAGTCTAACTGAAAGTGGAATAGATAGGATCCAAATAACTTCCCATGCATTATCAAGTCCAGATATGATAAAATGAAGACTCGCGACTTTGATGATTGGACAAGACAGATACCTACAAACTTGGCGTTTATTTATGGACACATCTGTTAATTTTTACGGTATTAAATATAAAATAAAATAAAAATAAAATTTATAGTTCAATTTATACTAAAAACTTTATCATATTTAAAACTGAAGGGAAAGTATATGTTAAATACTAAGTGGTAGAGAGAGGTGATATATGACCTAATTTCGCATATACACATTCCTCAGTAATTTTAATAATAAAAAAAAAAGATTCCTCAGAAATGGGACGCAAAAACTTCATTATCAGAAGTCATTCACTATTGCTGGTGGTGAACCCCTCAACTTTTCTCAGCTTCATTTTCGTCTCAGTCCGAGAGAAAATTCGACGTACGTCCCCATTCCATACACCATAGAACGTAGGAGAGATTTTGCAGTTCAATTTCCATTTATAATCGTAATTAAAGGTTAAAAAACGGGGAGATGGAGATTTTTTAAGTGAAACTTTACCAAAAGTTAGAGTACTTCTACAGTTCTACCTTTGACAGGTCTCATCCTTAGACGAGAATAGTTACAGTGATAAAATATGATAATGAAACTTAGAATACTCCTTAAGAAGGTGGTGGGAGCGTTTCATAGATCTCTACGTGTTGTTGACGCAGAAGTGAACAAAGACTGCCAAATCTCAGCGAAGACCTGCACAATAATCCCATGATGTTCACTGGAATTAAGAGATAAGAAGCAATGTAAGAGCTGCTCCAAATCCGTGTCCTCAAAAATCTGCTTCTCCATAATCATCTCCATCATCGACCTCCTGAAATCCTCGTACGGATCCTCCGATCTCTTCACCACTGCGAAGCTCTCCCTCACCTTCCCCTCCACGCTGCATGGCACCAGCTTCAGTAACATCGACACCCTCGCCGGCGACGACGACGACGACGAAAAGCTCACTCTTACATCTTTCTTTTTCTTCTTACTTTTCTTCTTCTTCTTCTTCTTTGATTTTGACTTCATCTTCTTAACTCCCTGGTGCTGACCTGGCGTCTCGCAAATGCTCTCCAAGTGAGAGTCCAACTCGACGGAAGAAGAGTCTGTCGAGAAGCTTCTAGAAGATGAAACTAGGGTTTCGGTTTCTTCTTCGTCAATGACGTCATGGCCATCGCTGCTAAACAATCCGCAGCTGTCAGCGGAGGAGGTGCTCATACGAAACCTTGTCGTCGTCGTCTTCTTCTTCTTCTTAGCCTGTCCTTTCTTCTTCATTGCGCGAGGCGGTGGAGGGAGCGGCAAGACGTCGTCATTGTCTTCGTCATCGGAGGCGGCGGAGACAGAGGAGCTGTAGATTTTGCGGCGAGATGTGGTGTTGTTGACGGGGGCTGCGCAGACCTTGGCGACGACGTGCCATTTGTCTTGTTGTTCCCAGTGGAAGTCGTGATGGGGTTTGTTGCGGTGGTCGTCCGCGTCGGAGAGGGTGGGTCTTGATGAGCTGAAGCCACAGCCGACAGATTCAAAGGCATGTGACACGTGGCGGCGGAGGGAGGAGCGGTGGGGTTCAGGGAGGAAGCAAGGGACAGGGTTGGAGGGAAGTGTGGAAGGGTCTTTGGATCGGCAAGACTGAAAAACGCGGCAGATTCGAAACTTGAAACGTTTCGCCATTTTTCTCTCTGCTTGAATTTGTTTGCTGGTAAAAAAGGTGAGGTTGCTCTTATATAGTAGCAGTAGAGATGGCCCATTCCTTGACCAGCTTATCAGTTTGTCCCCCAAAAAAATGATGTTCCTTGGGTAAATAAAAGAGTTTTCGGAAAAAAAAAATTAATTTCATATGCATGATGAAAATTGTAGAAGCTCTTTTGAAGCATAATTCAACTCAAAACTCAAAATTTCAAACTTCTGTCATTTTCAAATTTATTTGGGTCCCTAATTAACTATTATTATATCTTACTAAAAAGGTCTCTAACTACATCATTTTTCTAATTATATGCATAAGCATGTGTGTGTGTAAACAGATTATAAATTACTCCTAATCTTTTTAGCTCTGCTCTTGAAGTTCAAACTTAAAACAACAAAAGCAAAGTGTTTTAATTAAATATAATTCTTGATATACTGTATGTTTTTACTTTTTACTCATTCACCATGATGAAATGATGAATGTTTAAGCTTTTGAAAACAATTTTAATGAACAAAAAAATAATAATACTAACCACTCTACCTGTTCATAAATAGATGCCTTGTGTTAGTGGTGAAGCTGAAGCCAGATGTAAGACTATACTAGGCACAGTAAAAAAACAGGCACTCATATATAATACAGTATTTTCTTTGGTAATTACCACTGTTTTTAAGTTCAGGCGCAGCTCGAAGCTTTCAAAATATTTCTTTTTCCTAACTAAAGTACTAAAACTCTTGATATTTTTTGAATATATATATATCCCATGATCAAATGCATAAGTAAGTAAAATCACGATAAACAAAATAGTTTTGGGGAAGAAAAACTTTGCCTCAAGTATAATCCTTCGAATAGCGCGCACGTCAAACTATAATTGTTCCCTATGCTACTTCATTTCCCTTTTCCTTTTATTTTTCTTTTGACCTTGTCCTCTGGTGTGTGCTCAATCATTTGGATGTCAATCATTTCCCCCCTATGTCAAGATTATAGCTATCATAAAAACTAAAGAAGAACTGTCACTAAACCCAAAAAATACAGCAATAAAATGTTGTGGGGTGTGTTGTGTCGGATTGAAACTTAATTTGTTTGTGTGTGTGTAACAGTTGTTTAAAGCATATACTACGTACTATCATGAAGATCAGGAACAGCCTTCTAACACAGAGTTCAAAAGAATAGTCCAATATATCTTATATAACTAACTTGCAAGGAGAGGAATAGCCCCCCACCGCCTATAAACTACGTCACATGCCCTCTTGTGAGGCAGCTCAATGCGAGAATCAATACATCTTTTGATTTGTGGTAAAATCGAAAATATGTTCCTTTGAGGGCTCAATGATCATATTCAAATGGGTTAAAGGGTTATTTTATCTAGGAAGTTGTCACAGAGGGGCAATTTTGTTTTGGAATTGTCAAATCTGGAGCAATTTTACTCTGATCATTATATTAGTTAAAGTTTGACTATTAGTTGATCAAACATGCTAATCAAATGTCAGTCTACGTATCGTCCATGTTATTTTTGTTAAGATACAAATTAAATTTGCCGTAAAAGTTTCCATTTAAAAGTAATTAATGTTGCCCAAGATTCCTAATCATAGCAACGTATTATATAGGTTAAGTTTGACTATTAGTTAACTGAATATGTTGAGTTAGCAATATAAACAACGTTGATAAGAAGAAGTTATATATGGAGGAAGAGCTTACATTCACCAAAGAGTAATGAAGAAAAATATTCAGTCACTAGATACAGAGCAAACTAAGGAAGATTGCCGAGAACAAGACCATTGAAAATTCTCTGCCGTTATACCCCAACGACGTACGTTGAGATAGATAAATACCTCTTTGATTTTCTTTTCACCTCTTAGATTGTCTATAATCCTTTAGATGGGCGATGCATTTTTTATAAAAAAAATTACTTATTTCAACCAACCGGTAAACTTAACATGGATAATAATCAAGTTGAAATTGCTACGATTTAGAAAATTTCAAAGCAACGTTGCCCCTAAATGAAAACTTCTGCCGCAAATTTGAACCTAAACCCAAAACAAATTAAAAATGTTATAGATCGATGACACATGTTAGCTCAACATATTTGATCAACTAATTATCAAATTTAATTGAAATAATGGTAAAGACGAAATTACTATATATTCGTAACTTCCGCGCAACATATTTGGCTACTTTTGCCCTTCAAGGGATTTTTGAGGGAATCGATAGGAATTGGCTAAAATATACTTTTAGTCATTTAAGTTTACATGAGGTATACTTTTGGTCCCTTAACTTTATAAAGTATACTTTTAGTCCTATAATTCTAACACCGTTAATTTTGCTAACGGAAAATGTTAACTCAAGTGATAACGGTGTAAATTTAAGTCATGATTTTATAATTAAATACTATTAAGTTTATGGGTAAATTAAAAAAAAATATAAAATTTGTATAATTAAATGCTATTAGTGATCATTTGAGTTCATTGCGTCATCATTTTCCGTTAGCAACATTAATGATGTTAGAATTTTAGGACCAAAAGTATACCTTATGAAGTTAAGAAACCAAAAGTATACTTTATGTAAAACTTAAAGGACCAAAAGTATACTTTAGCCTTAAAATTAAGAAAATCTAATATTTTATTTAACGCAAAGGAAAAGGATTTTCAAAAAGGCAGGCATGAGGAGAGAGATTTTAGTGAGGAAGATCGATGATCTATATATTATATGCTCTCAATTTAGGCGCGAATCAAGGCGTATGGGGATGGATTCTTTGGTTGGTGATGAAAAAAAAAAAAAAAAGAATATAATAAAACATGCTCCGATTCTGCGTCTGGAGGCCTTGTCGTCTTCCCCCAAAATTCAGAGCCTGCAACTTTTGTCTCTGTTTATCTATCCAGCCTCATACTATACGCTGCTTTCACTACGTGTTACTGAACTCAACATTATTTTTCCTAGCCAAAGTCGGTAAAGTCACGACAAATCTTTATTCATATCTTCAATTGAATATCACCTGTTGGTTCACTTTCCAGTAAACGCTTACCAAAGCTCCAAACCAGTGAGCTGAATTCTATAGCCTAACGCCAAGTCAACCTCCAAACACTGTTGGTGAAAATCCTATCAATATAGAAATATCACTAAAATTAAGAATCTATGTAACTAATATGCATAACCTTGTAAACATATAATACTTCTGCATATAAAGAAAACCGGTAAAAACTCACAAGACTGTCGAATATGGTAATGAACTATGTAGAAATCCGGGTCCAACTTTCGTTGTGTCCTTAAGACAATTTTGCTCCCTCTATATGGATGCCCAAGGTTGATGAGCAATTGTCTCCTAGGATATAGTGGATTTTTCGTCTTCAGAATGGTGGCTCTCTCAATCTAAAGCCCAAGCGAATCCAATGAGTCTGCTTTCAGAATCGCACAGGATATTTTATGTATGCAATATGAGTGTATATTTGAGATTAATTCTAGATCTAGTTTTTCCTCTATATATCCTCTATCTTTTATGTCACTAGCACATCCTATTTATAGATGACAAAATTGATCAGATAGATACCCGTTGGTGAATCGACAAGGATCATGTATTTAACTAACGCGACCAGCGGTGGCAAACCAGTGTGACTTCTTATTAATAACCTATGGGATTTAGATCCTAAAATCCAACAAACACAACACTACTTTGATTATAAAAATTAAAAAAAAAAAAATCACGTTATTCCCGGGTTTAATTCTGAAGAAAAAGACAAAAAAGAACTCGCCCTGTAAATTCCAATCAAAAGGCTGGGAATTATTGGACAGAACCTAATTAATGAGGCCCCTACGTATAATGGTTGAAAGCTACGAGGAAAGGCTAATTATCAGCTGAGAAGTAAGAGACGAAAGTGAAAGCACAGTGGTAATATATAATATAAGTGGGAAAGCTGAGAAGGCAGTAATTGCAAGGACCTGAATCATAAAAATGATCACAAATGGTAAGAATGGTCGCCTTCATTATATGCTTAGTAAAAATCTCTAACTTCAATCATAATGGACAATAATAAGAAGATGGTCAGAGATATAGCAAAAGCAAAAGCACCCCGACTAGCCTCCTTTTTCATCATTAAAACAACTTGAATGAATCCTTCATTCAAAGCGTGGGGCCTACATAGCTTTTGTGATGAGTTGGAGAATGTTGAATATATACTTGAATCTGTGGAAGAAAAGTCAATCCAAAGAAGCACCTCTTCAACAAAATGGTGGAGGTGGGGATCCAAGGGAACCAAATCATCTACGCACGTCTTTTTTATTCCCTTCTTTGTTTTTTGTGCTTTCGTGAGACATATAGTCTTCTTTTGTTTGACAAAGTTTTCGGCTTTTTTTTTTTTTTTTTTTTTTTTTTTTTTTTTTTTTCCTTTCAGCATCTAGAGAGCTCATTTTATTTTTTTAATAATATAATTATCAGGCATATTTTTCAAACACTTATGTGCAATATACTATCTATGTTCATCATCCCTCTCAGTCCCATTTGTTTTGTTACACTCTGGGGTTTAACAAGATTTATCCTAAGTCGTCAAAGTAGAAAACCACTCTACTTGCTCCATCATTACAGATATTTTTGTAAAGAATATTAGAGGCTTTCCTAAAAAATTGGAGTCCTAATAGGATATGTGGTTTTGAGGCGTTTTATATTTGAGAAAAGTTGTGGGAAATACTTGTAAATATAATTTTATTTCAATAAACAATTCCCAAAAAAGTTGGGGTCCTCAGTAGAGTTTCCCACCACTTGGATGAGTTTAATTATATGGGAAAAATTAGGGAAAACATAACCACGGTAACTGTAGCTCTCATGCTTAATTATGGTGGCTGTCTTCAAACCTCTTATTAAGAATTAAATAAAAGTCAGATAATGGATAAGAAAGAGTAAATTGAAGATTGAGAATTAAAAATTAAAAATTATATAGAAATTTTGTAGAAGTTTATTTTGAAATAAATAAAAAGTTAAATTCCCTTACACCTTAACAAGTGCACCAGTTATTCATAATAATTCCCTTGCACCTTAACAAGTTCTTCGGCCTTATTTTAAAAAGTAAAAAAGAAAAAAAAAAAAAAAGGCAACACTAACACAACTAAGATAATAAGATAAACCAGACAAGCCTTCATGCACCTTCATTCATGTCTCCCTATCCGAATCAAGAACTAAAATATAGTAATTAATAATTGTTTTTTATATCGATTCAAAAATCTTCATGTGTCATATCTTAACACGCGAATGCTTTTGAGTTCTGACTATTAACCTAATGAAATTAATTAATTTGATACTCTATTAATTTTAATAAACAATAATTAATACTGCGGATGGTATGTAATATGTTTCTTGACCGAGGACGACATAAAGCAAGTTTGATAGAGTGGCGCGTCCCTCTAGAAATCCAGGTAAGATTCTACGCTTCAGCAGATTTTATTGACTTTCCGGGTAGAATGAAAGTCACAGTTCACGGAGCTCATGACGGCCTTAGAGAATAGAAAAAACTGCATGATTGGTTTGTACGGGTTGACTGGAGTGGGTAAAACCTTACCGGCGCAACACGTAGACATTGCTTCCGAATTAAATTTCCAAATGGAGGGACCGGGAGATAAACACGCACAAGCTTTGTTGTCCAGAATTTCTAACACTAAAAAGGAAGGTGCTTATAATTCTGGATGAGATTTGGCAAAAGCTTGAACTTAGGGACATTGGTATTCCCGATAATAACTGCTTTTTTTTTTTTTTTTTGTTAACCACAAGCAATTCACCAGTTTGTGATGATATGAGATGCCAACACGTCATTTCACCACAGGCATTGGAACGCAAATACGGATTAGATCTCTTTTCCAAATGTTGGCACAAGATTTGAAAATTCTACCAGTCAAGTCATGGATCTAGTACATGGGGTTTTGGATGCTTCTGGAAAAGGTTCGTGAGAATCTCGAGTTAAGTTACCAAAAACTCGAGACTAAAGTCAAACTCCTTTTTATGTTGTGCTGTCTGTTTTCCAGAGGGTATGAGATTCCTATCGAACTACTAAGCAAAGTTGGCTTTGGATCGGGGATTTTTGGTGAAGCAAAGAGCTCTTCCGAACTGAGAGATGAACTGATTCTAGCAAAAAATGACCTTTTAAAGTCCTTTATATGTTGCTGCAAACTAATGAAGTATGTGTGAAGGTTCATGAATTACTTCGTGAAGTAATCCTGTCGATACGAGGGAAAGATGTCCAGGTGATTGTGAACTCAAGTGATACTTTGAATTCAAGATTGAAACTTTTGTCTTGGAATAGCAATATTGGATTTCCCGATCATTTCGATGCTACAGAACTCCACGTACTACTGCTTAGGGTCAAGAGAGGACTTAAGGTGGAAGAATTATATGCAGCGCTTGAAAAAATGGTCACCCTAAGAGTGGTACTTATATGTCGTGATAAAGATGTGGTACATACCGATCTTTCATTAGGATGGCTTTTTTCATTAAAAAATATCCAAACTGTCATCTTGAATGGTTGGAAATTAGATGACACCTTTAGTTGGAAACACTTGAACAGTCTTGTATCTCTTGAATTTGAAGATTGTTCGATCATGCAATTACCAGAAGAAATTGTGGTAGAGAAGTTGAGGTTGTTAGGGATAAGAAGATGTCAAATTGAGATGAAGGCATTTGAAGCAACTGGCAGTTGGTCACAATTGGAAGAATTGGATTTTGTTTAGAATGATGACTTAAGTTTAGAGCCAAAAGATGAAAAAGGAAATAGAGATCAGTTTGATCATGGCAAATGTCATCCTAGCTAGTTACACTGCAGAAGTATTGCATTGCTCTTTCAGGTCTTCAATATTTTGTACATCATGACGATAACGTACTCTATAAGTGCTTGAACACAAAATATGTTAAAAATCTAATGCCTGAAGAAATGTTGAAGGACCTTGTAGAAAGAGCAGAAATTCTGGAATTGTCGGAAATGAGAGAAGCCAAGATGGAAATGTCTGGTTCCAGACATTATTCCGATGAAATATGGAGTCTCACGAGGGACCTTATGAAGCTTGTTTGTATATATGAGTTGTTAGTATTTAGGTGTCCTAGAGACAATCTGTAAGGACAAATCAGCACCATTTCTACATTATAGTATTTCATTATTAATAAATGAGCATATTTTATCTTTATCATATTTATGTCTTGCCTTTATTTTAAGGTAAATATGTGTTTGAAGATAAAAGCCTTAGGAATAGAACATGTGTTATTCTTGAGGATCAATGATAGAGATCATGATCATGAGGACTCGAGAACACCGGATATCTATTGCCTAAAACTTGTTCCTAGTCTTGAATCACCAAGAAAGGGCATTGGTGATCTCAATAAGACTAGTACGACATCGTCTACTTGTATAGAGATACAAGGTAGGAACCTTATAGAATGCAGGCATAGAGATGCCTTAGCTGATGTCGTGGGTAGATCTATTAGAGAATAGATAGTACCGAACTGACCCGACGAGAGACTCCACAAAGATTCATTGTAGAGAGTATCATTGGATATGTAAAGTCTCTCATCGTTTGGTAGTACAGATCGTCCTAGACTTAAGGATGTCATCGAACATTATGTCCTAGGGTTATACTTTGACTGTACAACTCTATCCACCTGAAAATGGGGAGAACAATGTACTCTTGGGTGTAACTCGAATGCATGAGTATAGATGGACATGTTGAGAGGACTCACAGTCCCCTACAAGGGATTAGTCATTCACAAGACCGGTAGAGCTTGGATAGCTTTTAATTAACTCGAAAGTCTCATGCAAGACAAACAAATGATCATGAAGAGTCATGATCCCTTATAGAGTTAATATAAGAAGATTCCCGATTCTCGTAAAATAGCTACATTTAGTCAATTAAAGAGATGATACTCTATCTTTGCTCTCGACTAAATGTGAATGACAATGTGAGGGATGATGCTTGCACGGTATCCAAATGTGAAAGGTAGATCACTTGATTAACTCAATTAGTTTAAGGACGCAGAGCATTGCTAGTGTCTTATGAGGTCATTAAATAAATTGGGCCCGTTAAAGGGGTTTTTAATTGGTCCAAGTTTATTTATGTCAGTGACTAATTGGGCCTAATGGGTCACACACAAAAGGTTATTCGATTGTTTAAAATTAGCAAACTTGGGACAATAATTGTTATTGAGCTTTATCAAGAGTAAATGTGTATTTGGGTTGGAGTGGGACTCCAAACCTAATGAGGAGAAAATGGTGTCATATATGGTGTCCCGAGTGGGAAATTAGTTTCTCCACAAAAGGGCCCAAATGTGTTGGAAGACCCAATAGGGTCTTAGGCTAAGTTGAATTTGGAATTCGAATTTTAAATTTAAGTTTGAATTTTAAATTTGAATTTAAATTCAAGAGGTTAGGTTATAAAAGATAATTCTGAATTATCTAATATATATATATATATATATATATTAAGATCCAATGATGATTGGATGAAGATAGGAGGAATAATAAATGAGGATTGATTGAAATGATTTTGAATTTTAGTTTAAGAGATGAATGTGATTCATCATCTTAAATTATTATTCAATCAAGATATGAATTTAATTCATTATGATTTAGATTTTCCAAATCAAGTTTGGATTGGGCCTTTCTTGTAAGCACTTAAATTAGGGTTAAACTCTTATAAAGTGCTGATTTTTTAAGTGCCCTTTTTATGGACGTTTTTTGAAGAAGAAAAGAAATAAATGTAATCATCATCTTAAATGATTGATTCAATTAATCGATCAAGATATGAATGTGATTCATCATCTTAAATTCAATCAATCAATCAAGATATGAATTCAATTCATTGTGATTTGGATTGTCCAATTCAAGCTTGGATTAGGCCTTTCTTGTGAGCACTTAAATTAGGGTTAGACTCTTATAAAGTGCTGATTTTTGGTGTGCCTTTTTCCTGCACGTTTTTCTGAGAGAAAAACGAGATCCTTATGCTCTCTAAATTTTGGTCTTTACCAAAGGTTTAGAGAGAAAAAGGCACTATCCATAGAAAGGCAAGGTTCCAATGATTTTGCTCCTCCTATCTTTAACCTGATCCTAAGAAACCATCATCTTCTTGAAAAAGATAAAAACCCAAGGAAACCACAACTCAACCTTGTCTTCGCTTAGCAAGCATTCAAGGAGTGGGAGGTTTCAAGAGAAGGAGTTCTCATTGCAATCGGGGATAGTGTGTGGATCAACATTAGAGGACATCAACAACCTTGAAGTCTTCGAGTGATCTAAGGTATTCTAATCTCCAATAATCGTTTCATCAAATTATCCTAAACCCTAATAGTTGTTTTAACGAGTAATCCTAAAACCATGAGTATTATAAATTGTTGTGAATTCTCATGAGTACCGTAAAGAGTTACGGATTAATAATTATTAACTAATTAGAGTAATGAGTTAAGGTTAATAATTCATGAGGACCGTAAAGAGTTACGGGTTTTCCGCATCGATTAAACAAATTTTTTGTTTTCAACCTCATGAAGCTTTGCATGAAAGTCATGTAATAGGCAAAATTAACCAACATGAGTGTCCTGACGTTAAGTGTATTTTGGATAACAAGACTTCAGACTCGTGCGTTGCACGGAATGTGTATTTGAAGTAAGTTCAAAATAAAGACAAAAAAATCTTATTCGTAATAAATAAAAAACTTTAGTAAGGACTACTAAGTTTCTAGGGGTTTACATAAACATAGATGAGTAAACATGAATGGTTAATTCATAGAAGAACAAATTGCATTCCACAGTAATATTAAAGTTGTAATATTAATGTGGTAAAATGTTTTGAAAAACTTCCTTATACACAACATTAACTGTATTGTCAATACACTGGTTGAACTCATTCAAAATCAAAATTTTAAGACCTTTGAAACTCTCACTCTTGACAAGGCAACATATAGTTGTCCATGTGAAAAAACTGGGCTTGGAAGATAAAGTCCGACATTTGACATTGATTGTCCTTGACTCTTATTAATGGTAATTACCAGGTCGGTCTGTGATATTTGACAGATGAGGTAGCCGTCGACTCTGTGATGTCTGATCGACAACTGTACAGGCTGTTCACATTACAATATTAGATAGCTTTACAATTAAGAGACATGATGACTTAACTAAAGTCCAATGGTAAAGTTTTAAAGAAGTTACTGAATCAGTAACCAAACTAATATGTTGTGAATGAAGCGAAAATTTACATTCCAGATAATGAGGCGTAAGAAATTAAAAGAATAATATAAACAATTATAAGCATATTAGAATCTATAGACACAATCCGAAAGTTGTACGATTCTACGTAAAGAACTTTGAGCTGTCCCTTAAACTTTCTTATAATCTACAGTGTGAAATAACCTAATTTCCAATGATAAATTGTTTAAGATCACTGACGTACTTCGAGTTCTGATTGACAATCGTATGGTATACGAGTTTTGAAATAATTTAACATAAATGCACGACGAAACAGATGACGATATATCATACATGGATATGGAAGGATGATAACAAATTCGCCACTAACATCGAAGTATAACAAAGGATAACATTGTCCCACGGTAAAAGTAATTTACCCGATCAATTTGTGATATCTGACAGAACAGGGTGGCCTTGAGAATCTGATGATTGGTTCACTATCGTACAAGGTGGTCTCCCTACAAAAGTAAATAGCTTTACACGTTAGAGATATGGAGACTTATGTAGAATGTAATAAGTTGCTGAAAGAACAACCTAACAGTAATTTGCTGTAATGTATACAGTTTCATACAAGGAAGCGTAAGCAATTTCAAAAATAATGTATACAGCTATAAGCATGAAAGAATCTAAAATCACAATCAGAAACTTATGCCATTGTAGATAAAGTACTTTATCAAGGCCCAAATCGGTGAACTTTCATAATGTCAACAATCAGAGATTTCTGTAATTGCAATGATAAAGTGGTAAAGAACACTGACCTATGCCTTGAATGTTCATATTTTCCGAAGGAGATGATCGTTTACTTCTCATTGTTTCGACTAACTGTGCTGTCAGATGTACATTACAATTTCTAACATGTCAGCGTCATCTTCTACAGCATTTTCATTATATGTATATTGTCATTCTTCTATACGAAGAACATTAAATTCATTGGGTACATCCTGGAAAAAAATACAGTAATTCATATATGAACAAATTGCGAACGGACGAATGATATTAAGAATTATTGTACATGTTGACAAAAGATCGATGGTTCGACCGTTTCTCCATTGTTACACATACACCGTCAAAACTTGTGTGGACGAATTCCGAGGGGTTGCAGTGCTGCCTTGTATGTAAAAACTTCATTCGGTTAATAAAGAGGCGGAGCTGTATGGACGTGAATTCGAAGACCCTCGGAAGTTGTTTGGATATTAAATTCTTATAAGGATTGTCAACGACAACTTGTAATGTTGAAAGAAATCCTATGACCACTCACCGCAAGGCATATGTTAATTTTCTACTGAGAAGCTTCTGCATGATAGGAAGTTATTGGAAGAAAGACACAGCGTAATCAGATTATAGCGTCATGCTTTTAACATTTTCAAAATTCCATTAAAGCGCATCGAGGCTTTCACCATTTTCGTTCTTGTCATTTAAACTATTCTTGACTATATCTTAAGTTTTGAAACAGTCTTTTCACTCATCTTATATTTTAAAACAGAATTGAAGTATGACTTCATCAGATATAGTTTGTTTTTTTATTGTAACAAATCAACCCCACTACAAATTATATATTTCGATGCAACTGAACTCATTTTGCTTTTTCAGCCATTTAATGTATGGCTTCCTCAGATGTAATTTGTTTTTTAACTGCATCGAACCAACCTTACTGCAAGTTATATATTTCACTGATATTACAAGTGTACTGTGTATTGGCTGATTCCAATAGTTACAGTTAAAGCCAATAATTACAACACTTTAAATAATATTACAAGTGCAATGTGTATTGTTTAAGTCTAGAGCTTACGTTGTTGTAATATTTGACTGTTTACAAAAAATAAAAATGCCCAATGACTTGTGCAGTTGTAGTCAGCATTGGCTGGAATTATATATTAACCAGCAACTATTTTACCTATCCAAACTTGAGTAACTAATAAATAGATGTTGGGGTTGTAGTTGGATACTTAAAAGAGTGGGCTCCATCACAAAAGTTGAATATAAAGGCCGAAGTGGTTGGAAAATGGTGTCTGGCGTTGTTATCACATTGATGCATAAATTTACAACAGTACATGGTTCAACGACAATTTTCAATACAGAGTTAATGATATTGGGTCCTTGCTCAACGGAAAAATGTTTGATTAGTGTGAAGCGTAATCCAGGTTTAAGAACACCAAAGCAACTTTACGTATCACCTCACGTCTGCGTATGACTGCTAAGCACAAGTACCCCTACATGCAATAGGAACAAATTAGATGATTCTAACATGGGATGGAAAAATAACGTATAAGTAAAAATGTAGGCAAAGGATAATAGTAAGAGAATCTGATGATACGGTCACCTTAGAGTCCGCAAGTACTACATTGTGCGTTATAGGTTGACGATGGCACGAGTATGGGGACGTCGATAAACTCGAAAAAGCACTTTCAAGTAATACACCAATTGTTCCTCTTACCATTCAAAGTGATGGAAATCTGTTACAATGGTGGTAGTCATTGACGTATATAGAAGGATTTCAGAATATTAATGGAGCAAAAGTAGTCGACGAGTTGCTAACCGACGAAATGCAAAATAACAAAGGTATATATAGACTTGAAAGGTAAATAAGGTGTCAATGGTTAAATTAAATGTTGCATTTGTGGAGAACCAATAGTGGGATAGTCGAGAATTCAAAGAGGCCAACAAAACCCGTGAAAAAATGCATGGGAAAAAGGCATGTATGTTTCCTAGGGATGGAGGTTTAAATTTGACAGTTGGGTCAAAATGATTTTCAATATTCAATATTAACGGAGCCAAGTAGAGCATTGATAGTGGCGAAGCTGAAGTGGCCAATGGTTGATGCCTAACGTTTGAAAAAAAGTTCGAAAATGTTCAACATACATGACCCACATATCATTAATACGTATTGACGGGAGACAGTGTTCCATGTCAGCACCAGTAAAACGTGAGATATTTGACATGTGTGTTGAACAAATGGACCAATGGTTAAATGGCTAGGAGGTTTAGTATAAAGATCAAATGAGAAACAAATAAAGGAACTTTACCGAGGCATAAAAAACAATCAGATCAATGCTCTGAAGTTCCAGTATGGGACGCATATGGCTGGTGGGGGTTCTCTCAACGTACGTGTGAATGATCTGGTCAACTTTCACCTTCAATGTACGCAGATTTTGCAAAGACGATGACATGTTCATTGCCATTCCAGAAAGGAGAATGGTCCTCAACGACTCTCGAAAAGAAAGTTTTTAGGTGAAGAATGTAGAAAGTTGAAGAACAGTAAAACGAATGAAGAAGGTTGGTGAACAACTATTAATGACACTGCTTTTTCCATAAATGAACGAAATGAAGGAAGAGACGTTAACCTTTTTCGAAGTAGAGGTAAAACCGTCAAAATCTTTGGGTGTAATAAATGTTGGAATGGAAAAAGGCAGTTAATTAATGGAGTGTGAACGAAACCGATGACTTATGTGCTGGCGCTTTCTCACTTCAGTTGGGAAAAGGGCAGTTACTTCAATTTAGTAACATGCAGGTCAGTTGGAAATCTGGAATCGACACTATTGAATAATAAAATATAATAAGCACACTACCTTACCCGTTGGTGTGCATTATTTATTTTTTTATTTTGCCTTATTATTTTAACTCCTGTATGTAATAAAAGCTAGTTTTCTATTCAAATTTGTTATTGGATAAAAATTTGAGTTACTCATTATTAGGGCTAAATTTGAGTATATTACCTTCAAATATATCAATTTATGCTTCAGTGTAGGTAAACCAAATCCTTATATTAAGTTATATATGACTCAAGTGTAAGACATGAACATGTACTTAATTAATTTTTTTATAGATTATACTTGATTGATAAAAGACCAAGTAACACCCATTAAGTTATATATTGCGAGGTGTTATACATGAACATGTACTTAATTAATTTTGTGAATGTATTATACTTGATTGATAAAATACCAAAGTAACATCCAAATACTCTTTGATTTTGAATGGCCCATTTTATGTAGGCTAAAACATGTTTGATAAACCTATTACCAAACAAATTATAACGCGATGGAAAATGGATACAAAGATATTGGAATGTCAATCACTAAGGGATGTCGAGAGTGAATTTAATCTAGACCCCATTGTTGTTTATGTGATTATTCACAGCGGCATAGAGCAATTACTTCCATTCATTGGAATTCTTTTACAAAGGAACGCATCTTATATTCATGGTCGTACATTTAATTAGGTCACATAATTATTTCGAAAGGGATGCAGGAGTGAATGGGTATTATCCTGATGTAACCATATAAGGGAAGGTCGATACCAACAACATTGTGATATCACATACAAACTAATTAAGAAGAATGAAGGTGTCGCGGTGTGAATAATTACAATAAATATTAAAATCATAATGAAGATACTGTTAGGTTTATTACAAACTGATAAAAAAAGTACAGAAGTCTTAATTTGTAGAATAGCAACAGATGAAAATGATAACAATAGACTGAAATGGAAACAGAAATGTCAATTGGGCATAACTTTAATCTTCATCTCAGCTACCTCTGGAAAATCCGGGTTGGCATACACACGCGTTGTTCCAATAACAGAAGATAACTCAACACCTGAAATTTAAGCAAGATGAAAAAATAGTGGTGAGTATTAGTTAACCAAAAATATGTGAAACTGAAATTGGAAACGTCACTCTACCAAATTCAATTTTCTGAGTAATAATTGCATACTGGAGGACAATGAAAACCGAAGAACAATGGTTGACATTATTGAGAAGATGAAGAGTCATTTCAAGCGCATCACCCATCAATATACATCTTATAAGGAACTTCTTCCTGCAATAAAGTAGATGAGGACAATAATAGTTTATGTGATGTTTGGTTTTTTTAAAACATAATGCATTTGAAGGAATAAATACAATAGACCCCTTGTCCTCTAGTTCCAAAATCAAAGCCTGAGAAAAAATCCCCTGACACTTGTATTTTGACGATCGATAGAATGAACGAAGGATACTACAGACATCTGAAATGTTTAATTTTAAAACAACATCATTATAATGTAACATTTTAAGAGACAAAAAATCAAACATGGAAATAGTTGATTTTGATTGAGCACAAACCATTCATCCATTACTTGAAAACTAAGCTGATAAATAGCCTCTCCATTGTCCTTCTCATCAGTAAGTTGTGAAACAGATGTGACTAGGCCAATGGTGTCTAGAAAAAAAGACAAAGGCATCAAAACAATGTATTAACGGTAGAGACATCTCTAGAATCGCTGATAGGAGTATAAGGATAAATAGATGTTAGGGTTGTAGTTGGATACTTAAAAGAGTGGGCTCCATCACAGAAGTTGAATATAAAGGCTGAAGTGGTTGGAAAATGGTGTCTGGCGTTGTTATCACATTGATGCATAAATTTACAACAAGACATGGTTCAACGACAATTTTCAATACGAGTTAATGATATTGGGTCCTTGCTCAACGGAAAATGTTTCAGTGTGAAGCAGAATCCAGGTTTAAGAACACCAAAGAACTCTACGTATCACCTCACGTCTGCGCATGACTGCTAAGCACAAGTACCCCTACATGCAATAGGAACAAATTAGATGATTCTAACATGGGATGGAAAAATAATGTATACATAAAAATGTAGGCAAAGGATAATAGTAAGAGAATCTGATGATACGATCACCTTAGAGTCTGCAAGTACTACATTGTGCGTTATAGGTTGACAATGGCACGAGTATGGGACGTCAATAAATTGAAACAGCACTTTCACAGTAATACACCAATTGTTCCTCTTACCATTCAGTGATAGGAAATCTGTTACAATGGTGGTAGTCATTGACGTATATAGAAGGATTTCAGAATACTAATGGAGTAAGAAGTAGTAAGACGAGTTGCACAACTGACGAAATGCAAAATAAGGTATATATAGACTTGAAAGGTAAATAAGGTGTCGATGGTTAAATTAAATGTTGCCGCTGTGGAGAACCAATAGTGGGATAGTCAGAAGTCAAAGAGGCCAACAAAACCCTGTGAAAAAATGCATGGGAAAAAGGCATGTATGTTTCCTAGGGATGGAGGTTTAAATTTGACAGTTGGGTCAAAATGATTTTCAATATTCAATATTAATGGAGCCAAGTAGAGCGTTGATAGTGGCGAAGCTGAAGTGGCCAATGGTTGATGCCTAACATTTGAAAAAAGGTTCGAAAATGTTCAACATACATGACCCACATATCATTAATATGTATTGACGGGAGACAGTGTTCCATGTCAGCACCAGTAAAACGTGAGATATTTGACATGTGTGTTGAACAAATGGACCAATGGTTGAATGGTTAGGAGGTTTAGTAAGATATATTTGATAGTGAGAGTTTACAAGATGTGTATGCCTTCTCCGAGTTGGTTGAGATGCATTTGGATTGTACGAGTGTCAAAGACTTGTGGCGTGGTCTTTTGCCTTCTGGCTTTCTTAGAAAGCTAGAAACTTTCATGTTATCGCATTGTGAACAGCTAGGCGACGGGTTTTTAATTTGCAGGGCAATCTGAAACTACCTCATTTTTGAAGGTGTTGTGATTGAATGGTCGTCCAATATTCAAAGGAGAAATTTTCGGACCGTTGGTTGCTCGAAGCCTAGTGCTATTGGAAGAAGTATGGGTCGAAAATTGCAAGGAGGTGAGAACTTTGATTAAATATCGAAGTCCAAGACAAGAAGCCATGGATGCTGATAATGATGGCCACTTTTTTCCGAAGTTGAAGATACTTGAAATTGAAGGATGTGGCAACTTACGCGGTTGTATGATCATTCCTTGTGGCTGGCCATGGAGTCCTTGGTGTTTTGCAAGAATTATGTATAAGGTCGTGTGAAGAGCCAGAGTACCTAATTGGCGAATATTAAGAAGATGAGGTCAGAGTGGTGCACAAGAACATCAACATGCTGCCTTCACTGACAACAGTGGAGCTTGAAGCTGTACCAAGCTTCATTGGCATATGGGAAGCAAGCACATCTCCAGTTCCATATATTGTATTTACGAGGAAAACATCTACCCTCATAGAAACTAGAGATTCGGTACTACTCTCCGTGGTAATTACATCACAACATTTAAGAGTTTAGCTTGTTCTTAACTATAATTAAACACAATGATAATTTAATAATGCACAAATATATCCTATAAATTAAATAATACTTACAACTCATTAATGCCACATACATCTTATTGTTTTTTGTCAATTTTTTTTCCTAAAATATCTCTATTGATGATACTTTCTCAATAATAAATAAACACAATGATAATTTAATAATGCAACTATATATCCTATAAAGTAAGTAAAAATGCAATGATAATTTAATAACTCATTAATGTCATACACCTCAATCCAATTGTTTCAAAAATTAATTTAATAAGACGTTTATATTCTATTAAGTTAGAGATTCTACTTTTTTTTATATAAAATAATTTTAAGATTTCTTTAAAAATATTTTCCTGGTAAAGTTCATTGTGGTAAACAAGCAGAGGGAATAGAATCGTGAGAGATAAAATGAATTAGAAATTAAATAACAAAAAACAAAACCAAATGTTAAGTGATAAAAATAAGGGATATGATATTGTCACTATCAATTTTGGTTACTACCATTTTTTTCACCGTTAGATTAAAATTTCATGAGATTCTAATAAGATAGTGAAAAAATGATAGTAACGTTGGTAGTGATTAAAATTGATAGTGACAATATCCTATCCTTAAAAAATGTATTATTGTGTATAGATATTTAAAATTGTAATTAATTAAGAAGAATGGTCGGAGGGAATACAGAGGATTTCTTTTATGATCTTAGAAAAAGCATTTACCAAGCTTGGTGTTGGTGCGGCTAACGGCAGGAGACTGTAGTGTCATGGTTTGTGCAGATTACCCACCCATTAGCAAGGGCATTTTAAAAAAATGAATATATCTCTTCAAAATCTAGTAAATATGGCATTCCTTTTTATTTATTGTCTTCCATGTATTGTATTGCTCTCTATCTTTTCCACATTCTCTGTCTAATTACTTCACCTTTTGTCAGCAGTCGACAATAAGAGGTCTGAGGGATCGGTTACGAGGAATACGACCAACTCAGAAACTGGAGTGGTAACAATTTTACTTTTACTTATGGATTACTGTGGCTGTGGTTTTTTTCAATTTATGACTTCAAAATTTCAACTCTAGTGATACGAGTCAGTACGTTGTTCTATGTTTGAAGGTAAGAATATGTTGAAGCTTTTGTCATCTAGAAATTCAATGTGTGTGTGTGTGTGTGTGGGCGCCTTTGAAGTGCATGTGTGCGTTGTAAGTATATATATGACCAGAAGAATACTTTGTATTTTCTAGACGGACTTGATGGAGCTTCTTAAGGATATGCAAAACTTGACCAGTCTTGAAATAAGGCACTCTGAAGTGGAAGAGGCTTTTAATGTTGAGGGAATTAAAAGTGAAGTGGAAATGGCATTAAAACTACGAGTCTTGAAGCTGGAAGATTTACCCAACATGAGGCGCATATACAAGGACCCGAAGAATATTTTGAACTTGTGCCACCTAGAAACCCTGATAATCAGCCAGTGTGATAAGCTTTGGGCATCTTTAGTAGATCAACAATGAAATGCCCGCAACGGCTGTCCGATTCAAAAGTAACACAATGAAGAGACTTACATTTCATCATAGAAGAAGATGCTGATGGTACGGATCAAGTACGCCTCTCAATGTTGCAAAAAGTTTGCATCTCTCACTGTGATGCATTGAGAGCTCTTTTCTCCATCTCAACATTCACCATGCTTCAAAAACTGGAGAGTTTGGAAATAGAAGCAGCCCCGAACGTGAAGGAAGTGTTTGGATTGAAACAAGATGATGCTAGTACACGAGACAGGGGGCTGCTAGAAGTGGCTCCAAAAACCTGCCCAATCTAGCAAGGTTTTGTAGTTGGATTGATATTCAATCTGTGAAACAATTCGGTTTGGATCTTGAAGTAGTTGATTGTGCCATATTGGAGAAGCCAGAAGAGATGGAGGGGGAGGGGTCTCAAGAAAGAGTCTACATATTCCAATACTGGTCAAGCTCTGCGACACTTGAACATCCAAATTCATATGGGAGAAGCTAAAGGGAAACAAGTAATAGAAGCTTCTTCATCAAACTCAGGAGAGGTATGACTTGACTCCTAATTCCAAATCGTATTTACTTATTTTAAAATGATTTTTTAACCACCTCTTATGAATCTAATAACTTGGACCAACTGCACCTGAGGAAGTAAGAACAATATACCGATGAAGTGTTTTAATAACTTTGAAGATTGAAAGGACCCTATTTGATGGTAAGACCTATGCAAGGAGATAAGAAGACACAAACAACACGAGCAGAAGGGAAAGATGCCTTTTAAGGTTGCAAAATTGACTGTTAAGTTTCCAACTATTTTAGAGTAAGGATATGATACGTAGCTGTTAATTAGGGTGGCTTTTTGGGGACTGTGAATGATACTTTTTGACTATATTAGCCATTGGGAGCATTGGGGAAGGCAAGTAATTTTTGTATGAGAGTTGCGTGAGGAGAGGAATCGGGTCTGCCTAAGACCTGGAACTTTCTTGGCTGAGGGAGTGTTTTGCTCTCTACCGATGGTTGTAATCCTTTGGGATATCAGCTTTGTTTATCTGATTCAGTATTATTTCGGGTGCTCTGTATTGGTTCCTAACAAAGACACATTAATTAATTATTCTAACTGAATCACTGCCAACATCAGTCACTCTTCCTCAAGTAAAGTTTTCATTGGTTATTGATTACTGTGTGTGTTATGCCCTTTTTAAAATATAGTATTATACCTGTACCTTTTTATTTATTTCTCTATATGTGTGTGTATTTTAATAATGATTGTTTCAGGATTTAGTTTTATGAAAATCTAGCCCAGAAATGAAACAAGAATGACACTCCAGCAAGATATGGGGAAATGAGAATTGTTATATATACACAAAGTCAAAAGTTCAATGATCTAAGGATTTTAATAAAACGTCCTATTCACGTCCTTGTTTCCTTTGTATACTTGTGCAGACTGTTGTTGCTGGCCCTTCTCAAATATTGGGGATTGGAGAAATAAAAGAGGCGTGAAGACATTGGCAATTGAATACAAAGCATGTGATTCTCAACTGTCTGAGCTGTGGGAGGGTGCAGTAATATGATAGACCCTATGGTGATTAGTTGTTTAATTACTTTATGGCTATGCTTTCTTATCTCATTTTCTTTCTTTAAGAAACCATAGTACATGACGTAGAACAACATTTTCGGGACTCGAGCTTAAACATTGTATTGTATGGGCAGATATTTTGTGGATGAATGATGACATATGGATCTATTCTTCAATTAGATAACAACGTCACACATTGATATCCATTTCAGGGCTTCATTGTGGTTTGGATGTGCTTTAGTGTGATGAATATGTGATAACAGGGACACCATATCTGAGAGGCATTTGAGTGGTGGGGTTCAAGTATGGGGTGCGCATGTTGACTTTGGGGTTAGCCATTTTTCGTAGGAAAAATGTGTCTCTGGTGCCATGGCATTTTTATCAGTTTAGCATCACAGCCATATCAGATGGCAAGCCACCTGAGAGATTGCTACAACACCCTCTCGGGTGCATAAATAGAATAGTCAAGTGTTAGTTAAGTTGGTTACGTTGTTCGATTTTCCTTGTGGGTCTCTCTTTTCGTCTTCTCGCTTTTCTGATTAGTGATTCCCTTTCATCATCATCATCATCACTGTTATCCTCCAGCCAAAAACCAGAGTCCTCTGAGAATAATGGCCAAACAGAATATGTTGGCTCAATATTTGTCAAGCAACTTACTTCCTTTCATCTTAATTATAAAATCTAGTTAGCTTTTTTGGATATATTAAGGAAAAAGTTAATTAAATTACTTTAAAGTATTTTTTATTTTTTCTTTAAAATAATTAGTTTGACTAATAAACTAATATATAATCTAAGGATATATAATATATGAAATGATTAAGTAACTTATTTAACTTTTTTAATCTCTAGAAAAAAAAAAATCAACTATGTATTATAATTAAAAGCAGAAGTAGTAGCTTGTATAAGTACCTTTTGCTTATTGTAGGAGAGGAAATTTTAAAAAAAGTATATTAATTATTTTCGGGCTGTATCTCTTGATGAAGAACTAAATTAAACTTATATAAATATAATTAAATGAAGCGTGTTATGATGAAAAAACTAGATGACATCATTGAAGAAAAAAAAAAAAAAACTAAAACCATATTTAACCAAATATGTATTGTGAGGGACGTATTTCTTGTGAATTTAACCAAGCGGGGAAAAGTCTCGAATTTTTAATTACAAACTTGACTAATTAGAACGGCCAGCATGAATTACCCTCTAATCATCTTGAAGAGTCATACCAAGAGAATTTTATCTTTATAGGTGTGAGATACGCTGGAAGAGGCAGCGCGCTGTAGCGAAAACCTTCCTCAACCTCGAGCGAATGACCTCAGCATGTGGAACTTCTACTGAGGTCACCAATTCTGAGATTTTCCCCATTCGCCACGTTTAATCTTGTGAGACACTAACCATCAAGTCAAAAATTTGAGCTGATAATAGAGACGCACCATATATTATATATGTTAGAGAAACTTTCCTCCTCCTACTTGATATGGGACTCATCATGTCTCAGTGTGCTCTTATTTTATCTTCAACCTTTGTTTATATATTAAATAATACTCCATTTAGTCGTAATTATAAAACAACATTTGATAATTAATTTTGGTACTAAATTATAGGACAAATTTCTAATTTTTGTCAATTTGTTCCTAAAATACCTTATTGATATTTTCTCAATAATAATTAAACACAATAATAATTTAATAATGCATTATATATTTTATAAAGTGAGTAATGCTTGCAACTCATTAATGTCACGTACACCTCAATTCTACAATTTTTTTAATAAAGTAATATTGAGCAATTTTTGTCATTTTTAATAATGTTATCACTATTAAATTACATTTCTAACCTGCAAGAGTAAACTAAAAGTTGTTGTGGGAGATCAACGACGTTGATGTATGTGAGAGTTCGGAAAAATCATGTGTGATGTAGGAGAGATCCAACAAAGAACAAAGAATCAAAGTAACTGGACGCCATTTTAAATTTTAAATAAAGGTATTTTGGGAAAACAAATATAATTAACTAATTTAACTATTATCTTTAATCTCTACAAAATTAGATAAATATGTCCTATAATTAGGATCAGATGGAGTAATACTTTTTTTTACTCGAAGAAATTAACTTCCATTACTAATAAAACCAAAGTACCAAAAAGTCGAGAATAGAAATAAACACATAGAAAACTAGACAGCCTGGAAAACCTAACGAAAACAAGAATACAAAATCATTATGTTGCTCAAGATCAAGCTTTCGAGATTAAACAGCTTTTTTTCCGATTCCGTGCTTTGGAAGAGTTCTGAGAATCAGAATTACGTTTGTTAACCCATTTTATTTTTACTCCGAGAATCAGAATTATGTTTGGTAACACATTTTTTTTTTTTCATTCCGAGAATCAAAATTACGTTTAACATATTTTATTTTTATTCCAAGAATTAGAATTACCTAATACAATACAAATCTATTTCTTTATTTTTTTGTTTACAAATTTCATCAACGGTATAAAAAAAATAAATTTTAACCAAAATGTCAACATTTCATATTTAACAGAAAATATCTAAAAAATATAATATTTTATTGTATAATTTTTTTTTTAACAACAAATACTAAAATATAGTCACATGACTCAACTAAATAAAATAATCTATTTCTTGAGATTATAATTTTGATATGCTTTCTTGAGATTTAAACAAAAAAATTTATTTCATTCTTTTCATTTCACCTAAAATGGCATATCCAAATTCATACCCTGGTGTAAAAATAATTTTTGACTCAAGACAAGCCTTCGGCTTTGTTTGGGAGTTTGGAAGGAAGGGAAATGAAAGGGATGTAAGGAGAATGGAGGGGAGGGGATGGAAGGGAAATGGAAGATATTTCCTCCCTTGTTTGGGGAGCCGAGTTAAAAAAATAGTAAGGGAGGAAGATGGAGGATTAATGAGTTATTTTTACCATTTTTTCTTTTTCTTTAATAATTAATATAATTATTATAGTTTACAAATAAATTTAAATTTCCTAAAAAATTATTTATATAATTTTTATATTCAAAAAATTATTTATGTGGTGGTGGCGGTGGTAGTGGTGGTGGCGGCGAGCGGTAGCGGAGGTAGTGAGGTAGTGGTAGTGGCGGTGGCGGTGGTGGTGGTGGTGGCGGCGGAGTGGCGGCGGTGGCGATGGGGCGGCGGTGGCGGGGCGACAATGGTGGTGGTGTGGGCGGCGGCAATGGTGGTGGTGGGGTGGTGGTGAACGAGGGTCAATTTCTGCTTCGAAAAGGAAGGAGTCTTTTCTTTTTTTTTTTTTTTTTTTTTTTGAGAAAAATGATTCTCATTTTGTGGCTTAGAGCAGAGAAGCATAAAATTTCTGCTTCTTTTTTTTATTCCTCGCACAAAAAATAAACCAGTTCATCTCGGGAATAGAAAAAAAATTGGATTTACCAAATACAATTCCCATCCAATTTTGTTCATGGGAACAGGAATTAAGAAAAAACTCATTATGGGAGCTTACCATGCACACCCTAAAACTGCAGCATCCTTATCATAAGTCTTCGCAATTGCTCTGGAGGTCTCTACGCCCCATATAAAAGATACAACCCCTTCTACAAGGCTACTAAATTGGGGGCAGCTATGATCCACTGCAGTGGATCGTTCACTGCCCCCTCCAAGACAGTGAACTTCTACTTTTATTTTATTTTTCTTTTTAAATTAAAAAAAAAAAGAGGCAGAGATTCACAAAGCTAATTGGGGGACAGTGAACGGTCCACTGCAGTGGACCGAAGCCCCCGTACTAAATTGGCTTCCTCGTTTCAAATAAGGTTCTTTTTAATGGGGATATTCACACCTCAATTTAGGAGAAGCGCCCTTATTTTTTATTAATCAATGAAAGATTATATCATTCAAACATCACATCATCCTGTTAATACCTCAAACATTAGATCGAGAATTTTACTACACCTTAAATAATAAACTATTTCTTACAGAGATTAAGACTCAATAAACATTTTAAAAATATCGTCATACACTTTTTAGCATGGCCCAGTAGAAAACTCTCTCCATATATAAGGATCAGATAAAAACTGCGATATTGAGATCACAAAATCACAACGATAACAAATAATGTCAGAGGCAAAAGCAGAAACTGGACAATTCCAAATGCCAAGTGAGACTGGCATCCGTGAAATTGACGAAGAAAGTTCAAAAAATTATCTCAATTACAAGTATGCTTGCGCTTCTGTGGTAGTTGCCTCCGTCAGCTCAATGACATATGGTTACAGTAAGTTCTCATCATCACCAATATAATAGTAATAGTTGCCGCTGGCTGCGGCAGTCCTCATTTATCATCAAAAAATTCTAACGGGGCTTCATGTGAAAAATGGAATCAATATGATTGTGATTCTATTTATTAATTGAGGAATGATTATACTGAGATAACTATTATTTTTGTAAAGGAGTAATTCATTTGATGTTGGTTGTTATGTTGGTTGTTTATGCAAAAATCATTGTGTAACTTTCTAAAATTTGATGAAAGATGTGTTAGATTATCACTTAGTTTAATTAGGATTTTTTGATGTTGTCATTTTTTTTTCATTTTCTGGTGGACTATATAGTCCTCATAGTCGTCTTGATTCATCTTTTGGATTTGGGAAAGAAAAAGTTGAAAGTGTTGATTTGTCTACTTACTCTATCCTTATATTTGCCTATTATTGCAATTTTGCGACTCTTTGTTGCTATTGATAAGGACTTGGTATTCTTTCTTTTAAAATATTGTTGCATTTTGGTAATTTATAAATGATGTTGCAGCGCCTAAACTTTCTAATCATTTATGATTTTTGCTCACTACTTTTTTCAACATTTTTTCCTGGTGAAGCAGAACTTTAAAAACTTGAGGTTAGTGGAAATAGGTGCCTAACGGTTAATTGATGATGATGTCAAAAATCAAAGACCTTTCATCTCGGATGTGCTTAAATTTATCACAAAATTGTAGTCTTATAGGCAAATTCAAATGATTTGTGGTATGTTCACAGGTCTCCATATTATTTGGGAAACATGGTTTCATTTTTTTTTTTTTTGGTATATACAATTCAAATAAAAAAAGGCATGGACTACAAAGTTGTTTGGTTTGGTGTATGAAAAATTGTCTTGCATTCTTTTTCAAAATAAATTTGGTTGTCTGATATGATCCCTTTCTTTTTAACTTATCACACAATAAGGTTATTGTTATCTTCTACATGTCCTGTATGGCATTTGTGACCAGAACAATTTTCTAATATGTATTGTGATTTGGTGCTAGTAGCTCACCATTATTCACGAACTCTATTAAATATGTCTATATCAAGAGATTGGATGGGGCGGTTGAGAGTTTTAGAGGTTTTAATAATGTTGGAGATGTATTGATTAAGTTAAATTAGTCATTAAATGTTTGCAAATGTATATTTTTTGGTGTACTTTTTTTTGCTTTTGGTTATCATTTTTTAGCATTTTTTATTTTGTGGGTTAAAACATTCTTTTTCTCTTATCATTAATATATATATATATATATATATAGATATTCAATAATGCTACCTACTAGATTTGTCTATTTGTATTGTCCACATGTCATTATCATTAATTGCTTTGGTTCATTTTTTACTTCTCACTAATAAATTTTGCTCATTAAATGATTATTTAGTTTACAATGTGGAGTTTTGAAATCTGAAATATGTCAAATTCAAATTATGTCTCCAATTTAAGATTTTAAACTCATTTTTCAAACTCATTATTTACTATGATGGTTAGCGATGGGAAAAGTTGGGTCAAACCCAAATTAGAAGGTTTTAATTCATATAATGGACATAAATTCTTCAAATAGTAGTTTTCCTTTCCGGATGAAGAGAAGGCAATTTCCTCTTGCTTTCTCTTTTGCAATGACAATTAATAAAGTCAGGGTCAATCATTATCATTACAAAATGGTGAGTTATGTTTATTGAAGCTAGTGTTCACATATGACAATTATATATTGCTTTATCAAAATTAACCATTGTACAGGTGTGAAGATTCTTATACAAGAGTGTGAAGTTTCTTATACACTGTGGCAATAATCATGGAAAGCGTACAACCATCAATGTGGTTTACAGAAAGATATTTACAAATGTTTGGCAACATATGTGAGATATATGTATATTCATGTTACATATAGGAATGTTTATGTACTATGATGGCTAGCATTTGGCTTCCATTTTTTGTTGCTTTTAAGCTGATATAGAAGTTGCTAAACAGATAAAAGTACGACTACTTGTGTGGTTTTAAATAGTGAGCTAACTTATATTTTTTGTTTGTTGGTTTGAAATCCAATTCTTTTTTATTTTATTTTATGTTCCTTTGTATTTTATTTAATTTATTAATAATTTGTCTGAGTAGAAGGTAAGAATGTTTTTTCATGTTAGCGAATTGTTGCACCAGCGCGTCGCGCGGGGAGTCGTTGCTTGTTATTATTAATGATGAGTTCGTTTTTTTTTTTCCAGCTGCAGCAGTTATATCCGGAGCTCTACTATTCATAAAGGAAGACCTTAAAATCAGTGACCCGCAAGTACAGCTGCTTGCTGGCATATTAAGCATTTGTTCACTTGCAGGATCCTTGGCCGCCGGCAGAATCGCCGACATCATCGGCCGGCGCTACACCATTATAGTAGCTTCGCTCTTGTTCATGTTGGGCTCCATCCTGATGGGCTACGGCCCATCGTACGAAATCCTAATTTTGGGAAGATGCATTTCAGGATTTGGGTCGGGCTTTGCATTGATCATAGTACCCGTTTATTGCGCAGAGATTTCACCACCTTCTTCCAGAGGCTTTCTCACGTGCGTCCCAGCAATGTCCCTTAACGTAGGACTCTTGCTTGGCTACGCTTCAAACTATGCTTTTGGAAAGCTGAGCCTCAAACTGGGATGGAGGGTAATGAATGGTGTTATAGCAATCCCTTCGTTAGGTCTAGCCATTGCCATGTTAAAAATGGTAGAGTCTCCCAGGTGGCTGGTCATGCAGGGCCGTGTCGCCGAGGCCAGAAAAGTCCTTTTACTTCTCTCTGATTCCGACCACGAAGCCACAGTGCGGTTACGGGCCATAAAAATCGCTGCCGGGATCGATGAAAATTGCCACCAAGACATTGTTCCGGTAATTAAATACAACCCCGTCATTCATATAAGATTTTATTTGTATTGCAAATTAGCCTGCACCCAAACCCTTTATTAGAAGTTTTAAAGCTGTGGATGAATGTGGTCCAAAATATAAGCTCTATTTAAGGTTTGTCTCAATATGTATTGTGTTTTTTCTAACTTTATCTTTTGTTGACTATATTTATTGTATTTATTATCAATCGCTTCTCATCTTTACAAATAAAGATATATTTCTTTACATATTTATTGTTTTTAACTATTTTTTGGAGTAACGCATATATATCGGTTATTTGAAGTTTATAATAAACACGGACCTTGTAATTTGGTTTGCATATACATATGATGGTCTTCCAAGCCAACACTTAGATAAGTGTGAATGTACAGGTGGCTAAGCAAACGAGAGGAGGAGCAGGATCTTTAAAAGCGCTATTATGGAAGCCATCACGTTCAGTACGAAGGATTTTAATCGCAGCAGTGGGAGTGCACTTGTTTCAGCAGCTAAGTGGGTTCCAAGTGTTTCTGGTATACGCGCCAAGAATATTTGAGAAGGCAGGCATGAGGGACAAGAACAAGGTGTTGTTGGCCACGGTCGGAATGGGAATAATCAAAATGGCGTTGGCATTCGCGGCGGCGTTCTTGTTGGACAAAGTGGGGAGGAGGGTTCTGCTGCTCATCAGCGCAGGGGGTACTGTGGTGAGCTTGTTAGGATTGGGTGTGTGCATGACCATGGTGGAACATTCGGGAGAGGACCTAGCGTGGCCAATAAGCTTCACAATCGTGGCTGTGTATGGCTTTGTGGGTTTTTTGGGAATAGGGTTGGGGCCAGTGACGTGGGTTTATAGCTCAGAGATATTTCCTCTCAGGTTGAGGGCACAGGGTCTTGGAATCGGTGTGGTCGTGAACAGAATTACGGGTATGGCAGTGATTATGACGTTTATAACGTTGTATAATATGATAACAATGGGTGGAATATTCTTTGTCTATTGTGGGGCCACCGCCATAGCTTGGTGGTTCTACTATGTCTTCTTGCCGGAGACCAAGGGAAAGTCGTTGGAGGACATGGAGGCTGTCTTTGGTAAAGTTCCCAAGTCGGAGGTTCAAACGGATCCACCACATTGTAATGGTTCATAACTTTGTATGACATATGGACATGTTTAGTCAATGGCATGTAAACTCCCCTTATAAGTGGTATATCGCACATTGATCAATACCTTTTATAACCTCACGTGATCAGTTCCTACCCCTTTAAACAAAATAAAAAAGAGAGATTTTTAATAATTTTACCTTGAAGTTACAAAGTTGTGGCAAACATATGGGAATCGGCTAAACAAAATGCATAGCAGAGAGAGCTAATCAATCCGATGAAATTAGAATGAGAGAGGAGAGAGAGGGGACAGGATTGGGTGATTAGTTCTCTCTGCTAATTAAGTACTTTGCTTAGTAAGAAAATCGGGTCTCGATTGGACAGCTATATGTTGGCTAAGCTATCTTCTTTTCTTCTCCTTGGCAGAATTTTTTTTTGCTGATTCTCCATGTTTTCATTATAAAAAATTATAAATAAAAGATGGACTCCTAAATATGAGTCTACTACTTAAAAATCCATATCTAAGACGTCTCTCCTTTAAATATTTGTCTACAAAAAAATAATAATAATACGTACCTTCGACATATCTGTATGATGGGCATGCTAAACTATAAATGGCAAATGAGTTTACTTCTTTACAGAGATGCTCGTAAGAAAATAATTACCAATATTACATCATAATTTTTCATATCTCATTGAAAATATATTATGTAAGGATTGTTTTTGGCCCCCAAGAAATTACGTAAGGGTTGTTGATTAGAATGTTTCTTGAATATTAGGTTTAGATCGCATCTTCTCGATCAGTCTATATAAAAATAGAACTTTTTAGAGCCAATTAAGACAATTGAGACTCTCATCACTTCAACTATATGTTTTTCTATCATGAAATCTAACCTTTTGGCAAAACTAATTGACAGCAATGATAATTAAATAAATATTCCATCAATTTGAAGGGGGAAAAAATCCATCAATAACAGCATCTATGTTGGCTCAATATTATTAACTATCACTACTACAAAAATTGGCTTTTGCGTCCCTGATTGGCGTCCTATTATGAAAAAAGGAAGTTAAAAAAAAAACGCGGTAGCATTTTTGTAATTAGCACATGACTTTTGGAGTCTAATTTTATTTCTTAAACGCTAAAAGTGTAGCTCTAGCGCCAAAAGCAAGCGAAAATTGCGCCAAGCGAACCATTTGAAGTCTAAGTCCAAGAATTAGACTCCCTAGGTTGCAATTTGGAGTCTAAGTCCAAGAATTAGACTCCTTAGGTCATTTTTCCCCACCCCAAAACCCGGCCCATTCCTGCGTTGTCTCCCGTGCGCGTATCCATCGATTCTCATTCTCTCGGATTTCTTCTCAACCCCGGGTCCGCCTTGTCTCTGCCCTCACTCTATCGTTGCTCGTCGTCCCCCTCTCCACCATAGCTCCTCCGATCTCTGTCTCTCCCGCGTATTCATTTTGGTTTTCTAATTCTCAATAGTCAAGTCGGCAAAGGTACTCTCTTCTCTTCCAAATCTCTTAATCTAGGGTTCCTTCATTATTGATGCCATTTTTTGTATTTGATTGAGGAATGCAAGTGCAGGGGGTTCTTCACCATAAATTTCTCAAATTCAAAGATTCTATCTCAACCCGTGGCCTCATATTGATTCTTCCGCTGTCTTTCCTTGTCTCTTCATCATAAATTTTTTTTTTTTGTAACAAAGAGTTCTGATAGCTTGGAGCCTATCACAATTCTTTCGATGTTGACTAAACCAGGCCAGTTTTCATCTTTATTGCAAACGAGTGATCTGAGTCAATTTATAATCAATGAGGAGATTCTTCTAGCTTTTTTTTGCAGCCTCAAGTATGAGCCTATTCCTTTAAATATTATAATTTCTTTTTGAGAGAGCACATTATGGGAATCACTTGATAACTGTTACTCTCTATACTTCTAATGTAGTGTGCAATAAAACATAGAAATCACGTAGATCAGTAATTTGTTTGAATGCACTAATGTCTTAATTATGATACTTAATGCAGAGACTGACAACCCACTGCAATGCCGTACAATAGGTAACCTTTTTACTGCTATAATTTAAACTGAAATGTAGCTGTTGCATCATATAAGTGGTCTTGATCTCTAAATTCCACCTAAGTTTCACCTGAGAATTTCTCTCAGCATGCATGTCTACTACTTTGCTCAATCAACTTGCTTCTTCTTGTATAAGTTCCTTTCTTGGTGTCTAATGGACTTTAAAGTGGAAGTTCAGTTTCAATAGATAATGCATTGGTGAAAAATCATACGAAAGGTCTATGGGGAGATAAATGCACACACACATAACATTAAAGTTTTAGTTGAACATTGGTGAAAACTGTGAAGCTTCTCAAGAAAAATCTCCAGGGATACAGACACACATAACATTAAAGTGTTATGCAAACGTACCAAGTGATTGTATCAGCCAACTGAAGGCCAAGTATTGGACCTTGATTGGTATGTTTCCTTAGGAATGTCACAATCCAGAGTTAAAGAACCATTAGAAGCAGAAGTGATAGGGAAAAACCTTATATCCTTTAGACTCCGCAAGTGTACGGGCCGTATCAAGTAATAGAGTGATCAGAAAAGTATTGTTCCCACGAGGACTCAATCTAACTAGCGATTAGATATTAAATCTCCTTGTTTCGTTTAAGTTGAGCGAGTCAAAATTGTTTTCAAAAAGAAAAGTAATAAGAACTAATAGTAGCAAAAGACTTTTCACAAAAAGCAAATTCCAATATCAAAAAGTACAACCTAGAGTCACTAATCCATTGTTTGTTTTTCTAAATTTTATTCCCACTAAATTAATTTCGACTTAACCTAAATAGCTAATCTAGAGTATTAATGTCTATAAATGCCTTCCGGTTCATTTATCTACCTATCTTAATCAATTATGTGATGCCTCACACAACTAAATGAGATGCTTTTAAATTGGGCTCACTCTAATTTGATTATGTGGAGCTTCTAGGTATATTCCTATCCTAGACGCAAATTAGATTAAAACCTAACTTCACGTTAAATTTAAACCTAATTCCACATTATTTATTCCCTAGGTCAATTTAGGATTCCCTCTTCCAAGTCCAACCCTAAATCCCCCAAAACATGCTCAATGGTGGCCACTCACTAAGCAATAGCAATAAATACGAGGATTAAATAAAATGAAATCAAATTAAGCAAAACCAATCTATGGGAATAATCTTTAGAACCCAAACAAGTTCATAGGTTCTCTAGGTTGAAAAGAAAAATTAGCCACACATGGCTATAAGAAAATCCATAACAAACATGAGAAATTCAGGTTCCAAAATAAAGAGAAGAAGAAGAAGAAAGAAGAGATCCCAAAACAACTCTGCTTCTTGAATTGATATCACGCTCTGCTTCTTTGTCTTCGTCTCCAGCAAAATCTCACGCTCCAATTCCTCAAATCTGCGCAGCACGTCTTCCTTGTCTTTCTTCACTGTGCCGTGCCTTTTTGTAGCTTTTTAGGTCTGCCTTTTTCATTCAATTCATGGGCCCCAAAACGCATTCAATTCCCAAAGTCCAATGGTGCCAAAGCAATGAATGTGAAATAATCGTGCTTCCTGATTCTTCTCCCTGATTGTTAAAAGAAAAGGAAATAATGTTATTATAATAACAATAATCATAGTAACAATAATAATAAAACTGAATTCTTATTTCTTCTTTTTGTTTTTCCTAACACTTCCCATTACCATTATTTATTTCCTAAACTCAAAAACTTGCATTTTAAATTGAAATCTCCTAAATGATGCATCTAAATTGATATCCCTTAAAATCATAATAAAATCTCTTTAATTTAGCATTGATAACTTCCTAAATATATCAAATTATATCACAAATCAATTAAAAATAGGAAGTCATCAAAAAGTCAAAGATAAATGCCGAACTTAGTTACATGTCAGGTTTTTCAAACAAGACATACATGCCATAACTGCTGATCTTTTATTGAAAATTTTGTGGTGTAAGACATTTTGTTCATTGAAAATTAGACAAAAGCCTAAGAAAGCCACATTTTCTTATAGTAGTTGGCAACAAGTTGATTTGCATCTAGCATTTCTCCAAGTTTATTCCTGCAGAAGTTATGGAAACCTAAGGCATTTTGGGAATAATCTTCATAATATATCTGGCATGTCTTCAAATTTATTCCTGCTGTTATAATTTTTATGGTACGTCAGTTTTATTTAATACCTCTTGATTTTTAATGCCAATTTCCTCTAGCATATGCTGATATAATTTCAGCTGGATGGCTTGGTTTGGTTTTCAAATTTCTTGAATATTTTTAATCCCTTTACAGATCGAAGCTTACCTCTAGCCGCTCTCAAGCAAGGAGTGAGCTTGTGAATATCTATACGAGGTTAAGTAAGACTATGTAGAGCAACCAAATACAACTTTAATCGTTCAAAACTTGAAAGAACAAATTTTTTTTTTCTGCAGGAAATGAAAGGCCAATAATCTTGTTCCTTTTTTTTTGAGTCGGCTCTTTTGGCAAAGCATTGGCTGGGGTTGTGAGATTCTGCTGTACATTCTGGGCAAAAAGGAAGATTCAAAATAAAGGCCTTGGTAGCTTCCTAGAAAAGCGAGTAATCTCAATATCCTTGTTCTTTACTTCTTGAGAAAATCACCATGGGTCTCAAGGAAAGATTGTAATCAATAAAAAGTTCCAATAATAAATGAGAAGCATAGATCTGTTGCCATTTCCCACAATGAAATTTACCATTGCATGATGCTACTCACTAGTTATTTGACTTTTTGGTAATTATATTCCTACCTTATTAACTTGTGATTTTTCGTTACTTTTTTCTCCACTAAACATGTCTCTTAAATCAACATCTGCAAAACTGTACATTTCAGCGCTCTCTTCAGCTCCAAAAGAAAGCATTTGACAGGAAGATCACTAAACTCAAGGAAAAAGCCTTAAAGAAAGAAGAAACAGGTGATGAAATTTATGAAAAGATGGATGATATGGTACAACAAAGGCAATGCATTGAAAGGAAACTCTCAACCTCCTGCATTATTCTTTATCCTGACCTTTATTTCTTGCTTTGTTTTTTCACCCTCTCTGCAAGAACTCGTTGTTGCTGCTTTATCAGCAAAATGGAAAATAAAGTTTGGATTATGTGTGGAATATTAAAACAAGCAAAAAAGAATGTGTTGAAGACAAATATCCAAGTTAGCCCTCAATTAAAGGATTGGGAGGATGACTGGCAGCTGCTAATTTAGGTTGTGTACAAATCTTTAAAATCCTGCAAGTACATGCTTTTGCTTTATTAGTGACACCCTCCATTAAAACCAAAAGGCACATGCATGTCTACTTGTCTCCAGCCTTTTAGAGACCACTTCCCTTTATTACATCATTGGTTCTTTGAACCTTATGATCCTCTCATCCTTCCAGTCTAACTGTATATAATAAAATTCTGGGCAATTTTTTGCAATCAAATTAGAAAAGCAGAGTTAGATTTCTAGGAACAAGAAAGCTTGACAAGTCTTGGTGGGAATTGTGCACTCTCCAATTTTCTTTTAAATTGTTGTCCTTGTGTCTATGTTTTGTTATGCTTCTTAGCTTGCCATGAGTTGAATGACTATTTTATCTTGAACATGTTGAATGTTTTCTTGAATTTTTTCATGGCCATGATTGACAATTGCATGTTTTATATGCATGTTATTAATTACATGAAAGTTTTGGTAATGCTATTTGTTGATTTTTAATGGTAAGCATAACTTGCTTACTTGAACGGTCATTGTTTGCTATTGGGGTTCTTTGACAGTGGAATTCGATATGCCTATATTCATTAAAAAGGAATTTAAGTAACTGTTTGCTTTTGATTTATAGTGCCCTCGACAACCAGGGGGTTGGGAGCGTGGATACTACGTCATACTCTACATGTACTCCATCATTCAGAGCGGACGTACTTGATTTTGAGGAGGTACTTTTTCCTTCATTCTCAAATGATAATATTTTTTGAAGTTGTACTTTAGTTGTGTAATTAATTCATTCACTTGATTGATTTAACTTATACCTTATTTTCTATTTTACAGATTTTTGGTACTAAGGATGCCTACTCAAATGAAGAAATCGATTTGGTTCGAAATCTGTTGGCTAGATATCTTCTGCAACACATAGATGAATGAAGTTAGTCTTCATATTGCTTGATTAGTAGCAAGTAGCTAGACAACGTTTTGACACTTTGTTCTTCTGCAACACATAGATGAATGAAGTTAGTCCTTATATTACTTGACTAGAGCAGGTAGCTAGACAACATTTTGACACCTTGTGGTGATTGTTGTACATAGAAGTAGTAGTAGTTATCACTTGAATTAGTTAGAGCTAATTGGTTGGAATGATTTGAAGTTAGCCAAGTCTGTTGTTACAACTTTGCTACCTCTATGTCTAACTTATCATGAACTATGTATCTTGGGATATTTGTTATATAAAGGTGCATGTATTTTACGTATAAGGTTAGCTGAGCTAACCTTTTAGTACATAGCTAGGTGTTGTATGTAATTATCACATTTTGATGATTGTTTATGTAAGGATGTTTTTTTGTAAGAAATTGTGGGATAGTGATAAATCCCAAATTTAATATACTTTATCGCGCCTTATTCATTTATTTTGGGGATTATTTTAGGCTAATTTGGATATAGTAGATAATATTTAAATTGTTAACCAATTTTAGGAGATAATATAAATCTGAGTTAATTATGAGATATTGGGCTTAAATTATTAATATTCTTATTGATATCTTGTTATTAAATAATAGCTCTTAATATATAATATATCATGATTTTATCATATTAGAAGATCCTGTGGTGCATAATTTTTCAGGTTGCTAAAAGGAAATCTAACGGTAGAGTTTTATTGGGCTTCTCTATTTTAATGGATTTAAGATAGTATCCAAAAATCTATCTCTTCTTCTCCATTTATTTAACGTAGCGGCAGATTGAGAAAGGGGGATTCACGCACGTGATACGAAGACGTTGAGGAGAGCTGCAACACGCAGAGGAGTTTTCTTTTATTGTTTGATTCATTTATTGATTCAATCATCCACTCACGGGACCCACGATTTTGCTTATTGCATCAATTGAATCATCAAAGACTTCAACTATTTCTCCAGTGGGCTTGTGCGCAAGGACAGGGGAATTGGATTAAATCAATCTTCTCAAATTTCCTCATGGCTGTGATGCATTATTTGAAGCTTGCTAAGGAGAATATTTTCATTGCAGCTTAAGCACTTTTAGGAGGTAATTTGGGAGGAGTATGGGGGAAGTTAAAGCCTAGGGTTTTACACTTAAAAACCACAAGGGAGTGTCTTTCTTTTTATCTTTTTAATTCAAACATGAGATTATTTAGTTCTAAAATATTTCGAGTTGTATTAATTGAGAACAATCTAGTTTTAGATTGTAAACTTATTTCTTTTTGGATTAGACTGATTTGAAGTTTTTTTTTAGATTCTTGTTTGCAACCTTTGGATTGTCGATTAAATTAATAATTGAGTTTTCGTTATTAATTTAATTGTTAATTTGGTTTATCATCTTAATTGTTTAATTAGGATGATAAATTATCTAGTTGTTTAATTGGATAATTGTAAACGAGATTTCCAAGATTATTTTGTGATTGGTTTTTAATGGGTTCAATTAACCACCGCTTATTTCATTATGAGTTTTCTAGTGGAATATGTGCTATTGAGCTAGAGGGTTTCATATTCAATTAGGGTAATTAAATTCATTAATCTCCCTTTGGTCTAATTAATTGGTTTGAGCTAAGAAAGTTAACTCCATGCAATTCCTAAGTTATCCCTTTCATCATCATAACTGAATTAAATCTTTGTTATTTAATTTGCTTTTAATCAATTTTCTTCTTAGGAATTTAAAATTATCTCATAACAAAAACCCCTCAAATTTGCATTCTCATCTCGATTAATTCCATTCTCATATAGGTTTTAGAGTTATTTTCATCCTGCATTTAGTTAGTTTAGTTTCATTTCATTGTAATTTTTGTTACCTACATTCAACTTAAAGAAAAACCCACAGCTTGCTCCTTGGGAGAATGACCTAGGTTGCCCTATATTGCATAATTAATTAAGGACCTAGTTTAATTGATTGCTTTAGTGACAAAAGCAACTCATCAGATAGTGAATATACGAAACAATTATTTTTTTTTTAAAAAAACTTAAGGAGTCTAATTCTTATAATTAAACTCCTAAAGTGAGACTTAAGGAGTCTAAGTAATAGAATTAGACTCCTTAAGTGATGACTTAAGGAGTCTAATTCCAACTAGTAGACTCCTTAAGTGAGGTCTAACAGCGTCATTCTCATGACTTAAAGAGTCTAAGTTATGAAATTAGACTCTTTAAGTTATGACTAAAGGAGTCTAATTACGGAACTTAGACGCCTTATGTTAGGCGTCTAATTTCAAAATAGGACTCCTTAAGTTTTCCCTATGGAGCCCCCCAAATATACATCCCTTAGAAAAAGGATGTCAAAAGTACAAAAAATAGGACTTTGTATCCCTGTTTTGTAGTAGTGTATTTGCCATTTCAACTTGTACAAATGCTTTTTTTTTTTTTTTTTTTTTTTTTTTGATAAAAGTACAGATGCATTTTGTTTACTTGAAGGGACGAAAAATTATAAGGCCCAATAATCTTTTTTTTTTTTTTTTATGGCCAGAACTATTTTTTATTAGATCAAGAGTTTTCGGCTAGAACTATTTTGAAAAGCTAAATTTATATGAATACTAATATATATAGTTAAATGAAACCAGCAGCGTGTTAGCTAGCGTCGTTTAATTGCATCTTGGATTAAAAGAATGGTAGTACCCCTCCAACCATCTTGAAGAGTCATTTATAGAGAAACCAGAAATTGCCCAAGATGGAGACAACGGTTTCATGTTGGAATTTATATCACAACTTCACAAGAAACAAAAGGACACTTCCCAGAACCAATGGAGAATGTAATCGATGAAACTGGATGATCAAAGTCGGAACAAGCTTAACAAGCATGCTTTCGCTTCTGTTATAGTTGCTACCGTTATCTCAATTATACATGGCTATATAATGGTGAGTTCTTCCTTTCTCCATTGCTTATCGATAGGATCTAGTTCTTAATTATCTGCTATAGCCATTCAAACATTTAACTCAAGAAGTTGTATAACAGTAGCCTCACTAATCAGAAATTGGTCTGCCGCAACTTCTGATATATTTTTTTCCAGAATTCACAAAACATGTTCACTTGGGGATTAACTATTACCAGGCCGTTACCAATTAATAAAACGATGATAATAGTAGTTAAATGAACTTGGTCAACAAATTTTTCCAGACTGGTCAACCCTAAGTCCACGCTGGTGCTTCGTATTAGAGTTGTAATGTGCTGGTCTCTAATATGTGGGCCAAGCCCAAAAATAATCTGTAACTTTCTGTTGAGCTTCCGTTGTGATTCTGTTGTGGCTTAGTTAGGCTGATTACCTCTGTAAACTAAAGACTGGATTAGCTATATATAATCCAAGTCTAAGATGCATTATGTTGAGTTGATTGAATGAAAAACTCCAGTGAGATTTATCTAGATTCTATACTTTTAGTACTTCGTTGACTTTTGAGGCACTTTATGTCAAATCAAAAGCTTCACCCAATCTTGGAGCGTAGAAGTGTTTTTGTTTTTTGTTTTGTTTTTGTTTTTTTTAATGGTCAAGTGGCATCGATGAGATGCTGGGTTAATTGGAATTAGTTTCCTGCAAAATTGGCGAGATGCAGATATTATAGAAACAACTCAATTTTGATATCCCTTATAGCAGAGACAGAAAATAAGACTTGTTCATTAAATGAGACTCTGTATAAAGTGATACATACGGTCGGTCCACTATATATGTTGTTTTATCTTTCGGTCCCTTTTTATCATGGAATTGTGAATTGAATACAACCTTCACCGGGCAAACCATGTCTCTTTACTTTGTTCTTGTTAGGAATTTTCGTTTTAAGTTCTGTCCAACGTTGAGATCTTTGTTCAAAGGCCTAATCATTTAAGAAAACAATGTTTTTTCCCCTCATAAAGTTATCCAGTGGGTAGTTGCCTTTCACGATTCTGCGTATTGCTCAACTCTGATATCAGATTATGGAATATGTACCCTATATAGTGGGAACTTAAGTTCAAAACAATAATAATTGGTTCCACACAAACATGATGTCGAGTCTCTTTCTGCTTAGTTAATGAGATGATCAATTGTATGTCCTGAGTTATACCCTCCCAGGTTCAACCTAAATCCTCATCGAATTGTCCATAGTGCTCCCACTATAAGTGGCGGAAAATCGAAAGGCAGAGCATGCATATGATCTATTTAACCACTTTTGGGTGCATTTGAATGTATAACGTGTTTCTCATGTCAGCTGTAAATTAACCCATCAAATATCACTCTGAGAAAACATGCATGCATGTATTAATTTTGATGCTTCACAAATACCCTACAAAGTTTTAAACTTGAAAACTGACTATATATGTATAAAGCAATATAATTTGAATAAATCAGTGTTGGCTCAAGCAAAGATGATAATAAGTGCTCTCGATTGGTGGTTCAAGAGTTGAAAGAAGCCAGCTAGTGGCGGAACTATGTTATGGCTTGGCTCTAACTGGTCTTCTCTTATTTTATGTATTTATATGTATGTATTATATAATACTTTATGTTGGCTAATAATTTGACCTTAGCTAATCTCTCATTGTTTTTCTATAATTATACTCTTTTTTTTTATTATGACAATATTTGGTTCATTACTTACTGGATTGTGAGGGGAGAGTAAAATTATTGTTTGAGATACCAACTTAAAATATTAGTATCATCTTATATTCAACGTTGTTCATCTTCATTTTAAGGACTAAATAGGTATTCAAAATCGCTTTTTTGACCTCACTCTTTTTATGAAAGTTATTTTACGTATTTTTCTCTTTCTAATGAGGGTAATATTGTGTTGACTAGTGAAAATTTTGGGGTCATGATTTTGGAAGAGTCTTGAGTTTTGACAATAGATAACTATATATATGTAGGGGATGATTAATGGCTAATTTTAATTGGTTTGAATTTTTGGTTGTCTTATGATTTTATAATGAATTTCTATTTAAAAAAATTGATTATAACAAGTTATTTGCTTAACCGAAATTGAATCAAATTTGTATTATTATTTTTAAATATTTTTTTAGGTTCATATTTTTTTTTTTAAATTTTCTCCAATAATTTTGTTTTGAGCTAGGTAGAATGTGCATTTAAGTGTTAGTTTTGTAAATTGAGTAGTATTATAATTAAGAATTAATGTTTAGTGACAAAAAATACTAATTAGCATTGACAACAATATATATTTTGGGTCATCAAATTTGGTGTAAGTTGAAAAAGATGAGTGCATTTTTGCCCTTAAAGTATGTAACCAGGAGCAATTTGCCCCCGAAGTTTAAAAACGAAGCAATGTTGCCCCTGAAACATCCCAATTTTTGAAAGCGTGTTCACGGTATCGTGATCAGAGTAGAGCATCGGAAGTAAATAGTATTGAAAAAGTAACTGATAAGTAGCCACTGTATGTGTTAGCTGTTAACAGCGTTACAAAAAAATTTCCAAATGACATCATCAGTAAGTACAAAAAGGGCTTCCTCCAGCTGGTTCCTATATCTGCTGCTTACCCTTGTCTTCGATCATGTTCACTCCGGATCCACGAAGCTATGGTAAGAGCCGAGGTTCAATACCCATTGAACCTCGTGGTTAACCTCATGTTCATGTACAGATTTTTGTATGACGGTTATCTCATGACATCACGCTATGTTCACATATAAAAAGTAATAACAACACGCCCACCGCATATGAATGTTATTACGGCCCGCACTATTCACCGGTGCCACGGTGTACATCCGTGTCCTCGCCGCTAGGAAAACTCAACGGCGTTATCATGACTATAACATGTATAAAGCTGTATGTGTATGAACAATTCTTTTTAAAAACAGAGTCACAGTTTATGAACATATCTATCACATATAGGTATACAAGAAACATCGAGTTAGTGTTACAAAGACGCGTCCGTACCTTCGTCGGCGATTTCGGTACGTCGTTGGTCGGATGGTGATCACGTTTATCCTATAATGGTAATATCGCATTTATTAATTTACAAATAATATCCTAGAAGATATCTTAGTCCCTAATGACCTTTTTACCCTTGCTGTATTTATTTTTCACCTTATTTCCTCAAAATTCGTAGAACAACATTGGTGCCAATTTGGCAGATTTCTGTCTAACTTTGAAAAATCATAACTAATTCTAGAAAAATCGAAACGAGGATCCGTAAAATTCCCTGGAATCCTCAGGATGTCTATTTGCAAGTAAAAATAATCACCTTTGCCCAGATTCTACGTATCATTCCCAGGTTTAAAGTTTGGAGTCTCTGCCCAGAATTTTTCCAGAAATTCGTAGCCTGACTTTGAGGATTTTTATCTCACTATACAAAAATCATTTTAACATGTTATTGACATATTTAAAAATCCCTATATGTCTAATTTAACCATGAATTTTCTCAGAATTTTTTGATCATAGTTTCGTTATGAAATTCTGGTGTTTTCATCACTGCCTCCAGAAATTCAAACCGATGAAATTTCGCGAACTTCATTACTTTGATGATTTTCTTTCGAAATTTTGCTATACAACCTCCCTCACCAATTTTTCAAGATAAAGCTAATTTTGACCATAAAAACTTGTAAATAAAATTACTCTAGCAATTTTAAGATCTAAGATACTTCTATCCAAGAATTTAAAGACTAAAAACTAAAGAACTCAAAGCTAGAGCTAGGAAACTTACCAAGAACCTTGCTCCTCCTTATTCAAGACTCCTCACTCTCACTTTCACTCTCTATATCAGATTTACTAAGCTTGCTTTGGTGTGAAATTTGTGAAGAGGTTGGTGCTCAATTTATAGGAAAAAGCTATGGCACACTTGTAATTCTCTAACCTACACATCTTTCATTTGTGGCCATGGGTTTAAATCTGAATACCTCTTCCTACAAGGCCAAAAAACGTGGCCTACCTCCCCCCACTCTTCCTCCTTTAATTTTTCACCAAAGCCTCTTGCCTTGGTGTCAAAATTGTCCCCATGTGTAAAGCTTTTGGCCCCAAGAGTCTTTGGTGGCCTTTCCACCATCAAGCATTCTTCAAACATGCATTTGTGGCCTCTCCACCTTCATGCATTTCCCAACTTGGTACTTTAATTTCCTAGTTACTCTAAGTATAGTTGTAACTAGATGACTTTGGTGGTTGGTTAGCAATTAAGCAAAAATGCTCTTAGGATTTAGTTTGTAGTTTAATCAAATTCCCTCATTAGTCTTATGATTCTTGAATATTATGGCTTAATTAGAAGCATTTAATTACCCTTTTATCATTTTAGAATTTATTGTATTTGTTAGGTAACAATTAATTCATCCTAAGCCAAATTTGTGTTCTTGTCTTGAATTATTGCTTATATTTAATCTAGGATTAAAATCCCTTAATTGTCTTTGATAATACTTAATTGAGGAATTAATTGACTTATGGACTTATCATGAGGATTAGTGTTTATTTAGGCAAATTTTACTTCACTTTAATTGGCTTGAGATTTTTGTTTATGGAATACTTGATTCACATTGAGCCAACAAGGCTATTTCCTTTATTTACTACATTCACATTGAGCCAACAAGGCTATTTCATTCATTTACTACATACACAAAAACACCCACACTAAAAAAACGTGGCACCCCTCTCCCCTATGCTCTCTTGCTTTGTTTTCCATGGTCTAAAATTATCCACACACCAACCTTTGTTTGCTTCATGAATTACCACTTAAGTTTAGTCTTTAATTAGCTTTAATCTTTGGTCATAAATCCTAAAATGGTGCTTTAGGTGTTATTAAATTTATTTGATTGGTTGCTAATCATGATCATTAATAATCATCTTTATGCTAATCCTAACCCCTCATTGGTCCTTGACCTTTAATTATCCTAATGTATCTTTAATTGGTGACTATTAACATTAATCGTAAAGAATTACCTAAATATTCCATTAGTGTAATTTTAATTGCTCATTAATTGTTGGTAATTGCCCCTTAATTGTTTCAAGTGTTTTGATAATTCTTCACGGTCCTTTATGATTTAAATATGAGTTAGGTATTAAATATAGGGTATTCTACCCCTAGTTAAAAACCCTAACTTGGTCAACTAATGGCCAACGTTAGGGTTTTTAACAAAGGGGCATTCATTGCTATGTTTTTAAACTTTAGGGGTAACATTCTTCGCCGAAAACTTTGAGGCAAAATTGCTCCGGTTACATACTTTAAGGGTAAAAATGCACCTTAACCCTAAATAGAAAAGCATAAATGTGTTCTTTAAAAAGAAAATAACTTCAAAAAGTGATATTTCTAAGAAAATAATTTCTGAAAGTGATTCACCTTATAATGAGTCTCATTTCAAACATCATAAGATTTTGTTTATCATATTATCTTTTTATTTATAATTGTCGGTTATTATTTATTTATATTTTCAATGTTATGCGATATTATTTAATAAATAGTTCCTTAAGTTTATTTTTTGGTCCAAATTAAAAAAATTTCCTGGTTCCGCCACTAAAGCTAGCTACTCTGGCTTAAATTTCTTGGGGTCGTGGCCTCCTCCTAACTGGCTTTTATCTATGACTCAGTAACCTTAACTAAGAAAGTGAATAATTCTTCATAATATGATTATTATTTCTCTCTGACATTGGGTTGTTGTTGCATGTGATATTAACATTTTTGGCATAGCATAATTCATCGCCACACAAGTTCACACCCCACGAACAAGGTATAAGTATAAATATTACTCCCTACAATTCTAAATAAAAGATATAATTGATTTTTTTTTGAGAGATTATGGAAGCTATTTAAATTATTTTAAAATATTTTTATTTTTTCTCTAAATAAACAAATTAGTTTGACTAATAAACTGATATACTCTATTCGGTCCTAAATATAAAACAAAGTTAACTTTTTAAAAGAGATTAAGGAAGCTAATTAAATCACTTTAGAGTATCTATATTATATTTTTTCTCTAAACTAATTAGTTTTACTAATAAATTGATATATAATTTAAGAATATATAACATATGATATAATTAAGTATTTTATTTAGCTTCATTAATCTTTCTAAACAAAGTCAACTTTATTTTATATTTAGGACTAGATGGTGTATAATATAAAGATATACAATATATATATATGATATAATTAAATAACTAAATATTTAATTTTTTAATCTTTACACTTAAAAAAAGTCAACCTCTGTCTTATATATTATATTTTGTCCTATATTTAAGATAAGGGAGAGCACTTTTTTCTTGTTCATGAATCTGCAGTCCTCTTTAATATTGACAACGACGGCACACAACATCCACTCCCACCACGGACTGAAAAAATATCTAGAGCCTCCCTAAATTGTCCAAACATCATATAAAACGGTGCATTTGCTTAATACAATTTTCTATTTTCTATTTTTTAACCAACTGATGAATATATTAGTGCAGGTGTATGTTATATATAACATTTTGGATACCTACTTCTTCATATCGTTGAATATGCCTCCTGAGCGGTGGCATATCTAGCGAAACGGATCAGATCAAGAAACAGGTCCGATTCGGTCAAGCCATATCTGAACTGACTCAAATACTTGAACGGTTTTCCTATACCCGCCAAGATCTTTACCACTGGTAATGAAAGTTCATAGTCATTAAACACCCTTTCCCCAATGGTAATATTCTGGCTAGCTGACCATTTGTTTTTTCAATGAAGACCTGAGAATCTGAGATTTGTCTCATTCGATAATCTATTCCGAGTACGTGTCTTGGGACAGTGGGAACCACTGAAACTGTTCCCCCACCAAGGATAACATATTTTTAATTCACCACCCACTATATATATACGAGAGTCCCAAGTACTCTCAAGGCCATAAACACACACTGAGAAGCAATTAAAGATATAGGAAGGAAGAGAGAAGAGCACGCAGATCGTTGACCAGTATGGCGAATGCAATGACGACCAAAGGTGGCGGAGAAGATGAAAGCAGCTTCAACAAATATGCTTGTGCCTGTGCTATCGTCGCTTCCATGATATCCATTATATTTGGCTATGGTATTAAATTATATCAATTCCTCTCTTCTCTATTTCAATTTGAACATAACTTCAGTTATATTTATTCCCTTGCACTTTCAAAATGTACTATTCCTACTATATAAGGCTTAGTTGATTTTTTTAGAAATATTAACGAGGTTAAATAAATCAATAAATAACCTTTAGCTTCCTTAATTTTTATAAAAAAAGTTAACTAAACTTATATTAAGCACATGTGGTAATATCATGCAAGATTTTAATATGTGTGATGTGTGTATTCATGACTTTCAGATACGGGTGTTATGAGTGGAGCTATGATATTCATAAAGGAAGACCTTAAAATCAGTGACACACAAGTGGAGGTTCTAGCAGGAATCCTTAACCTATGCGCATTAGTAGGAACCTTAACAGCTGGAAGAACCTCAGATTACATAGGTCGCAGGTATTCCATCGTCCTGGCCTCCATCCTCTTCTTCCTCGGTTCAATTCTCATGGGCTATGGCCCAAACTACCCAGTTCTAATGGCAGGAAGATGCACTGCCGGTATTGGCGTAGGTTTTGCCCTCCTAGTAGCCCCTGTTTACTCTGCAGAAATTTCCTCTGCTTCATCTCGTGGTTTTCTTACCTCTCTCCCTGAGCTTTGTCTCGGTATAGGAATCCTTCTTGGCTATGTCTCAAACTACTTCTTCGGCAAGTTATTACCTTTAAAACTTGGATGGAGACTAATGCTTGGTATAGCAGCCATTCCTTCTCTTGCTTTAGCTCTTGGTATTCTCAGAATGCCAGAATCTCCAAGGTGGCTAGTCATGCGAGGAAAACTAGGAGAGGCCAAGAAAGTGTTGTTGCTAATTTCTAATACCACAGAAGAAGCTGAACAACGGTTCAAGGATATAAATCTCGCCGCTGGGATTATTATTGACGAGGTTTGCCAAGAAGACGTCGTTAAGGTTTCCACAGAGCCTCATAATAAAAGTGAAAGTAGTGTTTGGAAAGAGTTGATTTTGAGGCCTTCGCCTAGTGTTCGTTGGATGCTGATTACGGCGGTTGGCATTCACTTCTTTGAGCACGCGACTGGTATAGAAGCTGTGATGTTATATAGTCCAAGAATCTTCAAGCAAGCTGGCGTCACTTCTAAGGACAAGCTTTTACTGACAGTCATTGGAATCGGTGTTACTAAGGTTGTCTGTTTGATCATAGCCACAGTGTTGTTGGATAAAGTTGGAAGAAGACGACTCTTGCTGATAAGTCTGGGAGGGATGATCTGTGCCCTTTCAGTGTTGGGATTTAGCTTGACTATGGCAGATCATTCGGCGGAGAAGCTGGTATGGGCCTTGGGCCTGAGCATAGCGTCCACTTACTCAACAGTTGGGTTCTTCAATATTGGGCTTGGGCCGGTCACTTGGGTCTACAGCTCTGAGATATTCCCTTTGAAGTTGAGGGCACAAGGGGCGAGTATTGGAGTTGCTGTGAACAGAGTGGTGAATGCGACTGTTTCTATGAGTTTTATTTCCATCAACAAGACTCTCACTATTGGTGGCAGCTTCTTCATGTTTGCTGCAATATCTGCATTAGCTTGGGCCTTCTTCTTCTTTTTCCTGCCAGAAACCAAAGGCAAGTCCTTGGAAGAGATGGAGAAACTTTTCACTAAAAATAATGCCCGTAATCGTAGAACTGATCTAACATCCAATGTTTGATGAGTTTCCTTGGTGAAAAGGAGTCTTTTTTTTTTTTTTTTTTAAATTTCCCATGAAGGTTTTTGTTTATTTATCTTGATATTATATAGATGATATGTATTAATTGTATCAATATGTGATAATATTACTTCTCATATTACACTAGCATCAATAAAATTAACAAGAGCTCAGGCCAAATTCTTGGTCAAAACATGCCATGCTCACTCGAACATTTTAATATACCACAGGACATCAAATTGTCTGCAAGAATTCATTAAATTAAGGGAATGCCATTTGGCATAAAAAATCCCCAGGAATGACGCCATCCATGTCAAACTATTTATAATTTTATACATCTTCCGGTTAATTATAAGGCTTAGTTGACTTTTTTGAAGAGATTAAATAAACTAATTAAATTACTTTAGAATTTCTTTTTTTTCTTCAAGCTAATTAGTTTAACTAATAAATTAATATATAATCTAAAGATACACAATATATGAAATAATTAAGTAATTTATTTAGATTCCTTAATCTCTAAAAAGAATTAATTGGGGACCTGTAGTAATTGATATATACTCAGAGAATATAATTTTTTTAGGTTTTGTGTAAATTGACTTTAGGCTAACAATCCGACCAAATAAAGACAGACAATAACTTGATCGTTAAACGGCGACGTCTGATGTCGGTTGCCTCCTTCCAAAGATGTTTTCCAGAATCAAGGGTCGCTATTTTCCAAAATCTAAAGTTATATGCATTAATGAGGCGTCCACATTTGGTTCCCCACGGTATGATTATAGCTGGAGTAAGCCTATTGAAAGTTTGATCACACTCGTACAAAGAAATTCTTGGATCTCTCTCGTTAGTGGATCCCAGTAACACGCTCCCATATCAGATCGGACTCATTTTACATTTCGCAAATCTGAGTCCGCCTTACAGTGATGCAGCGATCACGGAAATAGGAAGTTGCCATCTTCTAATATCAGAATTGAAATTAAATCTACCTCGAAATCCCTTTTCTGAACGAAGAAATGAAAGATGATGACGCACTTCCAACAACCACAGCCTATGCGAAGAAGGAAAGTGCCGATTCGGGCTTGTTTGGTAAAGGGAGGTACAAATTCTGGGCTTTAGCTGCCATTTTGCTTCTCGCATTTTGGTCCATGTTCACCGGCACTGTATCTCTTCGGTGGTCCGGAAGTCTCAACAGTCTGTCCAATGACCTAGATATTCCCATCCACGACGACCTTGATGTCCTCGTAAGTTGTTTTCCCCTTTCGATCTCTCTATGAATTTCATACATAATATGAAGGATTTGCGTGAAATCTAGTGGGAATTTTGGTTTGTGGTCCAGGAAATGGAAGAGAGGGAGAAGGTGGTGAAACACATGTGGGATGTGTACACCAACAGCCATCGAATCAGATTACCGCGATTCTGGCAGGAGGCATTCGAGGCCGCTTATGAAGTGCTGACTAGTGATGCGCCTGGGGTCAGAGAAGCTGCCATCACGGATATCGCCAAGATGTCTGTGCGCTCCATTGATTTCGACCCCCCTCCCGTCCAATCAACGGTTGGTACTCCTTTGTAATCTTCATTTTGATCTCTTTTGCAGGCCTCTTTTTAAGTTTATTTACTGGATTGTTCGTAGAATACCGTTTGTGGTATTGTCTTATCTGGAAATAGTTAATTCCAGAGGGAATGCTTTGCTTTCTTTTTCCTTCGTTTTCTATCTGATATACTTAAAAAGAGACAAAATTCTCGGTGAAGCTAAAAGCAACGAATAAAATGCTTGAATCTTTTATCAGATATAATCCACATGGAGTTGTGTTGAACAGAATTTTAGAAAAGGTTGTTGGGGTTAAACGAACACTTAACTAGTTATTATTGTCATCTTGAATTATGTTCTTCTAATAAATATTGGAAGAACGGGTTGATTAGGAGATTGATGCCGGAATATGACTTGTGTATAATACTTAACCAGTTTGTCCAAATTGACAACAGATGTATATAATTTTTTTCTTTCTTTGACGTCTTATTCGGTTGTCTTGAATTGACGTTTTGCTATCTTGCATTCTGTACATGTTTTTTGGTGTGACGTAGGAGAAGTAATTATATTTTTATCTTCACTGAGAAAATGGTTTCTTTTGAATTATTTTAGTTTAATCGTCTGGTCAGATCATCTTATAAAACTGTAGTCCCCTTTTTAATCTACAAAATTACTGTCATCTGTGCATGTCTTTCTTAGTCATTGAATGTGATTTATTTCCTTTCAGCATAATAATAATGTTGTCCTTGTAATGGCTTGTCGTATGTTTTTCAGAATCTGGAACGTTAACCATCTAGTGTTTGTGCTTTGCTTCTTTATGCTCCTGAGCGCACACTCAGACGCACATATTTCCCTTTCCACTTTTTTTGTCATTCTTTAGAAAGTTGAAATGCTTAACACAAACAACAGTTCTTTATTGCTTCATTTTGCTGATGTGATGTTATACCATGGCCTGGTTCGGAAGATATTTCATTTTTCTGTCTCTGAGGAAGAATTGTGCTAAACTCTTTCCAAAAGTTGTGCAAATTGAGGTTTCAGTGAATCATACCCCATGCAAGTATATGACCCTAGTTTTTTATGTTAGAAGGTTCTGTAATACTAACAGAAGTAAATAAAATATCAGCAGCATCCAGATAAGTGAGTGAATCAATTCTCTAACAGTATATTTAGAGAAGAAGGAATTCTTACTGTGACCCTCTTGAGATTGATAACTTTCTAGCAGCTCTTCTTACTGTAACCCTCTTGAGATTTTCTGTGAACATTCCTTAGATGGCGCTCAGCTTTAGAGGTTCAGCTCAAGGCTATTTATGCTTTTGTACGGATGAGAGAGTGTAACTGCAGAAAGTGAGATTTATGCTTTTATACTCACTGGTTTGGGTATTGAAAACAATTTGCAGTACACGATTCGCTTTTTTCCTTTTAGAACTCGTAATAACCTTAAGTACCTGTTAATGGTTGTTTCTTCTGAAAATGACTATAGTATATTGAGGTGATTTGCTAGACTTGTATTTCTTCTTTTAAGGTTTTAGTTTACATGATGGTTTTGATGGATGAATCCTTCTTCAAATAGGTGTTTCAGCAGTAGTGTCCCAGCTCTCTGGTAAATGGAACAAGACTGGTGCTTACGCAGAGTGGTACAGTGGGATATTGAGTTAAGATTATGGAAAAGCATGTTAGAGACGATTATAAAAACCATTATCGAGCTTTCTTGTCTTAATAACTTAAGCTTTTAGGATGAAATAGTCTCAAACCAAAAAGGGTTGTTAAGTGGACATACTTCTTCAAACAATTTCAATCTGAAAGTGACATATGCTAAGATCAGCTTTCTTGTGTGGCTAATACAAAAGCAAACTGGAAATTGTAATTGTAGTGGCTAATACAAAAGCAGACTGGAAATTGTAATTGTAATGGCGTAGCTTGCTTAATTCTGCGGGCACCTTAATTTATTTTAGTTGTTCCTTCCAAGTTTGAATAGTTGCAGGACAGAGGAAAAAAAAAAACTAAATTTATGTTGGCTGGGAGCTTCTATAATTTTTCTTTTAAAAATTAAAAATTTATGCATAAAAATAATGTGTATTGGATCTTAATGAGACCACAGTCATTGTGGTTATGAACTCATATTAATTTGAGATCGGATGCATGCTTTTGCTGTGGCCTTATATTTTCCACCATGTATAATCACTGCAGAGAGCACAAGAATTTAGCAAGAGCCTCAAGCAAGATAAAAAAGGTAAAGAAGCTGCAACAACTACAGGCGCTTCAAGCTGAGAAGAACGTGGAGCATCCAAGGGCATGGTTTGTAATTAAAAATGCTCGTGCGCTACCATAAGTTTGTGAAGAGGTACTGATCGGCCAAGCCATAGTACACTTATCAATGCTTCTATAACAGGATAAATTATGCATTTTATTATTATAGGTTGTATTTTTCCAAATTTTGCAGTCATTCAAAATCTTCACAATGTGAGAGGTAGTAAATTTGTGACCAGAATATTTGGGAGAATAATTCCTTGAATATTATTGATAAGCAATGTGCTTTATATACAAAATGAATGTGTAACAAACTATACAATTACATAACAAACTACACATCAACAACTAACTGAATAATAATCTAATTAACTAATTACAATTTCACTATGTAACACCTGTCACCCCCGCAATTTGGAGCATGGATGTCTTGAATGCCTAGCTTGGATTTAAGCTCATGGAACCGTGTAGGATGAAGAGGTTTTGTAAAAATGTCGGCAAAAGTGATCAGCAGATCGAACCGGAGAAGACGGATGACCTTAGCTTGAAGCTTTTCTCTAACCACATGACAATCAAGCTCTATGTGCTTGGTTCTCTCATGAAAAGTAGGATTAGTGACTATTTTAATGGCGGATCGATTATCACAAGAGAGAAAGCAAGAGCAACATGAGAAATGTGAAAATCATTCAAGAGATAGATAAGCCATTGTAATTCACATGTAGTAGAAGATAAGGCACGATATTCAGCTTCCGAAGAGGACTTAGAAACAGTTGCTTGCTTCTTGGCTTTCCAAGAAATTAAAGAAGATCCAAGGAAAATAGCAAAACCAGTGACCGAACGACGTGTGTCTAAACAACCAGCCCAATCGAATCACTAAAACTTCGTAATTGCAAATCAATCGGCGGAAAAGAAAATACCAAGACCACACCGGGTGAAGATTTGATGTATCGAAGAGCACGATGAGCGGTGGCCAAATGAGTGTCTCGAGGGTGAGACATGAATTGACTAAGTTGTTGAGTAACAAAACTTAAGTCCGGCCGAGTGGTGGTGGTGGTATTGCAACCTACCAATGAGTCTCCGATAAGGAAGAGGATCAACCAAAAGAGTACCGAGAATCATTTGAAAGCTTTAAGTGAGGATCCATAGGACAAGAAGCGGGTTTACATGCCAAAAATCCAATATCGTCAAGTAATTCAAGAGCAAACTTACGTTGAGACAAAAAAATGCCACTTTTGGATCTAGCAAGTTCAAGTCCAAGAAAATAACGAAGCTCACCAAGATCTTTGATGGTAAATGCAAAGCATGCAATTGTTGCTTAATCAAGTTAATTTCAGCCAAATCATTTCCAGCAAGCACCACATCATCAACATATACAAGAATTACAGTAAATGAGGTGGAAGATGCTTTAAAAAACAAGGAATGATCCGAAAGAGACTGAAAATAACCATAGGACAGCAAGGCCGAAGAGAGTTTAGAGTACCATTGACGACTAGCCTGTTTTAAACCATAAAGAGACTTTTGCAGTTTACAGACTAGAGTAGAATCAGAGGAAACATAACCTTGAGGAAGGTCCATATACACTTCTTCATGTAAATCCCCATGTAAGAAAGCATTATTAACATCTAATTGGTGTAAATGCCAATTTTTAGTAGCAGCAATAGACAATAACAAACGGAGAGAAGTCATCTTAGCAACAGGGGAAAAGGTGTCAAAATAATCCACACCCTCAGTTTGGGTATATCCCTTTGCTACAAGTCTAGCTTTGTACCTTTCTATATCACCATTGGCCTTGAATTTGGTTCTGAAAACCCATTTACATCCAATTGTTCTTTTACCCGGTGGTAAACAAGTAAGGGTCCAGTCGATTCGTTCAAGGGCATTGATTTTCGCATTCATAGCTTCTCTCCAAACAGAGTGTTTCACAGCTTGTTTGAAAGTGGAAGGATCAGGATGAATAGTAACAGCATTAACAAAGGAATTATAAGAGGGAGAGAGTGAGGAATATGAAAGAACCGAAGACAAGGGATAACGAGGATTACCTTTGCATGATGATTGATGAGTAGACGATATGAGGGCACAATGATAATCGTGCAAATATGAAGGTGGGTGGTGAAGTCTAGTAGACTTACGAAGAGGAGGGTTAGGAGAAGAGGGAATGGGATGAGAAGGCAAGGATTTTTGAGAGGAAATGGGTGACGGTGGTGAAAAAAAATGAAAGGCAAGCGAAACAAGAAGAATGTCATCAAATAAAGGGGAACAAGGTTGTGGTTCGAGGCCAAGGCAAGGTGGGTGTAGTCTTTGTCGGTTTTAAATGGAAACACAAGTTCATGAAAAATAACATCTCCAGAGATAAATATTTGATTCGTAGATATATCAAGTAGGGTGAAAGCCTTGGAACCATGTGGAATACCCAAAAAAATACATTTACGTGCACGTGGAGCAAATTTGGAGCGATTATGACTTAATGTAGAAGCAAAACAGAGTGAGCCAAAAACTTTGAAAATAGAGTAAGTAGGAGAAAAACCATATAAACGTTCAAATGGTGTAGAGTTTTGAAGAAGAAAAGAAGGTAAACAATGAGTTGATGATATGAGTAGCGTGAAGGACTAAAAAAGACCAATAAGAAATGGGAATGTGAGATTGAAAAAGAAGAGCACGTGCAACATTTAAAATATGTTGGTGTTTCCGTTCAACTAAACCGTTTTGTTGTGGAGTAGCAACACAAGACTTTTGATGAATAACACCATGAGAAGCAAAAAATTCAGGCATATGAAATTCAGTACCATTATCAGAACGAACAATCTTTATAGCAGCGGAAAATTGAGTTTTAACAAGAGTGAAAAAGTGCTTGATATGCATTGGAGTTTCAGATTTGGTTTTCATTAAAAATAGCCAAGTATATCTAGAAAAATCATCAACAATGGTAAGAAAATAACGATAGCCTTGAATAGAAGGAATTGAAAATGGACCCCAGATATCAACATGAATCAAATCAAAAGTTTTATTGCATGAACTTGTGCTTACAGGAAAAGGTAAACGTTTTTGTTTAGCAAAATGACAAGCATCACAAGGAAGTAAAGGAGATACAGTAATATCAGAAACTTGTTTATGTAAAATAGAAAGTGTATTGGCGGAGGGATGACCCGGTCGCAGAGATGCCAAATATGAGCATTTGAAGAGGAGACAAGTATTGGTCATGAAAACCCGAGGTGAAGCCTTTGGGGAAATCACATTTGTAAAAGAAGGAAGTATAAGCCCTCAAAAAGTCTAGCTGTGCCAATCATCAGCGAAGGATGGGTTGAGTGAATCTGACATGATTGAGAAGAAAATGTTAAAAAACAATCATGAGATGCTGTTAACCGAGATACAGACAGAATATTAAAGGAAAAGTGAGGAAGAAAAAGAACATTATGTAAGGTTAAGGAATCAGAAATACAAACTGTGCCAGAAAATTGTGCTACAGTCTTAGAACCAGTTGGCAAACGAACATATATTGGAGGTATAGACACGTAGGATGAAAACAATGCTAAAGAACAACACACATGATCGGTTGCACCGTAATCAATGATCCAAGATACAGTCGAATTGGACATAGAATTACCTTCAATAGGGACAGACAGAGAAGCAGATAAGTGGTTTACTGAAGGTGTTGAAGGAGATGGAGATTCCAGGAGATTGAGGAGACGAGTATATTGGGCAGCGGACAATTGGGGAAGAACAGCAGCTTGTGAAGGAGAGTTTATTGGAGATGAAACCATGGCAGAGGAAGGTGTTTGAACAAAACCAGAACCAGAATCCTTGGTAGACAGATGATTCACCGTAGACGAAGAACCAGAGGACCTAAACTTGAATCCAGGAGGAAAACCATGTTTCCTATAGCAAGTGTCCTCAGTGTGACGTGGTTTGCCACAATATGAGCAGAGTTTCGGCTTTGAACCAGAATTATGAGAAAACCGAGAGCCCTTAGCCATTAAAACAGACGACTCAGGAAGAACAATAGGTAGACGCATCTCACGTTCTTGTTGAACAATCAGTGAAAACACACGAGTAATTGGGGGAAGAGGATCAAGTAGCATAATCTGAGATTTTACAGAAGCAAAAGACTCATTCAAACCTTTCAAGAAACGAATTACCTGATCCTCATCCCTATGAAGCAAAGCCTGACTGATGGAACCACATGTACATGGCTTCAACGGACGAATATTTGACATTTCATCCCAAAGAATCTTCATACGAGTGAAATACTCACTGACATTTGAACTACCTTGTCTAAGATTGCAAATCTCCTCTTGTAGATCAGCAATACGAAAGAGGTCCGATTGGGAAAAACGTGACTGAAGGTCACACCAGATGGCAGTCGCAGAATCAAACCATAAGATACTCTTGGCGATTGTAGGAGAAAGAGAACGAGTAAGCCAACCTTGGACAAGATTGTTGCAGCGTTCCCATGCCGGAAAATCAGAAGCAGTCGTCGGCGGAGGAGCTACTGAACTATCAATAAACCTGAGTTTGTTCTTTGAGAGGAGGGCAGATCGCATGGACTGGACCGGCTATGGTAGTTGGCACCATCAAGAGGAGGAGTGACAAGGACGAGAGCCGGATTCTCGTTCGGGTGAATGTAGAACGGTGATGACGGATCTGTCGCCGGAAGAGGAACGGCAGAAACGATGGACGGCGAGGTGTGAGAAGGAGGTGCATCTGAAGTGGTGGCCGACGCCATTAAAACCAGTGAGGAACCAGTGAGGATGGAGGTTGAGGTGAAGGTCGTATGGTGAAGGCGGAGGAAACAATGAACAATCGACTGGAAAAAAAAGGTAAGAGAAAAAGGCTATGGAAAAGGACGAAGTACACTCACATGAAAAGAAGAAATTAAAGTGGGAGAGAGAAAAAGAAAAAATATTGGGGAAAGGACGAAGTGTACTGACGGGAAATTGGGAAAAGAAGAAATGAAAGTGGGAGAGAGAAAAGAAAGAAAAATTTGGGTGGCTCTAGATACCATGTGACCAGAATATTTGGGAGAATAATTCCTTGAATATTATTGATAAGCAATGTGCTTTATATACAAAATGAATGTGTAACAAACTATACAATTACATAACAAACTACACATCAACAACTAACTGAATAATAATCTAATTAACTAATTACAATTTCACTATGTAACACCTGTCAAAATTGAAGCTCGTCCTTTTGAACAGAAGCAGATTACTTCATGCCAAAGAATATTCCTCGAGGTTCAGCTCCTTAAGACCATAGCAAAGTCCACTTTTATCTTTTGACAATAGATTCTCAGGAGTCTCCTGCGTACTTAATCAATTATCACTGCTTTGCTTTTTAGCTTATGTGATCAACCGATCCTCTCTTGTTTCTTAATCCTTCCCATGGGTATAATACTTTTCAAGTTGCCAGCATAAAAGGAGCATTTGGTGAATGATTATGCTTTGCTTTATTTGATAATTTATATTTCTACCAGTTATCAGTATGAATATAATGCATGTTCATTTGGTGAAAAAAATGAAGAAAATTACATCTGACTATTTGAATTTTTTTATTAAAACATTATTTAACTAAACATGAAAATTGGTACAGTTAATTTTTAATCATGAAGAGATAAAAACAAAGGCCAAAGCAACAGAAAAACGGGGGACAAGAATAAAGTCAATTCTATTTAGCATATTTGTTATGTTTAATGTTTAAAGTTCACTTTCGACCAAACAAAGTGGTTAACTCGTACACATTTTCCTAAACTTTTGACGCGAGTGATATTTGTTTTGTGATCTACCAAACTACATCTATTTTAATTTTATTTTACAAATGACTCTCTTAAACTTCAAGTTAGGAATTTATATAGTATTTGCAACCTTTTACATATTTAACGAACTTTATTCCCAAATAAAAAAACTAACTTTATTTAACTAATTTAACTCCTTTATTTAATCTTCCCAAAATCGGTTAAGTATATTTTATAATTAGGACTAGAGGGAGTATTATTTTCATACCTAGAGATTAGGAATTAAATCTTTAACTATTTTTACCAGGAGATAAGATCTTTTTTCCCCGATGAAACAAGAACCACCGAAGGGCAACAGAACAGAAAACTAAGTTCCCATATCAGACATCAAGACACTTTAACACGAGTTGGTGAGAAGATATATCGTATTGCCAATGATAAAGCAAAGAGATTCTTAGAATTTCAACGGTAGTTTAGCTACCTTGAAAATTATGCCGTAATTTTAATAGGATGAAAATAAAGTGAGAGCTCATTTTTCTAGTCGGCCATAAATAAGGTATTCTTTTAGGCCCAAAATATAAGTTATAGTTGATTCTGTTGAAGAAATAAAGAAAGCTAAATAAATTTTTTAATTATATTATATGTTATGCATTACTAGATTATATATCAGTTTATATGTTAAATAAAATAGTTTGGAGGAAAAAACAATAAATACAAACATTTTAAAATAATTTAATTAACTCCCTTAATATCTCTAAAAAAATCAACTTTATTTTATGTTTAGGAACAGAAGAGTAATTATTTAACCCAAAGAAAATGGTAGCTGATAAATAAAAATTTATTAGTTATATAGATAAAGCTAAGAAGCTGAATTATTCATGTATAATGAAAAGATATGAAACTGAATTATTCACCATATAACTAATATGATTCTTCCCCAATCTAAGGGTATGTTTGGTTGGGGGGAGGGGGAGGAAGGGGGAGGAAAATGGAGGGAAAATATTAAAAGGGGAGAAAACTTTTGTGGGCCCCACCACAAATAACTTTTCTCTCTCCATTTTCCTTCCCCTCTCCTCCCCTCCCCCAACCAAACATACCCTTAAGAATCGACATTTAGCTTACCAAAAAAAAAAGAACTGGCATTTACATGGGACCGCGAGCCCTTGTTGTGACTCTTGAGTCAACTTTGGACTTGTACGTGGTCCTATGTCTGGATCCTTGAGAGAACTGGATCCCTTGCAGAGAGATACAGGGCACATTTCTCTTAGGGTATGTTTGGTTTGAGGGGAGGGGAGGGAGAGAAAAAAAGGAGTGGAGGGAAAACATTTTTCAAAATTGAGTGTAGTGGGGCCCACAAGTTTTCCTCTCCCCTCCTTTTTTCCCCTCCCCTTCCCTCCCCTTCCCTCAAACCATGCATAGCCTTAATTACGACTTCCTAAGGTATTTTTTTAACCTTTTTTTTAAAATCAATTCTAGGTATCTTCATTACTCAAAATCAGAACTATTACAGACGTACAGGAAAGCGTAAGCAAATGGAGCAACAGACAAGAAACAAACTACAAGACAGAAAGCACGTAACATAGGAATCTAACAGCTACTGAAAATAAAAACCAGAGACAAAGCGAATCATCCAGGTTTGAAAGTGCTAGGTTGTATGGAGGTTTGAACCCGCTGACGCCTGATGCTCTGCATATCTGTTTCCAACACATGTGACAAAGGAGGTAAGGGTATTTCTACCCACCCAATTGGGCACACCCCCTTATTGGTGTTTACATCAATCCAATCAGCTGCATAGTTCTCCGACGAGGAGTGAAGTGAAGAGACAAACTGGAATTAGATTTAAGGGCATGAACGATGTCGTCAAGAATGCCATTCACAAAGATCATGGTGATTCTGTTCCACACAGTGACTGAGTAATTGGTTGTCAGTTTCAAAAATAACATTCTTATTACCCAGGTCATGAGCTATCATCAAGGCTCTTTTTAAGGCTAGCGCTTCGGTCATGAAAGCCGATATCGATTTAACCTTATCAGCAAAGGCCCACTGTACACACCCCTAATGGTCACGGCATACTAAGCCTATGGCGGTAGAAGCAGACGATTCAAAGAAAGAACCATCAAAGTTGACTTTCAACCTGTTTGCAACAAGGGGAACCCAACAGATATCCTTCTTTGAATGCATGTTAACAGCGGTGTCTGTGAGGGGTGGATAATTCGCATCCCAGTAACTACGAATGGCCTGGTTGGCGTTCTCTATCACTACACTTGGATTGGGTTGAACGCAGTTGAAGACCCAGTCGTTCCTTCCCTTCCATATGAACCATAACAGCCAACTAATGAGAGCCGTGTCGTAATCAGTAAGAGGTCCATTAGCCTTCATAACTTCAGTCCACCAATGTTTGAAATTGTGGATGTTCATCAACTCACTCTTTATGGATAGGCTACTTCCAAACCACACGCATCGCACCCATTGGCGATGAAAGAAAAGATGTTCCAGTGATTCATTGAGAACATGGCAAAGTGGGCACATCTCCGTGGGGCCCTCCTTCTTTTAGAAAGGGCTTTATTAGTGGCGATGGCATCTGAGAGACAACGTCATATGAAATTGACAACTCTTGGGATGGTTTTGATTTTCCAAGTTCTTTTCCATACTTCGCTTGAGATTTGGACCGATAGACCTCTGGTCTGGGGAGATACCGTGGGATTAGGAGGTGTGAGATAATATCCTAGCTTCACAGAGTAGGCTCCATTTGTAGCAAGCGTCCACCTCAATCGATCATCTGTGGGCCTCCGAGGTAATGGAATTGCTATGATAGCATTGCTGGCTTGATCATTAATATCTCGCCTGATAGAGATGAGGTTCCAATTCCTGCTATCCACATCAATTAAAGAAGCAACCTGTAACTCTAATTCTTTGAGCCTTTCTTCATTGGTCTTCAGTCTGAGATTAGGTAGAGAGGGAATACAATTGTCCTTTTAGATACGAGCAGACTCTCCGTTGCCTATCTAGCATATTTGTTATGTCTAATGTTTAAAGTTCACTTTCGACCAAACAAAGTGGTTAACTTGTACACATTTTCCTAAACTTTTGACGGGAGTGATATTTGTTTTGTGATCGACCAAACTACATCTATTTTAATTTTATTTTACAAATGACTCTCTTCAACTTCACGTTAGGAATTTATTTAGTATTTGCAACCTTTTTACATATTTAACTAACTTTATTCCCAAATAAAAAAACTAACTTTATTTAACTAATTTAACTCCTCTCTTTAATTTCTTCAAAATCGATTAAGTATGTCTTATAATTAGGACGTATTATATTTATATCTAGAGATTAGGAATTAAATCTTTAACTATTTTTTACCGAGAGATAAGATCTTTTTTTTTCCCGATGAAACAAGAGCCACCTAATGGCAACAGAACAGAAAACTAAGTTCCCATATCAGACATCAAGACACTTTAACACGAGTTGGTGAGAAAATATATCGTATTGCCAATGATAAAGCAAAGGGACTCTTAGAATTTCAACGGTAGTTTAGCTACCTTGAAAATTATACCGTAATTTTAATAGGATGAAAATAAAGTGAGAGCTCATTTTTCTAGTCGGCCATAAATAAGGTACTCTTTTAGGCCCTAAACATAAGTTATGGTTGACTCTTTTGAAGAGATTAAGGAAGTGAAATAAGTTTTTTAATTATATTATATGTTGTGCATTACTAAATTATATATCAGTTTATATGTTAGATAAAATAGTTTGAAGGAAAAAAAAACAATAAATATAAACATTTTAAAATATTTTAATGAACTTCTTTAATATCTAAAAAAAAAAATCAACTTTATTTTATATCTAGGAATAGAAGAGTAATTATTTAACCCAAAGAAAATGGTACCTGATAAATAAAAGCTTATTAGTTATATAGATAAAGCTAAGAAGCTGAATTATTCATGTATAATGAAAAGATATGAAACTGAATTAGTCAAAATAAAATTGTAATAATAAATTGAGTTTTTAATTACTATGTTTGTGACTCTAGAGTCAACTTTAGACTTGTACTTCTATGGGGAAAAAAATTTAGACTTGTATGTGGTCCCATGTCTGGATCCTTGAGAGAATTGGATCCCTTGCAGAGAGATACAGGGCACATTTCTCTTATTTATTTTAACTATTCAAGTGCAGTATAAAAACAAAAATTTTATAATAGGATGTTAGTAGTCCTATTTTCATATTTAAGTCTTATTTATAAATGGGTAAAGGTGCAAAAAACGACATACGCTTTATCTTCTAACGCCCAACACCATGTGCCTTTTTTGGGTTCAAAAACACACATAACTTTAAAAATTGGTACAAAAATTACACCACTGTTAGATATTAACTGACGATGTTAGTTTTGGTGTTAGTTTTTGTGCGGGATCCACATTATTATTCTGAAAATCCAGTAATACCCCTAAAATGAAAATACAGTAACCGTTTATTCGCCGGCAATTTAGTGAATTTACACAGGGCAGCAAACTGAATGAAGCAGCAGGAAGATGGATGAAAGAATGGGAAGTATAAGGTGGGAGCTTCAGAATTTTCGAAGTTAACTAGCGTAAAAAATTTAGAGAAGATTTATAGAAGAAAAAAATCGAAGTTAACTAGCAAGACCTTGGCCCCCATATGCTCATAAAACTTGATCACATTCCAATCAAGCACCGTCCACTCCGATTTGGAAAGAACAGCGAGGATACTCAAGATCTGGACCTTCGGTTTGTACAAGGGGTTGAAGTTCGATTCAGGAAAGGGGTTAGGGGAAACTTCAAGGATGAAGATGGTGACAGATTTAGCGCAGTATCTCCTCACTGGATACTCAAACTCCCATCCCTATTGTCGACCACCTATAGTATGATCCCACCGGCGGCGGCGCTCTGTTCCATTTGACGGATTCACAGACTTTCAACGTCGACAACGAAATGTCCTGCAGCTGCACAAAGAGTTTTTGCAACGGCGGCCGGAGAGGAGAAGCGCCGCCGCACTGTTGAACAAAGAGAGGGAACTCAGGACGGATCTGGCCTGTTCTACCGGCGTGTGAGGTTGCGGGTGTTAAGGGAATGATGAAGAATCGAGGTGGAGATGGGATGTTGTTTTCAACTGAGGGGCATTACTGGATTTTCAGAATAATAACGGGGGTCCCACAAAAAAACTAATAGCGTCAGTTAATATTTAACATGGGTGTGACTTTTGCATCAATTTTTAAACAGAATTGAGATTTTTTGGGGAAAAAAAAACTTCCAGCATAAAAATGAATGTTAAACCCTTATTTTAATTGATTGATGTTAAATGGTTAAAAAACAAAATAAAGTGAATGAGACATGGTTTTTTAAATAAAGATATTTAGTCAACTAATATATAAACTTAATTTGAATGACAGTTGGTGAAATTACTACGATTTTAAAATTTTTGAAATAATATAAGATTTTGAGTGAAAACTTTTAGAAAATTTTTGTATCAAAGCCTAAAATAAAAAATAACATATCAACTTAGTACATTTAGTCAACTAAATGTCAAACTTAACCTAACACACAGTTGAGGCAAAAAATATTATAATTTGAAAACTTTACATTGTTAAAAAAAAAATTGAGGCAGAATTGAGATTTTTTTGGAAAAAAAAAAAAAAAAAAAAAAAAAAAAAAAAACTTCCAGCATAGAAATGAATGATAAACCCTTATTCTAATTGATTGATGTTGAAGTGGTGTTGGAATGTGGAAATTGAAAATGCTGGTGAGATAGAGTTTAGAGGGTCCGGGAGAAAGAAGAAAGGAGGAAAAATGAAGTGCCCGTACTGCGCGGCGGCTCAAGGGCGTAGCACCACCACCAGCTCTGCCCGCTCCATAACGGAGTGCACATCCTGCGGCCGAGTTGTTGAAGAGCGGCAGACCCACCCTCATCATCTCTTCCACCTCCGCGCACAAGACAATCCTCTTTGTCTCGTCACCCCCGACATACCCTCCCTCCAAACCTTTCATCAAAGCCAAGTCGACGATGACCCCTTCGAGCCCACCGGCTTCATCACTGCATTTTCCACTTGGTCCCTTGAGCCCAGCCCTCTCTACCTCCAGTCCTGTCTTTCCTTCTCTGGCCACCTCGCAGAGCTTGAGAGGGCCCTCGAATCGTCCTCATCTTCATCCTCCTCTTCGACACCATCATCTTCAACTTCGTCGACGGTTGTGGTTGATAATTTGAGGGCGTACATGCAGATTATTGATGTCGCTTCGATACTTGGGTTGGACTACGATATCTCCGACCATGCGTTTCAATTATTCAGGGATTGTTGCTCGGCTACTTGTTTGAGAAACCGGAGCGTCGAAGCGCTTGCCACTGCTGCTCTTGTTCAAGCAATTAGAGAGGCTCAGGAACCCAGAACCCTTCAGGTGATATTTCTAATTTGTGCTCTCATGTGTTTGTATTTCCCCTTATCTCTTGTTTCTATTAGCGTCTTTTACATTTCTAATTTTAAGGTTTGGTTATATTCCGAGCGTGAAGTCTATTCTTTGTCCAAGTTTTGCTATAGTGAGATTTATATGTAGCGGCCCCATCTAGTGGGATAAATACTTTGTTGTCATTGTTGAGATTTATACGTGGTTGTATTTGTTTACCTCTGCCTTTGACTCGTTTGTTGTTGCTAGTTTGCCCGGGATGGGAATTACTACCTGGGGTTTTTAGCGTATCAATTGTAGCATTAATGACGCCAAGGCAAGATGTGATGTAACTTGCAAGATAAAACAATATATAATCAGTGGATAAAATATATGATGAGATGCCAAGTGAAGTTATGGATTCTTTAGGATCAATGGCTAAGTGACTGGAACCCATGGCCGGACCAGATGACTCTGATGCCAAATTAATGGGTCTGGATATAAAAAAGTGAAATAGAGAGAAATTGTATTGAAGAAAATATAACGAGTCGTTACTTCAATAAGGAGAATCTCTAAATACAAAGGTCAATGACAAGTCTAAACCCTACTGCACCCTACTGCTACTGTTTATAAAAGATAGTACATGCAATGTTACTGCTAAAATGGCACCTAGATTACTGCATAATAACTTATCTTAAACTACCATAATAGTTGATGCTACAGATAAGATAATTACTTAAAGGTGATCATCCTTATTCTCCCACTTCCTTACACACTGCTTCTCCCACCTCCGATATTCCCTTCACTCCTAGCCCTCTTTCTATGCTTGCCATTGGCGAGCAAAGGGCGTGGGGCTCATTCAGAATCTTGTCTCCCCAAGCAAGAAGCCTTAAAGCAAATTTGATATATGTCCTAAAATGGTTTATGTATCGATAGATCTTATGTAAGAAAACATGGAAAGAAGAGGGAATTTGAAGGATCTGATTTATCAGAATGGGGATTTTCCCCTTCAAAGACTCATGCCAACAAAAACAGGTTGTGGATGCTGGGAATCAGTGGATTGTCAAAGGTGGGAACTATACTCTCTTTCTGGATGAGGGGGCTTTGCCCCCACCTGAGACTTAACGATGCTTGCCATGGAGTTGACTGGGAAGTTCTTAAAGCTTAATTAAGGACAGGGTCAATGATTTAGGTGAACGGGCTTTTTCGTGAATGTTTGCTTGCCTGTTGGCTTCTGTCATTGATTATGTTAGAGCCTTACACCTCCTGATTCTTCATTTGGTGAGGATGTTGGTATGAACAGTAATGGGGTATTCTATGTTTCTAGTGCATATAATTATAAATGGCTCACTAGGGACACTGTCCCAGCTCAAGAGGGCCCATGGGAGGTCATCTGGAAGGGAATAGATTGGAGAAATGTGGGTTTTTCTCTGGCTTGCCTTTTAGAATAGGTTGTTGTCAAATAAAAGGAGTACTTAATTTTCATCTCCTCCTTTCTGTCAATGTTGTACTGGTGTTGAGGAAGACACTCCATGTTTGCGTGGTTGCTTTTTTGCAAAGGAGGGTTGGCTTAGCTTGATCAAGCCAGCTTGGAGATCTGTTTTTTTACTATCCATTTGAAGGAGTGGTCTCATCTCAACCTTGTGTAAGAAATTGGCAACAACACTGAGCAATCATGGGCTAATATCTGGGGTCATGGGATGTGGTTAACGGGAAATTTGTGAATGCTTACAAAAGCCTAGTATCACTAAATAACTTGGCCAAATCTTACAATTAAATAACCTCCTCGTTTATTACATAGTTGTGATGTCATAGAAAAACTATTCGGAAAACTTTTTGTTAAAAGGAAGTTAAGTTTAAATTTTGCATGTTTTTCTAGTTATCCTGCATTTACATCACTCACAAACGATAATGTTGTGGCTGCTGATTCGCTCATGTGACAAGCTCTTTAGTTTGTGATAGAATAATGAAACTTGTGACAAGCTCTTTACATCCCCTAATTATCCATAGTTAATACAATACTATTTCAATTTAAAAAATGAAACTTGAATGTTAGTTCAGGTATAAAGCATCGCTTCTTCTGTCTGAACCTGTTTAACAGTTACTACATGTAAGTTGTCAGTTTTTCCTCTCAAGTTTTGCATATTTTCCATGACAGGAAATTTCAATTGCAGCCAATGTGCCGCAAAAGGAAATTGGGAAATACATCAAGATACTTGGGGAGGCTTTGCAGCTCAGTCAGCCTATTAATAGCAATTCTATTTCAGTCCATATGCCTAGATTTTGTACCCTTCTACAACTCAATAAATCTGCTCAGGTATTTACCATCAAATTGAGAATTGAAAACTTTAATTGAAAAGATTGATAAAGCTGCAATCATCAGTCTGCAGATTAATTGCCTGTTTGGACGGGCTTTCCCAAACACCCCCCCCCCAAAAAAAAAAAAAAAAAAAAAAAAAAAAAAAAAAAAGCAAGAATATTTGTCGCTGCAGCATTTCGTTCTATTGACTGTTAATGAGGTTTCCGTCACTGACTAGTTTTACACTGTTTCTATAGTCTATAGTTGGTTATTAGACATTCGTTTCTCCCTTTTGTTTAGCTTGACACAGTGGGGATTTGAGCAGTGTTTGTAAGCTGAAGTTGTGGAAACAACTTCCTAATATGGAACCCCCACACTCCAAAAACAAAATATTAGAACTTAGAAAAACACTCATGAGAAATTGTGTTCTTGTTGCATTTTAGGAACTGGCCACTCACATAGGAGAGGTTGTGATCAACAAATGCTTCTGCACTCGCAGGAATCCTATTAGCATTTCAGCAGCTGCTATATACCTGGCTTGCCAACTTGAAGACAAACGCAAAACCCAGGCAGAAATCTGCAAGGTGACTGGTCTTACTGAAGTCACTCTTCGGAAAGTGTACAAGGAACTTCTAGAGAATTGGGATGATTTGCTTCCCTCTAATTATACACCAGCTGTTCCTCCTGAGAGGGCATTCCCTACTACTGTAATTGCTTCAGGTCGTTCATCAGCAACTAAGGTTGATGCAATAGAGATTAATTCTTCTTTAGACAGAGACAAGCTAATAGAAATTAAACCTAGCAAACCAAATGAGGTTCCAGTCATGGTACATCAGCTGAGGGGGAAAGATGATGTTGAAAGCAAGAGCAATGCTTGCGCGACCCACTCGACACTGAATCAGCAGTCATCTTTCTGGCAATCCCAACTTCCTATTGGGGCATGTAATCATAGAACGACAGGCGAAAAAAGTTGGAATGTTTTACAAGGAATGGATGTAGAGGGACTACGGCATAACCACCAACAGCCTGAACAGAAGTCTGAAGATACAAATGGTATTAATATTAATCCTTTTCAAAAACCCAACCATCTTAGCAGTCCTTCTGCGTCGTCTGCTAGCCCTGTTATGAAGCCCTTTTCGGCTCCGCCTTAATCTATGCCTCCAAATGTTTGACCAATACAAATGCCTGTTCATACTGCGCACAAAGGAAATGGGATATGGACGTGGAAAAACGTGTTCTTTTGGGAACAAATAATGTAGGGACGAGGAATGGCCTTCGTTCTTCAGGTGTATAGTATGTTGTATAAACCCTACAATTTCTTTCTGGGCTGTGACCTATTTGACCTACAATTTCTTTCTGGTGGGTGGTCTGTTTAAGTTAAATCTACATTTATATCTGTATTAATGTAAAACTTGTAGGAAGCCACGTAGTTGGTGCTGATCATTGAGCTTGGCCTTTTGGTGCAAATGCATGAATTTGACTCTGATCTCATTTTGCCTTTTATGGAACCACTTATAGTGGCAATTAGAATCTTTAAAAACAGTTTTTCAATCCGTGATTTATGATATACAAAGTAAATATGTGTAAAGAGTTCTGTCCGATATATTTGAATAAACACTTGTTGGGGTCAAACGCACATATAAGGTGAAAAAAAAAAAGATGTACGAGTCTTATGCAGCACGTAAACATGGGAGCATGGCCACTATTTGCCAGGCTTTTAATATCATCAGTAATTATCAATACAGAAGGTGCAAGTTGTGAATAAGTGCTATTACTTGTATTTATTATCGAGATAAATTGATTATCCCAGTTTATTTATCTATATTACAAATATTGTATATAGATAACACTTGAAATGAGATTTAAAGGCATGTTTAGATTAAGTTTAATTTTAATTATATCATTCATAAGTTATGAATAAGCATGATTTTATAAGAAGTTTATACTTTTTAATATAAAATTCATTTTGTAATTCAATTTTTTTATATCGAATTTTACAGTGTTCAAATGAATTTTTTGCCCAGGAAATTATGCATCATGATAAATTTTCTTTGGTATTAATGAAATTATTTTTAATTAAATTAAAATAAATACTGATTCTAATTCCTGATCAGAAAAAAAAAAAAAATTTAAAATTGGACTATGGGATCCATATAGGGGAATCGTCACGGTTTCTCTCAGCCCCAAACTTTCGTTCACGGTCTAGCAAGTTTCGACGACCATGGCAATCTCGTAAATTTAGTTAGACGCGGAGGCATATATGTAACTTTACCGATATTTGTGTCATCGGTGACGTTTCGAAAGTCGACCCGATCCGCGCTTTTGCACAGAGCCCACCCTTCTCGAAAACAAACACACAAACATTGAATCGCAGCCATACATTGTATTCCACGTCACCGATCCGTGGCAGTGAACATCCAACGGCTATTATAGGTCTTCAATCAGACAATCACGCCTAGAACCACACGGTCTAGCCTCTGTCCCCAAGAACCCTAACCCGGACCGCGAGTCCGTTGCCCTAGAGGTTTATCCCAACTTGTCTCCTTTTGCCAATAGAACAAAGAGAGAGGAATTAAAGAGAGAGACAGAGAAGGTCTGGCTATGCGAATTATTGCGTTTCCTCTCCGACTATTTGAATTTCCATCGTAGCGACCGTACCCTCTGGAAAATTTAGGTTTCCATTTCCTGGCTTCTATTGAACCGCCGCGTTGGGTTAGCTATTTGTTTTGTGGAAGCTCGTTGGTTTATCCAAATTTCGTAGCTGCAGTTTAGGCTCCTGGGATTCTCAAGATTAATAGAGTTACTTAGTTTATTTGTGTAGAGGCTCCATTTTTCAGTGTTTATATCTGTGGCTGTCGCTTTGTATGAGATATAGGATTTCCTATTTAATGGATGAGATCTGGGAGAGGGCTGTGGAGACAGCTTTAGAGGGCGAGACAAACTACGCCTCTGCTCGAACCCTAACCCTTGACGGCGCTGTTAAGTGCGTACAAGGTCGGTTGCCACCTCCGAGCCTGCTAGAGAGATTTCAGAACCTTCAGCACCTTTCTATTGCGAACATAGGCGTTTCGTCGCTTGAGCAGTTTCCTAAGCTTCGGAATCTTCAGAAGTTGATCCTGTCCGACAACCGAATTGCTGGAGGCCTCGAATTTCTTGTTCAAGCAGGTCTTGATTCACTGCGAGATCTAGATCTTTCAAACAATCGGATTCAATATATTGAAGATCTTGCGCCACTCGCGCAACTGAAGCTTGTTTCGCTCGATCTATACGAGTGCCCTGTCACGCGGGTCAAGGATTATCGATCTAGGGTTTTTGGGTTGATTAAATCGCTAAAGTACTTGGATAAGATGGATGCAGAAGAGAACGAGAGACCGGAATCTGATGATGAGGATGAGGAGGATGAAGAGGACGAGGATGACCCCGGGAGTGGAGAAATTGATGGTGAGGATCGTCCATTTGGAATGAACAACGGACATAGTGAGGGGGTTGATGGAGTTGTGGACGCTGAGGAGGATGAAGAGAGTGACGCTGATGAGGAGGAGACCGAAACCTCAAGGAGGACGAATGGCTTGAGCCATAAAGCAAATGGATTTCGGGTTGCACCAGCAGGGGGTGATGATGCTGAAGAGGATGACGAAGATGGTGACGAGGAAGAAGAGAATGATTCTGGGGAGGAAATTGATGAGGAAGAGGGGGATGATGATGATGTAGTTGAGGTTCATGAAATTGAAGACAGTGATGACGAGGAGGATGGAGTTGAATATGACGACGATGATGAGGATGATGAAGATGAGGAAGAAGAGGAAGTGGACAATGATGACAGGGATCCTGCAGCTCCTGAGAGTACTGGCCGCTTAGCTAGCACAGAGGGGGAGATTGATGGGCATGAACAAGGGGAGGATGTTGGAGATGAAGATGATAATGGAGAGACTGGCGAAGATGAGGTAGGGGTTGAAGATGATGGAGAGTTTGAAGATGATGATGAAGTAATATAGCCCTTTTGCTTGGACTTTCTTTCTTATCGTGCATGCATGCTATTTATTTATTATTTACATGTGCTTGAATGATTGTTTATCTGTTCTTAATACCTGTTTTTGCTAATTTTATTTTGTTGGATTTATTGTTTGTTTGATTTATTGATGTCTTATTGTTGAAGAGATGTTTTTTCTATTTGTTACTGTTGTGATAAATTGTGTTGACTGCTTGCTCCTAACTAAATCTAAGCCTTGCTTTGTAAACTGTTTTTTTTTTTTTTTTTTTTTTTTTTTTTTTTTCTTTTGTTGTTTTGCGAAACGTTTTTCAATTATGCATGGCTTCACAGATTGCTTCAGCTAGTGACTTGTTTGTCACTCACTAGCTGAAGTAGGCCTTATTTCGAATCTTTCAACATTTCAAATTCTGTGTGTGTATATATATATATATAATTTTTTTTTTTTCCTTTCTGTGTTTTTTAAGGACAATTGTATTGTGTGGTTTCATGGGTGATCGTAGTCGTTTTTTGATTATGCATGGCTTTGTAGATTACTTTAGCCGGTTACTTGCCTGTCACTTGCTGAAGTAGACGTTACTCCTGAGTAGTTCAACGTTCCAGTTTATGTTCTTTTTTCTATTTTTAATTTGGTTTTTTAGAGAGTGATATTTTGTGGTTTTGTGAAGGGTGATCTTAAACTGTGCTATAACTCAGATAATCCACATGGTAACATCCACTTTGAAAAATAAGAGAAATGGCCTATCTGTTGATCGTGCTATTGTTTTAATAGTTGTTTTTATTTCGTCTCCCGTTTCTGGGTGAGTATTTTTGGTTTGCATGCATTTTTCTTTTAGAGTGCTCAGTCATATGTTTGTTGTCTCGCAAAGTTTATCTACTAGTCTCGAGGAATAAAGTGGGACATAAAAGGCTGGGGATTTGCTTTAGTCCTATTAATGCTTTTTTATCACGATCAGGTATAGGCCATTGACTGGTGGCTTTTTTTGTGTGTGTTATGAATTTGTGACTTAGGGTGCATGTCCTGAGACATGGTAAATTAATTTTTTGTTAGATTGGTTATTATGGTGTAATACAGTAATTGGAAATGTTTTCTCCATTTTATTTTCTGAGTTTATGGTATATTGGAAGTCACCTTAAAGTTCCGGTCTTGAAGGTTTAACTGGAAAATCATCACTGTTTATTGTAATTTTGTGATGTATCCCCTTAAATGCTTTCTAGAAGTAATGAGAGGATTAAAATAATGCTAAATTAGAAGTTCGGGAATTCTTTGGTTATTTCTGACTGTTAAAGGAAATTGACGCAGCCGTGAATCCTTTTTTTATGCTCCTGTTTTTCTTATTTTATTGGAATATTTTCAGGGTAAATTATATTAAATATTTTTTAAAAAAATAATGCTAAACAATAAATTTTCATGATTTTCAGGAAGAAGATTACGGTGCAGGATATCTTGTTCAGCCAGTGGGACAGTCTGAGGCAGTTAATACCGGGAGTGGTGAGATGGATGGGGGAAATGTTGATGGTGAGGAAGAAGTAGATGACGATGAAGGCCAATATGAGGAAGAAGTTGATGACGACGAGGAGGATGTTCAAGTGTTGCCCCCAGCTGCTGCTTCAAATCTTAAGAGGAAGAGGGATGCTGATGGAGATGAGGATGATGACGGTGACGGTGAGAAGAATGATGATGATGTGGTAGCAAGCAGTAATTCATCAAAGAAGCATCGCTGATGTGTCTCAATGTTCATGTTGTTTTGATGTCTTCCAAGTGTTGGGAGCAGGGAAAACTTCACTTTGGATAGAATTTCTGATGGTTAGTCCTTAGGAATTTAGAACTGCTGGACATAAAGATATATTAGGGAAAGGAATTGTATGTTGGGTGGCATATGTTTAGTTCAAAAAGTCGTTGGCGTTTTTCTCCCGCTGGCCTTTCACATATAGCCGTTACTCCATTTCAAATGACAGTTAGATGGGTTTTGCCGCCCATTTACTTGATGCAGATGTTGGCATATATTGGGGAACTGATTTGTGGGGGGAAAACCGCTAGTTTGCGATCGGGGAAGCCCGATTCACCCTTTTATCCCATTTTTTCGGTTTTTTTTTTTTTTTTGTTTTGTTTGGGGGTTCGGAGGACTTGTTTGTATTTTAAATTTCCCCCTTGAAGAAATGAAGCGCGTAAAACAGATGTGGATAGCTTTTATGAAATGATTCGATCAATCAAAGTGGGTGATCCGTAGTAATGACGTGTCGCGCCCTCATAAATAATTGCAACTAGACGATGAATTATTTCGTTTGCAGTCTCAACCTCAACATTATTCATTCACTGAGCTTGGTGAACCAAGTCATGTGAGGAATGGGCCCCTCCAAATAGGTATGACATCTTTTTATCCAACCCGCCTCTGATGGAATTTTATGTTTTCAACCCCAAACAAGAATCTGATGCGTTGGTGGTATGCATATGTCCAATTCAGGTAGATCTGCCTTTTGCCACGTGGGTAGGAATGGACGATGATGTACGCTCAATTGGCATTTTCATATTGGCTGGCAGCAACTACTAATTGAGAATTAGAATGAGGAGGGACCATTATTACTCTGCGCCGAGTCGCGTAGCTACTTTCTGAGGTTTGGCTGACTTGGACCATGCGTCCATGCCATCTTCTCCCGGGGCCGTCAACTGCTTTTGGCTACGAGGGAGAATTTAGCGAATGACAATGGACGGAAGCATTTCACGGCAACAGAATATTCCGTTTATCATTCTGTTGTTTACTGTAATAGTCAAGAGACATGGATCGTTCTTTCAGCTCTAATTTTTATTTTCTATCCCATATTAATATTTAATGACATATATGGGCCTTCACCCTCCCGCGCCTCTGGGAGTCCTCGATCATTTCATGTACCTTTTCTTTAGCGTTTCCCGAATTTTGGGGTTTTTTCCCGTAAGAAAAATGTTGTATGTAAAATTTATATTTTAATTTTTAATATTAAATTAAATATACAACTTTTTGTAGATAATTTCCAATTATGAGAGAAAAACTACAAACAATTTTGTAAAGAGTAAACAATTCTAAAAATTAAAAATATTAACCTTCAAAAAAAATATTTTGTCAACACAGTAACCGTACTTCTCTGGTTCAAAATATAATAGCAAAATTTGTGAGGTGTCTGTTTTCTATAAGATTCATTTTGTTTCTGTCTTTTTTCTTTTAAATTTGCCCCTACATTCTCATTCCTTTGCCAAACTCTCTTATCAATTTTCTCTTTCCACACTTTCTTTTGTCACACCCCCTTTTATCATTTTTCTCCCTTATTTTCTCTTTCTTCATTATTCTGATTTATTATCTCTCTCATTCCATTTATGAATAAGGGTGTGTTTTGAAAGAAAGAAAAAAGTACATGTTTATTATTTTTAATTACTTTTAACTAATTTCTTAATCAGTGTAAATTATTTGACTCTTATATTTAAATCAAAGGAATATTATTCAACTGCTGTTGGAAGAATTCCTTAAGGCAATACTCTCTCTAGTCCTTTATTATAAGATACCAACTAATAATTCTCACAAATCAATAGAAACAATGAAAGTCAATAAAGTTGTCCTATAATTTAAATAACTTTAACTATTACCCCCTATTAATTACACTAAGCTCTAATATTAAATTACTTATAACTCTCACCCACTATTATCATTAATTATGGGCAAACATGGAAAAAAAAAATTGATGCACTTTAGAAACAAGCAAGTACTTTATAAAAAGGGCTAAATACAATTATTAGTTTGTGTTTTATAATAAGGACTAGAGAGTGTATTTCCTTACTCGGCCGCATGAGTTTCCAAATAAATTTTGAACTCGTAATGAAAATAAATATATTGATTAATTGTATACATATTATCTTCTAGACTCGTGATGAGGCAATTTTTAATATTTTAAGAGCAGAACAAAAATCGTATTTTCTATAGTACTTTCTTAGATTAAGGTGCAGCTTAGCCAACGAAGTATTATGCTATGAGCATCTGGCACAAAAATGTATTAAAAGTACCTTTAATACCAACCAACAATTAAAACTATTAAAAATAAAAACTATCACAATGACGTTAAAATCAGTCATACACGGTTTGGTTACTTGTATGTAAAAGAAGCTCGAAGATGGCTCAGGGGCTTCCGGGGAGGATGGTCTTCGATATGTCGTGACTTTGATTGTTTAATTTGGTCAACGAAACACCATTTAAACGCTGAATTGTAGTATAAGTTTTCAAAGTGTTGTGTTCGGGGTTACGTTTATGTTCTTCAACTTTGCCCCTGTTTTGGGATAAGTTTGTTTCCATATGTCAGCTATTGTTGGATCGAACTTCGATTGTAAGTGTGACCTATTGATATAGTTACTGGGTCCATCATTAACTCAAGGGAAATCGGGCATTGAAAATCCTCAGGATTTAAGCAACTAATCATCTTGTTTGTACTACACCTTCCTTCTGAATCACCTATGGGGCTGTTAGGATCATGAGTTCACTCCCCTGCAATAACTCAGGAATCCGATTACACCACTTAGAAGAGGAGTCTCACATTCTTTACATTCAGAGAATCAAAAATCCATTTTTTATGTAAGAGAAGCCCAAAGATTGCTGACATGGCATGCTAGAATATTATTACGGCTGCAATTTGGTGTGATTCCGAGCTTATTCCTTTCTCGAGGACAAACGGAGTTTGCTTGATTTTAATGTCATTGTGATAGTTTCCATTTTTAATAGTTGATTGGTAAATTTTTTTTATTTTTAATTGTTGGTATTTAAGATACCGTCAATACATTTTTGTGCCAGAAGCTCCTAGCGTAATACTTCGTTGGCCAATCTGCACCTTAACCCTACTTCCTTTGTTCTTAAAAAAAAAAATGATTGAGGTGCCTTATGATCAATAATTTACCTCATCACACTGAATTGGGTATTAAAATAAAGGAAATTTAATACTTCCTCCGGTTTTATTTATAAAGGCTCAATAACTGAATTGCATAATTTTAAAAAGTGGTTAAAATTAGTTTTTTAAAAAAAAATGAGTGTCTAAAATAAACTTAACCTTTTCAAGTATACATTTATTTATGAGGGGCAAGTAAGAGAGAGATATGAAGTGTATATATATATATATAATCAACCTTTTAATTAATGCAATTTATATAATTAATGAGGGGCAAAATGGAAAAAAAAATCATTAAATATTTATACAATTTTTGTCGCTCATATAAAAGGATAAAGGCAATTCAAATTTTAGGCTCTTATAAAAAGGATCCAAGGGAGTATTGAAGATGAAGGAAATTATAGTGTCATCATAAGGAATTATTAGAGTACTTTATTCTCTAATGTAATTATTAAATTTTCTTTATTTGAGATCCCCTCTATTCCATTTTATAAAAAACTTAAAATTTGAATTGACTTCTTCTTGTTTATAAAATCTCGACCAAAATTATCTTAACATTTAATGACTTTTTTTCCCATCTTTGCCCCACGCTAATCATTTATATGGCATTAATTAAAGTGTGAACTTTTTTCATTCTCTCACCGTTTTCTTTTATACTTTTACTATTTTACATTATCTTTCTTACTTTCCCTCATTTATTATCCGTTTTCTCTCTCTTGGTCAAAGATGCTTTAACAAAAACGCAATTTGCAATTAAAAATAAGTAGAGCAAGGTGGCTTGATTGTATTTCTTTTAATTCGATTAATTATTAAAACTCACGTTTGATGGTTTATATAGTTGGGTTGTATAGTTATTTTCCTCTTACCCAGATCCTTACATTATGGGGTTACATTTAAACAAAGGTTAGGGAAGATGGCATGTAAAGTTCCCTCATTTGTTGGAGCCAATTTGGCCTTACATATACTTGTTCATCAATATGCATGCTATTACCCAGGACCTGCAAATCTTCTAGCTATGTACTCTGATATGATTTTTCAGCTATCGATACTACTAATCTTTTAAGTCACTCTTAAAACTTATGATATACAGTTATGCGATTTTAACTCAAGTTGTTGCGAATAATACATAATTTATTAATGCTTTACATCTTATATCTCTCATTTACATTCAAGTTTTGTTGTATATCAACTTCTTTCTTTCTGCTTTTTTTATTTATATTTTTTATTGTTGATGGTCATGATCATTGTAAGTGTAATGAAACTAACGACACCCTCTATAGTTATAATGAGTGTGATTCTTTATAAAATTTTAATTAACATTATTATATCATATTTGACTATTATTTTAAGTGTATTCTTCCCCAGCAACGCACAGGAGGAGTAAATGATATTTGTTAATAAAATATTTACATGATGCATAAAGAACAAGAATGTCTGCACTTAACTCTTATTGTTGGGTACATGATCTTTATGTATTACTTTGTTGACTCTTATTGTTTTTGTAATACCCCAGATTTTATTATTGAATTTTATTCTAGTTTCAAAGGCGAAACTTATTTTAAGAAGGGTAGAATGTAATACCCTGATTTTTATTATTGATTATTAATAATAATGTAATACCCCCGATTAAAATAATAGAAATAATAATAATAATATCTCAAAATCTAGAAATTTATAATGTTTGTTAATCTATTAATTAGGAATAATTAAAGGGCCCGACCCATAATTAAAACCCCAGCATTTTAATTATAAACTTAAGTCCGGCCGCTTAAACCTAGAAAACACTCGATACTTTTCTTCTCATTTGTTTCTCTTCTCAAATCCTCTTTCGCACTTTCATCACATCAAATTAAAATTAGGTCGCTAGCAAGAACAGAGACAGGTAATTCTAATCCCCATGAGTAATCTCCATGAGTAATTCTAATCCCCATTAGTAATTCTAATACCCATGAGTGATCCTAATCCCCATGATTCTAATCCCCATAAATTTTAGGTTAATTTTATATCTTGATAGGTAATCCGATCCCTAAGTTATAGAAACCAATTGTTGTTTGATTCTCGTACGTGTATATATATATATAATGTATGTTATTGCTTGACTCGACTTGCGTGCTTCAATTACATAATATACGTGTGTCTTTTTTTCATTGAATAATATTGCCTCGCCTCGGCCTCTGTGCTAGAATTGGACATGTATATGTTTTAGTCCGATCTTTCACTGAATCCAATTTGTGCGTCTCTTGTCTTTTTCTTGAGATTGAAAACCATTGTTTCGCCTCGGCCTTCATGCATGAATCATCTATATACTCATAAAACATGTACGCCTTCTTTTTGGTGATTAAAACTCAAATATGCCTTTCATATATATCTGTACGTTTTGTTTGTGCTCTAGGTGTGTCATTTTTTTATTTGGTGATTGAAATACATGTGTCTTTCATTAAAATAAATATAAATATAAACATATAAATATATACACACACTAAATACATGTACTCTTTAAATGGTTTTGCCTTAGTTGGCTTAGTAGACTTGAGAAAACTCCTTTTTGTGTGTGATTTGAACTAAATTAATCGTGGGAGGATAGCTTTGGGATGGTACCTCCCAAAGTGATGAACACAATTAGGCTTTATGCCTCTGATATATATTTTGATGTGAACCGATAGTATCCGTTCTTCCCAAAGTGGTGTCTGGCAGGTTTCCGGGACACTAGTAGCAACTTTGGGAAGAAGTGTGCACACTAGGAAGATATGTTTATGGCCAATTGATGATTGTGGGCGGGTTTCCGGGTCTACCATGGTTCTCTTCCCTCTAAGTAAATTGAATGAAGAATAATAAAATTGTATTCTTGGATATATATATATATATATATATATATATATAAGAATGATATTTTTATTATGTAAACTTTTTGTTTTTCTTTATATTAAATTGTGTTTATTAGGATTACCGGCAATTGCTGATGTGTGTGTTCATGGGCTGCGATGATCCTTCGGGGGAGCAGAATTTCAGTGAAACAGGTGCCAAGGGTTGGGGCTAGCAGTGAGAAGTGAGGAAGCACAGTCAGCTGATTCTGTTTATTTTATTTTATTTTGTTCTAATTAAGAACACATTTTTTTGCTTAAGTTGGGTTTTACATTATTGTAATAAGTAACCTTACACTTATTCCAAAGTACAAGTGCGGTAGCACTCCCAAGGTTGTTTATTTCGAATTTTAAATATTCATTTATGAAAATCATTTAAACTTTTTTGTTATTATAAGCGTTAGAAATTGGGGGTGTTACGGTTTTGGTCCGGGACAATCTATCGATTACAAGGTATCATGAGTTTTATTTTCATTTGACATATTTACTTTGATCAATTAGTTCTTGTGATTTTCACGTGAAGATGGTATTTATTTGGTATGCAAACCTAAGACAAGTACATAGGTTTGCAAGGTTATTTTAATGTCTATTCATTTGCTGATGATATAAGATGTGTGGAAAATCTGTCAGTTGTTTAGTGGTAGTGGATGAATGTCGGGCTAAACCATACTTGGAATGCTGAGATAGTAGTGGAAGGTGTTATTGGAAATAGAAGATGAAGTTGTGATGGAATGAAAATGAGTTATTTGGTGGGCAAAGGTGGAAGTTTTTGCTCCTGTGCAGGAAAGTTAATGCTCATTTGAAAAAATGATGTTTATTTCACCCCTTAATATAGTTATTGAGCTCTTATAAAAAAGATCAGATAAAATATTAAATTCCTTTTGCTATACTATTAAATGAGAGGAATTATTTGTTTTATGGGCATTTTAGTTAGTGCACCGTTTTTCTTTCTAAAAAATTGTCATGTGGTTTCGTGTTTGAGCCCTAGCCTATAGCTCTAGGTATGCAGTTGCAATAATTACTTAAAGCTAGTCAGTTGTTAGTAACTTTGTCTAGATCAAACCAATTTTTAGGATAAATCAATAATGAATTGTACCAAAAATTGGTTCAGTAAGCATCATTTAAAATCGCTATGATTTTTAAGAGCAGTATAAATTTACCTTGTGAGATAGGGTGGGTGACCTAAATTAATCTATACAAAGGTAAATACTATTACTATTGATTTGTCTTACTGAACTAATTTTTAGGATAATTCATTTCTCGTTTTATGTTTCTTTTGTTTAAATCATAAATGATGCTTCCTTTGAATTTTGTCACAGACCTTTCAGTCCCTTTACCAAGTTCGGCTTCACAAATTCCAAAGTACGCCTTGAGCTCAACGTCTTAAGGATCTCCTCTTAATTCAAGTTCGACATCTTCAAGGCATGACATATGTGTTTTTTGACCGATTTAATAGTCAAATTTAATATCAGGGGACAGAAGGGCAAAATTGCAACTTTCGAGGCAAAATTGCTCCTCAGCGAAAACTTCCAGGGCAAAAATGATATTTTAACTCTTATTTGATTGATGAGGTGGCATGCTACGTGTGATGATGTGGCATGTCATATGTGCACTCAGTTCAAATTAACGGTTAAAATTAATGGAGAGGCAAAATTGTTACTTTTTGTTAACTTCCGTGACAATTTTGGTCTAAAAAAAACTCCGCCCACTCAGTACTCCTTAGCTAAAACTTTCCGGATAAATAAGACTCTTATCCCTTTCTATATTTCAAGAACTCTAACTCAAAATGACATTTTTTTTTTTTTTTTTTTTTTTTTTTTTGATAAAGCAAAATCACATATTTAAGCTGTCAAAACTCCTTCCATTAAAATCAACCCCTATTGATAGTATAGGCCCTGTTTGGTGCCAGACATGGGAGGGGTTGGTATGGCGATTAATTATTTTGTCATGTTTGAAAATAGGCATTGTTTGCTACTTGGGACTTGGCCCAACCCATGTTGGGACAATGGGTTAAAACCAATGGATGCTGGTATGGAAATCCAACCTAAAAGGTGGCACACTACTCTAAGAAGATTCTTGGAGCCTTGGAAGCTATGCTCCTAGCTATCAATTTTTTTTTTTTTTTTTTTTTTTTTTTGGGAAATTCCTTTTAGGTCTTTTGGTCAAGAAAATGTCAAAAAAATCTCAAGAAAAATTCAGATATCAAAAAAGTGAAAAATTCAGATATCAAAAAAGTTTCTAAAGAGTTGTTAATCCCACAGATGAAGTTGTTGATCCCATAAATAAGAGTTATTAATCCACAAAATGAGTTATTAATGAGACTTTTCTGATATTTGAATTCCTTTGGACTTTTTTGACAAGCTGATACATCATGTTAATGGAGATGATGACATGGCACCCTACATGACATATAAGTAAGTTAATAATTTATCAGATTAATGAAGTTTTAACTACTTGAGAACAAAACCTCAAATTTGAATTTGTATGAATGCATAAACGCTTTTAGAATAAAAAACTCTAATTTGGCTTGACATCCTGAATCTAGATTGATGGCCATATAAAAAAACTATTTATTACTTGTGGATTTGACTATACATGGGTTTACCAATTTTTTTTTTTTTTTTTTTTTTTTTTTTTTTTTTGATAAAAAGGAAAGGCTATAAAGCCAGCAATACAAACAAAGAAAAGAAGTTAAGACACTGGGGAAATAAATCCCAATACATCCTGATCAACCTAAGCCCTTAAATATATAGGGTAATCACCCAAAATAGCATTCCTAGACAGACCCAACTTTGTCATAGCGTCCGCAACTCTATTAACACTTCTCAGAATATAGCAGAGACAGACAGACCAATCTCTAGCAAGCAAATCCTTAATCTTTAAGAACAGCAAGCTAACCGAATCAGAATTACCAGAAAGGAGGCTAGAGACAAGCAGCATAGCATCAGATTCAAGGAGCAATTTCCTATAGCCCAAATCCCAAGCTAACTTAAGCCCCTCATAGATGGCCCATTCTTCTGCTGAAAAGGCATCACAAATGCCAATCCTTTTCGAAAAACCAGCTAACCACTATCCGTTCCAGTCACGCAAAACCCCTCCACAGGCTTACCAATATTTGTATTATTGTAAAAATAAACTAATCTAAGGGCCTTTTTGGTACAGGGAAAGAAAATGAAGGAAGTGAATGAAAAAGAAAGGAAGATTGAGAGGGAATTTAAAAGGGTATTCTGTTTGGTAAGAATGGAGATGAAAATGGAAGATGATAATTTAAAAAAATTAAAATATAATTTTTGAAATACCCACAATACCCCTTAACAAAAAAAAAAAACCACCTCCCTCCTTCATCCTTCATATAGCCCGACACCGAACAAATTGAAAGAAAAAAAATTGAAGATAAATGAACACAGTTGGGATTTGCAGCAATGGCGGGATCTGCGGCGGTGGAAGATCGGTTCCCACCGAAATATTTGCAGCAGTGACATAGATCGATCTGCAGCATCGACGGGATTTGCGGCGATGGAAGATTTGTAGCAACGACATAGCTCGATTGAAGAAGAATATGAGGGTTATTTAGGAATTTCTAACCTGAGAAGATTGGTTCTCACCAAAGTTGGAGGGAAGCAGACTTCCCATGGATGAGGAAGATACCTTGCCGTTGGAACTTGCCTTCCCGGAAGATGGTGCGTTCAAACGATTCTCCCTGAAGAAAGACGGTGAAGCTTCCCTTCCCTTCCCGAATCTTCCGTGTAACAAACGGGTCCTAAGTTGTGTCGACTATACGTTAATATACATTCCATTGGCTTTTTTGAGAAAAATAAATTACATTTTAACTTATATTATATGTTATTAATGTTAACTTTTGAAATCCATATTTATTTTTGTGACGTATGGTTCTCTCAAATAGTACTTGTTTAATTTAGGGTTAGGGTACAAAAATACTTATGAGATTTTTCTAAAAGTGTGTCTCACACGAAATTTTTTTTAAGGGTGAAAGTAACTAGGAGCTTCCAAAATAGGTGTAGAAATACACATTGACTGTTAGTTGACTATCTGTTTGAATTTTTTAAGGGTTAAGATGCAAAATTACAAATGAGATTTTCACACGTTATCCTCAATGTCACCATTTTCAATCAAAAAATTTAAACAAACAGTTAGTCAATGTATATATTTACATATATTTTGGAAGTTCATAATTATTTTTCCCCCTAAAAAACATTTGTGTTGGGCACATTTTTGGAAAATCTCTGTACAATTTTACACCTCAACCCTTAAAAAATTTAAAGTAACGGTCAATATATACTTTTATATTTATTTTAAAAGTTCATAGTTACTTTTACCACTCATAAAAATATTTGGTATTAGGCACACTTTTAGAAAATTTTGATGTGTATTTTTGTTCTTGAACCCTTTAATTTATACGATGATGTTAGAAAATAAAAATTACAAAAGCCAATACTGTCACTAAATTTATTCCTGGTCTTCCTGATTTTGATTGATATACAAAGAACGGGATGATTTATGGTATTTTGATTGACTTTTGTTTACCATTTATTTTCTTTCACAAAGTAGTAATATAACCTGTTAGATTAAAAACTCAACAACGTGAAATATATAATTTAGGCTAAAGTATACTTTTAGTTCTTTAAGTTTATATGAGGTATACTTTTAGTCCCTTAACTTCATAAAGTATACTTTTGGTTCTAAAATTCTAACACCGTTAATTTTGCTAATGAAAATGCAAACTCAAGTGATAACGATGTAAATTTAAGTGATGATTTTGTAATTAAATGCTATTAGGCTTAAATTTAAAATATGGGTAAATTAAAAAATATATAAACTTGTGTAATTAATGTCATTAGTCATTACTTGAGTTTGCTGCATCGAGTTTTCCGTTAGTAATATTAACGGTGTTAGAATTTTAGGACCAAAAGTATACTTTACGAAGTTAAGGGACCAAAAGTATACCTTATATAAAACCTAGAGGACTAAAAGTATACTTTAGCCTATAATTTATGTTAAACTTATAGTATTCCTGATGCATGGAGTTTAATTGAGTACCATTTTCTGCTCAATTTTTTACTCTTTTTTTTGCTGCTTGCATTTCTTTTCATTTATAAACTACATATGGGGCAAACTTTTCCCTACTATTGGTCTACCAATCTGCTATTATCGTTATAAGAAAAGATAACTTTACCAATAAGTGTTGATCTTACTGTATGAGGCCCTAAACATGAAGTTTTGAATTCGTGTAAATTAAAAAAAAAAAAATGATTTAATTTTGAAACAACTACCTCCAATGCTCAAATCTAACCCAAATAGCCATTAAATAAAATAAAAATAAAAACTGAACTTTTTGTCCTTAAAATTTTATTTAATTTGCAATTTGATCCTCATATTTTGACCAGCATCAGTTTAGCTCTTGTGATTTTGCTTAACGTCTGTGTGCCATTCTGTTCATTACTTTTGTTAATTAATATGGACCAAGTTGTAAATTAGGAAAAATTTTGAGGACCAAAAGTTCCTTTCCCCCTATTTTATACATATGAAAATCATCATATTCTATCACTGCCTTAGTATATTATACAACCATAATATTATATTTTGGGTTAAGGTGTAATTTTAACAACGAAATTTTCCGCCATGAGTGTCAAACACAAGTAAACTTTTACAAGTACTGCACAATTTTTAAAAATAGTATAATGTCAGCAATTCCATTAAGATGGCCCAAACGTCCATTATTTTTTTATTGGGACCCACTTGTTCACCCTTAACTTTATATCGGATGTTTGAGCTAATTTAACAAGATTGCTATAATTGCACTATTTTAAAATATTATGCCTATTTTTGCACCCTTCATAACTTAATTATGTTAGATGCTCTTAAAGAAAAAACTTTGTTGCTAAAATTATTCCTTAACCCTTATCTTTTTTACTCACAATAAGTATAAATATGATAATTTACTTATCAAACTTGCACAAAGTTATTTTCTAGTTTAGGGTAAAGGTACAAAAATGCACATGTACTTTACCCTTAAAAGCATCCAACACTAAATATTTTTTCGAGGTGCAAAAACACTCATGAACTTTCAAAATAGGTGCAAAAATAACATGATTGTTAACTTTAACTTAACACCGTTACTTTTTGTGTTGGGTCCCACACTATTTTCAGGGAAATACCAAAATGCCCCTCATTCAAAAAAAAAAAAAAAAATCTGGGCATAACAAATTTTCTGCCGGTTTGAAAAATGCTTCCTTTTTCGGAGATGAAAACCATGGATGCCTTAAGTTTGTGTTGGGCTTCTCTGTTTTAACCTCTTTGTTTCTGTTATCCTCTGCTCAAGCCTGTGAAACTCTAATGAAGAAACCTGGGCATAACAAATCGCACAACACGGACCTTCCATCATCGGCGAAAGGAAAAGAGGGTTTCCTCACGAACCCCTCACCATCAGTGGCAGTTTCTTCAGGACGCCTTGATCGCTTCATCTTTGCCGAATACGTAATTAGCTCTCTCTACTCAGAGTACACACAATTCGTGGGATTCTAATAAACTCGTGGAGATACATTCAAGATTGGATAATTAAATTTTAATTCATATGCTAGAAGATCTGTTAATGTTAAGTAATAGAGAAACATGAAAGTTTCAACTTTGATTGTTGAAAGTGGACGGAGTGAGCGTTGGTTACTTGTACAAAAAGCGGATTTTTTTTTTAGGGAAAATTAGAACCAAAGGCCTAGAGATGATAATATTTATTGAGAATGACCGTAAAAATTGTAATTATTCAAAAGGATTAATAATTAAAATACTAAATTTTAAAAATACTAAATTGTCCTTATTAAACTTCCTACATTTTATCCTTCAATCTCTCACACATTCTACTTTAAAGGTAATTTAAAATTTTATTTTCTACGAAAATTACAAGCACCAAAATAATCATTTTTTAAACTTTAACTAGCATCAACATAATCATATCATCAATATATTATTTAATTATTAACACAAATATTTTCCCATTTAAATCATTAAGTTTCTTTTCCTCATTTATATAATCTTATATACAATAAACTCACGTAAAATAGACCAATTGAGAATATGTTAAATTTTTTATCTAATATCTTAGTCATTAAAAAAGCTTCATCTAAATAAAAAATAAAAAATTGTTATTATTTGAATATTATATGGACTTTATTGATTATATTAATAGATTCCTACGTAAGTAAGCCGTAAAAAAATGAGAGAACTTGCGTTTAATATAATAAACTTTAAAAATTCATATTGGTTTTAAAAATGAAATATGAGAGAAAATGTAGAAGGTTTAAATAATGGTAATTTAGTATTTTTAAATTTTTATTTTAACAATCGGTCATTCTAAATAATTACAACTTTTACGGTCCTTCCTAATAAATATTATCCCTTTTAGGTCCTTCTTTCTAACTTTCCCTTTTTTTGTCGTTATTGATATTGGTTTTTGCTTCACAGTTGTCCTCGATACTTTTATTTTCTTAAATCCCTGTTCTATTAATTTATTTTGTTGTTACAATATTCAAACATCGAGCTTTTATTCCCTGAATTGGAATGAAATTTATAGCTTCCCTTCAGCTTGTAGATTGTGACCACGAGGTTCGTATATACTAGGGATGTCCATGGACCAGATTGGACTGGGTTGAGGGCCAACCCGAGGTTTGGTCCAGGAGGGACCTCGAGATGGACAAGCCAGCCCGAGGTCTGGTCTAGTCTGGCACTAGCTCAAGCTCGGGTTGGACCAGACCGATCCACTGAACTGCTTGGACTGGTCTAAGCAATCCAGGACCTATTTTTTTTTAGTTTTTTTCCCACTTCTTTGAACCAATAATTAAACATACAAACATCTTAAATCCAATCATACACATATAAGAATCTCCAACAACATTGAACAAAAATACAAAATAACAACATTCTATCGGGCCAGACTGAAGAAGAAGAAGAAGAATGAAAAGGGAAGAAGACTCCGGATATTTTTTTGGCTGAAGAAGAAGACTCATTAATGAGGATAAAGAATCATAAAGAAGACACTACAGAAGGGCAAAGAGTTAGGTTAAGTTGTGATATATATATATATATATATATATATATAATATCGGGTCGGACCGGACCAATCCAGGGGATCTTAGCCCTTAGACCGAAGTCCGGTCTGACCCAAGCAGACCAGTCCGGTCCGCCTCATATGGTCCCAGACCAAAAAAAAATCCAGAGCCCGGGTCGGACCGGACCACCTGGACTACTGGGTTTTTTGACATCCCTAGTATATACCTCTGCGTCTTGATCAATTTTGGTCTTGCCTTTTCCCTACCGAAAAGCAACCTATTACAGTTTTTTTTTTTTTTTTTTTTTGGAATTAGGGGCACTTTGGTATTTCTATGAAAATAGTAAGGGACCCACCAAGTAATAGTGTTAAGTTAAAGTTAATGGTTATGTTATTTTTCCACCCATTTTAAGAGTTCATGAGTATTTTTACACATCGGAAAAATATTTAGTTGGGCACTCATGAGGGTAAAGCACATGTGCATTTTTGCACCTTTACCCTCTAGTTTAATATGAGATTGGGAAACTAAAATTTATTTGGTCAGTAAAAGCTATTAAATGATAATTAAATACCTTCAATGAATTTTGCAAGAGAATCAGAGAAAATAAATTCATGTCCCTCGTTTTTATCGAACCACACCATAAATACAAGTTATTGAGCCATTACTACCTCGAATAGCAGCACAGGTGATGAAAGAAGCCCAGAAGTGACCCAGTTGTATTTCACAAGTTTCGTGACTTCGAGTCCACTAGTTAATCGTTCTTGTATCTCTAAAGAGGTTATATATGGTACGCTAATAAGATGAATTAGTAGGTTTTGTGTTTAAATCTCGATTTTCATTCTACAACTCAAAAATGGATGAATCGGCTAGTTTTAATCAGAGTGAAGGGGAGAGTTTAGATCCATGAGAGAAGAAGAAATACTTCCTTATTCTCAATAGTCCTATCGTCATTGATAATTTATGAAAGTTACTCCGATTAACCTTACCCTTGTTAACAGGTACTTTCCATCGGTGAGGATTTGCTTTCCCCAGATCTAAAATTCGGCCTAGGGTTCATCAATTAATCCCTATTATTTTCTTCATTTGGCTAAATCAGTGTAAGGATCTAACCCTTCCTCAATTTATTTTCATTTTCCATATTATTTTCTACTTTTCATGAACTTTATTCACATATAGTTGCTAAATTTTTTGTTTTGCGGTACTGATCCAAGAATACCACCCAAAAATGTATTCAAATATTGCTGTTGGTATGATGTTTCGATTTTTTGGGGTATTTTTTGATAAATGTGCTAAAAGCTTTTCACTAGTGAACGATTGTGTATTGAATTATTTTTCCCCTTTGTTGGAAAATTTAGACATCAATATTTTTGTGTGTAAATTATTGTTTTTGTTATTTTTATATAAGGACAGTTGCATAAGTGGTGCCATTGCATAAATTCATGAAGTACTTGTCACATAATCTGTTTTTTAAAACAGTTTCCCCTCAAACTCTGCTCTCCTCATATTTCAGAAGATCTTATCTCCCCTCTTATAAATTTTGACAAGATAAATATGGGGAGGGAGGCAAAATCCTCTCCTCCTTTTCCTTCCAACCAAGAAAATCTGACCAAATTCTGTGTTTATATTTGAAGCAAAATGTTTTTAACTTATACCATTAATACGAGAAACCTATGAAAGTGACTAAGTGTTTGTTTAGATTAACGGTAAAAATTGTTTTCAAAAATTTCAATCTTTTCACTTTGGTCCCTATTTAAAAGTCTAATAAAGGGACTAAAATGAAATATTGAAACATTTATGAGGCAAAAGCATAATTTCTTAAAATATTGGGTCCAATTTTGTAATTTTTGCCCCTAATTTCAAATACTAACTCCACTAGATTTTATTCTGTAAATTTCGCCCCTAATTTTTGTGTCGGCTTGTATAAATGTGCTTTTACAACATTAATTCAAATAGACCCAAATAATCAACCCGATTCCAAGGAGAGTCAACTAGCTTTTCTTTCACATTCACTTTCTGATAGATGGGGGGAACCAAACAAAAAACTCATGGCCTTATCAGTCAAGAAAACGCGGTATGATCCAAAGATTGGGATACTAGGTTCCTTTGAAGTTGAAACATGAAAAGGTTGACGAAGTCGTATGCTGTTTCCATTCTTCTTCTCTCTGTTTTATAAAAAAAATAATAAAAAAACTAGATTAAAACAAGCTATGAAAGTAATTTAAAACTTCAATCTCACCATTTCAAGCGATATCTCAATCTATCAGTATTCTCCCCTCTTATTATCTCTACTATCAAGATCTATATGGCGTATTAAACGGAACTAAACTCTTTCTCACACGAGTACTTAAAAATTGATTAGTTAAATTTTGAAATCCATCTTTATTTTTGTGAGGTGTGTTTCTCTCAAGTAACCCTTGTTTAATTTAGAGTTAAGGTACAAAAATATATATCAGATTTTTTAAAAGTGTGCCCAACACCAAATATTTTTTTGAGGGGTAAAAGTAGTTAAGAACTTTTAAAATAGTTGCAAAAATACACATTGACTATTAGTTGACTGTTTGTTGAAATTTTTTAAGGGTTAAGATGCAAAACTACACATGAGATTTTCCCTCGTCATCCTCAATTTCATAATTTTCAGTCAAAAATTCAAACAAAAAATCAACTAATGATTAATGTATATTTTTACACATATTGAAAATTTATAATTACTTTTGCCCCTAAAAAAATTTGTGTTGGGCACATTTTTGTGAAAATCTCATTTATATTTTTGCATCTTAACCCTTAAAAAATTTAAAGTAACGGTCAATATATATTTTTGCACTTATTTTGGAAATTCATGGTTACTTTTACTCTTCAAAAAAATATTTGATGTTGGGCGTACTATTAAAAAAATATTATATATATTTTTGTATCTTAACCCTTGAATTTATATGATAATGTGAGAAAATAAAAATTACAAAAGCCAATATTGTCACTAAATTTATTCCTGGTCTTCCTGATTTTGATTGATAAACAAAGACCGGGATGATTTATGGTATTTTGCTTGACTTTTGTTTACCATTTTTTTTTCACAAAGTAGTAATATAACCTGTTAGATTAAAAACTCAACAATATGAAACATATAATTTATGTTACCATTATAGTATTCCTGATGCATGGAGTTTAATTGAGTACCATTTGCTGCTCAATTTTTCACTCTTTTTTATGCTACTTCCATTTCTTTTTCATTTATAAACTACATATGGTGCAATCAATTCACTACTATTGGTCAACCAATATGCTATTATGGTTATATGAAAAGAAAAAACTTTACCAATAGATGTTGATCTTATTGTATGACATCACAGCCTAAACATGAAGTTTTGAGTTCGTGTAAATAAAATAAAAAATGATTTAATTTTAAAACAACTACTTCCAATTGGACCCTACCAATTCTCAAATCTCAAATTTAACCCAAATAGCCATTAAAAAAGAAAGAAAAACTCAAAATTTTTGTCCTTAAAATTTTATTTAATTTGCAATTTGATCCTCATATTTTAACCAGTTTGCTCATGTGATTTTATTAAAGTAAATATCATTTTCGGTCCCCCGAGAGAAAACACGATCACCATTGTGGTCTCTTAAAAAAAAGGTCCTTTTTAGTCCATAAAAAAGATGAATAAGGGTTGATTGGTTGACATTTTGATCTTTCACAAATTTCCAAAATGTCCTTTTTAGTCCATAAAAAGGACGAATAAGGGTCAATTTTTTTGTAAGGGACCAAAATGGGGTCCGTGTTTTTTGTCAGTGACCAGAAAGGATATTTACTCTTTTATTTAATGTCTCTGTGGCATTCTATTCATTACTTTTTTAATTAATAGGGACCAAGTTGGTCTCAATTAAAAAATAGGGACCGACTTGTAAATTAGGAAAAATTACAAGGACCAAAAGTTCCTTTCCCCCCTGTTTTAAACATAAGAAAATCATCATATTCTATCACTGCCTTAGTATACTTTACAACCACAATATTATATTTTGGGTTAAGGTGTACTTTTAACAACAAAATTTTTCATTATGAGGGTCTAACACAAATAAGTTTTTAAAAGTACAAAAGTATATGCATTCTTTTTTAAATGGTGCAATATTAGCAATTCAATTAAAATGGCCCAAACAATTGTTACTTTTTTATTGGGACCCCCTTGCTCTTCCCCTAACTTTATATCAGACGTTTGAGTTAATTTAACAGGATTGTTAGACACTTATGACGAAAAATCATTGTTGCTAAAATTTCACATTAACCCTTATATTTTTACTCACAATACTTATAAATATGATAATTTACTCATCAAACTTGCACAAAGTTATTTTCTAGTTTAATATGAGATTGAGAAACTAAACCTTATTTGTTCAATAAAAGCTATTAAATGATAATTAAAGATATTTTGCAAGAAAATCAGAGAAAATAAATTCATGTCCCTTGTTTTCATTGAACCAAACCATAAATACAAGTTATTGAGCCATTACTACCTCGGATCAGCACAAGTGACAAAAGAGGCCCAAAAGTGACCCAATTGTATTTCACAAGTTTCGTGACTTTGAGTCCACTTATTAATCGTTTTGTATCTCTAAAGAGGTTATATATGGTATGCTAACAAGATGAATGAGTAAGTTTTGTGTTTAAATCTCGATTTTCATTCTAAAACTTAAAAAATGGAAAAATCAACTAGTTTTAATCAGAGTGAAGGGAAGAGTTTAGATCCATGAGAGAAGAAGAAATACTTCCTTATTCTCAATAATCCTATCGTCATTGATAATTTGTGAAAATTACTCCGATTAACCTTATCCTTGTTAACAGGTGCTCTTTGTCGGTGAGGATTTGCTTTCCCCAGATCTACAATCCGGCCTAGGGTTCATCAATTAATCCCTATTATTTTCTTCATATGGCTAAATCAGTGTAAGGATCTAACCCTTCCTCAATTTATTTTCATTTTCCATATTATTTTCTACTTTTCTTGAACTTTATTCACATATAATTGCTAATTTTTTTTGTTTTTCGCTATTGATCTAAGAATACCACCCAAAAAGAAGTCGAAGTGTATTCAAATTTTGGTCTTGCTATGACGTTTTGATTTTTTGTGGTATTTTGACATAAATGTGCTAAAATCTTCACACTTATGAACGATTGTGCATTGAATTATTTTTCCCCTTTGTGGGAAAATTTAGACATCAATAATTTCTGTGTGTAAGGTCTTGTTTTTGTTATTTTTATATAAGGACAGTTGAATAGGTGGTGCCCTTGCATAAATTCTTGAAGTATTTGTCACATAATCTGTTTTTTAAAACATTTTCCCCTCAAACTCTCTCCCCATATTTCAGAAGATCTTCTCTCCCCTCTTATAAATTTTGACAAGCTAAATATGGGGAGAGAAGCAAAATCCTCTCCTCCTCCCTCCTCCTTTTCCTTCCAACCAAAAAGATCTGACCAACTTCCAACTTCTGTGTTCATATTTGAAGCAAAATGTTTTTAACTTAAGCCTATTAATACAAGAAACCTACGCTAATGACTAAGTATTTGTTTAGATTAGTGGTAAAAACTAGGGTTGTCCAAAAAACCCGGTGGTTTGGTTGGTCCCGACTAGGTCCGGGGCAATTTTTTTTGGTCCAAGACAATTTCACCAGACCAGACCAGACTGCTTGGGTTGGACTGAACTTTGGTCCTGGGGCTTAGATTCCTTGGACTGGTTCAGTCTAACCCGATTTTATTTATTTATTTTTTGTTTGTAAATCACCACTGTATTCAGCCACTCACTGGAGTTTAAACATCCTAATGTGCTTTTTAACTTGTAGAAACCACTTTTCACTAAGTCATTTTTTATTACTTTTGGAAATCATGTGAAATTAGAGCTAAAATATTGCCTCCCAAGAAGGCCAAAAAAAAAAACTAGAAAAAAGAACCTAAAAAAAAAGACTTCCTGGACTGGTCTAGGCAATCCACTTATCCGGTGTGGTCCAGCACAACCTCGGGTTGGTACCGGACCGGACCATGAGCTGACTTTTCCAGCCCGAGGTCCTAGCGAGCCAGACCTCAGGTTGACCTCCAACACAGTCTGGTCCGGTTCTTGGACATCTTTAATAAAAACTGTTTTTTCAATATGATTTATAATGTACGAGATAACGAAGAGGATTTTTGTCTCAACCTAATATGCTTCTCCAATATTAATTCAAACACGCGCTAAAGACCCCAAATAATCAACCCGTTTCTAAGGAAAGTCAACTGGCCTTTGGCCTTTCTTTCACATTCACCTTCCGATAGATCCTTTTGTGTGTGTGTGTGGGGGAGGGGGGGGGGGACCTCATGGCCACATCAGTCAAGATAACGCGGTATGGTCCGAAGATTGTCATAGGTTCCTTTTAAGTTAAAACATGATAAAGTTGACGAAGTCGTATGTTGTTTCCATTCTTTTTCTCTCCTTTTTATTTTTTATTTTAAAAAAAAAAATCAAAAATGGATTAAAACAAGCTATGAAAGTAATTTAAAACTTCAATTTTGCCATTTCAAGAGATATCTCAATCTATCAGCATTCTCCCCTCTCTTATTATCTCTACTATCATGATCTATTTTGCGTATTAAACGGAACTAAACTTTGTCTCACACGTTTACTTAAAAAGTGATTAGTCTACTTTGTCAAATCACCACGAAAACATTTAATATGAATGTCCTCAAACACATTTCAAAATCACAACACTTACATTCCCACTTGATCTCAGACAATCAAAGGCTTAATTACAAGTCTTTTTATAGTAATTCGACAGAAACTTCAAAATACGACAGGGTCAAAGCTATATATTTCTGGTTTGTTCCTTTTGATCTCTCTTTCTAGCTAATGGTGACGACGACTTCGCATAAACATTTTAAATCCCCTCAGCCTATGTAACTTGACCACGTGTCAACCTTATAATGCAAAGTTCGTCAGAATTAAAATGAGAAATAATATGCAAGTCTTTGTGGCAAAGCTCATTCGCCGTTGCGTTTTGATCTTCAGTCAACAGTTTCACAGACTTGCGCTGCACGTAGGCTATCGTCTCTCCTGTGCTTCTGCCGTTGAAATTAAAATTAGTGTGCCCTCTCTCTCTGCTTTCTATTTCTGTTATTCTTGTTTTTATTTTTAGGTCTTCTAGAGAAATTTGTCTATCTGTGAATTTAGTATGCCTTTGGGAGAGAAGCAAGTAGGATATTTCTGGGTTGTGCATTCTCCAATGTTTTCAAGAACACATGGAATAGAATTTTCTTTGCAAGATGATTTCATAGTACGGGAAATGAGTTTATTGACTCGTTATGAGGATCCCTGTTACTTTTTCTTGAACTCCATTACTGAATTGCCCACTTATCGTATGGATTCCCATTTTTTTGTCGTTTTACTATCTAGCCTTTTGCAAATGTAGAAAAAGAGAGGTAGAGCTTACTTTTATGTTCACTGTACATTATCTTTCTGGTTTGTTTAATCATCACGAGGACTCCTCTTAATCTCATTGCTCAATATGAATTGCCCACTTCTAGATTCCCTGTGTTCTTTTCTTGGGTCGTGTAGCATGTGGTCTTTGAAAAATGATAATAGAAGTTTTCAGGGCTTACCTTTTCTTCATCGCACCATGTTCACCATGTTTTTCTCTGACTGACAGATTGTATATTGGGCTCTCTTTTTGTTAATTATGTAATGGTTGTGAACTTCAATTGGTTTATTTATAATGCTCTGTTGTTGGAAGGGGAATGTTTGAAGATACACGAAAACGAATGATTTTAAATAGATTTTCACACATTATATACTGCTCTCCCCTCTGCCCTGGGCCCATATTCATCCTTTTCACCCCAAAATGGAAGAACCTTACTAGTTTCGGTTTTCTGCTACATATGTTCCTCAGGTTATAGGACAAAGGAGTACAATGCAGGATCCAGTTTGTTAGTCGTGGGTTTTTACAGATGGAAATTTACAGCTTTATGTCTGGCTTGTCCTTTGTTTCCCTGACTTGACTGCTTTCAATTTGAAATTTGCTACTTTGTTTGTTTGACATCGAGTTCAATGGATGTATGTGTGTCAAAATATAAAGGTGAAGGGGAAAAACGTACCGTGTCCCGATCTGAGTTTGGGTCCAGGTCCAACCTCCAAGCTTTGCAAGTCAACTACTAAAACTCAGGTAGGTTTTAGACTATTAAAGTGTAATGCACTATATAAGAGATATCGACTGAGAAACAAGTGGGGGAGGGGCTCCTATTTATAGGGTTAGGATAACCACTGTATAGGAGGTGTTATCTCTTGTGGGTTAGGACTTAGGATAACCACTATATAGGTGTTATCTCTTGTTTACTGTGGGACTCTTCTTTGCTTGCCCCTCAATTAACAATGAGGAATTAATGTTTTGCTTGATTCTCTTAGTTGATAATGTTTCATATTGTTCTAATGGTAAGTTATCTTAATCTGTAAAAAAGAGAACACAAGTTTAAATTTTGGTAAGTGCACTCATTTAGAAAAATACAAATCTTTTTACGCTCTAAGCTTCTAAGGAACCCTTAATCAAATAAAAATAATATTCCAACTTAAGGGCGGATATGAACCTTAAGTCCAACGATATGCATGTATGTTACACATATGATAGTAATATAGAGGAATTGTTTCACCTAGAAATGCACGCTCTCTCTCTCTCTCTCTCTCCCCTTATGCAGGACAAAGGGGTCTTTTTTTTTTTTTTTTTTATCAAGAGGACAAAGGGGTCTCACGCATTGACTTTTGATGATTCTTATGTATTGTCATAATGATTATTCTCATAGATATTGTTTGGTGATTTTGAGATGCTTAGGGCTAATGTACAGGGTCAGCTTTACGAGAATGTTTGCTCGTCCGTATTGATTACCTGTAAAAAGATCCTGAGTGTAAAACAGGTTTCAATTTATATTGTTGAATATAAATATTATTCAAAGGATTTCCCTTTTCCTGATAAAGAACAGATTCCTGCCTAGTGGATTGTTGGTCATCCACTAGTATAATAGATCGCTATAATTGCTTCAGCCGTCTGCATTTTTGTGCTGTCCTGTCTTTCATTTTTTTCAGAATGAATGATATCATAAGAGAGTAGAATTAAATAGATCCCGATATTATTTCTGTCCTTACCTAATGTTTTGCGCTTAAAACAGCTTCTTCTTTGCCAGTGAGGTATATACGTTGTATTTTATTTATAAATTTCTAACTACACTTTATTTGTATTTCTTTAGCAGCAACAATTCAGAGCTCATGGATAACCAAGATTACCTGGAATCTGATACTGAAGATTTTGATGCACAGATAGCTCAAGAGGTGTACAGTTCACCATCTGATCAGGTATGTTTGAAACTAGTTGCTACTCATCCAAGATTATCTTTTGAAATATCTTTGCAAATGCTACTACATTTGTGTGACTAACTTTTCATAGCCATCTGTTTCTTCCCCAATACTAATCGTTCGCTGAAACTATGTCCCCAAATAAGTTTGTACCAAATAATCTTATGACCACCATCAAAGAAAACATTCCCAGTATTGGCTTTTGAGTACTCACCTGTTTTATATAAGGCTTCTAGCAAACATTATCTTCCTCATTCACATTACTGCTTTGATATTTATCCAAGTCCCAAGCTGCCAGGGTAATATCATATAGTGGCCAGGCAATGAGGCAAACACTTCCACCCAGATCCTTAATTTTAGCTTTCTTCTGAATATCAGCTTCATTATCATTAATATTTATATTAGGGAACTTGTCTTCCATGGATTCTCTATTTACATGTGGATATGTTTGGATGGAAGTGGCCTTTGGGTTGCTTCAACTAAAATGTGATTTTAATTATTTCCAACAGGAAACTAGACGCCCCCAACATTGCCCTCCCAATTTTTCAAGTGAAATGACTTTTCAAATCAACCCTTTAGCCATGGCCTGGTAATGGCAGGAGCATGGCCCCTAAGTTTTCAACTTTTACTAGCATGCTTTGTTTTATATATACAAATTTTGTATTACATAAGCTTTGTAATTAAATCACATCTCCATCCCTGCCCTTTTGGTGCCTCCAATCCCAACTAGCACCTAACGGTTTAATCCCCTCAATAGGGTTAACTGGTTAAAGGTTATTTTTGCTTTGGAAGTATTCCCGAAGGAGTTGTGGATATTAGAAGTTGTTTTCCTTCCTTGTTGTCACCTGAAAAGTGTTGAAAATGGAATAATATTGTTCTGACAGTTAAAAAATTGTTAACGGTTAATGTTCATTTCTAATGTTTAGCGTTTATCTTTTAATATATTAAAGCGGCATTGCTCCTTTTTTAATACTTCTGTGGTAACTTTGAGCAAAAAAACTTCTACATACCTATGGCTTCCTCGTGAATACTTCTAAGATAAAAATGACTCTTGACCCCAAAAAATTAGCATATTTACTTGGGTAAACTCAACCATTTGAACTTATTCACACGGCAATTTGAAGCAAAACCAGTGACATGGGCGGAGTGAACCTACTATAATTTTACGCTTACCAATCTCTTTTACAATCTTCAATGGTTTGTTAATTATGTTGGCATAATCTAGATGTTATGTTAATTATGTTGCAGTTTCCTGAAGCTTCACATGAGAGGGTATCATGGCGAACTGCACATGACAGTTTCAACCCTGAGCTTAAGAAGCACATGACCATTCAAGAAGCTGTGAAGAATCTTGTTCTTCCATTTCTACCTGCAAAATCACTCTGCAGGTTCAAAGCTGTCTGCAAGGATTGGAACCGATGGATAAAAACTCATTTCCTTGCTCTCCAACAAAGTTTCTACTTCCAGAAAACATGTGGTTTCTTTTATCAATGCCCCGACACATTTCCTGTCTTCATATCTCTGGATTCAAGTGCTTATGGAGTTGCTTGCCCCTCACTAAATTTCCTGCCCGAATATGTTACTGTAAGGGCTACATGCAATGGTCTGATTTGCTGCCGAGGAACTTCTGGGGACAATAGTTACTACATCTGTAACCCTTCTAACAAGGAATGGAATGTGCTTCCGGAGCCAAATCTATACCATGGACCTGAATCAACTTTGGTACTTGCCTATGAACCAACAGTTTTGAACTTTAAAGTAGGTTATGAGCTGGTTTGTGCTGTTCCTATGATCAATGAATCAGTTGTTCGCTTTGAGATTTTCTCATCAAGGTCCAGGACTTGGAGGGTTGTGGAAGCAGTATGCTCTGATCTGATGAGCACCAAATTAAGTGGAGATGGATTTTACATGAAGGGATTTGCTTACTGGGAGACTGACTATGGTGAAGTTCTGGCCTTTGATATGAGCTATGAAATGTATAGCATTTTCCCTCTTCCTCCTAACAGAGGACCAGAAGGTGTTTTAACTGAATGTCGTGGGGAATTAAGTTATATTTTGCCTTATAAGCGGGAGAATGATGAATGCTTGCTTGAAGTCTATGGAGGTATGGGTATGAATCTGAAGGATGCAATTTCGTTCCCTATTGGAAAGATGGCGAAGGAAGAAGAAGAAGATGATGGTGAAGAAGAAGCAGAGTGTTTTCGTGCTTTGCCTTGTTTGAGTGGAGACAAATTTGCAGTTCTTCTTGGGTGGAATCTGGTGGTGTATGATGCTAAAGAGAACAGTGCTGAATCTTTGAACATAAGAAGCATTTATGGAGGAGGCAGGTTTCTGCCTTATGTGAACAGCCTCGTACCTGTGAGCCATCATGAGATGTTTAACGAGATCAGAGGTGTCTCAGCTGAGAACTGATGAAAACAAGCTGGTTTTAATGGATTCTGGTTATCGCCTTCTAGTTCTGGCAACCTGGAGACAGGTTCTTAAAGGTTCTCTTCATTAGTTTGTCCAACCGTCAAAAAGGTCTCTCTTTTTTTCTTTTTTCTTTTTTGGGATTGTTCTGTTTGTGTCTCAGTTTCTCTAAAGGTTGTTGTTGGCTTTATATTCTGTTCTTTTTTTTTTTTTCCTTTTGGGTCAGAATTTCTCTTGAAGTTGCTTAATATACTTGTTATTATGGATAATGTGCGATGCATGTTTTTTTATCTTTCACCCTTATAAGTATTTTTTTTATTAAATGCAATCATATTTGAAATATTGTCGAACACTAAATGTGGGCACTCTCTCAATGGTAATTTGAACCTTAATTTGCCACGTTTGAGGAACTAATCCGAACCCTCATTGATCCTTTGAAATTACTTCTAAGTGCAATTTAGAATGAGGGGTTTGGAAAAATTGGATGATATAAAAAAATTTATAAATTGGATTTTTTTTTAAAAAAAATGAGAAATGAGGTTATAAAATTTTAATGAAGATAAAAGGTAAAAAGTAATTAAAACCCCGCTTTTATTTTTTAAAATCCAACTTAAAAAATTTTGGAAAAAACTCTCACCTCCAAGTTCCTCCTACCACAAAAACAATACTAAAACCCCGTTTTTATTTTTTAAAATCCAATTTAAACAATTTTCATCATCTCTCACCTCCAAGTTCCTCCTACCACTAAAACATAAATACTATTCCATTAAAATTGATAACATAACCAAATTAAACTTTGTGCAGGTGAAAGCCTTTAGATTAATATTTCAATAAGCATTTACTTCCTGCGGGATGCATTAACTTCAATGTAAACACATTTTATAATTGATGATGCACAAATTATTATCACATAAGTGTAGATGAAATTTGCCATCTATATTCATCAAGAGTGTACTTTCTAAAAAACATACATCTCCAGCAACGTTATATAAAGTTGTAAGATTTGCAATAAAAATCCCTTCAAGTAAAGACATTCAAAAAATTATCTCCTACAAAAAACTATCAAATTCACCTAAGTATTCACACGTAGGTTGGTCTACACTCCACACTTATGGAGTACATCACTCAATTTTGCTGACCAAAAAAATTGCAGAAATAATTAAATTGATTAAACGGTAAACATATGTTTGACCATACAACTTTTGATGAACTTACAATATTTATATATATATATATATAAACAAAGAGGAAGTGTATCAAATTCTCACATACTAATTGACCCACTATTTATAAGATATATTATTCAACAGTAAAAAAAAGCTCAAAATTCAATTGAACAAGCACAGCTCTTGAATGAAATCTAATTCCTCTATGTCATGATTTGGACCAATCACCAATGTGTAAAAAGTACCATTTCTGGCCCCTATTTATAAGTCCATTTTTTACCAAATCACACGCTAAGGAGGGATAGTTAGCTCAATGATTATGAAGTGAATTTTCAACTTTACCCTCATTTATGATTAGCTACCTTCAACTCTTTATTCTCTCTCTATTTTCATTGGTACGATTAATATGGGTAAAATTGTTACAATCTCATTTATTTGATCAAAAATGACTTATAAATAAGACCAGAGTGATATACCATCGAGTTTTGAGCTTTTCTTGGACCTCATTTAAGGTAAAGCTTCTAGGTTTGGTTAACAGGAGATGGGGAAGAATCACAAGAACGCTGCGCAATGATACTTTCGCAACCATAAATAGGTATGGGACCAATCAAATGATATAGTTGCCCGTTACACTCCATCTCAACTATAAGAATACAAATTCAGTAGCCAAATCTACATCCTTAATTAGGAAGTGGAGATCTTAGTTGTTTGTCCAAGCAGAAATGTTTGGGTAACTGTTCCTTTTAAAATAAGAATTAAAACATTTATATTGTCCCCTCTCTAAGCTCTATAGTCTATTCCACCAGCACTCATTTATTGCTTATTTATTGAGGAATAAATCGGAATGAAATGAGAGGGGTAACTTTTTAAATATGAAACGTCATCACACGCACATAAATTGATGATAAGAATAGCTAGCATAATGTAATAATTATATGAATATAATAGATATTTGAGATCTCTAATTTGATGGAGAAACATTTGTTTTCTTTATATGAAATGGCCGTAACTTTAAAAGAAAGGTTAAGGGTGATTTTTATCCATATACATATATATAAAGAAGTAATGTCTACATATAAACATAACTGTACTTTTTGAAGTTCGAAGCAACAACTATTCCTGTTACATGATATCGACCAAATAGATTCCTAATAGCTTCCTGAAAAAATATCATAACACAAGCATCTTACGTCAGTAATGCAATAAAACCTTTGAATGGACAATGCAAGTTTTATATGTTCTCTTTTGGTTATTACCCAAAAGTTATAAAGTTGTCAAAAAGAATCGCTAGCAATTTCAACGTGACAGCCAAAACATCATATCACAGTAACTAATTTAAAAAAATTATATTTCATACCACCTACAAGGTTTTTTTTCCCTATTTGTCACTTTTTAAATAATTAATTACCATTTTGTTTTGTTTTCAAAATATTTCCTAATGTACCATTTTAGTCGACTAAACCTAGGTTTAGTCGACTAAAATGCGGGCGCCGATTTTTTTAAATGCCCCCGACTAACCCAAGTGAGTTAGTCGACTAAATATCGACCGAGTTTTTTTAAAAAAACCCCGACATTTAGTCGACTAACCCACTCTCTACAGAGGGGTTTTTTAAAACCCCAACGGCGGCTTAATGGAACTCTTATCATATAGCAACCCTCCCCCTCCCCCCCAAATACTCTCTATTTTCTCAGGTTTTGTACGACCCATCAAAGTTTAATCACATTCCATCTTGTTCAAGGTATTATTGTTGTGTAATCGTTGTAGTTTCATTTTGTTCGGCTTTTCTTTTTTGTTTGTAAGCTGAAACCCTCCCTTTTGCAGGTCACAAATTGTTGTTTGAAGGATGAGTTCAAGTTCAAACACGCACGTTACTATAATCTACCATAGTGGGAGGCATTTTGAAGGTCCCGATGGTGTTCAATTTGAAGGAAAAACGAAAATGATGAAAATCAAACGGGGAACTACGTACAACGAGCTCAAAGAAAGAATTCACCAAAAATTGGGGCTACATGGCAGCCAATGCATTCATCAGTTAAATGCCAAAGTAGAGACTATAGTGGGTAAGGATATTGTATACTACATTAGTAACAATGTATGTGATTATGAAGACGTAGAGTGTGTCATAGATGCATTTGCTAATCGAAGAGCACAAAATTTTATTGAGATATATGTTGAGCTTGAATCTGGTGAATCATCATCTATACCCATGCATACAAGATCTGCACAGTATTTTGGTCAAGAAGACAGACCTGTCGGTGTATCTGCACCTTCACAAGTCTTAAGTCAGGTAACATTGACGGATGAAGAGGAAGAGGAGGATGAGGAATATGAGAATATGCATAGCGATGAGGAGGACGAATTTGAGAGGTTTATTCCACTAGGTGACTCCTCAGATACTGATGTGGAGGGTGATTTTGATAGAGAAACAAACCCAGTAAACCCGAGGACCGCAACAATGCCACCGCTTCGTGTTGACCCAGTTAGAAGTGGTAAGTTAGTAAACTTGTATTTGTAGTTGTATTTGTAATATGTATTTAGTGGTTTTGAGAAAAAAATCATATTAACAGATGTAGGGCCTGAGGGTGAGCCATTTTGGAACGAAAGCCCGCACTATTCCTCAATTAATTGGGCGCACTGTGATGATGACATGGACACGTTGTATAGTGATAATGACAAGCAAGGTGGTTGGCAGTTAGGTGATCCATTATATTTGTATCAACAGTTTCCTTCTAAGTCTGAATTGCAACATGCCGTGAAATTGCATTGCATGAAGTCTCATCGCATGACCAAAGTTTATAAAAGCGATGAGCGTAGGTTGTTGATGAGGTGTCAAAACCATGCCTTGACGGTTGTCCCCGGAATATGAGGGCAATGGTCCCCAATAATGGAAATAGTTGGGTGGTCCGTAAGTGGGGTAAAGATCACACCTGCCTGAACCAGAGTCTTGCCCGGGATCATAGGCAATTGGATTCAGATGCTATATATGCAGCCATTATCAGTAGGTTTTCATTTTTTATTTTTAAAACGATTACATTCGGGTTGTTTATTGACAGTACATTTAGAACTTGCTTTGTTTTCATCAGGTATGTTAAGAGAAGATCCAGCTTTAAAACCAGTGCTGATACATGAGAGGATACAGTGTCTATATGGATATAATGTAACATAGAAGAAGGCTTGGAAGGCGAAAATGAAGGCCATTGTGAAGTTATTTGGTGATTGGGAGGAATCATATGCATTCTTGCCCAATTGGCTGGCATACATGACGCAGTGTAATGTGGGTTAATTGTTTTCGTGCTTGATATCGATGAATGTTTCGATGAACATCGTTTTTATGGTGACAAACGCGTCTTTCGTAGGGTTTTTGGACATTTCACCGCACCATAGAAGCCTTCAAATACTGTAAGCCCATACTTCAAATTGATGGCACCCACCTGTACGGAAAATACAAAGTTACTCTGTTGATTGCCACTTCATCATCATGGACCTCAGGAGGAATAATGGGTGGAACCGGGCCAGCATCAGGTACATCCTCATCGACACCAGTGTATTGCCACATACCATCTACCACCTTGGCGATCTTGCACTGCTCCAATAGCCACTGTCCAAACCTAGAATTCCACGTTTTCTGGCTCACCATCTGCTCATTGTGCATTGGAACATGAAAATGCTCCAATATCTTCTGAACCAGATACGCGTATTGGAGTGCAGCTGTATTCTTTTGTTTGGCCTTATACATCATGTGGCAAATGTAGTGCCTCCAATTCACCGCGATGCCATGACGAATGCCCACATCACGGGGATGTCACCCTCCAACACCCTCGAATGATTGTAGGCCCGAGGGAACAATATGTGGATCATGACGTAGAAGAGGATACAGGAACTAACAGTCAGCTGCCCAACAGTAACTATAGGTCTATGACCTCCTAGCCTCCTGGCCTCATACACAGCCTCATCTCGATTAAATCCCTCAATGACTACATTGTTATCCCCGTCATACTGGTATCTATTCTCTGCATCAAAATCAAATCCCAGTAGAGTCGTCCAGATGGGAGCCGTCATGAGTATGTCAATCCCGCAGACGCGAGACCGCAGATCGCCATTTATGTAACTCAGGTTATGGTAGAAAGCTCTCACCATAACCTCTGAATAGGGGCAACTCATCTCCCCCAGCCTTGTCAAATGGGAAGTGTCCAACATCGCCACTATATCAAATCCTTCAGTTGCAAAGAATGCCATGTCTAATGACTTCGGCTTGATAATCGGTCTAGTTGCAATATTCGCCATGAAGTGTGCATGCTCTGCGGCATTATTGTCAAACAAATAACCAAATAGGAGGTCAACAACGGGCTCAGCCTCCGGTGCCTGCCGTGTCCTAGAGGAGGATGCCCCGCGAGTCGCTCGGTGCTTAATCCGTCTCCCACTCTCATTGCCGGTGTTTGAAGGACCTTCTCTACGACGCATGATGACAATAAAGACCTACAAGTAAAACACAACATAATCTTTAGAAGACAATGGGTTTGAGACAGTTTAAACAACAAATCTTAACAAAAAAACCACAAATTTAATCCCATTGTGCCTTGTTTAGTCGACTAAACCACTTGGTTTAGTCAACTAAATCGCGGGGAGTTGCTTCTTTTGACTGCCCCAGCGATTTAGTCGACTAAATGGCGACAGGGGAGTTTTTTAAACCCCCATTTGCGTCATACTCTGTCTCTTATCATATAGCAACACCAAATCAATCACAGCAACCCAACAAACCAGCCAATGAAAGCACAAAACGGAAACAAGCAAATGGATTTGGCATTAACACAAAAACTACGGTGGAAATCACAAAATGGAGATGAAAACATACCGATTACGACGCAAATGCCACTTGATTGAAGTTTCCTCCGCAACCCACTAACGGATTCAAAGAACGATTTAGTCGGAAAAACAGAGGCGAAGAAGTTTGGGGAGCAATTTAGTCGATTAGGGTTCCATTAAGCCGTAGTTGGGGTTTTAAAAAACCCTCTGTCGACATTTAGTCGACTAACCCAAGTGGGTTAGTCGACTAAATGTCGGGGTTTAAAAAAAACCCTAGTCAATATTTAGTCGACTAACTCACTTGGGTTAGTCGACTAAATATCGGAGGCATTTAAAAAAAATCAGCGTCTCGCGTTTTAGTCGACTAAACCTAGGTTTAGTTGACTAAAAGGTGGCACATTGGGAAATATTTTGAAAACAATGGCAAAATGGTAATTAATTATTTAAAAAGTGGCAAATAGGGAAAAAAAGCCCCACCTACAAGGTAAAAAGGATTGCTTAATGAAAGAATGCAATTTAAGCAAACAAGTCTCCATGTCATCCTCAGATCATCTCATTGAGCCGAGCACCTTTCAGAAGTCCAGCAAAAAGATCATGACACAATCCCGCACAATAAGGAACTGGAAGGTCTTAGTACCACTTGTCATTCAAATTTGAAACCCAATAGTTTTGTGACTTGCAAATAGGACAATGTCATCAAAGGATACACTTTCAGGTTACACTTCACCTCAGATGAAAGAATACAAATTCAGCAGCCAAAACTACATGCTCAATAAGGAACGAGAAGATCTTAGTATTACATGACATTTAAATCATAAATCTAATAGTTCTGAGGCTTCCAAATAGAAAATTCGCTCCCTAAAACTTCTTTCACAGCTAATCAAAGCTTCCACAAAAAGACGGGTTGCAGAAAATAAGTAATTATGACTTGGTCTAATAAACAATCAATATTTAATGCTTCCTAAATATAAGACCAAATCATAATTACTTATTTTCTAAGCAAGTATTTAATGCTTTTTAGGTCAGATTTGACCTTCACGTCCTCTGCTCAAGATGCTTTGTCTATTGAACGGTAGCTTGAAATCCATTCGATCTGGATTACCTGTGGTCAATACGGAAAAGACCCAAACTTGAAAAACCATCGTCAGTGCCAACAGTTCCAATGCAAGGAGCTCTTCATTTTCTGCCCCATCATTTTTTAGGCATAATTAATGTTATTAGTCCAAACAGGACCTAAATTGGGAGCAACGGAATTTTCAAGGTATGATTCAGACTCAGATTTCTCACGTTTCACCACAACATTGAAATGATGAGATTTATTTTCAGTGGCAAAAGAGACTTGATATCTTTCTTCTGTTCCCTTCCACACAAGTAAATTGTGAAGATGAAAAAGAACTGCATTCATTATAATCCTAAGTGACTTTGTCAAATTTCATCAACGAAGCCATTGTATTGAGGTTGGGTAAGCCCCACCTTTAGCATAAAATCTTGGTTGAATGTACCAAAATATGATCAGAAACAGACTAAGCACAAATAACTTTACACGCCCCCCCTTCTGATATGTAAATAACTTTACACTTTTTTTTTTTTTTTTTTTTTTTTTTGATAATATAATAACTTTACACATACTTGGCTGAGCAGATAGCAAAAGTTAATGGGCCTGTTTGGTTACCACGTTTGGAGAGCTTTTTATCCAAAAAAGCTTAGTGAGACGCTCAGCAGAAAAATAGCCCAGTGAAAGGTGTTTAGGTTAGTTTTTAGGGAAAATTTCAATTAAATACCAAATGAATTTCAAACCCCCAGAGATAACGCGAATTTGCAAAAAGACTTAGAGGTGATGAGGACTTTTGGGGGTTTTGCAAATTCGCACCAAATGACCATTTTGCCCTTAGGGTTAAATCATTAAAAAAAAAAAAAATACCCCTCCCCCCACGGTGGCCCCACCGCGGCGGTCACCACCACCGTTGATCCGCCTGGCGGCGACGACCACCGCCCGGCGATCGGGCGTCCACCGCCGGGCGATCGACGTCCACCCCCTCCGGGCGACCACCACCACGGCGGAGGTGGTGGCCGCCGGCCGCCGGCGGTGGTGGTGGCACGCCGGGCGGTGGGGGCCCACCGTGGGGGGAGGGGTATTTTTTTTTTTTAATGATTTAACCCTAAGGGCAAAATGGTCATTTAGCGAATTTGCAAAACCCCCAAAAGTCCTTGTCACCTCTAAATCTTTTTTGCAAATCGCGCCACCTCACCAGGGGTTTTTGTAAATTCATTTGGTATTTAATGGAATTTTCCCTAGTTTTTATCTCATTGGGCTTTTTTTAAAAAAAGCTCCATAAGCTTGACGCTCAGATGGTGAGCTTTTTAGTATTATTACTATTTATTGGTATCATCAAGACATAATAAGAATAGTTAGTTTGAAAACAAATAAAAATAAAAATACTCTTAAGTAATTTAATTAGCTTCATAAATATCTTCAAAAATATTAACTTTGTATTATATTTAGATTAGGAAAGAGTATTCAATAAAATTTAGAGACAAACTTCAGGGCCATTGCAATTAGCAAAATGTATTGTTTGTATGGATTATAATTTATAAACAATTTAATCTATTAAATATATTTAATTAAGGATTTTATTGTTTAAAATTTTTTTAATAATCATTTAACTTTTTTTCAAATTAAAATTAAAATTTTTATTTTCAATTATCATAATATATACAATTAATATGTATATGTAGTATTCAATATGATTCATACACTTTTCAGTCATTTTTTATCTCAACTGACTTTTCAAATTATAATCCAAATACTCATCAGTTTAGAAAAAAAGTCACTTCTGGAAAAGCTAAACAGACAATCCAAACACAAATCACGTTTATTACCTGACTTTTTTTCTACTGGGCTTTTACAAAAATCAGATAGCTTTTAGACCTCGTTCCAACCCAAACAGGCCCAATAACGTGAGTATACAACACATTACATCTGTTTCAGTAACCTATGTTTTACACAGCCTTCATCCTTCACGGCATTGTTGAGGGCTCCATCTAGTGATTGTGCGCTCTTCTACCGTATATTTTGCCAAGCATGAAGGAGAGTCATCACCAACACCATTTTTACTGATGTACAGAACCAACAAAGATTTTGCAACGCTTCCAAGTAGTCTTGTTGTGCAGTGAAAATCAGACCACTCTCTCAATCTTCTATTACAGTCATTATCGTCCCCACCTGATAAAACAAGTACCCCATACTCAGAATGGACCAGAGCTGGATGATGGCGATACACGACAAAGTCCACACCATACTGAGCTCCAGGCCTCACTACCCAATTTTTCAATCGAAGGTGAGAATAACCTTTGTAGAAACAAGATAATGCTTTTTTCTTGGATTTCATGCAATGCCATAGTTCTTGATCATCTTGGGGGCTGTCATTACTGCCATTAATTTTAAGGCATTTCAATGAATAGCAAAGGTAAAAGGCTTCTTCCAAGCCTAACTGAAACCATTGTTTGTCCTTCTCAACTGTGCTCACTGGTTGGCCAAAGCATGCTTTAACAAAGAGATCTGTTTGTTCTGCTTCAACTGCAACGCGGACACTATTACCAGAGAGAAATCCAGCAGCATCTGATTGAATTAGAGAAGATTGAAGCAGATATATTATCTTTGACATGGGCTCTTTTTGTGCTTCAGCTTCTGAATCCTTTTTAGCTTTTGTATCTTTCCCTTTCCATCTTGGTGCCATTTTGCCAAGCTGACAAGAGAGAGCTAAAGCCTTTTCCAGTGCCTGGCAAAGTCCAAGGTCAATTTCCTCTTAGAACTTACAAATATGTACAATTTTTTTTTCTCATATTTTCTCATATGCCAAACCAACTTATCAAACACACTATGAAAAATGAGGTTCATATCAAGACTGGGCCAAGCTTCGCCTGAACTCGATTTTGGCCCTGTATCTGCAAGTCCATCCAGTCCTTCAAAGTTTATGGGGGCTAGGCAAGGCTAGCTCACATGTATTTTCCAATAACCTCATTTTGGTATTGTGGCCTAGCAACTGGAACCAAAATATCAAATGTAGTGCATGCCAAACTCAACAACTAGAGCTGCTAGCATTTCAACAAAATCAGCACATAAGAAACTAATAAAGCAATCCTATTGACCCCAATATGCTGGCTATGCAATATAAATGTATGTCAAGGTTTCAAGTGGACCTGATCAGGGGCAGGAAACAGTCAAACCTCTTGTTTATGACCTTGAGACGCCACAAAAAAAAAAGGACCCAAACCAAACCAATCCAGTTAAAAACACCGTAACAGGGCAGCAGATATAAAAGCACTAATGGACGTATGAAAGAGACTGGCTATAATAACAGAATTTTGAAGACAGGTAGTTCCCAACAAAAGAAAAAATAATTTCAAGCAAAGAAATGACTCTCAACCTGCACTTATCTGCCAGAGCCTCACAGCACTTTAGACAATCTGCAACAACTTAACCAAGTGGTATTTTGCACCATAGTCGAATTGATAGTACCTGACGCAACATATTAGTTCAGCAAAATAAAAGATGAGATTCAGGTACAGCAAGCAATCTGATTGAAAAATGAGCTCCAAAGATAATGAGATAAAAGGTCAGATTAAAAGAGCGATATAAAGAAGACGGAGAAGCAGAGAAAGGGCGCAAATAATAAGAATACCAATAAATTAGCTGACGACGAAGAAGAAATGGTGAGGCAGTGCGCAGCGCTGAGAAGAGAAAGATATCATGAAGAGAGATGCAGAGTGATCAATCAGCGAAGGAAGCCAGAAGGAGAGGGAAGTCGCTGCTAGGGCTTCTACCGTCTTTGTGTGCGGTGCGCCGTGCTGCAGTAGAGCAACGGCTGCGACTGCGAACGACTGAGGAAGGGAAAGGCTTCTGAATCGACTCGAGTACGTGCTCAGCCAGACGCCGTTCGGAGCATAGAGAGGCCACTTTTCGTTTGTTCTTACTTTTGTTTCCTTCCCTGCTGCCTGCGAGACGCCACCGTAATCCTCCATTTGGACATGGTAACCTGAATTGGACCCCAACACGTGACTTTGGAATCTTCTTCCTTCCAAATAAGTGTAAACAACGAGACATATTTAACCTATGGGTAATGACCAAAGTGAGTGTATTTCATACCAGTCCCATGTTTTGACTTTTGAGGACAAAGCAAGTTAGTGATATGTTTGTTATCCTTATCAAAGTGTGTTTTCAATAAATTAAAGATCTTGGGAACCATTAAAGGCATGTGTCAGCTTCCCTTTACTAACTGCATTCAAAACAGAAAGCTGAAAGCAGTGACAAACACAGTGCATAATCCTTTGAACATTAAACCTAGTCTTGCTTACTGAGGCATTAACATGTTTGGACTGAAATCAAAACACCCAGATACCAGACAGTACCATTAAAAGTGGTCACATAAGACCACTAACAAAAAACTACGATAAGTTTTTTCCTAAAAAACAACCACCAGTACAATATGTTACATCTATAGACTAAGAACCATGTTCCACTCAACCCCTCATTGCCCTTGTAATGAACTCCATCCTGATTGGCACTATATCATTAAAGTAGGTTTACAAAACATCCTTGTTGCAGATTTGCAGTTACCGTACCTATTCGAATAATATAATTGAAACATAAGTCATTAAAACAAAGATCATTTAAACAGAAAATATAGATAAATACGAACACATTACTGAAATAGATCAGCAGTGCTCAAAATGAAATCTAAAAAATGTAAATCAAAACAAAATTTAAAAAAGGGAAAGAGAACAAAAAGGAATGCCTGGGTAGAAGAAAAACGCAGCTGGGAGACACAATCTCATTTTAGTAGGAATAAAATACCCTTAGTCACCACCAGCAGCTTATGGAATATTTTGAATGATATAGCAGCATTCCAATTTCCAAATGTCATTAATCAAATGCCTAATATTTGCAAATCAACCACCATCCATCATCACATTCCTCTCAGCTGCTTTTATGGTAGAAAGCCTGTGGAATCATCTAATATACTTCAAAGAGAGAAGATATTAAAGATCAGGGGAAAAAAATTAAAGTGAATGCCTGTGGAATCAACCATTTAAATTTGAAAAAACAAAAAACAAATAAAAAAGAAAACTAAAAGGAAAAAACCACCGCAGGGGAGTTAATATCAGGTCCAAACCTTAAGATAATTAGTAGGCCATGTGAATCTCATTCATTAAGAAAATAGTTCGAAGGAAAAGAAACGCAATTGCCCAACTGATTAACCAAAAAGCCAAAGGCATATCACAACAATGGCAGAAATGCCTGACACACAAACATAAAATTTATGCTGAATCGATAAAGTGATCCATGTTTGAGATGTTTCCAGTCAATGAAATCAAATATTATTGGCAATGTGAAGCTTTATTTCAAGGATAAAGATACCGTCAATGAAATTAGAAAGGAGTTAGAAATCGTACTGCTCTCTCTACTAATTCGTAGTGGCACTCAGCGGATTATTTGTCATCATCTTCTTGAACCACTCAAGATTGACGGAGCCATCACCGTCCGCATCGACGGCTTTGATCATGTTCTGGCATTCCTCCACAGAGCACTTCAATTCCAAGCGATTCAATACTTGGTGGAGCTCAGAGGCGGAGATGAGGCCATCCTTGTTCCGATCGTGGAGGTCAAAGGCATCACGGAGCTCGGTGGAGTCGCCGTCAGCGGAGTTGGAGCGGCAGAAACCGACAAACTCGAACAAAATGATAAGCCATCGTGGAAACGTTTGTACAAAGGGATTTGGAGACGGAGCCTTTTGTGAAGGAAGGCAGAGCCAGAGGGCATTGGGAAGAAAAAAGAGGGGAAGATGAACAGATAGATGGGGATTTTAAAATTTGTATTCAAATCTACGCTGGATTGTTCGAAGTATAAGGTGGTTTAGTTGATTAGTTAGATAGTTAGTTAGACGGAGGGTCTTAACTATTGTGAAATGTGTGTTGGGTGTGGAGCTCTTACCAAGTATGTTGGGTGTGGAGCCCTTGTGTGAGATGTAGAGTCTCACAAGAGAGGGAGTTAACATGGTCTCCTTCTAGTTTTTAGGGTTAACCCTTATGGGTTACTCATTGAAAAAACATATTGCTCATTGTTGATAATATAAGAATCTTCATCTTCTCTATATTATATCTCTAATTGCTTCTCAAATTATACTAGTTAACATGGTATTATGAGCGCGAGGTCGATTTTTCAAAAGGGGCCAAGACAAAAAAAAAAAAAGTCAAGAAACCGGGCTGAAATCCAAGATTCACCCATAGGGCTTGCCAAGAAGCCCAAGATCCGGGACTCACTTTGCAGGTTACCGCCGTTATCACCCCGTCTCTTCAAGACTCCAAGTTCATTTCTTTCGGACACTCCGATCTTGATTGATTAAACAGCTACGGTCGTCTCCCGATGGTCGGATCTTGTGCCAAGAAGCCATGGTCGTTGCACGGTGAAGCTTCGCTGGACATTCGAAGCCTCGCCGCTCCTCGTCTGCCATTCTTGATCCAGTCAATGCGTTTCGATAAAGGATCGTCGCTGAGTTTTGTTCGCCGATCTGAGATTCGAAGTATTGACGGCGCTCTGAGTTTTCCATCTATGAGGTTTGGAGGATCGTTGTCAAGGTTCTGGAACCCGGACCGGACCGGCCGGTTCATACCGGAAACCGGTGAACTAGACGAAAAACCGGTCCGAGTTGGTATAAAACTGGGGTCACGAGTTGACCCGAAGCCAACTCGGCCTAAACCGGCCGAGTTGGCCGAGTCAGAGTAAAAAAGATTTGTTTTTTTTATATAAAAAAATCAGCTGTCGGATGGAGAAAGAAGAAGGCAAACCGAAGATAGCAAAGAGGGTGAGAGAGATATATAAAAACTGAAGTTTGAAGAGGGTGTGAGAGAGAGATCTAAAGTGAGCCCCTGAACCCTGCATCTCCTTTGAACAAAATAAGACGTACGATGCAGTAGCCATGGCCGAGGCAAACCTCAATGGGAGTGAGCGAGACGGTGAAGAGTATTTCACAGTAGATATCGCTATGCATCTCCGCCATTTTAGCTTAAACCCGACGGTGAAGCTTTGTTGGTGACAATAATGAGAGAGAAAAGAAAATCAACAAATGGATGGCTTGTGGGTAAGTGGTTGACTACTCCTTTTTCAAAAGCCATGTGATATATTTTTTTTTTTTTTATCAAAATAAGTGGATGATGGAGCATGGGATCTCTTCTCATCAAATCATCTCATTGACGCACTGCTCAGAGAGTAGGTAAGTAGCTGCCATTTTTTTAAGTTTTTTTAAACATCGAAAATAGAAAAAGTAAAGAAAAAAAATCAATTTCTCACCGGTTTGGTCCGGTTTAATTCCGGTTTGACCCACTGACCCTTAACCCAGTAGCTCAACCGTTTTAGTGACCGGTTCGGGTTTAAGAACTTTGATCCTTGTTGAGGTTGTCGCCGATCCGTTGACTTGAAGCTTCGTCGCTATACCATTCTTGCTCACGGTTCGGTGCTTGATCGCCGCTGGTCGTTTTCACTGATTCTTGCTCGTAGATTTATGTTTAGTCAATGGTTCTGGGTTGTTGCAATGAATCGTGAACCAAGGATGGCCCTCAGGATCAAAAGGTAAGCATATGTGGTTGCAGCTGAGTTATGCTCTGTCGTTTATGGACCGAATTGGCATTTTCTGGACTCTTAATTAATCAGACAACGCGAGCTTCAAGGCGTGGCAGATGTCAAGAAAAGGCCTCCACTGAGTCGTGGTAGAGTATCACCACGTCTCCCTGTCCCTGACAATATACGAAAGCCTCCTTTTCAAGTGAGTATCAAATTCTTAATTATGATGGCATTGCTAAAATGAGGGCTGCATGTGAGCTGGGCGCTCAGGTCTTGAATTATGCTAGAACATTGGTTAGGCCTTCTATAACGACAAATGAAATTGATAAAGCAGTGCACCAGATGATAGTTGATGCTGGTGCTTATCCCTCACCCCTTGGATATGGTGGATTTCCCAAAAAAAGGGGGAAAAAAAGAAAGAAGGGTGTGTGCACATCTGTTAATGAGTGCATGTGCCATGGAATACCTGATTCTCGGCAGTTACAGAATGGATGACAGGAACATGATCTGGTCAACATGAAAGCATTATGTGTATCTTGTTTTACATCACCTGTTGTTCTCATTTCATTGACTGTACGAGATAGGTTGATGATTGCTGGAGGTTTTAGCATTTAGATTGACCTGGGATTAACTTCTGTACCATAACATTAATTGGAGGGGGCAACAATGAAGAGGTTGAAGGCATTGGAGTTTTTTCTTTGATCGGGGGCATTGCGATCGATGAAGTTACCTTGGCTGGTGTTATATCTGCTTGTGCTCAATTAGGTGCATCAGATCATGCAAATTGGATTAGGGACATTTTGTGGGTTCACAAGGAAGTGTGGCACTGGAAAATGAGAATCAATGACTGCAGGCTTATGTGTTGGATGCTACAACTTTGAGCTATCACGATGAGGAAATGAATCAGGTTCAATTGTGAGAAGACTCAACATGACAGAAACATTTACAATAATGGGCTACGAGCATATTGAAGCATTTCGAGGATATGGAGAACATTGTGAATTGAAGAGATCATTATATTATTTTTGTTGATTGAAAACTGGTCGATTTAATTCACCTTGCCCCTTATTTTTATGTTGTTCAAGTTGAATATTATTTGAGATAAATAGTGTTCAACTTGAGGGGGCATGTTAGAAGTATAAGGTGGTTTAGTTGATTAGTTAGATAGTTAGTTAGGCCTAGTCTATATATAGAGGGTCTTAACTATTGTGAAACGTGTGTTGGGTGTGGAGCCCTCACCAAGTGTGTTGGGTGTGAAACCCTCACCATGTGTGTGAGATGTAGAGTCTCACAAGAGAGGGAGTTAATATGGTCTCCTTCTAGGTTTTAGAATTAACTCTTATGGGTTACTCATTTAAAAAGCATATTACTAATGGTTGATAATACAATAATCTTCATCTTCTCTATATTATATCTCTAATTGCTTCTCAAATTATACTAGTTAACATGGACTAAAAAGTAAGAGCGCGGGGAGCCCAAAAAATTGAACCAAAGGCGGAGCCCCATGCAAGCCATACTGTTCAAATGAACGGTAACGAGTGAAAGTGGCTTGGCTCAGCTCCACAGTCATTTAGATTTATAATAGAAAGTAGATAAGCAATTAAGAAATTTGCGAGAAATTAATGGCTGGTTGTGGAGAGCCAATCAGGAAAATGGTAAAATCTAAATTTGACTCAAGCAAAGCAAACGCGGATGATGGAAACACCTTTTCACTTTTATTTCATTTTAGACAACATCTCTATCCCACGATGTGAATCAAATCAACATAAAGAATATTAATTGGTTTGACATCGACGTATTTCAGGGATATCTCCATCACAAAGAGATCCGGTCATGAAGTTCCCGGCATTGATGTTGTTCCGGTCATAATAACCTTCCGGCCGGAAACTACGAGGCAAGAACCATAACGACGACACAAAATGTCACAGGCAGTCGGAACAGTGCTTGACATCGGAGCACTTGTCGTTATTGCTATCGCATTTTATGTAATTTGCATTACGAAGAAAAGAGAGAAGGCTCCTAATCACGAAGATCCTCCTCTTGCACAACAAGGTATAATCAACACAATTTGTTATCTTCTTGTGTTTTACATCCCATTTTATCATCATCCTCTCATTTCTTTCCCAAAATAAAAGTTATAGAACATTAATGTATGTGGGCACACAGGTGGTCGGAATCACAACAATGCAAAGGAATCCGAGAGACAGAGCCAATTAAGTCAGGGACAAGGGTACGATGAATCGAGAGTGGTAAAAGAGGTGAGCGAAGGCACATTCTTGTACGATGAGTTGGCATTAGCGACAAATGGATTTGTGAGAGAGAATTTGATAGGAGAAGGAGGACTTGGTTACGTGCATAAAGGTGTTTTACCAAATGGAAAGGCAATTGCAGTTAGAACCTTGAAGGAAGGAGGTCCACTCGGAGTTGAGGCCTTCAAATCTGAGAGCGACGGCATCGCACGTGTTCGGCATCGACACCTCGTATTGCTCCTCGGATTTTGTATTTATCGTGGAAAAAGAATGCTTGTCTATGAATTTGTTGCTAATTCCGATTTAGAACATCATCTTCATGGTAACTCTGTAATATTTGCTCTGCATGTTACCGTTCCATTTTTATACTTCGTTAGCTAAATGCATATATATACGTTTAACGTTGTTGTGACAGGAAAAGGTGTGCCTCCCTTGAGTTGGTCTCGCAGGATGCAGATTGCTATAGGAATTGCCAAAGGCCTTGCTCACCTTCATGAAGATTGTAAAAAACGTTTCCATGAGTTATGATCTTCCTTTCTTTGGGGTCATATATATTCATTAATCTTGTTTGCTTGCTTGCATTTTTTTTTTATTTCTTACAAACTATCAGGTGATCCTCCAATTGCCCATCGCAATATCAAAGCCGCTAATATCCTGATTGACGAAAGCTTTGAAGCCAAGGTACCATTCTAAGATAATAGTTTTACTTTGTTGAAACACACACACGTTTATCGCTTTCAGTTTGATTTTTCATTTTTATACATGGAACTTTGATTGTTTGTACGTATATGTTGTTGCTGAGGCTGATTTGGTTAGATTAGCTATAATGCATTTCAATCCGCAGGTCGCAGATTTTGGTATGTCTAAGGTGATATCTGATAATAACACTCACGTTTCAACTCGTGTTATGGGGACATTGGGGTAATTATCTATTTTCTTTGTGTTCTTTGGCTGATTACTTGTAGTATGATTTTCTCCTCTTTTCCCTTTTTTGATCAGTAAATAGTACAGTATGATTTGCTTCTTATTTACATGCAATTCAGTAAAGCTATATATCTAAATTTAACAGGTACTTGGCTCCAGAATATGCATCTAGTGGAAAATTAACAGAGAAATCTGATGTCTTCTCATATGGGGTAATGTTATTAGAAATTTTGACTGGGAAGCGGCCCATGAATCTCTCACATGCTTTGGATGATACCTTGGTGGATTTGGTAAATATCTACCCTCACTCTCACTCTCACTTTAATATATATATATATATATATTTTTTTTTTTTTTTAAGCTTAGTATATCCACCATCGGTAGCGATGACTAATTCCTCGCACGTACCGTAGATTTTCTGAACAAGTTTTAGTGCTGGCCACGAAACCATTCTTACTTTTAATTATATTGTTTACATTTATCCCTCCTCATTTGATGGGATTTTGTGCATTGAGTTACCCTTTATATTCTTATTTTTATGATTAATCATATTGAAAACATGATATAACCAAATAATAATAATGTGCATTATAACTGAATAGGCTCGACCATTACTTAATCGAGGGTTAGAAAATGGAAACTTCAGAGAGTTAGTGGACGCATTTTTAGAAGGACGCTATGATAACCAAGAAGTTGCTCGCATGGCTGCTTGCGCTGCAGCCAGCATTCGTCATTCTCCCAAAAAACGTCCAACTATGAGACAGGTATTTCAGCCTTAACCTTAATTGCAGTCAATAATTAATTATAATTTACCTTAAAAACATTGCTTTCTGTCTCAAAATGTTTGGACGACATGAATTATATTATGGTTTATGTATGTAGATTCTACTGGCTTTGGAAGGAAATGCTTCATCGGAGGATTTGATTGATGCGGGTATACCCCTTCATAATTTTAATTAGTCTGCGGTGCGCAGATGCAATACCGAGCCATTAGTGCTTGTGGATCGGCACTCATCACTCATTTCTCAGATCAATGGTTAATCAGATTCAAGAACTTTTGAGAAAGATGTGAAAATATGATGTAAAAACTCAATTTATATAATAGTAATATACAAACTCTCAAAATTTTATTTCTTTCATTTATCTTAAATTTTTATAAGTTATTGGGCGACTTGGCCATCAACATTTTACTATAGAAACTTGGATAAATGATCATTCACAGTGACAGAGTATGCAATCGGGGGTTAATCTATTTTTAATCCCTTAGAACGAGCAGATCATTCGGAAGTAAGAACCTGAGAGATAGTAGGAACAACAAAGCATTGAAACTGTTTTTCTTAAAGAAGAAAAAAAGGAACTTGACTCCACATATTTACTTCAAAATCCAAATAGAAGATGATAGATGATGCAATCAAGAATAACTGAATTATGTTATATAAAGGATCAAATGGAGAATTTTGTTAGGTTAGTTTCCAATCAAATTAGCTAGCAACTTGTATATGTATAGTATAAGGTTGCTGTAGACTGTAGTACAAGTATACATTAGCTAGCAACTTCACATGTGAGTATATAACTAATGCTACCTCCGGTCCTAATTATAAGACCTAATTGATTTTTTTTTTTAGAGATTAGGGAAGCTAAATAAGTTACTTAATCATTTCATATGTTGTGTATTCTTAAATTATATATTAGTTAAACTAATTAGTTTGAAGAAAAAAATAAAAATAAAAATGCTCTAAAGTAATTTAAGTAGCTTTCTTAATCTCTCAAAAAAGTCAACTAGGTCTTATAACTAGGATTGAAATGAATAATTAACATAGTTGTTAACTAATATAGTTGGAAACTAATCCAACATAATGTCTGTTGGTTCTAGTTTTTTAAAAGTGCTTTTATGATTTATAAGTAAGTCTTTGAGAAGAGTTTTGTTTTGACTTATAAAAAAAATTATTTAAAAAAAACACTATTTAAAAATTCTCAAGCGAGCACAAAATTTGTTAGTATCGATTATTCTTGGTTATGTCAAAAAAAAAAAAAAAAAAAAAAAACACCACTTGTTCCAAATAGTGGTGAACTTTATGGTGAAAATAGTCTTCCTTGTTCAGAAATTAATACATTCATTCTCCATGTAAAATACTAATAAAGTATTTCCTCCGCTCCTAATTATAAGAACGTTTTTATAGTGTAAATTATAATTTAAAAGTGTTCTTATAATTAGAACAGGAGATAGTATGAATTAACATACATTATAAATCAAATTTAGCTCTGGCCAAATTTAATCAAAAGCATTGCAAATACACTCGGGCCATTCCTTCCAGGAAGCGGCTGATATATATATATATATATATTTTGATATAAAAGGAAACGGCTGATATGTTACCATTGAATGACCCGAATTTGGTTCGTCACCGACATGGTGCATCCATCTGTAAGCGGAAAGTAATTTGCTCTTAATAATTTCAATAATCGCAACCTCTGTCACAAATGAATAGTTATAGTGTCCTACTTCAAACTTCATACGTGGATGCAATTAAACTGATACTTGTCAAGCTCTTCTTTTTTCTCTGTCATGTTTTAAATCATAAGATCAGCATCTATTGCATTTTCTTTTAACAACACACCTCTGTTTCAGGGAAAATCCTTTTTGGTACATTTTTAATGGGTGTTAAGTGAGTCAAATTTTTCTTATAAACGTTTTTCTTAAAAAAATTCGGGATTTAATTTTTCAAGGCCTAAATAAGTTTATGGGGGCCTTCTTGACAATTTCTATTATAAATTAATTTATGATGAATTATCTCTATCTAATTATATTTTTTCGAGAACAAAAAAATGGTTTACGTATCTACTACCGCGTAAAGGATCAATCGTTATAGTTTTGAAGAACCTAACGATCCTATCACATATAGTTTATTATCCTATCTTAAATGTATTAAAGGTTGGATTCTCATATCCTAGTTCCAAAATTACCTTATCAAGTTTCCACTTGTCAAAAAAAAAAAAAAAAAAATCGCTACAAGGGAGAGTAAAAAAAAAAAGGCTAAAGTATACATTTAATCTTTTATGTTTCTTCCAGTATCATTTTAGTTCCTTAAGTTTGTAAAGTCGCGTTTTGTTAACGCTAACACTTAGTTAGTCTGACTTAACGGAAAATCTTGACTCAACAATTTTAAGCGATGAATGTGCAATTAAATATCTTAAGACGCTTATATGTTAGTATTTTAATAAATCAATATGTTATTATTTTAATAAATCAATATTTTAAATCAACTATTAATTGAAAAATATTTACTGTTTTGTTTTTTTACAAGTTGAAAAAAATATATATATTTAACCTTTACAACTTGTAAAAAACCACAAAACGATTTAAAATTTGTTACAAACTGTTTTGTGGTTTTTTACAAGTTGTAAAGGTTAAATATATATATTTTTTGTCGAAGAAAATTAAATATTTTTCAATTAATAGGATTTAAAATATTGATTTATTAAAATAATAACATATAAGATGTTTGGTCAATATTTAATGCACATTCATCGCTTAAAATTGTTGAGTCAAGTATTTTCCGTTAAGTTTGACTAACGGTGTTAACATTAAGGACAAAACGTCCGACTTTACAAACTTAAGTGACTAAAATGATATGAGAGACAAATATAAATGGCGAAATGTATAATTTAGTATAAAAAAAAAAAAAAAAAAAAAAAAAAAAACTAGATATATTATAGTAGTCCGAGCCGATTTGGGATTAATATGATATAAATACTTGTACCGGGGTTCAGAGTCCTCAAGCTGCCGCGTCAAGGCTTCTACTACCTTGTATCTGCGCCTGACGGCCTCAAATTGGATCCCATCTTTGAAGTTTTTCGCGCAATTTGTCCCTCTTGTATTGTGATTATCTCTCAATCTGAGCGTAACGTCGGCTCTGATCGATTCGCCATGGGAGACTACAACGATGCTTTCATGCGCAACCAAAACGCTGCCGTGCAGGCTCGTACCAAAGCTCAGAACCGTGCCAATGTCCTTCAGCTCAAGCTGGTCTGTTCTCATCATCGTTCTTGTATTTATTTTGAGATACTCGCCGTTCATTTTCTGGAAAAAGAAATAATACATCGCCAAGGCTAGGGTTTATCGCTACCTTTTTCTCACAATCCTTGATCTTAAACATCTAAAATGTTGTGATATGTCGATCTACTGTAATTTCTTCGTGATTCGAAATTTTTTCTTGCCATTTTCATTAAGTTAATAGGTTTATTTGTGAGAGTAGAAGGTTCTTTCTATTTACTCATGTACACTGATGGGATTGACTCATGCAGGGCTTAGAGTTGATCTTTACTTCTTTTAGTTGATTATCCGTACTATAATAAAACAAAGACGCTTAGCTTGTTTCAAAAACCAGTAATTTCCTTAATCATGTAGATAGGTTTTGAATATGTTTACTGATAGTCTGATATCTTTTTGTCTATTTTTCGATTGCATCACAGATCGGACAGAGTCATCCCACTGGTCTCACGGCTAACCTTTTGAAGCTTTTTGAGCCTAGGCCTCCGTTAGAGTATAAACCACCTCCAGACAAAAGGAAATGTCCGCCATTAACAGGTTTTTAATCATTTTGTATCTTTTTATCTTCTGTTCGGCGTCAGTTTTAGGCTTTAATTAATGATTATGCCTGCTTTATAACCCCAGGGATGGCACAATTTGTGAGCAAGTTCGCAGAACCTGGAGATCCCGAATATGCCCCTCCTGTCCAAGAAGCTGAAACTCCTGTAATGTTTTCTTCTTCTGAGATTAATCACTCATGTAGACAATATTTATGTTAAATATCACTTTAGTGTTGTGTGTGGATGCTGCATCTGACATCCTTTCTCTCAATAGGTTTGATGCTACGCATTTCATATTGTGTAAATTTGTTGCTAATTATTTTGTAAGCAAGTTCTCCAACTGGGAAGCTTTGAGTTTCCTCTAGAATCTTGAGTGACAATTTTTCTTCTCCTCTGGAGTGCTTTTTATGATTTGTCTCTATGTTTCACTAAGATTTCATTATTATTATAAATAAATGATGACTATGAATGTTAACAAGTACTATTAAAATGAACTTTTTGTGCAGTTCGATACTTTCAATGTAGTTACTTACTATCAGGCTATGACATGCACTTCTGAAGTCTACATTAAAGCTCTGCAAGTGTTTTGTTTGTTTGTTTATACTGTAGTGTTTGCCGCATAGGTTTGCTCTGAAAACTTTTTTCTCAAATTGTTAGGACTTAGGGATGATAAGTGTTGTGTTTTGTAAAGCTGCTCTGTGTACATTTTTTATCAGCTATAGGAGTTTAATTGAGCAAACCATGATCACCCTTGGCCTTACATTAGTTTTTATCAAATGTGAAATTATTAATAAATATATGTGATAAAGACTCTTTAATTTTTAAAATGTTTAGTGAACTGACTTTGTTCTAATTTACTTATTGTTTGTTTTTCTTCCAGTACAGCAAATATATAACATTACGTTGTAACTTCTTCGTGTAACGTAGGATGATGGCAAATAAAAGAACAGAGAGTACTTTTTATATCTGCTTATGTTGTTAATCCATTTTTTGTAATGCAGATGCAAAGAAGAGCTAGGATACACAAGCTAAGATTAGAGAAGGGGGAAGCAAAGGCTGCTGAAGAGCTAGAGAAATGTGATGAATCCCACATTGATATGAAATTGCTAGTCTTTGTGGCTTTATGTTCCTTGTGTGTTTTTCTTATATCTGTTTTTTTTGCAGATGATCCTCGTAATGACCCAAATATTTCGGGAGATCCATACAAGACCTTGTTCGTGGCCAGACTTGTAAGTTATACCCCTCAATACAGTCTTGATGCAGCACTCCCTTTTACTACATTCCTTGTCATTTGTTATATCTGATTGTTACTAATTCTTCCCAGAGTTATGAGACCACTGAGAGCAGAATCAAAAGGGAGTTTGAGTCATATGGTCCAATCAAACGGGTAGGTATTTTTGAGTATTGCCAAAGGAGTTCGGTAAGAGTTTCCTACATGTTAGGCATTGTAATTGTTATTTACTTCTTAGCAGAAGTTATGAACCCTAGATGTGTGTTATGCCCATCTCAACAGTTTTATATGCAAAAATTAATACACTTGTATTTTGCATTTTGATTATAAATAAAATGAAGCTTTTCTGTTGTAGACTCCCCCCCTTTTTTTCTAATTTACCAATGAATAATCATAGTTGTCTTAGTCATCATGATGAAGTGCCTTGTTCACATTGTTGAAAAGAAAAGGCTTTAGTATAACCTGCTTGCCACTAGAGTGGTTCTCAAATCTCAAGGTTTGGAACTAACCTGGTTGCTATAATGTATAATATCTTCAGAGTTTCTAATTTAGTGTTAGTTAATCAGTTACTTATAAAGTTATAATACATAACTTCTTTACTTAACTTGCACGTAATGTATAGAGCATTAGTTATTGATAAAAAGATCTTCTTGGGGGTAGGGTATGAAGGTCTTCTTGGGGGTAGGGTATGTTTAGGATTATTTTAGCATTAAGTTAGCTTCTCAACAAGCATCCCTGGTAAGGGGGAGACCATCTTTTTCAACAAATGGTTAATGATTCGTAAATTTCCACCAAACCCACTCAGCTTCAAGTGCTTCTTCCTGCATGGCATAGCTGAATATTTTAGTTGGACAGAGCATTGATGCGAAACTGTGCCTTTTGCCTTGTTTTCGAGCAAGAAAAGGAGACTGACAACTTCTGTTCTTTTCCTGCACTGGGTAAAATATGTTGGGAGTATTGCCATCTCCTCCTCTGTTTTTTAAATTCTTAGTTAGCATTCTTTTGATGTTGCTAAATCTTGTCTTTGGCTCTAAAGGCTATCAAAAACAATTCAGCAGTTGAGAGGATGTCATGGTATATTTTATATTATTTATAGTTCTTTTCCTTATATTCATTTTAAAAAACAAACATCCCTGGTAAGGGGAGTCTAGTCAACAAGTGGTTAATTGGCCCCATATACATCGGTTTTTCCACAACTAGTGCTGGTGGTGATGCATCTCGCGATGGGAGCTGTGTGATTTAAAGGTGAGCACGGCTAATTAGGCATAGTGCCTGTCTGCCGTGCCATTTAGGATTATACTATTAGTCATTTTCTTTTGGAGGTGTTTGAGTTAACTCCGAAGTGACAAAGTATCTTCTATTTCCCCTTTGTGACCAGGATTTTCTCTTGATTGTATTTTCCTTTCCTTTTCTTTTTTTAATCATACAGGTTCGATTGGTTACAGACAAAGACACAAATAAGCCCAGGGGTTATGCATTCATTGAGTATCTGCACACAAGGGACATGAAAGGTCTGCATGGTGGCAAATTGATTTCTCTTTATTTTTACGTAGCCTATCAAGCTCATCTCCTGTTCATCATGCAGCTGCTTATAAACAAGCTGATGGTAGGAAAATTGAGGGTAGAAGGGTGCTTGTAGATGTTGAACGTGGAAGGACTGTTCCCAATTGGAGGCCTCGCCGACTAGGTGGCGGGCTTGGTACTACTAGAGTAGGGGGAGAAGAAGTTAATCAGCGGTATTCTGGGAGGTGAGTGGATTGATTGCAAAGTTTTGTTTTGTCTTCATTGTCAGGGTACTCCCTTGCGGAATTTATCTAACTCATTGAATGAATAATATGTGAAAAAGGCAATTGTATTGTCATTTTATTCTGTTATGTATGAGGTTATGGAATCTTGTTTTGGTAATTAAATAAATTTATAGGTGTTGTGTTCTTCATCATTTAGTAACGCACTTGATTATCTTGTTGAATGTCATATAGAGCATGCTGGAATTTTTTTTTTTTTTTTTTTTTTTTTTTGCGTGTCTTGGAAGTGTATTTTTAAGTGCCTTTATTTCCCAGGGAACAACTGCAATCAGGACCCTCTCGTTCTGAAGAACCAAAAGTGCGGGAGGAACGACAGGTTGATCGGTAAGTTATTCAGTTGTGATTAGTCTCTTGTGCTCTGCCACTGTCTGCTTTGACTTTTTTTTTTTTTTTTTTTTTTTTTTTTTTTTTTTTTTTCTGAAAAAGAAAAGGTAAATAAAGCTGTAAGGAGCATTTAAATTTAAAGTTCTCCTGGTTGTTGTTTTAACATTGGGGACTTTGAATAATTATTTGTAAAATTTTCATCATATTGGTCCTGAGCATGACATACACTTTGACTGATGATACCTGAGATGATTGTAGGGATAGAGAAAAATCTCGTGAAAGAGGGAGGGACAGAGATAGAGAACGGGAACGATCACGTGAACGTTCTCATGATAGGAACCGCACTCGAGACCATAGAGAGGATAGACATCATAGAGATCGGGATAGGACTAGAGATAGGGAAAGGGAAAGAGATCGGGGTCGTGATCGCGATAGAGATCGTGGTCGTGATCGGGAGCGAGGACGCGATCGTGATAGGGAGAGGGATCGTGATAGGGACAGAGAATACGATCGCCACCGTGAAAGGGATAGGGACTATGAAGTTGGGGATCTGGAACGTGGACGCTCACATGATAGGGAGTCTGATTTTGATCTTGTTGATTCCAAACATGAGAGGGACCGACATGTTGAAAAGGAGCGAGACTATGAACCTGAGGATGATCGGGCATGGTACAATCAACCTGAGCATGGACATAGGCATGCAGACCCCGATCGCGATGTTGAGGAATATGATCACTATGATCATCATCAAGGACGAGAGCATTATGATCGTGGAGATGGTGACCATTATGATCAATATCCTGACCATGATCGGCTGGAGGATGACTACCACAATGAGCGCACAGCATCTGAATCTCGTGACCGGGAGAGAAATCATGATACAAAGAGGTCTCGTTCTCGAGAGTATGATTAGTAGTGCTTAAAGCATATCATCTCTGTACTTTAAGGGTAAGACCCCTGATGTACATTTCAGCGTTCCTCAGTTCAGTCATGATCATTTGTTGACGTGAATCTTAGTATTAATTCTTGACATGTTTGAGATTGACTTCAGGTATGGAATGATCAAATCACAACAGGAGAACTTAGTTGCTGCTATCATCTGCGTGAAATAGTTGTGGATTTCTGATGAACCATGTTGAAGGCCCTATTGCTGTAGCCTAGTGTTCTTTGTTTCGCAATTTTTTGTTTTTTGGAGGTAGGATTGAACTGATGATGCTGTTGCTAATTTTGGGTTTTGATATCTTTTCTGCTGACGTTTAAGAAACAGGAGGGTTAAATGTATTTGTGGTGAACAATCGTCCAGAGTCTCGTATTTTACAGATGTCGTTGGTTTGTGGGTATATGCCTGAATCTATCCTTTTGGTTGAAACATCAATGTTCTTTACATATAGAGCGACCAGCAATTGGATTTGTATATGCGAATTTAGTTACTGTATTTCGTACATTGTGGTGCGGGTTAGGAAGTATTCGTTTGATGCAAGAATTCTTGAGCAATCATTTCACTTGACTAGAAGTGCTTCGCCCTTGTTTGGGATCAATCTTGAAAGTCCTAAAAGTGTTTATTTATGTAAATTGAGATAAAAAAATTTCTCACATTTATCTCATACATTGTAAAATTGTGAATGGAAAGCTACTTTTGAACTCCAATCACTATTCTGAATAAGTATGTACCCACTTTTAGAAGGGTGGGGAAGTCACTAAAATATTGTAGCTGGATAGTACAATTAAACCCCATCCGATATTTTACGATACGAGTCAATATTTGTAACTTATGGATAATACAATAATATATGCACTATATTGATTATTACCTCAGGCCTAAAAAAGATTATTACCCACTTTTAGAGGGGCGGGGGAAGTATGTTGACCGTATTGCAAGTTTATTCGGGAAGTTAGCTTAACCTAAAAATCAATTACCAAAGTAATACGCCCTTCACTACCATTTGGAGTAACTGAGTAGCACAACATGTACATCACTCTGGACGCGCAATTATGAGATCCTGTTATAGCCATATAACCAATTTGATCTATTAATGAATTAAGTTGAATGATACCGCATGCAGCATATATGATGCGGTGTAACTGCTATTTATTTAGTTTGATTAGATGTTGATTAAGTTAGTTAATATAACATATATTTTTCAAAGTATTTTAGTCATTTTTCTTAATTTTCTCATTTCTTGCTCTTTTCTCTCAATGTCGTTTAAGCTTGTGACCATGTGGTGAGGAATTTGTTCCTTCAATCAACCAACATGACACCCTAACATTGACTTAATTTTCTTATTTTCCTCCTCCTCCTTAATTATTATTGATGGAATATTAATAATATATTTTAGGAAAAAATTAACAGATATAAAAAAATATGTGTTATATTTAAAATCAATATCAACTCCCAAAAATAAAAATATAGCAGATCATTATAGGCTATCCAAGTAAACCTATATTAGTAGATACTTTGGGCATTAAGCCTGCAAGCTCTTTGTTTTGTGAGGTGAAAAATCTTACAATGGTCACTTAAAACAAGCAAATTACCAAATCAGGAAGTAGCCTGCGTATGTTTAGTGTCCTTTTTAGTTGGTTCTTATGAAAAAGTAAAAGAAAATCCAAAATCAGTGGAAATTGCCAAGAAATTTCACGGCTTTGCCATGTACCGGTTCAAAAGCTTCTCCAATCGTCGGAATGGCATGTCGCTTAATTTATGCTAGAGAGAGAGAGAATAAATGCTTGAGTTTGAAGCTTCTCACTATTCACTAATTGCTTCGAAAAAAATGCTTAACGATTCTTCCATGAAATTTCCTGGAACATACGTTGGCTTGTTTCCTGTGGTAGATCCCAGAGGTGGCTCTGTTAATCTGTTATCTTAGGTTGTCTTTTTTAACAGAAGAGAACTTGCCTCCAGAAAAGAGCCCTCGAATACAATAACAAACACACTATATGGTGATATACAGAAGACATGAAAGAGGGCTGAGTTGAACCCAATCAAAATTAGGACTGTGCTTCCGCGAAACTTCATCAAGTAGGCACTGTACAATAAGACAAGCTTCGTTGCAGCTCCTCTTCCAAATATATCTGTCCCTTCATATGTTTATCCAGAAACCCAGTTAACCCAGCTAAATTTATGCGGCTTATCATGTTATTTTTAAATAATAATAATGAGTGAGAATCAAAACAACCAATCGACCCTTATTCAATTAAAAAGGAAGACCAAAATGAGGATTGCGTTTTTTGTCGGACCAAAAATGTATTTACTCTATTTTTAAATAATAATAAACATAGAAAATTAAAGCTTTTGTTGAGTTTCTTAAATTATATGACACTTATTGGTCATTATGTTCATATAAATATCTTGATAATCTAAAAATGATTTTTCTCCCACAAGGAAAACCCTCGTTGCATATATTGATGCCCCATTCTCTGGAAAATTTATAATCCTTGTAATTTTTTAAACATGCACTTTATTCATCGATTGTTTGGTGCACAACTTTTGAAGCCAAGCATTTACAATTACTAGTGAGTGCTGAAATGTATAATAGAAATTGTAACTCACGAGCCACGGAGAGTTCATCTCATTTTTCAGAGTGAAGGAACATACCCAATTACTGTGTAAGAAAATGTTAAGGCCAGTTTGATATATTAAATGAAAAATAATATATTTCTCTTACACAACAAATTAGGACATATGTAATATTATTATTTAATAGTAGTTTTTTTATTGAACCATAAAAAATACTCTTCCAATTCCTAATATAAAATATATTTGGAGAGTCGACCTTAGTTTTAAATATAAGACATAGTTTTTATATTTGTAAAATATTTTAATTTACCCATATTAATGCTACCAAACAATTAAAAAAAAAGGAAGCTAATAGAATGAAGAAATTAAAAAGATGATTATGATATTTTAGAAAATATAATCATATTAACTAAGTCAATTTACTTTCTTAATCTAATCATATTATGCAAATATTTCTTATATTAAAGATATGGAGTATAATTTTTAATTATAAATTTTTTTTCATTTATGTTTTTATTTTCTTTTATGCACAAAACGGTCCTTAAGCCCCCACCCAAAAAAACAATTATTGTGGAAATCGGATAATTATGCGATTCACTGGGGCCAGAGAAAACAAGAAAAAGTGAATTTATTATTATAAAGACACTCACACACACTAGCAGAAGTACTCAAGTGCACTTCTCACATTTCGCAACTTCCTATCCTCAAAACAATGCTTATTGTAAGAGCATAAACCAGAAAGAAACTGAAAAGAAAAAACTCAAGGGATCGAAGAAGCATATCATAGTATACTATTGTGGTCTAAACTCTGAGAACTTCATAAACCATGGCTATGCAAGTAGTGAACCAGAAAACTTCAAGGGCAGCATCAAAAGCAACATGGCTTGTATTGTGGAGCCTAATCATGATCTGCAACGTCACTTTAGCTGAGAGAATTATCAAAGACAAGCAATCAGAAAATCTTGATGTCGTCCAGAGAGACGAGGGACGTGGAGTTCTAGCTAAAGTGATTCAATTCATGTGGCAAAGTGATAAGTCTGCCTATGAACCAGTTTGGCCCGTGAGTGATCATCAGAAAATATCGCTTCTTATCATTTTTGTAATATTTTTGATTTTTCCTTCAATTAAAGACGAATATTATTGTGGTTACGTTGTTGTTTGTTGCAGGAGATGAAGTTTGGTTGGAAAATTGTAGTTGGATCAATCATTGGATTTTTTGGAGCAGCTTTAGGCAGCGTTGGAGGTGTAGGAGGAGGAGGCATTTTCGTCCCTATGCTCACTTTGATCATTGGTTTCGACCCCAAGTCTTCCACCGCAATTTCCAAATGTACGTTAGTATTAAATATTAACAAATGGGATTTTCTTGGGATTTTCTTAGAGTTCATTCTAGTGAAAATGATCAAACATCCCCTCCCCTCCCATTGTTCTCTCAATCCAAATAACCCTTAGAGTTCAGGGTGAAAATGATATTTTCATAGGGTTGATATACTTCATCCCTAAATATAAGATTGGGTTGACTTTTTTTAGAAAGATTAAGGAAGCTAGATAAGTTATTTGATCATATTATGCGTTGTATATTATTCGATTATATATCAGTTTATAAGTTGGACATAATATTTTGGAGAAAAAACAATAAATATAAAATGATTTAAAGTACATAGAATAATTAACTTTCTTAATATTTCAAAAAAGCCAATTGGATCTTGTATTTAGAATAGTAATATTAATATCAATAGAAGTTGATCTGAATATGTGAATTTCTGAGGTTTGAATGTTTTTTTGTTGTTGTCATTTTGTGTAATGATATATAGGTATGATCATGGGCGCTGCTGGATCAACTGTGTACTATAATCTGAGGCTGAGACACCCAACATTAGAGATGCCACTTATAGATTATGACTTGGCTTTGCTCTTCCAACCTATGTTAATGCTTGGAATAAGCATTGGTGTTGTCTTTAATGTCATGTTTGCTGATTGGATGGTCACAGTTTTGCTTATTATCCTATTCTTAGGTAATATATTCTGCCCTCTTGTGTTCCTTATAATTAAATTAAACTTGTTCCTTTATGCTGTGAAACTACTACTTTTTCATACATCTTATCGCTTTGTCCTTTTCAATCATACTCACACTTTTATAATTATTTTACACACACACACACAGATATATATAAATACACACACACACATTAGATATACATATCTTTAGATTATATATATTTATTGTGTAATTAGTTTAAAGAAAAATTAAAAATAAAAATATATAGTAATATGATGCACCGTGTTAATATTTCCAAAAAAATCGACACAAAATATTATCAAACAAACACACACGCACACACAGGATTTGTTCTTTCTAGCTCTCTCACTCTCTCCTCTCATTTATTTTCCCTCATCTTTTGTTTTTATTCCTCTCCCAAGAAAACGAAGAATTGAGTTTATTTGATATTGTATTCGTTAAATTTTCATTGCTAGCATATCTAAGTGTAACATTCATGATATATTAGTATTCGTGTATAGATGAGTTGATTCTCAACGTTAGTGTTGTGATTGGTTGTAGGTACATCAACAAAAGCTTTAATCAAAGGTATAGAAACGTGGAAAAAGGAATCAGTAATGAAAAAGGTACAGTTATAATTTTCTTACACTTAAAAGCTTTAGAAGGAGTTCCTGTATATATATTGATTATAGGAATTATGTTGTTTGATTTGCAGGAAGCAGCTAAGCTGATTGAATCAGAGTCTAAACCAGGTGAAGTTCTCATCAGAAACCTGCTTTATATTATATACATATACACACACACATAAGAGTATATATGAATACTAGACATAAATTGATTAATTTGTTTCCATTTTAAAAGTATATATGAATACTAGAGCATAAACTTGATTAATTTGTTTCCGTGTTAGAAAAGAGTATAAGAGAAACTTACAACATTGTAACAAGACTTCGCATATTAGAATCCATAAACACGTTTGTTTCCTTCTTTTTTTTTTTTTTTTTTTTTTTTAAAAAAAGATTGCATCTTGATCGATTTCTATATCTAGTGACGGCTTCTATTTTTATTTTATTTTTCCCGGTAAAAAGTGACGGTTTCTATTTATTAACATTTGAAAGAAATTACTTTTGCATACCCAATCAAAGAACCAATCTCTCAGCAAGGAATCTAGCTATATAGTAGAACTAGTCATAGAAAGTTTTGCCTTTTAACTTGCTATTAAAATAACATGAAGAGAATTATCTAAAACACTATACGGTAAAATTGGAGAAAGAAATAATAAAGAAAGATAGGTCCACTTCGGTGAGACCCACATATTTGAAAGTCTTTCAAAGAATCCAAATTCTAAAACAGCATTCTAATACTTATTACCAAATATTGCAAATTAATGCTTCTGCAGAGGAATATAAATCACTACCAGCTGGCCCGGGAAATAACGCGCAAGATGAAGAGGTAATTCCTAGTGTCATAATTTCCGATCATTTCCATCTCAAACTTCAGTTTGTTGTTTTCTTATTGAGTAGTTTTATCAAATTGTGTTTAGGTCCCTTTAATAAAGAACATATATTGGAAAGAAGTAGCACTCCTTGCGTACGTTTGGGTAGGCTTTCTCGTTGTCCAGATTATCAAGGTAATAATTAAGCTATCAATACTCTAAAAAACTTTTTAATCTTCAACTTGCTGTATTGTTTTTATACTATTATATTCATTAAAACTTTACGTTCTTCTTCGCTTAAGTATACTGATTATCGTTTTGCCCATGCAGACGTACACTGAAAATTGTTCCGTCGCGTACTGGATTCTTAATGCCTTGCAGGTAAATAATAAATAGGCAATAAGCAATTTGGTTTACATGTTATTATTACTAACTCCAAAAACTTAAACGAAATTTGATATCTACAGGAATGAAAACTTTAATTAGGTGCCTATTGCGATATCTGTGACGCTTTTTGAGGCCATAAGCCTTTGCAAAGGGAAAAGAGTGATCGCTTCAAGAGGAAAAGAAATAACAGATTGGAAGTTTCATCAGATTTGTCTTTATTGTTCTTGTGGGATTGTAGCTGGCATGGTTGGTGGATTGCTTGGTCTTGGAGGTGGTTTCATTTTGGGACCACTCTTTCTTGAAATGGGAATTCCTCCACAGGTACGTACTGACTTAATTAACTATTCTTGTAAGTTTCCCAAAATTAAGGCTAACATATATACATGTTTGTTTCTTCTGTCGCAGGTAGCAAGTGCCACGTCAACCTTTGCTATGGTTTTCTCATCCTCCATGTCAGTGGTGCAGTATTACATTCTGGATCGCTTCCCAGTACCCTATGGTAAGGAAAAATAAATAAAACAAAAACTAATTCTACCAGCTAGCCAGGTTGATGAAAAGTGAAAGCTTAGATCTCTAGCACTTTTGTTATCATGTGTATTCATTGGATTTAAAATACGTAAATAAATCATAAACTCAACACCTTTTATTGAAATTCATTCAAATATTTCTCCAAAAAAAAAAAAAATTTCATTCAAATATTAACTGAGGTGGCAAAGATAAAGTATTTGGTTACACACTCAGGCCAAAAGAAAGAAATAAAGGAGGAAAAAGGCAACCCAAAAGGTGAAACTTTTTGGTAAAAGCTCGTATATTATATTATATATTCTGATATAACTCGCATATACTCATTGCCATGTCTTTTCTCTCTCTCTTTTACCGTCAGTTTTGGAGATATCAGTGGATATTTCAGTCGACTTGTTTTCATTTAACGTCTACGAAACCTACTGATTATCTTAGGGGATTAATTAATGCTCTTTTTAATTTGATGCAGCTTCATATTTTGTTCTGGTGGCGACCATGGCTGCATTTGCTGGGCAGCATGTGGTGAGGAAGATCATAGCAATCTTGGGCAGAGCTTCCATAATCATATTCATACTTGCACTCACTATTTTTGTCAGCGCAATAAGTTTAGGTACTTTAATTTTGTAATATTCCCCTTAATTTCTTTCTTAGTTTTAATTTAATTCTAACACGTGTATGCTCGTCAGTTAGCTCATCATGTGAACTTTTTGAGTGTATATGATATATTACAGGTGGAGTGGGAATAGAGAACATGGTGGAGAAGATGGGAAACAATGAGTATATGGGGTTTGAGAATCTCTGTCACCACACTTAGCCTTATTTTGCCTTTAATTTCTGTGGCTCTCGGAATATTATTCTCTGGACTACGATCGACAATGTTTCTGCAGACATGGTCACACGGCGTTCATCAATTTGTCTTTCTTCTTTAAGCAAAAGAAAGGGCTTCGCAATATATTTATGTAATTTACTCTTGTTTTTATTTTGTTTCCATTCCTTTTGTAGAATCTTTTTTAACTTTTGTTCATTAAATGTTAAATAAAAATATAAATAAATGGTTATTTTAGACCTAAGGATAGACTATGGAGTCATTTTTTTTTTTGTAATACTATATGGATTCATGTTGAGCACAATATATAAGTGAAAATCAACTAGAAGGCATACTATTTAGGTGAAAATCATGTTGACCACAATATATAGACGTGAAAATGAACCATAAGGCATTCTATATTTTCTAGTTGACAATTTTTTTTATATTATCATTTTGATCTTTCCATTTTAACCAATTCTGTGTTAGTTTTCAATGACAATTTAAGACATTTTAAAAGTTATAGAACTTGAAAAAATCTCTATCTTCTTATTCGGAGAGAGTTTTTTCTATTAACCTTCCTCTCTATTCAATGTATCAATCATTAATTTAAGTTTTAATGGACCAGATGCTATGCATTAAATCACACTATTACATATAATAAAAATCTATAATTATAATATTATTACATTAAATTAAGTCCCACTCATTAAATATGATTCAATTATTGTAACAAGGACTCATTTTCCTCATCCCCCTTTGAGTTTGCATTGGTTTTACCAGATGTCACTTGTTAATTTAAGAATTTATCTTTTAAATTTTTTTTGTTTGTTATAGAACTTGAAAAAATCTCTATCTTCTTATTGAATGGATGGAGGTAAGGATAATCTAATGTTGTTTAATTTAAAAAGGTGTATCTTTATTATCTAATTCACTTTCAAGCATTTTTGTTTTTTCTTGGTTTTTGTTCCCGTTATCCTGCCCTGCCACCTCAAAAAGCGCTTTGATCGATGTTCAATGGAGAACAGATGTTTCCGGATGGGATGACACGAATCACGAGGCAAAATATCAATAATAGTACTATAATTATCATCCTAAATATAAGATTAGTTTGACCTTGTTTTTTAAAATAAAATTAATATAACTAAATATATTTCTTTTCATAATATACATTACGACTATTAAATTTATATATATAAAAGATTAATTAATTTAGAAAAAAATGATAGATATATATATATTTTAAAAAAAGTTAATTAAAGGCTTATAATTACTTATTCACATAAGTTGAGGTAACACTCTTCTTTATATACCATTTTAGTTTTATTTATAAGTGTATTTTGACCAAAAAATTTGGTCAAATTTATAAGTTTAGTTTCATGTCATAAATAAGATTGTGACAATTTTATTCATATTGATTGTACTCATGAAGATAAAAGAAAAAAAAATTGAAAAACTTAATCATAAATGAGGACAAAATTAAAAATTTACATCATAATCATTGAGTTAATTACCTCTCCTTTAGCATATTAGATTTAATTAGATTTATAAATAAGATTAAAGTAAAACTTACCTTAGGTTCTATTATTTATAATTGAAAAACTGTCATCCATTCCCAAGCAAATTACAAATTGTAAAAACCAATATAGTAGATAGATTGTATTACTATATCACTCGCAAGTGGCAAATTACAAATTATGAATTAAATTAGTACTCAAACCTATTTCAGGTATAAAAAGAAATACTCAATCAAGATGCGGCCAGTCTGTCCCCATTTTCTTCCTAGCCTGAAAATAGGGTCTGGTGTCAAGATTCAAAAAAGGTGTCAAGTTCAAATAAAAAAATAGTTTTTTTTTTCGGAAAAAAAAAAAAAAAAAATTTTGAATAAGAAATAAACACGGACATTTTGACTGGAAGCCCACCCCACTCGTTGGATTGGCCCGTCGTTTAATAAAATAAAATGAACTGTCCATAAATTACCCTCCCTGTTAGCCGAAGAAAGCAATCCTGGCGGTCAATATGTCTGGTTTTCCCGGTAAATAAGATGACAATACGAGGGCAATTGTATAACACTCTTTCCCGCCCATTTAAAGCGCCTTTTCGCTTGTAGCTTCTCCACTCACTGCTGTACTTCACTTCTTCCGCCTCTGTCGTCCATTTCCCCGTAGGGCTTCCCCTCCTCTGCGTTTCAGGCAACGAAAACCTGTTCTGTTCGAATCGCACATTTTCCTTCCTTCTATTTGCTTTTGGTGCTGCTTCACTATTTCTCTGTTAGGTATTTTGCCAACGCAAATGTTACCTCTAGCACTCTTCATATTGAACGATCGAGGCGTGTGTCCTATTTTTTTCGTTGTTCTTTCTGGCTACACTGATTTTATGTCCACATTTTCTTCTGTTTTTTCTTTGATTCAGGGTTCAGAATGGAGAACGGAGTGAAGAGCAATGGAGATGCAAAGCCACCGACTTTACTAGAAAACAATGAGGTATAGTTCGTGTATAGTTCTCCTTGTTCTTTCTCTGGAGTAAATACTTGCTTGGGAAGTATTTTTTTCTCGTTAGTGCTGTCTTTCTTCCCAGGTGACTGTGCAGTGAGTCTAAAATGGAAGCCCAAATTTATGTGAACTTTTCTGCTGCTAGTGTTTCTGCTTGTCCGATAAATTGCTTACGTGGCCTTTTGTTTTCTATTTTCCCTGGGCCTTTCTAATGTGAAGATGGAGACAGAGGAAGTTGATGTTAAGAATGACGAGCCATTTATACCAAGGTCAATGGAAGAAGAGGAAAAACGGCTTTTGGAAACTCGAATCAAGGAAGAGGAGGAAGAATCCAAACATGAGCCAGAGGAGGCACCAAAGCTTGATGATTCTCAGTTTAGCAAGTTGGATGAGCTTTTAACACAAACCCAACTTTACACGAAATTTCTACTCGAGAAAATGGAAGACATCACACTTGTATTTCCTTGTGCTTTTATTGTGCCAACTTTTTTTGCATTCCGACTTATTTCTTCTTGGTGCAGAATCTTATATTTAAATTTTGTTACTAGAATGGGGGCGAACAAGAGGATGAGCCGGTTGAGAAAAAGAGGGGCCGTGGCTCAAAAAGAAAAGCAAAATCAGAATATAATAATGTGAGTTCAAAGTGTTACTGCATATATTCACTTTTTTCTTTCTTTAACTTAGTGTGTCAGGAAAAAACAAATCTTTTCGTGTTGATACCTTTCTATATTAAGCGAGTGTGAGAGGCACCAATTATTTCCTTTTGCTGCTATGTATAGACTAAGCATGCCTTAAAATTTTGCTGATTATCTTTTGCTATTTGATTATTTTTGCACTTAGTTTGATGTCGTTGCAATCGATTATGTTATGCTGTTTGAAATCATTTCAGAATAAAGCCAGAAGGGCAGTAGCTGCCATGCTTACACGATCAAAAGAAAGTGAGGGTACTGAGGATATGAACCTGACAGAAGAGGAAAGAACTGATAAGGAGCAGAAAGAGCTCATACCTCTGTTGACAGGTGGAAAGTTGAAGCAATATCAAATGAAGGGTGTCAAATGGTTGATCTCCTTGTGGCAAAATGGACTGAATGGGATTTTGGCTGATCAAATGGGTCTTGGGAAGACAATCCAAACTATTGGTTTCCTTGCACATCTTAAAGGGAATGGTTTGGATGGCCCATATTTGATAATTGCTCCTCTATCAACCCTTTCTAACTGGATGAGTGAAATTTCTCGGTGAATGTTATATATGGAATTTGTTTTCCATGCAATTATGTTTGTCATGGTTTTGTAGTAGAATCTTATATTTTCATTACATGTATATAGGTTTGCTCCAACACTCACTGCTATTATTTACCATGGTAACAAGAAGGAAAGAGACGAGCTCCGAAGGAAGCATATGCCCAGAACGGTTGGCCCAAAATTTCCCATTGTCATCACTTCCTATGAAGTTGCGTTAAATGATGCTAAGAGATGTCTTATGTTATACCATTGGAAATATCTTGTAATTGACGAGGTAAATGATTCACCTCAGAGTGAGTGATTGTAGCTTTTCTTTTTAGGTGAACGTTATCAGCAAGAATTCATTTGATATCTCAAATGGTTTTGGTTATGTTATTCTAACTGTAATTTTGTTTTAATAAAGGGACACAGGCTCAAAAACTCAAAGTGCAAATTAGTCCGGATGTTGAAATATTTACCCGTTGAAAATAAACTTCTTTTAACTGGGACACCTCTTCAGAATAATTTGGCTGAGCTATGGTCATTGTTGAACTTCATTTTACCTGACATTTTCGCATCCCAAGAAGAATTCGAGTCATGGTTAGTCTGCTTTGCTTACTTGTCATTCCAAGTTCATTTCATGTTTTGTCTGTTTCCCCTAGTTTCTTTTGAGTTTCATCTTCAAATGTGACTGCTGATCGTATACGACTTTGCTGTTGTATCATCTTTTTTATTTTTTTAACTGCACAATAAATATCTGAGTGTTGAAGGCAAGCAATTGTTGACCAGTTAATTTATGGTGCCTATTTTAAAATAGAATTTTCCGGTTAATTTACTCTTCCATGGAATTTTTGAACTAATGTTAGGATGGCTTTTTATGTGATTCTATGGCCCTTCTGACGTCTTTCTTGTAAATCCTGTGGTGCTTCCATTTTTACATTTTTCCAATGATAAGTGGTTTTATCAAATCTAATATTACGGAAGGTCTGGTTTGCTTTTCATTTTTACATGAGTAGACTTTCATATTTTCAGCAGTATAAGTGGTTGCTTATTCCCATTTGGCAATAAAAGTCTCAGTTCATTCAATAGTACCCAGAAACATCACATGTTAACCTTGAATTTATTTTCTTCATCTAATCAAGTTTCTTTATAGGTTTGATCTGTCAGGAAAGTGCAGTAATGGAGCTACAAAAGAAGAATTAGAAGAAGGAAGAAGAGCTCAGGCATGCATTGATAAGACAGCTTCTGTATGATTTATTCTTTGCATATTTGAACCAAAACTTAAGGTCTTTATCACTTGTAGGTGGTAGCTAAGCTCCATGCTATCCTGCGCCCCTTTCTTCTCCGAAGGATGAAGAGTGATGTTGAGCAGATGTTACCACGAAAGAAAGAGATCATTATATATGCTATTATGACTGAACATCAGAAGAATTTTCAGGAACATTTAATTAATAAGACATTGGAGAAATATCTCCGTGAAAAATCTTCAGGGGGTGAGGTTTGCTTTCATGATTCCAATCAAGAATAAAGATATCTCGTCATATAATTTTCATATGCCCCAACTATGTCTGCCTCTTTCTCTGAAAAAAAATAATAATCAGAAACTGTACTTTTTCTTAGTGCTTAAAATTATGCAATAAAGTGATTTTATATTTTATTATGCATCTTATATGTATATAAAAATTATTTTGCTACATGCAATTACAATTTGGATTAAGAAAACTGTATTGATTAAATTTTGTATTATATTGCTCTATTGCAGGACGTGCGTCAATAAATATTCGTAATGTGGTCATTCAGCTTAGAAAGAACTGTAATCATCCCGACCTCTTAGAGTCACCCTTTGATGATTCCTGTATGTACCTTAAAATTGATTTTTTTAATAAACTGAATTGATGATTTATGATGACCAAGATGTATTCTTGCTTTCTTGGTAGTTCTCTATCCACCTATCAATGAGATGGTTGAACAATGTGGGAAATTCCGTTTACTAGACCGACTGTTGGCTCATTTACTTGCTCGGAATCACAAAGTATGTTCTAAAGTATCATATTTACATCTGTGCACCTCTTTGTTGTAGAGTTGTTATTTACTGGTAATTGCCTTTGCTGTCAGGTACTAATCTTTAGCCAGTGGACTAAAATTTTGGATATAATGGATTACTATTTTAGTGAAAAGGGCCTTGAAGTTTGCAGAATTGATGGCGGAGTAAAGCTAGATGAAAGGAAAAGACTGGTTTGTGCATTTGAAATTTATGTATTCTTTTTAGGTTTTGCTCATGATATAATCTAGTTTCTACTATCTTGCGTTAGTTTCCTTGACTTTGTGCATTATAAGCATCAAGTAGAATTGGAACATCAAACAAGTTGTTTTCTGAGAGTAATGTTTTAAAATTCAAATCACTTATTGATTTGCATTAAGAAGTTAATTACGGTGCTATGCTTTGATCACAGTTGAAACAAATTATAAAAATATCTAGAAAAAAGTGAAACATTATTATATTTTACACTAAAACATATTGTATAACAATATTGAAATAGATTTAATTATTTATACTTGCACATTTAATTGAATAGATTCTGTTAAATATCATAAATTTCTACTATCAAGTGCTAAATATTTTGATTTAGACAAACAAGTAAAAGTAGTTTTTGGCAAGTCAATTTTGAAGATAAAATATAGAGAAATACACTTCTCATGTTGTAGGAGAAGTGTATCCTCATGTCATATATACTAAGATTTCCATGCTTGATTTTTTTAAAAAAAAATAAATAAAAAAGATGTAGGTCCCACCATTTCATGTGTGTGTAGGAATCTTTCTCTTCTCATGCAACATGAGAAGTGTAAATCCCTAAAATATATTGGAACTTTAGCTAATTCTTTGGCATTTTGTCCAATTCAAGTTTTTTGTTCTTGTAAAATATCGATTTCATTAGGGACCAGAATCTTGTTTGTTTGCAAGATACTTCTACTGAGTTAGCACCTGTTCTGAAAAACATTGGTTCTGGTCAGGGATTAAAATTATGTGATGTAATCAATTGTTGAATTATATTGAGCTCATGTTAACCAATATATATTTTCTTTACCTGCTCATTAACAGATTCAGGAATTCAATGATGTGAATAGCAATTACAGGATCTTTATTCTCAGTACTAGGGCTGGTGGATTGGGAATTAACCTTACTGCAGCTGACACTTGTATCATTTATGATAGTGATTGGGTATTTAATTTTTTTTGGGAATTTTACTGTATGCTTTATTGCATTTTACATCTTTGATGCTACATTTTCTTACACAAGTTCATTCATGGTCCAGAATCCTCAGATGGATTTACAGGCCATGGATAGATGTCACAGAATAGGTCAAACTAAGCCTGTTCATGTTTACAGGCTTGCAACAGCTCACTCCGTCGAGGTACATGGCTACCTTGTATTGTGTTTTGGTGATGTGATTGGTTTGCCTATCAGGATATCAAGTGCATGTTACATGGTAACTTTTTATACATATAATGAACTCTCTTTACAGGGTCGCATGTTGAAAAGAGCTTTCAGCAAGTTGAAGCTTGAGCATGTGGTGATTGGAAAGGGGCAATTTAATCAAGAGCGGATGAAGTCCAACTCTGAGGATGTCAAAGATGAGGTTTGTACATTACCATTTTCTTTTCCATTAATTTCTCAATTATGCTTGCCCGTGATTTTCTATGTATGTTTAAGCTTAAGCATACTACTTTTACAATGTTAGTAGGCATGCATTTCACTGAATAATCTTTCTAGTCCGGCAACCCTTATTTTCTGACATTATCATCATAGTCATATAGCTAGTGTATAACTAATAAGAAAAGGGATCTAATAATATAATAGAGCATGGATATGGGATCTCTACGGTTGGAAATATGAAGAGGGCGTTAGGACTGGAAAATCTGGCTATACGGTCTCCTATATTTATTGTTGGGATTAAGATAATTTGTCAACTATTGTTGCCGTATTTTAATTTGGATATTGTGCATGATCTGATTTAAGGATGAGGAATTGTTGGAATTGCTTAAAGAGGAAGAATCTGCTGAAGACAAAGCGATCCAAACAGATATTAGTGATGAAGACTTGGAGAAGCTTTTGGACCGCAGTGATCTTATCGCTGGTAAGGTAAACTGCCCGAGCAAAATTCCTCTCAAAGGACCTGGATGGGAGGTGGTGATTCCAACCGGGAGCGTGCTTTCTACTCTTAACAACTAAGTTCTGTTATCTATCTGCATAGCGCAAGATACTTTTGAAAAATACTTCCTTTTGCAGTAACATTATATAACTGCTTTTCAAGTTAGTCACAAGGCAGTTATCGAATAGCACTTTCATTTTGTATATTTTTTAAATGGGCTAAGATTAGGAGTGATCCTTTGAAGAACATTCCGCATTCAGAGCCACTCAATGGCTTTCTTTTTGTATATGTTCCAAGCGGAATTGGTTATAGGTCAAGAATGATGCTCCTGTATTCAACAATTTTTGGGTTCTTACCCCCTTAAAAACATCCTGATTATTGACCAAGTGATTCTATGTTACAATTATATATTAGAGTGAGTTATGTCTTAAGTAGTTACCGTTCTAAGTCAAATATGATTCTGAAGTTACCAGTGAGTCAGTGACTAGTCAAATGCTAGCATGTGGGGCTGATCTTCAATCGGTTTAAGCTGTCTTGTGCTTTCTGCATTATCATCCTGATCATTCTTTTATGGCACGTTTTATTTCATTATTTTTCTTGATACTACCTCCGTTCCTAAATATTGCCTTGCCTCTTGTACGATATATATTGAATTAAAACACTATTGTTGGAGCCATACGTGGATCAAAGGAAATGGACTAGTCACACAGGAGAGCCATACGTGGATCAAAGGAAATGGACTAGTCACACAGGAGTTCGTCTCTTATCTAATAATTAAGTCTCGCGTCGGACCTCAACATTCTCCAAACTAGGTATTCTTGACCAAGTCCTGGCTTATGACATTTACAACCAATATATTTGAACAAAACGAGGTAATCGTACTATTTTTTTTTTAATTTTTTTTTTCACGTGAAGATAATAACTAGCATAACCTCATAATAAGATGGAGTCTAGCAGTGGCTGTATCATCACCTCGTAAAATTCCTCAGAGGTACTATATGAATTGCGGTTCATTGATTCCTCTTTGTTTCATTACTTCGGCTGTGTTTGACCAAAAAAAAAAAAAAAAAAATACTTCGGCTGTGAATCACAAGCTGAAAGCCTTATCTTAACTCTTCTTCCCGTTCAGAGGCACTATATGAACATAATATCACGACGAAAACACAAACTGATCACTTCTCTTTACACTGCGTCCGGGCCATAATATAATATGAGACATTTACTTAGATTAAAGAAGTTTGTTAAGTTAGTTAATATGACATGTATTTTTTAAAATACCTTTGTCATTTTCCTTAATTTTCTCATTCTATTTCCTCTTTGATTATTGTTGAGGGATTACCAATAGGAATAAATTAGAAAAAGATTGATAAATAAAAATGATATGTCTTATATTTAGAGTTAAAATCAATTGTCTAAATGTATCTTATATTAAAGATCAAAGGGATTTGGACATTATTGGACTGATTGGTTCTCATTATTGTGTCTCGCGATGCCACCTGACCAATATATAATTATTTATATTGGTGGTCCAATTTTTATGAAATGCTGCTTCTCTTTCGTTAATAAGTGGGTTGGGCAGCTGAAAGCACCATGTCATATCCTCACTTTTAACATGATTCTTTATACTCTCTCCAGTTTTTATTATAAAATATGCTATCGGTCTTAATTATAGGAACACTTTTATAGTGCAATTTGCACTATAAAAGCGTTCCTATAATTAGAACCGGAGGGAGTAATTACTATTTCTTGCGGGTTATAGAATAGAAGTTAGGTCATTAAATTGGTCTTAAATTGACAGATGTTTCTAACTTTACCCAACTTTAATGATATGGATTTAAATAAGTGTGTAATACAAAAATGGTAATAAATAAGTTAATTAAGGTAGTTGGTGCCTTATAATAAAGACAAAAAACTGCTAATAGTTGATATTTTATAATAAAAACTAAAAAAAGTAGTAACTAGAACTGAAAAGCTATCACTTGGTGTGAATCAATATAATAGGATTCGTGTTTTTCATTTGATTTTCAAAAGTAAAATACCCCTAGCCTTTAACATAATATATACTTTATAGTTCAATTTCTTTATTAAAAACGTTTTATTTTAAGAACCGTAGGTAGTGTTAAATTCGCGTTCTTCAGCTTCTTAAACTTGAAGTCACTCTAACACTACGGAGAGATAATGTTGCTTCACACTCATACATATTCAGATTCCTAGAGAGCTTGTAAGTTTAAAGAAGGAACTTCCTTAAATCGTGTAATGAATATATTCGAAAATCATTCAGTATTTGGGTCAGGTCTATATATATAAAAGGAGCATAAGCTCATCTTATCATTGGTATATATATTTCGGTGCGACGTGCAAGTAAAATTAGCTTTCTTTAAGATAGTGAGAGTCGACCAACTCAAAAACGAGGAAACATAAATTAAAGCAAAGCACTTCTATTGTAAAGTTACAGAGTTCTAGCTAGCTAGGTTGAGCTGTCATGGGTTCATTGATTCGCTTCTTCTTGTATTATTGATGATGAACCGAAAGAACTCAGTTAGCTAGGATGCTGAAAAAAGGCGATATTCTCGGCCACTAAACTAAGATATTGGTATTGCTCTCACACGAAATCTTGTGAAATACTTAGCTAGGGCATCTAAAGTCACTTTTGCTCCTCTCTTGAGGAAAACTTCGTCACGCATCTCTTCTTCAAAAGGTCGCTTTCTCAACATAGCGAGGAAAGTTGTACTCGTCAAATCAGTCATTTTTGCCCTTTCCCAGTTGGAATATATATAGTTTATCGTTGATGGATTAGGGCCGAAGCTCAATGGCATTGTGTTCAAAATATAAATAATTGAAAAGCTTGTGTTGGTGATTGTGATATCTCCCAATCATTCTAATTTGTATAATTAAACTCAAACAATATGTCCTCTGATCTCATAAGAAAAGGCTACATCGATTGAGGAAGAGACACATGAACCCTTATATATATGTGTAAACAAGAGCAACTAGGGAGATATTATGGAAAAAAACTTAAGCATCATCATATATAATTAGTATAAGAGTAACATACTTATACAACATGGTAACCCACTTGGGTTAACCATAATCATCCCCTTACTTGAGGGTGATAAACCATTAACCTTAACTCTAAGAATTATAACTAAAAAGAGACTTCAATTCTCTCTTTTAACTTGGGGAGGATTTCAAATCCCACAAACTCAACTCACTAAACAAGACCTTTTATATATAGACTAAGGATCAACTAAGTAATCAATTTATTTCAGCTTTATATCTCTAACAATGTGTGATAGCATAAGGGTTCAGGGTCACCAGATATGATACACAAACTATACGCCAATTTTTTTCCCTATGAAACTTTTTCTCTTCTACTTCTTCCCATTTTGGTGTATTTGTTGTGTAATGTAATCAAAGGTCTGCATCGGTGCAGCAGTTTTGATTGTGTGGATACTTCATAAAATTAGTCGGATTCTAGGTAAGTTCAAAATTCTAACGCTACATGCAATTCATGCTCTTCCCAGCAGGTAATATGTCCTTGGAGATCTGAGAAAAGTTCAAGGGATTTCCTCTAGAATTCTATAGATGGCTCAAGGAAACCCAATCTCTAATCGTGGAACCATGTGACCAAAGATAAATATCACGGGGGACTTGGCTTTAGAAAGCTTAAAAAAATCAAAATATTGCCTTCATTATGAAACTCTACCAGGGCATTATTACCCAATAACCTATGGGTGAGGGTTTTCCGGGACAAATATAACAGTGATAAACCTAATACGGTCCCAACAGTATCTGCAAGGAATGGAACAGGTTCATGGCTGTCGTTGGATTGAAGATCTAAAGACTCTTGGTTAAAGGGCTTCACAAAATATCTGAGCAACAACTTTCATCCAAACACTGCTGAACTTGGAATTCACAAAATGACTCATGCAACGTAAATATGACCACAATAACCCTCTCATTGTCACTTTCAAAAGGATCAAGATCATCAATCTTCTTGTGCGTGATCATGTTTTCAATTAATGATCCATTTTGTGATCGGATTTAAGTGTAATTTGTTTGTAACCGCACGGTGTTGAACTGTCGACTTTTAAAAATAAAATAAAAGGAGCTCCCACTGAGTTTAATTAATGGCGTTTTGTTTTCAGAAACTTTGATATTCATTAATTATCTGATGCAGAATCGATCGGTGGTTGCAATAATCCATAATTTGCCTGCATAATTTATTCAATTGAAGCATGACCTTGTTGGTGGGGAGTGGGGACTAAGAGTGGGGCTTGGCCGAAAGCAAAAGTAAACGAACCCTTTAATATAGTCGTTTCATATCTCTCTCTCTCTGCGCTGTCAGGAGTATTTTGAAATATTGAGGTCAATAGAGTAGTAACGGTGTAGTATATATATATACATGCAACAGAACTACGTTGTGATGATTCAAAGCACAAAGACTGATACAAGCACATAGCATTAATTATTGGCGCACCTCCTATGCTTGGGACGGAGTAATTGATAATTGACGAATATGACATGTTTTATATATGCTTTTTTAAAGTACAAAGAACAAGCTGAAACAACTTGAATGCAACTAGGACCGAACTTATTATAATCTCTTATAAATGAAGTAAGTTTAGTGCCACTTGACCATAATAAAAGTATTGAATTTTTTATATGTCTTTTACTTGAGCAGAAAAATTCCTGATTCTGTCTCCTTAAATATAGTCTCCTTGAGCTTTTGGTGATATCCGAGATGGATCGATGGGGGCAATATAGCACAATTTAGAAGTGGTGGAAGATGTTATTCTTGTATCGGGAAGCTTAATATGAAGGTGTTATTATGGAGAAAGAAATTTGAGAGGAGACGACGGAGGAGGACGTGGGTTAAGTGGTCAAAGATCGAGGCTTGGAAATGGCAAAACAATATGCTCATAGTAGTTCCTCGAAAGGCTATAATAATAAAGCCACACCGCCGCGCGTGAGCAATCATTCATGAACCAGAACTTGATATTATTTCCCCACTTTAAATAAGTAGCTTTTGCTTTAATATTAATGGCGATTTAATCCTATGTAGAAAAGAGTGAAAGGGCTCGTTGAAAGTAAAGAGTCATTAAAGACCATAAACTGGTTGGTATTGAGGGTGGGGCTAGGGTAGGGTGGAGGCCTTCATTCTCTTGATACAAGAGTCTATTAAATACAACGAGTGCTTAATGTAAAATCTAGTTAGCTTTTAATTTGTTAGAAAGATTAGAGAAGTTGAAACCCTCGATCTTAAATATAAGATAAAGTTAAATTTTATAGAGGAATTAAAGAAACTAGTTAAATTCTTTAAAATATTTATTTGTCATTTTTTCTCTAAAATATTTTGCCTAACGTATAAAGTGATATATAATCTAAAGAATATACAATATATGATATGATTAAGTAACTTATTTAGCTTCTTTAACTTTACCAAAAAAAAAAAATCAACTTTATCTTATAGTAGTATTTAGGACGGAAGGATTATTGTTTTTAAAAAAAAACTAATTTTCTTGATTTGTGAAATGAAATATAATATAATATCCTTTAATTCTAAATATAAGACAAAAATAAACTTTTTTGAAGAGATTAAGGAAGTTAATTAAAATATTTTTATTTTATTTTTCTCTCCAAAATAATTAGTTTGAATAATAAATCGATATATAATCTAAGGATACATAATATATGATATGATTAAGTAACTTATTTAAAATCCACCTTATCTTTCACGGATTAGAGGGAATAATAGACAACATATGCATATGGTATGATTAAGATTTTTAGTTTGCTAAATGTCTCCCAAAAAAGTCAGTTAGTTGTGTTAACCTTGTATTGTTGGAGGCTTCACACAATTCAAAGTCAAAATGCAGCCTTCTTATGCAATAACTATGGTTCATTCAAAAGTAGGGGCAACTTGGAGGGGTACTTTGTAAGATGAGGAAACAATAAATTCCAAATAGAGATGGCGAGAGTGAGGGCATGCATTTGTCGTTTACGAGAGAGAGTGTGAGCGCACTGAGGACCATGATTAGTAAATGAAGTGTCCGTGGCAATGCTTTTTATTAAACTTTCACATGCTGTCGCATAGGTCTAGGTCCCCCCTCCTTCCCTTCCCTTCCCACTTCCCTTTTTTTTTAATGAAAGCCAATTTATATAACAAAACGATAAAACGATGCATATAAAACCACCAACTAATCTTAAGTCAGGATCAGATTGGGGGTCCAAAGTAGAAAGCTAAAAACACATTACAGCAAATTAAACAAACATAGAAATCAGTATAGCAACATCTGAAACAACTTAAAGTTCCAACTGGTAAACCCAAAGGACGAACAACAAATTTCAAGGACCAATCAAAGCCTAAGTCCCATCTCGAACCAGCTGGAACACCACCAAATCTGACACATCTCGAAGTCTCAAAGTGTAAGCTGGAATAAACACTACTCAGCGACATCGATAAAACAAGGGACATATAGAGGGCATCATGACGGATCACCAAATCATACTAATGAACCATGACATTGATAGCTTTTATACTATTGAAAGGGGTCGTTGCATGACCTTGTTTAGAAGATAAAGTCGGTTGGCAGAGTAGCAGGCCACATAGAGAGTGTCAATAATCCAGTTCCCATTCATTGCTCGTCTCTCTAAGATAAATACGTGCCTGGCTTTTTTTTTTTTTTTTTTGACCTTTGAGTACATACATGCCTGTTTGGATTGGCCATCTTTTTCTTCTTGTGACTTATAATAAGGAGAGAAGGGCCACAAAGTGACAATTTAACAAGGCGCATAAGGGGGTGAACATACATATAATTAGCTATTAGTGAACTTGAGATTATAAACGGGACTGCAAACTCTCATTTATTAGAAAGCTCTCATGCCATCTCTAATCTTTTGATAAAATTGGTAACGGGAGTTATATATCTAGAGGATGTTGAATTTGAAGAACGTGGCATTATCTAGGCCAGAAGCTTTCATGCTCTATATATAATGTGTATGGCACTGCCCTCACGTTTCCAGGAGGGATAAAACTGAGTTGAACTACCAACGTTTCACTGTGTTGGATCATTTTTTGTTGTCTCTTTTGTCCTCCTATTGGAACAAATTCTTACAAATTAAACTTCATACGCCCTCTCACAGTTCCAATCACATATGTACCCAGTAGTCTCTCATAATTAACCCTCTTCCAACCATAAATATGTATGAAAAAAATACACACACACACACGTACACATATATTTTTGAAAGTATTTATTTTTTTCCTCTTTTAAAGACTATTATAGATACATAATTTCACTTTGTACATTTTTAAAATATTTTCAAAAATAATATATTTTAATTAATGGTTAGAAACTTTATCCCATAAGAAATAAAACCGCTTATTATATCAAGAGGTTGTTGGTACATGCAAGTTTTTTTTTTTTTTTTTTTGATACATGGTACATGCAAGTTGTGTACTCCAGCGACACTGCTGAATACACATATATGGTTAAAAATTAGAATGATGAATGAATGACATGGCGCATCGTACACATGCGGTCCCGCCATGTGGCACACTCTCATTAGAGCCTTGTGGGAGCAATCATTGGCGTATGATCATATATTAGCCACCCAAACGAGGGACTTTGTTGTGGACCGCCGGGTTCGGTGCTTCCCTTCTCTTTCGTTTTACCGGCTCAGTTCTTTGATTTTCTTTTTTTCCCGGCCGAAGGGTGTAGCTATAATTTTTTATTTTTTATTTTTACCAGCTAATGGTAGTATAAAAATTGTATACGAGGGCAAAATCTATAATAAAATTAATTTATATGATGATCATATACATAACTAAACATTATGAAATTGGAGATTTTGATACACACCTTATCTATCTTAAAGTTAATTAATTCATTAATTATTAAATTTAGAATTTGGCCCTTATTATAAATGGTTCGAAGAGTAATAAATTCTTTTTGTTTATTGCAATAAATATTAGATGAAAAATTATAAAAATCACATTTATTACTTTGAAAGTTGACTAATAATAAGGAGCAAACTTTTCTTTTAAAAAAAAAGACTTTACAAACAAGACATAACCATACTTTTATATATGTTTATATAGTGATCTTAATAGGAAAGTAGAAATTATAAATGTAGATTTTTTGATCTATCGGTGGAAAAGTTATAATAACCGGTAGTAACAAAAAATAATAGTAACAATATCCTATGTCATAAACAAGACATAACCATACGTTTATATATAAAGTTTATATAGTGATGTATGCATGGCACAAGTACAACTATTCTATCCTTAAAGGAGTAGCCACATATATACCTTTACGGACAGAACAAAATGAAATACACGTTTTAATATACCTTTACGGACAGAACAAAATGAAATGCACGTTTTAGCGGTGTTAAGCCGATTTAGTTGACACTTTCCGCTGTTATCGCTTAAAGACACTGGATAACATACGTAAGAGTTGAGTTAGAATAAATAAATGATTAGTTCCACCAAATTTCTTTGGTCTTTTGTATTGACCATTGAACGAGGTCCTCTGAATATTTTAAATATAAGATAAGTAAATAATTAGTTAATGTGGCGATAATAATATGCCTGTGAGATTATGTCATCATATATATTTAAGATTTGTTTGAAGTTATATATATTGTTGTTTTCTCTCGCAGAGGCTTTAACTGAAGGAGGGTTTAATTGATCCATAAAATATTTAGATAGTTTAACTTGTTGGAATAGCAAAACCTACAAATACATCAGCTTCAAACTAGCAAACACGTTTCAAAAATAAGAAGCAAGAAAACTCTACTGGATATACGTTGAATTAATCCTCCTTTCTGTATCTCCCGTAGACGAATGAGTTGTGAGGTGAGATGGAAATGAGTGCGCTCATGTGCTAGCTAGTGATGTGAAGGATATATATATATATATATATACACACATATATATATACACATATATATATACATATACATATATATAGCGAGAATATACTATATTTATGCCAAACCGGCCACATGAGGTAGTTGTTTTTAGAAACTTTTAATAAACTCTAGATTGCATATATGTCAATGTGAGAGTCAAGTTATTCCATAATAGTATAATAGACATGGAAGATTTGATCAACCAAATCTATTGGTCTTTTAATTTCATTGATCGAATTCATCTGAATACGCTAAGATGAAGTTTATTTATACTCCGTCAGCTTCCGATGAAATGTATAAATATAGTTTAGAATATATTGAGGATGATGTCTTACATTTTAAATTTTAATATTTATATAATAAATGTTTTTTAAAAAATATTTACTTTTTCGCATATAAAAAAGTCAGATATTATCCTTATTTACATTTTCAGAAATATATAATGAATGCCTAAAATATATAATTAATTAAATATACGGAATCACTTTGGTGCATATTTTATTGGCAGAAACTAATTAATGCACTTGATAGTTTAATATACTTGGAAGAATAGAACTTTCATAGATTAAAATTGGATATGTTTTTAAAATACGAAGCTTCAGGATCCTTTGTGTGTATGCATTCGATCCTCTCCGTATTACCAAGACTTGTTCTGAGTGATGAGGTAGATTGAGTGTGAGCACATGATTTTCAAATATGTTAACCAACTGTATGTATTATATTATTTCATTGACCAAGAAAATTGTGAATTAATATTTCTTTGTATGATAATTAATTTAATACTCATACAAATCGAATTCACATGTAATAAACAATTTCTTGCACATAATATTACCAAAAATTTAGCAAAGAATTTTCTATAAATTTATATTTAAATTCGTTGAGCATTATCAAATTAAGAAAATTAACATGAGTTTAAGAGAAAATTAACACGGTTTTGTTACTTAAAAACATAAAAACAATAAACCTCGTTGTATAAATTTGTGAGTTTAATTGAGTTCTAATTGATACGAGTTTACCAATGATTCGTCTCGTTTTTATGAGTTAGAAACATATAAACAGTAAACTGAGAGAGGAGTTTGACAATAATATTACTCAGAAATGGAAACTCTCTGTTGGGAGCATCAAAATTAAGCCTCTTCTCAATTTATAGGAAGCTGCAAAAACGTCTTTTCGTTTCACTCTCCCCGGCTCCCCCTATATATCTGTTATAACTCAGAACGACACAATCAGACAAATCATCAAAGGAAAAAAAGGATTCATGCAATCTGATTCATACCTCAATCTATGGCTTCTTTCTCTCATTCTAGCTCTCCCCGCCATTATACTTCTTCTCTTCAAAAGAAAGCAACAACCCAAGATTAATCTTCCCCCAGGCCATATGGGATGGCCTCTCATTGGGGAAAATCTTGAGTATTTGAGGCCACATCGTGCGACGACAATAGGAAAGTTCATGGAACAGCATATAGCAAGGTAAAATCAAAGGCAAATCCAATATTCTGTTTCACAGAAATCAAACGACTCAGAATTAAAGTGTATGTGTTGTTCTGTTGTAGGTATGGTAAAATCTTCAAGTCGTCGCTGTTTGGGCTGCCATCGATTGTTTCAGCAGATGCAGAGTTCAATAAGTTCATACTCAACAACGAAGGGAAATTGTTCGAATGTAGCTACCCAAGAAGCATAGGTGAAGTACTAGGAAAATGGTCTATGTTGGTCGTTGTGGGTGACATGCACAGAGGCATGAGGGCTATAGCACTCAACTTTATGAGCAGTGCCATGCTCAAAACAGCCATGTTAAAAGACGTGGAGAAGTATGCCCTGCTTGTTCTCAACTCGTGGAAACAGAATCATAAATTTCCTGCTCAAGAAGAAGCTAGGACGGTAAAATCTCATCGGGCTAGCTAAATTTTGGGATTTCTGGTCATGAAACAGTAACAAGTTCTCAATCCTTTTTTTCTTTTTTGGAAATTGTAGTTCACTTTTAACTTGATGGCGAAGAATATATTGAGCCTGGAACCTGATCATCCAGAGGCAGAGGCGTTGAAGAAAGCCTACGCCCATTTCATGAAGGGGTTGGTTGCGTTGCCTTTGAACTTCCCTGGAACAGCTTACCGGAAGGCATTACAGGTTATGATCGGTAATTAGTTTACAGAACCAGGTTCAGGATACGTTAAAAATTAGTTTTTGATGTTTGTGTAGATTTTGCAGTCTAGGTTCACTATACGGGAGTTGATAGAGAAGAAGGTGGAAGAAAGAATGGACCAAAATATCAAAGAAGGTGATGTAGGCTGGGACGATGACCTTCTAGGATGGGTTTTAAGGAATTCAAAACTGACATCAGAGCAAATGCTTGACTTCATTCTGGGAATGCTTTTTGCCGGTCATGAAACTTCATCCGTAGCCATATCTCTTGCACTTTACTTTTTACCAGGTTGTCCTCAAGCTGTCCAGCAGTTAAGGGTAAGCAAGTGCGATAATGTCACGTGCGGCATATGAAAATCTGGGATTTTTCGCTGAATTCTCTATTATTCTCTTGGAAAAATATCATAGGAAGAACATAGAGAAATTGCCAGAACCAAAAGGGAAGCGGGTGAGGTGGAATTGACTTGGGATGACTACAGACGGATGGAGTTTACTCACTGTGTAAGACACAAAAGATGACAAAAAGAAAACGTTTTTCTTTTCCTTTGATTTCCTCTTATTTTAGAATCGTGCTATGTATTTTTACGCCCATTGCTTGGTCCCTTGAAGGTCGTCAACGAAACACTTCGGCTAGGAAATGTTGTGAGGTTTCTTCACAGGAAGGTTATCAAGGATAATGTTCGGTACAAAGGTAGGAGTTAGAAAAAATGAAAATTTTATCTCGCATAAAAATAATGGAGAAGGATTAGTAGTTGAAGAAATCAAAAAAGAAAAGTCAGGATGAATTATTGATCCCTATATATACATTTGGGTATATATATTGAAAATCATGTTTGTTTGTGTTTGCAAATTGCAAGGTTATGACCTTCCACGTGGGTGGCAAGTCCTTCCGGTGATTGCAGCCGTGCATCTGAATCCTTCCCATTTTGACCACCCTCATCTCTTTGATCCATGGAGATGGCAGGTGACTTCTCATACTCGATCTTAAATATAAGGCATAATTTATAGTATAAATTATACTATAAATTATGTCGTATATTTAAGATCGATAGTAGGCATTTATCTTTATCCTATAACTGATTTATACTAAAATTTATTATTATATTATCCCTTCCACTTTTCTAAACTCCATTCCATAAAACTAGTAAGGACTATAATTGCAAGAACATTGGCAAGATCTTCCAGGTGTACTGAAACCTTCGTCGCTCCATGCATGAATAAAATACATATACATATATAATATGCCACCTCCGATAAGATCTCGTATTTAAACAAAGGTGGTAATGTAAATGTAGTACTGCTATGTTTAAGCTTTTCAATGGGTTAATGCCAACGGAAACTTATGTGTGGGTCCCAGCATTATACCGCAGCCTCCCAGGTTGTGGATGGTCAAACACTCAACAACTGAGTTTTTTCTTTTGGGCCAATTGGGTACGGTGGTCAACAGAGATAATGACATTGTAGAATGTTGGGGATTTGGATTTCTCTAAAATTGTCGTTTAGTGCTGCATGTAATCCCTAGCCCTCGCCGTCTTCCATTCTGGAACATTGCAGGATTTTCAGTCTGGCGTTTCAGACCAACTGACTATAAACACAATTTAAATGTTCAGCTTTGACCATCAACTTCCGAACATCTCATGTTGTAAATATAAGACACTCGACCTCTTCTTAAAAAAAAAAAAAAAGTAATTAATTATATTGTATGTTATATATCATTATAATATACTCTATCTGATTTTTATCATAAAATATCAATTAATAAGTATATTTGATTTTTTTATAAAGTACTTATGGTCCCCGAAGAGCATTAATTTTTTTATTTATATATATCCATAATTAGTAAAAGTAGTGGGTGAGACTTGAGTGTAATAATTAATATGATACTAGAGTTTAGTGCAATTAGTAAAGTAGGAAATTATTTAAATTTTAGAACAAATTTCATGTCTTTAACTTTTTTGTTATTGGTTTATGAGAATTATTAGTTGGTGTATTATAATAAGGATCAGATGAAGTATATCAATTTACTAGTTAGACAAATTAGTTTGAAAACAAATAATAATAATAATAATATTTAAAAATAATTTAATTAAATTTCTTAATATCTCTAAAAAATCAATTAAATCTTACTCACTCTAGTCCTAAATATAAGATATAGTTAACTTTTTTTTGGAGAAATTAAGGAAGTTAAATAAGTTATTTAACTATATCATATATTGTATTTCCTTATATTATATATCGCAGTTTATAATTTAGGTAAAATAGTTGTTAAAAAATAACAAATATAAATATTTTAAGATAATTTAATGATCTTCCTTAATTTTTTTCATTCATCAATGTTGACTTTTATTTTACATATACCATCCTCATCACTTCCGAAAACAAGACATTTTCATCACGGCTCTACCTCTTCATGATTAATTAGCGTCAGTACTTGTCGTTTTCCTCTTCGAAACCCCTGTCCTTTCTTTGTTTGCTATCGGGAACCCCTATATATCCATTCATATATCAGATCCAGATGACCAGGATAATGTGGAATAAGCAATGAAATAATTAATTTGTGACTTGTGAGTAGTGTGACATATATACTCAGTCAAAGAAAGGAAAGAGAGCTGCATAAAATTATAGTCCTTATATCCGGTGTGGGACTAAATAAATATAGACATCAATGCTTTTTTTTTGTTTTTTTGTTTTTTTACAAAAAAATTTTAGGAAAGGGGTTGGGTTTACCCACGATCTAAGAAAGCGGCGAAATCTCCCTTCTTTCTAGGTCATACCGATGTTGGGCAGGGCGAGCTACCCTCAGGCGTGTTTACCTAGACACTTAGGAGCTAGGATGCCTCCCTTAACCTTGACTAACTCTAGGATCGAACCTCTTTCCTCTGGTAAGAGTGTCCAACCCCTTTACCAGTTGAGCCTAAAGACGAGGGGTAGATAGACATCAATGCTGTGGCTTGCGATGGAAGACTGATCAGTGGACCCAACTAGTAACAGTGGTCATTATCTTTTGAAGCCGTATATCTATCATGGTAATTAAGCGTCAATAATGTAGGACGTTTCATGTTCAGGGAGCAAAAGAGACGGTGTCCCCCACCTGAAGCTATATATATATATGAAGATGATGATGATCATAGTAGTAAATTTTCCTCCGTTGGAATGCGTGGTCAGTGCCAAATATTGTTAATGGTCATTTGGGAGTGGTCTTCTCTCTTGCCCGTGCATCACTGCTTTTTAATTCCCGTCTGGTCCAAACCCGATTTATTACTTATAGCCATGTATTTCTTTTATGTTTGTCTGAAAATAATTATATATATATAAAAAAAAAAGATCTACTCGAGAGTTGATAGATGGCACGAGCAGCCAAGGGGAAAGGGACCTAACTATAACGAAGAGGATAACAAAATGACGGTGAAAGATACCTTAATTACACAGACACTGGCACCATAAATCAGTAATCTAAATTCCAAAATCAAATCTAACATTATCAACATGTTCCTTAGACTCAGGTTGTTTGATAGTATTGGCCTTTGAGTTATGCTTCTTCTTACTTACGTACCATTAATTAATAGCCACATATATCTGATATTTAGACTTCTGGATTATTCTTTCTCTGTCTCTTCATTGATTGATTTTGATAATTGATACTGTGCAGAACAATGGGAATCATGGAGGGAGCACGGGCACAAGTCATAACTTCATGCCGTTTGGAGGAGGGATGAGATACTGCCCTGGATCAGAGTTAGCCAAACTAGAAACAGCCATATTCTTTCACCATCTCGTCCTCAACTATCAATGGGACTTGGCTGAAGAAGATCAAGCTTTAGTGTACCCTTTCGTTGAGTTTCCTAAAGGCTTGCCCATCACTGTCCAACGCCTATCTTTGGTTTGATTGTCTGTGTGTGTTTTCCTTAATATATTTACCCATATATATCTCTGTGGACTAGCTAGTATATGTGGCCTAGTTCACAAGTCCAAGAGAAGGATGGAATTTTTTTTTTTAAAAAAGTTATGAAATATATGTGAATTGTTAGATTTTTTGTCTAAATCCCATGAATTATGAATAAGAAGTGCGATTGAATTAGTATGTTCGCCATCGCCGTCACGTCGGCTCGACCAAACTAGTACGTTCGCCACTGCCGATCACATCGGTTCGCCGACAGAATCCATCTGATTGTTTTTTGTCGTCTATAAATAGACAAAAAATCCACTCGATTTTGGGCACTTCGTTCTCATACATATAGTATTTTGCATTTTGCCATAACTTCATATATTGTGGGATTTCTTCGGCATTTGGTTGTGTTATGTTTGTGGGGGCTCCTGATTGAAAATGCCTTCTTTTTGGAGACGTAATTCGTTCTATCCTGGGAAACAATTGTTTGCGATCATTCGACATTATTATAGATGGAACAAATTGTCTATGGAGACAATATTTATTGGGCTCGGATTTCATTGTTTTTCTGCATTTGATTCGCATATACTTGTGAGTTTTACTGTTTATTCTCTTGTGCAGAATTGTTATATGTTCATAGATAGTCACATCTTAATTACATGGGTTTTTATCCTTGTAAAAATTCTAAGTCTAAAGTATTTTCTTTAACATGAATATAGTATACCTCCTAAGCCTGCAAGCCAATGTGTTCAAGGTTAATCAATTCCACACTGTTGTAAACTTTAAATCTGTATATGCACCTTTGGCGTGTTTGTGTAATGTGTATACATAAGATATAGTACTAATAGTATTGGCTGGTTTATCTTTTGTGTATGGTTTCTTTCACCTCTTATCATTTTCTCTCTTTCAAGCCATAAAAGGCTTTGTTTTTACAGAGTAAATATACCCTGCGAAAAAATGGACATACTACTTTATACATTCACTAAACTATTGTCATGACTACTACAAATAGAGATATGTGTGGCGCTTGCTTGACTAAGCACCACATAAAGTTTTTTCAAAAAAAATAAAATACACTAGCATTTGTGGCTAATGACTTTGTGTGGCACTTGCGTTAGAAGGCGCCACACAAAGTAATTTTTAATATTTTTTTTGTAAACCCTTCTTCATCAGCTCTTACTTTAACAACAGTTTGTCCCTTATTTTCTAGTAGCTCTTTCGTAAATTTCCTCCTTCCTTTTTCTTATCCTCTTGTCTCCTCTCCCATTGGCCACTTCCTTTACTTATCATTGGCCCCCACTTCCATTGGCCTCTTCCTTTCCTTATCCTTGTCTCTACTCCTTACTCCCATCTATTATTTCCTTTGGTCTCATTTCCTCCACCCATCCCATCCCAAAGTTCCCATAAGTACATACTCAATATTCTGATTTTTTTTTAAAATTTTTAAAGTTGCACGCAACCTTTTCTTTTTATTTTTTCTTTATTAAATTGTTTTTCAGGTATTGTGCTTGAAGTTTCAGCTCATCACTCTAATTAAATTTCTCATACATTATAAGTTTTTTAATTTTTGAGCTTACAAATGTAATGTTATTAGTAGTTAATAGTTTAATTTGCTCAATGTCTTTCATATTTAACTTATTATGAAATCTAAAAAATTATTCTCATTTTTATATGTTGAAAAATAAATGAGATAAAATTAAATGTTACTGGTATTATGTATATGTTGTATGTGAAGATATGTAGTAGTTATAATTTTTAGTTGTTGTAATAATTGTTATTGATGAGTTGCATAAGTAAAATAATTATTTATTTCTAACATTTGTATTTTATTTTTTTACTTGTAATACTTTCTAATTTACCTATGATATGCATTGGCAAATATGATTTCTTTTGCTATGAACTGTGAAAAATATTATGATTGTCTGCGTGTGTTTTCCTTAATATATTTACCCATATGTATCTATGTGGACTAGCTAATATATATGGCCTAGCTCACAAGTCCGCGAGAAGGATGAAAAACTTAAGAAAAAAGTTATGAACCATGTGTGAATACAATATCCAGAGGTGGATCCACGTATTTATATACAAGGGAGGCAAGTGCCCCCTTGAATTTGAGATTTTCTTTATATATATATATATATGTTTGAATGATTGCCTACCCTTAAATTAAATGTCCACCCTTAATACATCAAGACTGCACTTTGTAATTAGATGGAGGATGAATAGTTGAATGATTGTTTAGTGCCTTATATTGAAAAAGATGTATTTGGTAGCATTGATAATAAGATAATTATGATGGAATTCCAAAAACTAAAATCTAGAATGATGACATTGTAATTATTTATATTGTAATATACTTTTGTTATTAAAATATATGTACTTGAACTTATTGAGTGCACACCCTTTATTGTAATTTATGTAACTACATTTCTAATGGCACTTAGCCTTACTTTTCTAAATAACAAGTTTGCAAAATAATTGCCTATTTTATTATATCATCAATGTTCACTTGATTTCATGAATATATACATTTTTTATTTTCTTTTTCTTTTTTTGTTTATATTCTTTATTTTTTAATGGATTTAAAACTTTCTTTTAAAAAAAAAAAAAAATCAGAGGCAACAAAGCCCCCCAAATCCTCTCACCAATGGTGCCCCTTCAATAATTTTCTAAGTCCCTCCCATGCATAAACCTTAGAGCCGTCAAAACGGGCCGGGCCCGTCGGGTCGGCCCATTTAGCCCTGGCCCATTACGGGCCGGGCCTCAAAAATAGAAGAAAGAGATGAAGTCAGGCCCTGGAGGGCCGGACCCGTAGGGCCACGGGCTTTTACGGGCGGCCTGCGGGCTACGGCCGGCCCGTTTAGCCCATCATATATATATATTTTTTTTTTGTCTTTTTAAATATTGAGTCTTAAAAAATTTCTTTGATATATTTTCCTAACAAAATCCCGAACCGAGTTGGAATATAATGTTTATGTCTTATAACAATGTAGAGTCTTAAAAATTTTACACTAATATATTAATATTGTTATTGACTACTCCTATGATCCTTACACTATAAATTATATTCATGTCCCTTCCACTCCTCATCTCCTCCTCGATCGCAACTCTTCTCGCTCTCGTGATCTCACCGACCATAATTTATGTATATTAGTGGTATGCTTTTTATATTTTATGTAAGTTATTTTAGAACATAATTTGTTTTTGATTATGAATTCGTGAATGCTTATTTGTTAGATGATTGTGTTTTTTGGATATAAATGTTGACAACATTTATTTGATAAATTAGATGATTTATGTTGTAATTTAGAGCTTTAATTGTTGTAATTTACTAATTATATTTGTGTGAAAAACACGGAGAAAAAATAATTAAAATTTGGAATAATAATTTCCAAGCGCGCGGCCGCCCGGCCCTGGTGCTCTCGGGCCGGGCTTTGAAAACAGTGTTTTTCTTACTCGGCCTTGGAGGGCCGGCCACGATGGGCCCAGCCCATCACGGGCCTACCCGATTGACGGGTCTAATAAACCTGCAGGACCTGCAAGCGAACGTGTTCAAGGTTAATCAATTCCACACTCTCGTGAACTTTAAATCTGTATATGCACCTTTGGCGTGTTTGTGTATACATAAGATAAAATAATAATAGTATTGGCTGGTTTATCTTTTGCGTATGGTTTTTTTTTTTTACCTCTTATTATTTTCTCTCTTCAAGCCATGAAAAGGCTTTGTTTTGACGGAGTAAACACACCTAGGGCTGTACATAATACCCGGAAACCCGTGACCCGACCCGACCCAGACCAACCCGAAGAGAAGCAAAAAAACCCGATCAGCCTTGGACAGGACCGGGCCTGACCTGAAGACCGGGTAGGACCGAGTTTCAGGTAAGGGTAACAGACCATTTAGTCCGGTCCTACCCGGTGAATATATATATATTCATTAAAATATATAATTATATATTAAGTAAAAAAAAAAAAAAAAGCTAAGCTTAAACGACTTCAAAAACCCTACCCTAAATCCATATTTTTCCATTCGGCCTCCAACCTCCTCCTCGACATTCAGATCCCCATTCCCATTTCCCCCATTCGAAAACCCCGACCCCGCCTCTATCTCGAGATTCAATCGGTGGTGTCATCTCCATCGGCGCCAAGATCGTCGGTGAGCGTGTCTCAACTCTGAAGCCGATCGTCTCTGTCTTCATCTCAGAGATTCTTCCTTTCCGTCACAGCACTTGGTAAGTCGACCGTTAGTTACTGTATTCAAGCTTCGAGTTCTCTTGTTCACTCTTAGTTGGTCACTTGTTGTTCATCACTTGCGTCTTTTCCCTTGAGTTTTTTTTTCTGTGGTTCTGTGATTTCTCATTTTGCTTTATGATTGTGTAATGGCGATGGATCGGAAAGTTCTCTTATTTTGCTTTATGATTGTGTAATGTTCATCATTTTGCTTGGATCTTTAATCTTTTTCCTCAAACACACTCACTAAGTTTGGTTCTGTCATTAATAGTGATCTGTGAAGGGATCTGGCAATTTTGGGGTCGCGAGGCTTACGAGGGACAAGCAGACAAAGGAACTCATTGCTGTGAAGTATATTGAGAGAGGTGATAAGGTTTGTGTCCTAATTATTCTGTCTTTTTCTATTTGTGGTTACCTAAAGTGGATTTCAAATATTTCCTTATGTGGTAATCGAAAGACTTGAAAGTCTCCGATGACGAATTGCATCCGGATTAACGAGGGTTACCTCAAACAGGTCTTTTTAAAAGCATCTTGGTTTCGGATTCAGATACATTCGTTATCATTTCCTTTTGAATGGACTGATGGGGTTTGAGTCCCCGAGAAAATTTTCTCGCCTTTAGCGGCATAGGAAGTTGAACGTGTTTCTATTTCTACTTATAACTCTAGTTTAATGATGTCTTGAATCTTTGGTTTGATCATTAGTTAGCTCCTAAATTAATTTCGAATCTACTTATAGTTATTGTTATTCTTTTATCTTCCCGCATTTATGTTGTGGTCTTTGCCTGTATGCATTTAATGGCTCATTAATTGATGGCTTAGAACTATTAGCGGTAATGGAAAGTTTTCCGAAATATGCCCCGTCGTCCGTTTCTTAAAATCCTGGAAAATTCTCTCCCTCCGAGGTCACGCACTTTCAACGCTCATTCCCCATGGTTCCTCATTACTTGAAGTTATTCTACTCATTGTACTTGATATACTAAGTCTGTGGACTTTCTATTTTTTGGTACAATTGCACTCAAACAGATACTATGTTGCTTTTGTGATTGATCAATAGTCTTGTTTCTTAACGAGATAGATGAAAATGTGCAAAGGGAAATTATAAATCACAGGTCACTGAGGCATCCTAACATTGTTAGGTTTAGGGAGGTCTGTATAACCCCTACCTGCTCTTTGCTTAGCATTTAGGTGTGTTTTGCATTTAAGTTCTTCCTCTTGTTAGTTGCATTAGGAATGATGTTGCGTTTTGCTTAGCATTTAAGTTCTTCCTCAATGCAAAGTGCTTTTTCTTTCTTTCTGCATAATTGAATATGGTGATTTCTATTTTTATTTTTTTAAAATGCAAATTTATTGTATTCTTTTCAATTCTTCCTCAATTCTTTTCTTTCGCATAATCTGAAGTTTTCATTTATTTTCGGGAAAATATATGAAGATAAATGGTGGTTGATTATCTTTTTTCCATGTCTTGCGGTATATTCTGAAATTGTAATGGAAGACCAAGATTCTTTGTCGTGACCTTTAACAAAGGGTCTCGTTACTCCCCCATCCGATGGTAACCAGTTCACCGGGTCTACACCTTCTACATCTCCTTCTCCTAGTCCTATTTCTCCCATGCCGCCACCATTACCACCACCGCAACATTTATTCCTCCAATTGCTTTATGTTGAACCCTCTCAAGAGGCTCAAGTTAATGGAAATTTGAAAATGCTAGGAAGAGGAAAGAACCGAACGAAGTAAACCCAAAACATCTAAAGTTTGGGATCATTTTGTGAAGATACCTCTGGAACAAACAAATGGAGAGATAAGAGCATATTGCAAGCATTGTAACAATGACTATGCTTGTGACCCTAACAAGCATGGGACAACTTCGTTAAAAAGGCATTTGGTGAAGTGTGCAAAAACCCTAACAAAGCGAGATAAGAAGCAGCCCCTTGAATTACTTGTCAAATAGTACACAAGGAAGGGCCTTAGTTTCACATGTGTACAATGAGAGGCGAATACGGAGAGCCTTGGCTGAGTTCATAATTATGGATGAGTTGCCCTTTAGGATTGTTGAGAAGCCTGGATTTAAGAAGTTTGTGAAGTAACTTGAGCCTCGATTTCATATCCCTTCAAGAATTACAGTTGGGAGGGATTGCTGGCAGTTATACCTTGGAGAGGTCAAGGTTTTGAAGAAGATTTTGAAGACTTGTGCAACTCGGGTTTGTCTTACTACAGACTGCTGGACTTCGAATCAAAATTTTAACTACCTATGCTTGACTGCCCACTTTATTGATCCTGAATGGAATCTGCACAAGAGGATCATTAATTTTTCTATGATTGAAGATCACAAAGGGGAGACAATAGGGAAGACAATAGAGAAGTGTTTATTGGATTGGGGAATTGAAAAGGTTTTTACTATTACAATGGACAATGCCTCATCAAATGCCACAGCATTATCATATTTGAAGAAGCGTTTGAAGAGTTGGAGGGGGCTGGAAGGAGATTATCTTCACCTTAGGTGTTGTGCACATATCCTCAACCTAATAGTTTGTGAAGGGTTGAAGGATTTGAAAGATAACTTTGAAAGCATTAGAAAGGCTGTCAAGTATGTTCGCTCATCCCCGGCACGTTTTGTAAAATTTAAAGCCTATGCTGAAGCTGAAAGGATTGATACTAAAAGCCTTGTGTGTTTGGATGTGACAATCCGTGGAATTCGACATTCTTAATGTTGGAGACAAACATTGAAATTCCGAAAGTCTTTGATGAGAATGAATGATGAGGATGATGACTATTGTGCACACTTTGCCCCCTTAGGCATGAAGTTGATTCGCATGATTTTTTTATGATTTATTCAAGCGAAGTCAACAATAATAGGCGTGAATCAAGTGATTTCTTCAAGAGGGAGCGTGATTCACGTGAAGGAAAACAGAAAAAGCATGATGGCCCCCCAAAAGCTGAAGATTGGAACCGTGCAAGTGCCTTCTTGAGGTTCTTGAAGGTCTTTTATGATATCACATTAATGTTCTCATCTTCTATTAATGTGACTTCAAATGCCTACTTCCATCAAATTGCACATGTTCAACAATTGGTAGAAAGAGATGCTTTAAATTCTGATTCTCTCCTTGCTGATATGTCTCTTAACATGAAGGTGAAGTATGAAAAATATTGGGGTAAGGCAGAAATTATGAACCCTTTATTGATAGTTCTTTGTCATATTGGATCCTCGTTACAAGTTGGCTTATGTTTATCACATATTTGAGAGTTTGTTTGTTGACACCGAGGTTTGCATGGCTATGAAGGACAAGGTCCATGATTGTTTATATCGTTTGTTTGATGACTACTCGCCTTTGTTGGTGGCTCTTCTTCATCTTCTATCGCATCTCGCATCTTCATCTTCATCTTCGATTGTTGAAGGAAATATGGAGGATCATGATCCAGGTGTTCAATGGTTAGCGTAGTTAAACAAAGAACTTCCAATGATTGTCAAAGTGAATTGGACAAGTATCTTGCTGCATCAGATGATGTCCCTATCTCTACTAATTTCAACATATTGGCTTGGTGGAAAGTCAATTCGATGAAATACAAAGTTCTTTCCACCATGGCACGTGATCTTTTAGCCATCCTTGTTTCCACAGTTGCCTCTGAATTTGCTTTTAGCACTGGAGGTCGTGTGGTGGATCAATATCGAAGCTCCTTGTCACCAAAAATGACTGAGGCTCTTATTTGTTCTCAAAATTGGCTTATTCCTGGGCAATCACTAGCTGAACTCGCTGAACAACTTCGTGAATTTGACAATTTTGAAGAGTCGGTAATATTTAGTATAACTAGTTCTTTAATTCATATCTTTGTGAAAACAAATTATAATTTTATGTATTTTTTTAATTTTTTTAAGATGCTTCATGTATGATCGATGTTGGATCTGCATCATTGTCACGTCCATGGAAGAACTTGATTAAAAGCACATTCGTTGGATTTCTTTGTTTGTAGTAATTAAGGACTTCTTAAATTATGTCACCTTTAGAATTATGGACTTTTTCTCGCCTTTTGGACTTCGGTTACGAGACTTGTAATATGAGATTTTAACTCTTTAATATTTAGGGTCTTGCCCTTCGAGTATTTTCATGATGTTTGTTATCAAAGGGCATGTTATGGATGGATATTTAATGCATGAATCCGATGTCGATGTCGATGTTGAATTGTTGATGTTAGTTTTGATTGATGAATTGAAAAATTCATCTATAGGTAGATGCAATGATCTGCATTGTGCATGCAAGTTATCTATAGGTAGGTTTTGGATGGATATTTTGTTGCATTGAAACATTCATCAGGTGCAATTATGTGGAATGTGAATTGAAACAGCATTCCTGAATGATTTGTATTTTAGGTTTTAAAAAAAATTTGGTTTTTTCAGATGAATGATGTCCAGATGAATGATTTTAATTTTATGATGTTCATTTAGGTTTTGAATTGATGGCTGTGATATATATATATTTTTGATATATTGATGCCTGTGGTGTGATTGAATTATTTGAGTTCTGAAAAAAAAAAAACAGGATCAGGTTTTACAAAAAAATAAGACAACATGGATGGGCGGATGGACCACTAACCGGCCCGGTCGCCCTGGGTCATCGGCCCAAGAAAAGACCGGGTTTCTTCCGGTAGGGACCGGGCTTCGGGATGGTTTGTCCAGCCCGATCACACTATCGGGACTGCACCACGGGTCCATGACCGCCGATGCAGTCCGGTATATGTACAGCTCTAAACACACCCTGCGAGAAAATGGACATACTACTTATGCATTCACTTAAGTACTTAACTATTGTCATGACTACTGCAAATAGAGAGAATGGTGGCCCATATTTTGTGGTACTACAACTTCTTCTAGATCTATTTTTTAAAGAAAAATTGGTCACAATTGTAACATCCCAAATTTTGAGATTTTAAATTGGAATATTTTATGGAAATTAAATTTATGGTTTTTTCCCTAAAATAATTATGAAATTAATTATTGGAATTTGAGACATATTTTCCCATAAATTAAGGACAACAAATTTGGAAATTTGGATTAAAATAATTATGAGAATAATTATTGAGAATTTAAGCTTATTTTTCCCTTAATTTAGTTTGGGAAAAGAATAATTCAATTAGGGAATAATTTTTGGCCTAAATGTTTAAAGACAATATTTTAAGACCTAAAGAAATTTATTTGGGAAAGTAAAATCCTTACATGAAAATTTAGGATTTACTTTTATTATTTATCCAATATTTTCCATTAAATAAACAAAAGACCCAAATGCAAATAAAAGTTTTAAAGAGGATCAAGTAGGTATTAATATGAGTCTACAACACAACAAATAAATACACTCATTTTTGCCCTTAAAGTATGTCCTAGGAGCAATTTCTTTTCGAAGTTTTCGGCGTAGCAATGTTGCCCCTGAAGTTTAAAAACCGTTAGTTGACCTTTAAGGTTTTTAACAGAGGGGCAATATTGCTCCATTTTTAAACTTCAGGGGCAAAATTGTTACTTTTTTTTGGAGCAATGTTGCCCCTCCGTTAAAAACCCTAACATTGATCGTTAGGGTTTTTAATGGAGGGGCAACATTGCTCCGTTTTTAAACTTCAGGGGCAACATTACTACCCGAAAACTTCAAGGGCAAAAGTGCTTTTGGCGCATACTTTAAGAGAAAAATGCACCTTAACCCTATTTTCTATATTCTAAATCCTTGATCTTTGATCCTTGATCTCAACCCATATGTGCAGAACCACTTGGCTATTAATTCATTTAAATTATCATCACCCTTGAAAACACGCTGATCCAAGGAACAAATGATAGCAAAATGATATAGCCCATTTATTTCATTCTCCTTTATTGCATACAAACATAGCCCAACTACAACCTAAACCAACTCATTAGATAATTCTGTAGCCTACTAACTCTATCATTCATTCGATATATCTCTTTGGCCCAAAAAAAAAATGCTTCAGTCCATATATCATCCTGACCCAACACGTGACAAAAGGAAAAAAAAGGAAGAAGAAGAGAGTCACAGCAAAACAAAATGTATGCAATCCTATTTTTCTAATACTTATTTAACGGAAACACGTAAAAGCCATAGTGAGCATAGCGCCATTTACGTAGAAGGAGATCACGGCAAATCAGATCATGCCACGCCTCCCACGTCACTGATTTCAGACTCTCCCATGCTTCTCGAGCCAGCAGCTGCACCATACTTCCTCTCCCATTAAAACCCATTGCTTCTCTTTAGCCTCAGCCGTGTGAGCTTTGTCTTAAAAACCAGGAAAGAAAAAAAAAACAGAGAGAGAGAGAGAGAGAGAGAACCAGTGGCGAGTTACGTTAGTGAGAAGCAAGGCGTCCGAGAGTGAAAAACAATTGAAGGTACATCATCGAAATCTCTTCCTTTTCATTTCCCAAATGTTGGTTTTCAGGTTTGAAGCTTAAGATGACATGGTTTTTGCTTCTGCTTGCTGCTCTATTTTATGGAACTAAAACAGAGTCATTTTTGGCATGTCCCTTACGTCTAAGATGCCTAGATAGCCACGCAAATCATTAGAGAATAAAGGAGGAAGCTTACTGTAAATACATATACATATAAGCCACAACATGAGAAAAGAGAAAGAAAAGTTTCTAAGCTAATATATGAGTGTGCCGTGATCATTGTAGAAGAAAAGAATAATAAGAAGTTGCTGATATATTACTGCACACATGTATATATAAATGCTATATCTAAGAGGGAAAGAAATAAGAGTATGGCTATATGAAATGCTGTGTGTGTAGATATAGTAGAAGGAAAACACTACTATCTATATATTTAAGTTAGTTTGCTGGTACAATATCATGAAATATATATATATATATAAATAATGCAGTGCTGTTCGTGGAAAGAAGGGGGGAAATTTGCTGTCATGAATAAATTTATATATTACACATATACATATATAATCAAAGTCTTTTGTGTGTTTCGTTAATACTATATATATATATATATATATATATATTTTGATATATAGGTGAAAGTCTTTTGTGTGTTTCATTAATAGTGCTGGTTCATCAATACTATATTAATTATAGTACTACTGCCATAAATCAAAGTTTAAGGTAGTCAAAAAGTTTGAGGGAATTAATGAATCAAGTTAATTAGAGCTGAGGCGCAACAGCTTTTGCATCACCTCCAAATCATATTTCTCTTTAACCAGCCAAAAAGTATGTATGTATGTAATAGTAAGTTCGTACAAAGTCACCATGGGATAATCAAATTTTCTTTCCAATATTTTAATTTCAAATTTTCAAAAATTTATTACACAAGTACTAAACGTGCAAGTTGTACTAGCTAGGCTTTGTTTAATTTTTATTATTATTATTGGGATTAAGATTGCTGTTGGGATTAAGACTATGAAGCATATTTTATGTAGTAGTGGTATTATTAAACTCCTAATTTAAATGTTAGGATAACCTTTGAGAATTTAAAATAATTAAAGAGAAATACCAATAAATAGTAATAATAATAATAATAATAAAATAAATAATAATTTTTATTATTAAGAAAGAGGATAAATAAAAAAGGGAATTTTTAATATTAAAAAAAGTATTATTAATTAGTGATAAATAGAAAGAGAATTAACAGATTACAATGGTTCACTAATTTTTCAGTCCGTAATAATTTGCCCACTTCAAGCATTCCAACTATATTATTATTAAAATTTTTATTTTTAATTTTATGAAATTATAAGTTATAATTTTATGTAGAGTTTTAAAAAAGTTATTAATGGTTAGTAAATTGGTTGTGGTAGATTGATTTTTGGCGTGTGTTTAAGTTCTTGGATTAGGAGTATTGTGATAATAGTTAGCTTTAGGCAGAGGTAACCACTTTCCATTTGTTATGCGTATTGATATGTTGTTTGTGAGTATTTTATGAAATAATTATGAATATTTTCATAGAAATTTCCTTGTGGAACCTTATGATTTGAATTGTGAAATATATGCATATACTTATTTATGTATAAAAAATTGGGAATTGAGATATTATGACATGGTTATGAGAATTTTTCTAAATAACATGATATTAATGTGAAAATCTTGGAAAAGCTCTTGTTGAGTTATTTATTATGATAATTATGTAAAGGGTTGAATTGGGAAGAAATGGAGTAATTATTCCACCACGTGGTGAGTCCTCCATTGGTGCACAATGGTTGGCTTTCTATTGTCCCACCTGTTCAATGAGGGACTAACCCACTAGTTCAAAGAGGGCTTACAACACCCCCACTAGTTCAATGAGGGGGAAAGACCCATGATCTGGGACATGTGCTCTAAGGATTTTGGCCGGTCCTCATCACATGGCTAGTGAGCTTTTGAGTAATAAAGAACATGGATGTAACTTAGCCCATAGGTCCAGTCGGAGAAAATAAGGCGGTTCGGGTTGGATTGATGGGAGATATCTTGGGAATTGTGTTAATGAAAAATTGTAATATCTTATTTATGATATGAAATTTTGTGATGTGGATATTGGTGAATTATATTTTTAATATTTTTTTGAATAAATTGTTCCACTTGGAACCTCACTAGCACATATTAGTATTGTAATAAGTTGGATTGATGGTTACTCACATTTTTCAGGTGATAGCTCCCGTGCAATTCCATCGGGGAAGACCCCGATGTTTAGGCTACTACCGCAAAAGTAGTGCTTTGTCTTTTTGGTTTATGTGGGATGATTATATATTACCACGTTAGGGCTCATTCTGCATACTCTGATTTATTTTTGTATATTTTGGTAAACGTGGAGCATTACTTAGTTGTTAATCAACCCTTAATTAGTTATTATACTAAATTAATTGAGAGGACGTTACAACAATGGGCCTTATGTGGCCCTTGCTTGACCAAACGCCACATAAACTTTTTTTATCATTAAAATACACTAGCAATTGTGGCTTTTTTTTCGTATAGAAAAAAAAAATTGTGGCTAATGATTTTGTATGGCGTTTGCGTTAGAAAGCACCATACAAAGTAATTTTTGATTTTTTTTTTTTCCAAACCCTTCTTCATCAATTCCCACTTTAGCAGCATCTTGTCCCTTATTTTTCAGTAGCTCCTCTCATCGATTTCCTTCTTCCTTTTTCTTATTCTCTTGTCTCCACTTCTATTTGTCATTTATCCCCACCCCCATTGGCCACTTCCTTTCCTTATCCTTGTCTCCACTCCCCTCTCCTTCTCCATTTATAGACTCCAACCCTCTTCATCCCCACTTCCATTATTACCTTTGGTCCCATTTCCTCCACCCATTCCCATCCCAAAGATCACATGAGTATTTACTCACTATTATCCCATGCGTATATACTCATTATTTTTTTTTAAAAACAAAAATTAAAGCTGCATGCAACCTTTTCTTTTTATTTTTCCTTTATTATTTATTTTTCCAAGTGTAGTGCTTGAAGTTCAGCTCACTCTAGTTAAACTCCCTATAGACGGTAAGTTTTTTAATTTTTGAGCATACAAACATAATTCTATTAGTGGTTAATAGTTTAATTTTCTCAATGTCTTTTATATTTAATGTATTTTGAAATCTAAAAAAAAAATTACTCTCATTTTTATATGTTAAAAAATAAATGTTATTATATATATGTTGTATGTGAAGATATGTAGTAGTTATAATTTTCAATTGTTGTAGTAATTGTTATTGATGGGTTGCATAAGTAAAACAATTATTTATTTCTAACATTTGTATTTTATTTGTTGGCTTGTAATGCTTTCTAATTTACCTATGATATTTGTTGGAAAATATGATTTCTTTCATTATGAGCTGTGAATAATTATTATGATGTTCTGGGGTTAATTCATTGATTATTTGTCAATTAAAAGAGAAGGTTTAAGATCTAGAAAACTTCAATTTTTCAATGTTTTGTCGATCTTATTTAAAATAAATAACAAAAGATAAAAGTAATTAGTAAATGCAATAGTCAAGCAACTAACCACTTTCTAAAAATAGGTTGAAGGTATGGGGTTAAAAATGAATGTCATCTAATTGGTGTTCAAGGGAATATATAGATGGGGTGAAATTAAAGCGTTTACTAGATTTGCAATCGAGCATATAAAAGATCCTAACAAATCTTGTGTCTCTGCTTATATTGTTGTTATGGAAAGTGGATTAGTCCACTTGCATTTGCTAGATCATTTAGTGTGTTATGGAATTGATCAAACATATACACAATGGACAAGGCATGGTAAGACGGATGATGTATATAGTGATTAGGTGTATACCATGAGTGGTGCTTCAAATAAGCTTGACCCAAGCATGTGTGATGAGGACGTGGTCTTCAAAAAATGCTAAATGGAGTCAAAGGTTTGCTTCATAATTGTTTGAAAGAATTTGAGAAGTTGAAAGGTAATGTAGAGAAACCATTATATGCATGTAGTACTAAATACACAAGATTGCTAACAGCGTTGTTGTACAACTTTAAATGGATTGACTGATTTGGGTTTCATCACATTGCTTGAACTTTTGCAAGATACGCTTCCAGAATAAAATGCTCTTCCTACCAAGACATACGAGGCAAAGCAAATTCTTTACTCTACAACTGGTATGGGTTATGAGAAGATACATGCATGCCCTAATGATTGCATATTATTTCGGAATCAGCATGCAATGTTAGAGAAATGCCCTAAATGCAATGCATCTCGTTATGGGAAGAAGAAAGGAAAAAGTCCTTTGAAGGTCCTATAGTATTTTCTCATTATTATGAGATTCAAGTGATTGTATAGTAATACAGAGATTGACAAGCAATTGACATGGTATACAGATGAAAGGATTAAAGACACGAAGCTTAGGCACCTTGCAAATGCTCCTCATCAATGGAAAAAATTGACCATAAGTACCATGACCTTACGAACCTACGCCTTGTACTGTTAGCTGATGGAATCAATCCACACTGTGTTCAGAGTTGTACACACAGCACATGGCCAGTGATATTGATAATTTATAACCTTCTTTCATACTTGATCATGAAACATAAGTTTATGATGTTTTCCATGTTAATTTCTGGGCCAAGTCAACTTGAGAGAGATCAAGTCCACTCTAAAAATAAATATATAATTACACATTAATAGAATTAACAATAATACCAACTATAATAATAATAATTAATTAATTAAACTATAATTGTCTCATTTTAAATTTTCTTAGAAGAAACGAGAATTTATCTATTTCTCAAATTATCATTACAATCTCAATTACTTCCATCATAAATTATTTCTCACTAATTATAATTATCAAAATATCACCATATCTTCAATTTTTCAACATAGTACTAACTTTTATAAGTATAACTCAAATTATTAAACAATCTCTAAACCTCCACATATTCAAAATCATATCAACTCTAATTTAAAATCTCAAATCTCAATTCATAATTTTATAGAGTTCAAGGTTTAGTAAAACTAACTTATTAAACTTATAATGATATCTGTAGTAATCCAACTAAATGCTTTAATCCTTATGTAATCGGTAAACATATCCTATTGGACATAAATTTTAAATTATTTTAAATAGAAAATAAATTTAAATTCCTACAACAATCAACTAACAAATCTAAACCAATTAAAGTTATTTATTATTCATATTTTATATATATACAGTCTTCTATTATCAAAATTTAAAACTTTATCAATATTCAAATCCCAAAATTTCACCAATCAATGCTATATTATCCTTATTGGAAAGAAAAATACGTAGAACAACTTTTATGAAGAAATTTTATTGAAAATAAATTAATTTAATTATCTAAATGATTTTATAAAATAAATAACATACCTAGAAAAAACCTAAATGTTTTCCTAAGCATCTTCTCTTCTTCGTCCTCCTCACTTCTCTCTCACTCTCAATTCATTCTCTTAATCTTCCCCACACTAGGTGTAAATATATAGAGGGGAGAGGGAATTGGGGGTAATTATAAACCCCTCTCACATGTTATCTAGCTGCTTGCACCATTTTTTTTTTCTTTATCTTCTTCTTCTCTACTGCCATGCATCTCTCTCTCTCTCTCTCTCCCTTTTGAGATGGAGAAAATTCTAACAAAGGACCCAACTTTATTTATATTTTAATCATTTTTTTTCTTCCCAAAATTACAATAATCATATATAATTATTTCATAATCACAATTAAATCTTAAAAATAAAAAAAAATAATATGTTACAGTGCTGATTTTCAATAAATGTTGACCCTGTAGGGATCCAAAAGTCTTGTCATGATAGGTGAATATTAGGGAAAGAACGGGTGGGAGGAATGTAATAAGGATATCAATGACTGAATGTGAGCAAGCTCACTTATATATGCTACATAACACTAATGAGGTTGAACCGTATGTTGAAGAACACAAGGATGCTCTTTGACAATTATATGGTGATAGGAATGAAAATTTGATAACAAAAAAACACAATCGGCATTTTTCAAGTAGGTTAAGAAGGCGTATTAATGATGAGATAGAGAGAAATCCTGATTCAGTTTCTGAAAATTGATATGACTATTGTAGGGATCAAATTTAAATGTATTATCTTACAATGGTTATGTAATCAACGGTTACACATTTCATACACAAGACCATGATACATGGCGTGTATGATGCAAAATGGTGGGGTAACACTTGTTGCCGATTCTTGGCATAGATCCTGCACTAAAAATATACACCCTATATATGCACCAACATCATACTTTAGTGTCATTGAACGCATATAGGAGTTATATTACTTTTTGTTGAGGGTCCCTGTCTTCATATACAAGTGGGTTAACAACAACAATGAATTGCAAACAAATGAGTTAAGGTTTGTTCAAGTAGACCTTGATGATACTTCCTTTGAGATGTTGGGATTAGAGGATATTGGTATAGATGAAAATGAAGAGGGGACTTAAAGACTACTAGAAGATTTAGTATAAAGATGATCCAAAATTTTATTTTAGCATTTTTTCTTGTATGTTTTGCATTGACATGATTATCATTGACATGATTATCACTGTGTAATGATATTTTATTTGGTTTAGTTAATTTCAGGAAATTGATTCTAAACAAAGATTTTTGGAGTGTGTAACCTGTGGCAAGACTATAATGGCCAGGTTGATCAAATTAAGAAGTAAGGGGATTAAATTAGAACTTGAATGGAATGAAAAGGGAAATCCTGGACCAAATAGTAGCTTCTTCAATAATTTCATTGGGACTACAGTTCGAGACAGAGTCCCTATTACAATTGAAGATTGGAGACGGGTGAAAAAACAATATGGGAATGAAATCTGGGAAAGTCCAAGTAAAACATTAATTATTTTATTATTTGGTTTGTTTTGTTTTATATAATTACAATCTAACAAATTATATATGACTTTTTGTTATTTATTATTAACGGTGATGATAAGAAAAAGTCATTTTTAAGGGATTTTCCTTAAAAAGTATACGTAAGTTTTTCATCTGAAAAAGGTAATGATATTTTGAAATCCATTAGAGGCTAAATATCTCATGGGGTCGGTGTTGGAGAAAATTGTTGGGGCGGGGGACTTTGGAAGCTTGCGGTGGTGTTAAAGGCGACGTGGCCGGGGAAGCGATGGCGCCATCGAATATGACGTGGCCGAGAGAGCGCCAAAGACCTCTCCTCCTTCCAAGCTGTTAATTCGCTGCTGCGTTGCCACGTGTCAGTCTTTTGTTCTTTTACGTCATTCCTCCTTTCTGTAGCGCATGCAAATCTTAATACAACTACTTTAATTTCAACATTTTCATTCAGCTGCAGATTGGAAGATAAATTATTAGACGGAGTGAAATTCACCTTCTAATAGTTTCGATCGTCGACCATCCTTTTGAATTTGCAGAGTTATTTTATAAAATTTTAAACTCTCCTGATAGGCTCCGATATTTGTGTGTTTGACCACTCTTATCCTCCGCCGTTCTTAATAATAGTAATTCTTCGTGAGGCATCAACCGAGATGGTTTTCTAAAAAGGCGAGAGAAAAAAGTTAGGCAAGAGGGTCGCGGGGTACGCACACGTACATAAAAGAAAAGACTCTCAGAAAGCTTGCTCGGGATCGTGGTGCGATTGTGTTAACAATATGTGGCGGTGCATTGCTCGTGGTCTTCGTGTACCCGCTTCAAAGAGATCGACTACTAATGACTCTCTTCGATCTCACATTTCTAGATTTTTCTCTGTAAGATCTCTTTCTTCCTCGATCATTGCCAATCTTAAGTTTTGGGTGTTGTTAAATTATTGAGTTTTACTTTCTTGTATTTTTGTTGCCCGTCCTTCCTTCGTCTCTTCTTCGTAACTTCTGTTTTTTTTTTTTTTTTTTTTTTTTTTTTTTTTCACTGTACTTATTTGATTGCCCGAGCAAATTGTCCTGGACGCATTTTGCCTGTTTGGTCATTTTCCGTTTTGGTCTATATGGACTTGACTCGAATTTTGATTCAGATTAACACTTTTCTTTCAAACTCGCTATTGGGTTATTCTATTTCATGTTCTATCCCTCGAGGAATTTGTAACAACGTTTAAAATCTTATCTTTCATCTGCTCAGCTCGTGACTGGCGGGATTTTGGAATTATTATCCAGCCTTGATTGATTTAAGCAGAAGCAGACTTTTCCTTGTTTCATAACAGAGTTGAATTTTACTGAATACGCCTACTTTTACTGTTGCAGACTGGGGGAAACTCCTCATACACTGTGGTGGATCATACTTATGATGCAGTCGTTGTAGGCGCCGGGGGTGCAGGGTTGAGAGCTGCTATTGGACTCTCTGAACATGGGTTCAATACTGCTTGCATTACTAAGCTTTTCCCAACTCGTTCACATACTGTTGCAGCTCAGGTTTGATACGTTTATTTCAAATTATCCATAGTTCCCTTTGTCATCTCATTTTACGTTTATATGCATTAGTGTAAGGGTTACATACCATTGGTATATAGCTTTTGTTTAGTTATATCTGTTACTTGAATCCATTCACCCGCTATTCCTTCTGCTAATGTCCAGTCTTTTGGCTGGTTCTCGAATGACATAGTGATCTCTATGTTATATTCCAGATATACGCATTTTTGACCCTACACAGAGAGTTATTTTTATTTCGTCTTTTTTAACTAGATTAATATCATGTTATATTTTTTTTTTCTTCAGTTTATTGATCTTTTTTTATATCAGTTCCAGAAGGTTCATATGACGTTGAAGTAATTTTTGGTCTTTGTATGATTTAGACTTTACATTTTGCTTTAACAGGCTTGTATGCCTTAGTGATCTCATTTCTGTTCTGGGTAATTGCTTCCTGCTTCTTCAGCTGGTTCATGCTTATAAAGTATCATGTGACGCATCAAAGTATGAATGATTATTCAAATTATTCCAACCCAACCAATAGGCCATGCTCAATGAGATTTGAATTTTTATAGGGTGGGATAAATGCTGCACTGGGAAATATGTCTGAGGATGACTGGAGGTGGCACATGTATGATACAGTCAAGGGAAGTGACTGGCTAGGTACTAAATTTTTCAATCTCAGAAATCTCCCATCTATTCGCCCTGCAAAATTCAATATAAGCTAAGCCCAAGCATTTGCTATCATGAAAGTTATGATATGTTGAGTTGCTTCGATTTTATTGTTGAATGTGTTGGTAGGATAATGTATTTCCTGTGCTTGTTTTTCAGTAAAAGCAGCTACATGGCATTTGCCAAAAGTATAAAAGCTTCTTTGGTTCTTGTGCAAGCATGATTGCTACTGAACCAACAACCAACATAATATGTTTGAATATGAATACTTGCAAAATGTGATGTACAGGAGATCAAGATGCCATCCAATATATGTGCAGAGAGGCACCAAAAGCTGTCATTGAGCTTGAGAATTATGGATTGCCATTTTCCCGAACTGAGGATGGTAGAATATACCAGCGTGCATTTGGTGGTCAAAGCCTGAACTTTGGAAAAGGTAAGTCCAGATTCTGGAGTAGGGATGGTTTGTTCTTCATCCAATAAAGGTTCTCAACTTGATTTCCTTATGCTGTTGTGGCACAGGTGGCCAGGCATACCGTTGTGCATGTGCTGCTGATCGAACTGGACATGCTTTATTGCACACTCTCTATGGCCAGGCTATGAAACATAATACTCAATTTTTTGTAGAATATTTTGCACTGGATCTTTTAATGAACAATGATGGTAAGTTGTTGCATAGAATGAATGACATGCTTCTCAGTCAGAACAATCTACTTCAATCGAGATTTCCCAGGAAAATTGTCCACAAAGGAAATTCGTTTTTTTTTTTTTTTGCCTAAAAATAAAAACTCAAACACTAAAGCGAAAAGAAAACAATTTTTTTTCTTTCTGTGTTGGATTCTATGGCAAAGTATACTAATTCTTCATATTGGAAATTTAGGTAGTTGCCAAGGAGTAATTGCGTTGAATTTGGAGGATGGAACATTACATCGGTTCCAAGCTGCTTCAACAATTTTGGCCACTGGGGTATGATTCTATATGAATGTTTGACTGCAAAATTCTTATCATCCTTCCCTATTCATGGACGTGACTTGTGTCTTGAATTTCTAATTTCCTTCAGGGTTATGGTAGAGCATACTTTTCTGCCACCTCAGCGCATACATGCACAGGAGATGGTAATGCTTTGGTTGCACGTGCAGGGGTCCCACTCCAGGTTTCTTCATTTTTCCATTGAAACATGTTGGTGTTATTTTATGGGGTGTATTTGATATCCTTCACTATTTCTTGGCATAAATTTTGCAGGATTTGGAGTTCGTGCAATTTCATCCAACAGGTATATATGGAGCTGGTTGCCTGATCACAGAAGGTCAGTGGTTTACTTCTCACTTGTTACCTGTTACTTGTGATACACCCTTATCCATCAAAGTTAAAACAGTGTTTCTAATTTTCTTGTTGACTTCTAGGTTCTCGTGGAGAGGGTGGAATTCTTAGGAATAGTGAAGGTGAGCGATTCATGGAACGATATGCTCCTACTGCAAAGGATCTTGCATCAAGAGATGTTGTTTCAAGATCAATGACTATGGAGATCCGGGAAGGTCGTGGTGTAGGTATGCTAGTTTTCATTTTAAACACCCTTGTTGGAAGTTTGTTCTGCTTTTATCCATTCATGGGTCAACAAAAAGTAGGAATCCTTTTAGAGTAGGAATGGGCAATAGACCTTATGGTGCCCATATGATTTACCTTCTTGAGCCTGGATAGGGGGACTTTTATGAGTATGTTAAGATTATGGATCTGGTCTAAGGGTCTGGTTGGTAAGATACCCATCCTGGCCAGACCATTGTGTATGTATTCTTTTTCACAACCATATATGTATCAGTATAGATATTTGAAAACATGCAAAAAGTTACCATCCTATCAGTGTCTTTCATATTCATATAAAATGCTGCAGAACTGGGTCCTAGAATGTTCAGGAAATGCTCCTTCTGTTTAAGTTGGACATGTTTATATTGATGGTTGAATAAATTTGCAGGACCTCTGAAGGATCACATCTATCTACATTTAAATCACTTACCCCCAGATGTGCTTAAGGAAAGGCTCCCTGGTATCTCTGAAACTGCTGCTATATTTGCTGGTGTGGATGTCACAAAGGAACCCATTCCTGTTTTGCCGACTGTACACTATAATATGGGTGGTATTCCCACCAACCATCACGGAGAGGTATGAAATTAAAAGCAAGTAGTCTAAAATAAGCCATCTGATATGGCACTATGTTAGACATAGCATGTTGTTGATTGATAGGACTCAAATAAGACTGTATGAGGGAAGGAACATGAAATTGATAAAGGAGAGGGACATGTGGAGGTGATGAAAGAATTATGTTGGTGTTGGTTTGGATGGGGCCAAATTGAGAGAAAGCAAAGCAAGTTTTTGGGAGAAACTGAAGAAAAATAATGGAGTGTGGAAATGCTCGCATGGATAAATCTAAGGTTTTAACAGAATCTCCATGATTGGTGTTGATAATAACCATGTCAGCCACTGGCCCTCATATATGGCGGTGGCGGCTCTGCTGTTTGTTGCTTATATGTATTATTATTTCTGTCACATCAGAAATAGCAAAATCTTTCTCATAATATTTCGTTCCTAGATTTTTTTGATCATTTGTTTGGGATTATTTATCTTGTTTCAATGGAAACAGGCAGGACAACAGATTAGTTAGTCTGAGTCCTAGTTTTGTCTTGTTACATGTGTAGTGGGCACAAAAGACTTTTGCTTGGTCCAGATAAGTGCTCGGTACACTGCTTTTTTATGCTCATCACAAAAATGAGATTTGACCATCTAATTTCTATGGTTTTTTTTTTTTTGTTAGGGAGTTATTTTAAACTTGTGCAGCTATAATAATAAACATTAGAAATATGAAAATGAAATAAAATTAATTTGGACCGTCATGTAAGATATTGCTCGTTGTGAACATGAATTCCATCTTGCTTTGTGCTTTTTATTTTTATTGTTGGTTGGACGGTTCGAGGAAAAATGTTGACTTACCATCATGTTATTAGGTGGTTACTATTAAAGGTGACGATCCAGATGCAGCAGTACCAGGTCTGTTGGCTGCTGGCGAAGCAGCCTGTGCGTCAGTTCATGGTTCCAATAGGCTTGGAGCTAATTCTCTTCTGGACATCGTTGTTTTTGGGAGAGCTTGTGCCAATAGGGTTGCAGAAATTCAAAGGCCAGGCAAGATCTTTTGCCCCCAGTTACTGAAATAGATCTTTTGCACTAAAATGGTTGCATTAAAAATGCTTCTACATTCCATTTTCAGGAGCAAAACAGAAGCCTCTGGAGAAGGATGCTGGTCAAAAGACAATTGCATGGCTGGACAAACTGAGAAATTCAAATGGTTCATTACCAACTTCTGAGATTCGATTAAATATGCAACGAATAATGCAAAATAATGCTGCTGTTTTCCGTACACAGGAAACATTGGAAGAAGGTGAAACATTTTTTTATCAACTTCAATCAATCCCCCTACCTTCCTTTCTTTATCTCAATAATGCTTTTAAATCGCTCCAATTCTATATGGCTCATATCCTGTTTCATCCCTAATAAAGTCATCCTAAAAGTAATCTCAGAGAGTGAGGATAACACCATTTGATGCTGTTAAGTATGATGTTATAATTGATCTTATTGATAGTACAGAGAATGAGTCTCTCATCTTGATAGAGATGGTTTTACCCGGTTGGATAACTTCTTGGGTTTGTGGGCCTTTGATTCTGAAATCCCCTATGATTTAAATCCGTTTTTGTCTGCACTGAGATGAGGGGAATCTTATGTACACCAATTTTAACTTCCGATTTCCCCTTTAAAGCGATATTTTAGCTTCTTCAATCAAGTGACCAAGGCAACGGTAAATAGAGATTTAGCTATGCTAGGACTGGGCATCGTCCAGAAGCTGGCTTAGTTTGGCTGGGCAAAGAGAGGACAGAACAGAATGAGGAAGAAGATATGCTTACTAGGATGCTAGTGGGCAAAATAGACCACAAGTTAAAAAATTGCATTTATCAAGCCATGCACATTAGGATGTCAATCTTTAGGGCTAATTTGGAATGTTTTTCTAAACTTGTACATTTATTGTGGCAGGAAAATGTGCTTTAAAGTATTTAATATAGTTTTTTGATCAATATATGCTTTTGACCGTTCAGTATTTACCTTCTACCTCTAAACTCCATCGGCTGATTGGCAGGTTGTCAATTAATTGATAAAGCATGGGAGAGTTTTCATGATGTAAAGTTGAAGGACCGTAGTCTGATATGGTAAAACTTGTTTTGCAAGTGTTACAAGAATTGCTAATATTACCATTCAAGGCATTCTGCTTGACAGTTTATTTACAGGAACACTGACTTGACTGAGACTCTTGAGTTGGAAAACCTTTTGATTAATGCCTGCATCACCATGCACTCAGCTGAAGCCAGGAAAGAGAGTAGAGGTGCACATGCCCGTGAGGACTTTACGGTCAGTGATTTAGTTTCCATTTCTTGTCTGTATTTTCTTCAACATCAAGAATTATGGTAGCTGAATACTTTGTTTGCTTCTGCAGAAAAGAGATGATGAGAATTGGATGAAGCACACATTAGGGTAAGTCATTTTCAAATTTTATGTTGAAGATATTAACTTGCTTAAACAATAGAAGGTACTTATAGAGAATACAGTCTCTCTCTTGCTTGTGGGAACCTTGGTCCTTACTCTTTTCCAATACGTTTGAGCTTATTCTTGTTGAAGAACAATTGAGCTGTTGAGCAGCCAATCTGTTGACGAGCAGACACTGAAGTGGAATAATATATGATTGAAAGTTTGATCTGCAGGGGAAATATTTTTAATACCCTTTTTCTGGTTGGGTTGCAAATTTGGTCGGTTTGCAGAAGTTGTTATGGTGATGACTACGTTTGTACCAATATATTGTTTTGTTAACTAAGATTTGAGCATTTGATTTGCAGATATTGGGAGAATGAGAAGGTCCGCTTAGATTACAGGCCGGTGCACATGAATACATTGGATGAGGAGGTTGAATCATTCCCTCCTAAAGCTCGTGTGTATTAACGAGCTCATTAAATTATTGTGTATGGCTCATGTGGATTTTTTGAGTGGAAAAATAAAAACATGTTGTAGATGCCTGATTTCGCTGATAAACTGAAGCGTTCATCGTGAACGTTGAACTGATTATTTCAGGGCATGCTTATTACATTGTATTTGCTGATCAAAATAATCGCATATTTTTCGTGGTAGAAAGAGAATTGTTAGTTATGTACTGATGTCAATTAGCGTTCTGCCAGTTTTATCTCTTGTCGCAGAATATTTGAAAAGTTTTTTTGGTAGAAATTTCGAGGCTTAGAGCGCAGGAGCCAGAAAAGCTATAATAATGGACAATGGCTTAGCTGGCTAAACGGATCCAAGTGGCATGAGCTGCTTTTTACCCAGGTACCCGAATTGTTCAAGAACTTAAGAAGAAGGGAATGATTTAAATATCAAATATAAGGCTGATTCCCTCTCTGACGATCTTTTTCTTCTCGAAGTTTTGTTCTTTCTTTTTTAATTCTCGATTCTTCAATAAGTTCAAAGCAGAAGTCTTAAACGAAATCAATGGGCGAAATGGTTGTATCTTTTTTTAAGAGGTCATGTCGACTAGGAAAAGAAGAAAAAGTAAATGAAAGAGCTATTCATAACAATGTACAAAGATATTTTCGCAAATTTGGGGTGAGGAATGTGGGTTGCGAGCATATTACTGTATTTGAAGTAGGAAACATTGAATGCAATAATATTGGTGTTTTTTATGCTCCCGCAAGGTGATATTCGTTAAGTATAATGCTCAAGCGAACACAACGAAAACATCAACTAATACTAAATCAAAAACATTAACTGATGCTAAATCATACTCATTCATCCTATGCCACGTCTGCACATGAGCCTTCTGCTAATTTTGTTATTCCACCTGAGACTTGTAAACCACGATCTCGAAGAAAGAAGCACCTATCTAGTGTTATGTCTTAGAACTCTGAACACCAAACTCCAGCCTATGCTCTTCCCGCAAAAAAAGCAACATGAAAATCAACTTCATTTTTTTTTTTTTCCTTTTTTCGATAGATGATTCTGGCAACAGACGAGTGTAGTAGGTATATCATCTCCTCCTGACCTATCATCAAGGACCACCTTCACACCGCCCTTTTTTGGGTTATCCACATATTCCACACTCATCTGATCCTGACGCCAGTAAAGTAGTAATATACTAATACTATATGTGCAGTGAGCTAACATGCTTCACCGTTTCAACCCGATGACGTGCCACTTATTCAAACTACGGAAGAGACAAAAGCTTTTGTCAAAAGACGCGTGTCCACTAAAACAAACTACGTGTGAAGATCATAGAACGCACTAGATTTTTCAGAAGATCGAATATCAGGGATCTGAACGATGCCTTCTTCAATTGGTCGTTGTCCCTATCCTTAATAGCCTCCCATTTTGTGTGTCCAAACCCTAGCGGCTGCTCAACCGGTGCATATAAAGTGCCCCCACTCTTTAAGACTCACCCGACAACATGTTTCACGCAATCAAGACTGTTCGAGCTTATCCATCCTATTCCTTCCCCTGTTCCAGCTTTGGTCGGAAAACTTCTCTCTTAAGATTCCGGCAACCGCAATCCGTCTCTGTATCCAGCCAACCTGATCACGGTGTTCGAGAGATGGACAATAAGCCTCCGCACAACCCAAATGAAAAACATGGGTGCGTTCCTTTTTCTTACTATTTTCGTTTTTGATGTGTTACAGTGTCATCCTATGTATATATGGTGTGTGTTTGGCGCATGTTATGATTAGTTCATATGTTTTTGAAGGGATGTGATGTTTCATTCCTTTGGGGAAGGGTATGCTACGAGGGCGGAGGAGGAAGGCTTTGGTGGGATTTACGGTCGAAACGACGAGTCGGATTCAAAGATCGAGACTGATAAGATTATCCATGAAAATCACCCAGGTTTTGGCTTTTTCAGTTATACTGATCAAAGAAGTTTACAGCTTTTCTAATTATGACTGGTTTTTCCGTTTCTGAAATGATCTTGGATTTGAAACTGATGGTTTAATTTCTTAAATTTGATTCTTTCTTTTTCTTCTTTGGGTAATGAAGAATATGACAGGACACAAGGAAGTGAAGTGAAGGAGAAGGAAAAAGCAAGGCACCAAACCCACGTTCATAGCTAGATTATTCACGACTTCATGTGCCCTTATTTATGTATGCATGTACGTAATTGAGCCCTATATCGGGGCTCTTGTACTGTTCTCTTCTTTGTGTTTTTCCCCACTCTGTTGTTTTTTTTTTTTTTCCCCTGTTGTAACTCGCAAACACATATCATCAGCGATTGTACATCAAACCTCTTCCTAGATGACCAGAGGTCCTGTAAATCTTTATCAAATAAGCAAAAATCTTAACTAAGAATTAGCCAAGCCTTTTAAAGTTTATCCGTTTTTTGGAACGATATATGTTTTGTAATGGGCTGTAATAAATTATTTTACAAAAATAATATGATACAAAATACACACGCACGAGACATGAAGCATATATTATTTGTGTGTCTATGATAGCTGTGAAATTTATGAAAAGGCAAAAAAAAAAAAAAAAATCTCCTATCATTTTTAATATAAGATCTATATATTTACCTGATCTTGGTTTTTTCCTCCTCTTTTATTATTATTGAGGGACAGCAATATAAATAAATTAGAATAACATCGATTTCTTATTTACCCACCAAACATAGTAGTATTTGCTGGCCGAATTCATTCGGTTTTTTTTAACTCTAATATATAATTTCATCCACCGCATTTTTTAAGGTATTATCTTGAGTATATATTGAACGAGTCCCGGAGAAACGGAAACCACTTCTCTTTACATAGATAACAGATCATAGCATTTATGGATTGTTATGTAGAATTTGATATTTTAAATTTTGATCATTTTTAAATGTGCAAATCAATATGGATCAAAATAGTTTTAAACTATAGAGAAGCAGTGAAAAAAAAAAATCCTTAAAAATATTGTTTCACTTGTGATGGTAGGATTACCCTGGCATTTTCTTGACAATTTCGGTCATTTAATAATAGAGTTCAAATAGTTGAAAGGGAGAATTACTATTAAATTCAGTTGAAATATCAAAATCCTAATTCAGATCTATATACTTCCAATAAATTTATGAATCTTATAATTTTATCTTAATACCTTAAATGTTTACTAATCGCTTCCCTCGATATCTTCTTGACCAAGAACCCTTCTCATCCAGAACCCTTCTCATGCATCGTTCTCGCTATATATATATATATCTATATTTTTTTTTTTTTTTTCTCCAATCATCATCTAAGAGCTCCTACCTTTGGATATTTTCTCTAGAGCTATATTATTAGCTTGGCAACTTTCAATTAAGGACGGCGCTTTCAATATATCAGCTGGTTTGTTGTTGTGCTTGGTATTGAAAACAAAATCAATATGAGAGAGTGCTTATGATGAACACCACACACACACATATATATATGTATGCATGCTATTATACCATGATCTGGAGAGGGGAGGGAATGAAAGCTGGATGGAATAGTCGCTGAGGCTAGAAAGAGTAGCAAAATCTGAAGAGGGCAAGGGAGGAAAGCCTGTTAGTGGATGTATGTCGCAGATATGTCATTATGATTCTATTTATAAATCTATTGTAATAAAAAAAAATATTATGATCATTATTATAAGTGTAGTTTTAAAGTAATAAAAATATTTATTATATTTTCGCCTCTATTAATTACAATAAATAAATAAATAAAATTTTTTATTCAGGTTGACTTTTAGAACCAATGATAGATAATAATAAAATTGGAAATTTAACCTATGATGAATGAGTTAACTAAGTCTTATTGATGTGTGAAAATTAGTTAATTTATATTTATAAGTAAGATAATTTTTTTCCAAGCAAGAGCTGTGAGATTGTGACCATGGCTGAGAGGGATTGAGGAGAGAGAGAAAAGGGGCTAACAAACATTTAGGGGTATTAATGTAAATTTATAAGACTCATAAATCCCTAATCTTTCCTCTTAACCTGATTAAAAAAATTGAAAGTTAGGCTTAAATCGGTATTTTTATATTTCAGCTGAATTTAATAGGGATTGTTTCAACATGAATACTTTATTTTAGAAATTATATTAATGACATTAGCATGAAAAAATTGAAAAGGCATTTTACAAAAATATTAAGAGATTGAACTGAAATGTTAATAAGATAAAAATATGGGGATAACAGGCTTTTGTAGCGAGATAAATATATCTGCAGCGATGACCCAAAACGGTGACGTTCTTTGTGAAAACTTAAAGGATAGAGGGCCCACCATGAAATAATTATGTCCATTACAAAACAAACACAGTTTCATCTTCTTATTTTTATCCCTCTTTCAATCTCAAAGCGAGCCCACCCGAAAACCGCGAGAGTCGTCGTCTAATGTGGTGGGATCGAAGCTACGTTTCATCCCGAAAGATGGACACGGCACTTCCAGTCCATATGTGGTGAAACCCGGCGGCAACGGCACCAAAGACCGGAGGAACCGAAGTCCGACGCAACACCAACACCGAGGAAGCAGAGGCAAAGGCACCATCTCGAAAATGCGGCTCGATGTTGAAAAGCCGGTTGAGCACGAGTGGCCGCCGCAACCACCGAATGTAAAAGTTGCGAGATCGGGTGAACGCTTCCACCATTAGAAACATCTAGAACGATATGCGAAGTAAGGTTCGGTGGGATGAACTTTCCACAAGGACCACAACCAAGTCGAAGGGCAAGCATCCACGGTGAGCTTCATGTCAAACGTGTCGGACACCATGTCCATGGAACAATGCTCGTTTGATCTGGTTGAGAAAATGCACTACCTCTTTGTTCGTGTCGTGAAAGCACGATACTTGCCTCCTAACTGAAATCCCTTCGTGGTAGTTTCTGGCCATCAAGTTACATCGAAGCCCGCGCGTAAAACCACCTTATTCGAATGGGACCAAACGAGTGAAGAAGATGAAACTGTGTTTGTTTTTGTAATGGACATAATTATTTCATGGTGGGCCCTCTATCCTTTAAGTTTTCACAGAGAACGTCACCGTTTTGGGTCGCTGCAGATAAATTCATCTGCCATAGAAGCAGAAATGTTATCCCCTAAAAATATAGGGGGTTAGGTTTCTCTTATCATTATTTTCTCATCATCCCTCAAAATCTCTAAATCACATCCATCCGATCAATACAATACTACTTTAACTTTTCTTTCACTTTCCTAATCAAAGGCCCAGATGAAACCCATGAGAAAAAAATGAAAAACAAGACAAGAAGAAGATCTCCTTCCTAAAAATATATTAGTGATATTTTATAGAATTGATAGTGACCAATATTGATAATAACAATATCCTATCCTTTAAAATAAACTAATATGTGAATGATTTTGTTTTCCTCTTTTGACTTACTCCTTCTGGTCCTTATTATAAAGTACAAACTAGCAAGTTTATTTAGTCATTTTTATAAGGCACTTGCTTGTTCTCAACGAGCATTAATTATTCTTTTTCATGTATGCCCATAATTAACAAGGTTAGTAAGTGAGAGTAAAAATTAATATAATATTAGAATTTAGTGCAATTAGTATGAGTAATATTGGAAATTACTTAAATTTTAGGACAACTTTATTAACTTTAACTTTTTTATTGGTTTATGAAAAAAGTTAGTTAGTTTAGTGCTTTATAATAAAAACAATTACTTTTTTGTTGGCCGACTAGTTTTTGGGGAAAATCGACGGTTGAAATAAAAAAATTCTATATTTAGGTTGATAAATTAAACAAATCTTAAATTGAGTCATTAAAATATTTAAATATTGATTATTTCTAATAATACCCCCAACACATCACTTCATTTTGCTGCCAATGACCCATTTATTTGCATCGTCCCATTTGGAAGAGAAGTTGCTTTTTCCGAAACCAAAGATAGGTCTTCCTGAGGTTACGTTGAAGGAGCTTCTACTCTTGTTTTTGTCCGAGATAAAACCTCGAGAGAACATATGTTTTTGTGTGACATAAAAAAGGACTTCATGAACTCGAGGTTTCTCAGAGATGAAGCTTACAGAGTGGGTTAAGGGTTGGCTCTGCATTTTTCATGAACAAGCTTATGTTTGCTGGCAATGGTGATTCCTGAATCAGAAAAAGAAACAAGAAACCATGGTTATATATAATTCAATGCGGCTAAGCGATTAAAGTAAAAGAAATGAAAAGTGGGATCTTGAGGTTAAAGTTAGTGGTGTTCAATTTTTCAAAATAGCCGTCTTTAGCCGTACCACCACCTGTGAATGTGAGCTTTCATGCCCGATCTCTGTATACTCAAATCGGTTAAGGAATGAGGATTAAATTCGAGCCTCCAATCAATTCCCGTAGTTAGGATTATTTTAACTCCAATTTTTTTTGTTTTAATAATTAAGGGATATAGAGGTAATTTAATCCAAATTCTAAATTTCTAATTATGTCCCATAACTTAATTAATAATTTATTTATTTTACCAACCCAAATCAAAATTTTTCAACTGTATGAGATTTTTTTTTTAACCTTTGATCGGTGATATCGATTAGGGGCTTTCTTTTCCCGACGAAAGAGGAAGCAGATGGGCACGTGGTCATATCTCAACAAACAAGTGAAGTGATCTTGGCCGTCCATTGCGTTTCAGCTCCTATATAATGAACCCTGGGGGCTCTCCTGCCTTGTTCAGGCCGCTTAATTAGTTGACCGTCACTTCTTCTGAGCTGCGATTCCCAGATCTTGTTCGTGTTTGCAGCAGTTTTCTATCGTACTCGCCGGATCCGTATGGATCAGATAGAGATCTACCAGCCGATGGTGGTTTCAGACCGTGCAACCCGTATTTGCTTATGTCGGCGCTTTCCGGAGGGTTGGTGTTACATTTTTCTGATATTTTCTTTCAAAATTTTCTTGCTCTTGCCTTTGGGTTGAAGTTCCTTATATCAGATCTATTGTCCAGGCTTCGTGCCTCATCTACTTTTTGGCTTGTAGATTACTGTTGAATCTTGTGTACGTAAGGCCCTAGAGTTTTTGAATTGTAGGGCAAAGAATCGATGATCTCGACGCGGATCATGCAACGGAAGATTAACGGTGTTTCAACCGGTGCACGCATCAGACATGATTGCGCTCGACGACCTGTGTTGTTCGTTGCTCTCCGTATTTCTTTACTGATGTTCGATGATGTAATTTGAATTATCGGTCTGAAGCTGAGAGGAACCTATTTGCGTGGTGGATTTTGAGATTTGGGGAGGAGCGGGCTATAGTCGTCTTTCTTGTAGTTCTGAAAGATCTTTGTCATCTGGCCTTTGCCATGGCAGGTGCGCTTGCATGGCAGGTCGAAAGAGCATCTTAATAAAATTTGTCATTTTTGGGTCAAGGGGAGACCGCACGGGAATTTGCCCGGGGTCTCCTCTTTTGGTGTGGTGTGTGCTCCTTTACGTTCGTTCCTTATTTCCTATCTCATTCGCCTGCATACCACAACTGATGCGAAGGTACGTCTGCCGATTTAACAAGGTATATAGGTAAAATCTTTTTATACTCGGTTGGAAATATATTTCTGATTTGTCAGCAGCTTTCGATTTTATTTGGCTCTTTAACTAAGTTAAATTTCTCTTTATATCAACGTATTTATTCTTAAATCAAGCAATTTTACATATCGTATCCTAGAATCGTGCACTGTTGCCTTGCCGAATACGGGCTGCATTAAGTATTCATTGAACGCCCTCCTTTTTGAAGGTGTATTAAATGATATTTTACATCATATTCTTGTAAACAACATTCAGTTATGCTTATTGAACAAACCACCCGTTGCGCTAGTTCAATAGTGAACTCAACTTCTTCTTCTTGATCTGGAGGAGGTAATCCGATCAACTCTTGAGGAAACACAAGGAAGCTCTTTAACAACTTCGATCTGTTCAATATTTCCTTCCAATTCCACATGAAACGAGAAGAGCACTATACAAAGACTTTACAAAATCGTCGGACGCACTTTTCTGCTTGAGTTGTAGACAATAATGGATCAGAAGCTACCTCAGATGCAGAGCACGAGGGAAAATTTAGTTTCTTTCATTTGCAATCAAGATGAGCATTATTGGCAGCCAATGCTCATACATCAAGTATGCACGACAAATGAAGAAATTATTACCATGTTGCTCATGTCTCTTTTGTTCTCTCCCTCCACTTCGTACGTCTGTTGTTTTTATATTGAATGGAGGTGGTGGTTGAGGTGTTATTATCCCTCCCCAAAAGTCAACAATATGAATAATATTTTTTCAAATGAAGATGAAGGCGGTGGAAGAAGTAACTGGAAAGATAGCCCACGTTTTTATGACTTTCCCGTGGCTTGCTTCTTCCGCGTTTTTCTCTTCATTTTTTTTTTTTTCGGAAAAAAAAATTAGTATTGACCTTTGGGAGGGGTAATATCTCCATTCAATGCAAACGCACCAGAGTTGCGGCAGAAGAAAAAAAGGAACAGTAAAAGATAGATGTAGGTTATTTGGGTTTTCTAAGATTGTTTTTGTTTATGAGTTTTTGGATTAGGAGCAGCATGGTAATTTGTTTTGTCAAAGAGGTAATGATTGTGTGCGCTTATGATGTTTTTTGATTATATATAATTATGTTGATAATGCGTGGTTGGATTAGGAGCACAAAAGCACAAATGATTAGTTATATGGATGTGTTATAATCTATTCTTATTGCATGTATTGAGTATTGATACGAGCGGATGGGAATGGGAGGTTATTTGAAGAAATGGGTGAATTTCTTTTACAAATAGAAGAAATCAGGTGGTGGGTTTTTGGATGTACACCTGGCCCAGTGTATGCCTGGCTGAGGGTTGATTTAACATCTTTTTTAAGGTCTTAGTTCTTTTACTATTTATTAGAGAAAACTTCAGAAGCTTAATTTACTGCTGTTAATAGTGGTGTTTCCTTTTTTTTTTTTTTTTTATATTGTTACAGCTCATTTTTGCATGCTTTTGTATTTTTTTCTTTTGGTTGAGATTTGCTGTAATAATTATATACTTCTGAATATTCTTGATGATTTTGGGTAGCCTAGAGATCTTATGATTTGTTTTGAACTTGTGGATCCTCAAGTTGGTCTGATGTGAATATTTTGATACATGATTCAGTTAAAGAGTTTGGATATTTGATCAAACCCTGAGTTATGCGCTTATTGAACAAGAAATTCCTCATTGTTTGCTTCAGGATCAACCGCTAAGTTGCTTCATGGCCAAGTCCCCAAATCTGCTATTGCTTTTGTATATCAATTTGACGTCTCTAGAATAGTATTGTTATAAGGTTACTTTTACATTTGGACCCAAACTAGATTATTGCCTTAATGTATATATATGGAGCTGGGTTTTTGTACCCAGCAGTTGAGCATTGGAAGTCTGGCAAGTCTCAAACACTCATTCTTTGCAACGAGCTTATGTGTATGCTTAGCATGTGAGCTGTCGGTAATCTTGCAGCAAAAGGAAGCACGCTTAATGGAATTTCTGAGCTCCGTTGTTCCACTTATGCTTCTTCAGTTCATACATTTATAGAGATCGTCTTGCATGTTTTCGCTTTTCTTATTTCTAGAAGCTGCTATTGTTCTCATTCCTTCAAGTTTTTGTTCTTACAACCACAACCCTTTTTTGTTTCTAGTTTATAATTCTGTTGTAAATCAATTTCTACAAGCTGCTATTGTTCTCGTTTCTTTGAGTTTTTGTTCTTGCATGAACACTTTTTTTTTTTTTGGTATATTTCTGTTGTAAATCAATGTTTTAGATGATAGATTCTATACCATGTACAACGTTCCACTGTCAGTAGATTGTGGTGGCATGGTTAGGATTTGTTGTTGCTCTCTTCAAAGGAGTTTAAACATGTGTTTGAACTTTGGGGGTGTCAACCTCGAGCTCTGGAGTTTTACTCAATCTGGATGAATCCGTTATTATTGCTATTTATGCTTGAAAGATATCTTGCGCTCGTGTAGGTTCGACTTGTCTGAGAATTTCCTTTAAACCATTTTTTTTTTAAATTTGAATCTTGTAGGATTTTTTCGTGGTGCCGCTGGATTGGTAAGTTTCAATTTTAATTACATTCTGTAATTGGTGATAGTTACTAGGTTTTCATCTTTTTACTTCATAATGTAGTGTTTTGTGTTATGGTTTACTAAGGGTTAAAATTATTCTGTTTATTTAAGTTGTAACTTATCTATGGGCAGAGCGCTTTGCACTTTGGGGAGAGTTCCGCACACGTTGGTTGTTGTATATTTTCCCAATTAAATCTGCATTTGCTGTTCATATTCAATTGTGACTTGTACCTTAGCCTATGCAAACCCTTGGTTTGTCGTTAAATCCACCCATTACGTTTTATACTCTGAATTTAATATGGGTATATATGTTAGAATTTGACAAGTTTGCTTCACAGTATCATTTGTTTTTTTTTTATTTTACGGATGAGATTTCCGATTATTCTCATTTTATAGTTTTCATAGTTTTATTGGCATAAAATAAGAGATATTAACTAAGGATAAAAATGATGGGCTAGTCATCTTTTTTTGGTTTTGTCGTTCTCAGGTCTGAGGATAAAATTGTAATGAAGTCCCTATTGTATTAGGTGTCAAATTACAGAAGCTTCTGCTAGATCCGTAAGCTTAAAATGGAAGAGCGCTTAAAGCATCTGTTAATTAGAGCAGAGCTTTGAGAGGATGGTGGTTCAAATCCACTCGGATCTGTCTGTATTTTCTTGGAGTATGAAGGGATTAACTTGTTTACAAAACCGCATTAGTGTCCATGGCATTGACCGGAGCACTGGCTTTAGATGCGTGATGGACTAGGCTACGAACTGATAGTGGACCTAGGAGTAGGAGATTCATTCAAAAATGTTATTTCTATTGTCCCACGGTTCCACACAAGGATGCCAAAAAAAAAAAAATCTCCAATGATTGCCGATGCATCGGGATTAAGATATCATTACTGCCAATCTATGAAGGGTTTGTGAAAGAAGGCTTGAGCTTGGCTGTTAGAGGTCACTTTCGCCCAGCAGCTTGAAGCAACTGGACAGTGGCGCAGGATGTGATCAAGGTCTTCCATTTCCGCTTCGGCAGAGCTCCCATTCACCAATTTCTGCCATGCCTCGCCTGATTCTTTTGGTGTGAGTGAGGAACCTATTTTTGACAGCGAGCTGGAGAAAAGTCGTGGCTCTTTGCATTCCGGGCCATTTCCAGCTGTGGTCTGAATCATTCCAATCATATCCTTCTTGTGTATGCTGAGGGTATAATCTTGGCAATCTGTAAATTGACGTCAGCAGGAAATTAGTGTTGGAAAAGATTCCATTGCCTGCTGATTCAACGGGCAGTATGGTAATGCTAATTCTGACGTCTCTCCTGATTCAATGGGCGTCGATTTCTCTGGCCCAGTTAAATTGCAGCACTAGCACAGTAGGTTTTAGTAATGTGCTTATATTTAGTTTTTTAATGTAATACTCCCCCGGTCCTATTTATAGGATATATTTAACCGATTTTGGAGGAATTAAGGAGATTAGTTAAATTAATTAATTTTATTTATTTTCTTAAAATATTTTTATATAAATTTAAAATGACATTAGTAAAAATATAAATTTAAAATAAATTTAAAAAAAGTGAATTAACAGTCTCTACCACATACTTCTCTGAGTTAGAATTTTCCTTTCTACACACTTTCTACTAACTGAAATAAAGGTCTTGTTATATATACATATATATGTGTTTGTGTATATATATGTACACATATATCTACACGCATATATAGACACACACATATAATCACACACACACATATGCACAGATATACATATATGTATAAACACACTTTTGTGTGTGTTGTGTCTATATATATTTATGTGCAGACACACATACACATATATGTATGTGTGTGGTTATATATATATATTGACAAATTAACGTTAGCTAATTGATAAATAAATTAAAATCTAATAATTTAAACACATATGAGAGAATGGGTATTTTAGGAAGAAAATGATAAAAATTAAAATGTTGTCATATGATTAGAATCAAAACTAATTTTTAAATATTGTCTTATAATTAGGACTAGAGGAGTAATTTGTTTTAACGGAATAATGAGCTAGACGATTGTGGGTGTTGTACAAGGGAATGATAATCGAATATAATGCATTTACCTTGGCCCGATGGTTTTCTCCGGTAACCCTTATCATATGGTCTGCAAGATTGTTATTGGATCGGCCAATCATTAATGATATGAAGATCAAATTCAACCAATATATGTCAATCCCCAAATCTGCATCATTGCTGAGGGGCCTGTATTGTCGGAAGAAAAAGTCTTAACTTGTGATAAAACAGGAAAGTCAAAAAGGAATAAAGAGCAATGTCATTGTTGAAAACACTATCAAGATTGATTCATTTATATTGGCTTCGATTATGTGAACTAAATGAACCGTAAATAACCATAAAGAACATGGGCATGAGCAGAACAAAGTGGATTCACAAATGGAGGTTAACATTATAAACGGGTTTGTGCCCTGTATAAAGGATATTTCAATTCTCAGAAGTAATTTCTCTCTTAAAAATACACACACACACACACATACATATTAGGGAAATTAGGGAGAAGATGAAGAAGCTGGGAAGCACATGAACACGATGAAGGGAATTGGAACAGCACATGTATCACCACCAAATGTGGATCCATCCATCACCGATCAGGCCTGTATCTTCCTAAGCATTCATCATTTAAAAAAATAGTAAAAAAACGTGTTAATACAATCTTTGATTATTTAAATTTATCTTAATTTTGGTCTTCACAAGACGAAACAGATGTATCATAAAATATAATATTTTTGAGAAGTCAAATCATTACTGTTGGTGGGTGGGAGTTACAATATCCCTCATAATTGGGCCAATATAGATATTGATTTTTTCATATATACATATATATATATATATATATAAAAGTAGATCGAATTTATATATATAAAAAAAGTAGATCGAATCTCATGTGTCAATAGACTAATTAAAATTATAATGATATCAAAAAGAAAAAAAGAAATTGGGTTTGAAAGGGCCCGTTTGGAAGAAGTGACTTTTTTTTTTTTTTTTTTTTGATGTGATTTATGTTTTTTGGCAAATGTGATTTATGTTTGGGATAGTGGTATGAGATGAAAAATGATTGAAAATGGCATGAATTTTATTGATAGTGTGGTTACTTGTTTGGCATTTAGCTTATGTCAAGTCACTCCAAAACTACATTGTTTTGAGGTTAAAGGAATTAATGAACTCTCAAAACAACGTAGTTTTGGGGTTAGGGAATTAATGAAAAATCTTTTGGTAAAATTCATATAATAAATACAAAAACACCCTTCATTATTCCCTTAACTCACAAAACGACGTAGTTTTGGGGTGACTTGATATAATCTTATGTCAAGTGACATGACAAACGATAAACCCTATATATATATATATATATATATATATTTGGACCTTATCATGAGAAAAAGTTTAAGATAATTATTGAAAATTATTTTTGGACTTTGAAAATTTAGGAAAAAATTATGGAATATTATTGTGGTGATCTAGAAATATTATGAAGAGATTAATTACGAAGAATTGACTTAAATAAATTTTAAAGCTATTTTCTAGAATTTATGGCATATTTCCCAAAAATTCAAGGAAAAATAGTTAGAGGATAATTTTTTGTCTAAAGATTTTAAAGTAGATATTTTATGGCCTAATTAAGTTAATTGAGGAAGAAAAACCTTATATGGTATTAATAATTAATTTCTAGAAATTATTTGATGAAATTGGTATAATAAGTAATAGATAAAGTTATAAATAAAGATAGTAGAAGGGTGAAATAGTCATTGGGCATAAGGCTTTTGGTGATGGGATAATAAGCAACTTCATATGGCTTTACGAAAAAACCACTTTAAAACGCTCATCAACTTTCAGAGCCATACCAAACACTCGTTCATTTTGTTTCTCCTTCCAACGTGCGTTCACTGCAAGTTTTTTTTGGCTTGCACAGCCATGCCAAACCGGCACAAAAGCACGCTGAGGGAGAAATTTATTTTAATAAAGGTTATCTAATTTATGATTAATCAAATATCGGCCAACTAAAGCAACCTCATATTAAGTTTCCAACCAGATCATGGAAACTCTTTATGATATAAGCAAGCCTTTAATCAGTTTATCGGAAGCCGCAAAAGAAAAGAAAAGAAAGAAAGATCATGCAGTCTGATTCATACCTCAATCCATGGCTTCTATCTCTCATTCTCGCTCTACCCCTCATCCTTCTTCTCCTCATCAGAAGAAAGCCCAAACTTAATCTTCCCCCAGGCCAGATGGGATGGACTCTTGTTGGAGAAACACTTTGGTTTACGAGGCCATTCCCAGGTGCCACACTAGGAGACTTCATGGAACAGCATATAGCAAGGTCAAGTCAAAAGCAAATCAATCTTGTGTTTCATATATATAGAAACGACGACAACTCAGAAATTAAAGTGTGTCTTGTTCTGTAGGTATGGTAAGATCTTCAAGACGTCATTGTTTGGGAAGCCAACGATTGTTTCAGCAGATGCAGAGCTGAACAAGTTCATACTCAACAACGAAGGGAAATTATTCGAAAGTAGCTACCCAAAAAGCATTCGTGAATTACTAGGGAAATGGTCTATGTTGGTGGTGGTGGGTGACACGCACAGAGACATGAGATCTATAGCACTCACCTTTATGGGCAGTGCCATGCTCAAAACAGGCCTGTTGAAAGACGTGGAGAAGCATGCCCTGCTTGTTCTGAACTCGTGGAAGCAGAATTTCAAATTTTCTGCTCATCAAGAAGCGAAGAAGGTAAAAGTTCAGTCTGGTTTTGTGATTTCTGGTGAAACTTCTCATGCTTTTTTTTTTTCCTCCAAAAAAAAATTGCAGTTCACTCTCAACTTGATGGTGAAGAATATATTGAGCCTGGAACCTGATCATCCTGAGGCAGAGGTGTTAAAGAAAGCGTACGCGGCTTTCATGAAGGGGTTGGTGTCGGCGCCTTTGAACTGTCCCGGAACCGCATACCGGAAGGCATTACAGGTTACAGTCCACAATTATTATTATTATTTATAAAGAGACAAAATGACAAGAAGATAGTTAAGGAGAAAATGAGGGAGGATTAGAGATTTTTCTTGTTTGTGTGTTGAGGGGAAGAAGTGGGAGAAGGAAAATGAGAGGTGGGACTTGCACATTTTCCCTTTTCAAATTAGATATATCAAAATTATTGTGCTATTGTGCTATTGTGCTATTAGGGTGGGACAACATGGTTCATCTAATGTTATTGTGCTATATCAAAATTAGATATTTAAATAAATTATTAACTAAAAGTTCTCATTCTATAACATCATTGAATGTTTGTTTTGGTTTTCATTGACCTCTTTTTAGATGACTCCATATAGTTTGATCAATCTTTCTCATTGGCATACTCGATGGCTTTCTTTAATAGTGTCCATATCACCTCAGACGTTTTTTTCGCCTATTATTTTCTCCTTAATAGATGTCACTTCAATTCGTTTATATATATGATCATTACAAATCTTATCATTTCTTATGTAACTATACATCCATATCAGAATTCTTATATCGACTACCCCACTTTATGTTCATGTCACCCCCCAACATTCATTGCTATATAGCATTACAAGTTTTGTGGCTAAATAAAGACTATACATGTGAAAATTTATGACTCTCGATTTTCATAATAACAAGCCCTGGATATAAAATATTCCCATGTGTTCATAAGTAAGTTTGCAAGTCAAAATATGCATTTTGTCAACAAAAGATAGCTAAAAAATACTTTATATATGGAAATTTACAATTTACAACTCTTAATTTTCATAATAACAAGTTAATAACGTGAACAATTCACAGCATTTGATAGTAACGAAAGGAATAATAACATTATCTCTGCAATTTTCTCTTCTTTATATTTTCTTTCCTCTCAACTTTTTATATTTTCTCTGCCATCAACCTAGTATTAATACTCCCTCCAGTTAAAGAGCCAAAAATTTAAGTTGTCTTAATCCTTTTTATAAGTGCCCGACAAGAGTTGTCTCAACATTCAATGATTTTTTTTCCCTTCTTCATTTGTACCTCTCATTAATTTATATATATATTGTATTAATTAAAAGGTGGGTGATACTTATGTTTATTCTATTTCACTTACTTAATTGTCCCTTATAATAAGGATGCATGTAGTGGGAAAAATTTATTTTAGGACATGTTTATTATTTTAAACTAATTTTAATCGTTTTATTAAACTACTTAATTTTGTTATTAAACTCTGTTATAAATAGCACCGGAGGGGGCATGCGTTAGCTTTTGATATTATATATTTCATAATTTTATAGTCTAGGTTCACCATACTGAAGTTGATAGAGAAGAAAATGGAGGAAAGAAACCAAAACATAAAAGAGGGTGATGCAGGCTGGGATGATGACCTTCTAGGCTGGGTTTTAAGGAATTCAAATATGACTTCAGAACAAATTCGTGACCTGATTCTGATGTTGCTTTTTGCTGGCCATGAAACTTCATCCAGAGCCATATCTCTTGCACTTCACTTTTTACCAGGTTGTCCTCAAGCTGTCCAGCAGTTAAGGGTAAGCAAGTACGATAATGTTGGCAGTATATGAAAATTTGGAATTTTTACTGATGAATTCTGTTTTATTTTCCCGGAAAAAATATAATATAATAGGAAGAACACAGAGAAATTGCCAGAGCCAAAAGGGAAGCAGGTGAGGTGGACTTGACTTGGGATGACTACAGACGGATGGAGTTTACTCACTGTGTAAGACACAAAAAATGACAAAAAAAGTTTTTCTTTTTCTCTGATTTCTCTTTATTTTAGAATCGTGCTATGAATATCTTGTTACCCCATTAAAATAAACTCCTCTTGGTCCCCTGAAGGTGGTCAACGAAACACTCCGGCTGGGAAGCGTTGTGAAGTATGTTTACAGGAAAGCTATCAAGGATAATATTCAGTATAAAGGTAGGAGTTAAGATAAATGAAAATTCTCTCAGAAAAAGAATAGAGAACGATTACAGCATTGGAGTTGAAGAAATCAAACAGAAAAGTCAGTAAGAATTAACATTTGGGTATATGATATTGAAAATGTTTTTGTTTGAAAAAGGTTATGACATTCCACGTGGCTGGCAAGTCTTTCCGATGTTAATAGCCGTGCATATGGATCCTTCCCACTTTGACCACCCTCTGCTCTTCCATCCCTGGAGATGGCAGGTGACTTCTTATGTTATCATTAGTCCCTATATATTTTTATTTTAATGCAATGCATACAAAATACATGTATAAAATAAGGAAAATAACGAAAATGATAAAACAATATTACTTAAATTTAAAATCCTAAAGTTTTTTTTTTTGCCTATATGTATTAACTACACAATTTTGTAATAATTGATAACTCATTTTAATAAAAAAATCACTTATTTTAAATTTTAAAATTTAAATGATGTTTTTTTTTAATGTTTTCTTCATATAAAATATGTTGGACGATCTTTTCCTTGGAAAAAGTAAAGTTAATACTATAGAAACATACCTGGTGTGCAACGGAATCACATCCTCTTTATCCTTCTTTTCTAATTATCTTTCATTAGTCTATCTGGGCTGTTGATTAGAAAGATAAGAGAAAAGTCAAAGTAGTATTATTATAACTTTTCAGATTGATTGGACGGACATAATTTAGAGATTATCAGGGATAATGAAAGAAATTCAACCTGGGTTGCAGCATTATACCACTGCCTCGCGTTTGTAATGATTGTGGAATATTGGGATTTGAATCTCTCTAAATCTGATACTAACTCCGTTCTTAATTATAGTATTAAATTTGTAATGCATGAGTATACACACACTTCTGGAGTCTCTCTCTCTCCCTCCATTTATTGATTTGATAATTGGTGTGCAGAATAATGAGAGTAATAACTTGATGCCGTTTGGGGGAGGGGGAAGACACTGCCCTGGATCAGAGTTGGCCAAACTAGAAATAGCGATATTCATTCACCATCTCATCCTCAACTTTCATTGGGACTTGGCTGAAGATGATCAACCTCTTGTGAACCCTTTCATTGATTTTCCTAAAGGCTTACCCATCACTGTCCAACGTCTCTCTTCTATTTGATTGATCCCCCATGTTTGCCTTATTATTTTTATTGTATATCCTTATCTCTCTGGACTATGCCTTTCATGCACACTTCCGACACATTTAAGTTGTAATCTCTTTTGCCCTATTGTAATACTTTTAAGATCAGCTTGTAATACCAATATATGAGCAGGCCTCTACCTTTTAGCTGCATACTGCAGTAAATGTCACAAAACATTTCCACTATCCTCTTCGCTATGTAAGAATTTGCTAAACCAAAGTTGGATACTGTGCGTTCATTTGTTCAAGCTACAACTAACGCCTGTACCAAGGAATAAATAATTGCAACTGAGAAGTAGGAAGAGCTGGATTAGAGGAATACGCCATTTAACTTCACTCTTCGTCTTTTTTGCTGAATTGAGGGAGAAGGAAGACACTGCTCTGTTTTGTGTTTCGTCTCCAGGCAAGAGCATGAAGGAGAAGAAGCAGTTGAAGGAAGAAAACTTTAATTGTGTTTTGTTCTCCTCTCTTTTCCTTCATATTCTCTCTTTTCATGTATTTTGTACTCATTTGTGCTGATCTGGGCTGGGATTGATTGCAGCCATGTGTCATTAATTTTCCCATTGCTTTAGACTTTATTTTTACTGTTTAATTAATATTAATATTAACATGATACTTGTTTATTTGATGACTAGTCGCTATCCAATATGAATTCAAGTATTAAGATTAAAAAGGAATGTTAGGCTTTAAGATTAAGTAATATTTAATTTTAATTATTTTATTTAAACATATAAATACTGTTTTCTTTTTTTTTTTTTTTTTTAAAAAAAAAAAAAACTGCTCCTCTTGATAGAAGAATTTTTTTTCCCGCTAAGCCTCACGTGACGGAATAATCATCAAAAAGGAATATTTTTTTAGAAGCCAAATCTTTATTGTTCAAAGGGAATATCGTTATGTATCCAATAGCTTCTTTTAAAATTAGTATTTTTAATCACACCTCTATTTCACCTAAATTATAGAAACATCCACTATAATCTAAAAATGTATATAAACCTTTATTAAAATTAAACTCTATAGTATATAAAACTCACACACACACACACACATGATAGTTAAAATCTACAGCCCAACGTTGTGAAATCTGTTTTAGTCTTGCTGCTCGTTTGAGAAGATGTAAAATTAAAGGATTTTGATAAGCTGACACACAAAATTTCTTACATATTTATCTTATAGAAAGCATACTTCTAAAAAACTAAAAACAATGGGCACTTACTCAGTTACAGACTACAGTTCAAATTCAAGATAAAAAATATTATTTAATTTTTTAAAAAAAAAAATTGGTCAACTTAATTTTTTAGAATTGTTGATGTTTTAAAAAATCATAACTGGTTTTTTGGATAGTATAAAATTATAAAATTTTTAATTTTTAAGGGTATAAATATTAAATACGTCTCTCGAGCTCTTTTCCTCCTTTATGGCTTCCCCACGGACAGCGTAGATGAATCTCACAGTGAGACTTCAATTTTGTTTTAGTTTGCAGTTCTCATAATCTCATCCTCCATAGCAATTAGAAGTACTCCTCTTAAGCATGATCTCTTCTACATTTAAGATGGAGGTTGTACTTCTTAATTTAATTAGGATTAGAGTTTGTGATAATGGTGTTGTTTGGATTTAAAGTTGTGTTGTTTAGGCTGTTAACCCTTGGAATTTTTTTTTTTTGTTCATTTTCCACAAAAAAAAAAAAAAAAAAAAAAAAAAATCTTCTTCTTAAAAAAAATTATCCACAAATGAAACTGATAAATGATCACACATTTTTATGTCAACCAAAACGGTTCCCTTCTTTAACAAATCAAAAGAATATAGTGATGCTTAATTAATAAATGTGGCGTGCTTTAATTCAATTATTTGGTAATTAAGTATTCCTTTGGTTCTTAATATAAAATATATTTGCCTAATTAGATTATATTAACAAAATTAGCTAATATAACATGTATTTTTTTTTTTAAACACTAGTCATCTTCTTTAATTCGCTCATCCTCTCATATTTGATTATTGTTGAGAGAGTATCCATACCGGTAAATTAAAGGGAAAATTATAATAAAAGACTTAAGAAAAATAATATTTATTAAGAAGGACCATAAAAATAGTAATCATTTTAAAGGACCTAAAATTAAAATATTGAAATAGAAGGATTAAATTACCCCTCCTATCTCCCAACCTTAAGACCATAAAATTGTCACTACAATTAATGGTAGACCCGGGGTTTGAAGTTTGTGGGTGCACAATGAGTAATGTGATTCGGGGGTTCGGGGCGCGCCCCAAAAAAAAAAATTTTTAAGGGGGAAAATACTTTTTGTGGCAAAAAGAGAACATAAATACCTTTTCAATGAGATCCAATACATCTTGATTATCTACAAATTCTAAGTAGCTCCAACCAATTCCTTCTCTTGTATATTCGTCTTGCTCCATCTTAAACATATGTTGCATATCATCATCAACCTTAGATTGCATGTTCAGACAAAAAGTTATAACCCAAGTTGTAAAATCAATTTTAAAATAATCAAGACTAACCTCATACCTGGTTGAAGTGTTGTCGCATGACTTTTCATTTGTGTAATTAATACAAAACTGCTCAAAATCGCAGCCAAGGAATTAAATATCAACAATATTTTATTTTGTAAAGTATAGGCACTGCCAGTTATGAATTAAAAGAAAAGAAAACTTCAACTTAACATAGAAAAATACCTAATTAAAAGTCAACTAACCTTTATATCCGAACGATTATAAAAGCATTCTTCGATTCTTCATTCCTTGAAAATATTGCATTATAGCTTCATCATCAATCGTATGAAATATATCACGTTCAACATAAGTTAACATGCATGAGTTAAACCAATCATCACTGATCCGATTGCGCAACTTGTCTTTAACAAAAGTCATTGCGAAAAAACCCGCTCAACACTAGCAAGTTACTACCGGTAGAACGAGTGCCAACTTTATTAACAAATAGACCAGTGGATAAACAATATCCTTTTTCTTCTCAACCATCTTCAAAGCAAGGTCAGAAATTGTTTGCAAATTGATAAAATCAGAATCGGCCCTCACATCGACAATAAAATTATCGAGACTTGAAGACAGAGAAAAAGGAATATCTCGCAAGCTCATCAAACTCTAAAGGATAGAATCCAAAGCAAACTCAATCAACTTTTCTTTGTTAAAATTAGCAAATGAATCATGAGGAGCAAGACAACTCAAACACTCAAGCAACTTGATATTGACATTATCAAATCGATCCTTCAACTCTTGAACCTGAGTATCTATCACTGTATTAAATAAGTCCACCTTAAAGTAGTGGAAGAATGTGACCGATTCCAATCTCCGTCTCGATCTCCCTTTAGGACAATAAACATCATTCATATCGGAATGTCAATATCATATTTATTTGCAAAAATCTTCGTTTCTTGAAGCAATTCATCAAAACCATTATCTCTCATCTCTTGTAAACGAGACTTGACTACCTTCACTAAACCAATTGCATTTAAAAGGTCTTGATCTTTTCTTTGTAGTGCTTGTGACAACTCATAAGAAATCCCCAAGATCAATTTCATAAGATGCAACAAGAATGCAAATTCAAAATCCTCCATGGCATACAAAATGGAACTCATCGGTTCTTGCAATATCATTTTTCGGCTGCGTCTTCAATAAAGTTCATCAAGGAAATTATTGGAGAAAATAATGAGATAACACTTGTAACCGTACCAAAATGGGAACCCCAACGAGTGTCTCCAGGTCGCTTTAAGGTTGTCTCTTGATTTAAACCTTTTCCAGTCGGTATTTCACCACTAGCAATTCTTTCAACTATTACCTCATACTGATTTATTTGAAGAATTTCCTTCCGCTTGCATGAACCCCCCACAACAGTAGCCATCCTGTGAAGCATATCAAAAAATTCTTGAATCTTCTTGTGATGTTTTGCAACATTCACAAGTGCTAATTGTGAATCGATGAGCAAAACAATGAATGTAGAATGCGGATTTGTTGTCTTCGTAATCAAACTCTTAAGCCCTTTGAATTCACCCCGCATATTACTAGCACCATCATAGCCTTGCCGCGACATTTAGACAAACTTACACCAAGTTTAGAAAATAGGGCATCAATCGCCGCTTTTAGTGATTGTGCGTAGTGTCGAAATATGAATTATGCCAATAAAACGCTCAACAATGGACCCTTTTTTGTTGACATAACGAAGTACAACCGCCATTTGTTCTTTAATTGCAACATCACGAGCTTCATCCACTAGCAAGGAAAAGTAATCATCACCGAGATCACTGATTATTGCTTTAACAGTCAAATCAGCACAAGCTTGCGAAAGATCTTTCGAATCTTTGGTGAAGTCAATTTGTGATTATCGGGGCATTTTGCAAGACCACATCACTCACCTCTTTATTTGGCTCGAGAATAAAACTTTAGAATTTCAAGGAATAAACCTTGTTGATTTGAACTTGTAGATTCATCATGTCCCCGAAAAGCAAGACCATTGCGTAGTAGGAATCTAGCACAATTTAAAGAAGTTTTTAACCGAATACGATAATCAATTTTTCGTTGATCGAAATATTCGAAAGAGCAACATCAATATGTTGCTTTTGCTTCATCAAATCTTGACAAGCTTGATAACATCTATTGTGAGCACTCTTATGATCTCCAACATGAACTTTGAATCTATCCTTCTTATGCCAATTTTTGAACCCCACACCGACAAATGCTTCTGCGTCGAACCACTACCACCTACCTCCATATCAAGTAGATAACAATACAAGCAAAAACATGCATCTTTTGATACACTATACTCCAACCAGGAACCAAATTCCTCATACCACTTAGGATTGAATCTACGCATTTTTCCATACACATCCGTTTGAGGGAATGGTTTAAGAATTGGTTGAGTTGGCCCCTTGAGCAAATAAGCTCTCCGAATATCCTCTCTTTCTATAGGATTTGATGTCATTGAATAAATTGAAGGTCTTTTTCCCGGATCCGCTTCAAGATTTTCTATATTAACTTTAGCTTGAGGTGGCGATTGAAAACTTTGAAATTGAGATACTTGTAGTGGTTGGGAGGATTCTTAGACAGTTGGAATTGAAATACTGTTTGACAGTTGCTTACTTTGAGATTTGGGTTCGGTATTTGTGGGTTTTAGACGTTTGAAATAAGATTGTATCGTTGACATTTTCTCGGAAGAAAAAAAGTTTGACAAGATTAGGGAACATGTTGCAACCTATAAGCTAGCTCATCTCAATGCTTCCTCTATCGAAACCTATACAATTTGGGACACTAAGCAACTCAAGCTATGATTTCTAACTCCAAAACAATTTAAATAAAGCTAATCAATAAAGATAATGTAGAGCAATGAAATTTAAAGAAAGCTAAGCAATGAAATTTAAATCACGGTCTCATTTAAATCATAAGGTATAAAAGAGAAAGTAATGATAAGACAAGAATATAACCGGGCCAATTTGAGCCATGCATTAATAAGCTCATCATATAAGCCCTAAGCTTGAGCTGAGCCCAAACTCCTATCTTAAGCAGAGGGTTAACCCACAAACTCCTATGAGCTTGCAATAACATGTCTCAATGCATGAAATAACAATAAATTTATACCGCTCATTTATCATTACTCTTTATTTTTAAATCCTTTTCGGGACCTCAAAGTATGTCTCTCATTAAATCATCTTGAGCCCTTTGAAACCAAATATTCAGTAGACCAATAAAGATAGGCCAATATATGTTATGTGGACAAGATAACATACCAAAGATAGTAGGAAATTTTGAACAGATAAAGAACACTAAATTTAAAACCATTGCCAAATTAGTAATAAGACAGCTAGGGGCAAGGTAATGGATACCGAGTAATTTAAGAGATGCTTGACTGTGCGGATGAGCAATAAAATGCATTTAAATAAGCTTGATCTTGCGGTGCCAACAAGACCCTTGGCTAATATTGTATGAGGCCCGCATATAAGAATGATGATAATGAGCAATAAGGGCCAAAAAAATTGTCATTCCACGTACTATGCCATAATTATAGACCAAAGCATTACACAAATGCAATCCTTCCACACTAGGATCGCATGCATCTTGGGAATTTTATCCATATAAAAGCAGGCTCACTTCTTGATTTGTTCGCAAAATAGAAAGTGGATATTTATTAGATAAATTGATCACCTCTTTACAAGTCCTTGTACGTGAACTAACAAGAGTGGGATAAGATAAAGGTAATGCCCTCTTGTAAGCTTCGAGGAGGAAAGAAAGAAAATGCCCACCACACAACTGATTTTCATGAATAATGCGCAAGACATTGGTCAATTAAAACAACGATATCTTTGTATTCACCAAAAATGAAAAAACGATCCGCATCATAGAGAAAGAAAATATGCTTCTCCAAGAGAGAGCTCATAAACAACAAGAAGTTTAAAAACATTTAGCATATATGTCATTCCTTATTAAATGCTTAACGAGATACCATGGGAGTTTTGACTCTAGTAGGCCCGATCATGATGAACAATTGATGTTTTTCTCATTATTGGGCGTTTGTTACTGTGAAAATATGCCTCTCTTTCTATATAAAACAATTTCTTTAATTAAATTCATATAATTAAATCCATAGCATTCAACAATACAGAGTACGCATAAGAATTGAAGAACAACATAAGCTGGAACTGTAACATAACGAAGAATGCAACTGAACTTCCGAATTAGGAATTCAGAATTGAAGAATCAAACAAAAATATTTCCCATAAATGTATCCTCCCAGTTAGGAATTTAGAATTGCAGAATCAAGCCAAACGAATGACATTTATAGGTTCAACAAGAATCAAGGTAGAGATAAAGCACCTGAAAGGAGTACCGAAGCTGAACAATAAAAGGATCTTCTACTTTAGTGAGAATTTCTCTCCAGAAGCACCCACACCCACTTGCTTTTCACCAACTGCACAATCAGTTCCTAACCCATCTCCGACATCAATTTCAGCCTCGTCGTCGCTCTGGGAACCGAGTTCATCAACAAACGCCAGGGAATTAGAGGATTAGGCGAATCTTGGGGAGGGTACGATAAAGGAATGCGTCGTCAGGCGCAAAGGGCGTCGGAATTTTGGGAGGGAAAAGTGGTGACAAGAGAACCAGAGAGGGCAATGGAAATTGGGGGGGGGGGGGGGGGGAAAGAAAAGGGCTTCAGCGACGGCGGGAGAGGAGGAGGCGGCAGAGGAGGAGGCGGCAGTGGTGGGCGACAGATGGCGTCGGCGTCGAGCAAAAAGAAGGGCAATGGAAATTGGGGGAAAAAATGGAGATGGCGTCGAAAGGCAATGGAAATTTGGGGAAAAAATGAGATGGCGAGACATGGCGTCGACTAATGGAAATTGGGAAAAAAAAAGGGTCCATGGCGAGCTCGAACCGGAGACGCGTGAGTGAGTGGAGAGAGTATTTACCATCTGTTCTAACTATACATATTCCTATACTTTGCTTTTAAATTCTATATATTTTGTGTGTTCCCTTGCCCACATTGGCATCGATGTGGGTCCGCCACTGACTACAATTAATGGTGGCTGAGCGGGCTAATTGATATGGTATAACTTTGCCAGTGATTCAAGAATGGGACATATCGAGGTGACGGACAATAGTTTATATCTGCCCTGTAAATGACGTAACTCACCAAAAAATTGATTGTAACTGGGATCAAGCAATCGTCCCTATTTCATATAAAGCTAATGATAGTAAAATCATGTTCGCTGTGAAACTGTAGTTAGTAAATGACAGATTATTTCAGCTTCTGTTGCATTTGGACATTAATTGATTGTAATTGGGTGGCAAGTTTGGTGCAGTAGAGACCTAACTTAGCAACTGATCATTTGGCAAAGGAAGCATAGGGTCTCGTGGAGGGTTTTCAACCGTTCACTGTTGTTTATGCAATTGAAAAAGAACGAGATTATTTGAATTGGTTTGTATTTGTCATTATCCATCAATGACTCTAGATTCTCAAGTAAGAAAAAATCATTTGATTTAGTTAGAGAGAAAATAGGAAACCTGACTAAAGACAATTTAGTCTTTCTATTTTAATATTTTAATTTTTGGTCCTTTAAAATAATTACCATTTTTATGGTCCTTCTTAATAAATATTATTATTTTTAGGTCCTTTATTATAATATTCTCTAAATTAAAAAAATATTGACAAAAATGAAATTATACCTTATATTTAGGACCAAAATTAACTTCATAAATATGTCTTGTATGGTGGGGAAGTATCTATCTTAAGAATAATATAATTTGGGTAAGCTTCATATTTCAAAGAAGATGTGTGAAAACTCTTACCTTGAGTATTTTTTTCATTCCATGTTAGTTGATTTATTTTTATTCAAAGATATTTATAGGTTACTGGAAAAATTCTAAGAACTTGAAAAACTTCAAAAAAATATGTTAAGACATAGAAATGGCAAATAGATATCAATGAACTATTCTAGAATTTTTTAATGTTGTGCTTTTACCAAAATATCCTTTAATTTTTTTTAAAAAAAAAAAGAAGAAGAAGAAATTAAAGAGCCCTCGTGCAAAGTTGGAGCTCTATCGGCAGGCACCACTCCACAAGTGGGACTTTGGCAGCCTATTGTTAGAGCTTTGGTGGCGACGATTAGAACTCTGGTGACAACTTGAATAATGAGATTGGCTACTTGAGTTTCATAAACCGTATCATGCGTAGTTAATAAGTTGAATAAAAGCAATAATAAATTGAGTATAGCGATTGACGAATTACGCTCATAAAGTTATTAATACTTATACTCAAATTGTCATTGTCTTCATTTAACTTGTCAACGACACTTTGATAGGGCTTAAAGAACTCAAGTAGTCAATCTTATTACTTAAGTTATCATAGGAACTCCGGCAGCTAGAGTCCCGTTGGCAAGTTGGTGTCTACGTACAGAGCTCTAACGTCGACGAGGTTTTTTTTTTTTTAAAAAAAAAAAAAAAAAAAAACTATTGTGATAAAAACACAATATTTCAAAATATCAGATTAATCCTTGAGACCTACTTCCTCCGATCCTAATTATAAGAGCAAATTTTGGAGTTAGTTTTGGTCCTAATTATAAGAGCAAGTTTTAACTTTTGTCAATTTTTTCCTATAATACCCCTATTTATACTTTCTCAATAATAATTTAATAATAATATTTGCAACTCATTAATTTCATATACACCTATATATTATTCATGACTTTATATTTTTTTTTTTTAATATAATCAAACATCGTTGGTGTATATACTTATTTTCTTCTCCTCTTGTAGCAGAGAGGGCGTGTGTGTAGGGTCCGGTGGAGCGCAATCAATGAAATAGATGTACCGACTATTTTTCTTGTCAAACTATTTGTGTGAAATTTAGGTTTATATCATGATATATCAATTTTTTTTAGGTAATGGTATTTTAGGAAAAAATATATATAATTAATTAATTTAACTTCCCTCCTTAATCCCTTTAAATTATAATAAATTACTCATATAATTAGGACCGGAGGGAGTATTTATTATTTCTAGGTATTATAAGAGAATTTGGTATTTATTTCGACTTTTCCCCATTTATTTCTATTTATAAAAACGGGAGTTTTTCCCCTTTTACCCGGAGGCGGGTTAACGTCATCGGAGACAGGGATCAGAGAAAGGTGCGAGTTCAAAGTTCAAAAATCAACACCACTTCAATTTCTTCAGAGGTTTGAGCTGCTGAAATTTTCTCTCAAAATAAAAACACATCCTATCTTTATGAACCAAAACAAAAACTACATTTCTGTCTTTTAGCTGCAGACTGCTGTTGATCGCACAAAACATTTCCACAATCCTCTTAACTAGTCAAAATTTGTCAAACCAAAGTTGGAAACTGTGCATTCATTTGTTCAAGCTAAAACGCTTGTATCGGGGAATAAGTAATTGCAATTGAGTTTGTCGTCGCATAAACCTATTATTGATTTCAGTTTTCATTTACAATAGCACATAGAAATCACTGGGAAATCAATTACCATCCCTGTATCGGCCACCTCTTGTCTGGATCTGGAAGCCAAGAAGATCGTTTCTTTTGCTTCTTCTCGGCCACCGATACGGTTCCCGGCGACCTCTCGTGGTCGGAGGAGATTTTTCTGAAGGTAAAGAAGACCTTGCTTAGAAGACTCAAACCCGCCTTGCTGTCCTTCTTGCGCCCATCACTGAAATCGCACTCACCGGTTAATCTCATGGATTTAGATAGCCTCTCATAGCCAGTGATTCTCGCACACTCCGGAGTCACAGATGGCGATAGGAGCACCGAGCTGTGTGAATTAGACCACCTGAAACTTCCTCGTGCTTCCATCAGCCTCTCGTGTTTCTGCTTCTCTTTCTTGGGTGCTTCACAAATGGTTTCGTGAGGTGATGTATAATTTCGCTGTTAATATTCATCAGGTTTCCTCCCGGAAAAGAAACAGAATATTCCACAGCCGTTACTGTTACTCTTCACCATGTGGTGGGGTGGGCTGTGAGAGCGACTTCAGTGGAACCCAATTCATAAAATACTCTTCACCCAAATGAAAAATAATCATACAATATTTGATTTTCTATCTCTGTGCCACTTTTTTGATTAGAGAAGGTTGGTTTTTTTTAAGCTTATACGTGGGGTAGCACACATGGTATTTGGAATTGTTGACTTGATAAGTTATTTTGGTCAAAGTCACCTCGTTCTGGCTTTTATCGAGAGCCTTGATGTACAGATAATATCAGGTATATATATATATATATATATATACACATAAATTTTAAGAAAGGGTTATAATATAAGAAAAATTAAAGAGGGGAAAAAAAGTACTAATCGAACTACTCAACACGGCCTCATCTGCTATTTCTTAATTTCACTCAAACCGAATTTGTTTGTTACGTTCAGTTACTATGTGCGCGGATCTAATTTGTTTTGTTCACATTTAAGTTTTTTTTTTTTTTGATAAGATTTAATCTCGAGTTAACAAAGTGAGAATCTGTATACAAACTTTTTTTTTTTTTTTTTTGTTGGCCTGAAATCTATGCACAAACTTGGGTGATTAGCCATATTTGGCATTTGCATGGAATTCAAACGAGTCTGTTTTTTTTTTTTTTTTTTTTTGGGTTGGTTTTTGTATTTGCTTATATTGTTTATAATATATTCTACATTGACATTTTTATTTTATTTATAATATATTAAATCATACATTGACATTTTTATTTTATAGTTATAATAAAAATAAAATAAAATAAATCATCCACACTCAGTGGTCACTCAAAGTGACAGGATAGTTGTATGTAAGCATTGGAATTAAGCAGTAGCAACTAACTAAATCAAGAAAGCAATTGACAGTTTAAGAATCTCTGAGTCCTTTAACACTCTATAGAGACCTCTTTCATACTAATAATGGTGACAACGATTTTTAAAATGCTTCTAACGGTTAACAATTTTTTCATCTCTTCGTTACTAAGCTAAAAACTAAGTTAATAATCATGAAGCACGCGACTAGACACAGCAATCAGATATTAAGGCCAATCATATAAGTTCATCACAGAAAATATTACACATGACGACTGGAATATGGTAAACAGAGCATCATTCCTGATTTAATTTACAACATACAATATAAGGTTATACACAAGGTCGGCTTGAAGGAGGACAAAAACATATAGCATCCGGGGACAAGTGACTATTATTGCATTCATCAGCCTCAAACACCCTGTTAAGTTATTGTTCAGGTCATGAAATTCTTCACAGTTCATTGGAGTAGAGACACTCGTCAACAAGCTGGCGGAGGTTGGGATTCTCCAAGGCGGCGGCAACTCGTTCCTTGTCATTTAGCTGCTTATTGACTGCACCACAAAACAATACGCAGAATTATCAAATTGTTACATGTTGGCCAGAAGAAGGAATTCTCAAGAGAAACTTATCAAGGGGCCTCATGACCATCATCAACCATTTTGTCAAAAACTAACACCGATGGTGAAAGAGTGAATATAGACTGCATAATTTTAGTCATTCATGAATTAAGGTAAGTGTTGTTCAAAGAAAAGTTCAGCTGCACCTGATTCTTCATCAGCATGAGATCCTGGAGATACTTTGATGTCCACCTACAAGGAGTAATCTGGTTAGAGAATGATAAAAATAGCCTGATATAAGAGAGGCAGAACAATTATAACAAACAGAACAGGTCTGAATGAGATGGGGGATTTTTACCGTAGATAACTGAAATTAACATAAGAAGAGAGACTTTAGGTGGGGAGTGGAAGGAGAATTGTAAATTTTAGAAAACTATAATAAATTTTGAAGATATTAAAAAAAGGAGCTGTATAACAAAAATTATATATATGAACAAATTATATCGTGTTTAGGGTGGCGTCAAGGCCATCCCAAACATTCTATAGAACGGATCATAAAGAAAAACAATGGGTCATATCAGAGACGGAGCTACCAACCTTGGGAGTGACATAAGATATGATACATTGCACTAAAGCAGGATAATTCCAGCCCAGCCGGAAGGAAGTATTTAATTCCCTTTAATTTGAGACTAAGGGGTTGGACCAAAATTTTATGTATACATGAAATTGAGTCCACGTGAAGAAAGATCTCTTTCCTTTCCCTTTAAGGTGGTACCGTCGTCGGAATGCCAATACCTTTTAATAGGGTTATTTATGACCTCAAGAATATGAAAATGGGTCACTAAAGGGCATGACCTTTTGAAATCGCGGGGACTATCCATTCCGGCCCCTCGAATATCAGTGATTAAACAACTTTGGAACAGTTCATAAACAATGAAACAGAAGACGCTTAGTTATTTACTTCACCTTGCCATTTGAATGAAACGAAAGCAGCATAATTTCTGAATAATAAAGGCAAATAAACCAATGAATTATACATTATTTAGAGGTTATCTAGAGAGAAGTCAAGAACCAACCAACCTTGTAATGAGGAGGGAAAAAGTGCTTTAGTTTTACTCTAAGACAAAGACCAATTACTGTTGCCATGCTGCAGTGCTGGATAGTTGGTGTAAAAGTTATCCTAATCAGAAATATAGAAATTAAGCAAGAACCAAAAGAAACTGAAGCAAAGGGAGTTCAATGGCATCCAAAAAGGAAGCCAGCAATTGATTTTTCTCAGAAATGACTCCAAACTGAATTAAACGAGCCAGTGAGAAATCATATTTGACAAGAAAAAGGGGGTTTTACTCACAGAATACGGCCCAATTTGTCATCAACTGTGATTGATTCCTCAGAGAGGACGCTGAGTTGTTCTAAGGAATAAGGGTGTTCCGGATCCCTGATATCTCTCACGAAATTTGCAGATTCGAAGTCAAGGATCGCAGTTAACATATCAGATATAACAAAAGCAAAGCGAAAATTAGTACTGTGCTTGCTTTTGTGCCTAAGATTCCATGGGGGGAAATTACACATCAAATGCAATTTTTCCAAGTTTAGTTTAAATTTTCAGAAACTCGATCAACCAATTTCCCGTGTACCAGATATAAAGCAATAGTAAATCTACACTAAGAAAACGGAAAACGAAAAGGGAAAAAGAGAAGAGTGAGAGCAGGATATCATAAATTTCGAGGGGGTCAACAGCATCGTCGGCGTGGAGATCTTCGGTGCGAGCTACTCTCTCCTTTTTCGCATGAACTACGGGGTTCGCATTAATCAGACCAAGAGTCATCCCTCCAATCTCTACTTTCTTTCGCACAGTCTCGCTCTGTATTCAGCTCGCGGAGTTTTCCCGTAGAGATTCGACCCTCCTTCTCACGAAGCACTCCATACACTCAACAATAAAGATTAAAAAATTGTTTCATAGTAAAAATAAATAGACGTAATAATAGAGTTATTTATAATGGAGTGTCAACAATTGACAAAATGCCCAGGTCAAAAAAGCAACTTACAAATAGGCCCACTTCTTTAGAAAAAGCGAAGTGACGTGTCTATTGGCTTGTCCATCAGACGCCCCAAAATTTCTTTGATATGATTTGTTTTTGACAATCCTGGAGGACAGATGCAAAGAACTTGGATTTTTTTAAGGGAGTTTCACAGCAAATCACGCAATATGTAGCAGTAGCACCATATTACAGAAATGGAGTAATAACAAAGCTTATCCCTGATTAGTGATATGGATCATATCATAATATTGTGCAAAAACTAGACTCAATTTAGGGCTTATCCCTGATTAGTGATATGGATCATATCATAATATTGTGCAAAAACTAGACTCAATTTAGGGATTAAGGTGTAGATTGACTAACAAAATTTTATTTTATAAGCGCTCAGCATAAAAACAAAATTTAAGTGGACTAAAACTACCAAAAAACTTTTAAAAATGTAAAGTTAGTATAACGTCATTAGAAAAAAATCAACGTCCGTTAAAATCACAAACTTTTAAGGGTGAAGGTGCAAATTAGCTAACAAATTTTACTCCAAGAGCGCCCAGCACAAAAAAATTTCTTAAGTGGACCTAAAATATCTACTTGTTACATTTGTGATTTTTTTGTTGCATTCACTCTTTCTAACCCCAATGCATATGGTTTAGGGTCCGGGTAAGGATTTGTAACAGTTAGATTTTATGTTAATTGTACATAGACTTGCTTAGATAAGTTTGAAAACATATCACCCTTACTCAAAATAAAATTTATTCGTTACATTTATGATTTTTTCATTGTATTCATTCTTTCTAACCCCAATGCACATGGTTGTGGGTCCAAACAAGGATTTGCAACAGTCGGATTTTGGGTGGATTGCAAATGGACTTACCCGGGCACATTTGAAAACTTCACCTAGCACTCTTAAAAGTTTACATTTTTAAACGTTCCTGGGTAAGTCCATATGCAATCCACCCAAAATCTGAATGTTGCAAAATCATTATCCGAACCCCCAATCATATGCTTTGGGGTTAGAAAGAGTGAATGCAACAACAAAAATCACAAATGTAACAAATAGATTTCCTTTTGAGTAAGGATGGTAAGTTTTCGAACTTGTATGGGCAAGTCTATGTGCAATCCACCAAAGTTCGACTATTGCATATCCTTGTCTAGACCTCCAACCATGTACATTGGGATTAGAAAGAATAAATGCAACAAAAAAAATAAAAAATGTAACCAATAGATATTTTAGGTCACTTAAAAACTTTTTGCGTTGGGCACTCTTGGAATAAAACTTTTTTGAGTTGGGTGCTCAAGTAAAAATTTGTTGGCCATTATAAACTTTAATCTTTAAAGGTTTGTGATTTTAACGACGTTGATTTTTTTTTCCTAACGGTGTTGTGCTAACTTTGTATTTTTAAAAGTTTTTTTGGTTCACTTAAAACTTTTTTTATACTGCGCTCCTAGAAGAAAACTCTGTTGGCTAATTTACATCTTAACCCTACAATTTATAACATATTGATAATTAAAAAATTGTCTAGTTATTAAGACCCTTTAATTTTAGTTTTAAGAAATTTAAAAACAATAAAACCTGTTTGATAAGGGATAATGATTTTGAGGTCCCAACTAAAAGAAATAACATCATAAAAGTCCCTATTGACAAGTGAACATCTAAAGTAACAAGTAAATCGATTACTATTAATAATTTATGAGACTTGTCAATAAATTATTTTCCTTAGTTGAGAACTATATGTCATTCTCCCTTGTTTTTACTCAATGATTCTGAAAAAAAAAAAAAAAAAAAAACAGCTATTTGTTGTTAAAAAATTGGGAAATGCATTTAAGGGCCATTTTTGGAAAAAAAAATCTTAAAAAAGCCCTAAAATTAGAAAATGCCGAGAAAAGGACCTTTTCGGGATTTTGAATCTACGTGAGTTGTTAATTTGATATTGTTGTTAATATGACTGATTTAGTTGTTAAAATATTGTTTTTAATGCGACTGATTTAGTTGTTAACGAGTATTGATTTTGTTGTTAATGTGGCTGATGTAGTTGTTAACGTAGATTCTAAAAATCCCAGAAAAGGCCCTGGGACTTTTTTTAAAATTTTCAGAATTTTAAGGCCCTTTTTGAGATTTTTCTTCAAAAAGACCCCCATATGGATTTTCCCTAAAAAATTTAAAATAAGATTTTTTTTTTTTCCTTGTTTCCAGATCTCGAAAATCGCGTCCCCGAGGTTGCCTGAGACCTTGAATAGGCGCCGTCGGGCGTCACCCTCTTGCTCGTCTCCGCTTGCTCGCCGTCCCCTCATCCTCCGTTCTCAGTGCTATGTGCTCGCCATCTTTTCCGCTCGGCAGTTAACATCTCCAATCTCTCATTCCTCTCTTCTCGGTCCCCAATCGGCGAGTCCGTTTTTGTTTTTGCGTGATTCTTTGTTCCAACTGAATCATTTTTTTATTTTAAAAAATAGAAATCTTTGATGCCTAGAGCCCCACCATTTCTAACAAGTTCTTCACGACTGATTCTGCTCTCTTGTTTCTCGATCTACGTCCCTCAACTTCATTCAATCCAATTGTAAGGTCTTGGGCAATAAGAAATTCGCCAGTATGGTGAGAAATCGGCATGTGTCGAACGAGTTGTACAATTATTATGCTCTGATCATATTAAATCGGACAAAAAAAGAACATAAGCAGCAAGCAAGCGTTAGCTGCGTTGTAATATTTGTCTTTTCACAGTCTTTGGAAAATCATGGAAGAATGTTCATTTGCCCATCCAATTTTCTTATCATTATTCTGTAAATTTTGATCTTGTGTTGCTAGCCCTCCTTATTGACGCTGTGTTTCATATCAGCATACACTTTTTGGTAATTCTATTTGGTTATGGTGTTTCAAAATATTCATATTATGGATGAGGATGATTCACTCCATAATTTAGCTCTACAATTAGGGGTAGAAGAGGGTGTTATCTGCGTATAAAATTACTTAGGTGATTATATCATCATACTATTTGCCATGCTTGCCTATTTGAAAGATTTCACGGTTAATAAAATACTGAGTAAATACTCTTTTTGGTCCCTAACAAAAAACACGGATCCTATTTTGGTCATTTATAAAAAGATCGACCATTATTCGTCCTTTTTATGGACTAAAAATGATCTTTTAGAAATTGGTGAGAGATCAAAATATCAATCAATTAACCTTTATTCGTCTTTTTTATGGACTAAAAATGACATTTTTTTAAGGGACCAAAATGAAGATCGCGTTTTTTATCAGGCACAAAAAAAAATATTTACTCTAAAATACTACTAGAACGTATGCGTACAGTAAAACGAGTGAGCAGGACAATAAGTTAAAAATAGTACTCTCTCCGGTCCTAATTATAATACATATTTAACCGTTTTTAGAGAGATTAAGGAAAAGAGTTAAATTAGTTAATTTTACTCATTTTCCTAAAATACCCTTATATAAATTTAAAATGACAAAAGTAAAAGTGAATCAACAACCCCAACCCCATATTGTCCCACCTAAAATTTTTCTTTCCACACATTTTTAATTGAAATAATGGTCGACTATAAATAAATATATATATATATATGTATATGGGCACACACAGACACATATATATAGACAACACATATGTTTGTGTGTGTATGTGTATTTACACACATATAAACACACACCCACACACTCACAGATATATATATACATACATATATATATATATATGTTTGTAAATATATATATCTACACACATATATAAACACACACACATTATGTTTGTTTGTATATATATCTACACACATATCGTATCTACACATACATAAACACACACTCAGTCACACACGATATATATATATATATATATATGTTTGTGTGTGTATATATCTACACACATACGTAGACACACACACACACATGTTTGTGTGTGTGTGTATCTACACACATATATAAACACACACTCAGTCTCACACACACACACACATACACATATATATATGTTTGTGTGTATATATATCTACACACATATGCATACACACACACACATATAAAACACACACCCACACACACACACAAAAATCTAGATGCACACACACACACAACACCATATATATATATATATATATATATGTTTGTGTGTGTGTACTCTTGACTGGAAGAATTTATATACCCATATACATGTACTCATCAAAAACCATATACATTTAAAAGAATAAATAGGGATATTTTAGGAAGAAATTGACAAAAATTAAAATATTGTCCTATAATTAGGACCAAAACCAACTCTCAAATGTTGTCTTATAATTAGGACCGGAGGGAGTAAATATTAACTAAAAAAAAAAAAAAAAAAAGAATTGATGTGATGAGTATAATAGACTCTTTTTTTTTGTTGTTGCTCGAATTGAAGTTGCATATATTACTAAAAGCCAACAGTCACAGGAAAGACATTACAGAGAGGGAAAATAACCAACAACAACAGAAGGGAAAGATAAAACCACATAGGAACTCCTAATAAAATAACAGATTACAGGAGAAAATGACTAACAAAATAGAACATTACAACCCTTCCACAACAGAATAAGAAGGAGGAACATCCTCCAAAACAATATTCGCCTCCTCAATATTTAATGTTAGAAGAGAAGATAAAGAAGGTAACGGTTGCGAAACCCACCCGATCAGGGACACCTCCTTAAAAGCATTTGCTGCAAGTAGATCAGCAATTCTATTACCCCTTCTAGAGATAAAAGATAGAGAGAACCCAACCCTGTCAGAAAAAAGCAAATAATACCCTGAATAATACTCCTCCTCCTCCATTCAATTAAGTCAGTGGATTTAGCATTAATAAAAGAGATCAAAGAAAGACAATTAGATTCAAAAATTGTTTTATCAAGACCTATATCAACCGCTAGTAACAAGGCTCTTTTTAGTGCGAGTGCCTCAGCTATAAAGGAGGAGATCTACTTCACATTATCAACAAAACCCCATCGAAAGGAGCCATAATGGTCATGACACACAACTCCAATCGTGGAACAACCCCTCTCCAAAGAGAAGGCTCCATTAGAGTTAATCTTAACCAAACCAGAAACGGGAGATGACCAATGAACACTAGAAGGATCAAAATTAATAGGAATAACCCTATCAGCCCTAATACTCTATAAATTCCCCCAAAATTCAGAATTACTCCTCATAGCAAGTTCCACAACAGCAAATGGATTAGGCATAATATGATTAAAGACAAAATCATTCCGTTGCTTCCATATAAACCACAAAGTCCAGCATATTAACGAAATGTCACAGGAGCTGAGTATTTTAGAACCTGAAATCTAAAGCCACCATGCATTAAAATTGGTCATACTAGCCAGATTGAAGCGTCCTCCCAATCCACTCCTAAACCAAGCCCCACGTGTCCATGGGCAAGAGAAGAATAGGTGCTCAATGTTTTCTTCCGCCTCTTCGCATATAGGACAGGCCATGGTTGGAGAATTCCGTCTTCTATACAAAGCCGCATTAGTAGCTAGGGCATTATTTAGGATGCGCCATATGAACTGTTGAACCCGGGGAATAACTTTAATCAACCACACAGATTTCCAGCAAGTAGTTGAGAGCACAATGGAGGTACCGGCCCTATTAGCATCACTAGGGGTCTTTTCTTTCGAATTACGGAAGCCCAATTTAACCGCATAGTCTCCCTTTTTGTAGAGGTCCACACCAACTTATCCTCAAGACCATTCCCAGGGATAGGGGTAGAAAGAATTGCACTTCTTACTTCATTCGAAATATATGGTGAGATAAGAGACAGATCCCAAAATCCTTCAAAAACGAGATCACACACTTTACCCTTGACCACCCGAGGATCAACACACTCCTTTGGCTTCACGAGACAAGAGAGACCCTTCACCCAATTATCTCCCATATTCTGATAGATCGACCAGTCCCCAGATCCCATTGCAAATCATCCTTAATAAAATCTCTACCATCAACAATACTAGACCAACACCAAAAGACTCTACACCCTTTATCCACATCAAGAAATTCTTTCTTCGAGAAATATACACTCTTCAATAGTGATGAGTATAATAGACAAGAACCCTTATTTAATTATTTTAAGTTCATTAGAAAAAAGTAAATATACAAGATTAAATACCTAATTTTTTTCCCCCTTATAAGCAGGCCCTGGCTGCAACAAAATCCCCTCCCCCCTCTCCAGCCTTGCTGTTGCTGCTTATGCTTAGCCAGGTGTCCTTCTCCAATCTCCACCATCCTAGCACCCGGCAGCCAATGATAGCGCGGGGAGCAAAAACGACCGATTAATGGAGTAAACTGCGTCGCATGTAATCACTGTCATTTCCATCAAGCTTTTACTGCGTGCTCCTCGATCAGAAGGAGGAAGCTACGACGGAATGGTTCACAGTGCCTACGATTCTTTCCAACTCCTCGACAATTGTCCTTCGAAGATCGAAGCTGTCGAATCTTATGGCTCTAAGCTCCTCCTGGGCTGCTCTGATGGCTCCCTCCGAATATACGCTCCAGAATCATCCGATTCCGATCGGTCTCCGTCGGCCGATCAACAAGCTCAGGAGCTGCGGCAGGAAGCCTACGTGCTCGAAAAAAACTTAACTGGCTTTGCGAAGAAGCCTATGTTATCAATGGAGGTCTTGGAATCCAGTGAATTGCTACTTTCACTTTCCGAATCTATTGCTTTTCATCGTCTTCCTAATTTTGAAACCATAGCAGTCATCACCAAGGCCAAGGGCGCCAATGTGTTCTCCTGGGATGAACGAAGAGGTTTCTTATGCTTTGCGAGGCAAAAGAGGGTCTGTATTTTCAGACACGATGGTAATTCCTTTTATTTTACATTGTTTCTCCATCCTTTTTCTTTCATAAATGATGACCACGGTGGGAGATATTTGATAATGCTCTCTCTATTTCTCTGATAACTGAGGAATTGATATGTAATGACAAGATATTTGAAACATCGCAGCCCCCTTTTTGGCATTGCTGAAAACTTCTCGGGGTACAAAGTAGGCTTGTACATGTCATCCTTGATAAATATTTTGTTGGTGTTCTTCAGGTGGCAGAGGGTTTGTGGAGGTGAAAGAATTTGGTGTTCCGGATGTGGTGAAGTCGATGTCCTGGTGCGGTGAAAATATATGTCTGGGGATTAGAAGAGAATATGTAATACTGAATGCTACAAATGGTGCATTGTCTGAGGTATTCACCTCCGGGAGACTAGCGCCGCCTTTAGTGGTCTCTCTACCTTCAGGGGAACTTCTTCTTGGAAAGGTATTCTCTTCTTCACTATCTGTAGTTTCAGCTTTTTTTAGCGGTCACGCCTCTGGCAGAATGCTGAATGTGTATGGGATTTCTGCTTCATGCTCTTGAATGTGCATTGCCAATATGAATGGAGGATTTCCTCCCCTTTTCTTTTTCATGCTATTTTGGTAAGGTCAGAGAAGCCCTCATATAGTGCCATGTATACTTTGCACTGTGTTGTATTGCCAATGTTTGTTTGTGTCTATGATCAATCCATTCAGACTCTTGTGATGGTTTCCCTTCCTGATTAACTTTATAGGGTTGTTTAATTTTGTTCTTGCGAACAATTTCAACTTTTATCATTAAGTCATTAACCACAGAATCTGTGAGATAATAGTGTTGATTGTAAATTAATTGAAAATTATAAAATTAATTCTGATATATTTAATATTGTCAATTATTATTAGTTATTATTAATATTAATGTGGGAACGACAAGGATAATATTTACGGCAGACTGTCATAGAAAACCACAAGCAATAAGCAAGCATGATTTCATGTATATGCTGAGGTCAACATTTCAATTCTTATTACCACATATAGTTTATATTCTTGAGTAAGAGTAGCCGATATCTATTGATGCATTTTTAGGAGAACATTGGGGTTTTTGTGGATCAAAATGGGAAACTTCTTCCAGAAGGCAGGATTTGTTGGTCGGAGGCTCCTGCAGAAGTTGTAATCCAGAAACCATATGGAATAGCCCTGCTGCCAAGATTTGTAGAGGTGATTAAACATTTAATGTTTGACTGTATGCATTTTGCTTAGAAAGAAAATGATTCCTGGATATTTTCTTACTGTGGAAGATGTGTATTCATGCACTTTAAAGCACTGGCATTTTGCAGGTTCGATCCCTTCGAGATCCGTTTCCGCTTATACAGACTGTTGTTCTTCGAAATGTTCGTCATCTTCGCCAAAGCAACAATTCTGTGATTCTTGCATTAGATAATTCTGTTCATGGACTCTTCCCTGTTCCTCTTGGAGCCCAGGTGTGGTAAATGATATTATATGATATACATGCCTGTGGTTCCTATTTTTGATTCTAGTCAAATGAGAAAGAAGCGAAACACTTTTAACTCATTTTATTATAGTTATCATTCTTTTCTGGTGGTTGATTGATGTGACTGTAGCACAGACAATCCCCTTGAGCCATTACATGTAATTATTTCCAAATGATCTCCTTGCTTTTGTGTTATACCATGACTTAGGCATTTTACTTGTCCGTTGTAGATTGTCCAATTAACAGCATCTGGCGACTTTGAAGAAGCTCTGTCATTGTGCAAACTCCTTCCACCTGAAGATTCAAATCTCCGTGCTGCAAAGGAGGGTTCAATCCATATAAGGTGATTTGCCAGTACTAGGTACTCCCTGTTTAAGAAATAAACTAGGCAAGGCACTGAGTTTGTAGCAGACCTAACTCTTTTGCATCAAGAAAATACAAATCTGTATTTATACCTAAAGTCTTGCATATCAACTGCTGAATCTTGTCTCCCGAATTTGTAAGATTTAGTTATATGTACAGTAGAATCAGAATATGGCATTCTATTTGAGAACTGAACCACCATTGATTTAGCCTGCTATCATAATGATAATGACAAACTCATATCAAAGGAGAATGCCTGATATTTGAGATATTTATTGCTCTTGTGCAAGGATATTCCTTTTGCTTGCTCGTATTCTAGTTAAGCTAGGATACTCTTTGTACATGGGAGTCCAAGGACTTGAAATGATAGAAGAAAGGTTTAATGTATAATCTGGAGTGTCTCATGCAATGGATGCTAAGTTTCCTATTATTTGAAAGAAACAAGTTAAACAATTATTTTACTTATGATTATAACAATTTTGATCATTATTTATAATGTTTTAGAAAACAAAATTGTAAAAGGATGAAAAAAGAATTTAATGTCTACCTATATTATGTTAACTTATGATTAAATTTAATAGTAATTGTGAAAAAAGAATACTGATAAATAAGAATTAACATCACATTTTTCAGTTCATAATAATTATGGTTGTTGAATGGTCATATTGTGTTGAAACATCATTATTTGAGCTTGCTGTCAAAGGGCAGTTAAACTTGTTGTTCCATATAGGTTTGAGATACATTTTTTCAGTTCAACCAAGCATACAGTCATACACATCCTAGAATTATGGTCATGGGTAATTTCTGAAATTAGCCAATATGCCTAAATTATTGATAAGGACAGGTTTGTTTGGTGTGAGTTTCCTCTTTTTGCATTGTTGTGGTTACAATGTATACAATTCCTTTGTGTATTCATAAATGCTGCTCATACATTTATGGCAAATATTATGAAGAAATGAGCTTTTATTACCATGTTACAGATATGCTCACTATCTTTTTGAAAATGGGAGCTATGAGGAGGCAATGGAACATTTTCTTGCATCTCAAGTAGATATAACTTATGTTCTTTCTCTGTATCCATCCATTATCCTTCCCAAGACAACCATTGTTACTGAGCCAGAGAACTTGGGGGACATTTCCTTGGATGCATCATATCTCTCTAGAGATTCTTCAGGTCTGTCAGATGATATGGAAACCCCACCACCACCTTTGTCAGAATATGATGCAGCACTTGAATCCAAAAAGATCAGTCATAATATGCTTATGGCTCTCGTAAAGTTTTTGCATAAAAAGAGATTTAGTGTTATTGAGAAGGCCACTGCTGAGGGGACAGAGGAGGCTGTTTTAGATGCAGTTGGGGACAACCTGGTATCCTATAACAGTAGTAGGTTTAAGAAAACAAACAAGGTAAAGGAATCTGTCCTTTTTTTGGGTCTTGTTGGGTAAAAATATACATTTTCAGCTTTTCAGATTTTCTGTAAGGGATTTCTTCTGGATTTATGGTGAAACTTTTGGACATAATATCCTGAATCATCTGTTGAAATAATGATGTGGTCTACATGATTTTGTTGGCATTGAAATCATATGTCTTGGTAAATTATTGGTGTCAGGGGCGTGGTAGTGTTCCTGTTAGTTCAGGAGCTAGGGAGATGGCTTCAATATTGGATACTGCACTTCTTCAAGCATTGCTTCTTACTGGACAATCTTCTTCTGCTCTAGAACTACTGAGAGTTCCAAACTACTGTGATTTGAAGATATGTGAAGAGATAATTCGTAAAGACAGCAATAATGTTGCTTTATTGGAACTTTACAAGGGCAATTCAATGCACCATGAAGCTCTTGAGCTCCTTCATCAGTTAGTGGAGGAGTCTAAGTCAAACCCGTCTGAAGTTACACATAAGTTCAAGCCTGAAGCAATTATTGAGTATCTCAAGGTAAAATTTCTATCTGGAAGATAAATTTATTTCATAGTCCTTTTCCTTTGATTTTATTGAGATTGTGATGGCTGAAATCTCTGTTCTTCACAAGGTTAACTCACGTTCAAAAATTGCTTAGGAGGCTGTAGCTTTTTGTATATGACATTGTTTAACCATTAATCATATCGTGGTTCCATAGCTAATTCAGATATCTTCCTCCAGTAGCATCTAGTTCTGCCGGAGAACATTGTTTCTGTAGTTACTTAGGAGATTAACTAGAATGACTTGTTACTTAATGTACATTATGGTAACAGTTTGTCCTCAACTCCAATCCTTCTAAAACCTATACATTTTAAGCACATTTGTCATGAAAATAAAGTACTCAGCTGTTATTTGGTGGATTCTTGATGCAGCCTCTGTGTAATTCAGACCCCATGCTTGTTCTGGAGTACTCAATGCTTGTTCTTGAAAGCTGTCCGACACAAACTATTGAGCTCTTTCTCTCTGGAAATATTCCTGCTGATATGGTGAACTCCTATTTGAAGCAACATTCTCCAAATATGCAGACTACTTACTTGGAACTCATGCTTGCAATGAATGAGAGTGCCATCTCAGGAAACTTGCAAAATGAAATGGTTAGAACTCTGTTGAATCTTGTTCTATGGCTCTGGGGCAGGGTCTATAAAATTTGCACATAAAATCCTGTAACTTGCTGCTGGTGATACAAGATCAATTGCTTTATGGTTAGCATTTATAAAATCTTTTCTTTTTCTAAAAGAAGTATTTACTCAGAGTATTCTGCAATGTAGGTACAAATCTATCTTTCTGAAGTACTTGAGTGGCATGCTGATTTAAGTGCTAAACAGAAATGGGATGAGAAAGCTCTCTCCCCAACAAGGAAGAAATTATTGTCTGCTTTAGAGAATATATCAGGATACAATCCAGAAGCTCTATTGAAATGTCTTCCACCTGATGCTCTATATGAGGAGCGTGCTATACTGTTGGGTAAAATGAACCAGCATGAATTGGCGCTGTCTTTATATGTTCATAAGGTATGTCAAATGTATATAGTCTATCATGCATGAAATGAAGCGTACCCATTGGCATAACAGTGTGGTACTTATTTTCTGATAATTATAATGCATTTTGGTTCCCTCTTTTGCGCATATATGTCATTTGTTTACTTTTGAATATTATGGAAATAAATAACTATCTCTTCATTTGTAGCTTCATGTTCCGGAATCAGCTTTGTCCTATTGTGATCGAGTTTATGAATCTACAAATCATCCATCAGGAAAATCTCCCAGCAACATATACCTATCTCTTCTGCAAATCTATTTGAATCCACGAAGGACAACCAACAGTTTTGAAAAGAGAATCATGAATCTATTATCTACCCAGAATACAAGCATTCCCAAGGTTAGCCATATGACATCAATAAGATCTAAAGCAGGCCGGGGAAGTAAAAAGATTGCAGCAATAGAAGGTGCAGAGGACACAAAAGTTAGTTTGAGCAGCACTGATAGTAGTCGGAGTGATGGTGATCTGGATGAATTAAGTGAGGAAAGTGGTAGTACCATCATGCTTGACGAAGTCCTTGATTTGTTGAGTCGCAGATGGGATAGGATAAATGGAGCTCAGGCCCTCAAACTTTTACCTAGAGAAACTAAACTACAGGTATTAATCTTATGCTATTGAGTGGTTAAACTTCAAATGGTCCCTTTTCTTTTTCAGGGATGCAGGGAGATTTGGCATGCTGAATGACACCACCTATTACTTTTTTCATTTGTTGGGCCTTTTCTTTTGCTGTCCGCTAAGAAATGCCTTCTTGTCAGCATGATTGAGTTGCTTCAATTTTATAGTTATGTAACCTTATTTTTGCCTGCAGAACTTGCGTCCATTTCTTGGACCTCTTGTGCGAAAATCTAGTGAAATGTACCGTAATTACTCAGTGATCAAGAGCTTGAGACAAAGCGAGAACCTTCAGGTATGCATGCATTCATGAGGACACAGAGTTCCACTTATGTAATAATTTTAGGTGAAGTTGGTATTTTCGGATTTTCTTGATCTGTTTCTAAGAGTGTACCAGTGCCACATGATCTTGCATATTCAGATGCTGCTGTTTTCTCAGCTAGTTGTCTGTCTTTTCATCATTGTTCAATTTTCTCTGCACAGGTGAAAGATGAACTCTACAATCAGAGGAGAGCAGCTGTGAAGATAACCGGTGACAGCATGTGTTCACTTTGCCATAAGAAGATAGGGACTAGTGTATTTGCGGTCTACCCTAATGGAAAAACTCTCGTGCACTTTGTCTGTTTCCGGGATTCTCAGAGCATGAAAGCTGTGGCCAAAGGTTCGTCATTGAGGAAGCGGATGTAGAAATGGGTACTGAAGGGTCTAATTATATAAAGTGGTGGTCTAGTTGGTTTATCGAACTTCTCTTTACCGCTACCGTTAGTACCTGCTGGTTCAAGAATTACAATGATCATGCAATGCTGTACTTTGTTTTTCTGGAGATCAGCTTGCACTCATTTTCACTTACTTTAAATTGAGGTTTGATATGAAGGCGTGATGTGCTTCTCTCAATCATTCTTTTGTGATGTAAATATTGGCTCGGGTTGTTGTATGCACAAATCTTTATGTATTTTGAAGCTTTAAAAGATAGCAGATTTTGCCCCTCCTTTATGCTAGTCGTTCTGTGGTCAAAATCTGCGGGAGAGTTCGAAATTTGACATATCACAGGGGAGAGGATTTTCTTCTAATCTCATTTCTTCTTTTTTTCTACTTAGCACATCTTGATCATTAATTGGGAAGAGGAGAGAGGTGTTAAAGTAGTATTGTGATTGATTAGATGGATATAATTTAAAGATGATGAGGGATAATGAGAAAAAAAAAAAAGGAGAGAAACCCAACCCCATATCACAGAGACTTCAAAATCTGGCATATCACTCAATCATGGTAGACACCCCGGGGCACGGTCTATAGACTAGATCTGGTTTATTTTACTTTGTGTGCATATATAATTCTTTTAAACATGCTCTTACCGAAGTCGCTTCAAACTCCATGTGAGGAAAAGGGAATCGGGTCCCGCCTGTTGCTGCAAACATGAAACTCTCTGCGGGTGCCTCGACTATTTCATATTTTTCTGGAGCACATGGTCCATGTCTTAACGTTATAATTGCTCTGATTTCAAGAAAAGCAGCTTCCACAATAAATATATTAATGTTGGGTTGGGTTTCTCTTATCAACGTCACAATCTCTTTCCAATCAACTGTTTAGATGGGTTTATAAGAGATAATGATGAAAAAAAAAAAGATTATGAGAGGATTAGCTTCTAAATCTCATCGGAAGCAGCTTTTTCGTAGGTTTATAGTTATTTGTAATGTTGCTCCAGAACACTAGGAAAGCATGAGTCAACAGCTTTCATAGCTGTTCTCTCTTCAAAAAGGATGCAATACGGTACCGCGAATTAAAAAAAAAAAAAAAAAAAAAAAAAAAAAAAAAAAAAAGAAAAAAAAATCAGAAAAGGAGTGTCTATGTAAAAGAACAGACCCAAAATGAGCCCATTCGCAAGCATATCCCAGAGAAAATGATAATTGCTGCTTAAATTTGATTGGATGTTAAAAACATATTTGCATTTTATATTTTCTGGAGGAAAAGAATGTTCCAAAACAAGATTTCTTTGGTAACAATAGTTCCAAAAAACGAGCACAGGTTGCTGCAGCATTTCGAAAGCTAACCCTTCCCAACAAAACGATAAACAACAACTCCAACCCTAGATCCCTCGCAAGGGTTATCCAGGTGTAATACGTCGACATTAAAAAGCTTCCTCGCCTTCTTGAAGAAAACCGATTCCTTCTTCCACCTTCTCAAATGGGCCATCACGAACACCGTCTTCTTCCGCCGATCGCCCAGTAAGAGCATACTCAATGTTTGTAGGAGAGGCTCATACAGGTGGTCGTGATAAACTACATCCGATGCCAGAATAAGATCGAAATCCCGCCCAATTACTTCCACGTCATCAGCATGACCCCACCTCAGTGGCGCCACGTTGAGGGCCCCACCATCGGAAGTCAGAACGCCCGCGTTCGCATTCGCGTTGAATTGAATGTTGGGGACCACATGAGGAAGGTCCGTGGTCGTCACATTGGCGCCGAGAGTGATTGCGGCGACAATTCCAACGATGCCTGTGCCGGAGCCCAGCTCGAGAATATTTAGTGGGCGGCGATTTGCGTCAACCGAAAATGCCGAGAGTGTGGAAGTCAGGGGGCTAATAGCAGAGTCGCATCGGTATCCATCCAGAAGGGAAACCAAAGTGGTGGCTGCCGGCCAGAGCTGGAACGAGAGACCTTCAGATGGGAGCTGCCGAATCACGACCGTTGACTCAATCGAACGGAGCGAATGCTGCTGCAGTACTTGCTGCTTTGCGGCACCTTTCTGCACGATAGTCTTCCCGTTGATTTGTTCTGTGGGCTGGCCATTCATACGCGCTTTCTCTTCATTATCCTCGTCGCCAAAGAGGATGTTGAATGAGGTTATATCTTCTTCGTCATTCTCTTGTTCTTCCATTTTTTACAAAATTCCCCAAATGAAGCGGACGCCGATTCCATGTCCCAGTCTTTTCCTCCCGTTAGGGCATTTTTGGCATGGACTTTATATACGTGTTGTTTGGACCTAGTATGACCCGTCATGGTTATCATGTATGGGCTGGGTTGGGCCGTGTCATGGGCCTCACTGATTGGTTCCTGGTGATAACTGTCTGAAAATATTTTCAGATCCGCCACTTTGCGCGGGAGCCGAGTAGGCATTAGATGTATGTGATCGAAAGAATCCCGGCAACGCCATTCCTGGAGGAACAAATTCTGATACCTCCTTCTCTACCGACACAGCTACGTATTCTCTCAATCACTCCCCGTTTTGTGATGTATGTGTTCAATATTTTCTCTCTCTGTCTTCTAAATTTTTTCCTTCTTACTCTTAGCGAACACAATTTTCTTATTTCTCGACTGCTCCCGTTTCATGAGTTGTGTAGTTTGATCTTATTTTGCTCGGTGATTCTTGCTGAAAATCTATTATATCTCGAATGAAATGAAATGAGTTTAATTTTTATTTTATAAAAAGAGCTTAATGGATATCAACGTTAATACTTAATAATATAAATTTGACAACTTGATTATATATTTGTTAATTAAATGATATATTGATTATATGAATATGAGACTTGTTGAAAAAAAAACTTAAGAAGTAGGTTAAGGAGGAGCAATTTGGCCTACGAAAGTCACATATCCATATAAGCAATAGATTATTTAATTAACAAATATATCATCAAGTTGTCGGATTTATATTATTAAGTATCAACGTTGATATTTATTAAGCTCTTTTTATAAAAATAAAAATTAAACTCAAATTTCTTTAGGATATATTAGAGTTTTACAATGCAATTAAATCTGACTAAACACTATATGTTAGTATTTTAATAAATTAATATTTTAAATCCTATTAATTGAAAAAAAAATTACATTGTTTTATGGTTTTTCACAATTTGTGAAGATTAAATATGTTTTTCTTGTTTCTTACTGCAAATTATAATTTTGACAAAATTGAAGAATGAATAATTTTTGTCCAACAAGTATATATGACTCGGATTTATATTTGTTGTCTTCGCGGTATTTCCTTTTTTGTTGATCCTGACAATCTTAATGCTAAAATTAGTAAGTGACCAATCCGAGCAAAAAGTTTCGTTCTCATTGTTTATAATTTAATGCTATGCACGATGGAGAGATGTCTTATCATGAAAAGAGTTGCATCCTCTGATAATTAAAATATTTTCTAATCTAAGGAGCGATAAGATGCTTCGAGCAGTATTGGCGTTGAACACGCAACGGAAATTCTGCCTCGGCAAGTTCTATGAATTTTCGCATACTTTATTGCACAACAGCATTGAGTTCCGCAACGGATCATAATGTATTATTCTTAATTAAAGGATGGTACGTTAGTGATGTACATGGTCAGATCGTAGAGAAGTAACGGGATAAACGCAATTTCTCTGCAGGTTTCTCTCTTCTGTCGTAATCGAAAGATTATTGTAGTTGATGCTAGCTTTACTTACAGGACCGTAAGTCTTGAATATATTTGATTACACTGTACTGGACTATTCGCGAATCGCTTGCTGCTTTTTCTACTATGTGCTGAAGCTGAATTACCATCCTCAAGAGTCAAGACTTCAATCATCTAGGTTTGATGTCTTGTGTTGATTTAAAGAATGCCTTGAGAAGTTTTATGTCCATGCAAGACTTTTGTAGGTTGCAAACCAAGATTGCCTTGGACTGGGAGTCCTTGACGAATTTTCATGTAAATATCCTCTTCCGATTCTCCATCTAAAAGGTGCTGTCAACATCCATACCATTTGAATAGAAAAGTTTTTATTTCTACCCTTTTATTTTTTATTTTTTTTTTTTTGTTGGGGGGGGGGGGGGGGGTGTTTACAGATTTTAGTTGTAGAGGCCTTCTTTTTACTTGGTGATAATTTTTAGCCACAAGTGTTGTCTCATCTTTCTATATCTCCATCAGCTCTGTATTTGATCTTCGACACTTCTTTGTGCCCAGTGGTTCTCTTCTATTTTGGTAGAGGCTTGTGCTCAGGTTCTATTCTCTTGTAGAGCTTGGAGCTCTATTTATCACTTCCTCATTCAGAATTTACCAGACCTTATGGGGCAGGATCTTGGATAAATTTACTAGTAGATAACAAGTAGCAATTGATTCAATCATATTTTTATATGATTTTTTATAATTAAATTAGGATTTTTAATGCATTTTCTGGGACATTATTGCATAATTAAACACATTAAGACATTTGTATTGAATTTCATTTAATTAGGAGCAAAATTGTCATAACTTGTTAATTATTCATATAAATAATTTCTTGAACTTTTGATGTTACATTATTCTTAATCTTGCATTGTAGGTGGTTAAAAAGAAAATTTGAGATTTTGGGTCAGGATTAATATTTTGAGGACAAGTGACAATTACATAAAAGGTTACTAAAATTTCTGGAAGTTGCAAATTGATGAAGAAAATAAACGGGGAAAATTACAGAGGGAGGGTTCACATGTTTTAGAAATTACATTTTTATCTCACAAATGTTTTAAAATTTGCACTTTAGTCCCTTTTTGGGAGAGCTTTTGAGCCAAAATGGCCCCTAGTCAAAGTTTTGAACAGAGACCATTAGGACTGCCTCTTCTTCCACGCGTAAAAGACACAAACTCCAAGAGGGGAGCGGATCAATATAAACTTAATAGGAAAATCAAAATAAGTTGTTCACTGTAGCATATGACTCAATTTACTATTCCTTACCACAATAGCGGCTCATTCTTCAAGCCGTTCATTGTACGTTTTCCGCCAAGATCCTCCTCCAATGTAATTTTGAATTTTGAATTTCAAAATGCCTCTCTCCTATTTATTGTTTCACCTTATCCTCATCAGGCCTCACAATCTCTCTACCCTTCCCATTCTTCTTTTTCATTCCATAGCCCTGGAAGTGAGGACGGTTTAGAGTAAAAAAGAGGATGCGACGATGATGCTGCCACCGTTGTCGTTGATCTTCACAAAGCAAGTAATCCTTCTGAAGAAAGCTTCCTCCAAAGAAACACAAATAAACTAAATGGGTTTGTAGATTAGCCAAAGATTGGGTTGTTTTGGCAATGTTTCACGTTTGCAATTGGAGTTGCAAAGACTGCAATTTCTTCTACTGAAACTTGATGAGGAAAGAGAAATAAAAGGAAAAGCAAAAATGGCGGATCGAAGTCCAAGAGTTCTTTTGCAAGACTATCTCTATGGATATGGAGGGACAAGAAGCAACCAGAAAAAGAAAAGGTCACGTTTTTGTTCGTGTGTGCACCTACCCACCAAAGGAGATTAGTCAGTAAGCAATCTATCGGCTGTAAATTTTCTTTTGAAGTGTTCATCCATGAGACCCCATGTTTTTTTTTTCGGTAACATGGAGAGAAACTACCCTTCATTTTGCTCCTATTTTGTTCATATCATGCTGCCTCTTTGAATTTTTGCCATTTCGTTAACCGAAAATAATCTCCCTTGTGCTAGAATTTACTTAACTGTGCATGCCCTATTTGTGAAGGATATTTTCCTGTATGATTCTAAGTAGATATCAACTTGCTAATACCAACTCTCATCCCGTACAAACCGCCATGGTAGTTTGGGATTCAGTTTGTGATTCTACCATAACCATCATCTTCGTATCTATATTATACATGTGTAAGCCTTTTCAATTTGTTTTATGAAAATTGTGTCTATTTAAATATTGTGAATGTGTGTGTAATTTTAACAAAACTAAATGAAGTTCACATGGTTTAGATGAGTTGGCTCTAATATCACTTTTCACACCCGTGGCTCTGATACCACTTGTTACGCTTGTGGCCCTGATACCACAGCAGGACGAGGAGAGGTTGGCTTTAATACCATTTGTCACACATTGTCTCTAATATCACTTGAGGTTGGCTTTGATACCACTTGTCATGCCTTGGCTCTAATATCACTTGTCAAGACTTGACTATGATACCACTTGTCATGCACATGGTTATGATATTAGAGCAGGACAAGAAGGGGTTGGCTCTAATACCTCTTGGATATTTCAAGTCAAAAAGTAAAAGTAAGGTGATAATATCCGCTCATTACCCTACTACTTCGAGGTCAAAATATGTTGGTCATACAGTCAATCTCAAAAGGATAATGAATAGATATTACCACTTTACTATCACTTTTTTGACTTGAAATATCCAACTTTTCCTACATTCATTTGAATGTGAGTGCATGTGTTACGCCATCTAAAATAAACAAATATATTTTGTTTTCAAGCACACCCTTTTTTTTTCTCGCACGTTCATTATCATTTCCACCCATCATTATTCGCTCTGCAATTTTCTACAGAATATGTGTTAGGAGTAGCAGATTTAAGAATTAGAAAAGGGAAGGATAAGACAATCTAGAGTCAGAATCTAACTCCAGCCAACACAACACAATTCTGAAATATCATATTTTCATTCATAACTTTCACAAAACACAATACACATATATAAGGATCAGCCAACATAACTGCCCTTAACTGTTCCTAATAACTACCTTACAAACAGATAAGATGAAATAACTATTGTAAACAGATAATAACTCCTCCTGAATACAATAACTAATCATAATAACTTCTCCTAAACATAATAATTAGACATTTGGCCTTTTCCTTCTGAAGTAAACCAAGAGAGGGCCACGTGTGCCCCTATCAATATGAGTTTTTTTAATATCATGTTTAATCAAATGCTTTGCTCTTATATTTAATCGTTTGTCAAATTATGGGCTCAATTCATACTTGTGCCCATCACTATATCATTAACAAAACATAATGATAATACTGATACCAAACTATATGTACTGATATCACCTTGTGCACAATACCACTGTCATATGTACTAATACCAACCTTGGTGTACTAATACCACACCTAGGTATATAAAATATAGAGTAAATACCCTTTTGGGTCCTTGAAAAAAACACGGACCCCATTTTGGTCCCTCAAACAAAGAAAACCCCTTTTTAGTACTTGAAAAAACGAATAAAGGTTGATTGGTGAACATTTTGGTCCCTCGAAAATTCCCAAAAACCCTTTTTTAGTCTATAAAAATGTCTCATTTTAGTCCCTGGGGACGAAAATGGGGTCCGTATTTTTTTTAAGGACCCAAAAGGGTCTTTACTCTAAAATATATGAATAAATAGACATTGTTTTTTTGTGAGATTGTGATTGTGTATGCGTAATTGCGCATGCTTGTATACCAGTTAGGAGGCTCAAATAGATTTTTTACAAACTAAACTTGTCTAGATTTTGAGGGTCATTTAGCATCTTCCCATGATGTTGATATAAAAGCTTCCTTATGTTCTTCATTATCAACATAAATTCTGCATTCTGAATTTGCATATTTGGATGATATATACAAAGCAAGTTTCATATAGAGATCAGTCATTTTAACCTACCTAACTTGTTCCCCTTCCTCCAAGAAGGCAACATTAACAAGACGCCTCAATATTACATCTTTAGCCCTACTGCGCATTTCACTGTTTTTATTATATGTATTAACATCACCAAGAAAGCTCTGAACTATATAACACTCCACTAAGTAATGTGTGTGTATCTTTCTATTTGCAAGATACAGTAAAGCATAAATGAAGCCTTTTTTGTTTACTTTCATCACCCAACTGTGCATAACAAATTTTCAAGATTGAGTATATCTCAGGACAAGGCGTGCCCTAATCAGTATGTCTTAAAAGGCTTTATGAAGAGTCAGATACTCCACAACTGATGGAACACAAATCTTCTTTATGACCCGATCTTGCATCTTATCTACTAGAATCTCCTTTGGACATTCTTCATCAAGAAGTTTGGTTACATCATCCAGTGCCCTTTTGATCTCTTTTTTAAGACCTCGATTTTTTTTTTCAAGAAGCCATTTATTTGCCCTTACATCTTCATATTTTGTCTGGGTATGAGCGATTAGAAACACTGAGACCGCCAGCTTTGATAGCATAACAGCATAAGGTCTTGCCATTACATAACTAGGATGAGTTTTTTTTAATATCATGTTTAATCTAATGTTATGCTATTATACTTAATCATTCGTCAAATTATGGGCTCGATTCGTACCTGTACCCGTTACTTTGTCATTAATTAAGAGTAATGATAATACTGATACTAATACTATGGGTATTAATACAATCTCTAGGTGGAATGATACCACTACCATGTGTACTGATACCACCGTTAGGTGAACTGATATCACCCTAGGTATACTAATACGACCACCTTGTGTACCAATACCACAATTTATGGAACATTAATCTCTTTTATGACTGGATCTAGCTGCTTATCAACTAGAACCTTCTCTGGACATTTTCTAAGAAGTTCGATTACTTCCTTCAGTGTACTTTTGATCTCTTTTTGAACTTGACGTCGTGGAATTTTCCAAAATTTTAATCCTCATTTCTTTTCTTTTACTTTATTATATTTTGTATTCAAGGAAGACACCTCTCCCTAAATTCTTGATACACGCTTTTTCAAGTGTCGTAAAGCTTAGATGGATCCTTTTGTTCATAATTCTCGAAGCTTCTCTTTCTTTGTCTTCTTATAAAGCAAGTAGCCCCTCTAATCCCTTCTCTAGCACTTCATGTATGTCAGTGATTGATTCTTGTCTCATGTTCAATTTATCTTTAACAAATTGCACAAATACTTGTGCCAAAAAAGATACAACTATGGAAACAATTATCCCGCTATTGCTATTACCTCCGCCATTAAAAGTAGGAAGCCAATGAATTGGTTAGAGAAATGCTGGATGTTTCAAAGGACAAAAGAGATGGTAAGGTGGTAATAACCACTCGTAAAGAGAGGTTTGCTTTGATACCAGGGCGGGACAAGGAGAGGTTGACTCTTATACCACTTCTCACGTACGCAGTACCTAGCTCTGATACCACACCGGGACAAGGAGAGGTTGGCTCTAATACCACTTGTCACGCCTGCAATGCCTCTAATACCATTGTGGGATGAGGAGAGGTTGACATGTTTGCTTTAACACCACTTGTCATGCTCGTAGTGCCTGGCTGTGATATGTGTACCACCTCTAGGTGTACTGATACCACCACCATGTGTACTGATACATTGTTAGGTGAATTGATACCACTCTAGGTCTACTGATACTTCCACCTTATGTACCGATAACACCCTTAGGTATATAAAATATATGAATAAATAGATATTGTTTTAGTGAGATTGTGATTATGTTTGCGTAATTACGTATACTTCTTTAGCAGTTAGGAGGCCCAAATAGACTTTTTACAAACTAAACTTATCTAGATTTTGAGGGTTATTTAGCATCTTCTCATGATGTTGATCTAAAGGCTTCCTTATGTTCTTCATTATTAACATAAATTTTGCATTCTGAATTTGCATCTTTGAATGATATATACAAAGCAAGTTGCCCATAGAGATCAGTCATTTTACATAATGATAATACTGATACCAAAGTAGGAGTCCAAAGTCTTAAGCTTATATGAGGATGACAATAATTTTTGAGATTTTGTAGCATACTATCATTTGAAAGCATGACAAAACATACCAGTCTTATGTTGTTCAGGACATATTATTAGAAGCAATAAGAAAACATTTGAATCAAACATCAAACTTGAACAAACAAGTCATTTTACTTTGTACACCAACATTGATCATTATGAGTATCAGAAACATTAAGGAAATATCAAGCACAAGCTAAAAATGCATATTCAAATTAAATTGCTTGTTAACCTCATAATGAGTCCACCCTAAATTACACATTTTTGCCAATAAAATTTATATTTCTCGAATGAATATTTTCTGTAATATGTCCAGCCACATCATACCATTGCACTCCAAATTGCTTTTATCATTCAATGATCAATTCTTCTAAATTGTGAAGCCTTGAAATTGACATTTGGAGAATATGAGATTCTTAGGCACCTCAAATGTTCCAAGTTTTGCACAAAATTTAATTGAATACCCTGGCCGTCAAATAGCTCAGGAGTTTCATGCTTTTGGATCTCATCGTCTAAATCTACTATAGAGTTTGAATAGTTTTTTAGATAGAACGCCTTAAGACTAGTTAGCCATGTTAGAGATGGTAAGCTTCTTATTATAGTATCATTTAAGTTTAGCACAAGAAGATTGCCATGGTGCAAAAATAAGGCGTTAGTGTCTCAACCAACCTCAGGCTCTTTTGTAATAATAGTTTCTGAAGAGTCATGAATTTGGTTTGCTAGTATACTATATCTTTTACTGTCAACCATAGATACCAATCTAGCACGTTGCCATGATGCTGATCTATTGGGTTCTACATATTGTTCATTATCAACATAAATTTCACATTATGGTATTAGATCTTTGGATGATATATGTAAAGCAAGTTGCCTATAAAAATCATTCATTTTGACATACCTCATTTCTTCTCCTGATCCCTTCAAGAATGCGACATTAACAAGGTGCTTCAATTTCTCCTCAATACCTCAATTGCAGAGTATTCTGTAGTTAGTAGCTGCTCTAACTACAGAATAAAATGTAATGTCACAGCGGAATGATGAGAGGTTGGCTCCGATACCACTTATCACGCCTGTGGCTTTGATACCACAGTGGGACGAGGAGAGGTTGGCTCTGATACCACTTGTCACACCCGTGGATCTTACACCACAGTGGGGCAAAGAGAGGTTGGTTCTGATACCATTTGTCACGCATTGTGTCTGATACTACTTGAAGTTGGCTCTAATACCATTTGTCACACCCGTGGCTTTGATACCACAGTGGGATGAGGAGAGGTTGGTTATGATACCATTTGTCACGCAGTCTCTGATACCACTTGTCACGTCACCATAGTGCGATGAGGAGACTTTGGCTCTGATACCACTTCTCACGACTTGGCTCTGATACCACTTGTCACGCACATGGCTTTGGTATTAGAGCAGGACGAAAAGAGGGTGTCTCTGATACCTCTTGGATATTTCAAGTCAAAAAGTGATAGTAAGGTGATAATATCCACTCATTGTCCTCTTGCTTCGAGGTCAAAATCTGTAGGCCATGCAGTCAATCTCAAAAAGTTCTCCCCTGATGAAGCATGAAATATGTTCTGAAATATTGTTGGTCACAATAATTTACAACACATACCAAACGCTCGACTGATATGTGAGAGGTTCTGCTTTTGTCTTCCCCTCCATATAGGTCCTACTACAAAGTCTTTTACGGATGAGGCTCCCTTGGTTGAGGGTGAATTTGAATAAATGGATGCATTGTCATGAATATGGAGTTGATGGTTTAGATGAGTTGTTCTGCTTCCAAATTTATTAACTCGGGGTGGTATTTTATGAGAGTTTTTTTTTTTTTTTTTTTTTTATGTCTCGCATAATTTATATAGTTGGATCATTGATTTTTTTATAGACTTTTCCAAAAATAATAATAATTAAAAATGATGTGATTTTCTGTTACTTAATTGGTACCCTCTTACATAGCAACACCTTTTTTGTTGGATATTAGACTATCAGTTTAAGAGTCTTCAAATGATTATTAAAGCATTGAGTCATGATGTGTTAAGTAATTGGGGTTTTTTTAAAAGAAAAAATTCAGCTGCTCTAACTACAGAATACAATGTAATGTCACAGCGGAATGATGAGAGGTTGGCTCCGATACCACTTATCACGCCTGTGGCTTTGATACCACAGTGGGACGAGGAGAGGTTGGCTCTGATACCACTTGTCACACCCGTGGATCTTACACCACAGTGGGGCAAAGAGAGGTTGGTTCTGATACCATTTGTCACGCATTGTGTCTGATACTACTTGAAGTTGGCTCTAATACCATTTGTCACACCCGTGGCTTTGATACCACAGTGGGATGAGGAGAGGTTGGTTATGATACCATTTGTCACGCAGTCTCTGATACCACTTGTCACGTCACCATAGTGCGATGAGGAGACTTTGGCTCTGATACCACTTCTCACGACTTGGCTCTGATACCACTTGTCACGCACATGGCTTTGGTATTAGAGCGGGACTAAAAAAGAGGGTGTCTCGATACCTCTTGGATATTTCAAGTCAAAAAGTGATAGTAAGGTGATAATATCCACTCATTGTCCTCTTGCTTCGAGGTCAAAATCTGTAGGCCATGCAGTCAATCTCAAAAAGTTCTCCTCTGATGAAGCATGAAATATGTTCTGAAATATTGTTGGGCACAATAATTTACAACACATACCAAACGCTCGACTGATATGTGAGAGGTTCTGCTTTTGTCTTCCCCTCCATATAGGTCCTACTACAAAGTCTTTTACAGATGAGGCTCCCCTTGGTTGAGGGTGAATTTGAATAAATGGATGCATTGTCATGAATATGGAGTTGATGGTTTAGATGAGTTGTTCTGCTTCCAAAATTTATTAACTCAGGGGTGGTATTTTATGAGAGTTTTTTTTTTTTTTTTATGTCTGCATAATTTATATAGTTGGATCATTGATTTTTTTATAGACTTTTCCAAAAATAATAATAATTAAAAATGATGTGATTTTCTGTTACTTAATTGGTACCCTCTTACATAGCAACACCTTTTTTGTTGGATATTAGACTATCAGTTTAAGAGTCTTCAAATGGTTATTAAAGCATTGAGTCATGATGTATTAAGTAATTGGGGTTTTTTTAAAAGAAAAAATTCAGGTGTTGGGGAGACAAGAGCACAAGTGACAATGATCCTTCTATAGTATTTATTATTTATGTTATTTATTAAATGAATTTAAGTTCTTTATTCCGAGTTGGTATAAATTATGAGGAGTGTGTTGAGAAACGTTACATAAGTTATTAAAGTTGTAAGTTTCAACATTTATGTTACATAACTTAACTAACATCATTTTAGAATGACAAGTAACTACATTTTTCTTATACAATAACGGGTCATGTCATATATAAATGTGTGAGATTTCCGTGCTCGACATTTTTCTTATCTTAAAAACATTCTTCTGAGACATCTTTCTATCTTCGACCAATGCAAGGGAGATTCATCACTTCCAATTGATTGGATAGGGCACATCCATGCATCTATGGAGTTGTTCGTGTATTACTACTTTTTGTTCTTAATATAAAACATATTTATCTAAATGGATTATATTAAGAAAATTAGTTAAGTTAGTTAATATGACATGTATTTTCTAAAACAACTTAGTCATCTTCCTTAATTCTCTCTAGTTTCCTCTCCTTAGATGAGAGAACATCAATAGAGGTAAATTATGAAAATATTGACAAATATAAAAATTATGTCTTATATTTAAGATTAAGATCAACTTCCAAATATGTCTTATATTAAGGACAGGAGTTGTATATACTTTTGCGCATAGTTAATCATTCTAGTCTCTGGTATTGCATGCTCGTGGATCAAGATCAGTATAGATTTACCAAGAATTTGTAGTGCAATTTTTCACTTTGATTCTCTATCCGTCGTTAACAACATACTTGGCTTCATGAGATTAGACGCAGATGGTACAGTAATTCAAAAAAAAATTGGAGCTTGTGGAGGAGCTATTCATGATGAACATGGTAATTAAGTTAAAGGCTCCTCCAAAAAATTGGTGATTATCTACCAGTTATAGCTTAGTTGTTAGGAATTGTAAATGATCTAGAATTATGTTGGAATCTGGGAATTAGAAAAGTGCACAAACGATCAACCTTGTTCTCTGGAACCGAGCTAATGATCATCGCTTTCAAGACATCACTGATGACACCATTCAAATTTTATATAGACATTGGATAGTGTTCTGGTGTAAAAACCACAGATGTCCAGCCTTGGGCTGGTCTTTTGATCTTGGATCGATGAGCTCTGTCTGAATATCTATGGAGGAGATATCCAAGAGAACGTGGGATCATTGTGCACAAACTAGGCTCTCGCCAAAGAGGGTGGTGTGTGTGCACAGTGTGACGGTATGTAAATAGCTTATAGTTTAGAACTTGTGTGCCTTAAAGCTTGATCCTGTATTTATAGAATTTACCTTAGGTAGGATATATCAGACCCTGCGTGATCTCTGGTGCGAGTATCTGGGCCGTTATATCATATAGAAAGATACCCCTTTATTCTGGGGGAGTTGGGATACTCATCAGTTGTAGATAGATCCTGATGTATCTACCAGGTAAGATATCCACTGTTGGGCCCTTCCGTCATTGGGCCTGGCACAGATCCGTAACAGATAGTATTCAGAGTTTTTTTTTTTTTTTTTGCCCGAACTTCATAGAGTTTTTATATAGAGAAGGCAATATATTTGGTCATTATCTTGGTAGAATAATCATGAAACTATTGATGCTTTTTGTATCTTTAATCATCATCATCCTCTCCAATGAAAAGTAGCGAATAATGAAAGATGATTAGGCTCCTCCTTTGTAGATTGTTGTTCTTCCTTAGTGAATGAATTTCAGTTTTACTTAAGAAAAATAAGAAGAAAGAAAATTTCCACATAGATTTCTACTGAAATAAATATAGCCACTAATTATACACCAATATCAATATAGGCAAACCAATTGTGAGCGACCAAAATCAGAAAAGGGTAAAACTGTGATTTTAATTCCTGTCGGTCTTGACGTTTGTTGCTGGATGGAATTCTAGATTAAAGCTGTGTATCATTTGAGCGATTTATTGACCTCTTGAAAAACTACGCGGGCAGCATTACGTCCTGGCGCTCCCATTACGCCTCCACCTGGATGCGCCCCACTTCCACATAAGTATAACCCTTTAAGCGGAGTCTTGTAACCCGACCTTCAAGTTCCAACACAAAATAGAATCACGTCGCTACCAGTTACATCGGCTTGCATTAGTTAAACATTAAGAGAATGACAAAATACATCACATCCTGTACCATCCTTTCACAGGTCGCATGAGGAAAAGCGAATCCAGTCCCATTGCACCATGAAATATATTCCCTCCTGCCAAAAAGATACCATTCACATTCCTATAGACATTTAATGCTTAACTGCACCCACGCATTTTACGAAGAACTTCTCATTTCAATTAAATACTACTACCTCTGATCCTTAATGTAAGATCTAGTTTAGGATGTAGTTTACAGCAAATTACACAATAAACTAAATCTTATATTAAAGATATTAAGGATCAGAGGTAATATAACTTAGTCACTTTAATTTAACCAGGTAACTTTTACCTGTCAAACCGATTTCCCTTTCAAGGTCCGGTGGAGTCAGCATGTCATAACCAATCACTGATGTGCCGAAGCCAGGGGCATATTCATCAATCAGGTTGAAGCATTTGTGCAGAAATGATTCCTGAATGGGAGACTTGTCAGTTGTAAGAATAATAATTCGCCTTCCCCGTACAACATTGAACAGAGAGATTTAGGTCCCACTAGAAGAAAAAGAAAAAACTCGATAAAACTCACTCTGTAATCACTATCTTGCCAGTCACCATCCAGTGGTTTGTAGGGCGTGTACTGAACGAAAAGGTTGATCACATGCTTACCTAAGAAGAAACAAAATAATTTACTGTCGATATATAGACAGCATCATATCATATGTAACAGGACATGCATTGAAGGCAAAGCTTCTCCTGTACTTTTACTGAGCAATGAACATATCAAGATAATTGTTAGAGCCGAAGTTTCAAGTACCAGGTGGAGATATAGTGTTGTCTAGTACAGAGGGAATTGTCATCTCAATAACTGGTCTTCGTGATGGTTTTCCATTCACCGCATCTTGAGATGCATCGTGAACCTCTTCCATGCTATATGGTAATTGACAAAGGTCAAGAAAAATCAAACGGTGCGTCACCAAAAAAGAAAAAGTCTCTGACTCTATAATCTAGATCGAATAGACATTTTGGAGAAAAAAATACAACTTTTGATTTTTGTAGCTGCAATGAAGATTAAAAATTGACTGAATCGTAATATACCTCTCTGAACCTATGTGAATTGTACCAGCATGCTGAGGGCCAGCGTCAGGATAATTTAACTTGCAACATTGGAATTGGGGCAAGCTATCAACTGCAACATTTATTTTTGTAGTGGCCTGTTTCAATAGATATCCACCATGAAACAACAAATGAAGAAAGCGTAAACACCCCTTTGCAATCTAATTTGAGTCCCATTCATTGTAATGTATTTAATGAAATAAATATCGTCTTCGAAAAAAAGGCCTGGATTCTTGACAAAAAGGATTTTGCCATTCTGCTGTCTAGCATAGTTAAGTGAGAAAATTATATCAAATTTTTTGTGACAATGTAATAATATTTAGGTTAACATATCTTCAAAATCATAAATTTTAAAATATCATCAAAATTGCCACCATACTTGTACAGGTTTACTACTCCCTCTAGTCTTAAATATAAGACATAGTTGATTTTTTCGGAGAGATTAAGGAAGCTAATTAAATTACTTTAAAATATTTATATTTGTCAGTTTTCCTCCAAACTATTTTATCTAACTTATAAAATGATTTATAATCTAAGGATACACAACATATAATATGATTAAATAACTTATTTAGCTTCTTTAATCTCTCCAAAGAAAAGTCAACTCTACCTTATGTTTAGAACTGGAGGAGTATTCAGTTTTAGAAAAATTATTACCAAATTTGAAGAAGTTACTGTTATAAGTGATTTTATCATAATCTTCTTAAACTTAATAGTAACTTTATAAATCCTTGTAGTATTTTTGGTCTTCCAGTTTTTAAAGTCCTTTTCTCTCTCCAAGAAATCAACTGATATAACGCAAATTCGAGCCAGGATATAATTCCCTAGCTAGAAGTTGACTTGAAGGAAGGAAAAATACACCCACTTTAACCTCCTTGGCATGAACAGCTGAAATAGATTAGAAAAGTAACTTACAGAACTGTAGTCAGAATACTTAATTGCTTGAACAAAATCGTGGGGAAGGACGTCATCAGGCACTAATTCCTGGATCATGTTACCAGAAACTTTAGTAACAGCAAATCTAGGAATTAGAACAATCAGCATCTGCCACAGGTTTGAGAATTTACCATGAAAGTTTTATAAGGAGTCGCGTTAGATAGAACAAATGAAGAATGCACTAGGGTACCATCAGCCAGCATCACCTATATATACAAGTCATGTCGAGAATTAACTTAAGCCATTCAACTGTAAAACCCACCTTGATTAAAGGAACTCAGAACAACACTAACCCCGCAGACAGTGTTAGAGTCTTCGACCAACAGCTGAGAAACCTATGAAAACACACAAGACCAAGTTAGAACCTTGGGAAGGAAAAGGTATGTGGAAAGTCACAAAATAATAAGCCTACCAAAATTAATGCATGCAATATCTTTCTGACTTCCACTAATCTCTCCCTTAATAGAAAATGCATCTTTAGTGGGTGTAGTTGAGATGATGATATAAAGATAGATGTGTGGACATATAAGAAAATATAAGATTCGTAATAAACATATATGAGGAAGAGATGGAGTGGCATTTATGAAAAGAAAATGGTAGAAAACCGTTTGAGATGATTCAAACAATACAAAGAAGGCCAATAGATGTGCGGTTGAAGAGGGTAGACCAAGCAGTGGAGTCCTTTGAAAAGAGTAGAATAAGATTGAAGAAAACACTCAATGAAGTTATTGAACAGGACCTTTTAGTCAACAATTTATCTAAAGATTTAGTTATTGATGGAGTACAATAGCATCATGTGGTCCATATAATCAACCCATCTAGTGGGATAAGCTTGTCGTAGCTGCTATTCGTTGCATCAAAGATCCTATTGAACAAGGATAGGTCTGACTAAATTAAGAGAATCTTCCTACAGTGACAATTAATGACCATTATTGAGGGAGTGAAGGTTGAAAACTTAAAGAGATCATTCACACCATACCTCAGTGTCAGCTACAATACAGGCCCCAGCTTCCCTCGCAGCATTACCAATAGCCTTAGATAATGAGCCCATTCCACCTTCAACGTACCTAAAAGGAAATAATGACATCCTTAAATAATTAGAGTTACGCTTTCAAATATATATTTGTTGACAATGGCTCACAAATTTTTACTGCATAAAGCTATTGGCAAAGGATGGCTAGCTCATAGTCAACTGATTGAACTTTAAAATCAAGAAGACATTGGTCAGGAAGTTGCTTTAGGATGGAATCTGGACTTTTAATGCACGTATTAAACAAGGTTGTGAAACACACGCACACACATCAAGATAGGACCCAAATAGTTTTCCCTGATTTATCAAATAAAGCTCTGAATGGAAAGAGTAAAACCCCAAATGAGAAAACCCACCTTTCTGTTATGGCAATGAGAAGTAAACTTACGAAATTCTGGGGAACTATTATGTGTGAATAAAAATTTTAATTCTTTTTTTGTCCCATTATACTAATTATGAGAATTCAACATATTTTCCTATTCAATGTACAGAATCTGAAGAATGAGAATGAGACATTATTTATGACTAAGAAAACTATATATTGATAGTTTAGGAGTGGAAAATATCCTGTTTAAATAAATTTAGTACCTTCCTGTACCTTTCAAATCCTAATCTGTAATGCAGGATTAATCTTATTTAGCATTAATAGATAGTTATTTAGTTAGTTGGACATATGTTAGTTTGCTGATGTTTTTAGAAAGGCCTAATTGTATTTCATTGGTAGCAAGAAAAAGAAAGCACAATTCTGATTCAAATCAATGACGATCATAAATATTGTAAATCTTCCATTTTATACTAATATAGATACAATTGGACCTTTCTAACAGCATTGGCAAAGTAACAAACTAACATATTATTAACTATCAGCTAACTAATACTAATCCCAAATCACATAATGCCATGGTCATTTATGTCTTGCATAGTATTTTGTAAAGTTCGTTTAGTTGACATACATCAGTGCCTCATTTTGAAAGATTAAAGTTAAGTAACATAAAATTCAAGCTACATTAGAATAGGAAAAGAAATAGAATTTTGGCAAATTACTGTGGCCATCGATGTGATTCACTATATAGATTTCAAGCCATCGATTCACTATACAGATTTCAAGCCAGCAACAGAGATACATACGACCAAATTCCACGATCCCCATCAGTTTCTCCCATTACGTGATGTAGAAGAACATAACCACTTCCTGGGGTGTGGACACTTCCCTGCATAGAGAATTGAGCACATAGTGATCCTAAATATTAATATTTGCATGAAGCATCCATTGCACTACGGAGTATTTTTTATAAGATAAAACTGAGAAGCATAATTGCACTATTATCATACTGTCTCTGCCCCTCAAAAAAGGGTTAAAAATCCAACCACGTCGTAATCAATTTCCCAGTAAAAGTAACTAATCTTACTGTAGTTCCTATAACAGCATCTGTTGCAAGGGTTGCCTTGAGGACGTCTGTCTGCAGAAACAATGTTAGAAACATTATTTGACATTTAACCATAAAGAGCAGGAAAAAGTGGAAAAGTATCCACATAAATGCTTAAATAATTATTTCGTCAATATGTGATCTACATGTCAATAAATGAGTTTGCAATATAACGGTTGCAGAGAACTCGGCTGAAGAAATAAGCATGTTAGGATCAAATTTGAGAGAAGTATAGCATCAATAGGCAGCCAAAGTTGAAGATGACGAGACAAAAATAATATCCAACCTCAACTTATTTCTTTCCCACCAAGGCATCCTATTCTAAGAAGCATATATGATAAAAATCCTACTTAAACGACTTCAGGTAACTTTCTGACAGAAGATAACAAAAAGACGCCTAAAAGTCCCTGCCAAATGAATCCATCCTGCCAAATAAATACGAAATAAATACAAAAAGAAGCTTTGAGTTCAATTTATGAATCCATCCTTTAAAGACTAAAACCATACAAAGATAATATTACATCAGCTATAAGAAAAAATGATATATAACCTCAAACCAGTTGTTCAAAACTTTAGAAGCTGGGGACAACACAAGGTCCAAAAAGTCCCTGCCAAATAAATACGAAATAATTATACAAGACTGGCACTGTAATTTGTATTTTCAAATTACTAGCTATACGATTTGAATCACGAAGATTCCTTAAATAACTTACAACCCACAATATGAAATTGGGGTGGAAATAAAGACAATTTCATGTTGGAGAGGAGACAAATACTTACACCATATCTTTCTGTCCCAAGGAGGCTGCCTGCCGTAGAAAATTTGCCCAAAAGACTGAATTCTGTATTTTATTCTTCATCTGTTCATTAAAAGATGTCTTATGCTGCAAAGACTCAGGAGGAGCTGAATCCAGCACTAGATCCATAAATTTACAGAAGCTCTCAAGCTGCTTCTCATATCTGTGTAATAGAACAACGAAAATGACTACCAATAAGGAAAAGAAGATCGAAATGACAGACGAAAACCAGTCATATCATTCATGAAGCATATTAAGTCATTAAGCTTGACAATAAGCTGTTCAAATTGACTCTTCAAAAGATGGATGGAGAATTAGAATGTAAAATATCAAAATATTTTTGAGCCTATCATGTCAAGTTCAGAAAAGTGTGTTTCAATTTTCTGGTTAGTTATTTGCAGCTTGTGAATCAGGATTCTAACATATTTTTACTTACTCAAGCACTTCGCTAAAATAGCTAAATCTACCGTTACGCAAATCCTTGAGCATAACGCGAAGCTACCAGAATACATATTCTATTTTTTATTGGCATCGCCTTCCATTGGGTACTCCATTATGTATCTTTTAACTGCATTTCAAAAGTAACGATCGGAGGTTATCTTTTCCGTTCAATTTTATTCGCCCAAAGATATCGTTTATGTTAATAACATTTTGAAAATATTAAAGTCTGTCCGCTTTTGAAATCTGGACTGATACAAATTCCTATGCGCTTGTGGTGCCTTGAATGTGTGACGGAAAATTCCATATCGTAAGAATATGATTAGAACAATCATTAAAGCTCGCGATCGTAGCTCAGGAGAGAGGTGAGCAAAAACAGTTATTATGGTGCAATTACTTATTAAGATCACAGTAGATTAATCAAGATTATTAAAAAGAGAGAGAGAGAGAAGACAAAAGAAAGAAGGAATAGCACCTTGGATGAGCATCGGCGTCTCTTTTAGAGAATTTGGAAATCTCAGAATGATTGAGGTCTTTATCAGGCCCTAAAAGAAGATACCGTCCGTCGAGACACGGAGTAAACGACGACGGATTTCTCTTCAACATCTTCAAACCATGTTTCTTCAACTCTAATTCGCTGTTCGTCCACAAAGTGATGCAATAAACAATGATCAAGCAATAGTTTCAGCAGATAAAACGCAACTGGAACTGCAAAGCTTACTTAATTACGGAGGGACGGAGGAGGCTTTGAAGGTAACTACAGCGAGAAAACTTGAAACCAGGAATGAGTTCCTCCGTGACAGCGGCTCCGCCAATAACGTGACGGCGTTCGAGGACAGCTACAGAAAGACCGCCGCGGGCAAGATAGGCGGCAGCCGTGAGGCCGTTGTGGCCGCCACCAACGACGAGAGCGTCCCATTTTTTGTCCTTCAAGGCGGAGGCTGCAGTGCTAAATCTCCTTCGCCACATCTCTCCTTGCCTTCCTTTTCCCTTACCTAGTTTCAAATCGGGAAGCTGTTAGCTGAAACTACTTTATCCCTTTTTTTTTTTTTACCGGAAAAACAACTATATAGATTATAGATAAAGATTAGGAATGAGGTAAAATTAGGATCGCATGGAGGAAAAGATTCCGTAATCTCGGAAGAGCTTGCTATAATACTGACTGTAACATTGTCCAAACAGAAAAATACTGACTGTAACGGTAGTAAGGGTAAACTGTGGTGCATCACACGTGGACGTGGATCACTATTCCGAGTCCCGCCAATTTCTTGCACTTTTCAACCGCCCGGTCCCAGAATCTCTGAACTTGCTCTGCTCATACAGAGATGTTTTTCAAATTTCTCCAAGGTCCGGCCATTAAAAAAAAAAAACTGCAACAAGAAGTAGTGCAGGAGGGCCGACAAACCATATGAATAATATCTTTTAGTTTTACATGAAGGCACCTAATAAGCTTCGGTCCCATGGTCTAGCGGTTAGGACATTGGACTCTGAATCCAGTAACCCGAGTTCAAATCTCGGTGGGACCTCACCCTTCTTTTTTTTCCTTGTCCAAAAGGACCTTGTTAGCAGTGTGGAATTTCACGAACCTTGTAGGATAACATCAAGGTTAATTGCAAATTGCATACCGTGTTCAATTGAAAGGTTCAGATCGGATGTGGTGTCATTTGGATCAACACAAAAATAAAGAGAGCAGAGAAGTCCCTCCACTCGCTTTTATGAATAACAACAACAACAAATTCCCATCGACATCTTAAGTAAGTAGCGTGGATTTTTGTATTATTGTGATTAGGAGAAATAATTATATACTTCAAGAGCACCACATAATTTCAACAATTCAAATTTTATTTTGTTTTCAAGAAAAATAAACATCTTAATTTGGGGGGGGGACTATAACAAAATAAATTTTGAATTTTTTCAAATTAGTCACTTACCAATTAGGATTAAAATGATCTAAATTGTCATGTTTTTATTAGGAAGAATTCAGATGACGTGATACTTCTAAAGTATGTAAATATTTCTCTAGTGAGTAGTCACTCAAGTCTTCTTTTAGTAAATATTTCTCTAGTGATTAGTTACTTAAGTCTTCTTTCCAAGGCTATATATATGACAAGGAAACTACTGATCGTTGGTACAAAATAGCGCATTTATTTATTGGAAACTGAACTGAAAATGAAGTCAAGAGGTAATATGAGATCCTTTAGGGAACATCATAAACATTGAATCAGGCAAAGTTTCCGTTCCTGTTTCCCAGAGAAATTCTGATGTAGTGTAGTAAACATCAATTTTGCAGTGCGTTAGTAAGACCATGCTTCCTTTTGTTGTTCTAGTTGATAGCAATTATGGGATGAGAGAAATTGAATTTTGAAATTTCTCCTTCTAAAGAGTCAGCGCCCAATCTGCTTACTAGGTCAGGTGAGTCTGGTCTACTGCCAATATCCAAAATAGCATCACTTTTGAACGGTGAAGTGATCTAGACATGGTATAATGGGCAGCCTTGCTTATTGAACATACATGTCTAATCCTTGGTCACTGGCATTTCACATTTTTATGCTTAATGTTTATTTTGGTGTCTTATGTGAACATCAGAACATCTTGATGCTGCGCAAACCTTTATTTAGCCTCGTTCATTGAATTATCTGCTGAAACATTGTCTTGAATCTCTGGCGTGGTGTTATTCTTGAAAAAATTATTGTGTGCATTTGGTGCTCAAACACCCAATTAGTCAAGATATATTTCATCAATGTCGGATTTTCTGTACAAAATAAATCATGGTTATTGGGTGTACATGCCCTGGTGCACCGTATAATTTTTTCTCCGTCTTGCATCATAACCTTTAGGAAATTAAGTCATTTGTGGATTATCTGATCATTCGAAGAAGATGTTGTGGATAAGTTGCAGTCTGACGGTAAATCTAAAAGGGAAGGTTGGAGAACAGAGTTACAAAAGGCAGGACTAGGGACGGAAGCTCTTGTGAAAATGAGAGATCAAAAAAGAAATGATGTGATTTGGCAAGGAAAATGCTCTGGTACAGTGTATTTTTCTAATTTTGTTACATTTAATGTCAAGTTCTGCTTATTTAGTTATTTTATATGTGAAATTATGTTGATTCAATTGTTCTTACTCCTTAGGGCCAACCGACTGACATTTGCTGTTTCTTTCTGTTTCATTGCTTTGTTTATTTCTTGCAGCTACATTGGAGGAAGTGAATTTGACGCACACTTTCTTTGACCAATGAGGCATCAGGCATGCTCAATGTTAGTACATGGCCGAGTTGCCAGTTGATGTTTCTACCAGTGTGTTATTTTTGTATTTTTGATATGGATATTCAATGATAGTGTGACTAAGCAAGTAACAGTGGAATTTGCTTACGGTATCCAATTTTGTGTCATATGTTTTTGAAATTGGGGTCCATCCCATCATTATTATTATTATTATTTTCCTACAAACACCTCGAGAGGCTTGCACCTTTTTTTTAAATTTTTTTTAGAGATACCTCGCGAGGTACCGGGTGTACCTCGTGAGGTATCCACCATCCTCACTTTTTATTATTATTTTTTTACGAATTATTATTATTTTTGAATAATAATAATTATTATTTTTCAATTCTATAGATACCTTGCAAGATATCCACCCTTTTTTTTATTTTTTTAATCTAAAAAAACCTCGCGAGGTATTCACCCTTTCTTATATTATTTTTTCCTAATTATTTTTTTTGAATTGTTATTTTTTTTATTCACATATACCTCGCGAGGTAGGCCTAAAACCTGTGAGGTATCCACTCCCTTTTTATTGTTTTAATAATTATTTTTTTTATTTTGTCTAATTTTTTTTATTTTGGACATACCTCGTGAGGTTGGCCTGGAACCTCGCGAGGTAGCCACTATTTTTTTAAAAAAAAATAATATTTTTTACTTTTTTAAAAAAAAAATTATTCTGGATATACCTCGTGAGATTGGCCTGAAACCTCACAGGGTAGACACTATTTTTTTAAAAAAAATTTATTTATTTATTTTGAGCATACCTCGTGAGGTTTGCCTCGCTAGGTAAGCATTATATTTTTAATAATTATTATTTTCCATTATTTTTAATATATACTTTTTTATTCTGGACATACCTCGCGAGGCATGCACTATTTTTTTTAAAAATAATAATTATTTTTCATTATTAAAAAAAAATTTCATTCCCCAAAAACCTCGTGAGGTTGGCTTAGAACCTCGCGAGGTATTTCTCTTTTTTTAAATAATTATTATATTGTATTTTTTTATTTCTTTGTAATTATTATTTTTTATTTTTTAAAATTTTTTTTTTTTTCTAGACATACCTCGCATGGTTGGCCAGAACCTCGCGAGGTATTTACTGTTTTTTTCCTGCAAGCCTGCAACTTCGCAAGGTAAACACTCTTTTTTTATTCTGGACATACCTCACGAGGTATTCAATGTTTTTTCTATTTTTTTAATAATTACTTTTTTTATTTTTTTTAATAATTATTATTTTTTATTTTTTAAAAAAACATTTTTAAACATACCTCGCGAGGTTGGCCTAGAACCTCACGAGGTATTCAATTTTTTTTTTTTTTTTTTTTCTAATAATTATTAATTATTAATTTGTAGTAATTATTATTTTTTACTCTTAAAATAATTAATTTTTTTATTTTATTCTGGACATACCTCGTGAGGTTGGCCTGGAACCTCGCGAGGTAAGCAGTAGTTTTTTAATTTTTTTTTTAATTCTTGGGACACCTCGCGAGGTTAGTCTGGAACCTCGCTGGCACTATTTATTTTTAATTTTTTTATTTAATTTGAGCATACCTTGTGAGGTTGGCCTGCAACCTCGCGAGGTATTTACTTTTGTTAGCTTGGGACCTCGCGAGGCACGCATTATTGTTTTTTAATAATAATAATTTTTTATTTTTATTAAAAAAATTTCATTCCCGAGATACCCCGTGAGGTTGGCCTAGAACCTCATACCTCACGAGGTATTCAATATTTTTCTATTTTTTTAATAATTACTTTTTTTATTTTTAATAATTATTATTATTTATTTTTTAAAAAAAAATTAGATATACCTAGCGAGGTTGGCCTGGAACCTCACGAGGTATTTTGAATTTTTTTTTAATAATTATTCTTTTTAATAATAATTAATTTTTATTTTTAAAAATTTTTTTAGACATACCTCGCGAGGTATTTACTGTTTTTTTTGCCTGGAACCTCGTGAGGTATGCACTCTCTGTTTTTTTTTTTAAAAAATTCTCGACATACCTCGCAAGGTGTAACTGGAACCTCGTGAGGTATTTACTGTTTTTTATTTTTTAATACTTAATATATTTTTTTATTCTGGACATACCTCGTGAGGTTGGCCTGAAACCTCGCGAGGTCAGCACTAGTTTTTTAATTCTCAGTAGACCTCGCGAGGTTAGTCTAGAACCTCGCAGGCCAGGCACTATTTTTTTTTTAATTTTTTTTTTATTTATTTCGAGTATACCTCGTGAGGTTGGCCTGGAACCTCGTGAGGTATTTACTGTTTTTTGAGTGGAACCTCGCGAGGTATACACTCTTTTTTAAAAAAAAAAAAAATTCTTTTATTCCAAACATACCTCTCCAGGTTGGCTTGGAACCTCGTGAGGTATTTACTGTTTTTTTTAATAATTATTATTTTTGTTTTTTGAATTATTATTTTTTTTGTTTTAAACATACCTCGCGAGTATCACCCTTTTTTATTATTTTTTTTTTGAATTATTATTATTTTTTACTTTTTATTATTATTCTAAAAATACTTCACAAGGTAGCTGTGTTACCTGGCGAGGTGTCCACCCTTTTTTTTTATTATTTTATCATTTTTTGGTTAATTTTTTTAAATTATTATCATTATTTTTTCCATTTTACAGATATCTCGCGAGGTAGGCCTGATACCTCGTAAGGTATCTTTTTTTTTTTTTTTAATTATTATTTTATTTTATTCTAAAGATACTTAGCGAGTCAGTACCTCGTTATTCACCTTTTTTTGGGGCAAAAAAAAAAAAAAAAAAAAATTCTAGAGATACCTCGCGTGGTATATACCCTTTTTCTTTTTTTTTTTTTGTTTTACCCTTTTCTTTTTTTCTTTTTTTCTTTTTTAATTATTATTATTATATTTTTCTTTTGATTTTTTTTTTCCTTCTACAGATACCTCGCAATGTAGGCCTGGTAACTCGCCAGGTATCCCCTTTTTCTTTTATTTTTTTATTCTTTTGTTTAATTTTTTTTTTTTTTAAATTATTCTATAAATACCTCGCAAGGTAGGCCTGATATCTCACAAGGTATCCCCATTTTTTTGGGTTAGGTTTCTCTCCTCATCTTTTTCTGATTATCCCTCATCCTCTTTAAATCATATTCATCTAATCAATCATAATACTACTTTAACCTCTCTCTCATCTTCCAAATCAACGGCCTAGATAGGGCCAATGAGAGAAAAGGAGAAACATGATTATGAGAAAATCTTCTCCCCATTTTTTTATTATTGTTTTCATTTTTCAGATACCTCGCGAGGTATCCACCCTTTTTTTTAATTATTATTTTTTTTTCTTCGAATAAAAATACCATTTCTCAAATTGTAGTAAGGGAAACACGAATGTATTTGCTTTGATAATACCCCAATTTTAATTAATCACTAAAACTAGAAGAGGTCAGAAGGAGCCCCAGAAAGAGCAAACATTATCAAAATAAATACCCATTTACCGTGTAGCAAGAATCTGAACTAAAACATCAAACATAAAAACTTAATTTAAAAGATTCAGATTTAAAATAAGAGCAAAGTATAATGAAAGACAAGAATAACTAACTTTGTTGGCAATGGTTAGGTTTAGTATGGATACAGCAGGAAAAAGCGGCTACTCATCATTGACCTCTTTAACTGGAGGTGCTTGGCCACTTAGTAGATATTCATTGAAGACCAAACCTGCAAAAACATTCAACGCAGATGACATGCTAACAGAATTTTCTAAGTTCCAAATGTGCAGTACTCTCTTTATTCCTACATGAATCCCATTCAACACATTTACACAAACCAAGAAAATTAGTTAAAATCAGTTTATGTTTTTAAAATCACCTCATCATTCGATAAATACCTTCAATTAAATAAAATATATTCTACCCCACCTTTCTCATTTCTCTCGATCCCTCTCTTCACCATAATTACTCAACAGTATTCATACCAAGAGCACTATTGAAATATATATATATATTAATTGCTTCATAGATTTTACAAAATCACTTACAAATGGAAGCATAAAAAGCTTTTAAAAGGTGTTTTATAAATAGGAGCAAAGGAGTAATAATAAAGATGATAATTTTAATAACAATCACAAAATAAATAGAAACATATGTTTGGTTAGTTACAACAACAAAAAAGTCTTCGGCTAATAAGTGGGATCGGTTACATGGATCACATGACACCATTAAGTGCAATCCAAAACCAAATATCTTAATAAATGGTTGACAAAGAGGTCTTCCTCAATAACTTCATTGAAGCGTTCTCTTTGTTCTACCTCTCATTTATTTAAATTCAACTCAAAAAAAAAAAAATCCCTTTGCCCACTTCCTCTCCTCATACCAAACAAGCCTAAGGCTCTGCCATATGCTTGGGGTTTGTGCAATTCTCAGACCATGCCATAAGCTTTTTTATCAACCATCACGTTACTATGGATCACTACTGAAGTCGAATGCAAATAGCACCACTGCCTTGGTTTTCAGCATAATACCTTAGGGTAAAGACCAGCCAAGGCCAACCCCCCTCCAGACTATAGTTCGTCTCCATGTTTTGTTCACTTCAAAGATTAGATATTTTGCATCGAAAGAATGTTTTTAATGGATCTTTCAAATCTTTTTATTGAACCTTTACAGAACAATGCGGCATTTATTAGATATTCATTTAGGTGATAATGCCAAAATCTAGAAAAGAATTAGAGGTTTTCACATTAACTGCTAGCTGAGGAAGTTACAAGTCTGAAGAAAAATGATGTTACCAAAGAAGATGAACATGTCTCTTGCTTGAAGTGTATGCAATAAAATTCATTCAGGTAGACCGTTCACCAAGGTCTATATCTTTTATCCCATACTGCTACTGATTTATGTTGACAGGCTAGACACTTCATTTCAAACAATTTAAACATAGACGAAGTCTACAGGGATGAATAGGTAATTAACAAGTTAATATCGCTTCAGTCCAAAATTTTGACAGCATACCTTCCAGTAAACAAAAGCAATGTCTATCCTGCTCTCAATATTCAGTTATAAGACAAAGATGTTACATTAGTGTCATTGGCCAAAAATTAAAAATAAAAGCTACATGAATGAAACTAAGGAAGGGGCCCATAGAGAATATGGTACTCAGTGAAACAAAAATGCATCTCATTTAATATTCAATACAAACAGAAGCATCACCTCAAAGCAATCACATTCCAAAATATGCACTCGAAAAATGCATGTTGTTCTTAAACCAAATGTCGCCAGGCAGTGGCTGCCTGGCGGTGTACAAAATTCTTCAAATGTCAAGTCAAAAACCATAACTAATGATTTTGAAATTATCTAGTGAAGTGCTAAAGTAAAAGGATGACATGTAAAATTAAATATGCTACTCACCTTGTGATATTCAATATTGTTGAAAACCTAATCCTTTGTAGCTGATTGAAATGGTAGAGTTGTTTCATTTTCACCGGGCTGTCCCTCTTTTTCCCAATAACTGTTTTGAGCAACATAAAATTTATTACTAGCCTGTTAAAACAAGCAGCACATTAAAAGGAGAGAAACATAGTATATACATATGGCCTAGAAGTATTTACCATTTGAATTGTATTTCTCAAGCATGTCATGTGTTCATCCATGGAGGCATGGATGGATTCATGAAAGTGATCTCTTAAAGTAGACACAAAGCTGCCATTCTTGGACTTTCCCCTTTGGCAGAATGTAACTCTTGATTGAGGGGTGACAAAATTTCTCATCCGTCTGGCTGTTGTTGGAAACCATTTCTGGTCAGCACCTGAAATAAAGTTAACTCATTCTTGTCAGCATCCATTCCACAAAAGGAAGCAAAAAAAACTAAATTTTATTGCGCATATCTTTTAAGTTGCTTGGTTTAGAGAGATTCATCACAAATTGCCAATCCCTTTCTATTTCTTTTTTTTTTAATTCTTTTTTCTATCTATATCACACAACAGCCAGTGCATTCTTTTCTGCATAATGTCGAGCTGAATTGTACAAACTCTGTGAACTTGTTAAATTGACATGAACCTGTGCCAGAGATCTGGAGTTTTCAAAGAATATTGATGTTTATGCTTGATTTGGAGAAAACAGAGAAGGTGAAAATGACAGTAATTTGACTCAGGATTAAAGTTCAGATACGCATTTTTTCGTGTAATCGCAGCTCATCTTCCGCTTGCTCATTTTCACTCTGTAAAGTAATGTAGAATTAGAGAAGATAGAAGAAAGAATGAAGATGAATAAGAATCAATTGTATTAACAACAAAGAGCAATAAGCTCTAACCCATAAGGGTATAACAACCAAAAGCAATAAGCTCATACAAAGAGTAACCCATAAGGATTATCTCTAATCAACAAACCCTAATAATAGGGATTTATGAGAGACTTCCCTCTCTAGAGAGAGAGACCCAAGTTAACCTCTCTCTAACAAGGTGAGAGCTCCACACTCTACACACTTATTTATCTCATTAGTTAAGACCCCTTATATAGACTAGGGCCCTAACTAATTCACTAACCACTCAACTAACCACCTAATATCTCTAACACCCCCCCTCAAGTTGAACACCATTTATCTTAAATGGTGCTCAACTTGAGCAATACAAAATAAGCAGGTAAGGTGGATTAAATTGAACAGTTTTCAATCAACAAAAATAATACAAAAGATTTCTTCAATCACAAAATATTCTTCTCCATATTCTTGTATGCTTCATAGCCCATTGAATTGTCTCTGCTCTTCTAACATCATCACTTGCACAGACCTTATATCTGACCATTTCTAAGAAAATCAACAGTTAAGCAATTCAACCTTGCCGCTATTGCTAAATCCTCCACAAGATGAAGATTCAACCCATATTTATTTTGTCATTTATTCCAATCTGACCAAAACTGCTCCTGGTCCAGTATATAGGTGCTGCCTCCTTCACATACTCAAAAATCAAAGTAAAACCATTTACATGCTGGCAGGCTATCGCTTTCAAGGTGGCAACTTTAGAACTAAAATAGTCGGCCAGATTCATATGCTTTAATCACCACCTGAGAACTATTTTCCAGAGGAACATTTATTTGTTGAAAACAATCATCTGCTATTTATTCAAATGATGCTGGCAGCAGTATATGGCCAACACGGCTCAAAACTTTAGAATTCTTTGCAAACCAACCAACAGTGTCCAGGCTTCTTGAAACAGGAATAATTTCCATGTGAGATACAACCCCATATGAAGGTCGAAATCCTCGTAACCAAATGAATCAGTGATGGCAAAACAGGCCTTCAATGGCAATCGAATCTCAAAACAGTGACAGCGTACCTTCAGACTTGATAGCTTCGTCAAGACAGTGAAGAAAGAATCAATGGAGAATCTTTCTGAAAGAGTTCCAGAAGAAGATGAAGGGACCTTGTTGCCAACAATGGTTAGTTCCGTCACATGGCCGTTAGAGCAGACAATCTTGACGGAAGGTGACGGAGGGAGATAGCAGAAGCTGGTCCATCTTCTCCATCCTCGAAGAACCTGAGGATATTCAAGCAACCTCTCGACCTGGAAAAGAACTATTCTCTCGCTTGTGATCAATTGCGCGGTTGAACTCTGACCAAGCAGAGAAACAACAACGATCGCTGCTGGGAACAAGAAAATTAAAGAAACCCAAGAAATTTTCATATTCTCAGGTTATAAAAATTGGCATTTGGCGTCAAGAATGAAGCAGAACTGATTCTGATACGCACAATAAATTTCTCGAACACCTTCTCTGACGGATTCTTGGGCTGGTTTACATCATAGTACTCCAATAATTTACACCGAAAAGTTTATTCCCGTTGCATAATGATTGCGAGAAAAAGAACGAGGGATAAAAAAACTAACAAGGTGGAGTAGGTAGGAAAATGGGGGAAAAGATTCAACTTTGCAAAGGGGAAAAAGGAGAATCTGAGATCTGGAAAGACTGAGATTTTGACAAGCTGAGAGGAACCAGTGGGTCGTGGTGTTTCTTGGGCTGGAGCTTGTGAAAAATGACAAGATTCTTGAAAAATAGCCCTAGTCTTGGCCACTTTCTTGAAACTGGGCCGAACTGTTGGGCTGGAAACGATGAATCAGATGCATGAGGAACTCAAAATCCACAACGAAGGCTTTGATACCATGTAAAGTAATGTATAGTTTGAGAAGATAGGAGAAAGAATGTAGATGAAGAAGAACCAATTGTATTAATCAACAAAGAAGCAATAAGCTCTAACCCATAAGCAGTATAACAACCAAGAAAGAATAAGCTCATACAAAGAAAGAACCCATAAGGATTATCTCTAATCAACAAACCCTAATAATAGGGGACCCTAATAATAGGGATTTAGGAGGGACTTCCTCTGCAGAGAGAGGCAAGTTAACCTCTCTCTAACACGGTTCCACACTCTACACACTTATTTATCTCATTAGTTAAGACCCTTATATAGACTAGGGCCCTAACTAATTCACTAACCACTCAACTAACCACCTAATATCTCTAACACACTCCACCCAAGTTTTTTTTCTCAATTTCCTTAAGTTACAGAGGAAGGAAAATCGATGTATCCAATATTTGAAGATCGCTAAGAAAGGAGGTAAACATGCATGCATTGACAATTCATTAAAAATGAAAACATCACAACTAAAACCAGCTAGTTCGCTACACTAGAGGATACACAAAAACAATCAGCACCAAACAATCAAACATTAAAGAAAAGCAGACTGCAGTTTGTATACCGCAATTTAATACATTCACCGCTTTCAAAGTAGGATTCAGCTTGAGAAAATTGGAAGAGATAAACTAAAAATAAAAAGCATATCCTCATCTTTTCCTAATAATATAACAAGAAATATGGATACATACAAGAGGTTCAATGCTGAATCAGTTCACCGCAGGCCACGCTAACAAGAAGCCGAGAAAAATCTAAAAAGAGGAAGGATGGAAAAGCAAGGAGATTAACTGGTGCGTGTTATGAATTTGCCTCCAAGTCCGTCTTGCACTGCGAGGGCGCTTTCAGCGCGGCTCCATATTACTCCAGCGGCGCGTACAAGTATTGCCGGCAGAAATTGATCATTGCCATCCAAAGGGCCTGACAAGCTCTTCTTCCATAGATAAAAGTTTTTTTTTTTCCCAGAAAATTGTAAAACTTTTTATATAATTGAAAGGTATTATTGTTTAAAAAATTATATTTAGTTCCTAAACAATAAACTTATTTATAAATAAATTTTTGTCTGTTTGGATTAAGAGTAAAAATTGTTTTTCTAACGTGATGCACAATATATTAAATAAATATGTGAAAGAAGTTTCATCTTAACTTAAGTGAACATATTCTAATTTTTTTGGAATCCATTTGAGAAGAAATTAATCCAAATTTTTTTAAATAGATTGTTATTACCTCTTGAAATGATTCAAACCCACATATTTAATTATGAACATGTAGGCACATTATATAAAATCTGATCAAGTGTTAGATCATTGTGTTTGTGGCAATCATCTTTAAATTACTTAAATAGATCATTGTGTTTGTGGCAATCATCTTTATATATCGACAATGCATTCTTATAGTGGACGCGTGCAGTTGAGTTTGAACCACCCTTGTAGATATATCCACAAAGCATTCATATATATATATATATATATATATATATATATACCATTATCAGTAAGGTTCCCATTCTCACAAGTAGGTTCTTTCACCATCTTTTCATCTTTCAGTGATGCAGTACACTCAAGGTGTCCCCCAAACAAGCAATACCAGGTTAGAGATTGGAACCATTTCATGAAAGAAGACTAGTCAAGCATGTAGATTCTAGAGGCTATGTCCTGGACCAACCAATCGAATCCCTCAAGCAGACCCTGACCAGTAAATGCACTGCAGCCAATTATCTTCCAGTGCCGTGATTTATCCATGGCTTCTAAGTTCAGCACCTGTATAAGAGAGCATTTCAATAATTAAAATCCTTTCTTAGATGCCTCTTCTTTCTTTCTTTTTTTGTCATAATAGGAGCAAATACAATTACAAATTACAATCATCAGCCAGCGAATACAATTACAATAATGAGCCCAGAGTCTGGATTATAGCACCTACCTACCATTGCCTCAGTTTTTTTTAGTACATAACAGTCGGAAACAACTTAAGCATGAAATTGTACCAGCATATGGCATATGCTATGGAATTAGGATATTAGCATTCTGTTGACAGAAGTAGCATCACCACGCTTTACATTTTGTTGATTTTGTAAACTTAGATAAAATTAATTATGGTCAGTTGAATGAATTCCTGAAATGCAACAGATGAAAGGAGCATCCCAAACTATAAGCATACCTTGGCTATTTCTTCAGGTGTAAGGGCGCCTTTAATGTCCTGCTTATTTGCCAGTATCAGTAGAGATGATCCAGATAGTCTCTGTGGATTAAAATACCGAGTATTACAAGCTAAACACTCCTAGAAAAACTGTAGACTACGAAAGAGAAAGATGATTCAATCAAGCATCCCAAATTGGTATAGATAGGAAATACTTTGGTTGGTTTTGTTACAGCAAATATTTCTTCTTCAAAGTGATAAGTGATGTAGTGCTTGTAATGGGTTTATGGATATATCTTCTCCGCACTAAAGAACCAAGTTATTATGAGGAAAAGCAAAGGGACTACTAAAAGCATAAACAAACTTTAAATCCCGGAATCATCTTAGAGCACTGGTTCACAAGCAACAATCCTTAACTACCAGGTACAGGTAGTACTAGCTCAAAGTACGTATAGCAGTTTAACCTAATCAAACAAGAGGGGGACGGAATGATACCAAAAGAGTGAATTAAGTAAGCAAGTTGCTCAGTTGATGAAAAATAAATACTGAACAAACCTCTTCCTTCAAAAGGTTATCCAGCTCCATTTTGCAATCATCCAACCTTCTTAGATCTGAACTATCAACTACCCAGATCAAACCATCTGTTTGCTCAAAGTAGTTTCTCCAATAAGATCTTATCGTTTTTTGTCCCCCAACATCCCATATATTGAGAGTATACCTGCCAGTGTCAGCAAGGACAGATTGTTTATAGCCAGTTATACCACGATACTTTGTGAAGCAGACTGGAATAAGGTATGTCAATTATCAGGTATCTGCTGTAAGTTTAAACTGAAATGTGAAGCAAATTGTATGAAGGGGAAAACGATAAAATACTGAAGTTTACTTTTGATAGGTGATGGTTTTGATGTTGAAACCGAGGGTAGGACTAATTACGCTAGTGTCCTCCCCATTAATCTTCAAAACAATCGTGGTTTTCCCAGAATTGTCCAGTCCGCTGCATAACGGTCAAGACCGATATTGTAAGTAGAAGGAACAGAGATAGAGGGAATAAGGATTTGCGGAAGAATTAAGAAATTGCTTACACCATGAGAATGCGCATTTCCTTCTCTTTTCTTTTGATTTTCCGAATGATGCTGAGAAGACCCATTGAGCTACGCTAAAACAGATGCTGGAAATATATAACCGTGAATTTTTCGATCTGAAAGCTTTTAGTTTCCGACGCGAAAAGGAGGGATGGCAGGCCGATGGGGGAGGCCGGGAGGCGAACTGAAGATTGGAGGTGGCTGCCTTTGGTCCTCGTGGATCCAGATACCCTCAGCTGCTCACTGTTAGATTCATCCAACGGCTTAAAGAAAAACTAGTGCAAGATTTTAAAAATGGGGATCCAGCATTTTGTTTCACACCATATTCTCCCCGTTTCATTCCTTCATTTTTGGCGCCATTTTATTTTCAGTTCTCCCGCGTGTTCACATCCCACATTCCCGATTTCTTCCAAAAATTGTTTCCTAAACGTTTATATATTTAAAATATATATATACCCATAATTTTAGAAGCAATATAACCTTTTTTTTTTAATAGAGATATAATTATCTCAAATTTATATTAAAAAAATTATTTAACTGCAAAAGGCGGAAATAATTACTAAAAGCTACTTTAGCCATTGAAACAATCCTAACTAGTGCTGGTGCGATGGTAGAAAGCCTGACTCGCACTAATGATCGGCTAGCAGGGTTGTAAGTTCAGGGCATTACTTTGGCCCCTAGTCATGAATCTTGGCGACCCCCGGAAGGTGAATGTTGCGGTGCATTCTCCGCTTTAGCTATGAAGGCTGCTTGTAGAGGTTTGGTGAGGGATAATGTCAGGAGCTTCATAAAAGGATTCATACATCCTCTCGAGGGTGGGGATGAATTAAATGCAGAAATCTGGGCGTGCCTTCTTGGGTTAAGAATGGCATGGTTTATGCGTTTTAAAAAAGTCTGGTTGGAAACTGATTCCACAGAATGTCTCAAGCTTGTTCTTCAGGGGTGTAGGGAAGCGCACAGGGACTCTGGTATTCTCCATGAAGTCTTATTGATGCTGGATATGGACTGGGAGACTAGGATCACATATGTGCCTCGATCATGCAATTCTGCAGCGGACCTCCTAGCAAAAAGTGGTTTAGAGTTACGAATGGGTCATCACGAAGTTTACCAACCGTCTGAGGCTCTTGCCAAGCTTATTAGTAATGATTGTTATGGGGTTAGCACTCTCATAGATGTTTAGTTGAGGTGTCTCTTTGTTATCAAAAAATAATAAAATAAAAAAAATACTAAAAGCTATACCCAACAAATGCGATTTTATTCCTTATATTTTTTTTAATGCATCGGAACAAGAAAACAACAAAACTAAACTAAAAACCACTCTCTATTTTCTTCCTGGCCAACAAATCACACACGGCATCAGGACCCAATATATGCTTAAACTAGGAGATTCATTCATCGCACATTTGGCTAGAAGGTCTCCTATAGTATTGTTCTCCCTTTCAATCTGCATGAGACTCACCTTCCAACTCCATCGAACCATTCCTCTAATTTCCATGATCAATGTCTTATCTTCATGAAGTTCAGAAGGGACGTTCTGCCGTAAATTTAGGGCCTCATAGGAATCCAATTTAATGATGATTTATTCCTTATATTTTGTGGCTAATGAAAATAAATGTCCTCTTATCTTATCATTAACCTCTCTTTTTTAGTCCACCTTGTAGCCTCAAGGCAATAACATTGACACTGAAGGCATAAGGTTTCCTTATTTGGGTTAACAAACCATATGACCCGGGAATTCTAGACGAGAAGGAAAACCATATGACCCAAGAATTCCAGACAAGAAGGAAAATTAGCACAATTTAAGAGTAATATAGGATTTTTTTTTTTTTTTTTTTTTGTATTCCACCTTGTTTACCGGAATCTTCGATTCTGACTAATTCAGATTTCACCCCACGTTAGGCTTACAGTTGTGGAGGAAGAACTCCTAACACCATTCTCACACCTCAAACCGAAGACGTGATTAAGAAAGAGCAAATCCCTTTCCACTTGCTCCCAATAGTTGTTGGTGTAAAGATGGGATTTGATTTTGTCCACAAATTCACATGGAAGCATACAATCGATGCACAATATATTTGAATTCCTTCACAAGGCCCTGACAAATTGAATGGATCGAGGCATTAAGCATTAAAATTTCCCCACTATAATGTCAGCCTCTTCACCGATAACTACAACAATCTACTTTTTGTTCGCTTCTTTTTTCTACACCAGACAAAACGGCTGCGGAGGACATATACACCAATCTCCAATTCTACATTTTCCCGGAAGAAGAGTATTTTTATGCTCTACCATGGTGGCATCTTAGCAACCATACTAATTATATTAAATTAAGTTAGCAATGGATTGGGACAAAATTTGAAGAACAACAAATATTCAATGTCTTAAGACCGACTAATTCGAGTTCCTTGGGGGTTTGAGAAAATAAATACTCCTCACAAACCCTTTCCCAGCATCACCTACTGATTTCAGCAATTTGCTTGGGTCAAGTCCGTCCTTCTCAACTATTTCCTCTTGCTTCCGTTTCTTGAAAATAGAAAAAGAAAGAAACATTTCAGTGATGAAAAGATTTGCAAGGCTTGCAAAGTAAACATTCATGATGATGTACAAGGTATGTTAGACTACCAGTGTTTTCACAATTTTACCTTTGAAGAATAACTTCCCGCCCACGTTAGGCCAACAGCATCACCTCCCAACAAATCGTACCATACCTTGATCGTGGTGGAGAACTCTTTCTGCAAGTGATCAACAACAAGTATGTGAACCAGCAGATGATAGGATGTACGGATAGCGGGAAGCAAAGGAAAGAAAAAGCATTATGATCAAATATTAAATAAATTTGAGGGCACTTGCCTCTAAATCCCTGATGAAGCACCTCAATGGATCGAAGTCAACCAGCAACTTGCTTTTAATTTCCTCTGGTCTCCCCTTCAAATCACTAGGCAAAAGCACAGGCTGGAAACACTTGCTAGCATGTCCTCTAGCAACATGTTTTCCTAAGGGGGGAAAAATGCAAACAATTAGTAAACTAAATCAACCAATTAATCATAGCTTGAGGCACAGAAATAGATTATTAATTCCCACCCCTCGAATTTTAAGCCAACTTATAACGCAGTTATATGCTTCATATTATGTAATCAATTAGATTCTAGTTCTGAACAAACCAAGTATTACATTTTAATTGCATTTTAGAATTTTAAGATATTTTTTTAACCTCCGCACACATGCATAATAATAAGCAATATATCTTAGTTCTAGTTTATAGACTAGCCTAATCATATTATAAAATAACATTAAGTATAACAGTCCCAGCAACTAAAAACCGTTTATAACCCACAGTTAAAATATTTTAAATATTTCACTCTACGATATCAAATTTACATAAAAATTAAGACATACAATAAAAGGAATACACATTTTAACCTACCAAAAAGTTCCAATAACAGTTATATACATTTTTAGAAAACAAGAGATAAAAATGAAACCTCCTCTGAACATTTAAATTTTAAATAAATAATAATGGAAGAGACGGATGGCCATGGCAGATATCAAAGAATGCAGAAGAAAGAAAATATTCCAAGTAAGAAGAAAGACCAATTTGCAAATACAACTAATGATCACTAGTTCTCCCCCAATTAGTTATACCCCACACCCTTAAATCACTACTCTACAGTGTCGCAAACTACCAAAACAAGAAGAGCCATACCATGATCAACTTCTGACGGGAAGAGAAGTCTCTGAGGATAAGGGAGTTTATCTCTGTGAAGAAGAACTATGGCATCATAATTGTTCAAAGGGTTCGGAAAAGGCACTGGAGCAAGAATTAAAAATTCTTATCAGTCTCAAAAAATAAAAACATATTGTGCTAAAATCAAAATTTGAAATAGATACAGAAAGAAAAATGTGTTAAACTCACCTCCCATCTGTATGGACCAATCTGATCCTGAAATATAAGTTTTGTCAACATGTTTGCACTACTACAGGAATAAGCCACCAGCCTTTTAAGTTCCTGTTGAATTGGAGGGAAAAAAATCAAGGGTCACATGAAAGGTGTTGCAATGGGCCTAACCATCACTTATGGGCCCTATCACTTAAGAACTAATTTCCCTAATCTGTTATGTGATCAAATCTATTTAAATTTCAAATTATTGTTTCCTTGATTACAGGAGAGATTCTAATGATTAGATTAGGTTAACTACCTATGATTTTCTCCTATATATGTACAAATATATCAGATAGATAAAAATATATAAAGCTGCGACTCTAAATTTCAAAGGGCATCAGCACCACATCATTATCCTATATAAGCATGCACTAGAGAGGAGGAGGAGACTATGATTTAAGAATGTTAAATGCAGGATAGACTTAAAAATTAATATGCATTCCTTGTATTTGGTGGATTTAAGATAGTATAACTTCTGGAAAATTCCATATATGGCATGCATTCGCAATGCTTATCAGGCCCAAATTATCGAAGGCATCAATGGCAGTGTAACTATACTTAGCAACAATCCAACTCCTAAGCCACACCATAATTGTAGAAAAACTTCTAACATTTATCGCAATATCAAACATTACAAGCAACAAAGTTTTCGTTAAGCAAAGGCAACCAACCAAAATCAGGCATACTGAGCTAGTGAGTTGAAGACAATACAATATTTCATTTTTTACTTGAGTTTACAGCAATTATATCCAGTTAAAAGAATAACGAACCAATACACTTGGTGATGATCCAGTCCAAGCCTCAGATGCTTTATCATAAACTGTAGCTATAAACATAGCTGGCCTTAGTCCATTCTCTCCCTGCACCTTTCTGCTTAACATAAAGTTATCCTGAAATTTTGATAGTTATTATCAAGCACAGAATGAAATCAATAAAGACCAAGATAATCATTAGTTCTGACACGCACACACAACTTACAGTTATTTCTTTCTTATCACTTTGGCTTAAGTCATTATTTATGTCAACAACCAGTGAAGAGAATGTCCAGTCATACTCTGAGAGTAACCGCAGGAATCTGTTAATCAATAAAACATAGGATGGTATCATGACTAATAAATAGTTCCAAACGACAATGAAACCATTCCATTAAATAGTAGATCATAGGCAACATATAAAAGCAGATAATGTTCAAAATCTATGCAGCCTTCAGACAAGTATTGCCATGCTAACGTTGCATCTACTCATAAAAACATGATTGCTGATTACAAACAGAGAATTTGGAACTTCACCTTAAAAATCCAGTTATCCTTGAGCAAGGAGTATTAAATGGCAAAGGATTTAGAAAGACATATGCAACCAAAAGCTCAACTGCTTCCTCTACCAAGCAAGCTGAAAATAGATGTGAAGCAGCCCAACGTTTTGCCAGTCTTCACATATATATGAATAGCCTGTATAAGTTATAGATTAAAAATTGAAAATTTCTTAAAATGTAAGTTTTCAAATATTTACCTAGCTACTGATCCATATATTGGGTAACAGTTTTGCAATCCATTAATCATGCTAGAATGCTGACCAGAGATGAAAAGTTTCTTGTCTATCAGAGAAACATGCTTTGCTTGACCATTCTCACCTGAAAGTAAAAGTGGTTTGATAAGTAAAACTGACCAGCAGAAATCTTTATGAACCAGCCATTCAGATTATAAATGAACATCCATACTTTCCTTGCTGAGCAAACTGAGGCCCCTCTCATGTAAAATTTTAAGACGAAATGCATATCCAGATACTAATACATCCACATTATCCTCAGTCGCGATACATGTCATTCCCCATAGTTTTTCAAGACTGTTATAATTGCATCATCAAAGTAAGGTTAAAAAATAATAAATGAATAAATAACAAAACCCTGTAATGAATACAGAATCCAACCCTGACCCACCTCTCTCCGATCTGAAGAAGGAAGGCAGATTTTGTCTTTTCCACTGCAACTTCATCCATTGGCCAGTTACCAGAACCTTCCAGCTGTAAGAGCAAGAGTCCTTCATAAATTTACTGCAAAAAATCATATCAAAAGTGTGACAAGTTTCTTCCACCATACCTGAATCATAACTTCCAGTGGTTGAATGCATGAAGGGATGGCTTTATTTAGTTTAACAGATTCAATTTTTTCATTAGCCAAAAGATGAGGTTCAGGAGGGAAGACTGATGTAGACCTGAAAGCTGTAAACAATAATGATTAATGAATACAACGATTCATTTGGCTCAAAGTTTCAAACTGGGATTGCTCAATAACTCCAATATATATAAAAGCAAAAACACCCTTATTCTTCACAAAGATGTCTTCACAAAACAGTTCAGAAAACTTTTCGAATATAGTAGTATATTAAATTGAATAATATGCTCTCCATGTTGTGAAAATACCAGAATTAAGAGGTTGTACGCTAGACACCTTCAAAGGGATGTCTGGAACTAGACGCAAGCGCTTTGATAAGACATCAAATGCCATAAGCAAATTCTCAGAATATGATATTGGATCTGTAAAATGTTCAAGATCAAAACATTGTGGGAGTAAACAAGTTAATCGTAGAAGACAAAAATAATAGTTTAACTACGATTTTTACCGCCAGCTCCATGTAGCAAAGAGAAATCAAGTTGATCCACAGCAACTACAATATTATCTTTCAACAGAGAGAGATGTCGACCAAGTATATGCTCCACTATTCTTTTTAAAATAAGATGTCTTGTCCCCTTCTCACTTTCCCAGACTGGGGAAAAAACGACCAGGAATTATCACCATGATACTTGATATGTTGCAAGAAAGTAATGGTAGTTATATTGAATCAACAAAAACAATGTCAGACCAGAAGATAATTTACCTGTGCTTTCTGCAATTCTACCATCTTTAAATCGCCTAAGCTCTGCTTTTTCCCCCCAAAACTTCCGAAATTCTAGAGCCTGTTTAAGATAATAAGTTAAACCAGTGTTGTATCAAACACAATTTGGAACTCAAAAAAGAAAAGGGCATCAGAAACAACAGATACCTCTTCCTTATTTTCAGCATTTGGGCCAGTATCAACCATCCTAAATGCTTTCTCCAAATTACTCAATGAAATTCCAATAAACAGTGGTTCTTTATCAAGTGCAGACAAGCCCTGGAGTTAGTGAAAAAGATTAGAATTAACACTCAAACAATGAAGCGTAGCTTGAATGAAATATTAAGGGCTGATAAATGATTCCATACATCATCTACACTCCACTGTGACTGCGCATTTCTCCAGGTAGCACGAATGAACTTTGCTCTATCATTCAACCCTTTAGTTAAAATACCTTGTACTTTTTCCTCATACAATCTCCAACATTCATTGTCTGAACAAAATCCCATTGCGTTTACCTCCTTCTTTCCCTTTAAATTTATTCTATAATAATAAACACAGAAAATGACCAATGAGCTTTAATATTTCAACACAAGTCAAGAAAATCATCCAATTAACAACCCATTATCAATTGACAGAAGGACTGTAGTGCCAACGTTGTATTTTAACTTATCAAAGTCCAACAGTTTATACAAAAACAATTTATGATAGAGGTCAAATAAAGTAAAATTGATAAAATCTAATCAATCCATAAAACAAACCAAAACTCAGGAAATTAGACATTAGTCTTTGTGAGTTGTGACGAAAACCTTCAGAGCCAATTTATGGAATTATTAACAGAAATAGAAAAGATGCCATGCATGCAATCATAAACATAACTATCAAAGAATATCTGCTTTATACTTCTTTGAACTGAAATATAGCATCTAACAATAGTTTTTTCCTTTTCATTTTATAATGAATCCATTTGAAATTTTGTTCACTGCAAAATCCAAACACTACCTGAGGAATTCATGCCAAAGCATGTGTTGTCTATAAAGAACATATGATTGTTGAAACATCCAAGTAATTAAATCATGTTAAAAATTCCAAGTCAAAATATAGGGGAATGATATACCATTCCTATAACAATATCAAAGAGGCAAAGCCTTTCACCAGATCAATATAAAATTATAAAACAAAACAATATTACCTTATGCAGTAGTCGTATTTAGCAGCATAGTCAATTTTAGTCATAAAAATTTCCTCAAATCCACCGTCTCTACACTTCTCCAAGCATTTAAGTGTTAAAGCAGCCTCATCTTGAAGCTACATGTAGACATATAAAAGGACAATTGTTTAAGAATCAAGATGGGTATCACAAGTTGCAGAATATTCCAAAAAAAAAAAAAACACACACAAGCCGGTTTCTGGCAAAAAGTACCTCGGCAAAACCAATTCTAGACATCCGAAAAGCCAAATTCATTCTTCCAGAAGGATTGCAAATGACAACTGGAAATGACTTTTTAAATTGAATCCTTTCCTGCAAATGGTAATCACAAGCACAACAACTTGAGATTAATATTTCAAAATTTTGGACTGGACAAAGAAAACGAAAAGTTGATATTGGAGGGAAAAAATTAACATCATTTTAAGAATCCCATCAAGATCAAGCCATTATGTACAAGATTAAAATATAATCATGAAACCTTCCCTTGAGTTTCATTAGCCTTACACTGCATTATCACAATTATTTGATTTATGTCAAAGTTTTCACCATTTCAAGGAAACAAAATTTAAAATGTCAAAACAAATAGACGGCTAAACAAGAAAGAAAAAAATCATATCCGAAATTATTTTTCAAGCATAAACAAAACATTAGAAACAAATCCTATACAAATATTGAAGAGAATATTCACCTCTTTTGTAATGTTACTCTGGCCTTCCAGAGGAAAATAAAGCCCGCGGCTCCACAACTCTGAATTGGCTGCAAAAGAAATAGCCATAATAAGCACCTATCCATAGTAAAAATATATCTTCCTTGGCTGTCAAACCAATAAACCCAAATTATTTATCTTGAGATTTAACCAACTAAAAGAACTTAGCAGGCTCGACCCTCCAAAATCCATGCTACTTTCATCATCAATAAACATAACAAATTGTAACATTGCAACTATATCAATAACTTCATCCGGTTGAATAGCAAAGAATATACTTCCTCCGTCTTTAAATATAAGCTTCAAACAACCGATTTGCGTTTATCAAGAAAACAGTTAAAATTAGTTGAGAGGAAAAAAATATGTATTTTTTTCCAACAAAGCCCTTATATTTATCAAGAAAACAGTTAAAATTAGTTGAGAGGACTAAGCCCATTCACAAAAAACTTATGTATTTTTTTTCCAACAAAGCCCTTATATGTAAAGAGGATAGGTGGGAGGACAATAAATGCAACAAATACACTCAAGGGGTAAAGTTGGAAAAAACACAATAAATGCTTTAACAAAACTGAAATTAAGCTCATATTTTGGGACTAAGCCCATTCACAAATTTGAAACTTACATTTAGGAACGGAGGGAGTATGTGGCAACGAGTTTTCCCAATTCTTTGGGTGAAAAAGTAAAAGTAAGGGTTGGCTTAAATTACAGATCAGGTATGAAGGGAGTACTCAAAATTTGCTTTTCATGGCATTTTGTGGAAAACCAAGTTATCATCTCTATGATAAACTGTCTATACTGATAACTGATTGTTAGTATATTATTGCAATCAAAGGCACCATACAGACATGGGGAAGTATCATTAAATGCCACTGAAACTCAATAAATTTGCTTTAGAAAAAATTATTTTTATGCTAATTTTGACATTCATAGTTCAGGTATAGTAATCAAATATATCAAATAGAGGGATAAACAAAAATATCTGAACTACTAAAGGAGAGAGTCTATATGCATACCAATAAAGTTCATGGTAACACGAAATATTTGGATTGCCTTCATCGACATGTTGATTTGCTGACTTATCCAAAGGTACGCAAGAATGGCAGAGATCAAAAATCCACTTAGGCAATCATAAACATATATTGTACTTCTCTGTTGAGCCCAAACCTAGCCAATAAAAACCAGCAAGTTATTTTGCCTCAGCCTATCTACATTGGCCAAATATATATGTGTGTGTGTGTGTTGAGTGTATGATTGGTGGAGAAGATTTTCATATATCCAACCTTAAGCAACGTTGAAGCCTCTCTTAGTTCCTTCCATCTAGAAAAGCTGCTATCAATAAATTCGGTATCCTCTAAAAACATATCTTCAAGAATACTACTATTGTACTTTGGTGTAGCTTCAAGAGTTGTCCCTTCAGAGCATGAACAGTTAAAGATTAACAAAATAATAAAGGAAAGATCAAAGGAACAGAGAAAATGGTAGTGCTTAAGGCAAACCTTGATTAGGAGTATGAATGTTATTGCGATTCAGGTTCAACCTTGATATGTTAAATAAAGACTTTGCTGATGGAATTATTCTTATACAAACACCAGGAACTTCAGCAAGCTTTGCAGCTGCAATACCATTTTCTTTCAGAATAATTGTATATTAAAAGATAGCAAACAGCAGAACACCACTGCTATCTTTCATCAGTCAAGTTAATATTCTGTAAAAGAAACGGCAATAATATTGAAGTGCTGAAATGGAGAATAAACCTGGATGAAGAATTAGTAGAGGCTTTCGGGCTTCATTTTGTAGTGTAGACCATTCAACCTTATCAAAAGATGCAGAAGTATCCAAGTACTTTTTCAGCAAGCAAAGATACAGGCATCTCTTGCCATGATATCTATAATTTAAGTAATCTTTCTCGTGGAAACTCTCCTGAGAAGATAGGGAAAATGGTTAGAATGTATTGTGTCTTGCATTCTCTTTCTCACTCTCACTGAGATTGAATTTGTTTTAATTGAAATTTTTAACTTGTTCAGCTATTTTATTGAAATTAATCAATTCATAATTCCTACAGCGTGTCCTGTACTTCAGATATCGAAAACCTATAATTGCCATTTCAGCTGCATGACTCCAAATCAAGTTTTGTTTCATTCCTTTTCATGTAATCCAAATAACCACCAAATCAGGAAAGAAGTTAATATTCTCATGGTCCTGTACAAGAATTCATATGCTATGTGCTTCTATTTTGTGGATACATCACATCCTTTGTGAGAATCAAAATTGATATATTAAATTTTCTAAGATGAACTATCGTAGCATCTTTGCAAACTCTACAGCTGAAATCTAATCAGATTTATTAATTCCTTTTTGTATAATGCCGCATTAGAGGGTCAAGGCATCAAATAATTGAGTACCTTAGGCAACCTGACAATAAGGTCTACGTTTACTTCAGGCTTTGCAAGAGTTTGCGTGGCATAACTGCCCCCGATTTCGATAGATGTTGGCTTCTTGAACTTGAACTCAACTTTATCCGCGCCAATGTCCCTTACAAAATTTGGAGCTATATCGGCAGTTACCTGCAAAGTTGTTAATGATTTTGAACGTTGAGCTCAGTCAGTATTGCTCTCTTGAAACAAGCTGCAACAGTTGCTTTCTTTTCCTTGGTGACATACCAATTACTCACAAGAAAGTACATCAAATTAAAGGACAGTTTAAAAACAATAACTTCAGAATCTCCTTGGTTAAGACTGAAGATGCGGGTATATTTATAAAATGCAGCACAGAGATACCGACAGTCGCACTCAAAGAGACGGGTAAATGAATAACCTGAACATCTTCTGGGATCTTATCAATGGATGCTTTGATGGCGGAGACAGTGTCATCAACGAACTTAGTGAATGAAGGAGAATAGTCTAGTTGTACCTCCTTCAGTAGCTCTCTCACCTTCAAGTCCATGGAGTCCATAAGTGTAGCGTTGTCCATCGTTCCGTAAATGATTTTTACTTACAAGAGTCAGACTCTGGGTCGAGAAGTAACCGTACTCAATGTTTTGGGGTTTAGGGTTTTTGGCGGAAGGATGGCGGGACAGACAGGCTCAAACGGAAACGGGTTCTCGTTTCTCTGTTCAGTTTTCTTAGTGCGAAGTTATATTACAAAAAATTTGTTGGATTAAGTTCCTTCTCATCCTTTTTTTCACTTTCATTTCCATTCTTCTTTTCATGGTATTAATATTTTTATAAAAAGTTTAATATTTCTGTTTTTACTATAAAAATATTTTTTTATTACACTCACATAAAAGTGAGTGCGTCCTATTAATATTTTTCTCTCTTTTCTTTACAATGAAACCCACCCACTTTTATGTGAGTATGGCAAAAAAAAAAATATTTATAGCAGAAACATTAAACCCTTTTATAAAATATTAAACATAAACCATTTGATTTTAATTTAATGGTCATAAAAGGAGAAAATGACTACAATCAAAAAGAAAATAAGAGAAGCCAAGTCCCACTTTTTTCACTTGTCTAAGTGTCGGGATTATTTTAAATGCTTTTACATTATATTTATGTAGGAAAAGTTTTACTTGTATAAATAAATGTTTTTAGGGTTTAATTGGGATCCAAATAAAATAAAGCTTGTTTAGGATCACTTATGAGGTATTAAAAATGTTTATTTACGTAAATCGAGATAAAATTCATCTCACATATTTATTTTATATAATAAATCACAGATGAAAAACTATTTTAAAATGTTTCAATGTTATTTTAAATGAGCACAATAATAATAAGAAATTGTGTGATTAAAGATAGACTACAAACGCTCCACCAAATGGTAATCCTTGAACGGACCTATTTGCATTTCCTTTGATAAGAAATTAGCCATTGGCCTCGAGTAATTTTGCAGGATTCTTATTTATAAGGAAAATTTAATAATTAATACTCACAAGTTAAAATTTGTGTCATCTAAAAAAATTCTCAATGTCTGTTTATTTAAATTTTTATTAGAAATTATGAATTTTTTCTTTTTAATTAAGCTACCAAACATATGCTTTTTATCGAAGTGCAGTTCTTATCTTGATAACTATTTTACAGTACATCAATATCAATTGTTTATGCAGTGTACAAATGTCAGTATTAAAATGCGGTTCAATTATTTTGTGCTTTGCTGCTCTTGAAAACTTGTATTTGTGCAAAATTGTTAATATCAATACAATAGACGGGTGAGGTGGGATATTGTATACTACCTAATTAGTGCAAATTGTCTTATAAAAGTGTTATAATTAGACCAGGGAGGATATAAGTTATAAGAATGTTAGATTGGAATGGTTAAGTGTGATATTTTTTACAAATGATAGCATGCAACATTACGATGTGGGCTTTTTGACCAAACTAATAAAAATTATTAGATTAAAGCAAATGGGAAATATTTTACTAAAATAATGTTGTTTATGACGCCGTGTTAGACCACGCCACTAATAGTGCAAAAATGGTTTGCGCCATTGACACAAACTGATAATTTTTATGTCAGTGGCGTAGGAGATACTCACGCTACCCAATTATTGGGCGGCGTGAGGGAGGCATGCGCCTCTCAATCTCCGAGAGGCACATGTCTCCCTTAAGAAAAAGAATTAAATTAAATATAATAATAATAATAATAATAAATGATAAAAAAAAGTAGAATAATTTAAAACTCTACTTTATTTAATTTGGAGTCAAAGAAAGAAAGTATGAATTTGAAATAACTCACTAAGAATCTTCAAAAGATTTCGGTATAATTTGGTTATAATAACAGATCCCAAAACAGGAGATCTATATATTTGTTGTTATACAGATCCCAAAATCAATATTGTTGTTATAACCAAATTATACCGAGTAATCTTTTGAAGCGGCATTCTTAGTGAGTTATTTCGCCCATACTTTCTTTCTTTTGACTCCAAATTAAATAAAGTAGAGTTTTTAAATTATTCCACTTTTTATCATTTATTATTATTATTACTATTATATATATATATTATTATTATTATTATTATTATATAATTTTTTTTTTCTTAAGGGAGCATGCGCCTCTCAGAGATTGAGAGGCGCATGCCTCCCTCACGCCACCCAATTATTGGGTGGCGTGAGTATCTCCTGCGCCACTAACACAAAAATTGTCGGTTTTGTGTCAGTGGCGTAAACCATATTTACCCTATTATTGGCGTGATCTGACACGGCATCACAAACTTTGAGATTATTTTGGTAAAATGTTTCAATCTGCTTTAATCTAGTATTTTTTTTTTATTATTATTAGTTTGGTCAAAAAGCCCAACGATGTGTATATAATGCCGATAGTGTTTTCAAAAGCTTTTCATGTTATACGACCAGACTGATACCTGAGGTAAACTATAGGGATGTACTACCTAAGAGCCATTTAGCCTATCTTAGAGATATGTATTAGAGAAGTTAAAAAAAATTACTTTAAAGTATTTATAATTATTGGTTTTCTCTAGACTAATTTATTAAATTTATATATAATCTAATGCTACTCAATATAATATGATCAAAGAAATTATTTAAGTTTCTCAATCTTACCAACAAAAATTCAGCTGGACTTATACTAGGATAAGTAAGAAGTATTTCCAGTAACTAGATCAACCTCTTAGGTGTGGTCTCTCCTTTTTTACAATTTTTTTTTTTTTTTGGGTATAATTTAAGCTATATCCTCCAACCAATAGCTAGATACTAATCCTTCAAGGCATAGAGATTATTGAAATAAGTTTTTTCCCTTCCAACAAAGTCTTTTCCATACACACATCCTAGTTCAAACTCAGGATATCATGTTAAAGGGATTCAATCATTTACCAATTGCCTCAAGATTTTGGAGAAATCTCTCCCTCATGTACGAAATTTGTTTGGATAGAATTTAGGCGGTATTCCGAAACCAATAACTATACACTAATCCTCCGAGGCATAGAGATTGTCAAAATAAGTTTTTCCCCTCCTAACAAACATGCATCATAGTTCAAACTCAAGATATAATGTTTAAAAGACCCAACCATTTACCAACTATTTCAAGTTTTTGTTAGTCACTTTATATATATATAATTTTATATATATATATATATATAATTTTAGGTGGGGGTAAACCGATATCGATCTCGCAAGTCATGTTTCGGGTTCAAAAAATTTTAATCGTGAAAGTTGACACCAACAAGTCCTCATTATCGATGAAAGCGTCACCTTTCTTAGTGCTACTACTTGCCTTTTGTTGGTTTTTTTTTTTTTTTTTTTTTTTTTTTTTTGATAATAAGGAGAGGCTAAGAGCCTAAAGTACAAACATAAAGTATTACATTGAAGGGGAAACAATTCCCAACCTCTTTTAGTTAACCCAAGACCTCAAACAAGAGGGGCATGCATCTAAAATAGAAGAAACCAAAATACCCATCTTAGCTGAAGCATCGACAATAGCAGCGGCATGATTAATAACCACTAATTTAACATGCCAGTCTCGTTGAAATAGCTGTTCAATTTCCAATAACAATAAGCTGCCATCAAGAAAAGAAGGATCAAGAATAAGCCTCAAGACTCCTCTCCATCTGATTCAAGAACCAACCTTCTCAACCCCAGATCCCAAGCTATTTGAAGAGCTTCAAAAATAGCCCACTCCTCTCCATTTGGGCACTGCAGTTCCTTAGCCATTTGTTGGTCTATTTACGGAATGATTGTATGGGATATAAATCCCTTCTACCAAAAACGAACAAAAAAGGACCTCTCTTGGGTTCGCAAACCCATCCAAAGCCGCACAACCCAACTGGGCCTGTTTGAAGCCCAAAAAAGTCAGGGACCACAATTTAGAATGATACCAGGTTTATTTATTCCCAACAAAATGATACTAGTTCTGTATGGAAGTGGAGAGATTGCAAAGGAACTTTGTTTGGGGCCATAATGAGTTCTCTAGACGCTCCCACTCCGTTGGTTGGGACCATTTGAAAAGATCCAAAGAGTTTGGAGGGCTGGGTTTTAGAAATCTAGCTTTAGTTAATGCTGCTTGTGGGGCTAAGCTAGCTTGGAAGCTCTCCATAGGGTCTAAGGGACTTTGGAGTGATATTTTGATGCACAAGTATATGATTAGGGATGAAGACTCGCTGTTGAACTATAAGAAAGGGGACTCCAGACTTTGGAAATTTATTTGTGAGCAAGAGGTTCTTATTGAGAAGGGTGCTAAGTGGCAGATCCGTAGCGGCCGTTTAGTTAATTTCTTTCATGACTGTTGGGTTGGAGCTGGATTAAAGTTACAAGATTTCTGCATTCGTACGTTGTCGGACGAAGAGGATTGCTCTTGTGTTGGTGACTGGGTCAAGGAAGGTAGGTGGGATCTTAATAGATTGAGTGAGGTTGTCAATATGGATGGTTTAAATCGTATTGCCCCAATCCTAGTACCTCGTCTTGACGCTGGCAATGACTTAATGATTTGGGGATTGACTAGTGATGGGTGTTTTTCTGTTAAAAGTGCTTATTTCTTGTCTCTACCTACCATGAGTCATTTGCGTGATAACCTCTTCAAGGTCATTTGGAAGTGGAAAGGGGTGGAGCGGATTAGGATCTTTATGTGGAAGGTGCTTTCGAATAAACTTCCCACCAATCTGTGGCGGAGTTCCTGGTCTTCGGTATCTTCCCTCTGTGATTGCTGTCGTGTTCATGTGGAAGATGTGTTACACATTCTTAGAGACTGTCCTTATGCTCGGGGAATGTGGAACAAGTTGATTCAGGGCAGGTATGTTTTTTCCTTTTTTAATGCTGATTTGAGATCTTGGATGAGCATGAACTTAAGGAAAACTATTGGTCTCATGGCTGGGGATAGTTGGGATCTGCTTTTCGGTGTTGCTATTTCTAAGCTTTGGGAGTGGAGAAATTGTAGCATTTTTTCTCCTCATTTTTCTAGACCTCTTGATCCTGCTGCTACGGTTTCTGCTATTTGGGAGAATTATGCTATTGTGGACAATGTAAGCTCTTTTGTGGTTACTGGGGATAGCTCAAGTGGTGTGGACAACGTTGGGTTTAATGCTGGTTGGACTAAGGTTAATGTTGATGGAGCGGTGGTTGTGGATTCTGCGTTGGCAGGTTGTGGGGATTCTTTCGTAACAGTTCTGGGTCTTGGATTGCTGGTTTCACCAAAAAGATTGGCTATTGCAGTGCTGTTAGTTTGGCAGAAGAGTGGGCTATTTATGAGGCTTTACAGATGGCGTGGGACCTGGGCTTGAGGCGGTTGATCTTGGAATCTGATGCTTTGGAGGTGATTCAATTGTTGCTTGATCCTTTGTTCACTACGGGTAGTTTGCTGCACCTGGAGATTAGGACCCTGTTAGGTCGCGATTGGCAAGTTAAGCTGAGGGTTATTTCCGTGAATCTAATAGGATTGCTGATGTTTTAGCTAAGATGGGATTATCCTCCTCATCTATTTTGTATGATTGTCCTTATCATTTGAGAACTTGGGTTTGCCAAGAGAGATTGGGATTCATTTCCCCTTTGTTGTAATGTTTTTGTAGTTGCTTGCTGGGCTTTTAGCCCTCTCCTGTTAGCAAAAAAAAAAAAAAGAAGAAGAATGATACTAGTTTACAATTATGAAAGAGTAGTTTTTCAGTTTATATATATGTGTGTGTGTGAGAAGCTTGCTCTCACTCACCTTATAAATTTAGATATATTATGATGTCATCAATGCCAACGAGTATTTTTTATTTATTTATTTTATTAGCATGTATCCAAACAATCGACTATCCCAGTTTCACGGACTTGAAATTGAAACCCAAAGGAATATGATGGGGCTTACATTATCAAACCAACTCTGTATTGGTTATGTCGCTGACTATTATATTCATTCAAAGTTAATCTGTTGAATTTCAGCAACATTTATAATTTAGATAATACTTGCAACTGACCTCATATCTTATTAGCATCATAATATATAATCCTTTTTTGACCAGCAGCATCATAATATATAATCACTGCATGATCTCGTACACGCAATTATCAGAATATAATATATCCTTAGTTGCTTTCTCCCACTTTCAGGAGCTAAATAAATAATTTATTTTTTTGTTTCCCGGATAAATGATTTATTTTGGTTATAAATATAATATCTTAAATCATTGCCTCTTTCAGGTGGAAAAAATAAATAAATCATTGTCTCTTAAATTTATAATTCTTTTGTTCAAAATATCCCTATTAATTGTTTGCACATAATCTTCTGAAAGGGGGTTATTATAGCCCACATAATTAGTTTTTGTTTGGATTAGTGGTAGAAGTTAATTTTTTAATGTGATTTACAATGTACGAGATAAGTATATGAGAATAATTTTATCTTAACTTGCGTTGAACGTGATTCTTTACCGCTAATAGATGCTTAGAAGAGTTATTATAAATAATTAACTTATTTTACAAACTCTTACCGATGCCTCCATTCTAAAGAACAAAGAAAAAAAAAAAAAAAAAATAGAGGAAATCAGGATCCGTCCACCGTCATCCGTGTAGTGTCCTGAATCCTGATCATTGAATTATGAGTATATAACAGGTTCATTGGTATCAAAATTTTAACATTTTAAAAAGAAAGCTCCCTCGCCCCACACAAGAATGTGCCTTCTTCTTCAGCAGGCCCGAAGGAAAAGAAAACAAAACACTGACAAAGGTTTCAAAAGCGTCCAACACGTTCAGTGACAGTGATTAACAAGGTCTCTGAAATCTCATCAAGAGGTTGCGTTTGAAATATAGAGGTTCTCTCTTTATGGTTTGACAGGCTAAGAAGTGAGCTACGTATACGTGCTCTGTTGGCATGGCGAATTGGCGATCGATGAGCACAGTTCATGAAAGAATAATTTATGATGGCAGAGATACGCAGTATTTGTGGTGGTGAATGTTTCAATGGGAATTGAATGGATAACAATATAAAAAAAAAAAAAAAGAGAGAGAGATAACAATACAAGGTTTGAGATGAATGTGTGATCATGTAAAAAATTTTGTGAAAAGAAGGCCATGCACAGTGGTATTTCATATGCTTTGTTGACGTTGGTAAAGTGGCATAGTACTATAAACTAAATCTTATATGCAGTACTTAAATTTTCATAGTCCATAATGTAAATTATACATAAACTAAATCTTATATTAAGGATTGGAGGACAGTAATTAAATTTTCATTTGCTCATATTAAAAAAGAGCATGCACTTGAGAAAATTTTGGATCCAATTTCTATATAGTTTACAAAAAATAACGTTAATAACATATTTTAAAAACTATGCACATATATATAAAAATGATATACAGATTTCAAACAATTTTTTTTTTACCAAAGATTTCAAATAATTAAAACCAGCAAGCGCCAATCATGAATTATATGTTACTTTCCTCGTTCGATTTTTTATTTTTCTGGAAAAAAAAATGGTCAGCATTGCTGTGAAAGCAAAAAAGGACTGTGTGTATATATATTATCATCAAACGTTAATTCAAACGACGCGAAAACCTATAAAAAATGATAAAAACCCTTCAACGAGAGGGCGTCACACTAGCAATAAGTTCATCAATCGATCTAAAAAGACTGACATATGAACAGGAAAATTCAAACATGCCATTCGAATATAGTTGCCTAGGTAAGTCCGAATTCGAAATCATGAGTCCAAAAGAATAAAGAAGGAAATAAAGTAGAGAATATGGTCATGGTCCAAATCTGAAATGATTAGTATCATGGTATTTTTCAGACACATGCCAGAACGCAGAGTATAGATTTTCAGCTCGTGATCATCTGCAAAAAGGTCTCGACCAAGATTCCAAGATTGCTTATTCAAATGAAATTATGATTGGAAATGAAAAGGTACAGGACTTAATACGCAGTTACGCACGCCTTATACTGCATAATTAAGAAATTGAAATAAGAGATGACAAAATCTATGTTCAATTATTAAGCATGTATTTATATTTATTTATAGTCGTCATATAATTTGAAATATTACTTCTCTTCTTACTTGACTGTGTCGTGAAATTGTAATTGGTATAGGTTATTACGAGAACTTCCAAGAACTAATGAATTGTTGGAGTTGGATAATCTAAAGCCTTGTAACGTCACTTTTTCAAGAAAATCCTTTTGATGTGAGACAGCGACAAACATATTATAAGATGATCTTGAACCAATCGTTCCTAGAGTACCGGGTGGAACTTGAATTAATGCATGTTTTGTCCACCACTAGCCCCGGACTTACAGCCTCTCAGGGACTTACAGCCTTATTGTTGTAGCCAGCCAACACCCACGAGATCGTCCTCTCCTTTAGAGGATTTGTTCCTGCGTACCCACATTTCCTGTAGGATGCTTCCCCAGGGACTCAAGCCTACGACCTGAGGATAAGAACTAATCCTATCCTCAAGTCACAGGCTCGACTCCCTGGGGAGGCGTCTTGTGGGAAATGTGGGTAGAACAGGAACAAATTATCCTCTTGGATGAGAGGACAATCTCTGCCAACGGTGGGTTGGCCGGCTACCATAGCGAGGCTATAAATCCGAGGCTGGTGGTGGGCTGTTACATCTTTATTGTTGAAAATTGGGTTTCCCCGAACTGTTAATTGTTTTTTTTTCCTGGCCAGCACTAATTGTTTGTTACATGGGAAATCTTGGGCTGTCATTGCTAATGTGCTGTATATCCGCTAATATCTTGTATCATATATTAATTACAGAATTCTGGTTAAGATGTTTGTTTCGGCTTCATGTATATATTAAACCCTCAACGTACTCTTGGTGCTGTTTGAAGATGTTGACAGCACGCAAGGAATCCATAGTGTACCGTTTAAAGTGTATCCTGATTAAAAACGATCAAACTCCAGTCTTCATATATAAAGAGAATATGACCGGTCACTTTTTTTTTATTTAAAAAAAAGGTTAAACAAACTCCTTTGAAGTTGTATGCTTTGATATATTTTCTTAAAGTACACGTTATTGGTCTTATAAAAATAATTTGATCAACATCTATTCTAATTATTTTTCATCAAACATTTTTCGCAAGTAATAAATGCATGCTATATTGTCACTTTATTCTAAAATGACAATATATACAACTCATAAATTTTAATTTATTCGAAAAAACATTAGAAAAAATCAACTTCGATTGATAAGGATCAAAGGATAAAATAAGTTAAAACAGTAAAATAAGATTATGTTTTTAGTAAAAAAGATCACATTTGCTTGCACGGTATACTCATCTTCAAATTGTAATAAGAGAAAGAAAAACAAATTTAGAGAGGGGGAGCGAGAGAGAATAGGTAATTTTATTAGAGGGGAGGACAGTGTTACAGGTTTTAAGACATCCTTTGACCAAAAAGGTTAGATGTCCTGAGAGGAGACAATTAGGGGTTACAGTCATGATCCTGACAACAACTCAACTTTCTTAGGCAGGAAGGCTTATTCGAGGTTCCTCTTACAAAACATATATCCCCACATCTCTCTTTTTTTTCTTTCCATAAAAATCTTTAGTAGCTTGTTCCTCTCCCTCCCTCCTTTTTTCTCTCCTCTTCATTCCTCAAAAAGAATACTCCTACGTTATCTTCATTATTACTTCCTCCACTACAAAATCCCTAGACTAGTCTCAAACCTAGCCAAAAGGTGTGACCAATTTTGAAACACTACCAACAAAACAAATAAATCCACAAAAAGAAAAAGAAAAATTAAAAAATTAAATAAAGTGAAAGAAATATCCCTAGCCCCTAAGCGAGAGAACGACAGACATTCCAGTTGTATCTCGTTGCTTTTGAGGTACATGTAATTTTATAGGTTCCCGAAGTTTATTTTTGTAATAATTGTCCTCGCCTTATTTTATTCTCGCAGTATATAGATCATTTTAATAAAATAAAACAGCTCCACCCTCCAGGCGTTTTTTTTAACACATTTGCATGCATGCATGCAAGCAGGTGCCTCCACGACACCCACGTGGCATCTCGTTTGATGATATTATTGATTATTACGATTATGATTTGATTATTTTTATTATTTTTGTTTTTGTTCGGATCAAGCATTAGATCCTACTACAGTACTAGTACTACTGCTACAGTGCTGCTACGATGGAGTTTGAGTCATGATCAGTTTTCTCACGGCCTCTCATTGGAAAAGCGGAATGCTGTGGCAGTACAGGTTGGGTCCCACCAAATCCAACGAGCCCCGTAACAGCATGAAGGAATACTGCGGTGGGGGGTGGCGGTGACCATTAATTACGCACGCCCCACGCGAACGCACGTTGTCCCTCGTAAATTTGAGTTGGAAGGGAATTATTATGATTAAGCAAATCCCAGAGTTTCCACTTCAAAGAAAGCACTATCAGATTCTCTAATAATGACTGGATCAACCATTCTCCTTCACAGAGGAGGAGCGTGAGATCCACGCCCAACCTGGAAGGAGGGAGGTGACGTGGGATGCACGAAGGGTGGGGTCGCGTGAGGGTGGGTGTATTGTGTAAATCACAATGTGACGCTTAGCGTCTTGGGCTAATCGCAGTTGTTGCTCGTAGTTTACAAGGCGAGAATAGAGAGCATCTTTTGGAAAGCGGTGGTCGTCCCGTTTGTCGAATTCAGGTTCATCAATCTCAAGACGATCTGATTCTCTATTCTCTCTCTTCGTGAATGTTTTTTTGAATCTTTTGATCGAATGGGGTCGATGTTCTCAGAGGGGACTTGCTCTCATGAATCTCCCCCTCTGGCGTACTAGCTTTTACATAACTGGTTTTGAAAAATAAATAAAAAAACAGTTGGGGCTTTACCTTATAATAATTCATGTGACCTTTTTCTTTTGGAGGAAGAGTTTCTATCTTTGACCCGAAGAGACCTGGCTTATAGTAGGAACACACACTTTGAGCCAAGAAGAGGGTTGCTTTGATGATTGCAGAGGATCCAACTGGGGATACTTTATCTCTTTCTTTCTCTCTCTCTCTTCTCTACCCCTCCCTTTAACTTTTTCTCCCCTTAAAAATGAAAACGAAATACTATTGAGGATTGCATATTAGTATTAATTAATTAATATGGTGGTGCTTGCTGGGAGCAAAGAGCAAAGTTGTGGTCAGAATTTAAAAAGAAAATATACATATTTGGGGGGTTTGAATGTTTGATGGGAGTTAGATTCAAAGGCGAGAGGGAAGTATGATGAGGGAGTTGGCTTTGTTTTGGTTCACGTGATTCCCACGGTACGGGCATCCAGTGGAAGGTCCAAAAAAACTGATCTGTTTGTTGACATAGATTTGACGGATTGGACGGCCTATAACAACCAACGGAGTAGAGCTGTTCTAGTTTAGGCGTGGACTGGTCATAGTTCTCTTCAAATTTCAGCTTCTAACAAGTTGTGCTCACATGTACCAATGACGACTAAAAGAACTTTATAATCTAACAATATGAATTCTCTTTATAGATGGGAAGCCACGAATTCGAACCCACTTATGGTTCAGCTGTACCTACGCTGTTACTACTAAAAAATATACCAATGTGACAATAAATCAAAACCCATTTGTTCATCACATTCAAATTAAAATGTGCTCTAATTTAAGTTAGTGTTTGGGTAACTCTGAAATCGTAGTTTTTCCATAAGTCGAAACAAAACTCTTTTCACATATTTATCTCATAAATCGTAAAAGTTATTGTTTAAAAGCTAATCCAAATACACACTTCCATAAGGAGGCACAAGCCCATGTTGAATATGATCAATTATATAAAAAATGGTTAAGTAGTAAATTTGCCCTGGGAGAGTTTTTACTAAGGAATAATGTTATTTTGTAAGTTTTTCTTGTCTTAATCTTGCCCCAAAAATTTCAAAACATAGCAATGTTTCCTATTTCTGATAAAAAGTTAACAGTCAACGCTAATTTCTGGACGGTATACATTAGTTTTTTAATAGAATAGTGCAATATTATTATGTTTTGAAACTTTCGGGACAACATTGAGAAAAAAAAACTTTCAAAATAATATTACTCTTCAACCTATACTTGCAGGACTGATTTATTACTTAACCCTATAAAAAATAACAACTAAGAAATGTAAAGGAGGTCCATTCATTATCTATTTTTCTCAATATATCTCGTGAGTCTTTCTGGATGATGTTTGAGAATAAGAGAATAAAAGTTGAAATGGTATTGTGATATTTTTAAATTAATTGGATACATATCATTTAAAGATTATAAAAAAATAAGAGAAAACCCACTTAAAAAAATTGGTGGGTGGGGAATAATGGTTTGGAATTAGGAAGAGGAGTAGAATTAGTTTGGAATAATGGTGGGTGGGCAACCCCCTTCGAGGAATTATCGGGGAGACTAGAGATTTGCTATATGAAGACTGGAATGTCGAGCTTTACTATATTTCGAGAGGAAACATTTCATGTGCAGATTATATGACCGACATGATACTTGTCCCTTTCGTTCCAGGGGGTTACCTGGATATGTATTTTAGATACCAGATGAACTGTTTTGCTTAGTTTCTTTTGCTAGTGTGCCTAATTTATTTTGCTAGTTTGATGTGTTAAGGACTGGTCTTCATGATCTAGTCCTTTCCTCATCATTCCAAGCTTTTCATCTCACCTGTAATTCAAAAAAAAAAAAAAAAAAGAGTAGCAGCAGAATGAAGGGGGAGGGAGATATTTGGGTATGATATTGGGATTGAAGCGTGTGGGAGAGAGGGGAAGGGAGGGGAGCGTGAGTAGGTAACTATTCCATTTAGCTTGGGAGGGTGGCAGTGACAGAGGGCAGTGGCAGATACGGATACGGACAGAGGTTTTGATGTAGTATTGGTTTTGAGACTCATAAAAGCCTCGTGATCGGAGAAGGCAGATCCCTGGAAGACTGTTCCCCCAAGTCACGTGGCCTCTTTTGACTACCCTTATGACCAAAACGCATTTTCCATTAAATTTATTTTAATTTACTCAAGATAGAAACTGAAAAATACTTGCTCAGCCTCATTACCCTCCCTCGGGTCCCTCTTCTGTCCCACCTCTTTATGTCTTCTCTCTCTCTCTCCTCCCACCCACTCTATATATATCCACGTATGGACATATCTCCCTCGGCAATTAACGACAACGTGGACTGCATCTGCTGACTGTTATAAAGCTAACGGACAACTTCCCCTCCTCTCCTCTCTTCTCATTGCACCATTCATCTCCTTTCAACCATTTTATTATTGTACTTCTCTGCTCTCTTCTTCCCTTCAAATCCATCGTCCTTCCACACTTCCCCTCTCTCTTCTTCTTATTATTAAGCTTCGTTTGCCATACATCTTCCTCCTGGAGGTCCGTGAGTTTGTGTCTCTGCCTTGAAACTGCAAAAGGGTTATAGACTCAAGGCAAATATGATGCACCGTTGCTGTGGCTCTCATCAGGGGCACGTGATGGGACCGTGTACATGTGGTGTGTTTCACGGCCAAACCACTTCCTTCTCTATGCTCTTCTCCATGCCCAACCACAAATCCTACGGTGGTGACTGCGATAATATGTATTCTTTCGCCACCACCTCTCCTTCCTCTTCTTCCGTTGACTGCACCCTCTCTCTCGGCACCCCTTCCACCCGTTTATCCCAAGACGAAGAAAATCGCCACCGCCATGACCCTCGCTCCGTCTCTAACTTCTGTTGGGATTTATTACAATCAAAACACAACTCTGAGTCCTACACCAAGTCCGCCCGTAACACCAGTACTACCAACTCCTCTAACAATGATCCCCTCCTCGCTCGTCGTTGTGCTAACTGTGACACCACTTCCACTCCCCTCTGGAGAAACGGCCCACGAGGACCCAAGGTAATTAATTATTACATGCTAATATTATGAATCTGTGTGTTGTTCTTAGCGTTTGAGTGTTAAACAGTGAATATAATGAGTGCTGTTTTATGAATTGCAGTCGCTATGCAATGCCTGTGGGATTAGGTTCAAGAAGGAAGAGAGGAGGGCAGGTGCGGTGGCCGCCACGACGGCGGCCAACTCAGGCGGCCTTATGGAGTCGGCGCAGATGTTTACCGGACACCATAACGCTTCTTGGTACGCGCACTCTCAGAACCAGAAAATGATGGGCAATGAGTTTCGCCTTGTGGATGACGCGGCCGACCGGGACGGCGACTGCGGCGGCATTCCGTTTCTGTCTTGGAGGCTCAACGTTACGGACAGACCGAATCTTGTTCATGATTTTACGAGATGAAAACGTTTTGGGGGAATGATGTTTTCTTTTTATAATAGAAACGACAAGAGGAGTTACCATCTAGCGAGTCCGACGGTCAAGATGACGCAGTTATACTTCACGTTTTACGATGATAATGCAGATGTTTTCGATGGCGATGGTTAATGGTCTCCTCTCGTTTTTTTTTTTTTTTTTTTTTTTTTTTCTGGTGTTAATGTCCTTGACCTTTTCCTTTTTGTTCTCTTCCTTTTTCTCCGGCTGGCCTAAGATGGAGTAAGAATGGGATAATCCTATGTTATAAGTTTGCTTTTTCTCATGAGTTTATTCTTATAACTTTCTCTTTCAGGTACGGAAATCTACTTTTCTGTTGGTTCACCTTTTTCTCTGGGGAATGAATAAATAAATGGCGATGACAGTGATCAAATATGAGCCGTTGGATCACTTTAGTTGCACATTGGTATGTAATAAGTAATAACACGAACCTCTTTTCAGGGGTAATGATCATAATTTTCTGAAAAGATGAGAAGCTATGAGTTAAGAGAGTATGTGCTTAGGTAACCCTAAAACGGTAGTTGTAAAAGTTTTTTCGTAAGATAAAACTCTATTCACAATACTTAACAATATATATTGTTCCGGTATTATGGGACACTTTTGTAGTGTAATTTATTTGCAAAAGTTCATAAATTGTAAAAATTATTTTTCAAAAATTAATACAAACATAGGCTTAATGTGTGTTTGGCTTAACCGTAAGCATGTCATAAGAATTTTATCTCAACTTATCAAAAAATATTTTTAAAACCATAATTTTAAAGTTACCAAAATACATGAAACTAAATGATACTATCTCATTTATAGAATAAAGTTAATGGGACATTAATACAAACTACTCCCTCCGGTCTAATTATAGGAGTAAATTTTAGTTGGTTTTGTCCTAATTATAAGAGCAAGTTTTAACTTTTGTCAATTTTTTCCTATAATACCCCTATTTATATTTTCTCAATAATAATTTAATAATACACCTATATATTTTAACTAATTGGGGGGGGGGTCATAACTCATATGTTAACATATACGTGGAACCCACTAATTTTCTTATCTCGCTCCAATTTAGGAAAAAAACATTTTTCTTACAACATAAAAGTCTTATTTATAATTTGAAAAATAATTATATGTCTCAATTTGATGGGAAACAGGCTGTTTAATTATACAAGTTATTTTTTTTTTCCTTTTAAAAAATGAGGTGTGCTTAGTATATTAGACATATTAATTACATATTAGTCTGCTATTCATTAATTTGGGAGCAGAACTTAAAATGGAAGCATGTTATTATAAAATAAAGAACCTAAAATGGAAGTAAATTAAGTTTGCTTATTTATAATAAGGATTTGCTCAACTAAAGCACGTTTTTTTCACTAATATTTTTAAGGTAAAAAATCCTGAAATATGAATTCTTACCAAATTGAGTTTCTAGTTTGAAATAATGCAATTTTGGAACTATAAACTTTATCTTATTTGGGAGATGAGGGGTAGTTGTTTTCATTTTGCTGAATTCCACAAGGCAGACGCAGTAAGTATGGAGAGAACGGGGGGGGGGGGGGGGGGGGGTGCACAGACTGATGCAATCAAAACCACGTGACACAATTCTGATAGTCCAATTGTTGGGTCACTGTTCTTTTTCTGAACCGGACACTGCGGTTCATAATAGGAAAAATTGGGCTTTCTTCGGTTTTTTTTTTTTTTTTTTTCCTCTATGTCATATTAAATATAACATAAAGTTTTTTTAGATAGATTAAAAAAACTAAATATTTAATTAACCATTTATAAGACATAGAAGTATATTATTTATTAAAAAAATGATAAATATAAATATTTTAAAATAAATTAATTAATTTCTTTAATCACTTTAAAAAAAATCAATTTTATCACATATTTAAAACTGGAGGGAATTTCTTTTCTTTTTTTTTTTTCACTGCATCGAATCTTACAGTCCAATGGAGCCCGCGTTACCCTGGCTGGGGCCTGGGAGCTTATTACTTTTATCCTCATAGAATATTGTAATTATTTAACTGGATGGCTTTGAACTGCTCCCTCCACGATAGCTCTAATTCTCTGCTTGGAATCTGGTTTTTAATATAAAATATATTTAGGAAGCTGGTATTTTCTAAATTTACCTTATTGATAGCTTTCATATTTTTTTTTAACAATAATCAAGGAAAAAAATGAAGGAATTAAGAAAAAGGTAAACAGTCTTACAGAAAAAAAGGTAAATATAGTATTTTAAAAAATATATATTATATTAACTAAATTAATCAATTTCTTTAATCTAATTAAATGAAGTAACTATGTTTTATATTAATAATCGTGGAATAATGCATGGCACCAACTTAAAAGGTATATATCATTAGCTATTTATCGATTATGCAAATAGAGGGAGACACAGAGTGAGTAAAATTAAACCTTCACAATGAAATGGTCAAAAGGATGCAAAATAGAGGTAATTTTGTGATAAGTGAGAATAAGTTGTTGTTTCGTCTGAGGTAACATTGGTATCACCAACAAAGTATATATGACGTGGAGTCATGTTTATGTAAAAATTAAGTGGAATCAGTTTTCACGGGGCTAATAGGGAAGGAACTAGAGAAAATTGTTTTTATTGAAACAATGTTATTAGCTGCAAGGATGTGCTCGCTGTGTGTATTTTAGCCGGGAAAAATTGTTTAACTCAATATGCCAAAACGATCTCGAGAACGTGCACATACATGTACATTATACAGGTCTAAGAGGTGCCCACCTAAATTGTATATATATGTGATTTATAATAATACTACCTAGTAATTAACTTATAAATAGTACTTATTTCGCTTCATAAGAACTAGTTTTTACCCTGTCTTTTTAATATAAAAACTGGTTTTTACTTTTTATTTTTATTTTTACAGCAGCACTAAACTAGTTGTTATTCTCAGCATAAAGGGTTTTGAATGCTGTTGATGGAAGAGAGTTACAAATTTTTTAAACAGGCTAAATTTATTTCAACGTCATCATATTACAAGGGACTAATAATTTTAATTTTTCTCAGATTAAAACAGCCAAAGCTTTATGGTCCTTGATGGGGTAAAAAGGGGGAATATGGAATAGAGGAAAGCTGTGATTTCATTTGCTTTTAAAGGAACAGATGAATGACAAAAGATCAGATGAAGGTGAGAGGGCGAATCAAACGCCTTCAGAGGGACGCAATCCCCAGATCTATGACTCGACAAAAAGCAATCCAATCTGGCCCCAAACATGTTCGAATCCAAGTACTTGCCATGGAACTAAGACCAAAGTTACTGCCACTTATCTTTCTTAACGTAACTGAATTGACTATTGACTAGTCAATTTTCCAGCATTCCGTTTACAGTTGGTTTTACTAGTTTATTGATTTTTTAATGACTATGAAAGCTAAAGATAAGTTACTTATTATAATATTTATTGTGTATCATTAAATTATATATTAATTTATATTAAAAATAAGTTAGTTTAGATAAAAACGAGAAATATAAATACTTTAATATAATTTGTTAACTTTCTTAATATTTATATATATATATAAATTAATCTGTTCTTATATAAAGTTCCGAAAGTGTAGTACTGCTATCATTTTTTCAAGGTGGTGGTAGGCCTAAAGTTGAATTATCTATTTCATAACTCTGCACTGCACGGCTAGCCAGAACTTCGAACAGGGTACTATGCCTTCAAAGCTTAGAAGGAAGCCTTTCTTCAAGTTTCATTTTTCGCGGGGAAAAAGGAAAAAACTCTGTAATTGTAAACCTTTGAATTAAATTTAATAATGATTCAGATTTAATAGTTTATAAATTAGAAATTATTCTAAACTTTTGAACTTTTGTTTCAACAGTAAGAAAATCCAAAGTTCGTGCGATGTCTCATTCCATGATCGTTTCCGAACAAGCCAAAACTAACATGTATGTTCTGATTTTGACGCCCATGCGTCTTCATCTACGAAGGGTAACGTTAAAAATTATAAATGATTTCATTTTTTATATATTTCATTATTACGTAAAAAACCTCCTCCTCTTTGTGTGATTACACCTTCCGAACAGCTAGAAAAATCGAATAAAGAACCAGAATTTGGCCGTCGGTTTCATCGTATTCAATTCCATGAACAAGGGTGGTTGTCATGACCTATGACCTTATCTTATTTTGAGTTTTGTTTGGGGTGTACGGTCAGGATCTATGAGACCTACTAATCTATGAAGATAGAGAGAGAAGAAAGAGTTAAAAAATACACATTCATAAATGATAGTAAGGTTGAAAATTTACCCCACAATTATTGGTAAAGAACCAGAATTTGGCCTTTGTATGATGGTCGGTTTCATCGTATTCAATTCCTCTATTTTGATTGTAATTGACCTCCTTAGTGTATGAAATTTATTTAAAATGGATTTATAAATATGACCAAAGTGGTGCGTAATACTACCTCCCAGGTCCTAATTATAAGGCTAGTTGACTTTTTTTAGAGATTAAGGAAGCTAGATAAGTTACTTAATCATTTCATATGTTGTATATTTTTAAATTATGTATTAGTTTATTAGTTAAATTACTTGGTTTGAAGAAAAAATAAAAATAAAAATACTATAAAGTAACTTAATTAGCTTCCTTAATATCTCTAAAAATATCAATTAAGTCTTATAATTAGGATTGAAGGGAGTATTATTCATACTTTAACGACTTCTTTAAATTACACCCTTCCTCGTCGATATACCCCCCTCCATCTTAATTATAGAACAATATTTAGAAGCGAGGTTTTGATCATAATTATAGGACAAAGTTATAATTTTTGTCATTTTTTTTTTCTAAAATACCTCAATTGATACTTTCTTATTAATAATTTAACAATTCACTTATATATTTTATAAAGTAAGTAATACTTGTAATTCATTAATGCCACATACTGACTTAATTCTACTTTTATTTTTTATTTTTTAATAGAATTAAAATATGACTGGAATGAGAAAAAGAGTACTTTTAGAAAATATTTTTTATTTATTAAATCCAAAAGAATTATGTTGAAATGATGATGATTGAAGCTAATCTCCTCGACTTGATCATTACACATTGCCCAAGGGTTACAGATTTACTAGGAAGTTTTCTCCTTTGTTTCCTCAACTTATAAAACCATAAAGCTTAGTTAAATAAAGACATTTTAAAAAATAAATATAATTAACTAATTTAACTATTATCTTTAATCTCTCTAAAATATGATAAATGTGTCATATAATTAGAAAATAAGGGGGTATATAAGAAAATTTTGTGAAGGTTTTTGGCCTTATTAAACAACTCCTCATATAGAAAATATATTAAGATTTTTTGTACCTTCATAAAAAATAATTCGCATTAATAAGATAAATTATTAAAAGGGCCATAGAGATGAATAAGCCGGACGCAGACCTAATATACTGAGATGTTGATAACCCATGTGACACATAGCATGTTTTGGGGATGTATGTCCTTATGGCTACCTAAACATTTAACATTGGGACGATCCAAGTAAGTACTAACCCAACAATTGCGTGGTGGGCTCCACCTCCATTGCCCAGGGTAGGGGTGGAAAAAGGCCAGGGGCATTTTGTCGGGGCTGTGGCGCAGCTGTAAAAGCGATCGGGGCGCAGCGCTAATACTGTAAGGCCAAGGCTAATTTTAGGCCTGTTTGCCTTAACAGGCCAGGCTCAGGCCTCTGAGTAGGCCTGAAAGGCCTGTCAGGCCGGCCTGTTAAGAGGGGTAAAATTGTAAATATCAATTTTTTTTTTTTTAAAAAAAAATTAAACTGTCTCTGCCTAACTCACATAACCCTAATTCCCTAAACCATTTCATTTCCGCCTCTGAATGTATACCCCAGGCCTCAGCCGTCTGCGAAGGAGAGAGGAGAGAACAGACCTACAGCTTCTCATCCACCACCGTCGCCGGCCAGCAATCTCCTCAACCACCGTTCACCAAAGTGGAGAGCGACCCGAGACGCTGACGCTGTACAATGAACACCGTCGGCCGTCGAGAACGGAGAGATCGATCGTATCAGTTGGGGACGAGACTTGAGAGTGAGCACGAGACCTGACCAACGAGAACGGAGAGATCGATCGGCCTCACCGTCGGCTGTCGCACGTCTTTGCCTCTGATCTGTCTCTGCCTGTTCTTTGTTGTCCAGGTAATGCAAATCCGATTCTTCACTTCTCCCCCTGTTATGTATCCCGAGATCTTGATCTTGTAGGATTATTTTTATTCTAGGGTTCCTTGCTTAATTCTTTTTCATACTTGTTTGCAAATCCGACTGCTCTGGCTCTGAGTAAATGAATGGTATGTGTTGCCCCTTGGCTGTGTTCTGATTCTAGGGTTCCTTGCTTAATTCTTTTTCATACTTGTTTGCAAATCCGACTGCTCTGGCTCTGAGTAAATGAATGGTATCTTGATATCTGAATTTTTTTCTTATTATCTTGTCTCTGAAGGACTTGTATCGTATTACTGGGGTTTGGGTTTGATTATTATCTTGTGTGTTCACTTTAGTTGGGAAATTGTCTTTCTTTCTTATTACTCCTGGGTCCAAAATTGGGTAACAAAAAGAAACAAGTTGGAGATAACAGTTGTGTCCAGAAACAAGTTGGGTCCAAAAATTGTCTTTCTTTCTTATTGCTACCAAGAAACCATATAGATGTGTCTTGTCTTCGGAGTAGCATGGCAGCTTGCTACATGCAGATGGGATTCAATGGGTACCCGAACTGGTATGGTTAGAGAAAGCAAAATGTATGAGGCAAAGATGACAGCCGTGTTGTATTAATTTAGGGAATAATTATTCAACTTTCCTACTATGACTCCTATGAGAATTATGTTTATCTGTTGAGAATTCTTGAAAAGTATTTTTCCCCAGAATATTGTTGGACACCTTGTTGGTTTGTAGATAGATATTGCCCTGATGAAAGTAAATGAATGGATGCAAATGGATCGCATTTGTCGGTGTTATTTCTAAAGTCCTCATATATAACTTGATCTCTGGGCACAAGTCACAACACCCACATATGTATTGCACTGATGCATGAGAATTATATTCTGTTTTTTTATTTATTTATCAAATGATAGTTTATAAAATGCACGATCATCTTAGTTTTTTTTATGCTCTAATTCTATATCTTTGATTAATTTTTTTCAAGGTCTTTGAAGCCGAAGAAGAAATTATATTGAAGATTTGATGTTAATGTCCAGGCCAAATAATTGCGATGCAAGGATGTTGGATGTTTTTTTGATACAAAAGGATGTTGGATGTTGTATTTGTATGTTGGATGTTATATTTGATTTCATTTTTTATGTTGTAGAATCTGTAAAGTAGGCCTGTATTCGGCCTGTTTAAGGTAGGCCTGTGTTCGGCCTGTTTAAGGTAGGCCTGTGTTCGGCCTGTTTACAGGAGGCCTGTTTTTGTTGGGGCCTGCGGCCTGTTAAGCTAAGTACATGATTTTTTCAAAATACAGGCCTCTTAACAGGCCACAGGCCAGGCTCAGGCTTGTCACAGGCCAGGCTCAGGCCAAAATATTAGCTTGTAACAGGCCACAGGCCAGGCTCAGGCCACTTCCGTGCATAACAGGCCTGGCCTGGCCTGGCCTGATTCCATCCCTAGCCCAGGGTCCATTGACTAACCGGAGCAGAAACTAAGATACAGTGGCCCCATTTCTGCACTCCGATTTCTACAGATTATTTATGATATCGCATTTTGGAGGGCACAATTTCTGAAGTGGAAAATTAGGTACTTCCTTCTCTTTAAGTCAGTTCTAAAATAATATTTTAGTTTATGATATAAATCTTTTTTAGGAGTAATTAATATTTATTTATCAATTCTATCCATATAATTAATTCTTAAATGAAACTTTGTGTATGTTTCTCTCATTGGAAACCTAATTTAATATGGATAGAGTTAAAAAATATTTAAGACAAATTTAATAAGTTAACTATCATTTTTTGATTCTGATAAATTAATTGGAGTGCCTTATATTATGAAACGGAGGAAGTACCAGAGAATTAAATTTGTATGCCTAAAAATCCTTAGTCCTCCAGATGTTTAACTTTCTTTCTTTTCTTTAAATGTACATATGAATTTCCCTCCAATATAGTACTAATATATCTGGCAAAGAGAATTGAGAAAATCTCACTCTGTTTTAGGGACAATAAATATACATATACATACATACACACACACACACCTCAATATATAAATTCCTTTATAAAAAAATTTCTACCGACCTCTAGTAGAGTAGATTCTAAATATGAATTGCGGAACATGCATGTTCTTGCCGCCTTTAACCAAAGAATGGGCTTTGCCGTGATAGTCAAGCTGCTAGGGGGTACCATATTGGCCTCTGATAACTACAAACCCAGCTGCAGAATATGTGGAAGCCATCAGGGAAAATATAGGTCACAGATTTAGACGAAGACTGTTTCCTTATCCAGTTCAAAAATGACATGGATTTTAAGCACTCATTAGTTGGAGGTCCCTGGCTCATCATGGACATTATCTCACTGTGCAACCATGGACCCCTGTCTTCAAGCCACAGACGCGTGTGATAAACCAGGGTGTAGGATGCGTGAGGTTGCCTTACCAGCTCGTTACTACCACAGGAACATTATCCGATCTATAGGAAGTGTTTTTGGGGAAGTAATCAGGGTAGATTACAACACGGAATCCGGAGACAGGAGGAAATTCGCCAGATTAGCAGTTCTTATTGATTTAACGAAGCCATTAACATCAAAAATCCAGGGTGATGGCGATTTAATATATATGGAATACGAGGGCTTGCCAACAATTTGTTTTCATTGTGGTCGTTACGGTCACCTGAAGGAGGCTTTCCCGGCAAAAAACATGAACTTTTGGCGGAAGCCCAGATAGCCCAGCAGCAAACAGACGTGGCGCGTGCTAAACCTCCTACGGAGGACTCGCGTGAGGCATCCCAGTACGGAGCATAGATGCAGGTACAACGTTGGAGACGAGGACCACGGGTCATGCGCACGCAAGCATTGCCAGTTTGCCACAACTAATGTGATAGAGATATTAGCGTGAAATTAAATGAGTAGTTACTTGCTATGTAATGGATAGGATAGTGACATTTTTATCATGTTAAAAGAGAGGTTAACGTGAGACTCTTTTTAAAAAGAGAAGTCCTTCTTAAATCTTAGAGTATGATTAGTTGTTAATGACCCTAAAATTATCTCCTAAGGCCCTAATTATAGGAGCAAATTACCAGAATTTGGAAGGATTAAGGAGGGAAGTTAAATTAGTTAATTATACATTTTTTCCTAAAATACCCTTAATTAAAATCTAAAATGACATTTTAAATCATTAGCCCTGCACATGTCCATATTCTCTGCGACTTCTCTGAGCTCATTAACAGGGGATGCGCCGTTATAACTTTTATAAGAACATATTCTAATAAATACTAAGACCAACCATACTTCAGTTTGATGATCTCTGTTTGTTGTTTTTCTCGCTATATAGTCAAGCATCTTTGCATTAATGCTAATAAATTGTTTAATTATATGCATTCAATCACTTTGGATGGATAGTTAGAAAAAACATATTCTTAATGGAATATTTAAATTATTTTATTTAAAAATAAAAAATAAAGTAGAATATTTCATTTGATAGAATATAAGCGTGTTGTTAAATTAATTATTGTGAAAGAAGTATTAGTAGGGGGGATATGGGAAAAATATGACAAAAATTGCTCAAAATTATTTTATATAAAAAAGTATAATTTAGGTGTATATGACATTAATGAGTTGCAAACATTATTTCCGTTATAAAATATATAGGTGTATTATTAAATTATTATTGAGAAAGTATAAATAAGGTTATTATAGGAAAAAATTGACAAAAGTTAAAACTTGCTCTTATAATTAGGACCAAAACCAATTCCAAAATTTGCTCCTATGATTAGACCTAGGAGGGAGTAGATAATTATTGTTGAACCTAAGTGGATTATAGTTTATATAAACATGTTACGTACTCTTATATATCATTAGTACATGATTCTTTATCATCTCCTTTTGATCATGGTGGAGGCATGAAAAAATCTTGTATTCCGATCACCCATTATGACCATTTACTTCTTGATTTCGGAACCAGGTGATTTCTTCTTGAGTGGCAACTTTATGATATTCATTCCATAGCTTTTTCTCAAGTCCGAATAAACGCATGCGTAAATTCATTCTTCGGTTCTATCAATTCCTTCTAAACGACGAGAATCTCCTTTTTCTTTTTAGTAAAACTACCAATCTTTGTTTTCGTTCCATTGTGAAGCGGAGATGTATGAAAATTTTCTAGCCCTTGAATCCAATTTTTGTCTGCCAAGCTTCCTTGGTAATATCTTTAAAGTCGTTTTCTAGGGTCCAAGCAGCTTGATAGAAAAAAGATTTCCTGAACCGTCTCTGCTGGGATAGAGGATGCACATTGACCACCACCACCCTATGATCAGATTTAAATTTAAGCTCATGCGGACCAGAAATTGGGAAAAGTATTAATCCAATTGAAATTTGTAAAAACCCAGTCTAGCCTTTCTTTCAATCCCTGTTTCTCCCAACTGAATTTGTCCCCTTGAACCGTCGGCTCAATAAGATCGATAAGCGTCAATACAATCCCGAACCTGTTTCATAGCGGTCCATGGGGTTCGGCTCCACCAAGTCTATCATTTAAGGACAAGAAAACATTAAAATCCCCCAGGACTAACCAAGGGAGATTAGTGTTGGCATTGGCAAGCATCCGAAGAGAGTTCCATAAATTATTTCTACATTTGTTGTAGTTTCACCGTAAACAATCGTCACAAGGCTTAAGGTATTAGCATGAAGATCTTTAACTTGGCAATGAAGCAATTGAGTAGTGGAATTAATGTAGTTAATATCAAAAGTATTATTATCCCACGAAGCCAAATACCACACGAGAAACTAGTAAATTCAACCGGATCCAATGACTAAAACCTAACTTACGACAAACTTTATCGGCTTTTTCTCCACTAATCCGAGTTTCCAAAAGACAGAGGATATTAATGTTATATTTACTAACAATATCTTTAATATTTAAAGGGAAGGTCCGCTACCGGGACCCCTACAATTCCAGGATGCAATAATCATTAAAAATAAAATAAAATAGAAGATAATGGATAGGTATACTTACCGCACTATCCGGCTTTCTCTCCTTGTTGTTGTTGGACTTGAGATTCCGGCACAATTGTTCCATTATCTTCCAAAAAGTCGGGAGCAATGTCCTCATTCGGGTCCCATTGTTCGATAAATGTTGATTTTGTTCCATAGAAGCTCCATCTTGTGAATGTTCCCCTCTAGGTACCTTAACAAGATCTTGATGGGTTAAATTGGAAATATTTCCATGGACAACATTGTGAATGCGTTGCCCTTTATTCTTGCCTCTCTTTTCACTGGATTTTTTTTTATTCCCACGCACAACTATAGCATTATTAGCATTGGTGATTCCCTCTTGACTTTGTACAATCTGCTTGCCTAGCTCAAGTTGGCTTGGAGCATGTTGCAAAATAATAGGCCCAGCTCCATCATCAGATTTCGCTGGCCCACTTCTCCCTTCACTAGGCCCTTCACAATTAAAATTGGAATTTCCTTTAGGAACCATTTGTAATGCCATTTGTTGTTCAGATTGGTCCATAAGAGAACACGAGTTGGGCCCATTGTTGTCTTGTAATGTGTTGAGCCCATTTAATGCATTCTTTCCCTTAGCCTTATATTCAATTTTCAGATTTTGCCAATGAGAGTTGGCATAGATGGTAAGGGATCCAGGACTAGGCCTAAATGGTCATGGGTTCGATCCCCTGCGCCGTCATTTGGGACTCCTTTGGTAGGCGATCTCGTAAGTCCCGAGTAAGTGCTCATAGAGCCGGTCGCGTGCCCGGCCTTGGTGGGGGCGATGTCGAACCCTCCAAAACTTTTTTATAGCCAAAAAAAAAAAAAAAACAGATTTTGACCAATTCTTCTTCCAGCTGGCGCACACTTACTTCCCTGGGCATTAGATTTATTCAAAAGCAATTTATTGCTTCTTTGTTGGCCGTGAATACCTCCTCGGTCCGTATGCCAGAGTCGGCTTGCGTCACATCATCTTCTTCGTTCAGATTTTCAATCGTTGCAAACCTTGTACCTTGCCCGAGAGCCCGATTTGGAGATCTTGGACCCATGCCCCGACGGATTTTTGTGCCTCTCGAAATCCGGCCGTTGGGAAGTTCATTCGGTTAGCTCGCCGGTTCACTAACATCCATGGACCGAAGCCATCTTCAATAGAGTTCGTCGGCAATTTCGACCCTGTCCGATTGAAAGCTTGCATCGAAGGCTGCTGATGTTGATCCGTGCCTTGCTGCATGACCGTCGCACCTCCATTAGAGGTTGAAGCGAGCATCCGAATGGACACTCATCTCTTCTATGCCCAAATCTTCCGTTGAGGCAAAACAAATAAGAGTAAGGCCCTCGTACTTGACGTTAAATATTGAACCCATTTGCTATAACCTTTGGAACAAGCCTCTTCGTAAATCCAATTCTACACAAATTCTGACAAACTTTCCCCTCTGGATTTTCAGATTTGATGTTTGGCTGTCTTGCAATGTGTTCATATCAACCTTCAACATACACCCAATACGATCTCCCAATCTTGATATACAATGTTTATTGTATAGATGCATTGGGACATCTGGGATTCTTACCCACGTTGCTACTCTGCCTAGAAAGTTTTGATAGGGATTAAAATAAGGAGTCCATCTCTGTATAAGAACACAGTGCTGTTTAATTATCCAGGGACCTTCATATAATACTTTGCGATAATGCGATCTCCATAAATCCCCTGTCTTGAAATCGACCACGAAATAGTTGTTAGGGATATCAATTAATTCAAAGGTTGAAAATCCCCGAGCTTTATCAAGATCTCCTTTAGAACATATCGATTAATTCTCATACCAAGCACAGTAAGGATCAATGAATAATTCCACGGTTCACACCATTCGTTATACTCCTCTTCCGTGCACGGTGCAACTGGATACATTTCCATTAATTTCTTCATCTCTTTAGACTCCTCTGGCAGTTTCCAACAAATCTCTTTATCATTGGTAAATAAATCTTCTTCTTCCATTACATGATCACAGTGAGCAACTCCATTAAAACCCATGAGGGAAGCCCTATAGGAAGGGAATTTAGGAGCTTTAGTTTCTTCTTTGCTCTGTTTATCTTTCTTCTCAGAAGTCTCGCATTCGTCTGTGTCGACTCATTATCCAACATTCTGTCATCCATAATGGTGTGTTCAATAGCATCTGTCTTTTTCTTCTTCTTCCGGTCATCTTGGCCTTCAGCTGGCGGCCGATCCGGAGGAAGTTTCCGTTGCCCAGAATCTGCCGGTGGGAGAGCGTGGGGAGGATCTGTCGAAGTCATTGGGAGCTTTTTTTTCGCCTCACACGTTGACACTATTCATCGATAGTGATTCTTTATCATCTCCAAATCATATTTGGGCACACCACTTACTCGCTCGCAAGTGAATGTAATCAAGACAACACTTAGCGATTTTTGTAACTGAGCTCGGCACAAGATAAGTGAGGCCAAGACGAAAGTTTACTTCTCCAAAAATGTAGACTTGCACACACGAAGAAGCATACGCACAGAGTTGGGCTACGATCAAACCGAGCCATTGGAGAAATATCTTGGGGGTATCCCTAATCAAAGGAAGAGTTCCCTCATCTACTTACAGATACATTCCTGATAGGTTGCAATCCAAAATAGCTGGTTGGAAAAGTCGATCGATCTTTGGCTGGCCGTATCACGGTAACCAAATCAGCGTTGTCATCAATTCCTTACTATGCCATGCAAAACACATTATTATCATCCTCCACTTGTAAGGAAATTGAACGCTCTCTGCCAGCCTCTGCAAAATGGAGGGTGTGGTATGCTGAAATTGGAATTACAGAACCGAGCATTTCTTATGAAACTGATTTATAAGATGCCTGCCTACCCAGACACCTTATGGGTTCGTGCTCTCATACATGATACATGCATGGAACGTTCAACGTTCACACGGGCACACATATATATATATATATATTATTTTTTGGCGTATATACATATACGAGTATATTATTTTTAAATAATAAAAACAAATAAAAGATTAATTATCTTTATATTACTTTAGTGTAATAAATATATAAAAATCTGGGAAAAAACATACATATACAAAATAAGACACGTCAAATTAATTTTTGGGAAATTCAACCTATTATTGGTTAATTAAGGACCATTGGCTTTTATGTATATTAAGGACCGAGGTAATATAAATTTATTTTTGATCTCTTATTTGGATCCAAAAATTTAAGATTAGTACAAAGTTAAAACTCTAACCAAAGTAATAAACTATATGAAACGATTAAATTTTGTAAAAAAAAAAAAAAAAAAAATTTGCTTGTTACTGGCAATGCATTAAGCTGTTACTATTGTTAAAAAAGTTTCTTTTTTCAGTTAAAACTGTTTAAATCCTATCTAAAATTAACTATTTTATAAGTTAAGATCAAATGAATTGGCTACATCATCGAGAGCGGAAGTTCATAATTATTTTATTTGTATATTTTTAATACACTTTGCAACTTTGAAAATTAAAACGGTTATTAAATCTAATTAATTATAATACACAAGGCTTTTCAATAAATTTTGCCTAAAAATCCAATATTTCTTGACGCAACCCCACTAACAAATTATTCAAGGAGTCCAATAGTCTATCAAGATATAGATTATCTGTGGCCGTATATATCATTTCAATATGTAAAATTGCAATTAAAATATTTAAAATACGGAGGAAATGTACTACACATGCACTGATATTGAATTGGTATTCTAAACATTTACCCGCCGCCCTTATTCACTAACCCCAATAAATCTGATGCAAAACCAATCCAACTCACCGACTAATGCTTCTACGTTCATCATATTCTGTCAGCGACTACGCTCAGAGGATCATGATAAAAACTGAATATCTGCAATGAATGATCTCAACAGACTGCTTTGTTTACTTGCCAAGAAAAAAACTAATGCATATATTTTGAATTTAGATCTAACTCAGCTCGTGCAGTAACAAAAAAATAAATGACAAAGCAACTATTACATAGGAATATAAGTTGATAAAACAACAACACTTATCTAGTATATCGGTTCATTCAGACAAGGGCTCTTCGAACAAAATCATCTAAAGGATGACTGAATTTCTTCCAAAGTTCTCCCTTTGGTCTCAGGGACCAAAGTTGCAACAAAAACAATGGTCAAGGCAGATACTACAGCGTAGATTGTGAATGTTCCTGTGGGCAGTCAAATTCATCATTTTATTGATAGGCACACATGACATGACATGACATACAAGAATGTGCATAACAGTTTTATGGTATAGGGTGGCGGGGATCATGCAACTGAGCAAGGATACTAAGAGTTAATGGCACAATTGAAAAAAGCCCACAATATAAAGGTGAAACAGCAAATATAGAGATTCCAATACTCTCCTTGCATCCAAAGGTTCAAATCTGTTCTCCTCTCTTATATATTTTTTGCTAAAAAATTGGTAAAATCATATTCAAGCTGTACAAGTAATAATAGAAAAATGCTGTGTCAGTTATTCCATTCTGTTAACGATTCCCTCTTTTATCCCATTAAACTTCCAAACAATGGTATGGCACTTGTGGTTCCACACCTTGCCTTCCATTTCATTTCATTACCTCTCAAACTCCCAAAAATATAGGTATTATGTTGTGTATATACATGCAATGGTCATCATAGCTTTCACAATGCCACTTGTGTTCCTAAATCAACACAAGAAATTCTAGCCATTGCATGGACATACACTTGCCCGACAAGGAGAGGGGGAAAAAGTGTGAAAACAGAGAGAGAGAGAGAGAGAGAGAGACCTCCACTGCTCCAAGATAAAAGCAAGTTCGCAGTCATTGTGATCCCCCAAGCAGTAAACCAATTCAACAAGGTGGCTACACTGCCAGCTAGGCCTTTTATATTCACTGGAAGTATCTGAAAACAACGATTTAGAAGTGAGTTGTTTCAAACGTATCCAATAAACAATTGTATCTGTGAAAGATGTGTCTAAGCGTTTTCAAGAGACATAGTCCCTTAAGAAACAAGAATACAGAAGGAAATCCATGTACATTCTCTGAATAAGGACTTAACTACTTCTTGCTGTTACTTAATCAAACAAGGGAAATATAAACTTTGAATACCTCAGACATTATAAGCCAAGGAATTGGTCCAAGTCCTAGAGAGAAGCCAGTCACCATTGCCTAGAGAAAAACAGTTGATAGAACTGATGAGTGCTTAAAATATTTCAAAAGATGAAAAGAAGAATATCAGACCCATCCGACATAGCATACCACGAGCCCAACCACAGAGATTATTCCCAAAATGCTGTATAGATCAGAATCCTTCGATACGACTCCCTGTCTCAGTAAAGATTAAACAAGTTATAAAGAGAGCAATGCTCCTAGAAGTGGACTAAGCTAGTGCCATTGCCAAGTACTAACCTCCAAATAGAATGCTATCGCAACAAGGATGAGGCTAAATGTCATTAAAGAGGAGGATATCTGAAGAAGCAATAACAGATTTCAAAATTTTCAAATCCCATGTCCATCATCTAAAATAATGTGTCTATAATTTTTTTCTTGGAAATTTCATTGTGCTTAATACATACTATTAGGAGAACCCTGCGGCCAGTTTTGTCCACCAACCAAGTTGCGACTGCAGTCATCAAAACCTGGAAAATTAAGTTGAAAATGAGAGCTGAATTTACTATTTTGAATTTTTTGATATTCACATTAATTTTATGCATAGTGGCCGACCTGAACAGCTCCAAGACCAACTGTAGCTGCCTTGCTGGATGAAATTCCTGGCACAAGAAGGAAGTCAATTCCCGAAAAGAGTATTTTGCAATTTTGGGGCTATCATAACTGTTTTCTGATGTTTGAAATTAGTTTTTCATCACTGAGTGCTGAAGTTTGACCAAATAAGAAATTTAAATAAGACGGGAACTAACCACCATCTTCATATCCCACACACTCGAAGTTAACAACATAACCAAAGTTCAGGATCACTAAATTTTTAAACACATCACTATGATATGGAAAGAGCTATGAGAGTCATGGGAGGACAACAGGGAAAATGGATAATATGCCAATTTTGGGTAGAAGTTAACAAATTTCTCGTCCAAAACCTTGGTGTAGCAGGTTAAATGTAGGAATTTTGAGCATTTTAAACTCTTCTTCACCCTAAAAAAGGATTCAGCATCAATCCTAATCCTCCCATTCCCCTATATCTGAACCTCCACCCCATTTTAAAAAAGAAAAGAAATAACAACACACACACACACATATCAAAAGCAAACTCAATTTCTAACAGCTGATTAGTAAATCCAACCTGCTGCTGAAAAGATGTTACTTGAATAGAACAAAACTCCATTAATACCGCTGATTTGCTGGAGTACAAGTAATCCAATTCCTATCTGCAATCACTTTATTATCCTCAGGTTTAGGTTCCTCAAACTCTATAAATAAATAATAATAGGCCAAACTAGGAAACAGAGGGACACCATAATTAGGATGAATTATAGCATACCATCAAAGGAAACCAATATCTTTTTCTCTTAAAATCTGCAAATCGAATGGTAGTTCTTTTTCCTGTTGATGCCACAGATCGCTGTAAAAAAGATAGTTTAGCAACGCATGGTTCTTAATGCAGGTACTAGACACTTAAATCACAACTTATCTACAGTTATCGTTATGCATCTTAGCATAGCATCAAATCTATTTTGCTACTTTAGGTGACAAAATTAGCTACATACCTTGATTTCATGTACTTCGACAGAAATATCAGTGTCAAATCCTCGTAAAACTTGCAATGAAGTCTCAAACTCTTCTGTCATCCTCATCTTGGCCTGTATATGCCAAGAAAAATCCAGAGAAAGAAAGAAAAGAAAGATATAAATAAGCTATAGGAAAGCTACAGAAGTTCAATCAGCACCAAACAACACGGCATATGATTTATACCAGCCATCTGGGAGATTCTGGTATAAAGAATAACCCAGGAATTAGCACTGTACATGGTAGAATTCCTGCAAAGGGAAAGAAGATGCTTACTGTCACAATTTAGTTCCTAGAAATAATAATGATACTAACTATACATCAATGTTTTGAAGCACCTTTCACAAAACATTCTGTCAACCGATGTCAAATATGCATGCAAGTTGTAACTTCAAGTGATTGAAAACAATCATCATGCTTTAGCAACAAGGAATTTACCTAGAACTGCAAGCACTCTCCAGTTGACAAAAAGGCCCAGCACATAAGCCAACAGTATTCCAATTGTAACGGAGAGCTGAGCAAACAAAATGACAAAGGTTAAAAAATATAATTTCAAATGGAAGAATGGAGCAGAGCAGATGAAGGTGGAATTAAGAAGCAACATTAAGCAGCCAACCTGGTTGACAGATCCAAGGCTGCCTCTCATGTTTTGAGGTGATATCTCAGCAATATAAACAGGCACCTTGAGAAAAGAAAGACAAACTATTTTCATTCAGAATTTCTCCAATGGATCTCGGCATATAAGAAAAGAAAACAAGGCTATCAAGATTACCACGTAAGAAATTATCCCAACGCCAAATCCTTCCAACACCCGCCCCATGAATAAAAAAGATGAATCCTACAGAATCAGTAATGCAAACTATGAGGTTGTAAACTAAGATAAAGAATGAAAAGGGGTATCAAATCAAAGTTCCCATATCATCACATACTTTGGCGAAAGAAATGGCAAGCCATCCTATTATGTTAGGGATTGCGGCAACCATTAGTGACTGCAATTCAAACACAGCATCACGCATCACAGTCGTAGATAGCCTTGCAAGAGTAAATAGACACAAAAATCAATATACCCCTTTACGCCCAATGTACTCTGACATTTGACCGCTGGTTATTGCTCCCACCATTGCCCCCACGTTTGATAAAGAACCGAACAGAGAAAACTGTAGACGATAATATATTCAGCAGGAGAATTAGCATGAAAATTAAAAATCATTCAATCAGATGCATAAAAAAATGCAGCCAAACCTCCGAAACTGAGAGTTTCAGATCGCTGGTTATGCTCTCTTGAGTCGGAGAAGAGTATCCGCACTGATAAAAACAGAGGTAAAAGGAAATCAATGATAGCTTCCTGTGATTACCAAGACGATATATAATAAGACTGGATACAGATAAAGTACCGTAAAACCGAATTGAATAGGACCCAAGGCGGCGATGAGGACGCAGAAGAGAACAGAGATAGAGCCATCCCGTATGGCCTGAGTGGAGGAACCCATGATGCTGGATTGCCTCGAGCCCATCCTGTACCAGCTTCCTGTTTGGAGGAAGGGCTTTCTAAGATCCCTCCCTTCCTCATTATCGTCTCTGAAGCTCATCACCGCAATCTCAGAACCTCAAGCGAAGTCGGAGTTGTGGGTTGAACTCGAATGGTAATTTTTTGCCAGGGAGGTGGATCAAATTCGGTGTCCAGGTGAGTGATAGAAAAACGAAGTTCTGCGGAAATTCGGAAGGATTGAGCGGACTGGGTAGACAGCGTTATTGAAGTGTTGATTATTTTGTACTTGCCAAAGATTGGAGATTTAATTCTTTCAACCAACTAGAGCTCCCCTGATTTGCCGTCAAAATTATGTCAGACTGCATTTCATGACAGTTATTTTCTCCCTGTCAATCCTCTCCGTTTCCAGTTTCCACCGCTCCTTGTCAAACCTCACAGAATACGGCGTCCTCGCGTCAAAAAACTATTACTTTAAATTTGGAGAATTTCACTTGTAGCCAATAATGTACCATAATTTTAATCAACCTCTAAAATGTTCTAAAATTTTACTATATTTATTGTGTTAAGATGAAATTAAATTTTGGGTTGAAAATAGGCAATGATGCACTTATTTTATAAATTTTTCTATTTGTTTGGTAAATAATCAATTTAGCTTATAAATGACTAGATATTTTTAATTTTCTAGGTTCTTTTGGATTTGAATCCATTTATTTTTCTTATAAATTTTTATATTTGTCTTGTAAATGACCAAAATATTTTTAATTCCCTAGATTCTTTCGAATACCCTTATTTATCCTACAAATGCTCTTCTAAAAGAAAAGGAAGGGCATTATTATATTTTCACTCAAAACATAATTTCATTTGGATCCATGGGGTGAAGTGAAGTTTAAAAAAGTTTTGGGGCTAACTAAAATTATATCTCATCTTAGAGGCTCAATCAAATTTTCCCTTTAAATCTTATCCCTAATCTATCTCTCATAGTTAAGTGCCCCCTTCGCACCTGGACACCTGAACTTTTTGTATACTTGCTTGCATACCATATGGATGCTTAATAAAAAATTTATTTAATTAGATTAAGGATATTAATTGAGTCAGCTAATATGATGTATTTTTTAAAACACCATAACCATATTTATTAATTCATTTTGTCTCTCTTGATTATTATTAAAAGAGCATCAATAAAGACAAAATATTAAAATATTAAAAAAATATGAGAAATATGTCTTACATTTATTATCAAGATTAACTTCAGACCGAAGAAAAGTATAAAAAATAGAACCATATTGCTTATATCTTGAAAATAATGCGATTTTATTGAAAATTTACAAATTATATTAATATATTGATATTGATATTGATCATTTAAGGTTCTAATAAGAAACAAGGTTAAGGTTATAACTTGTCCAGGAAAAGAAAAAAAAAAGAAGAAGAAATAAGGTAAGGCTGAAAAGATAATAACATACTTTCACTGGACGAATTGAATAAGCAGTAGATGCAATTTTGAAACTGAACCCAGCAAACAAACTCATTAAGAGTTCGTTGCTATAAGAAGCTGCTCCTGCCACCTACAATTGATAGGTACAGAGTTCTAACAACATCCGGTATAGAGATATAAGTATCAATTTGAGTTCTTTTAATTTTGAGCAGGTAAATATGATCTTAAGTGTAGGGCCCCAATTTATTTCCTTTTTGCAACCATGTTCAGTTATGATTGTAGATTTATGATGTAGTATCATTATTCTTTTACTTTAATGATAATTGCATTTTATCAACAACAAAAAAAATCTTAAAATAATAAAAATGACACGTTTTCAATAATATGATTCTATTGAATGTTTTATCATTATTGTTATAACATTATTTTATAAAAAACTAATTAAATTAATTTAAAATATATATTAACCATTTTTTTAGTCAAACTATTTTATCAACTGATGTATACAGAATAATTTAATAATGATATATGATGTTGTTAAGTAATTTATTTAATTTATAAAAAAAATAATTCCGTCTTATAAGGACATGACCGAGTATTAATAAGTAGGGAAAATTACACATAGGTCCTAAAACAGAAATATTTACATTTAAGTCCTGAAATGACAGAATTACTCGAAGTCCTTGGGACTTCGAGTAATTATTTCAGAATGTAAAATTCTTTTTACGCCCATAGTGCATATTTCACATAGAAGCGATTAACAACACAAAAAGATAAATTAACAACACAAAATGCATGTATTAACAACAACTTTTTGAAAACCCGAATTTGTCTTCTTTCACTTCCGGAAGCGATTAACAACACAAAAAGCATAAATTAACAACACAAAATGCATGTATTAACAACAACTTTATTTATTAACAAAATTGGGGTTTTCAAAAGTTGTTGTTAATACATGCATTTTGTGTTGTTAATTTACGCTTTTTGTGTTGTTAATCGTTGTGTGAAATATGCACTATGGGCAGCAAAGTAATTTTACATTATGAAATAATTACTCAGAAGTCCCTTGGGACTTCTGAGTAATTTTGTCATTTTAAGGGACCTAAATATAAATATCTCTATTCTTTGGGACCTATATGTAATTTTCCCTAATAAGTATCATGAAGTTTGGTTGGTATGATCTGCTAGTCAATCCGGCACGTTTCTGGTGAGTAGCCACGTGGCGCATCGATCCCAACTCGTGCATGTTGAATTCCTGATGGTAATCTAATGGACTAGATTAGATTAGGGTGACGTGATAACGTGAATGGTTTGAATAGAATGCTCATAAATGGTATGACGCTGATGGGATATGTAATCATTAATTATTCTTATTGATTGGGGGATCGGCTTCAGTTCATTGTATCAATGGATTCATAAGTTAAGGTTATTTGAAATAATGATTGAAGTTGTAATTCTTTAATTATGGGTTTGTAGTGTACGATGTAAATATATAGATGGGTTTTATCTTGATTTTCATAAATAAATACTTTTTAAATTTTAAATGTGATCCCAAATTTCATCCGGTCCCTAATTATAAAACACTTTTATAGTGCAATTTGTACTATAAAAGTATTCCTATAATTAGGACCGGAGGTAGTAAGTATTATGCTCATTACCCAATTAATGTTAGAATATAAGAGAATAATTGATTAGTTGGTTAAGGTCAATTCTATATAAAATGCTTAATCATTGTATTTTAAGTTTATTGAGTGGGGAGCTCTCACTGAGTCTCTCTCTTTAGAAAAGGAAATCCTTCATAAAATTAGGGTTTGTTGTTAATTACCTTTAAATGAAAGATGATCATTGTTAAACCTAAATGGGTTATATTTTTTTAGCATGTTACTCTCATTGAGATTAATATAAGATTCTTCATTTTCTCCACCTTAATTAAGGCTTCTTTAATTATAGTTAACACTCGTCCCTAGATTTATTTAGATTTGATTCTAAATTGGTTTTAGGCTCTTATTTATACTAAAGTATTAAGGATTCAACAATACTTATAGACTCTTATTTCCTCCACTGGGTTTGAACATGCACAGATGATGGAATTTATTTATTTTTCCTTCAGTAGAGGATAAAATAGACAGATTAAAAAAATTAGAGCAGGTGATGTTTGTGATGGTGGCACTCGATTTTACCATGCGGTTCTATGTCTCTCTAGTTTATCACGTGAATAAGTTGAGGAAGATCTAAATTTCATGGGGTGATGCGACGTGGCAGGATTCGAGCCTAATGACGTGGTCAGTGCCAGCTGGTGCTCAGCAACGAGGTAGCTATTATCTCTTTCATTTGTTCCATCGCATGTATTTATTTGATATTTCCTTGCGTGTGCAAACTGGTGTTCCCCTCCTATACTGTATTTGTGTTCTTTTTCCTATTATTATTGGGACAATTTGAACTTTAAAATCTCCTCCCATGAGAAAGAAACCACACACTCATCTTATATATTCACACCCTATATCGGCCTATGGGCCATAAAATCCACAACTTCTGTCGGTGCCAATTGAACTGTATGTTCTGGACTTTCTTTTCTTTTTTGTTGTTGTTGTTGTTGGCTTCTTATATAAAGATTGTAAACTTAATGTTTAGTGGTCGGGGATGGTTGCTTCTCAGTTCTCACACATGTGCTTTGTTTGACGTCTAAATTTGGTTAAAGTTGATTCAAAGCGAGGGAAGTATTTTTCTCCTTTCCAAAAGATACATATCATTCAGTAGAAGAAGATGTATTGTTGTGTTTGGAAGTGTTGATTGCCACATATTGACAGCACTACCTCTTTAATCTGGACATCTAAAAAACAAATTTCAGCAAAAAGAATGAGGGAATTGCAAAGACACATATGTTGGTGGTAATGGCAAAATAAATTCTTCAAGATTAAAAAAAATTAAATCCTTAAGCAAAATGATTATAGTGGCTGCCTTTATAAATTCGACGAGTTTCATTAATTTAACTAACGATATTAAGATTAAGATATTTTTTGATATATTAGGATTAAGATATTGAAGTATGGGCATGTTTACATGGTATGAAGTGCTTCACTCGCCCAATGATATGATGATCGAATTGTTAGTGAAAGTTGGGGAAATAAACAGATCCATGAGATCTGAATATAAATTCTCTTGGTTAGATTGTTATTTGAATGTTATTAGATTCGACTATCTTCTAGTGGCTCGGATTTGTATTCTTGGGGGAAGATTTCAAGAGGTGTTGTTCGGTATGTGGTCGAGGTCACCATATTTGCTTGAACGGAAGAGCAGAAGTGTTATTCAGGATATCATGGGCTTTCTTCTTTCGAGGTTGAGTTTTCTTTGATATTTACCTCAAGTCGAGGTGTTTGTGCAGCTGCTCTAATTGCAGCTAATGCTTATAAGAAGGTGTCACTGTTAGGGTGGGTTTTACAACCAACACTTTCTTTCACCTCATTTCTAATTTTGGATATCGAGGAGGCCGGTTTTGTCTATGATTCTCCTTCTACTCTTAAATTTTTAATGTACGGTGATTGACTATTCTTAAATTTAGCTTATTTCGTTGTATTTAATTTCGCTTTGTTTGTATTCCTTCTTTAGTTTGGTTTCATGTATTACACCGATTTGCAGTAATAATATAAATAGCTCTTGATAAAAAAAAAAAAAAAATGTTAGTCAAAGACATCGAGCCCAAGTGCTCACATGCGCTTTCGTCTGTTTGCATTAAAAAGAGAGCGGAGATTATGATATTGAAAATACTCTATAAAATAAAGAGACTGAACTAAAACCTGATAGTATACAAAATTGTTTAGGGTTTAGGGTACAACCAATCACATATTCTAGCCTTTGGAAAGAGAGGATTGACGCTATGGTAATTTTTTTTTTGATACAAGAGAGAAATTAAGACAGAAAATAAATTACAATCAGGGATTAACTCCCAGCATATCTTTTTTTTTTTGGTAAGAAAGAAGGCAATGCCTTTAACTTAAATTAGAAAAGGTGGGGGAATACATTCCCATACAATCATGATCCTGCAAAGACCTCAAAAAAGAGGGACACTTGAAATAAAAGTAAGAATCAGCAAGCCCATTCTTGGCCAATTTGTCAGCCATCCTATTTTGGTCTCTCGAGATGAGCTTGATCTGAAGCTCCCAGCTATTCTCCATGCATAGGCGAATCTGGTGCACAACCAGACTACATACACTGGCACTTGCATCAGCATGCAAGGATTCAATCAGGATTGCCGAATCTGATTCAATGATCACTCTTCTAAACCCCAAGTTCCATGCAAGCTGTAGTCCTTTAAGGAATCCCCATTCCTCAGCTTCCAGAGGACTACAAATACCAAGCTTGGCTGAAAAACCAGCTAACCAATGCCCTTGGTCATCTCTTAACACACCACCACATGCTGATCTATTTGCCATGAAGGAACATGCTCCATCAACATTTACTTTAATCCATCCATTGGGTGGGGCTGTCCACTTTTTTTTGTGCTACTAGGTGGTATTAGATTTCCATCGACAACAAAGTATTGCCACGAATTCGTAGTACCATTTGGATTGCTTGGCTTACTGAAATTAGGAACAAAAATCAAATGGTTTCTCCATGTCCACAATTTCCAAATCCCCACTCCAAAAATCAGTTTCCAATTGGAATTCGAATGCCTACCAATTTCTTTACTAAGATTTAGCACAAACCAGTCACATAGTGAGGCAGTAAAGAAATGATTATGGAACCTGGGCTGAATTAGTGACATCCACATACTCCTTGCATAGCCACAATCGCGTAATATGTGCAGCCCATCTTCAACCTGTGAGCTGCAAAATTGACAAAGAGAAGAAGAGGAAGACCATTTACTCCTCCACTCATTAGTTGGCAATCTATTTTGAAAAGCCAACCACATGAAAATTCGATTCTTTCTACACGGCCATTTCCATATCGAGTTTGTAACAAGGGTGAGGGGCGAGCGAGATGGCCTACTAATAAGATAGTAGGCCGATTTCACTGAAAATAAACCACTATTAGAACCACCCCACATTATAGCATCATTACCTGCCGATGGCATAGGTGGAGGAATGGATATAAGACGCTGCATAACGTCGTCAACCACAACAGACCTCAGACGAGTAAAATCCCAGCTACCATTGACAACCCAATCCGCTACTTTACTATTCTTTTCTTCCTCTGAAAGCGCTCTCAAGCACATACTACTAGCTTTCCTGCCTTGAAACAACCAGCTATCAGTAAAGAATTGTACAGATTGCCCATTCCTTACTCTCCAAAAAATGCCCTTTTCCACTATATCCTTTTGTTGGCAAATAAAATGCCATAATGGAGAATCCCCAGCTCTATGTTCTAGCAAATCATGTTTACTACGAGCCATATATTTATGAAATAAAATTTCTACCCACAATGCCTTATTACCAGCAATCAAACTCCAAGCTAACTTACAACCAAAGGCCTGATTCATAACTGAAAGCTTCTTACACCCTAAGCCTCCATAATTCTTAGGTTGGACAAGCGTGTGCCATCCCACATTATGATGACCACGAGAATCCGTTGTTCCCCATATGAAATTACATTGGAGCCTTTCAACTTCCTTGCATATACTCAAGGGAAGCTTGGACACCTGCATAGGATAAAGAGGAACTGAGCTCAAAACAGATTTTGCAAGAGTGATTCTTCCGGCCATTGAAAGAGACTTCGCTTTCCAATTGGCTAGCTTCGAATTGACTCTATCAATCACATATTGAAAAGTCTCCGTTGATTTCCTTTTCCTTGACAACGGGAAACCAAGATATTTACCAATCTCAGTAGTGATCCTCATCGAGGTCACCCTTTGGATTCTTCTCTTCAATTCTTCGGAACTTTAGGTGAGAAAAACATAGATGATTTTTCTGCACTAACTTTTTCACCTGAGGCCTCACAAAAACTATCCAAGCAATTCATAATGCATCTAGCTTGACTGATCGTAGCCTCTCCGAACAACAAAAGGTCGTCTGCAAACATTAGATGAGATATAGCTGGGCCACTACTAGATGTTTTAATTGGCTTCCAAGAACCCTCCCTTACTGCATCATGAATAATATGAGATAAGCGATCCACACGCAAAACAAATAGATAAGGAGATAAGGGGTCCCCTTGTCGAAGCCCTCTTCGTGGACAAAAATCTTCAGTCTTTGCTCCATTCCACAAAACATTGTAAGTCACCGAGGTAACACACTCCATAATCAGATTTACCAAAGTAGATTCAAATCCTACATCAAGAAGAACCTGTCTCAAAAATTCCCAACTAACCCGATCGTAGGCCTTTTCCAAATTCCCAACTCCCAGCATATCTTGAAGAACCAACTCTTGCATTGACTCTGGACAATTATCCAAAAAAGCAGATGATGAAATTGGTCCAAGTATGGTCCAATGCCCATGTTTTTTCAGACTCCACAATCCTGTGATTTGGATGGCCCAATGCCCATGTTCAGAGGCCGGGCATTCTATAAAGGCACTGGGCTCGGAGATGATAAAATAGAGTAACTTCTCTTTTCTTTTTCTTTTTTTTTTTTTTTTTTCTTTCTATTTTGGTATTGTTTAAGACTTTAAGTGAGAGAAGAACCTCTGGTTTAACTGGTAAAGGGATAAGGGATTCGATCTTAAAATTAGTCAAGGTACTAGAAAGAGATATCCTAATTCCTAGATATTTAAGTATACCCCTGAATTATTAAACGGTTCACCCTATCTAACATCGATATACCAAGAGAAAAGGAACAACAAATTCTTGGTGAACCAACCCTTTCCCAAAGTTTTTATATTATTAAAAAAGTGAGAGAAAAAAAATAAAATAAAAGAAGCACGGTTTCATTTCCAATTTCCCCTTGCCTGGGGTGGTGTCCCTGCTTCTCATTCGTAACCCTAGAATTCATCCCCAGTTGTCAGAATGGTGAGAACTCGATCCCAAATCAAAGATATTTCTAATTCGGAGCTTCAATCTCAGGATTCTCAGTCTCCAACCACGACTGCTATGTTATTAAATCCTCCCCTCCGACTTCTTCCAAAATCTCATTTCGAGCTCGAAAAATTCGAAGAGTCACATCCGATGCAGATGATAACAAACGCCCCCAAATTCCAGACGCAGTAGCTTCCAACACTCCACTCTCAGAGGCCAATACTATCATTCCGGCGAAGAAAGCCCCATCCTCATCGCCCTCCGTTTTGCCCATGATCGTTAAGGCGTTGACGTTGAAAGGTGAAATCGATCTCGCTCTTCAGCATTTGCGCTTGTCTGATTCCCTCTTAGCGCCTTGTATTGACTCTTTTCGCCCACCTGAGTTCCCTACTCATCGCCCAGCGTTCCTATCTCTCACAAAAAGCATTGTTTGCCAGCAACTTTCTAACCAGGCCGCCAAAACGATCCACACTCGTTTCGTCTCACTATGTGGAGGTGAGGCTTCAGTTCTGCCTGAGACAGTGCTTGGTCTGACGGTACAGCAGCTTCGAGAAGTTGGAATCTCTGGACAGAAAGCAGGTTACCTTCATGATCTGGCAAGCAAGTACGGGGAAGGTTTACTATCAGACTCTTCAATACTTGAAATGGATGATGAAACCCTCTTTACTAAGCTTACTATGGTTAAGGGGATTGGGCCTTGGTCAGTGCACATGTTCATGATCTTCACACTTCACAGACCGGACGTTCTTCCCGTAGGTGATCTGGTGGTTAGAAGAGGTGTGGAGCGATTGTATGGCCTTAAAGCATTGCCAAAGCCTTCGCAAATGGAGAAGTTATGCGAAAAGTGGAAGCCATATAGGTCTGTTGGGTCTTGGTATATGTATAGGTTCATGGAAGCAAAAGGGGTTTTGCCCACATTGCCAGCAGTAGATGTAGCTTCAACATTGGTGGGTGGCACCATGCCGGAGCAGCAACAAACGGAATAGCCTCACCAATGTTAATCTTCCAATTGAAATGCAAGCCTCACCAATTGGAATTTTGTGTCTTGTTAATCTTCAATTAAGTGGTAAATCTCTATTTCGTATGCTATACCATTATCATAGACGTTTAATCTAACATCCAGTGACCTTCATTTGTAATGCTCGATTGGACTATCTTCTCAAATGTAAAGAGATTTGTATGATTGATGAGAGAAATGGTGGTTCTGATTCAACTCTTCTGTAAGGTGTCTGCATTTTGGATGGATGGTCATCGTCATACAGGGTTTATTGTGGCGAGTTTGAAAGTGACAAGTCCTCCCTGAAGGAATGGTTTGGGCTTGTTATAAGCTTCACTAGCTAATAAACTCTTGCTTTTTAGGATAGCCAACGGAAATTTCATACTTTCTGGGTGTGGATGCTTTTACCATGAATGGAAAATGGGAGAGTGAAAATCTTCCTGCTTTGACTCCCATTCTGTATCACGGTATATTAACATATAATACTAGTATTTATTAATCAAATTAAATGTGGATTTTCATAGGCTTACACACTGCACAAAAGTTAGAAAATGACTGAGAATGAGAATGCCCATATTTATTTATTTACATTAGTACTTTTATATATTGTATGCGCTGGATTCCATATATATTGGGTCCATCGAAAAAAGTCGGTTTGGAGCGTTAGGAGCTGTAATTTTTAAAAAAAGTCAGTAACGTTGTCAACTAATTTTGGATCTGTTTGGATTGAGTTTTAAGTTCAAGTTTCTTGACTTAAATTTCAAAAAGCTCATAACGCCGTTAAAGGAAAAAGCTCTCTGGTGGAGCTTTTTTCCTAAAGTTCTCAGCTTTTTTACATGGGTCCACCACTTCTATCACCATCAGTTCAAACGCAAATAATTATTTAGAATTTTTTTTTCTCGAGTTTTTTTTAAAAGTTAGATAGTTTTTAAGCGCACCGATTCTACTGTCAATCTAAACTGGCCTATTTAGCGACTGATTCCCCAGCAAAACGCTGCCAACAAAACGCGTGAACATGGTAACGTTATTTTATTTTCATCCTCGTGGTAGCCAGACATTATCTGAATGTGAACCCGTTAAGAGAGTCAAAAAGCTATTGCACTGTAATATCTTTTTTCTTATTTTCCAAAAAAAAGGTAACTAATTAGTGACCAAGTGCGGGCCAGTGGGGGTTTATGGCCCAAGTAAAATCAGTATGGGTTTTTAACATACATTTTCTGTAACGACAAACTTAAAAATCTTAATAGCCCAAATAATAAGGCGTGAGCTAGGAATATGAGTGATGTGAAGAACAGTGGAAATTCTGTCGGTATAAAGAATAATATCCTAAATTTCTTAGATTCTCCATCATTGAACTTAATGGCTCCTACCAATTACTCAAATGGAGAGCCAGAGAAGTAATTGTATTGGTCCCTTTGTGATGATGAACTATTGGGACGCTTTAAAGCAGGTGGGGACAGCAAAAGTACGGTTGATGGGACTTGGTGGGATGCCATGTAGGCCCTTAAGAGTCGGGTCACTTGATCATCACCTTGGTAATGGGGGCCAGTTGGATTTCGTGAGTAGGGGTGACGAGAGTGTGGGCCCATGGGAATTTAGGTTAAGGCACAAAGGGTCCAGTTGACTTGCTTATCAGCCCTTTTGGTTTAATAAAATGATCATAAAGGAAGTGAAATGAATATAGTGCCATGACTATGAATCGTAAAAGAGAGAACCCAGAAAGAAAAAGCAAACAAGAAAGAAGAAAGAAGAAAGAAGAAAACTCTGCAGTTGACAGGGAAAAGACGAAAGAGGTATCATATTCATAAGCATCATCCACTTTATAGCCTTCTAAGTTCTGACCACACATTTTCTTACACACTCCCTCCCACTGTTCCACTACCCGACAACAAATAAAATGACTGCCTTAGATTTAAACATCATTCGGTTCAATTGAAATTGTTTTCTAAGACTTTTTTTTTTTTTTTTTTTTTTTTTTTTTTTTTTTTTTTTTTTTTTTTTTTTCATTCACGCAGCCTTAGACTTAACCAGTCAAAACCTTTTCCATTAGTATTGGTGTTAGCATTTCTGTTTTGGGGTTGTTAAGATTGAATGATAATATTGAAAAACAAAGAGAAATACTTTGAATATTATTGATTCTTAAAAATAAAAGAGAGAACAAAGAAGTCTTTATATAAACAAATTAATAGGCTAACTCTAACCCTAAAATCTATCATAAGCCAACCTAATCCAATCATAATATCTTAAAGATATATTCCTAAAATATAATATTTATATCTAATCCTAATAAATATTAAACGATATCCCTAATAATAATAATTAATTAATATTTCTAAACATAATATTCTTAACCAGGGCTAGAGAGTAAGAAATTGCACAAATGTTTGCAACAGCAACTTTGCCAATGATTGTGGTGAACATGGAACCGAATTTTTTGAATAAATACTTTTATTAAAGGGGACGAACTGATGAAGGCAATTGGTTTAGGTCTTTTGTGGACTTCCATCCGTTGCGGCTCATACGTCGACGTATAAGCGTCCACACACACATAATGGTCCTTTTTTTCCCATGAAATGGTCCTTTTTCAGCTTGATTTTTTTTTTCCCGAAAAAAAAGGTTTTATTGTCGACGTGTGTGTGCGTGCAAAAAGAGATAGCCAAGTCCCTGACGAAGCACTCTCATTTGGATAAGGTGCTCGCCAGTTGATTCACTGAAGGGAGGAAATTAGGGCAGATAAATAAAGAGAATGGGCAAAATCAAAATCCAAACAATATTACTCTTTTAGTCCTAAATAGTCTTAAATATAAAATATAATTTATAATACAAATTACAGTATAAATTATATCTTATATTTAAAGAGAGATAATAAATTGGAAACATCGCATGTGATTAACTTGGAATCCGAGGAAGGGATCATTTTGGAGAGTCTCTTGTTGTTGGGTCAGGTCAGGTGTTGTGGAGTTTCGTCTTTGTTTTTTGTCGTGTAAGAACCATATGCAGCTAAAATAGTTCTGTGGATGGGACAAATCATGGAGGGCCGAGATTTCAAACAGCAACTCTGCGTTGAATTCCAATCATTTAAGAGATTTTTAAGATCTCCGATCTTACTTTTTAATTACTAAGATTAGGCTCTCCACTGACCACTCCAAGATGGAGTGGATCCCAGGAAATGCCCTCCAATTTCGCAATCCTCACGCGAATTTTTACGATTAAGAGAACCATCGAATATTTATATTCTCCTAATAATACAAGGCACGCTCCATAACATCATTAATCAATTATTAGGTAAACACAACCAAATACTCCTGTTTCTAAGAACGAGGATATAGTGGATACGATGTATGGAACAACCTTACATTCATTTCAACACACTCCACTTGTTGGTCTTGATTATATTATTCTATGAGTTTCTTATATTATATCCGTAATATAAGACACACTTTACAAATAAATGCGTGAATAGTGAGTTTTATTTCTATCATAGAGTTTAAACTTTAAAATACTACATCTGATCCTAAATATAATATTCAGTTTACTTTTTTAGAAATATTAATAAAGTTAATTAAATTACGTTTGAATATTTATATTTATTATTTTTTCTCCACACTAATTATCTGACTTATAAAGTAATATATAATTTAATTATATATAATATTTAATATGATTAACTAATTTATTTATCTTCCTTAATTACTTCAAAAAAGTTAACCAAATCTTATACTCCCTCTGATCCTAATTATAAGACAACATTTGGAGGGTTGGTTTTAATCATAGGACAACATTCAAAATTTGTCAATTTCTTCCTCAAATACTCTTATTGATATTTTCTCAATAATAATTAAGCATAATAAAAATTTAATAATGCATCTATCTATAAAGGCTAAAGTATACGTTTAGTCATTCATATTTGTCTCTGGTATCATTTTAGTCCCTTAAGTTTGTAAAATGCGTTTGGTCCCTTAATGTTAACACGTTAGTCGACTTAATCGGAAAATACTAACTCAACAATTTTGGCGATATTATGTGCAATTAAATCGACTAAGCATGCTTATATGTTAGTATTTTAATAAAGTATTATTTTAAATCTATTAATTGAAAAATATTTAATTTTTATAGATTTGTTTTACAATTTTTCACGGTTTGTGAAGATTAAACATATATTTTTTTGTCGAAGAAGATTAAATATTTTTTAATTAATAGGATTTAAATTATTAATTTATTAAAATACTAACATATAAGCATGCTTGGTCAGCATTTAATTGCACAGTGATTTTTTAAAATTGTTGAGTCAGTATTTTCCGTGAAGTCACACTAACGTTGTTAATATTAAGGGATCAAACTTGTACTTTACAAATTTAAGAGACTAAAATGATACTAGATGCAAACACGAAGGACTAAACGTATACTTTAGCCATCTATAAATTAAGTAATGCCTGCAACTCATTAATGCCACATACACCTTAATTCTTAGAAAAATAATTGAAGTGCAAAATTTATATAAGGGTATTTTAGAAAAATAAATAAATATAACTAATTTAACTAATATTTTTAATTCCTCCCAAATCAGTTAGATATCTTCTATAATTAAAACCGGGAGCCACCTCCTTTAGTTACAAAACAAACTTTATTTTATAATTAGGATCGGATAGTATTACTTATAGTGAGTAAAAGTATCCGTTAATGTAATGAAAATGGGGTTAGGAAGCCCAAATATAAAAGGACAGGACCCTACCCGGGCTTGTAAAGGATGAGGGTGGCCCAATACTCTGCTGCATGTATCCTCCCATGTTACTGTTTGTGCCACAAAAATCAAGTGTGTGTGTATCTATATTATATTATGAAGCAAAATGAAGGGATAAATCGGTGCACAAAATGAAGAATAAAATACATGACGATGAGTTTTCACAAAATATACTTTATTTTGTATTAAATATAAGACTTAATTGACTATTTTTTTAGCCAAATTAAGAAAACCATATAAATTATTTAATCATATATATTATCATTAGATTGTATACGTCGGACAAACTAATTTGTATGAAAAACATAAAAAATGAATACTTTAAATTAATTTATTAAGTTTCCCTAATCTCTTTAAAAAAAACCAACAATATATTGGACATGAGGTAGTATATTAGTCTTAAAGAAAAAAGAAGAAGAAGGAACTAGGTTTTTTTGTCCCTATGTGCATGTATCCTCCTATTGAAACACAGTATTTAAGATATTATTGAGCATTAAATGTGACACTTCCTCTTCTAACATATGGGAAAATTTACTTTAGGGCCTAAGTAACTAAGATATTGTCAAAAAAGGCTCAAAGTAAAGTTACATTTAAGAAAAGACCTAGTTGTTAATGTGTACTGATTTAGTTGTTAATTTTGTACTGATATAATTGTTAACGTATATTAATTTAGTTATTAAGATATAATTGTTAACGTAAACTGATTTAGTTGTTAATATTGTACCGATATGATTGTTTACGTTTCTAAATAATACTTAAAACTAGAATTTTTTCTAATATGTGACTTTTCTTTAGGTTTTTTTTTTTTTTTTTTTTTTTTACAATATCTTAGTTATTTAGACTATTTTCCAATAAAATTTACCATATTGTGAGTAATCTATTCTCACCTTATGTGCTCCTTACATGCTCATCCCTCTAATTAGAGTGATTTGCCTTTTTTTTTTTTTTTTTTTTTTTATTATATTATATTTATTTAGATTTAAATTATATGCTTTTTTTTGAAATGTTTTTTGGATCAGAACCTATTAGGTATCTCAAATTAATTAATTTTCAGGATACTGATATTATAAGGAGAAATATTTATAAATGTATTCTTTACGAAATATTTTTCAAGATCTCAAAATAAAACTAATTAATTTGATATATTGGATATAAAAAAAATTCAGAAAATCACATATAATTTAAATCTAAGGGAGAAACACTTACGTGCACCCATAGTCTATGCCTCTACTAGACCCCACCCTTTGATGTAAAGTCGGGGTCAGATTAGGGTTAGTTTAGGGAATAGGAAGGAGAAGCGAGGCGCATGCGAGAAGTGATATGAGGCACTTTCCCAAACTTGTTTGTCTCATTTGTTGTGGGCCCCCCACCCCGAATACGACCCCCTCTGGCCCTCTCTAGTCTCTACCCTTCACCCCTGCGTTATTACGTCCTTTCACACCATACCACTTCAATGTGTTAAGGGCTGATTGGTACTAGGGAAGGTACTGAACTTTTTTTTAAGTTGAATTTAAAAAATTAGCGAAATGCAGTTACACTTTTTTAATTATATTTTTTTAATTAAAAACTTTTTCCTCTGGTCTTTATTATAAGACACCAACTATTAAATTTATTTGGTCTTTTTTATAAAGCACTTGCTTGTTCCCAAGGAGTATTAATTAATTTTTTTTCCATACCTGCCCATAATTAATAAGGGTGGTGTGTGAGAATAATAATTAATATAATATTATAGTTTAATGCAATTAGTAGAGGTAATATTAAAAATTATTTAAATTATATGACAACTTTATTGACTTTGACTATTTTTATTGGTTTATGAAAAAAGTTAGTTGGTACGCCTTATAATAAAAACTAAAGAGAGTATAACTTTATTTTTCTAACTTCTTAAAATCTAACTCATACAAATTTTCTCTTTCTCTTTTTCTTCAAATCCCTCATACCAATAGGGATAGTTATAATATGAGTTTTAGTATAAAAAATAATATTGTATTCTTGTTATTGAAATTTTTTGAAAAATAATAAAATCATGGTTTTAAAAGCTATTTTCTCTAAATCGAGATAAAACATCTTTCACATACTTACTTTCTTCTCTAAAAATTAATCTAAACATGCATAATTCTTTGTTATCACAAAACGAAACTCCCATATCTCGATATCCTCCTCATATAAAAACAATTTATATATTTTTTAACCTCAAACTTTAGATTATTGGCATTTGCAGCCTTGAGAAGAGAGGATATATAATTATTGTAGGATATTTAAAGCGTCGATCTAACTGCTTCAAAACTTTGCGCCTGATATATTTATTCCCCGGCCCCAAGCCAATATATGCATCCATATTTGAACAAATGCTTGTCTCCAACGTCCATTTTTCATTTTTTTTAATCGTCATTTTTTTTTTCGATGGCTAGCAATTCAAAAGCCGATTATTCTTTTAGAAGATCTTGAAATCTATTTAGATTGATGCCCATTTATTCAAATCTGATAAAACCATAGTTGAATTCTTCCCCACCAAGATTACGACGAAGGAAAAGTTTTTCAGGTTTTAAGTTTTTTCCTTTTTAAGCGATACATATAATTAATATCTTTCAGAATGATTCCGATAAACGGATATAAGAAAAGAAAAGGGGGAAAAAAAAAAAAAACTGAACCTCAGAAATTCTGTCGTGAATCTAGATTTATTACCTTTCTGAACACTAAATTACTTTTTCATGATTAATTGGTACCTATGAATAAAAACAACAAAGAAGATCCATATCTACCCCCTCCACTTTAAAATAGTTCACTTTAGATTTGGTTTTGTTTCAAAACAAGCGTCATTTTCGACCTTTACCAACAAACAGTTAACCATTTTGTATATCCTTCATCAACAAAAAAGAAAAAGATGAGCCAGTAGGAGAAGCCGTGGCTGCTAAAAGCATACCGTGAGCACGACTTCAAAAAAAGGTGGGTAGTAGGATTTGAAGGTAGATTAAGGTGATAACATGACTGAAGGTTATTAAAAACCATATCCAATTAAAGGTTAATGGGTCAAATCGGAACCAATATGAGGCCAAATTGGTGAGAATATAAAGATTTCAGATTAAATAAACAAATTCACTTTTTTTTTTAAAAAAAATAAAAAAATTAAACTAGGTTAGTGCTAAGACCGGATTGGTTTACTGACTTGTTTCTGGCTGGACTAGCGGGTCCAATTTAGGTTTAATTGCACTACTTACAAGTAAACTGATGTATTTACAGATTACTCACAATAAAATCTGTTTGTTTTGTGTTTTAAGCCTTGAAAGAGGTTAGTGTCAAGTTTATACTGTTCAAATTAATATAAATATTTTTCTTGACAGATATTTAAAACAGATGATGCATTAAAATGAATTGGTGCAGCTAAGTGACGGCATGTGCCACTCTTATTCGAAAGGTTTCCTCTAAACTCAGCTCTGACGGTGAAGCATATCATTTTGTAATTAACAAAAAGAAGCACAACACAAGTAAGGCAAGACCCAAAAGGCCAACTCCGATTTGGAAAGTCCTGGCTGTGTATCTGCCACGTATGAGACTTCTTTCATTAATTCTTAATTACTAATTAATTATATTTCCCAAAATGGGGGCTGTCTTACTCATTTATTTAATTAATGCTCGGAAATTGTTGCTGTTAATCAACAAAACGATAAGGCTGAGGCATCCCACATCAGAATATATATTAAGAATTGCATGTTTCTAAGGAACTCTCACGAGATATTCTTTTTTCTTGTTTGTCACATTTTCTGCTAGTTCCCAGATATGACAATGTCATTAAATTGAACAAGCAAGGAACTCAAAACGCAGATTTTGTTTCCTAATTTGTCAGGGTTTAAGCCAAACAATTATGTCACTACTCTGGGGAAAGAAAACGATCATCAAAGTACACACATATGCATGCACAATCTGCAATATTCGATGCTTTTTTATTTTATTATTATCTCCTGCGCTTCATTTCAAATTCAACGGTTAAATATAATAATCATATCATACTTATCTTAAAAAACTTGTAGTTATAAAGCAACATAGTCAGTATTTAGTAGGTAATGTGCAGCTTCCTCAAGTTGAGCATTATGTTATGAATTGAATGAAGTTCCCCAGGCAAAGCAAGCTGACCTCATTCCATTCAATTGTGTAAAAAAATTACTTCCTCCAGTAATTAATATAAAATATATATAGGGAATTGATATTTGTCATAAATATAATACCTAATTATAATATTGATCAATCTTTTTTTATTTTACCCCATTAAAGTTTCCTAAACAATAATAATCAGGAAGAGATGAAATAAAATAATTAAGAAAAATGATCTGAATGTTTTAGAAAATACATGTTTAATTAATTAATTTAATTAGTTTCCTCATTTTAAGTAAGTATGTCTCATATTAAAGAATAACAAGTTTAGGTTTGTGGAGAATTACACCCCAAAACTAATTATTGGACGCAAAACCTTGTAAAGCTCATCATTTAAGAAACCTCACGTCACATGAAACTTGGTACAATGTACTCAATACTGAACTGATAAAATAAAATTTCAAAGATAGGTCAAATCCAATGTCTACTCAATATATTATCACACAACCTAATGAATGAAGAACGAGGTAGGTTTGTCCCAAAACAAAAGAAGAACGAGTGGGAAGAAGCGTTGGCGTGTACATGAATCACGTTTCTGCTCAAATGTCAAGGTATGGTTCAGGGTTGAGAGTTGAGACAGGGGAAGAGTCAATTCATACAGTAGACTAGTTATGCCTTTTTTTGATTTGCCCCTTTTTTGAATGTCTTGTGAATAGTGGCCAACGTGAAAGATTGATTGATGCGGGAAGGAGAAAAAAAAAGAAGATGCCTTCAATAATATCAATTACAAAGAAAAATTTGTGAGCAAAAGAAGTGGGTTGCAGCAGGTATCGCAGCATAGCAGCAGAGAGAGAGAGATAGAGATCTGACGCACACACACTAACACCAACACTAACAAGACAAGTTGCCGTGAAGTGGCCCAGCAAGCATTCACTCACTTTAATAATCTCTCACGTTCCCACAACCCCTTATAAAGAAAGAAAAAGGGTCATTCCCTCGTATTCCTTCCTTGTTTTCTTCTACCCAACCTTATCTTAATCAACCTAATCAAAGGTAGGGTTTTCAGTCTGGTTTGCAGGCTTAATCCTTGACGGTTTTCAAGGTTGCAGGAAGATTCAAGGGTAGGGACAGCACACACTTTATACTTCACATAACCCTCCTCTTTCAGGGGGAGAAAGCCATTGACTTTGATGAAAGTTTGGTTTGGTTAGGGTTTGATGAAGAGGGTGGTTTCAGAAGGGCAATAATTAAGAAGTGAATTGGATTGGAGATGACTAACATGGCCTTTGTCGGTTCTGCAAAACCTACTCCTGCAGCCAACGTAGTCATCACTAATTTCTGAGTACAAACCAACCACTTGTATTGTTCCTTTCCTAAGTTTGGTTTTTATGGGGTTTGATGGCTGGTAGGAAACAACATTCTTCTAAGCCCTTCTAGCTTCCCCACCTTGTATTATTGTCATCTTTTTCTGATCAATTAAGATTGAGATCTTAGATCTCTTTCTTAATAGAAACATAGAAAGCCTTGTTCTCGTTTCTGTCCCCCCTCCCTCTTACCGTCTTGCTGGTGCAATCAATATTCCTAGGCTTCAAATCTACACCCATATCTATCTTTTCCGATTTGTCCTACATAGGTTCTCAAAGTGAAGGGACCCAGCTCAATAAATTCTCACCAGTTTTTATCTTTACCCTTTTCTCTCTCATTTGGTCTCTGAATTTACTTAATAATAATATTATTTTTTGAAATACCAAAACACTTATTCCCCAGTACCACCATAGGAACATCTTAATCACTAAAACACGGCTCCTTGAGAAGAGGTTTGATTTTAGAGAAAATGTTAGCACTTAGAATGTCAATATCGGAATAAGGAAAGGATAGAATATATATTTTTAGGTGCGCCTGCAATAATATCCTCGACTAAGACTGGTCTTCCATTAGATTAGGATGAGTTGGGGTTGATCGGGTTGCACAGGAAAACCCACAACACTATATCTACATATACAATTAATTAAAGCAAAAATCACTCAGAAAATGAGCATGCTTTAAGATAATATTATACCAAATCATATATAATTTAGATCTAGGCCTTCATTAGAAGTCAGATTTTGATGGAACTGAGAGGTTTAGATAAGGAAATCGAGATGCCATTACCAACCCCTTCAGGTTATAATCGCTCCAATAGGGACTTGTCTTCTTCTCCAACTCTAGCTTCAACAGCAGGCGAAACGACTAGTGATCATCAACCTCCTCAAAGTTCAGACCACTATCATCAGCATCCTCCTTCGCTGCCATCGAACCATCTTCAGCAATTGCAGAGAAACACAAGAGATCCAGATCCGCCGAGCGTAACGGCGATCACACCGATTGCTACCAGATCAAACCCAAGACCAGCAATTAGGTACAGAGAATGCTTGAAGAATCATGCGGCAAGCATGGGAAGACACGCCGTGGATGGATGCGGCGAGTTCACGCCAAGCGGAGAAGAAGGCACTCCACAATCATTGAGATGTGCTGCTTGTGACTGCCACCGGAATTTCCACCGGAAAGAAACCGACGGTGAGCCCCAAACTAATGTTCTCAATTTCTACGCCTACCCTCCCAGCAAAAGCAATAACGCACAAAGTAGGATTCTTTCTCCCCAGTTTCCGCCACCCCCTCCATCCCTACACCATCATCATCAACCGCAACATATTAGATTTTCAGGAGGGTCGTTCCCGCCGTTGATGATGGCCTTCGGCGGTGGCGGTGGGGCGGAATCTTCAAGCGAAGATCTGAACATGTTTCAGTGTAATGAAGCGGGAGGGCAAGGTTCAGTGCAGGCGGGAGCGTCATCGAAGAAGAGGTTTAGGACCAGGTTTAGCCAGGAGCAGAAGGAGAGGATGGTGGAGTTCGCTGAGAAGTTGGGATGGAGGATCCAGAAACATGACGAGCAAGAAGTACTACAGTTTTGTAATCAAGTGGGTGTGAAACGGCAGGTTTTCAAGGTTTGGATGCACAATAACAAGCAGGCCATCAAGAAGAAGCAGATGTAAGCAAATCTTTAGGCTAGGCATCTTCATCTCCTAATTTTCATTTGATATATAATTTTTTTCTTGCAGGACACCAGATTTTATGATCAGTGAGTAAGTAGAAGAGCTATTCTTGATAGATGTTGAAAAAACCACTGATAACTTTTCGATTTTTCTGACTTCCCCATGATGTCTATGTTAATTGCAGCATATAATCCTCTTTAGTCAGCCTGCAATCTTCCTTTTTTGTGGCATGTGGAAATCCATATTGCTTGAGAAGAAACTACAATCTGGAATCTAGAGGGAGAAAACCTAGAGGATCAGCCAGAAATTAAGATGATAACTTGGGATCGTACGTAGGGATCGCTAGCGATGTTTAATTTCATGTATAATAATGGCTTAAATTAAGAGCTTTCTTCCCATCAAACAAACACCTCAAATCATAGAACCCTCGTGGAGCCTAGCTTTTCGCTTTCTTTCTAATAAGAGTTATGAAGGGTGTCCCGGAGCAAAATAGGATTCCACCCAACCACACAATCTGTCCTCGTTCCCTCTCTCCTCTCCTCTCCTCTCCTCTCCTCTCTTGTTGGACACCGACACATGAATTAGCAGACAATACATTTGGCATCTGAAAGGGTTTCGAAACAGAGACTATTCCAAACAAACATAATAGTATACCCCGCTCTTTTCTCACCCATGTCTTTTTCAGCCAAGGACTGTGTTTTGTCTTTCAGCGAACCAGTCAGATAATAGTCCCCCAAACATATAAACAACAAATAGATAAAGAGGAAGGGCTGGAGTTTTTCTCGCTTTAGATGTTTTTCATTCTATACCCATGAATGGTCCACGGATTAGTCAAATATTTTTTGAACTGCATGAATTTGGAGAAATAACATGAACTCTCATGACGCTTATAATTTATTGAACTTGAGGAAATACGCACTAATACTTTTGAAGATCGGAGTATGTGTTTGACATGTTTCTACATAAATCAGTAATGTACGCCTGCTAATGTATTTTTAGGTTACATGAAAAATGAGACTCACAAGATTTGACCACCCACTAATGCCCGCACCACTGTTTTACACACAAAATAACGGAACCTTACGATGTAGAAACCAATTTGTGCAACAGACATTTCGGACACGAGCATCAATACACCCCACAAAGAAAAAAATCAGTAAGCAGATAAAAAGCGTTTCTTTTTAGCAGATTTCACGGAAGATGATCATCCAAAACCAAACATATGGCGTTGTCTCGTATTCCTTTGATTGGCTAAGTCGTAGAAGGTTTGTGCAACGCATTATTGGAGGAGCGTATGCAATGACTTCCATCAACGTAAATCACATTTTGAACAGTTTCATGCCACCTAAATTTAAGATGAGTGGTGGAAACTGGAGGTAAGGAAAAAATCAAGATTGTTGGTCATTGTATACAAGCAAGATAAATGGTTTCCACTCTCACTGCTTGCCAGCTCTTCTTGAGCCAAACAGAACCACAAGAATTAAAAACTAGTAGTAAATATCGTTTTAAAAGGATATGCAACATTGGAATACAACTTACAAGGATAATATACAGTCAGGTATAATAATGAAGGAACAAAAATGAGGCAAGAAATTGGTTTATGAAAATGGTATGGCGTGTTAACTCCAGCCAAATCTTTAGATGGAAAGCCAAGACGAAAATTTATAATTACCTATCACAAAATATTGAGATTCGTATATGAGTGTTATGATCACATATGTGGTAGATGACTGATTTTAATTAATTTTCAATGCACCACACATTCTCATTGTTCCCCAGAGTTTAGGAAGACACGCACACAAAAGTTGTTAATGCACTATTCACACACGTACGGAAACGATTGCTCAGATTGTATTGTAATATGCTCATGGTGCAACTTTGACCCTTATCAGTACTGTGACTTGTAGCTACTGTAATATGCTTGGTGCATATTTCGGAAAAAGTCGATATTATGTGTTATAGGAAGAAGTTGCCAAGTTGCATAAAAAATTCATAGCTTGCACATAGTATGGACCACCAACTAAAGAAGACCTCTAATCAAAACGCATATGAAAAGAGCCCACATTAATAAAAGTGAGGAGATCACCTTTAATAATACATCCACCTTTGACATTAATCATTCACTTATGGTTCCGTACGGGGATAACAATTTTGAAATCAATCAAGTAGGGACCCAACGACTTATAATAAAAAAATATACACTAGTCTCGTCAGAGTAAGGTACAAGGTTACGATTGGCAGCGAGGCCCCCTAACTATTTTATATAAAACTATTTAGCATTCGTTGATCGGGAGAACCCTAATCCTCCTTTTTTTTAAGGGGAAAATATCTAACGAGTGATTGGCTTAGCATCACATAACGTAGGAGAGCTGACCCAAAAAAAAAAAAAAAAAACCAACTCTAGAAAATGGTAAAACTAGCCATACCCTCATGTTAGTCGCTGGGGTTCATCCTCATGCTGGCTCCAAGATCACCAGTGGCCTGTGAAGCCTTCTCCTTGGCATCCTCGTAATTACCCTTATTCTCTTCAGTCATGGTGTCCTTTGCTGACCTGTAAGCCTCCTCTACTCCTTGCTTAGCTTGGTCATAGGTCTCTTCTGCCGTTTTGTCTCCTTCATATCCCACTGAATCAGACAAAATATCTTTGACGTTGTCTGAAGCCTTATCTGTCGCCATTCTGATAATCTCATCAACTTCCTTATAGACCTCAGCAGTTTTGTCATATGCCATTGTTCTTGACAATTTTTCCGTGGCTTCACCAGACTTTTGAGATAAATACTCGGAAGTTCCTGAACAAATGAATCATATATACATTGGAAATTTTGCTTCATCAAGATGTCTCTATCAAATAGAGAATGTGGTGATCATAATACAACACACAAAATATATACACTGGAAATTTTGCTTCATCAAGATGTCTCTCTCAAATAGAGAATGTGGTGATCATAATACAAGATACAAAGGGCTAAAAGATACCCGATGCTGCAGATTTAATTGTCTCAGTGGCCCTTGAGGCAGCCTCTCCAGCTATATTCTTTATGTTCTGAGCCGCCTGTTTTGCATTCTCCTTGTTTCTGAAAGTAGGATTGTAAATCAATTTACCAAACAGAGAATGCTAGAGGTTCAGTCAAAATATGCTGTGAATGCTAAATTGCTAATAGTGCACATTATATAATAATTATAATTCAATCAATTCTAATCCACGATAGAATTTTATTAAAAAATTCCAACAATCTAAAGAACCAACTCAGTAGGAGGAAGTTCATATACCACATACTTGTACTTGTCAAGTTTCTGTCATCATCCTTTTTTCATTAGCCCTCATAATCTCTAAATGATATATGTCCCAATCAACGGTTTAGGCTCATGAGGATAATGAGAAAAAAAGATGATGAGAGGATCTGTTTCCAAAAAAATTAACAGCAGCATCATGCACTCTCAATACCTAACCCGCCCGTGGAAGAATTTGTTGAGAATTAATGATCAATACCCTGATCCAATGCTATAACCGAGGATCGCCCACCTACAAAGGAATTAATTTGTTGAGGATAGCAGGGAATTGCAGAGGATGCATGCTTACATATGACTATGATCATTACATCACTCTTTGTACACTCCCCAACCCCTTCTTTTCTTGATTGTCTATAGGAGGAAACCCTTAGCCAGAAACTACAGGATTGATTATTCCTACAGTATCCATCATGCCCTTGTCCACACAATTATGATTGAGAATTAGGAAATATAGGAATTGCAGCGCCATTTAATAGAATAAAGCATTGATGCATCGAACGAAGTTCCGTGGAACATGAACATGTGAAAGATGAGAACATCGAACGCATAGCTCGGAGAGGCAACGATGGGAAAAGGTACGGATAATGCTGGAAGAAGAAACAAATTAGAGACTGAAATTGGAGAACGGGCATTGAAAATGGAAGGAAAAGGAGGAAGAAGATTACTGGTGGAACTGATCATGAGTCCAATCAGCCATAGATTCAGCTTTTTCCAGAGCATATTGCGCGGTTTCGGCGCAACCTTGCTGGACGTCGTGGGCCGTTGATTGGGCAATGTCAGCAACAGAATCACCCAAGGAGCTGAAAAACCCAACGCACACGGCGAGCCATATCACCAGCAAGAAAAACGCCCGTCGGATTGCCATGGATCGATCTTCGTCACTTTTGTTCGTCGTAGTTATGGTCATTTGAGTACGGGGGAGAGGAACGGTGTTGAGTTATGAAGTCCAGAGAAACCAGAAGGAGAGCCCACGTGGCGCTCGGGGGAAAACGTGGCGAAATATGGAAGGGGCATGGAACGCGGATGAAGCCACGTGTGCAATAGCAGGGAGTGTACGGCCGCATGGCCCGCCCCAACGACCAATCCATTGCTTTTAACGGGTCTTTCATCACCGCTTAATGTGGTCCAGACGTCCACTTTTGTTCCCACTGTTGCGTTTTAGCCTTTTCAATTTTCATGTTTACTCCCGATTATCAAAAAAAAAAAAAAAAAAAAAAATGTTGACTCCCTCTTAAATACGAGAGTGAGTTTATTTTTTTCTAATATTATGAATTATAATTAAATTATTTTAAAATATTTATATTTTCATTTTTCTTCAAATCATTTTGTTTAACTTATAAATTGATGTTATAATATAACAATACACAATATATAATATGATTAAACAACTTATTTAGTTTCATTAATTTCTCTGAAAAAATTAACCCTATCTTATATTTAGGATTGAAGGCACAACATATAATATGATTAAACAACTTATTTAATTTCATTAATCTCTCCAAAAAATTAACTATCTTATCTTAAGATTGATGGCGGTATTTTGCATGTTTTCTTTTGATTTTCCTGTTCTTGTCGTTTTGCCCCAATTATACTATATTTGCAGTAACGTGGTAAATGGTTAAATCTGGCGCGACAATTAAGCGCGAAATTATCCCATTCAGCCCCCAGAAAAAGCTTCCAACGATCACGTGGAAGGAATCTGCCGATATAGAGGATAACGTTGTAATGTTTGTAAAACAAAATTGCTATCGTAATATAGTAATAAGGGTTTAAATTTCTTATGTTGTATGAGAAGAAAAAGATTTTTTTATACACATGAAATGATGGGACTCACATATATAAATATTGCTAATTATATGTATATGTGGGTCCCACCATTTCGATTGAATGAAAATACATTTTTCCCTGAAAGTGTTTTTCATATCTAAAGATAGGCATGGGGAGAGATTTCTCCTCTTTGGGTATGGGGGTACATATACATATAATGCTAAATCCGGATGTGTTAAACCAGATCTTATTTATTTTTTTTACTTTCTATTTTTTCAAAAAAATTATTTTAATGGGTATAGAATCTAAAAAAAAGATAATCTAATCAATTAACATTTTTTCAAAAAATGATTTTTTATTCTAACAAAATACCTAATAAATACATAATTTACCTAAAAAAAATAAAATCCTAACACTCCTCTCAAGTTGGAGCATAGATATTGGTCAGGATGTTACACGATAATCAACTCGAGTTCCATTTAGGGTCAATTGATCGCTAGAAGGATAGGAACCAAAAGCACAAAGGTCCAACCATTTCACGTGTGAACACCGAATTTGAGGCTATGTGTAAAAGCGGCTTTGTTGTCACATGATTTCGCAGCGGAGATGTGGTAATACCAATCTCCTTCATCGGTGATGAACCCATGACAATTTCCTTTGTTGACCTTCGACCTGCATAATCGGCATAACAAAAACACTCTATCTCGGTATGACCGTGATTTTCATAGAGCATGCCACGACCAGTGAACTCTTCAAGTAGTGTAAGACATGTTCCAAGTGCTTCCCATTGAGCAATTGTTGGTCTTGACATGAATTGGCCGAAAAGCACACTAACTGGGAAGGTCACATCGACGGTCACCTGTAAGATAATTCAATTTTCCAATCAATCCGGTATAGGATAGGCAAACGGCTTGATCTTTAGGGTCAACCTTTTTCTTCACTTTCTCGGGTAGTGCATCAAATGGTATGCTCTCATCCATGTCCAAGAAAGGATTAGGAATCATAGGAAGACTACTCGGTGTTGCTCCAAGCTTGCCAGTTTCCTTTAGAAGATCAAGAACATATTTCCTTTGTGTCAAGAAAATCCCTTTCTTGCTTCTCATAACTTCAATCCCAAGAAAGTATTTTAACGAACCCAAATCCTTTGTTTGGAACTGAGAGTTAAGGAAGGTCTTTAGTGATAAGATTCCTGAGATATTGCTCCCTGTAATAACAATGTCATCAACATATACCACAAGGAGGATCAAAACGACGGGTTGGCATAGACAAAGTGTTCCTTACAATAGTTAATCCCACCACATAGTAATAGGGGTTTAAACTTCTTATGTTGAGATGACAAGAAGAATGAATAGTCTCATAAGAATTTCATCACAGTTTTCCATATTATATGAAATGGTGGGACCCTTTTTGAACTCGTGTAGAAATATATCATATAATGCTAAATTAAATTATATGTATATGGAGTCATCCCACCATTTCTCGGCCAAATGTGTGATGTTTTGGTCAATAATTTGTCAAGTTCAATTTATGAGAATGAAACAGGACAACACTTAGCAAGGAATCGATCCACACAATGACTGCCTACACCGTAAATCGTAATGAGGGCTTTAAAATGTCGATTTTGAGAAGTTTTTCCCATAGTAATAGGGGTTTAAACTTCTTCTGTTGTATGAGAAGAAGAAGATTTCTACACACATATGAAATGATGGGACCTATACATATATATATATGAGAAAAACACTTCTTATGTTGTAGGAGAAGTGTTTTCTCATGTCACACACACATAAAATGGTGAGATCCACATATATATATAATTAGCATTATATATATGTGTGAGTCCCACTATTCATGTGTGTGTAGGAATCTTCTTCTTCTCATGCAATATGAGAAGTTTAAACCCCAATATATATATATAATGACACAAATAGAGAATAATTTTAGTCTAATACCAGGAGAAAATGAATGGATCCGCGTTATAGTATTCGTGGTTCATTTATTCCCTCAAATTATACACATTTCATCTTTTCTATAGTCTCACGATTTTTGTATCCTTGTCATCTAAGATAACTACACAGTTCATAGCTTTTGCTACATTTGTCGTACAGAATTAAAAATAAGATAGTATTACCTCCGATCTTAATTATAAGAACTAGTTGACTTCCTTTGGAGAGATTAAAGAAGTTAAATAAGTTACTTAATTATTTTATATGTTAAATATTCTTAGATTATATATTAGTTTATTAGTCAAATTAATAAATTTGAAGAAAAAAATAAAAATAAAAAACTTTAAAGTAATTTAATTAGCTTCCTTAATCTCTCCAAAAAGTCAACTAACTCTTATAATTAGGACTGGAAGAAGTACTATACATTAAAAACTCAGAATGATCGAGTTCCCCCCCCCTTCAAACCTGCTCAAAATCAAAATTTGTTATAAATATTTTATTATAATATTAAGAAAACTCGATGGGGCCTTGACTCAGTTAGAACAAGAGTCTAGGCGCAGATTTTCGCTTTCATAGCATAAAGCAAATAGGGGATGCCTCCTAAGATAGCTCCCTTCCTATTTTCTAATACAAGACTCTTCACAGGATTCCGCACCAATTTGAAAAGGATCCTACAAAATTTTCGGCCTGCAAAATGAACAGGGTGGACTCCATAAATGAGTCTGCTTCATGAGTCAAGTATGGTGATGATACAATGAATTCGACGAAATTTTTTTCAAAAAAATATCGAACAAGAATTCTCCGGACATCATGCTGGAGCGTCGGAGGCTAGCGGACTAAATATTGTCAGGAAGACCGCCTTCAGCCGCCAGTTTTAAACGTTGATGATGTTCGCCAACCTTGTAATCTACCATTTCTCTAAACAACTGAGAATCCAAAGTACAGTCTGGGCGTCCATACACGGCTGCTCGGATGCCGGAAACCAATTTCGCTATCTCTCGGCCTGAGAATCCCTCAGTTTTCTTTGCAGCCTCCCTGAGCACATCCTCAGATATATCCTCCACGACAATTTTTTGAGCCTGTTTCCTGAGTATGGATGAGCTGCCATTGTCTTTACTCAGGTATTTGTTCAAATAGAGCTTCAACAATTTGAAACGTTCTTCCTCCCCAGGAAGTGGGAATTCAATCACCTCATCAATGCGGTCAGTCACCGCGCTGTCAAGATCACCCGGTCTGTTGGTGGCAAGGACAAGTACTATGTCTCTTGATTGATCACCAGTTCTGAAGAGCAATGCGTTTAGAGCACTTCGTTGTGCTTCGCTCATGTGTGTGCTGTTACGCCTGCATTTGGTCAAAAATATGTCATTAAAATGACTGCTATAGAATCAAAAGATACAACTTTGGCACATCAAATCTCCGCAGAATATAGGAATGTCGCTTGTTTGTTCACTAGTGCGTTTATTGGTATCCGTGGATCAAAGTGAGGTTCGATACCCACATCATTTCTAGGCTGTTATTAATTGAACAGAAGCACAACACATTATCACCAAAAAAGGGAGGCACAAGACATAACATTGGAGACTGAATATAAAGATCTCAATATTGCATTAGAGAAATTACGTCAACCAATTGAATTCTAATATCCAGCTCCGGGGAGAAAATAATTTCTCATAAATATTTTTCTGAGAATCAAGTCTCTAATTGCTGTTTAACCTTTTTAAAAGAACTTACTCGCAAAGGAAAGCATCTGCCTCATCAATAAAAAGCAGCAAGCCTTTTCTAGATTTCTTGGCCCAATCAAATATCTCATGGATTTTGGTAACAGCCTGAGGGCCCAGAGGTGCGACATCTCCTCCAGTCATCATGGCATAATCTAAACCCTGCACACCAAAGTTGACGAAGAGTAGTTGTTAATGAAACCTTAATCACCTCCAAATTAGTAAGAATGAAATGGAAATGGAAAATCAAAACAAATTCCAGTACCAGCCTACTGGAAGAAAAATTTAAATAAAGAACTAGGCATTAAAGAAAAATGAGGCCATCGTACCGATTTTCTAGCAATTTCCCTAGCAACCATTGTTTTACCAGTCCCAGGAGGGCCATAAAAGAGCATATTACGGAATGGTGCCTGGTGGGCCTTGGTATTTGATGTAGCCCGTGCTAGATGCTCTATTCTTCTCCGGAGTGATGGATGGAGTACTACATCTTCGAGGCCAGTTTTACTCTCAGAAAGTTTTTCTGCCTTGGCCATGGTACTATAACTTAAAGCTTTATTTTTGGCTTGAGATATGATCCTTGACCCCGGATATTTCGCAATGGATGATTCCCGGATCAATGATGGCTGGCCCAAAATCCGATTAATGTAGCCCCATGTCACTTTAGCACCTTCTCTGTAAATACAAATCCGAGAAGTACATAAATCCCACAGCCAACTGAATTTTCGAAATGACGGGTGATGTTAAACAAGTCAAATGGAGCAAGAAAGGTGGCATATTTACCTAGTTGTATATACTCCTGCAGCTAATGCTGTAACCCCTCCCACGGTCATAAGCAATTTGTCCCTATCAGTCAATAAGACCCTTAAGCCACCTGCATGTTTCAAGTTGACAAGTTTTAGTAATACCAAAAGAATTCTTAAAATAAAATAATGTCGTACAGTATTCATCTTTCATCAACGAAGATACTTGATGAACATACATGAAGCTACAACCACAAACAAGTCTCTTATAAGATGGAAGAATACCAATCCAACATCATTATTGATCAAGAAACAAGAATATCAGTTAAGATATAAAATTTGACCAGTCAGCGGTCATAAAAACTTCTATAATTTTATGCAAGTGCAAGCATCCATCCTGCATTGCAGGGGAAGCAAATAAATACTTGGAAAATCCAAGTGCAAGCTTGTACATAAGCTCCTCATTTAAGAGTTGAATACTGAGAGATAACCCCTTCAGTCAATAATGGATATCGTCACACACAAACACAAAGTGCATGTCACTAACCGACTCTTCCCAAGAAAAAAAATAAAAGATTTGATAAATTGAAGTGCATAGAAAATCTACCAACATCTGTGAGGACCACTACAGAGGCAAGCCAGTCAACAGTCATAGTATAGATATGTTGTGGAAGTTGTAGAGAGAGAGAAGAGGAATAGGAAGAAGGAGAAAGAGAAGTCAGCAACAGAGAGAAGAGGCAGAGTAGATGTGCACTGAATCTCAATTGATTATTGATCACAAGACATAAGGTACACAATAGGCTTTATCCGCTATATATAGGAATTGCCTTAAGTCTTTTAACCCTATATGCAGGCTCATGGACTTAACATGGGCCGCACTTATTTATTACTAACAGCAATCCCTCTAATTATATCTATTACACCTAATTATTAATATTCACACCTTACACATCAAGATACTCATAACTCATGCATAAGCCAAAGGCAGATCCTAGGATCAATAGATATTACAGGGAGCCCTGTCATTCTTTTAGACTGTAAAATAAGGAGGAAATGGGGAAAAGCGATCACTAAGATAAATAATAATAGAAAAACCACTAGAAATAGAATATCCAGTTTCTGAACCACCATGTAACAGTAGATGTCCTGATCAGATGCATACCTTCAATATGACTAAAAGTTGTATTAATTGCAGCAAGCCATTTGTCTTTTTCACCCTGCATCTTATCTCTAAGCATTCTACTATTCTGCTCCTCAGTGAGTCTTGCTTCATGGGCACGGCCCTCTGCCTCTGCCATGGCCTTAACTCTTATGGTTTCCCTTTCTATTTCAGCTCTCTCTCTCTCAGTTTGACGCTGCTGAGCTTGAATCTGTTCTTCAGTAGCTCGCCTTGCCTGTTCCTTTCTAACAGAGGACTCCTCTTGCATCTTCACCAATTCAACGTTATGCCGTCTCTGAGCTTCATGATCAGCCTGCAAATGGCAGTAACAGATAACTAATTGATCAGATGGAATTTAATTTAACAGAGTTCAATGACACGGGAGCTTGAAATGGGTGCGGCCTTGGCCATCTAAGAAAAGACCGAGGCTTATATCTCTCCTTGGAAATTCAAAATAACTGCAACTATAACAGATTTTCAAAAGCAAAGACAGGGAGGAGAACAACCACAAGTCCTTCAAACCAATCCTTGACCAATATTCTAAGTAGAAAACGACAATATTTTTATCGAGAAATGAATGCCCAAACCTACAAACTAAAGGGAAAAGAAGAAAGGACATGAATACAGCACACACAGTCAAGCTCAGCATGTTTTTGCATATATTTTTAATCTACTTCCATCATGTTCAAGACTATTATGACAGTTGAAACTTATACTAACAGACAAGTGACGAGTAACTTCCAATCAACTTAAAAAAGGCCAAGAATATTTATATCCTGTATTAAAAAAGGGATTGCTTTGCTGTTTCTGCACCGTGTACCTGCATTCTTTTCCTAGCCAGTTCATCTTCATATCGCATCACCTGGGCCTGCCTCTGAGCCTGCTCCTGTATAAGATTCCGTTGTTCTTCAGCTAATTTCCGCTGCCTATCCTGTAGAGAAGTCACTATGATGTAAGTGAACATACTAGCAACGTCAGAAAATTAACACCAAGAATATTTTTCCTATGTTGTATAAGCAAAGCCACCCAATGAATCTAATTTTTCAATGGCTGCCACAGCTAGGTGACTGCATCCTGTGCCTATGCCCCAAGCAAAGCAAAGCCACTTATCTAAATAAAACCAAGCAACGTCCAAGTTCCAAAAAAAGGGAACGGCAGAAAAACAGTTGTAACACACTTATCATGAACCAATTGTAAACCAAAAGATGGGTTGGAACTTGGAAGTACCTTCTGTGTCCTAAGATCTATAAACATCGCAACATCTGTCAACTAGCAAAGAAAAAACAGACCTATGGGGAGCAAAAAATAAATTTCTACAAGATATAGCTTGACTCAAACGAGAATTGGCAACCAAAGTTATTAAAGATAAAGTAGAAATTGATATATATTCATATGTTAATGCAAATTTCTGGTTCTGTAAGGCAAAGCATAACGGGCAAGAGCGCCTACAAATGGAGAAAACATGGACGAAAAAAGTAATTTATCCTCATATATTGATTGATAAAGAAATTTTGGCGACACGAGTGTTGCTCCCTAATCCATCACTTACAATATCAACTTGAGACTGAATAAGTTCATAATGAACTTTTTCGGCATCTAACTCAGCAAGGCGAGTTTGTTCCTGCTTTCTCATCAAATCAAAAACCTGGAAAGCAGAACCAAGATATTAATCGACCAATTTTTTACCACTTCATTTTCATTGTCTCAGAAATCAAAACAAATGCGATAAAATCCCTATATTAAATCTAACCTGTTTAGAATACGGAGAAGAATTGATTTCGCGGAGAGCTTTAGCCCCGCGTTCTAACGATTCGGGATCAAAACCTGACTTTTTGGGTTCATCAGCAGCTTGAGATTCTGACTTAGTGTCAGAATTCTGATCCGCCTGAGGGGCTGAAGTTGACGACGAAGGCGAGAGAAGAGGGAACCGAAGGGAGGTCTCGGCATAAGCCTTATTGGAGAGAGTGGACATAGCAGCCACAGCTGCAGCCATGGCTACGCACGATGATAATCTTGCGGCAGTCATGGCTTAGAATGTGCCTTGGAGAAGACGATGGAAAAATTAAGTTGGTTCATAAACATTGCATTTTGAATGTCAAGTGGCTAATCTCTTTGTCTCCGAAGTGATGGCCTGGTGTGTGGCGCGAGCATAAACCCCTGCTAGGGTTTAACCGGGAAATGAGAAAGTTGAGCTCAGCAACGGACGAGGCCTTGCTTGCTGTGCAATTCAAAACATTTAAACGATCGTCGTTTCACAGCCGAACTCGGCACCTGTACCAGAATGAAACGACTAGCCGATTTGAAGGTCACTCTATTTTCTGTTAACCAGGCCCAATTTTCTTCAGGTTAAGCCCAAATGGATGATAAACCTACAGCCAGAAGATGAAGCGACCTTCTTGGGCTTTTTTGGTGGAGTGTTATTCCAGCCTCCTGGTGGTGGTTATGTTTCCCTATAGTGTTTACTGTTTAGGGTGCTCAACTGGTCCTAGAGAAGCTTTCAGAAGCGCAATGGGATCTATAGACCCTTGTGATTCTTGACTTTGGGTCTCTTGCAGATCAGCCTACAACTATTGAATCCACTCCTACCACACTCATTTTATGAAACATTTATCAAACAATTTATTAATTAAAATAAATAACAAATATTAAAACAAACAATTGTACATTTACAATGGCCTCCTCTGCCTGTTGAGAGGTGGCAATCCCATCCCGATGTCTATAGGTGACGGTGAATAACTATCCGTAGTCCGTCCTTCAGTTCTTCTGCTGAACCTTTCCCTCCTAAAAGAATTAAAACAATAAATTATTTTTATAAACAAGAAAACAATAAATTTATGATATAAAGCTAAAATTAATTTAATTATAAAAACATATTAGTTTATTGTAAGTGACAATAAATGTCTTCAATCTTAGTGTGATTAGATTTGGGAATCGGGGTTGGCCCGACCCTACAGTGGCTCGAGATAAGGAAAACATATGTTTTTCAAAGTCCGGCCCGATAGTATCAGGGCCTAGAAATTACTATTCCAAATTTTAATTATTTTTTTTTTGGATTTTTTCCAAAGAAATATAATTAGTAAATTGCAACCATTAAAGTTCTAATCTATCAAATAAATATTATCAACAATAATATCTAAATAATACAAATCATCCAACAAATAAACAAATTCATTAATTCGTAATAAAAAACAAACCATTGTTCACAATTGCCTCACATAAAACGTAAGAAGCATTAAATTAAGTAACATTAAATAACTCACATAAAATATAAAAGCATACCACTATCATTGTCAATTGTCACCTTCTTCATCACTATCATCAATTTCATAGATATTTGATTGTGCTTCACTTTGAGCAGAAGGCTGTGCTTTACTCTTTGACTAATTTTTTTTTAAAAAAATGAAAATGCTACAAAGATAACGGGGCACGGAGGCCTTGCGGCCGGCCCGGATTAAGTTCGAGGCCTACGGGCCGGCCTACAGGCCAATTTCAAATTTTAGGCATATTTTTCAAGCCCAAGCCCTATAGGGCCAGGGCTTAAACAGGCCAGCCTGACGGGCCCGGCCCGATTTCCCGGCTCTACATGTGATTAGAGCTGGCAATCAGGGCCGGCCCTCTAGGGCCCAGAGTAAGAAAAACACCTGTTTTTCAAAGCTCGGCCGAAAGCACCAGGGCCAAGGTTGGTCGGTGTAACATCCCAAATTTTTGGACCAGAAGGTTGGAAATAAAACCGGGATAAGAAGGCTTCTAGCCAGTAGAGTCCAAAAGTCTTAAGCTTATTATGAGGAAAAGCTTAAGATAATTATTAAAATTATTTTGGACCTTGAAAATTTGGGAAGATTGTGAAATAATATTTCAAGGATATAAAATTATTATTACGGAATTATTTAGGGAAAATTTGGCGTTAATTATTATTAAGCTAATAATTGAAAATTAAGGCATATTTTCCTATAAATTAGAGTCAAATAGTTGGGAATAATGTTTGGCTTGAATATTTTGGGGATGATACTTTATGGCCAAAATAAATTAATTGAGGAAAGAATAAAGTCAAAGAATATTTGAAAGGATAAATTATGGCCTAAAACGATTATTGGAAGTTAAGGTATATTTACCTTGAATTTTTGGGAAAAGAATTATTGAAGTCTAATGGCTCAATTATTAGAAATAAAAAGGAGAATATAGACTTGATGGTGTTGAATTATACACTATATCCACTCAGCAGCATGTCACGTGCTTCAATTCAAGCAACAACACAAGCCCAATATAATACTCCTTCTTATTTATTCATTACCCAACAAGATGAAGTCCAGCCCATATATTCCCATTAATATCTAATCTCCAAATGGATCTAATATTAGATAGCAACTGAAACCACAAAACGCAGCAGCAGAGGCGCATCTGGATATCATATACACACACGTTATGGAAACACGATGGAGCAAGGCAGTCAGATCACTTTCGGCGTATCTCATCTTCTACTATACACGCGAGTTCAGACCAGCACCATACCTCTCCATCTTTCTCGAGCCCAGCGTCCACCCACACCATGCCTCTTGAGCTCACAACGCACACAACATAGTTCCCCATCCTCATTATAACCGTTAGCCCGAGAGTTCCAGTGAGAGAGTCAGAAAACAGAAGCTTTGGCCATCACCCTTGCTCTCGTCTAATTACCCAGTCTCATCCTTGCAGCAAAAAAAAAAAAAAAAGAAAAGAGAGAGTGAGAGCGTTAGAGTTGAGATTGAGATTAAGAATGTAGAATAAGAGAAGTTGAGAAGGAAGAGAGACAAAGAAGCTGAAGAACCACACATGCAGACTTGGGTTCCAACAAGGTGAGTCATTAAGCTTCTCCTCCTCATCTCTGTGGTTTTTCCAACAATGTTTCCAGAGTTTGTAGCTTACGTGACGTGTTATGCTGCTGCATGTTGCTCTGTTTTATGAGCATCATAACAGAACTTGGATGTAAGAGTAAGGTTAAGGACCAAACTTGTGTATTTCTATCACAGAGGAGGTTGATCGACATTATGGAACTGCAAAAGGGAAGTCTGAATGCTTAAATGAAGGTATAAGTGTATTTGAGTGATAGCATGTGGTTTGGTTTTCTATTTTATATTAACTAAACCGTTAGCTTACTGTTGATAAAGAAAGGCGTTGGGTTCTCTGGAAATAAGGAGTACCAAATGGTTAAGGAACTAGGAGGTTATATGCATGTGTGAATATAAGCCATATGCATGAAATCATAAGCTATTACGTTTCTGAAAAACTGAACTTGCTGCTGAAACAGTGGTTTTCGAGCAAGGTAAAACCTGGGCAAACAAACTCTTTTGAACCTGAAATTTTGTAGAGACTTAGTACAAATTATACTCTTTAACAGGAGCCAAAGAACACCCTAATCCGATGTGTACAAAGAGAATTACGAATTTCCAAAGTTGAGCCAAAAATCTGGAAACTTTTGTTATGATTCTGTGGTAAGTAAGTGGCGTGCATTTCGTACCTAGAAAAAATTTGATTTTTTCCTTGAAATTTTTACAGTAAATAGTAGACATCTCAACCTTTCCAACAAGCCAAAGAACACCTTAAACGGAGGTCTATAACTCCAGTTATCATTTTTGGAAGTTGAGCTAAAAATCTAGAAATTTCTGGTATGATTTATGAACAGTAAAATGACGTTGGTTTCGGACCAAGTAAACCTTTGATTTTTTACCTGAAATTTTCCAGTTTAATAGTAGACATATAGATGTTTAATTTGATAGGTAATTTGTCAAATTCCGATAAGTATTGAAAGAGTTATGGTTACTCAAAGATTAGCCAAGAAATCTGGGAAATTCTGAACATTGTTTAGGTTTTTCGAGAGTTGGAATTTTTTAGTCATAAATCAACTTGGTAACTTTAATTTATGAAAATAGACTTAGCAAGGTTTTAGTAGAAATTGGAATCACTCCATTTGGAGTTGTATCGGTCCAGTTATGAATTTTCTAAATTCTCAGAAAAGTTAAAGGCTGAATTTTTTTTCATAAAATAATCCCAAAAGTTGTTAACTTGTGCATAACCTTCAAAGTGAATGTTTGTTTTGGATAACTTGTCTATGAGGGTTATAAAGACTCTAAAGTGACAAGAACAACCCTTCTTAACATTTTAAAGGACATGACACTTAATAAAATAGATAAATAAATAATAATAAAATAATAATAAATATTATTATTATTATTTATTTAGAAGGGAAATTTATAATTCCGATGATCTTACTTTAGGACATTGAAGAAGTTCGAATTTCTAACACCGAGAGATCGTAGTTATACTCGCGAAGTTGAGATTGATTTTTGACATGTGTTTGAGCTCTTGGATTAAGAGCGTGTGATAATAGTTAGCTTCGATGAGAGGTAACCACTTTCCACTTGTTATGTGTATTGATATGTTGTTTGTGAGTATTTTTGTGAAATCACTATGAATATTTTTAATATAAATTGCCTTGCGGAACCTTATGATTTCAATTATGAATTTATACACACTAGTACAAAAAAGAGTTTTAAGACTGCCTCATTTAGAGCGGATTATAAAGGATCCGGTCTAAAAAGTATGACCGTGGCAGTTTCGTAAATATAAGGAACTTTTTGAACCGGATTATAAAGGATCCGGTGTTAAAAGTATGACCGGTGGCAATTTCGTAAATATATAGAATACTTTTAAGACCGGATTATAAAGGATCCAATCTTAAAAGTATGACCGGGTGGAAATTTCGTAAATATATAGAACATTTTTAAGACTGGTTTATAAAGGATCCGGTCTTAAAAGTATACTTTTAACACCTTGGTTGTTTCAAACAACGAGTCTTAAAAGTGTTTTAAAAAAAGTATTTGGATGGCAATTTCGTAAATATATAGAACACTTTTAAGACCAGGTTGTTCCAAAAAATAAGTCTTAAAAGTATACTTTTATAAAAGTGTAAAAAAATAAATAATATGACCGGTGGAAATTTCATAAAAATATAGAATACTTTTAAGACCTAGGTTGTTTCAAAAAATAGGTCTTAAAAGTATACTTTTAAGACTAGGTTGTTTCAAAAAATCGGTCTTAAAAGTGTTAAAAAAAGTATGACCGGTGGCAATTTCGTAAATATATAGAACACTTTTAAGACCGGTTGTTTCAAAAAACAGGTCTTAAAAGTATACTTTTAAGACCGTTTTTTTTTCTTCAAAAAATCGGTCTTAAAAGTGTTAACAAAAAAAAAAAACTAAATTTGCTAAACCTGTTAAGTCCGAGAGTCTGCTTTGTCTTCTTGGTGATATAACTTTTACTTAGTTATAGATTCAACGAGTGTCCCAAGAGCCTCACGAGTCAAATCCTCAGCAAGAATGTCATCCTCTTCATCTAACCTACTCGCAATCTTCGTAAGTCATTCCAAGAGCCACACAGTCAAATCCTTAGCAACGTTGGCGGTGAGATGCTTCGAGGGTTTTGCGATGACATCGACTCCAATCCTCAGCAACAACGAAAGCATACTACTTCGAGGATTCTGGATGACGGGGGCTCCTTCCTCTTCGATCTATGGCTCTTCCCACGCCTCCTTCGCACAGATCCGGCTTAAAATCAAACCCAGATCTCTTCTTGCGTAAGTCTGTTTATTCCTACCTTGACTGCTCCTTCTCAGATCTGGACTTCGATTTTGGTTGCTTGAAGTTTTGCTAGCATCGACAAGAAGATCCTGCTCAGATTTAGTTGCTTTAAGCTTGTGATTTTTTTGTAGATCTGGACTTCAATTTCACCTATGATTTTATATTGATTTAAATTTGATTTCCATAGTGAATGATTTCTGTTTCTTGTTATTTTTCTTATTTCTAGACTTTGTAATCATCTTTTTTGTTTTTCTTGTTGTTGTTGCTTCCAATCTTCTCTTGGTTCTTCGTCGCTGATGACGTAGGGACATTTAACATGTTGCCAGATTTGGTGATTTGGGACCAATTGTTTCATTTGGGTTTTTTTAAAAAAATAATTTTGAAACACTTTTAAGATCGGACACTTGTAACCATATTTTTAATACTGCCTGGAACGAGACCGGTTCCAGATCCGGTCTTACGAGGTGTTTTTTGTCCGATCTTAAAAGGCTTTTTTGTACTAGTGACATATTTATTTATTTATGTATAAGAATTGAGAGTTTTGATATTATGATATTTATTATGATAATCATGGGAAGGGTTGAATTGGGAGGAAATGAAGTAATATATTCCACCACGTGGTGAGGCCTCTATTGATGCATGATGGTTGGCTTTCTATTGTCTCACATGTTCAATGAGGGATTGACCCACTAGTTCAATGAGGGCATACGACACCCCATATGTTTAATGAGGGGAAAAGGCCCATGGTCTGCGGGACATGAGCTCGAGGATTTTGGTGGTCCTCATCACATGACCGGTGAGCTTTCGAGTAACCGGTAATATGGTGTAACTTAGCCCATGAGTTTAGTAGGAGGAAATAAGGCGGTTCGGTTGGATTGGTGGGAGGCATCTTGGGATTTGTGTTAATGAAAACCGTGATACATAATTTCTGATATGAAATTTTGTGATGTGGATATTGGCAATATATATATATATTTTTAATACTTTGTTATATAAATTGTTCCACATGGCACCTCGCTAGCATATATTAGTATTCGTAATGAGTTGGATTGATGGTTACCTACATTTTTCAGGTGATAGCTCCCGTACAGGTCCATCAGGGAAGACTTCGGAAGCTTAGGCTACTTCTTTTGACAGTAGTGCTTCCGTTTTTTTGGTATATGTTGGACGATTGTATATTGCCACGTTATGACTCATTTTGCATACTCTGATTTATTTTATATATTTTGGCAAGCGATGAAGCATTACTTAGTCATTGATCAACCCTTATTCAGTGATTATGTTAAGTAAAATAGAGGACGTCACAGCCCGCAGGGCTCGGAAATTACTATTCCAAATTTTAACTATTTTTCCTCCACTTTTTTTTAAAAAAATATAATTAGTAAATTACAACATGAATCATCCAATAAATAAGCACAATCACTAATTCATAATCAAAAGCAAACTATGTTCACAAATAACTCACATAAAACATAAAAATAATATCATTAAGCGACATTAGTATGATGACTATTATTGTCGTCATCTTCGTCACTATCATCAATTTTAACTACATTTGATTGTTTTCACTTTGAGTAGTAGTCTCGGCTCATGAGTAAGAATATCATGAAATTCTTCTCCCGCATCATGAACACATCCATAATTTTTATTTGCAACAAATAATAAATCATATCATAAAATTAAGTATAGTTATTATGTATTTGTAGTTAAATGGATAAATAACTCTATAACAAATACAAAACATATATAAATTAATAAATTTAAAAAGGAAAAAAAAAGAGAAAAAACTACGGTGAAAAGGGCACGTAGGCCGGCTCAGAAGCCCTTCAGGGCCGGCCTGTTTAAGCCCGAGGTCCGTCAGGGCCGACCCTCCAGGGCTAACTTCAAATATTTCGTCCATTTTTTAAGCCCATCCCTTAAAGGGCCAGGGCTTAAACGGGTCGGCCCGCGTTTGCTAGCTCTACGTGTGATGGATACTTTGCTACCCTCGGCTCCTAGTGTTTTTGTGAGAAAGAGCCTGCGAAACAACAAAATAGTAAAATTATCAAAATAATAATAATTAAAAAAATTACCTATCCCTCGGGACTCCTCGTGTCCTGGACAAAACTCGTCTAGTCATTAAGTGGGACGCTATAGGCACGTTCTTGATCAACTGCTCTAGAGGTATTGTCTCATCCTTATTCATGATGTGCTAGAGATGATTTCTCTTGTTCTTCTAGACATCCCCTATCTTTATCATCGTGTACCTCTTCTCGTTGTCGCGGATGACAAACCTATCCTGTATCACAATTGAATAAATAATAATTAAACAAAATTAATTAATTAATTAAAAATGACATAAAATATAACTATTTACATTTATAATATAATTAAATACAATTAATTACCTTTACTTCCTCGTTTCATAATGTATTCTTTGGCGTTCGGGAACATTCTTCCATGTCTTTAAGTGGATAGGGAACCACATCCAATTCGAGCCCAGCTTGTTCAGATAGCGTTTGAACATGTGACCATCATTCTCAATCAGTTGGTCTATGGCCTCATTCCACAGATTATGGCACGTGGTCCCGCTATCACGTCCAACATCCTAGTGGTTATGTTCCCCTACTCATCTGCACAATTTACCCCATACTTTAATTAAATTCAAATCCACATGTAAACCTATGGAATTTAAATATTAAATTTATCAAAACAATAATTAAATTTACCTTGAACTTTCACCTCAAACCCTGTCGACTTCGAAGACGACCATTGTGGGTTATTCTAGGCCTGGGCCTTCGCCTCATCCAAGATCCACTCCATGTCACTAAGAATGGGAATGTTGAAGTCAAACTCATCATTCTCGTTGTAATTGTTGAGATTGATGTCAGCCCCTCTGGCTAAACAGGCAGCTTTGGTGGGATCGCTACCTGTGGGGTTGTCTGTTGTGACGGGTCGCCTCTGCGATGGCACAGGGATATGTCTACCTCTGTATTGCCATCTACTGCCCCTACTACTATCCCCTTTACTATTGCTCCCTACAAAATAGGTATTGGGGATGCTCAGCCTCCTTCCTTTTGCCCTTATCTATATCGAAAGTCGTCATAATCATTTCAATTATGATTAATAAATAAAAAAGTTTATCAATATTTATAATAAAATTAGAATAATAGGGGAAAAACGAAATAAAAGAGTTAACTTTATTAACCTTAAGTGCCTAACTTTGTAAATGTTTGAGCATAACCTCAAATCTGAAGTAAAACATTTCAGAGGGCGCCCGAGAAACGAATTTGCCAACAATGATAAAATAAGGAGTGACGTCTCGTTTATAGCGTTGATATTTGTAGCGGTTTTACAAAAAACCGCTATCTTAATCACTACAAATCATGAAACCCTACCTCGTATAACGTGAAAAAATTGCTACAAATGTGTAGACCCTTTGAATTCTGTAGCATTATACAACAAAACCGCTAAAACTATGTCACCATTTGCATTTTGTAATGGTTCTTGTCATATAAACCGCTACAAAGCAATTGCCACAAATTTGGTACTAGCTTGGCGCTTTTTTTGGCATTAAATTTGTGGCGGTTCATATAATGAAACTGCGACAAATCTAGCGCCAGCTTTGTAGCGGTTTGTTTGTAAAAACCACTACAAATGTAGCTCACTAACCAGTGTGAGTTATACGATTACAAATTTACAGCAAGTTTGGAATAATCCATTACAATCCTGACGTTTGTAGTGGTTTCGTTGAACCACTATGAAGTGACAACACTTTTTTAGTGCGTGAGGAATTTCAATCTGTGGAGGATACTGTCATTTTCATATTAAGCCGTGCATACTTAAATATTTTCGCTAGAAAGTCTATGCATGGTGCAAGATTATTGACCCTTTGCACTGGTGCAAAAAACCAAAAACCAAGATTATTGACCCTTTGCAACTCGAGAGGTTAATATTTTGTTAAGGACGCCGACATTTATTCCATGAATTGCTCAGTGCCACACAAAATGATTCCTCGATCCATATAAACTTTGTTAACCATTAATTGATGATCTACAAGATTTTCCCACTACATTGTGTAATTTACGTATTTTACTTGCAAAAGGTCATGAAGAGAACAACTGCGAGATGTTAAGGCTCAGAGAGAGAGAGAGATTACAAAAACTGATCAAGATGAATCTTATTCAGCTTAATCACTCTGAGTCGTACATATCAAGTAGATTTATACTGATGACCTCATACTTGTAGATAATTGTGATTTATTAGTTGTTGGCCCACTCTAATTCAGTTAGCATGTGCAATGTTAGTTATTATTTTTTTTTTGGTGACTAGGTGCAATTTTAGTCTTGTTGATGCTGTCGTAGTATGAATCTTTGCGCGGATTTAATTACCACGTGAGATAATGCTTCAAGGCTCCGTTGATTTAATTTCTCTCAGCCTACTCAATTTACTTTTCTTTGTCGTTTACGTGTTCGAATCGCTTGGCAATCTCAATATCGGATTCACACATATGGTTTTGTCCCCAGATTCTTGAAATTCTTGAATAATTGAAGTTAGCCATTCAATCCCATCCGCCAACATCATCATCATTATTATATTAGTCCCTTCTATCTTAATTATAGGATATATTTATTAAACTTTGAAGACTGATGTCACTCCTTCTAGCTAAACAGGCAGCTTTGATGGGGTCACCTTCTGTGGGGTTGCCTGCTGTGGCGGGTGGCCTCCTGCAATGGCACAGGGCATGTCTATATTCGTGCTACCCTCTATTGCTCCTACAACTGCCCCCTCTACTATTGCTCCCTACAGAATGGGCTTGGGGGATGCTCACCCTCCTTCTTGTTGCTCCTATGTCTCCCAGAAGTCATAGTTCAGTTATTATTAAATAATAATTAAAAAATTATCAATATTTATAACAAAATTAGAATAATAGGGGAAAACAAAATTAAAAAGTTAATTTTACTAACTTCAAGTGCCTAACTTTGTAAATACTCGAGCATAACCTCAAATCTGAAGCAAAACCTTTTAGTGGGCGCACTGAAAAAATGAATTTGCCAAAACCGGTAAAATAAGGAGTGACGACGCGTTTATAACGTTGATATTTGTAGCGGTTTTACAAAAAATTGCTACCTTAATTGCTATAAGTCACGAAACCCTACCTCGTGCAACGTGAAAAAAATCACTACAATGTGCAAACCCTCTAAATTTTGTAGCGGTTATACAATAGAACCGCTACAAATATGTGGCCCTTTACATTCTGTAACGGTTCTTATTATATAAACTACCATAAAGCAACTGCCATAAATGTGGCACCACTTTGGCGCTTTAACTCGTCAAGCTAGCACCACATTTGTGGTGGTTTATATAATGAAACCCCTACTAATGGATTGTGACAAATTTTGCGCTAAGCTGGTGCTATATTTTATAACGGTTTAATTTGTTTGTAGAAACCGCAATAAATGCCATTTGCTAACCAGTGAGTTATACTATTACAAATTTGTAGCGTATTTAGGATAAACCGCTACAATCCTAATATGTATAGTGGTTTTGTTCAACCATTATGAATTGACTGCTTTTTTAGTGCTGGAGGAATTTCAAACCGTGGAGGATACTGTCATTTTCATACAAAGCAGTGCATACTTAAATATTTTCGCTAGAAAGTCTATCATGGTGCGAGATTATTGATCCTTTGTGCTGGCCCAAAAAACAAAAAAACAAAAAACCAAGATTATTCACCCTTCGCAAGTCAAAAGGTCAATTTTTTTAAGGACGCAGACCTTTATTCCAAGAATTGCTCAATGCTACACAAAATGATTCCTCAATCTATATAAAATTTGTTAACTATTAATTGACGATCTACAAGTTTACCCCGCTACATTGTGTGATTTACGTATTTCACTTGCAAAAGGTCATGAAGAGAACAACTGCGAGATGTTAAGGCTCAGAGAGAGAGAGAGATTATGAAAAACTGATCAAGATGAATCTTATTTAGCTTAATCACTTTGAGTCGTACATATCAAGTAGATTTATACTGACCTAAGTGGCGGATCTTGAAATAAATGTTTGGGGAGGCCAAATGTATACTCATTAACTAATTAAGAAAAAAAATATTTGAGGGGACAAATGTATAAATTTTTGAGCTAAATGTATAAATTTTGTATTAAAAAAATCCTTTTTATATTAAATATTTAGGACAAATTTTTTTTGGGAGGGGGCATGGCCCCCTCTTGCCCTTGAGAAGATCCGCCATTGTGACCTCATACTTGTAGATCAATAATTGTGATTAATTAGTTGCTGGCCACTCTAGTTCAGTTAGCACAACATGTTTGGTTGAGCGATGGAGGAGCTTATAAGTATTTATGCACATAAGTCAAGACAATACTATTTATCTTGTATTCCGTTTTAAACTAACTAATCTTATTGATGTTATCGGAGTAGAATCTTTGCGAAGCTTTAATTACCAAGTTGGGTAATGTTTCAGGTCTCCATAGATTTAATTTTCTCTGTCCACTCAGTGTACGTTTCTTTGTCGTTTACGTGTTTGAATCGCTCTGCAATCTCAATATCGGATTCACACATATGGTTTTGTCCCCAGATTCTTGAAATTTTCGAATATTTGAAATTAGCCACTCAAGCCCATCCGCCCACATTATTGTTATATTATTATGATTATCTGCTCATATTACTAATACGGGCATAGATCGACTATCAAAGCTATGATTAACATAGATCTGTCATGTTTGTTAGTTCAATACAAACACGATGTGATCGTGACGATGACAGAATTTGATATCCTGTTGGGCACAAACTCTTAGTTAATAACACCGTTATATAGTAATCTTAGATAATGTTGCGTTTATTCCCCCATATATATGTTAGTTGGATATAGTTCTCATCAGGATAGAAGATTAATTTGATAGAGATAATGATACCACGTAAATGAAAGTAGATGAGTTAATTTCAGAAACAAAAAGAGGGAGGTTCTATCGTCAAGACACTAACCTGGTACATACATATATTAATTCTTATTTATGATAATAATAATCGCCTCTGGCTCTGGGAAAGGCTTCAATTTCTTTAGTAGTATGGTTATGTTACGTTGTAGATGATTCAACTCCGAATATCGTGAAAAGCCTGCATGCCTACCAGAGAATAAAAGAATTATTTCGGCAGATTTTCATATAAAGAACACAATTCGTCAAACGAAGAAGGGAATTGATATGGCCAAAGATAAACTACGTGACAGATGGTCCAGCTAATTGATGTAATCATCACGTTTAGATCGAGTGATTAATAACAAAGGGCAGAAGAGGAGTTATTGAGAAAGAGAAAAGCTTCATGTATTGTTTATGCTTTCTTGTCTTTTGTTTTTTCCCCACATGGGTTGGAAGCACATGGAAACTATTTGGAGCCAACAAATATAGACCATCAATAGGTTATCCGGTAAGGGACAGGATAGGGCAGGCATCGTCCATATCGAATATGTCGATAAGGTTCCATCATTAAAGTCCATGAAAAGAAAGCTACCATACTGCTACATTAACTGTCCTCAATAGAAAACCCCACGAAACTCATTTTCAGGTTCTCGATCCATTTCCAATTTCCATTATCATTCAATTGGCCCGACAGCAAGCTAAGTTGTTGTACTTTACATTAATGACGATAAAGCACAGCATCCATGTTAGAATATGTGTATTTCGTGTTGTGAGATATCTCAAGAGCTGTCCGATACTTTGGAATTTTTCTCTTTGCGGCAAATCAATTTAGCATGGAATGCTATGTAGATTCGGAATGAGCAGCATGTCATGATACTAGGGATAGGTCACAGGGGATACACCATTAAGTTGGGAGAGTCATTGCTGTGTTGGAAATCAAAGAAACAACATACCATTTTTAAGTCATCGGCCAAAGCCAAGTATAGAACACTTGGGACAATGGTGTCAAAAATAGTTTGGCTTACTAGGTTGTTGGAAGATCTTGGAGTAAGACGATTGGAACCAGTTAAGGTTCATTGTAATAATAAGGCAGTTGTATATATTGCTACTAATCTTGTATTTCATGAACGTATGAAACACATCAAAATTGATTGTTACTTCGTGCATGAAAAAATCATTGATTTACTGCATGTAGCTTTTAAGAATCAGTTGACAGATGTCTTGACGAAGCCACTTGATAAAGAAAGTCAAGATAATTGTATATGTTCGTAAGTTGGGTACTACAAATTTGTTTAGTCCCCCACTTGAAAGGGGTGTTAGAATATGTGTATTTTGTGTTGTGTATTACTTGTGTATAGTTTAGGCTTATAGGTTTGGCTCCGGCCCATTTGAGTGTATGTACATAATGTTTTGTATAAATAAGAGTGAGGCTAGTCAATTCTAGTTAGGTGGATAATTTATTCATTTTGTTTGGGTGCAAGGTTGATCTGTTTTCAATCCACATATGATGATAATAGTAATAATATATATGCCATGTGATAAATTAAGAAAACTCATTAATTACGACGCATAATTAAACTATTGTATGTCTTCTTCTATTTTTCCAATAACTACTGTATGTCACCCCCAGTGGCGCGCGGATCTTCTCAAGGGCCAGAGGGGGCCATGGCCCCAAAAAAAAAAAAATTGTCCTAAATATTTAATATAAAAGGATTTTTTTAATACACAATTTATACATTTAGCTCAAAAATTTATACATTTGTCCCCCCAACTATTTTTTTCTCTAATTAGTTAATGAGTATATATTTAGCCTCCCTAAACATTTATTTCAAGATCCGCCACTGGACTCACCCCACACACATATATATCATAAGAATGATATAGTTCAGACTCGAGAGTCTAACTAGCTGGGGAAAAATTATAATGGTTCAGACAAAAAAAAGTGTAGGTTGCAAATAAATACCTGGCCTGGACAAGCTAATTCAAGATCGATGGAGGCTTTTGGTGTTTGTTGTGTAATAAGGAGGGAAGGGCACTTTGCCGAGCTCAATGCGTTGAACATCCCTGAATGTTTGGGAATGAGATGTGACTGATAAACTAGCTAGCTAGGTCTTTATAAATGGGGGAGAACAAGTTTTGGTGGGCCGGGGTTAAGCACTAAATAAGAGTGTTGGACGAATATATCTTCCAAAGGAGAAGAAATAAGGTGAGCTTGATCAGATGATGAAGGGACAGCAATTGGAAGAGGAGAATAATCCATGATAGATAAATCAAAATGAAGGTCTTTATAAATGGGGGAGAACAACGGGGTTAAGCACTAAATAAGAGTGTTGGACGAATATATCTTCCAAAGGAGAAGAAATAAGGTGAGCTTGATCAGATGATGAAGGGACAGTAATTGGAAGAGGAGAATAATCCATGATAGATAAATCAAAATGAAGGACACTACTAACCTATACTTAATTAGCTGTGAATTAATATTTTGACTAAAAATACTTCATCATCGATATCATTGGCAACTGGGATTTTTTCCTCTTTACTTACTTGTTTTGAAAAATATTGTTAGTGCCAACAAATTCTGTATACGTCGAGCACTTGGAGCCGATCATATTGTTATATGACTTTATTATGAGTACGGCCATTAAGGGAATATATGTTTCCTCCTTTAAGTGGAGCAGCTTATTACTATATATATGGGGTCGAAATTGAGAACGAGCGAGTGATTCACAAGAATAGATTATGCGATACGATACATATTTCAGTATCAGTGGTTTGCAGCATTTATATGAAAATATGTGCGTGTTGCTTATACACATACACACACATGTAATTATCATGTATGTGTTGATTGTACTACCTAATCCTTAATATAATACATACTTCAATGAAAAAATTGAATTGCGAAACGTATTTTATATTAAGAAACAAGGTATTATTAAATTAGTTGAAGTCTATATATTTCTTCAAAGCATATATTTGCGTGATATGTCCGTCTTATTTTCTCATATTATTAAGTTTTGATTGGTTAACTATTGACGAGGCTAGCAAACTTTAATATATAATGTTAAAACAAAATGCTAACAAACAAGAAAAATTCGGGACAAAAATAATACTGATGAACTCAAATGATGATGAGATACAAATATATAGAGAAAAGGAAACAATAGAGCTTAAAATCAATTTAAGCTACGTTCAACATATGCATGTTTCCCCCCTTTACTTATTTCTTTTATTGGTTTTGTGTTAATAAACCCCTAAACACAAAGTACTATAGAACATGTCCTTTCTTTATGTTTGAATGTCCCTTCACAAGATCTCGTTAACGTTAGGGGTCAATGGGTGTCTTTTCGTTATAATCAGGTGCAAGACTTGTAAAGTTATATATATTATTGCTCGCTTTGTTACGGGAGCTATATGCTAAAACCAGATGAAGTGGGGGCTTAATTTTCAAGGTTTAAAAAATTGAATATTTGAAATAAAATCATTCTCTCCGTACACAGAACACAAATAGATAAAAGGCAAAAGTAAGTAAATTTAGGCTGCGAAACACAATAGTTATGTTTTGGTGTCCCTTCACGAGTCTTGTTCACATTAGGGATCGCTTGGGTGTCTCTTCGTGTTGTGTTTCAGGTGTAAGACGACTTAGCTAGAAATGCTTAATTTTGCCCGGCATATATGCCCACTTTGTAATTGGAGCTATATCAAAACCAGATGATTGGATGTGTGAGGTCGGTGCCATAAGTTTTTAAGCTTTATAAAATATTAAAAAAATGAATTGAAATCGATCATTCTCTTCTCGTATGGTGGGCCAGTGTTCTATATATATAGAGTACCTGTACGACGAATCACGCTGTAGAGAGAAAAAAAAGCCTAATTAATAACCTTTGGTTTCAGATGCGCCATTTGTTTTTGTCGTATATATTGCTTGGCGCGAATCCAGAATCATTGACGTGAGCCATTCAACTCAGCACTATATATCCTTTTCTTAGTGCCTAATCCTGCCACTGTTCTCTCTACCAACGCCAAATCTTTTACATATATACCATCAGTTTTAATTTGTTCTGTTATATATCTTCCATTTTTTTATTTATAATTATATATGCTCTGGATTGTCTCCATAATGATAATCTGCTTGGGAATTAATTGGTTTTACTGTTGTTTAATTAATTTCTTTCGTAAGCCTCAAGCTTTTTAATAATTGCTTTACACACACATATATATATTCACGTACTTTTTCTCAAGCGCATTGTGATATAAGAGATAAAGAGATTCGATCTTGTTTGTCACTTCCATTCCATGCACTCTTTCTTTCAAGTTTAAGCCGCCTTTTACTTTCGTTTCATTATTATTATGGGGACCTTTTGGCTATTAATGATATTCAAAACCAAGGAAATGATATATTTGTATTTGACAATGGCGTGTGTAGATTAATATAAATAGATGATGATTTTTCATTAATTGATAACACAGGGAATTAATAATAACACTACTTTAATTACTTACAACTTACAACACACGCAACATATATTATACAAAGGAGGGAATATTAAGCAGGTACGTAGATGCAGAAGTCGCCATCGGCGACAACCACGTTGGAGGTGTTGAGTTAGCTGGCGATAGTGGTTTATTAATTATTCCTTAATTATATACTACTGTAGGGTTTTTTTAGTCTTTGATTCTGATGGATCATCATCAACAGCCTGCCATGCATGGAAAAAAAGGGAGTTAAATTAGACCCCATATAAATCCTAAAAGGTTTTAGATAGTGTCAAACAGCACTTGACGCACAGCTGACAGAAAGTATAGTGATGTGCTGATGAAAAGGCAAATATATAATGAAAAAAACATGAAATAAATTATTATTGAGGATTTCAACAACACAACAAGCTGACATGATTTGAGGGCTGTTAATTTACATATTATTCCCTGGAGCCCAGTGCAACTAGTACTGTGGATTGCAGAGAAAATTTGCAGTGCAAAACTTAGTGATTCCTACGATACAGAAGTTAAAAACATATGATAGGAAATAATACCTTTGGCGGTTGATACCAATGGCTTAGGAATTGTTGCGGTGGGTTTTGTAATGAGGAAATGGGACTTGACCAAGCTCAATGCGCTCAATATCTTCCTTGAGAACCTCATAGTGCCTTTTGACCTCCTCTACAGATTTTCCCACTACCCTGGCAACATTTTGCCACCTGTCAGGGGTTTCCCTGTCATATAAAGCCAGGGCTTGTTCAAACAATTTGTTCTGCCTTGGAGTCCAAGATGATGCTTCCATCTCAACCTAAAACGCTTTAATAGAGGAAGAAGAAAATAGGAAATTGTATGGAAGCTAGCTGAGACTATAGTAGTACTCTCTGATTTGAGGAATGGTGTGGGAAACAATGAGAAGTTTGGCTCCTTATAAATGGGAGGAAAAGTGTAGTTTTGGTGGGGTTATTTTTTGTTGGCAGAATATATCTTCCACAGGCACCAAAGATAAATATAGTGACTCGGTGCCTTCAGAACCACAAGGCAAACAAGGATAATGGAGAGCAAGTTGAAGAGGAGAATCAGGACCAAAAGGACATGGCTTTTCATGTTTAACCAAATATATACTCTTCATTATGTCACTGCAAGTTGGACTTGGAAAGAAAAGTGTCTAGACATGTAATGTGCAACAGCCATAAACCACCTTTGTCTCTAACTCAGAGTGTTGGCTAGCTGTCAGCTCCATGTGCAGATGAATGAAGTAACTCGAAACAGATCAGCGTTTTACCATTGGTAAGATCAGATTTTTTCCCCCTTCATGAAAAAACTCATGTTAGCTTCTTGCAGGAGGATTTTGAAAACGGGAACAGCTTGTTCTAATGGAACACTTAAGAAACTTTTAAGATCCTCAAAAGGGCCTTTATTTGCCTGTTTCATCATGCAGCTTAAAGGTATACAGAGAAGTGAAGTATGGCACAGAGAAAAAGAGAGAGAGAGATGAGAGAATGATCTGATAACTAAGTCTAGTTAGAATACAACCGTATTGGTTCCATTACATAAGTTAGTTCTACTGTATAGCTACTTTATTACACTTTCACGGCTGGCTCATTGAAATTTGGGAAAATGACAGTCGGGTTCGAGAATATCAAAAAAGTCTCAACTCAAAATCATATATTAAAAAAGTGACTTTTTTTATATTATTTGTATTGACAAACGGAAGTCTTATATTCACAAAAAAATTTAAAAACCTAGTCATTCACAATAGAAAAAACTATATTTACAACAGGAAATGCTATATTCACAACAAAATTGAAACACCTGAATTTTGTTTCAAATACAAGTTCTTAAGCGTATGGAGGACATTCACAATAGAAAAAACTAGATTCACAACAGGATATGCTATATTCACAACAAAATTTAATTTAAAAACTGGTCATTCACAAAAAAAAAAGCTATATTCACAACAAAATTTAAACACATGGATTTTGTTTCAATACAAATAATATAAAAAAAGATGTGTGATTTTGAGTTGTAACGTTTTTTATATTTTGTATGTTCTTTGGACCTGACTGTTATTTTTCTTTGAAACTTGAGTACTAAACTGCGTCAGCTAATAGTGGAAAAGGTCAAGAATATAATTCCTGGCCAGTGCTGAAAATGAAAGTTTCTGCTTATGTCATCAGTGCTTAATTTTGCATCCCTCAATTTCTTTATTTTTAAAAAATTGTTGCTTATGTCGACAATACATATTAATGAGCTAATAATTTGATTTTTGCTTGTCATGCTTCTGTTTGATAAAGAAGCAAGATATGGATTTATCTGTCAATAATATCCTCTCAACAAAAAAGACACCCTTCAGAAAGGGAGACTCCAAAAGAATGGAATGCTTAAACCATTGGATTGCTTGGTTCCTGTTCTGATTTTTATAAGTATCATTTTCATACTTCATTAGAAGATCATTAGCAAACAATTCAGGAACTTTTTCAGTCGAGAGACACAACAAACAAGTGTGTTTACATAATTAGATGTTTCTCAGCCATAATTCTAATTATGACCTCTAGTTCTAAATATAAGATTTAGTTAGTAGTGCAATTAGGAGGTAGTATAATGTTTGGCATGCGTCCACTATGCATGAGGGTAAAACTATTCCATTCAAACGACTTGTGTCCATTTAGCATGTCTCATTATTTTGGCTGAAGGACGGTGTGTTTTTTCATATGGTCAGTCAGAATTACAGATTTGGGTTAACCTGTGGATAAAAACATAGGTTAAACAAAGATTAGTTTGCACATAAATATTATAATGTCGGAATCCAGGAACAGTCATATGTTTCTTGCCATTTGCTCTATGAGGTATGTAAGTTTATTATGCAACTTTTAATACTGTAAATATCCAGTGTTGCATCCCAGCAGACCAGAGATTTGGTCTTTAATTTATCTTTCAAGTGGGTTTAATTATCACCGAATGATGCTGTTTTCTTCTTTATAATAATCCAATCATGTTTATTCCCTATCCTGCACGGTATTCGTTATCTAAAAAGTAGAGTTGGATTAGATGTATCGGGTGTATTTATGGTAAAAATATATTATTTCTCTCAGAAGCCACCAAGCAACGATAATGGAAATTCATCTTTTTTAAAATCTTTTTAATCTTTCAAAATCAAGGGATCGATCCTATTATCATTATTTGACCCTTGATAGAATTAAGAAGATTAGTTAAGTATATGCTTTGCTTTTGATTCTTCCATGCACTAGCCATCTTTATAACCAAGATGCGTACAGCAAGTAGGTATAATAGTTGTATGGTTTGATTATGATATCTTTTAGCAGAAAAGCAATATCTGAATGATACTTATATGAATGGAATCTTTTTGTTCCACATAGATATTTATATAGTGGTAATTAAAGAGGAACCTTAATTCAGCCAATACGTGTTCTTATTGGCCGGCGCATATATAAATCATGCAATATCGATCACTCATTTATGTTTGACTGTGGCAGTGGTGTGGTTATATTTTAGATTTGCTTACGTTTAATTTGACGTATGAATATATACTATGCCCTGAGATTTTATCCTAGAGTTTATCCTAGAATTGGAAATACTGTGTTTAGCTCGTGTATGTGGAAGATAATCTTTTTTACTGTATACTATCAACTTGTATCGTGTAACTTGGTTGCAGGGACTTGTGTCCTTTTGTAGTTTTGAAAGGGGAAATTCTTCTCAAGGGCCCAACACTTTCAAAGATTTTTTTTTTTTTTTTTTAAAAAAAATGCTGATGCTCACAACAAATTCATCAACTTGTTAGACTCAAGTTTCTACTAATTAAAAAAATGTGTGATTTCAATTAAACGTTTGTTTCCTGATAATGGTGATTTCATTAAAAAGCGGAGGATTCTTCATTCCCCGCACTAGTTGTGAATTATTATGCAGGAGCAAGCAGGACGATAGCTAACAAGTAAAGAGAGATTATATATTGGTCAAATTCTTGGGGCTCTTAAGTTGATCCTCACTGAAGCCACTTGTTAGGCATAGATATTATATAATGGTAGATACCACGAGCAATAGCATGCTAGGCAACTTGGACACAAATTAAAGGACTCGTATTGCAAGTGGTGGATCAATTCGATCGTGTGGAGGCCGTGTTATGTTTTGAAAAAATCCAAAACAAAATACTAGTATCATATACGGTACATTATTCTGTATGCATGCATAAAGGGTAAATAATAATACTCCCTCTTCTTCTTATAAGATAGATTTGAAAAGTTGATTTGGGTCCTAAATAAAAGACATATATAGTTTTCATTTTCATCAATCTTTTCCTAATTTAACTCTATTAATGTTCCTCAACAATAATCAATAAAGGGAAGGAATGAAGGAATTAAGGAAGATGACTACGATGTTTTGGAAAATACATGTCATATTAACTAAATAGATTAGCTTCTATAATTTAATCAAATTAGGTAAATATGTCTTATACGAAATACTAAGGAAAGAAGGGAGTATAAGAGTTAGATATCTAATTTGTGGATATTAAGAAAATTAGTTAATTATATCTAGCAAATATGTGTTGGTTTACCTAGAATGCCCTTTTAAGTTATTATCTGCATTGAAACTACTCTTGATAGAAACTCATTTTCTATGTGTAATATCAATAGAGATACTCCGGGAGAAAAAAAGTAGATTGTGGTTTTATTTATGTATGTGTATTTTCGCTAATGAAATGGACAATGAAACCTTCTTTCTCTAGATCGAGCCAGCCTAGATTTAAGCTTCTTCAATCCTGGATTATAAGCAAGGCTTCATCTTTGCTTTACAATTCCAAACATAGGATCGTGCGTTCTAACTAGGTTACTTGTTGGTAAATAGCTGATGATATATGGAATTTTATGTACAGACTTTATTATTTGGCTCTTAGTTTTAGAATATTTGCATCAGTCTTCAGGGATATTTCCATAGATGTGAAATTATTCTCCCCATGTTATTCACAAGGATTTAACTGTGCCTGTCCTCCATTTTACTCTGAAGCGCTATAATCATCATGTGCTATGCTTTGATGTCATGATCTTGAAGAAAATTTGCAGACCGCCTAAGATTTCTTAAAACCAATGACATTTAACACATAATACTAGTAGTTTGTCAACCCAAAATAAAATTAAGTCAAATTGATATATAAGCATCAATTATTCTCCAAATGACTTACTGTGGATCAAGGCATTTTTCTAGAAGTGATTAGCAAGACAAAGTAACTCACAAAGTCATGAACCCAAATACCACTATTGATGTGATGACCTTATTAGTGGATGATCAATTAGCATATCTGTAACCACTCTTTGAATCTTGAGATATGTCCTAGTTCCCTTGTGAGATTAAGACCCAACCCATCTTAACTTTCTTGATATTAAAAGAAAACTTGATATGTAATTCTAACATATTAGAGGGTGAGACTGGGAATAACAACAAATATTGTTATTATGTGACTAAAAGGTCAAGAGTTCAAATTAAATCTTAGAAACAAACTCTCCATTTGAGGGAGTTAATACGAGTACATGTAACATTCCCAAACCTCACCCAGTAGCCGGCCATGTGCACAAAGCCGCTCTTTCTTTTATATAATTCCAACATATTAATCTACTCATTGTTAACCAGCCCAAACATCATGGTTATTAAAATAGGACTATCGGTCGGTTTGACTAGTTCAATGTTTCCTGACTTCAAAAATTTATATCTCACTACTACACGATACAGATTTTACTTCCTAAAAAAAGTTTGTTTTTTTAAAAAGGAAATAAAAAATAAAGGTTGTGGCATTTTTGTAATTACGTGCGGGAATTTTGGCATATTGAGCATCCGTTATACATAAATGGACGCCAAAGGTGAATTTTAAAAATCGGGACACCAAAAGCCCTCCTTTAGCATCCCTTCATAGATGGTGTTACACCCTTACCGGTCTCGCCCTCTCGGGTGGTGGGTTAGAGGGATTCCTTCTTGTTTCTTACCTTTCCTTTGTTAATTAATCTTTTTAACATGCATCAGAGAGTGTGTGCGGCAGAGCATATGATCGGTTTGGACGATTACAATATACTAGTAAAGGTACAAACAAAACAACATAAAGTAGTCCTTATAGGGTTAAGGGTACAATCATCCAAAAATAAGTATGAGACAGTGAGTACAAATTATATAGTTATCAAAACAAGATAGGGCATCCCCTATTTCTTCAATCATTAGCCTCATGCCTTACCTTCTCTTATCTGAACAACTCAGCGTAGATCACCTGTATCTTTAGAACGGTCTGGAGTTCAATTTTGAACCCCAGAGTAATTGTTAAACTATATACTATATGTATACAATGCATGTATGCAAACCACAACTAGGAAAATCACAACAATAATGGTAAACATACTACCACAATCACACACAGTAACATATAAAAAAATACCACATATGGACATGTTCATTGCGAAAGGACCCAATCCTCATAATCGTTGGACCGCCTAACAAGGCGAGCCCCGGATCCTCAATTCTAGGAAACAACAGTACCTAGGGCCTCAAACTCTAACCACCCTGAATGCATTTCAGGCTCGGTAGTGACCCAAGGACACACAGTCCACTAGGCCCTACAGCCCTGCGCATATCCTCCTCACGAGATATGTTCCTCAATTATGGTATTGCAAATATACAACAGTAATATAGAGTATGCGAGTAAATAGTTACTACCTCACGGCTGTTCAGAGATCCCCAAATATGACTTTTCCTTGGAAAAAGTGAATATATTCCGTTTAACTCACTTATACAATCTCCCTTTTATTTTTAGAAAATCCAAAACAACCAGAAATTTTAGAAAATATAATCCAAATTCAAAAACTCATAACAAATTAAAGAAAAATAAGATTAACGTGATTCCAGTGGCCACTGAACCCTTATTATATCTAATGTATGTTATAAATACTTCCAGAGGCCACAAGGGTTCGTATCTTTTTATGGTGCTAGAAATTTGCTCGCTGGATAGAGAAGAAATCCAGTCCTCTGGGTTATTTTTAAAAATTTATTTCTCATAATAGGCATATTGAAATATTACAAAACCATATATCAAAATGAATTTGAAGATGTCTACTTTAAGCCTATAAAATTTCGTGGCCATCAGACATCATTTACTATTTTTAAACCATTTATTAAACGCGGCTGTCCAGGATTTACGAAAGCTGGCAGATTGCCCTTTTCTTGCATTTTAGGATTTCCAGAGTTCTAAAATCATGAGTAACTCATTATCATACAAAATTTTGTTTTTGACTTAATGGAAACCTCAAAACATCAAAGTCACATTCTAATCTCTTGATTAACTTGGTGGATAGAACACCCTAAAATTCCAATTACCAAGTCACAATAGGATAGCGTTACAACTTACTTGATCTTGTGCTTGGTTCAACTTGAGTTCCTCCTTCTTTGGCTTCTGATTTGCGTCAGCCTTAAGCATAAGAGCATAACAACAATATTATTCAGTGGTACTTTGAGAATATTCATGAGGGTGAAGAAGATGGAAGGCTTGTTTAACCAAGTTTTACACTAACTTACCTTGATCCTTCAAGTTGAGCTCCTACTTCCTTCTTCTTGTGTTTGAACTTTGCTACCCTCTCCCTTTTCCCTCTTGAACATGCCTTGTGCAGCCTAAGAATATGGGCTGATGAGTTATTAAATAAACACCCATATTCATGTGAAATATCCAAGTCTTGCTATTATCCAATGGTCCAAAGGGTGTATTATGGTTAATAGCTTGTTCCTTTTACTTCCACTCCAAGTTTCATAGTTTTCCTTGGCTCATTTATGGGGTGGCGCAAATTTGATCCATATGGGCAGATTTTATTTAATCTATATGTCCTTCATGTGTTCTTTGGTTATTTGAGTTATCCATATAAGTCTTTTGTCCAATGGTCCATAGTGTGCATTGGGGTTAATAGCTTGTTTCCTCTTTGCTTTTTCTTCAAGTATTCAGATTTTGTCTTGGTTGATCATATCCGGCGCCATCTTATCCACTTGGGCAGCATAAATATTTGTTCTTTTTTATTCAAATTTGAATTCTAATGTGTGGTACCAATTGGTTAGCTTTTTCTTCAAGCTTTGACTTTTGGCTCTCTTTCATTAATGCTTGGCTTATCTTACAAGCAACTTTATTCCCTCCTTGTCCTTCATGTGGCGCCATTTATGAGTTGAAGGGATATCTGATTTTTGTTTCATTTTACCTCATAAAGAAGCCTCTAATCGATTCTTGTTAGTTCCCTTTCATCGGTTAATTTTTCCCTAAGTCTTAGACCTTGTGATTGGGATTGTATGTAGGTTAAATCAGCTGCTCCTTCCCTCTAATCATGGCTGGTCAAAATTTCAAGTCTTGGAGAGCAAGGAATTTGACTTTTAATGTCTCGTGATTACTCTTGTACTTTACCCTCTAAAAGTCAACCATTAATTCCCTACGTGCCATGTGTCCTCCTAGGGTTTAATGGCTTTGACTTTTATTTTATCATGTGATTTTTGCATAATTCTCCCCTCATTCTCTCTTAGGCGAGCACACACATAGCTTGTGGGGAGGATTTTATGTCATCCCAGTGATATAAGCTTAGCTCACTTCATTCTCAAGTCAAAGTGCAATTATCATTTTTTCTTCTTGACTTTGGTTGGTGAAATTTTGGGCTTGTCAAGGGTTCAATAATTTGTTCCCTAATGACTTTTAGGCATTTAATGATTGACAAGTTAACCTGTCTTTGTTCACCCTAATTTTATTGCAAGACAACCCTCTTATTATTCTACTTATTGGTTCAAAATTTAGCTTCAATTATAGTGACTAGTTCATTATCTCAGAGTCCTCAAAATAATTAATGTAATATGTCATAGAAGAAAAACAATTCAAATTGTAGTCAAAAGCTTCTCATTATTTCATTAATTCATACTTGTACATCGTTTACAAAAGTAGGGGTGTTACAAATGGGGAGGCCAAGAGTTGGCTTTTGGACTTTTGGCGTCTCTATTTAGAATTAGGGATGCAGAATGTGGCTAAAAGGGACTAAGGCAGCAGCTCCTTCTTTCCACCTCTCTCCAACAGTCGCCTCCTTCCTCTCTCACTCTCCCATCATTGCTCCTCCCTCTCCACTGTCACTTCTCCCTCCTCCCTCCCTCTCCATCGTCGCTTCCCCCTCCTTAGTGGAAGCACTACTAGAAAACACCTGATTTGTGGCGGAATTTGTGACGAAAATTTTCCGTCACAAACCATAGCATTTTGTGACGGAAATGGAGTTTCCATCGCAAAATGGGCTAATTTTGCGACGGATAGATACCTCCGTCACAAACCGGAGGTTTTGACTGCCGGTTTGCAACGGAAATGCTCCATCCGTCGCAAATCACGACAATTTGTGACGGAAATGGAGTTTCAGTCGCAAACTCGCTTGTTTTGAGACGGAACTTGTTGTTTCGTCGCAAACTTCAATTAAAAATCCCCCCTCTTTCTCCTTTATTCATACGTTCCTCTCATTTTCTTTCGTTCTCTATTCGGATTTTCTTCCTAGGGTTTTGCAGACATGGATTGGAGAAATGTAACAGCTGAAGATTTGATCAACGTACTTCGTGAAGTGGATTGGTCGTCCCCACCTCGCCCTCTATCCAAATTCTTCTCGAGATTCACCATACCTAAATCCTACTCTAGATGGAACAGCCGCCTCACATGCAATCTCTACTAGTAATATCCTCTTTTTCCATAACTCTGCACTTCACAATAGTTTTGTTTAATCTAGGCATGGAAATAGGTCAGGCCAGGCCAAGCTTTGGCTAAATAGGCCTGGGCCTGTAATGAAAATCTGAAGCCTGAGCCTAGGCTTGAGCCTATATGCTTGAAATCTTATTATGTATGGTTTTGTGGGCTCTACTCTTAATATTTTTTAGGCTCATAGAAAGCTTAGCTAGGTGACAAGTATTGGCATTGACCGAGCCTACATGAGGCCTAGGCAAGCCTTAAGCCTTTTTATAGACCTACTTACAATGTAGGCCTCTAAAAACTCTAGATGGAACTTAAGTAACACATCATCAATATTTGCCCAAGCATCATTAATATGAATATCACATGGCCTCATATTCAATGGCGCTTTTTATAGACGGGAGACTGGTTTTCGAATCACACGGAAAAACCGCCAACAATGTAGGCCTCTAAAAAGGCCTTACAAACTATAAGTAAACTTTAAACCTACCAAAACCTAAAGAAAAGACTAAAAGAACACAGATTGTTCATCAAAAGAACGAAAGGTGAAACATAGACAATGGGCGAATACGAACAAGGAATAGCTCATTGAATTCATAGAACGCTCGAGGATCCAGGAACCAACAGAAGCATGGTCAAGAATTGTAGATTGAAACTAGTCAAGTATGTTTTTACTAATCACCCAGTAAAAAAAAAAAAAAATTGGAAAATGAAAACCGCAATTGAAAGATATGATATCTTTACACACCAAGCACATAGGTCGTTAGGAATATAGATCTCACCTGGTCAGCAGTACCTCATTCATTCCTATAATTCTTCTTATGTCTGAAAGCAGCAAACCCGCTATAGTTAGAGAACGCCACAGCAAATTAATTACCAAACATGCCTAAAAGCCCCTTAGTTAACTCAGCAGATCTAATGTTAAAAAAAAAAAAAACTCAGCAGATCAGAATGAAAGAAAAACAACCTTGGTTTCAACTAGAGATTTGGGAGGAGAGGGACCCCTTACCTCGTGGGAGAGGAGAGTAGTGGTAGTTAACGGTAGCGGTTGTAGTCCGACGATGATGGTAGTGACAGCTGGTGGTGAAGAAGGGTGTGTGAGAATACAAGAAATCGGGAATAGCAAGGGTCTGAGTATGAGTCTGAGACAGTAGAAAATGTTGAATAAAAAAATAGAAAGAAAAGAAAATGTTGAATGAAAAAATAGTCACGAGAATACTGGAGGTGTCTATCAGGTGTGGGATAGCAAGCGTTTTTAACTAAAAAAAAAAAAAAGAATAGCAAACGTCTAAGCTGAGTATGCGTCTGACTAAAAAATGTTGAATAAAAATCAGAGGTTAATATAGTAATTACCATTATAACTTTAAATTACAATATAATAATGATTAAAAAAAAAAAATTATTTTTTTTTTTTTTTGTAAACAAAGTCAGGCCTTAACAAAATAGGCTGGCCTATTTACATATTTAGGCCTTCAAATAGGCTTTAACCTGACCTTTTTAATAAACAGGCCACGCCAGACTAGGCCCTAAACAAGCTAGGCCGTAGGCCACCTGATAGGGGCCTGACCTATTTCCACCCCTAGTTTAATCCTTGTATTTTTGTGTATGTATGTGTGTCTGTAACGGAATTCTATGATTAATTGATTAATCATTCCTGATATACTCTTATGATTATAATCATAATCATAAGCATATGATAAAGAATCAAGTTTGCTAAAACTGCCTAATGCAAGAACGAGTGTTTTACTAAAGTGGATCGAACTGGATTGTGTGCTGAGATTTTTGTTACTGATATATTCTGCTCTGTCATTGAGAATTTTCTGTGAGAAATTCTTGTGGAAGTTGCCACTGTTTTGAGCTTCTATACCTCTCTTTGCTATGGGTCTTGGGAATATACTTGCATCTGGATTGTTAGAAATTCTTTGTTGTCATTACTTGATGGATGTTGATCTTATCTGTCATTAATTTTTTTTATATATCAATATTTTCATGCCTGGAATGAGAACCAAAGCATGTTTGTTTTAGAGTGGGATATCTATATTATTGTATCACTCAAACCCTTTGCCATCCTCTGTTATGACTGCCTTTTTAACTTAAAAAAAGTTTATGCATTTTAATTGGATCTAATATTGTAAGACAATATTAAACATTGGATCTAATACCCTTTTTATTTGGAAAGATAAATGGTATCAGAAGTGAGTATGTGCGTTTAGCAAAAATGTAAGCACAAAGAATTGCATTTAGCTGTTCTATGCTTTAAGTTCATCTGTTTGGAATTAATCCCTGCATTATAAAGATTATAACCGGGACCAAATTTGTTAGGTGCTAACTCTAATATAAAACCCCATCCCCTTGTGTTTCCTTTCAGTTTGGCAGTGTTAGTCTCTTGAATAATGAACTAAAATAAACCCATTGGTATTCTTGCCAACTTAAGATTTTGAATACATTGGTTATCAATATTGCCATGGCTTTAATTGTTGTTTGCTTAATGATGAATACTTTCTTTTCAAATAGCTCTGGCAGTCCACTAGCACAAAGCACGGTGACTGCTTTTCGCTGAAAAGTTTAAAAATGTAAAGCAAGACTCCAACCTCATAAAAGAAGTAATCATTGAAGCAGAAACAATAATGTTGAAGTGATTAATTCTAGTTGAAAAATCAATCCTTTGTTTGATGAATGCTTTTATATTGATTAGATCTTGTGCATACCTATGATCCCTGATTGATATAATTGGACCACCAGTTCACAGGATAGGTTTGCATTCAACCCTTCACCATTTTACCTTGTGGGTTTTCTTGTTAAAAGAATTGGATAGTCCTTGAAATGACAAAGTTTTCTTGTTGGTTTTGTCTTTTATATATGACAGAAATTCCGAGATATAAATTCAGTGAATCCATGTGTGTTTCTATTTGGAGCTTTGAATTCTGGCTTATGTTTCTAATTGGAGCCTGTGTTTTCTTCTTGTATCCAAGCTATTTTATTGATTACAATAATTCTGTTCAAGTGCATCAATAATTTATTTCAGTCTGTTTTGTAAATGATTGATTTTGTTTTTGATTCTGGTCACTAGTATTCACTCCCATGTTCTCTCTTCACTTATTTTATTGATTTTGCTTTTCCAGCTTTCTGCTCTTTCAACTTTTCCAACATTTGACCTTCAGTTAGAGAGTGCATATTCTATGCTCAAGGATATGAAGTTACATGGATGTTCACCCAATTCTGTGGTTACACAACCCTTCTGAACGGATTTTGTAGCTTTGGATCTATGGAGAGGGCAATGGAACTGTGGGAGGAAATGAAGAAAGAAGGTGGGGATTGTAAACCAAATGTTGTTACTTATACATGTATTATGAGTATTACAAGTCCTATGTAAACTCTTATGATTATTAAAATTTATTTTTATGATATACAAGTCTCTTTATTTTATAATTTTTTATGTAATTTTATAATTTTTTTTCTGGTTTTTTATATTTTTTTAAATAAATTGAATTTTGCGAGAGAAAAGTATTTCCCCTACAAATCTTGGAATTTACGAGGGAAATCGTTTCCCTTGCAAACTCAAGCATTTGCAAGGGAAGAATTATCCCTCGCAAACTCCAGATTTGCGAGGGAAAATTCTTCCCTCTTAAATTCTTGAGTTTGCAACGGAAAAATGCATTTTTCCGTTGTAAAAGTGGTTTGTGAGGCCAATATTGCGACTGACTATTTTCCGTCACAAATTCCGCCACAAACCATTTTTGCGAAGGAAAAGTTCCGCCACAAAACAAGGGTTTTTTTGTAGTGAAGAACAATGAAGGTTTGTGGCTTTTTTTAAATAAAAAAAAAATACAATGCTTTGTATATGTTAGGACTAATTCTAATGTTTTCTTTGTTGTTGTTGTTGGGTTGAGTAGAGAAAAGAAATTTCAAGCATCTGAATTTAAAGTTGAGGTAATTATAGTTAAATATTGTTGTTTTTTGTTAATATGTATTGAATTAGTTAAACTTTGTAAACTTGTATGATTGTGGATGCTCAGAAGTCCTTGATTTGTAGTTTATGACTTAGACAACTAAGCTATGTTTTATATATTTTATATTGATGAAATTGCTGATATTGTCCTAAATTGCCTCAGTTAGTTAGTTTTGTTTGAATTAAACTGAAATGGTTTGTTATTGAAATTTTGAGATATCTTATTTTTAAGGGGAAATGTTCCGAAATTTTTAAAAAAAATGAGTAAAAGACAATCCCTTTGTTGACAATTGTTTTAAACTTGAGTATTATTGGGAATGACTTAGGTGGTAATAAAATGGATCATGATTAGATGAATGCTTTGAGAACTAGTGAAGAATATGAGAATGAGGTGGAAGAGTTTAATTTATTGAATTTGCTATAGAAGGAATGCGCCTACAAAAAAATGTGATGTATTTTTGTCCTTATGTCAATTGTTTAAATGAGAGTCGACGGGATATTGATAAAATAAAGGATCACCTACTTTGTGATGGAATAAATCTTCCATCACCTACTTTGTAATAGAATAAATCTGTATGATGATAATTGTGTGTGCTAGATGTTTCCTTACTATTTGTAATTAAGGACATTTTGGTTTATGAAGAATTGTTGGATAATGTATGTGTAGAGTTTAATTGTTGGGTAGTGAAAAATATAAAGCAATGTTTTTTAAAAATAAAAAACACTTTTAGCGTCCGTTGTTTAAACATGGATGTGGTAAGAAACTTACTGTGTCCTTTTTTTCCGAATGGGATGCCATTTAAGTAAGCAACTTGCATCACAAAATAGACGCCGGAAGACACTTACAGCGTCCCTTTTTTCCCATAAGTAAGCAACTTATAGCGTTCTTTTTGTTAAAAAAAAAAAAGGGGATGCAATAAGTCTTTTATGGCATCCTTTTTTAACGGACGTTGTTCCCAGACTTTACTATGTGTCGCTCACATAGGTGTTCCCTTAGAAATGAATGTAGAAAATAAGTTAAAAGTTCCCGTAATAGTGTTGAATTCTACATATTTCTAAAAATTATAAATTAAGACTATGAAAATTTTGTGATGTCTACCTTCTAATGCAAAAAGAATCCTTAAAAAATATTATAATTTGATTCTTGAAAATTATCAGATTCCAAAACTATTGCAAAAAATATTACTACATCTGGTCCTAAATATAAAACAAAGTTTATAGTACAAATTGCATTACAAACTTTATCCTAAAGACCGGAGGTAGTATCGTTCAACTTCACTTCTTTACCAATCTGACCCCAAATTAGCTCTGGTTTAACTCTAATATAATTCATTGACCCTTGACCAATATCCAAACTAGTTAATGGTCAGTCCAAATTTAATAACCTTGCCAAACATACAAGGCCCAACAGATAAGAACACCAATTCATTGATTAATTGGTGCATTGTCGACGTAATATAATTACATAGACCTGGGTTCAAAAAGCCTCGCCACTAACTTATTTTGAGTTTCGTTTTTTATAAAACTGAATAGAGTATGATTTTTCATATTACACATACAAAATCAAATGCCTCCTCTACCCTTGTTACGAAGACCTTTCCATAATCAATCATTAGAATAACTAAATTTCACTTGTAGGAGTACTATATTATTATTATTTTTTCGTGGAAAGTCGTTAACATCAGATGCTTGTGATATATAGGAGGGACTATAATAAGCTCAATCCATCTAGGAAGCAAGGTGCTTTTCAGACGTGCCCACAATCTTAACAACACAAAAGCTGCTTCCTTCCTTTATTTTCTGATTAGCTTGAAGAAGTGTTCATTAGAACAGCTAAGCATACCATGAAGAGGTGTGTTTGGGTGAGTGCGTACATAAACGTATATCTACCAGAGATTATGATGGGTCAACGAATGGGCGTTGACTAAGTAAAGATATTATGGGCTGTTTTTTTTAAAAAAAAAAGATATTATCATGGTAGCAAAATTGAAAAGAAATTAACGTGGAAAACTTTGCACAAAGTGGGGCTTTCGGGGACGGAATCTTTTTATCACTTGATGTCCACTCATAAGAAAGCAATATAATTCATTAATTGGCTATAACTTACTTATCGTTGCCCAGACCATTCATTACTTGGTCTGACACAAGCCGCCGGCGACCACCGCCTTCGTGCCACAGACAAGTCCGAGTGGTTGTTGTGAGTCCACATCTTTGATCTGCGGTCCAGGTATTTTGGAGTCCAGATCCTTGATCTATAGTCCTCTCCCTCAGAGTTCTGTCAGACGTGGCATTCTCTCGTCCCTATGGCGAGCCCTTTCCTCTCCTCTCCAGATCTGATCTGTGGAGGTGAGATTTATCTGTTTTTTTATTACTTTTCTGTGTTACTGGGTTGTCTGGTGGTGTTTTTGTCTTATGAAATAAGCAGATCTGTAAGATCTGCGGTCAATTCCTCTTGGATGGACGTCTGTATGAACGTTATAAGATCCGACTCTCCCTTGGTAGTTCGGATCTGCGTTCTTGGGGGCAGATCTAAAGAGGCGTTGCTTGTTGTGTGGCCAAGGTCACCAGATCGAGTCACAGTAGCGAGGATTTCTTCCGGACATCATGGGTCTTCTTACGCTCCGAGGTTGGGTTTTTTGTGTTCTTAACCCCAATATGGGGTACTGTCATACCGCTTCTCGTTGCGGCTAATGCTTATAAGGAGGTGTCCGTTTGGGTGGGTTTTTACAACCATCACCTTCTTCGTTGTCATTTCTAACCCCGAGATATTGAGGAGGTTGCTTTGTCTATGATTCTACTTCTACTTCTAAATATTTTATGTACGGTGATTTGATTTGTTTTTTTGTTGTTGTTTTTGTCTTTGATGTATTTTGTTGTCTTGGATCCGCTTTACTTGTATCAGGATATTGTCGCACTTTGTTTTTAGTATTAATATAAATAGCTTTCCGATCAAAAAAAAAAAAAAAAAAAAAAAAAAGAAAAGCACAAGATATATATTAAAAAAAACAATCAAAATTATATTATATATATATATATATATATATTATTGTTAGTCTTGCTCGTAATCCATAAATTACGTATAAGATGGAAACGACATGTCCTTCTACTGAACGACAGCGAGCCTTCCTTTGTCAATTGACTCTTTATAATTAATCCTATGTATTAATTGTATATAATAGCCACAGTGACATTTAGTGTGGCTGGTCCACACGCTTGTAGGTAATATAGAAACAAAATTTGTGGAAAGGAATCTTTGAACGAGTGAAAAAGATGGAGATTTGTAATCTGTACTCTATGAAAAGCCTGGATATGCTCCGCTCATCAAAGATTTGTGGTCCGCTTAACATCAAGAATGGAGTACAAAGTGCTACGTCGTCTAACATTTTTATGTTTTTTTATTTGATTAAGAGTATAATCTCTTTTAAGATTTAAAGTTAAAAATGTTTTTACCTATCTCAGTTACTTCTCTAATATTAAATATGAGACATAATTTATAGTGTAATTTACACTACAAACCATATCCTATATTTAGAATTGGACGTAGTAGTATTTTTTGATATTCAAAGTCTACTCTTCTCCTTACAATCACTCTTGTTGATAACAATATTCTTGTGAAATTGATAGTATTATTGTATCTAATTAATACTTTTGTGTCCTGCATGAAAGTCGATAAGTCTAAACTTATTTGGAATTACATTTAGATTCCTAAAAATGCTTATTCACATAATCAAGACTAAACTTCTTTCACACATTTATTTCGTATAGTTTCAAGAACGATATCATTCACCATAATGGCACGCCGGCCACCGGTATGCACTTAAATATACATGGTTGGATTATATTACATTAAGAATCCGTTGCAATTTTTTCTAGCTTGTTGCGTGAGAATTTGTGAACAGAGGCGAAACTGAACTCTGGTCAATTCAAATTCACTCTATCTTTTAAGGAATTTTCATTTATTGGTATAGATTATTCAAGTATTTGGAAAAAAGGGAAAAAAAAAAAAAAACTTAACATATGCTAGTATTAAATTGAGAGAGCAATATATTGGACGTAGTGGGACTAAATCAACGGAAATTGAGGTGGAGAAATGATGCCCATATATATGCCCCTCCTGTTGGCTGTTGGCTGTTGCGTCCAACTGAACTTAAATTAAAGGATGTAATTAATGAACGACTCTTGTTTTTTTGGATCATACAAGTAACGAATATTAACGATCTTGACTTCATGCATGGGCGATTCTTGAGCTTTGTGTAACGAGTCGAGTTTGAGGTGAAAAAACATTTAATCATCGTTTTTTTTTACAATTTCAATATTTGCTAAATATTTACAACTAGTAAGTACTACATCTGGTCCTAATTATAGGACCATGTTTGTAGTGTAATTTGCATTACAAGCTTAGTACTATAATTAGGAACGGAGGGAATACTATTGACAAGTTTTTTTTTAAAGAAAATTTTTAGTTCTTTACAAATCCACTTTAAGAGTAATAAATCTGATTTTTATAATTTTGTCCCTATTTAATTACAATAAACAAAAAAAAAATTTATTTATATTAACTCTTGGAACCATTCATAAATAAGAGCAAGATTAGAAGTTTAGCTCATAATTATGAGTTAACTAACTTTTTTGGTATGTGGGAGTTAGTTAATTTAGGCTTATAAATAGAACCAGAGTGTTATGGTATTCAAAATACTCTCTTCTATCCTTATTATAAAAGCTCAAAATTTAAATTACCTTAGTCATTTTTATAAGAATCTAAGAGTTGTTTGATTATTTAGTGATATTTTTTAATTCCCCCTTATTAATTGTATGCATTGTATTAATTAAAAGGTCAGTAATACTTATAAATAAAAGAATATTTGAAAATACAACTTCGTTTCAAACATACTTATTAATTTTAACGGCTCTCTTGAATTGCGTAATTCGATTATCAAGATTTTCTAAATAGAACCAAATAAAGTAAGGTGAAGGTGCAATTTTACACGTGAAGTTTGTCTCAAGGAGCGTCCAGCACCACGAAGTTTTTTCTGGAGTAAAAGTACACATGAAGTTACGTTTTGGGAACACCCAGCACCACGGCCGTTAGTTGACCGTCAACTTGGATGGAACGCTGACAAGATGATTTGGACGCTAACATGGAATAAAGTGAATCGTGGCGGTGACGTGGCGCTGACAAGATGATTTGCTCCAGAAAAAACTTCGTGGTGCTGAGCACTCCTTGGGGCAAACTTCATGTGTAAAATTGCACCTTTAGCCAATAAAGTATTGTTTTATGCAGCCATATATTTCTCATGTTCTTAAAGTGAATCTTATATTAGCCACGGGATTAGTACCAAGGGGAAAATGAGAGAATATCATTTAAGTCCCAATCAAAAGAAATAATATATTGACAAATCTCATAACTTATTAATGATATCTATTTCATTAGTACTTCCTCTGGTCCTTATTATAAGGCACCAACTAGCAAATGTATTTAATTATTTTTATAATGCACTTGCTTGTTCCCAAAGAGCATTAATAATGGTAGTTGGTGAAAGTAATAATTAATATAATATTAGAGTTTAGTACAATTAGTAGGAGTAATGTTGGAAATTACTTAAATTGTAGGACAATTTTATTGACTTTAACTGTTTTTAATGGTTTGTGAGAATTATTAGTTCATGTCTTATAATAAGGACCAGATGGAGGGAGTATAACTCTTCATTTGTTAATGGGTTAAGGTACATATTTACCAACAAACTATTACAAAAGGAGCATCTGACACAAATATTAATTAAGGGTACCTTAAATATAAACAAACAATTAAAAATGTGCAGTCAGCACAACAAACTTTTAAAAAGGTGCAATCAGTACAATGCCGTTAAGAAAAAGATAACTCTGTTATCTAAGGTGTAGATTGGCCAACGAACTTTTACTCAAGGAGCATCTAGCACAATTTTTTTTTTTTTTTTTTTTTTACTCAATAGCTCCCAACACAAAATTCTTAATTTCACTAAATTAAATAATTTTTTCCTCAATTGTCATTATTCAAAACTACTTGTATAGATATCTATGGACAAAAATTATTCATTTGCTAAAATAAAAAAAAAAATTGATTAAAAATATAATTATATGATTTAAATAAAACTCAAGGTGTTTTATAATTTATTGTATATATTTAAAAAAATTTATGATTTATTTTTATTTTAGAAGAAATTTATGTGAGTTAAAAAATTCATTTAATGTTAATAAAATTTAAAAAATCTATTATATCCAAAAAGAAATGAAATGAGTTTAATTTTTATTTTTATAAAAAGAGTTTAATGGATATCAGCGTTGACACTTAATAATATAAATCCGGCAATTTGATGATATTTTTGTTAATTAAATTATCTATTGATTATATGAATATGGAACTTGTTGGAAAAAAATTGTTATTAATTAAGTACCTTAGAATAGCCTCAGCAAATTATTTATGGGACTTTTTAAAAAAAATTCAACAAATTCTATATTCATATAATCAATAGATCATTTAATTAACAAAAATATCATCAAGTTCTTTGGATTTATATTATTAAGTGTCAACGTTGATATCCATTAAGCTCTTTTTTATAAAAATAAAAATTAAACTCATTTCATTTCTTTCGGATATAATAGATTTTTTTATTATATTTTTTAAATTTTATTAACATTAAATGAATTTCTTCACTCACATAAATTTCTTCTAAAATAAAAATAAATCATATAATTTTTTGTTGTTTAACATATACAATAAATTATAAAACACCTTGAGTTTTGTTTAAATCATATAATTATATTTTTAATTAAAAATTTTGTTTATTTTAGCAAATGAGTAACTTTTGTCCATGGATATCTATACAAGTAGTTTTGAATAATGACAATTGAGAAAAAAATTATTTAATTTTGTGAAATTAAGAATTTTGTCTTTGGGAGCTCCGATTAAAATTTTTTTGTGTTAGGTGCTCCGGAGTAAAAAAGTTCGTGTGCCAATTTGCACCTTAGATATGACGTTATCTTTTTCTAACGTTGTCGTTGTCTTTCGCACCTTTTTAAAAGTTTGTTGTCTTGACTATACATTTTTAATTATTTGTTTGTATTTAAGGTATCCTTAATTAATATTTGTGTCAGATACTCCTTTGTAATAGTTTGTTGATAAATATGCACCTTAACCCTTTGTTAATAGATACTTTTCTAAAACTATTTTATATAAGGAAAAATTAGAATGAAGGATCTATAGGAAAAGATATCCATGGAAAATCACCATAAAAATTGTAATTATTTAGAAGGATCAAATATAAAATTAAAAACACTAAAATGATCCTAATAAAATTATCTGCTTCCCTCATAAATTCTTTTCCGCATTCTATTTTTAAAACTAGTATAGAATTCTAAGTATCACAAAATTCAAGAAGAGTTTTCTCTTCTTTCTTTTTTTCATTTTTCAAAAATTGGATAGGTATGATATCTATGGAAAATAATTATACATTCTTCAATTTTATAAAATTTTTTAAATCAACAAAATTTTTAAGTAAAGATAGAATTATATAATTTTAATAAAACTCGAGTATTTTATAATTCGTCATATCTGCCAAACCAAGAAAGTTTTTATCATCAATTTTTATTTTAGAAGAAATTTATGTGGGGAAAAAATTCATTTAATGCTAATAAAATTAAAAAATATAAATAATCTAACATCCTGAAAAATATGAAATGAGTTTAGTTTTTATAAAAAGAGCTTAATTGATTCCAACGTTGATAATATAAAGCGGACAGCTTAATGATATAAATTGATGAAAAACAAAAATTCAAAAAAAAAATATGACTTAAACTATGGTTAATTAAATAATTATTGAAAATATATATATAACCTATTATATCATGATGTGTGGTTTTAGTTTTAATATTAATTATTTTTTAAATGATAAATACAAAAGATAATATTGAAGTTTGATTAGGGACAATTTAGTTATTTTAAATTTATATTATGATTTTTGGCATTTCTGAATAATTACTATTTTTATGGTCCTTTATAATAAATACTATTTTTTTAGGTCCTTTATTTTAATTTTTCTTTATATTATTGGATCCAAAATGATATTTTTCCTGAAAACAAGAAAAAGAGGAGTTAAACGTGGTTTTTCGTAATAACTGTGTGACGTCAGCGGGCCCATCCTGTCTCCCAAAAGAAGACGGAATTGGTCCTAATGTCATGTCAGCCGCCATTAGTCAAAGGAACGACGTCGTAAATTCCATCACAGACACCTTAATCACTGTGGGGTGAGAGGTCGGACCTACGTAGTAATCGCTCGTCTTGTTGGGATGCCCTGTGACTGTGAACGATGATCACAGCCATCAAAAGCATTGTTACCCAAAACACAAGCTATAGAGATTGGTGGGCTAAGCTCTCTGTTTTACCTTTGTCCCTTGCTCGTCGACGACGACTCAGAAATTTTACATAGTGTCATACCTTAACGGCTCTCTCTCTCTGCTTTCCTTGGACCCAAAATATCTGCCATAGTGACTACAACTAATTTCCTTTTATTGGATACTTTCAGCGAACTGCTTGGTTCACTTTCTCATTCCCCTTCGCCTCATTATGATAGTGGGTGATCTGATCATATTCAAGTCCCTTTGAGAGGCTCTTATATAGATAACAAAAAGCCTGGACACTCTATTTCTCGATCGATAATGATTCTCTGGAACCCTTGCTTCTTATTCACACTGATTATTTCTGGTTGAAATGCACCGAAGACGCCATGAAGGACCGAGATTTGCTGCTTAAAAATTAATGAAAGTTGGCTATGTTTTCTCTGTTGGCGTTGTGGCAATCTGTAGTGGCTTGAACACTTGAACTGAATTGTGTTTTGTTGAAAGTGGAATTAAGATATGCGTATACAATTGGGAGGTGATATATATGTTGGAGTATAGTTGGTTGAACGGACAAGAAAAGGCTTGGCTCTATGGAATTCTTTTCCTAAGCTAGGTTATCTCTTCTAATTATTCCTCTGCTTTCTTTCTTTCTTTCTTTTTTGTGATAATTCCTCTGCTTTCTGCTCATTGGGTAATTATAGTTCTCCTTTTACTTATTATGGTGTACAGAGATTGATACTTCTGTTTTCATTTTCAAAGGTATACTGATGAAGGATTGAATTCTTATTGTTTGGTGTGTTTTACTGACTTCTTGAGCGTCCACTAAAAGTTTGGCAACGAATCTATGTTAGTTCAATTCTATTCGATCGAGTGCTCTGACATAAATCCGTCCTTACTTGTGGATTTTGTTCTTATATAGTGTTAAGGATACATTTTATGATGCTGCTAACTCATATATTAACCCTGTGCATATGCTGCTTATTAGGTATATTTCTGCTACTTCTACTTTCAGTCTTCTATGTTGTGAGATATGTACATATACTACTTTATTTACTCACTTTTGGTAAGCTTTACAATTTCAGCATACAACTTCACACGCAGCAGTTCAATCTTTCAATTGGTTCTCAAAGTTATCATGCTGCGGGTTGGATAAATAGATGATATTCACTAGCTTTTTTGTTCTTGCCGTTCCTCGTTTGCAGCTTAAGGACGCTCCACTAAGTAAATGGGTACTGATGTCGGTGAAGTAGCACGCACGCTTCCAAATCCTTGCTCGTTCAAGGTACAAAAATTTAGTGGCAGTGGAAAAAATTGCAGCAGGCTTTTATTTTGTCAGTTATATTTATGCCTATCTTTATAGTGGTATGCTTCTATTGACAGTATATTTTCCAAGTCCCTCAAAGGTTGTTCGTTTCAAATTAATTGCCATATGTTCTTATTTGACATAGGAAAAAAAATAGGAAAATGACTTTATTTTAAGATTTTCGGGTACTTGTTCAACTATAATTGAATGTTAGAACAAATTGTTCTACTAATTGATCCAGGTGCATCATACAATGTGCATGGAATTCATGAGATTAGTTGATAGAATCTCAAAGATATTACCGGATATAGAGGCAACACGGCCTCGATGCTCATCGGGAATACAGTCTCTGTGCTCTGTAAACACTGCCATTGATAAGGCCAAACTCCTTCTGCAACATTGTTGTGATTGTAGCAAACTATACCTGGTGAGTAGCTTCCATCACTGTGGCTGAAGCAATCTATAATTGTATAGCCTTGTGTTATCTGATTTAATAAACTCAGAAGCAATGAAAACAGCCAGAGCCTGCCTATCTGTGAACAATTTATTAATATTAATTATTTTTTGGTGGCATTAATAAATGGATTTACTATTACTTTCAGGCACTGACAGGACATGCGGTCCTCTTAAGATGCTTGAAGGCAAGAAATTCATTAGGAAAAAGCTTGGATAAAATTCAGAGTATGGTTTCAGTTATGTTGGCGGCAGAGGTTTGTTAGGTTACCTGGCTTTGGTCCCCTTTTTTTTCTTGGATGGGTTCGTTATAAAAGTGCACATTAACTAGTGTCATCTAATGTTCTTTTGTCTGATTCCTCTCTAGATTTTGATACATTTGGAGCCTCATCTGTTGTTATAATCGGCACTGACATGTCCCTTTGCAGATTTCTCAAATAATTGATGATCTGGGATGTGCAACATTCGTTCTAGACTCGTCCGAAGAAGAGGCTGGGAGGGTTGTGAGAGAACTGCTCCAGAAAAGTCCTTCAGCATCGGATTCAATGGAAGATTCTGAGATTAAAGCTCTTCAGATTGCAGCAGCAAGACTTAATATTACATCTTCAAAGGCCATCTTAATAGAGAAAAGATCTATTAAGAAGTTGGTAGATAAACTTGGGCCAAATGAACCCACGAAAAAGATGATCTTGAAGTACCTTTGGTATCTATTGAAAAAGCATCGAAACCATATCATGGGAGGTCAAATTGGAATGGTCCATGCTCAAAGTGATCAACCAATTGCAACTGATAAATCAAGTCACAGTCCTTCTCACAGTCATTATGCTGGTCAATGTAGAACTCAGTCAACTCACACCCATGAGTTGAGTAGAGCTATCTCTCCTAAGGAATACAGGTGCCCAATGTCTTCAGCTTTGATGTATGATCCTGTAGTGATTGCTTCTGGGGAAACATATGAAAGGATGTGGATACAAAAGTGGTTTGATGAAGGTCATGATATATGCCCAAAAACTGGGAAGAAACTGGCTAATATGTCAGTGACACCAGATACAGCAATGAAGGACTTAATATCAAAATGGTGCAGAGAGAATGGAGTCATCATTACTGACCCTAGCAGGCGGGCAGCAAAGTTCAGTTCACGAGAATCTTCCTTTGCTTCCATTGCGAGCTTTAACGTTACATTGAATAAATTACACTTGCCAGTGGATCTTAGCATCGTGTCAATTGAATCAACAGATAGTTATGATTCAGATTCCTCGCAGACTTTAACTACTCATCACTTGATGCTCATGAGGACAAATGATAATTCTTACAGTAGTCATGAATCTCTTGCACTCAAAGATGGTGCAGATTCAATGCTTTTTTCTCAATTCCCTGATCTTCAATGGAATTCTCAATGCCAAGTCATCGAAGATCTGAAAGTTCGTTTGAAAAGCAACTGCCAACCTTTTTGTTCTTCATCAGCTGAGGGTTTCATTGAATCACTCATCAAATTTTTGAACAATGCATATGACCTGCAAGACATAAAAGCTCTGAGAGCGGGAATGCAGCTGTTCTTAGAATTTGTAAACAAGCACAGGTATTTTTTTCTTCTAAAACAATTACTGATTTAAAATAAGGGCTTCTGGTAAATTGGTTTCTTGCTGATAGATTAAGATTATTGTCTCTGACATAGATGGTTAAAACATACAATAACTGCCGTCTGAGATTATCTAAATGACTTGATCGTGGTTTTCACACAGAAACACCCAAACGTATCTAAGTGAGGATTCATTCAGTGTGTTGGGCAATCTTCTTGATTCAGAAGTTAAAGGAGAAGCTCTTGCGGTGATGGAAAAACTATCCGAGTGTGAGCATAGTAGAGCTAAAATTGCAGCATCCAGTGCACTTGCTTCCATTTTAAAGATTCTTGACTCCGAGAGCAGAGAGATCCAACAACAATTTATTCGAATAATGCACAACTTGTCCTTCAACAGTGAAGCTTGTTACCACATGGTAACTCTCCAGTGCCTCATCCCAGGATTACTGCCATTTTTGAAAGATGGGACTTCGTTAAGATACTGCATATGCATATTGAAAAACCTTTGTGATACAGAAGAGGGTAGGGTTTCTGTTGCCAAAACAGAAGGATGCATATCTGCTATTGTTGAAATACTTGAGACTGACAGTAACGAGGAACAAGAACATGCACTGGCTGTCCTACTTTCTTTGTCCTCTCTAAGTTCTGATTATTGTAAGCTGGTCATGGAACAAGGGGAATTGGTTATTTCTTCCCTTTTCTTTATTGCCAATAATGGCAAAGACAAAGGAAAGGCGAGTGCATTGAAGTTGCTCGGACTTTTGACGGATAATGTAAGAGTTGAAAATGAAGAAAGGTCTAAACCAACTCCCAGCACTTCTCAAGAAGCTAACAATCGCCCTCGACAAAAGAAATCATCAAAAATATCTGCATCTTTCAAGAAGTTTTTTGTTTCTTGCATCACAGGTAAGAGATGAAACTGAGTTCTTCATTTCAGACGCCTTGATATTCTTGAGATCCTCAGAAAGGAACCTTCAAGTGCTTCTCAGTCTGGTTTGCTGGAGCCTTAATCTTTGTAATCAGGTTGATATAGGTCATGGCAGCCATATAATAACAATATATATGACAGTTAGGGGAGACCTAAGAGTTAATTAGAAATAAGAGTTAGTTGGGATTCTAGCCGTTGGGAATTATTGCTGCTTATATATGTACAGACTAGTTGATATCTGTTGTAGCCTAGGATGATTTGAATAATAGTAGTAGTAGCATCTATTAAGAATTTCCAGCTTGTAACTGCTGTCGATCCATCTCATAATGTTTCATAGCGCCAAACTGAAGTTCAACAAGCAAGTTTCTACTCCTAATGATGAAGGACTGAATTTTGTCTAGAATGTTGTGCATATCTTGGTTGATTCAATTAAGAGGAACACAATTGAGGTTTCCGCTGATGGTTTAATATTAGGTAAACTACTTCTCACAAATAACCCTGGTATGTTTTATTTGGACTAAGGTCCTCAAATTTGAGGAAATTCTTTTAGAATTAATTTGAAAAAAAAAAAAAAAAAAATGATATGTAGAAATGAAAAGTGAAAGACTGAAAATATAATCTGTTGAAGCAAGAATAGGAGAATCTACCAAAAAAGAGAAATATTTGTGTAAAATTCCATACATTCTTCTATGCTTTCTACATAATCTGAACCTTAATATTTATAGACAGAAAAATAATTGATGACTCCTAAAAATATATTTTCTCATTCAGCAACTAACACCAGATTATGATCAAATCCTGACACAGCCTGCTTAACTTCACAGCCTTCTAAAGAATCAAGATAAAATGGCTCAGTTTCATCACTTGAACTTCCTAATCCTAGCCGGCCATTCCTACCAGAGCCCCAAACCCACAAGTCTCCTCCTGACGTGAGAACCAAGGAATGCGCTCGTCCTCCTGACACTGAAATTGGATTTTCTCCTTCTAATGCCTCAATCAAAGATGGCAGGTTCTCTGGCCCTGCTCTTCCAAGCTGACTATTTTGATTCCATCCCCATGAAGCGACACTTCTTGTTTCTTCACTAGCATCATCTAATGCAGCAAACCGGCATATTGCTAAAGAATGACCTAGCCCTGATGCTATAGAAATGGGGCATAATATTTTGTCAACTGGAAAAAACCCCAGATCTTGTCTGATTCGACCCAGCTGTCCATATATGTTGCTCCCACCGCTTAACAAGGTATGATCACCTATTATTGGATAAACCAAAGCTTAGAAGGAAAACCATGCTTCTTAAGTAATCGCACAAAGTTATGAATAGTAACAAAATTTGGTCTCTGGAAGATATACAGATATGCCTCACTGTTCAATCCTTGAATTTATCATTTACACAAGTTAGTCCTTCTAAGTTTGTAACTTGCCATGTGTAAGTCTCTCAATTGCATCAAATTGTACATTTACTCTGCTTGAAGGATTAACTCAATCTACATGCATAACAAGTTATTATAGTTTGAGCCTTTGAGGGACTAATTTGTACAAGGAAATAAATTGAGAACTACAGCATAATGAGGTATATTTTTCAGGAATTGAGTTGTATATTTAATTTTAAAAAATGAATGTAGATTGACGCCTGGTACTTACAGCAAAGAACTAGGGAGTGATCAAGCCCACAGGCAATGTCTACAACTTCAACACCACAAAATTCTTCCACCAAGCAAGGTTCCCATACTATTGGCATGTTATTCTCTCTCTCCATTGCTTCTAAAACTTGCTTTTCAGCAACTTCCAGATCTGGACTCGAAGGTTGCCGGGTATTTTCTACGATGTCATCATTGGAATCCAGTGGAGATCTCTCCAAGCCCCCCATTTTTCCAAGCCTACCATCAGCTGAATAGCCCCAGCCATATAGCCTTCCATCCACAGTAAGGGCAAGAGCATGACCCCAACCAAATGATACCTATCAAACAAAATAAAAAGAAGTAAACATTTCAACTTAGGTTCGATTTCAACCAAAAACGGGAAAGAAACAGACCAACAAAAACATTAAGAAGACATGTGGCACTTGGGTTTGATTTCAACCCTGCCCCTTCGGCTACTTCCAATCTCATAGACACTAGACATGTTTTCATAGTTCAATTCTACCTTGAGAATGTGTAATTCACCTTAGCCACTTTTTCTCCTGTTAGAGCCCGAACTTTGGCAGGTGCAACAGCCATGATGACATCTTTCCCAAGACCAAGTTGGCCACGTTTAGACTTACCCCACACCCACAAAGAACCATCATCATCAATAGCTGCAGAAACAACGCCAGATGCAAAAGCAGCACGAACGTTTACTTGTTCTAACCCCAATACTCTTTTTGGCTCGTTCCATGATTCCCTGCAAAGATTTCCTCCAACCAGTAATTTAACTTTCCCTCACACATGGAGAAATCTCACAATTAAGAAACAAACAAAAACATCCAATGTCACAAGTTTAGGCACTCTTGATTATCATACACACATTGAATATTAGAATCAAGCGAGTTCCTTTGTTGATAGTTCCAACATACGCTGAAAATTATAAACTTGAAACTATTTCATTCAAAGATTCTACAGCATGGTCTAAAGCAAAACGCAGGGATTCTGACAAGACTTCGTTTTTTGAGAAGCAGTATTAATGAAAAGGAAGGAAGAAGGATCTAGGACTAAAATCTGAAATTCCAGATAATTCAGAGAGTAGGATTCCTTAATTATAACATATCTTTGACAATTCATAAGACATACATCACAGATTTATATAACAGCAAAGAGTAACTGACTCAATCTCTAATAACTAACTGTTAAGAAAATAACTGCTGATGACACATAAAATAACAACCTCTTAAAATAACTGCAGATAAACATAAGACACAAAAAAAATGAAGAACGTGACTAATATACCCCTAGGTCAGACGCCTCTTCCTAGAATAGACTAAAACAGGCTTAGGTATCTTATCAGATTCTTCAATGTTTGAATTAAAAATCTAATTTCCATGAAGTTGCAAACTTTTTGGCACTCTCTTTATTATCATACATACGGGGCAAATTAGAAGCAAATGATTACCTTTGTATATATGTCTAATATATGCAATATGTGTGTGTGTGAGAGATAAAGATGTTTAGGCATGGTAAGGGACGTTGTTTGCTAATAAATATGTTGGGGGCGACGATGTTTCGCTAACATATACATGAAACAGACACATATTAAAGCACAAACCATAGAGAGAGTAAAATTCACCGAGGGGAAAGACCACGTCCGAGCTGAGCTTCATTGTTTCTGCCCCAAGCCCAGAGGTGGCCGTGAGACGTGACGGCGAGGGAGTGATAGTGGCCGGCGCTTAGGCAAACTATATTCGATGGTAGAACAGGGACGCGGGTAGGCTCGTATGCGTCTACTCCAAGACCTATTTGGGAAAGAGGCAAACCCAGAGCACCCTGGCTGCCATCTCCGAAGCTCATCACGGTTGCTCCGCGGCTGCTCATACGTCTTTCCTTGTTCAGCCGGAGAAGATGGACCCCACCAGTAATCCCACTCCATCTCAGTTTTAGCCGTGATGCCAGCATTTTCTTCCGATGAGGCGATCCTATTGTCTACTGCCGTCTGTACTCTGTACCCGCGCTTGTTTCCCGCCCCCGGCTTTCCCTGTTTGGGGGTTCTAAGGCATAGTTTTGGGTCATGGGAGATTATGGCCTAACCTAAATCTGTCCATGCTGATATCGCGTGGAGCATCTCAACAAACGTGATGTACATATACTACTACTAATAGCTAGTGCGAATCTTCTTCTTCTTTGAGTGAAATTTGAACGAATCTAGTTCCTTTTTTTTATACACATAGTAGGGGAGGAGGGCGGGGTTCAACGCGGACGTAGGGGAGAAATAAACTTCCACGCCATCAAGGCTTACTTAAGCATTTGGTGAAGCAATTTAGTTCTAAAACAGCACTACTTGGATTAAATATAGGATAAGGTTTATAGTGAAGATTACACTATAAAATCTTATATTAAGGATTGGGAGGTGTAACTCTACTACCTAAAGTCAATTAATTTTTTTAACGATTAAAAAATTTAATTAAATTACATTAAAATATTTATATTTATCATTATTTTTCAAACCAATTTGCTTGGTTTACAAACTTATGTCTTTAATATAAAATACAATTGACTTTTTAAGAAATATTAAGGAAGTTAAATAAACTAGTTAAAATATTGATATTTATTTTTTTACTAAATTAATTTATCTAACTTATAAATTAATCAAATGATCCACGACATATTTTATTATTAATTAACTCATTTAGCGTCTTTGACTTTTGTAAAAAAATGAACTGAATCTTATGTTAAGAATAGTCGAAATATAATCTAATGATATATAATATATAATATAATTAAGTAGTTTATTTAAACGTTAACTTCTCCGAAAATATCAACTGGTTCTTAGTATATTAGCTTCCTTACCTCATATTACTACAATGTTTCCTCTTTTTTTTTCTAATATAGGTTTATACTTAAATAATAATATATTCTTTCTGTCCCTATACATATAAGAACATTTTTTTAATGACCTAGTCCTTAAATGTAATTTTCTTTTTAAGCTGTCTCAATAATAACTAAATATTTTTTTCAATTTTATCCTCAATTATTTAATATAATGCATACGTTCTCTTTCATGATTATTTTTTCATTATTAGTATCTCTGACACATTCTTAAACGATGGCATTTTTAGAAATAAATAAATAAATTTTCTCTATAATTATTACATTCAATCTTAACTGTTTTTTAGAATCTCGCGATTCAGTTAAAAGACTCTTATATATAAGGATGGAGAGAGTAATTTAATAATAGAAATTGAGATAAAGGATATTAGGCATTTCATCTAACTGTTTTCCTTTTAAATATTAATGTAAGAAAATAGACCGAAAAATTAGTAAAGGCTAATAAATGAAAGAAAAAAGAAAAACGGGGAAAATATCAGGGTCAGGGGCAAGATCTTGTGGTCTTGTGGCTCTTGAGGGAGTGTGTGGGTCGAGACTCGAGCCTAGCGGTCACAGGTGATGGATTCGAAGTGGTAGTTGGAATATCCGAATTTCCACGCGCATAACGACCTGACGACAAATAACCACGAACAAATTTTAAAAAGGAAAAAATTTGATAAATGACAACATCGTCAAGTGGAGGGAGTGAAATGCGACTGTGAGTTGGGATTTTTGGAGACGATATAGGGAGTGACACAAATGGCTACGGTTTCCATGGCATTCTCTCTCAACACAGCGGCCTTTCCGAACCTTCGCCGCTCCAACAGGTGACAAAATCCTTATCCATGAAATTGAAATTACCGTTTCTCATTTGTATTCAAATGCCTCGTTTTCTTCTAATTCTGGGTTTGACCCGATTTGCAAGCGGAGTAGGTATCCCGGAATGGCATTTGCAAGTTTGAGCAGCAAAGAATCTACGTCTTTGGGAGTGCGAGTTACAGAAGGGGAAGGAAATTTGCCAAAAGTTGTGCTCACTTCATCTGGTGGAAGGCGAGTAATTCCTTGTCCTAGCTTCTGTTTTGTCTTCCTTCGTTTACATTTGGAAACTTTTATTAATACTGAGGAACTTTGTAGTTTTACGTCAACGATAAATTCCTTTTTTAAAACTCGATCTTTATATTGGAACTGGATCTCTGATTTCGTTTGTAATGTAAGCTTGGCCCGACGACATTTGATAATTTCTTTAAATATCGCACTTGTTATACTTCGTCTCCCAACTAATAAAACTTAAGGAAGAAGCAGCCGAGTAGAGGCTGACAAGAAAAATTTGGCACTTTATAGTGGAAGTTAGCAGAGAAGCATTGCAAATCTGTATGCATAGATGAACAACTGATTTTCTCTCAACAATATCTATTGGTATGAGCTTCAGTGTCAGTATGCATTTACATGAGGCTATGTATCGCCACAAGATAAAAGGATAAAATATTCCACCAAGTCCTTTTCATAGCTGGACCTCATTTCCATAGGCTTGTTTTATCCTTCTAAACAAATATTGCATCCCCATAACTTTCCTCGTTGATATTTTTGACGCACTCTAAGTCTCTAACACCTATGCCTCATATTGGAAGATACGAGATTGATATGTGTGTTTCGGATGGTTTATTCTGTCACTTCCAGTGAGGCTGAAATATACCTATTTGGAGGTTGTGTTACATCTTGGAAAGTTGCAAATGGCAAGGACCTCCTCTTTGTTCGTCCAGATGCTGTTTTTAACAAGAAAAAACCAATAAGGTTGTTACTTTTGAGTATGTTTCCATACAACTCTGAATCTCTGATTTATTTAACCTTCCTACAGTCATGATGTCTATATAGTTACTTTCGCATATGTTGAATCTTGCCACTAATCAGGCAAAGCGTATAGTTTGGAAGTTCTTATTACATGATATTATTGAATTCCCCAGATACTGATTATTTTACCATTGGTATAGTGGAGGCATCCCGCATTGTTTCCCACAGTTTGGCCCAGGTGCAATTCAGCAGGTATAGCCCTCTAATGTCAACCTCCCCCTTTCATATATGTGGTTATTTCTGTCAATGCTACTTTGTCATATATGATAGTCATGTCAACTAGTAAATGCATGTTTATCACATGCTTCACATGCTGGTTTATGAAACACATTGGTTTTGATTTAATTGCTGGCTCATTGTTGATTAAACTTACTGCAAACTGTCTCAGTTAAATAAACTGTTTGTTTTAGTTAGGTTCAATATCATTACAATCCTTCTACATCTTTGGGTTTTATATTAATGTTCTGAGAGTATGGAAAGTTCTCTTCAATAAAATAATGAATGGTGCAATAACTTGATCGCCTTGCTTTTCGTATCTTACCAATTCTTTTGTCTGATACATTTACTTGCTTGCATGATTGACAGCATGGATTTGCAAGGAATATGGATTGGTCTTTATTCGATTCTGAAAATGTGGATGGAAATCCTGCGGTAACTTTGGAACTCAAGGACGAATCTTATAGCCGTGCTATGTGGGATTTCAGCTTCCATGCTTTATTCAAGGTCAGTTTCTTAGTGTCTTTGAACACAGATTCACCTTTGCAGTGCAACTAATTCTTGCCACGTGCTACCTACATGATGATACAATCCCTTCTTTCTGGCAGGTCACCCTGAACACTAAAAGTCTTTCCACTGAGTTGAAAGTTAAAAATACTGACAATAAGCCATTCTTCTTTACTAATGCCTTGCACACTTATTTCCGTGTAAGTGCTACTGGTCCATAATTCTGAACAGTAGCTATGCTATAATTTCCGTGTAAATAGCTAATTGTTTCAGCATTGTCACACAGGCTTCTGTGAGCGGTGCAACAGTGAAGGGGTTGAAAGGCTGCAAAACTCTCAACAAACATCCGGATCCTTCGAATCCAGTAGAGGATGTGGAAGAAAGGTCCGTTATATAATTTATGTCTGGGAGTTCTTAAGTGGGAATTAAAAGTGGCACATATTGAAGTTTAATCTTCCTCAATTTATTGGTTTGACAAAATCTACACTAGCAATTGGATTAACTAGAGTATATTTTAATGAAAAGAATTATAATTGAATGCAGGATAACTTAATTCTTCTCGTGTGATGGATGTCTATATATTTTTTTGAAAATGAAGAAAAACCGCATATAAATTCAACGTTCAGAAGAAGCCTGTTTAATTTCCCCCTTCTTTTTGCTTGAATGTACACTAGAACTATGTTCCACTATCTTTTGTAGCTTTAGGACTTATATTCATTTTCTCATTATTCAGTTTACCTACACACATTCGTGTTTTGCCTCAACAGAAATTAAATGGTTCAAAGTTTAAACCCATAGTTTTCATAAGGATAAACAAATTCTTGGCATTGAATGATTAAAGTTAGCTTAACAGACAGTAATCTACGCACTGCAGAGATGTGGTCAATTTCCCGGGATTTGTAGACTGCGTTTACCTTGGAGCTCCAAATGAGCTGCACCTTGGCAATGGCTTGGGTGATTTGATATCCATCAAGAATACAAAGTATGCAACTTCGAACTTGTAAATGAATTGATTCACTTGTCATGATTCTTTTATGCATTCACATATTTGCACTCCTGTGTTTTCCCCCGATGCAGTTGGTCCGATGCTGTGTTGTGGAACCCATACACCCAAATGGAAGCATGTTACAGAGATTTTGTTTGTGTTGAAAATGCTAAGGTAATAAAATGCGTTTGACTCTCTAGAAAGGGAAATCAGGAAAACCCATCAGACTGGTTTTTTAAAATTTTTACCTGAGCGTTTTGCAGTAAGCTGAGTACATGTATCTCTGGCCTTCTCTGTTGATTCTTATTAACTATAATTCCTATTTTCTATGGTCGCTTCAGATTGGAAGTGTGAAATTAGAGCCGGATCAAACTTGGACAGCAGTGCAGCACATTAGCATTGCCTAGAAGTGCAACTGAGAGTGTATATCATCCTTTTGTTTTCTTATTTAGGCTGTCAATAATGTTAATTCTGGAAATTATTTTCTTTCTTATGACACTTATCTGGCCTTTTCTTCTGATACCATGAATCCTGAGAGGATTTTAATTTTGAAGGGTGATTAAAGTAATGACAATAAGAATGCTGCCCCAAGGTTTAATTTGAAGTAATAACAAGTCTATGCCCTGTTCCTATCTTCGGCTTCGTTGAAGCTATACAAGTTGGTTTAGTTTGGAGTTGGCTTACCTCCCCTGCAGCAATTCGCCCGCTGCACCCTCAAACAGTGTCGTTTTAGCGCTAATCATAGACACTGGTCCTTTTAAATTTTTTTTTTTTTTTTTTTTTTAAAAAAAAAATCAGCCACTGTCAAATAGTAAAAAGATAATTGGGGATACTGAATCGTACCGAAAAAATCTTTCATGATCTTAAAGATTTTAAGAAAATATTTTAGGGCATGATTTTGATATTAAAAGGATACTTCAGGTATTGACTGGTATACCTAAAAGAATTATTTTTGGATCTTGAAAAAATAATTTAGGTACTGACTGTTACTAAAAAATATATTTTAGGATATTTTTTCTAGATCCTAAAATAATTTTTTAAGATCATGAATTATTTTTTAAATACCACCGATCAGTTTTTTGAAGTATCCTTTTAGTATCAATCTGTATCGTGAAATATTTTTTAAAATCCTAAAATAATTTTTCAGGATCGTGAAGGATTTTTTTCAGTACGATTCAGTATCCCAAATTATCTTTTAATTACCTCAGTGCCTGAATTTTTTTTTTAAAGGACCAATATGTGTGATTAGCGCTAAAACGACATCGACGTAAGCCAACTACGTTTAGTTTGGTTGAAAATTAAAGTACTTTCCTTCAGTTCTCCACATTGTTGCCAGGACTTGGGCAAATAAATTATTTTTAAGGATATTATTCTAGTCAAATAATGACAAGCGAATCCTTTCATTCGTTGTGAACACGGATGTCCACCACCGGCCAGACTTTGATGTTGGATCGTTGGGCTCGACCTGAATATCTATGGAGCAGATACTCAAGGGAGCCTGGGGTCACTGTACACGATATAGGGGTGGTGTGTGTGTACAGTGTGACTGAATGTAATGAGTAATAGTTAGAACGTATACACCTTAGTATCAAGCCTCTCTATTTATAGAGGTCCCATAGATAGGATAACGACTTCGGCCGAGATCCTAGGTGCAAGTATCGCACGTATATCCGATGGTGATCCTATAATGGTGGATCTCCCGGTATTGTAGATGAGACTCGGTATATGGTATATCCTCAGTTTGGGCCGCATATTGGATATGGGCCTTATGCAGGTCCGTAACACATTCATTATCGATTTTGTTAACTTGTTTTTAAATTTAAAATCTGCATAGTTCATATTCTAGCTTGATTTGTCTTGGCTTAGATATATTAAAGCTTACGATTTTTTATCACTCTCTCATTGGAAATAAATGTGGATGATTTTATCATAAAAACATGACAAATATATAATGTAATATCATCTACTTTCTTGTTTTAAATATTTACATCATCTTCAAAAGATGATGAACTTCTAATTTGGGATTTATAAAAATAATAATTTAATTTCAAAGAGATTGTAATAATTAGGAAGAATTTAGCTAGCAATCATGTAGATGAAAGCTAAATTAAGCCAATTTTGAAAAGGGTTTCAGGTGTTAAAACAATAACCTTCAATTTTTATCAAAAGTGTAAAAGTAATCATAAACTGTTTTTTTGGAGTAAAAGTAACCGTAAACTTCTAAAATTGAGGCAAAACCGTTAAATCTAATTGACTTTCATCTATTACAATGGGAAAAATTAATCTTTTGGTCTTTTTAGTTTTGACTACTTATAACTTAGTCCTTAGAGTTTGAGTCAGTAAAACTGAGTCCCAAGAGTTTGAGTCAGCACAACTCAATTCTTGAAGTTTTGACTCGTTTACAACTCAATTATGTTTGAGTCATGGCAAGAAAATGTTTAAAATTTCTTAGGTGGATTTTACAAAAATTAAAAAAAGAAATAACTAGCGTCCTTGTCCCCATTGACTCAAATCTTCCTCCACCTCTTTTTTCTAGAAATCTCGCTAGCCATCCGCAGTATCCATGAAAGATCCTTTAGAAGCTCCTTTCAAACATAAGGTGTGATCAACTATTTTATATTAAAAGACCTTTAAAATTATAAGCATCATGTAAAGGATCTATAGTTCCATTTGTTATTAAATGGAGAGATTGTGCATCAAGTATTTTGTGAAGTGGTTGTGCTTCAACATGTTCTAATCTCACCATCTTCCAAGCGCTATTCATCATTTATCATTAAAAAGTTTTTGGAAAACAGAGGCTAAGGGAGATGCAAGTTGATGGGGGATGGTGTTTTTATTTTTATTTTTTTAATTTATGTAAAATCCACCTAAGCAATTTTTAATAGTATTTTAACATTTTTTTGCACATAGGATGATTCAAAAATATCAAGGATTGAGTTGCAAACAAATTAAAAGTTCAAGGACTAGGTTATAAGTTATTAAAAATTTAAAGACCAAAAAATTAATTTTCGTCATTGTAATAAAAGGAAATTAGTTGGGTTTAATACTTTTACCCTAATTTTAAAAGTTTATACTAATAGTTACTTTTACTTAAAAAAGATAGTTTGTAATTACTATTAAACTTTTGATGAATGTTAAAAGTACTTTAACCCTTTTAAAAAATCAGTCTCTCTTTAAAATATTTGAAAGATGATTTCTCATATATCTTCTACAATATCTAGGATGTATGTTCGCTGAAGTGTAAAGTGAAGACAAACAAATTATGAATTCGATGACTGAGAATAACAAACCAGGAATACTCTGCCAATCAGGCAATCAACTCAATTAAACAAACTTGGTTCTGGGGAAACTGAGTTCCGAATCCAAAAAACCATGGACAAAAAAGGCAGCTTTTTACAATTCTAAAACATGCCGGGACCTTAGCCCAATGGTTAAGAAGCTAAGAGTGCAATTAAGCATACCAGAAAAATAATCAGTGCCACAGCACAAACCCACCATGCCCATTTCTTGTTCTTCCTCATCTGATTAGCATAGTAAAGACTGTTAGTTCCACCATGAATGAAGCTCCTAGCATTGGCTACATTATCTTCAATGTTGTCCACTTGCTCGCCTTGTGTCTCCAAAATAATAGCCATGTCAAGAAAAACCTTATGAAGTTTATCCAAACTTCTCTGTATATCCATCACAGCCTGGTGCCTAATCTGAGTCTCAGCCGTCATATCAGAATCTGTTTTGAAAAAATCAACGTTGACAATCCCAGAAACCATCTTCTCCACTATTTCATCGCTTGGTATCTCCCCTGTTGAAGTATAGTATCTTCTCTTTAAATCCTCCTTGTGATCAGATAGAATCTTGTTTCTCAGGGATTGAAATTCATTCATCAAGTCTCTAAGCTTGACTCTTAGGCCACTCGTGACTGATATTCTCGTTCTATCGACTGGGGTTCCTTCTTTGAAAGATTCTGATGTTTTGCGATTTTCTATGTTGGATTGGTCAAGCGATTCAAGCCTTGACCTGATGCTATTTGCTTTGCGAAGAATGGTGACCATGTCTGACTCCATTCGGTCTCTGAGCCCACGAAGAACTTTGGTGCTGTGGGTTGATTTTGTTTCTTTATTCAGGTGTTGAAGATCGGACAAGAGATTAGTAATCTCTTGCATTTCGGATTTGATGGCATCGACTTCTTCGAAGAACTGAGACAGGTTTTGGTCTTCAATGGGATTGAATTGCCCTAATTCGATGTCAAGATCGGCTTCAAGGTCCTTTCGGGCCTGTTTCTTCAGTTCAACATAACTTAGAAACGATTTCGTCATCAGATCATTCATTTTTGCAAAGTTGTGCAAAAACCCCGCCTGAGAAGAAACAAAACCCCTAAGACTTTGATGAAACGTGAAGGGAAAGATAGAAAGAACTACCAATACAAATCAGAACCGCTGAAAGACAACACAAGAGATTTGAAATCTTCGTGGGTTTTGGCGCGAAGAGAATGAAGAACAAACCCTTAACAGATTCAAGAAATGAATCAATCCCTCAGAGGACGCAAATTCTGGCGTTCAAGCAATGGTCCGAGTGATCTAAATCAAAGAGAAGCGCCCATAAAGATTTGATAAGAAAGAAAACACGATAACTTTCTCAACTGGAAAACCAAAAATAGTAGAAGTGAATATCATAAAAGATGGTTCTTCAAATAAATTATCTACGAGTCTAGGAAAATTCCTGCGCCTTCAGAATTAGAAAATTGAAGCTTATAATAAAGAACGGAGGAACAAAGAAAAGGGAATATCGTCGACTAACCTCAGTGAAGCCCAATCGGAGTATGCGTCGGGAAAAGGCTTTGGGCGGTGATGAGATAACTCTGGTACTGGAAGTGAAGGCGATGGATTCGCTGAGAAGGGTTTGGCTTATGAATAAAAGGAATGAAGAGGATAATCTCTGATCAGTTTTGAAAGGGATCGGCAGTTACGTACGCTTACGTTTTATACACTTCAAATTAAAATTCGAAATTTTGGTTGAGCAAAATAGCCGTTAACTGGGAGAAAGGTACTGTTGAACCGCGAAGCAGCGCTTCGTTTGCATTTTTGCGTTTGCATCCACAAAACTCGCTCCAAAACGGTCAGTCTTTTACTTTTTCACTACTTTTTATAAAAAATATTTTCTATTTAAAAATCATCATTTAAAAAATTAAATCTGCTATCCAGATCAACTGAACGCATAGTGCCTATCCATGAAAATGAAATATAATTTTAACAAACTAGGCTCTTTTTCACTTGTATAGTTGCATTGGGCTGTTGGTGCATAAAAATAATTTTCATAAAATTTAAAATGAGTGAAATAAATAGTGTGTTATTGATCAGATAGTCCACATATTATATACTTTATTTTTAAAAAAATTTAGATTTAAAACTTCTAAAGTAAATATATATCTTAACAAAAAATGACTAAATAAATTGTGAACAGTTAGCTCAACACATTTATTTAACTAACGGTAACTGAAATAATATATATAACAAAATTACTGATATTTTTAGGGCAAAATTATTCCTCAATGACGGCAAAATTGTGATACTAGTATATTTTCCTAATCCAAAAAGGGAATGAAATTGACGTAATTTTAACTTTTGGTTTCCTGATTACCACGCAAAATAAGATCAATATACCGTTTTTCTTTCCATAAGATTAAAATACAGAATGATACACTCGGAAAAATTATATATCGTTTGTGTTAAGATTGCCCTCCTTTTTACCTCAACAAAAAAATATTGACCATTCGTATTAGGATCTAATAATTCAAAACTGAAATAACTTTAAAAGATAATATACAATGCAATGCAAAAGAAATATTATTTCTTATCTTATTTATTTTTAGAAAGGTTATTTTAATATTTGGTCCATTAAATTTATTATTATTTTAATTTTAGTTTTTTGAATTTTAAATCATAGGTTTTGATTTCTCAAATTTCATTTTATTTAAACTATTAGTCTTTGTAACTCGAAAAATATCTAAACCATTTTGTTTCTAAATGGACCAAAACTATTTGTTTGAAATTTAAAGAATTAAAACCAAAATGAGGAAAAACTTAAGGGATCAAATATTATATTAGTACTTTTTAGAAAGTTAATTTCTCTTAAATATGTATCGTTATAGCATGTTGCGATTAAATCTCGTTTCAATATTTACTCTATTTCATAAAGGAAACACGCACGCGTGGAAACAAGTTTGAATACCCCCCTCCACAATGCATATCTACAGCGACGCAATGCCAAGTCCCAAAAGCACACGAACTTTATAAAATCTTCAAATCGATCATCAAAAAGTTATACAGACATGTGTAACCCTTCCACTGACATGCAACCACACATCAGTTATTACTTCAATGGACACTTGAACTCGTTTTTCATGTAAAATGGGCACACTGTAGATCAACTTCTATGGGTCTAATCTCCGTTTGAGGGAGGTTGCTGAGCCTTTTCAGCCTCAAGCTTCCGCAACCTGGATGAACTCAGCTTTGTTTCACTTGAGTCTCCACAAAGCAGATCTACAACTTCAATCTGCACAAGATCCACGACATCAAGGCTTAATATTGGACAAAAAACACTTAGATTAGCAGAAATATATCTTCTCTTGCTCAGTTTGTTTCAACATCAAATTTAAATTGACCCTGACCTTCAACTGTGAAAGTCCTCTTTCAGCTCTTTTCCTGTTCACTGCCAATCCACCTGGTAATGTCTCTTTGCTGCAAGAGCATTAGGTCCATTTAGTCAATGAAGAACTCTTTTACTGACATTTTCAAAGGCAAGTAACATATCTCAGTCACCATATGTAAGGTTCATGCGCCATTGATTCACAAAATTGAGAACAATCAACCAAGAAATAAAATTAAAAAGAGAGAGAGAGAGTCTAGCCAAGTTTACTACTGGAAAGGAATGCATATATTATAACCAACAGACTGAATATAAGCTAATAGCATCGAGTTTTTACTAACAGAAAGGAATGCATATATTATATAACAAACAGATTGAATATAAGCTGAAAGCAATTCATCTCTGAATGACAAGTCTTTTTGTATAAGCGATCATATAGATCCATCATAAAAGGCACTCTGAGCACAATACAAAAGTATTAAGACTATGTAAGCACCGGGTTGGCTAATTACAAAACCTGACAATTATAGCCTCCAAATTTTCATCAGTGATAGAAGGGCCATAGGGATCTATGATTGGTTCGGCTTGCACTTCCAGTTCTGGCTTGATAGACTGAATATTTGTCAACAAACATCATTAGAATTTAAACCACCCCAAAAAAAAAAATATTACTGAAAAAACCCAAATTTTCAGTCAATCTAGAAGAAACCTTATATGCAACTGGAGAAAAACTGAGAGATGATGCAAATTAGTCATCATGCATAGACTCCTCTAATTTATATCTAACCAAGTATTTGAAAATAGACCCTCCTTCGTTTTCTACCTCAGTATGAGATGCTTAAACCTTTCTAACCAATAATTATGCATATCAAGTCAAATACCTTTATGAAATTCTCAACATTGCGTATCCTTTCCTCAATGGGCTGTATTAGTTCAGAGAACTGCAAGTGTAAAGCAACGATCAGCCCAATAAATTACATCTAAAAATGACAGAAAACGTACAAAAGGAAGTAACTACGGTATGCCTAAAAGCCCAAGAAGCATGTACCCAAAAGAGGGGGCCATAACACCCCGCAAAGCACAACACTGCCATATACCCATCATGTGATCCCAGCATGATTAAAATTCAAAGCAACAAGCTCCAACAGCACAAGGCTTTATAATCATGGAAACTCCTTTATCTACTAAATAACTTCCATTGTATGGTTTGTAATTTCTGACAGCAGAAGGAGAAACCAAAGACTAATGAAATTCACATTTGCATCCTGTCTACTTACTCGACATTGCTGGGAAATAAAGGACCTAAATATTGCAAGCAAGTTTAAGTACTGTTCATACAGGAGTAAAGGATGGAATTTGATGAGGAGTAAGAAACGGAGGAGAGGGAATTGACCAGACAAACGCCAAGATAGGAAGCTTACCAGCTTCTTCGTCAGCATAGGACCATCGCAGATTCCGATCACAATCCGCCGCCTCGCTAACTCAGACGCCGCCTGCATTTAAGTTCCAATTTTTCAAGAAATAAGGCATATTAATGGAGCGAGAGGAATAGTGAAAGGGAACCAAAAAGCGAAGGGGAGAGTGAAACCTTGAGGAAAAGGCGGTGGCCGTCGTGCAGCCGGTCAAAGGTACCACCGATAACCACGGCGTCATAGGTATTTGGGGGAGATAGACTGGGTACCACCATGGGATCATCCTGAACCGCCATTCAAGAACCGCGTATAGCTTCGGTTTCTTGGATAGGCGTCGTCAGTCTCAGCCCGAGCAGATGCAATAGAATCGTTGGATCACATGGGGAGCATGCGTAACTAATCGACTAATCGTGGGGAATGGATCCCTAATCGTGGCGTGTTGAACAGTTGACATATCCAACTAACGCACAGAAACTGGTTTCTCGTCTCTTTTTTTTTTTTTTTTTTTCTTTTTATATTTTTCTCTTCAAAATTTCATCCCCTTCTCAAGTTAAAAAAGATTGACAAATATAAAAATTATAACATTACTTGATTTTAATTTTAAACACTATTTTTTATTTTTAAAAACAGTAAACTGTTTTCAAAAAATTGTTTTTAAAAAGCTAAAAAATAAAACCAGTTTTTAATTGTTTTCTTATTTTTGTTATCTTACTTCTTATCTTTTGAGACAATCATTCATCCACTATCAATACTACATTACGAGTGACGACCATTACCACTGCAAGCCATATCACTTCAAAAACAGATTTTATAAAACAACTATCCAAACATATTCTTTTTAATTGGTTTCCAAAAACTGTTTATATAAACCAAAAACAGATAATATAATCAAACAAGCCTTATGTCTTATATTGAGGACGAATATTAACTATCCAAATATGTACTACCTCCGATTCTAAATATAAAATAAAGTTTGTACTTTGTAGTGTAATTTACATTAGAAATTTTATCCTATATTTAGAACTGGAGGGAGTATTATACTACCTCCAGTCCTAATTATAAGAGCTAGTTGACTTTTTTGGAGAGATAAAGGAAGCTAAATAAGATCTTAATCATTTTATATGTTATGAATCCTCAGATTATATATTAGTTTATTAATCAAACTGCATAGTTTGAAGAAAAAAAATAAAAATAAAAATACTATAAAGTAATTTAATTAGTTTCCTTAATCTCTCTAAAAAAGTCAACTAGCTCTTATAATTAGGGCCGGAAGGAGTATTAACCACCGGGGGAGTACTTTTAGAGTTTTAACTGAAAAGAGGACCGGTGGGCATTAATTTGTTACTCGTATTTTAAATATGCACCCTGGGGCTTGTTTTTTATCTTGATTAACATTGTTAAATATGCGGTGCAATTGCTTGTATAGAAACAGATCTTCCAATCGTTCTTCAATCCAGTAATTGGGAACAAAAACGACCTCATTTGACCTGTTCCATAGGCTCGTACCTGTGTCCTTGAGTAGGAATTTGAAACCCCAAAAAAAATCTACCCTTTTTGTATGCTTAAACATTGACAATTTCCTAAATTCAATTTGCATTTTGCAAGGTCTTTGCAGATGCCATAGTGTAATCTTAGAGTTCATATATAATTATTGTTGGTTTTTGTTAACTTTTTTTTTTTTTTTTTTTTTTTTTTTTTTTTTGTTGACATTAGTTACTAAGCTAGGCTCTAGCGTAGAAACAGTTCCAATCATGACCAGAAAAACATTGCACTTGAGATAAAGCGATGCGAAGTCCATCTGGTCGCCAATGCGCAGTGTCCCGTGTCCCAGTTGGGAAATGAATTTGTAATCGTTAACGGAATGGCTAGGTGTTTCAACTAACATTTATAATGGTGCACAAGCTGCATTTGTCAAAATCAGGGGCGCTTGATAGCGGCAAAGCAGTGGTTCAAGAATTGATCGAGTTGCGACAGATACAGGTCGGGAAAATTGCGGAAATGGTCCACATGTGGGGATGAGCCAAAGTTGAAGGCCCTCACCCTTCTTCCTATCCTCCTCTGCTCCTCTATGAACTCTTCTATTGATTGAAATGGAACCACTTTGTCAGCCGAACTATACAGATAAAGCTGAGGGCAAGGCTGGTGTTCCCTAAGCACACTCACAATCTTCGACAACCTCCTGTTCAACACAACACATATTTTGCCAAGACTTTAAATATTGGAAATTACTTGAAACTTTCTGGTTGAAACTATTCATACATGGAAATTATGAAGCAAAATAGGAAATCAGGTAGGAAACTTACCGGTCCACATCTGGCAACTTCAGAATGACAGAGAAGAACTTCTCGAGTATTGTCAACAGCACAGCCTCCATGGTTGAAGATTCCTTTTGTGGCAACCTTGATGAGTTATCCACAGTTCCTGATTTATTTATGTCTCCAACCTCAACTACTGCTTGGGCTGAAGAGCTGCGTTTCTTCAGCATAGCAGCAGAAAATCCTGATTCAGCCTCCATGGTTGAAGATTCCTTTTGTGGCAACCTTGATGAGTTATCTACACTTCCTGATTTATTCATGTCTCCAACCTCAACTACTGCTTGGGCTGAAGAGCTGCGTTTCTTCAATATAGCAGCAGAAAATCCTGCAGCCCAGACCTACAAGGTAAAGACAGAGTCAGGAAATCGCCCTTGCATCTAAAGGCACAGCTCTGTAGTTGTTCTTGACGCAATAAATTCAAAGCCACAAGACTAACTCCTTAACCGTCACAAATTAACGACATTCATATGCTTCATTATGCAAGACTATTAAACTTTCCACAGCCACATAAGTTCAGGTCAACATAACATTGACTCCAACTGATGTAATAGTCAGGAACTCAGGATGCACGTGAACACCCACATTTTCCAAATCAACAGCAAATGGAAGGCAATGAGTGAAGCAAATTTTAAGGGCATTTCTAACAGAGTATTAGACACATCCAAGGTAGTACAACGATTGCCATAGTAAGGAAGAAGCCTCTCGTATTTAAGGAAAATGTGCTATAAGCACCTCTATAAGTCACGATTTTGTGCTTTGCATCCAGATAAAGGGAGGGGCAGTGTTAACCCTCAGCCAATGTAAAACTGTAACAAATCACCCATGACATGGATCCAAGGCATTATTCCTCACTTAGTAGGATAAGTTGTTGCAACAGCAATAGAAATAACAATGCTTAATTTATCAAGGCCTCCAAATTATGAAAGCTCGTTCTTAATCAATTCATAGGACATATACTAAAGAAAGCCAATGATAAAATACATGCAGTAGAAACCGGAGAAAAAGACAGGCTCTTACATCATTGCAAAGTTTTGCTAACCATATTTACAACAGACCTGAGAGGGAAAAGATAAGACATATGTAGCAGGTAAAGCACAGGCACAGCATACTCCAGAATGCTAGATTCCGAAATTTGTTAACCCAATTTTATGGTAGCGTTCAGGAAAGGGAATGCGGCATAATTGAATATTAGAAAGCACGATCTATCTTAATCCAACAGGTCAAATAATTGAAAACAAAAAATAAGTAAATACTGCCGAAGGTTAAGAAGAGCAAATGAACAAAATTCAAGCAGACCGCTTCTAAATCAAAACCTGCGGATTAAAGGGTTCACCCCCTCCCGAATCAACCACACATCCTATTATCTTCTCCATCAGATCTTGTCTACCAAGCATTCTATCAAGAATGGCACCATAGCTGCAAAGAACCAAAGCGCAAATAATCAAGAGATGAACTAGAATTGCCCAGAAATGCATCAATGCTCCGTCTTAATTAACCAGTCATTACCACTTACAATGCATTTGGATCCCCTCCATACCCTCTCTTACTGTTTCCTTCCATACTCAATCTCACATCTATCCATTTAATTGTCGATGTGATTTAAGGGTGTAAGATAGTTAATAGTGGCATTAAACTAAGGGAAAAACACTTCTCATGTTGTAGGAGAAGTGTATTATCATGTAACACACACATGAAATGGTGGGACCCACATATATATACAATTAGCATTATATATATATATATGTAGGTCCCACCATTTCATGTGTGTGTAGGAATCTTTTTCTTCTCATACAACATGAAAAGTTTAAACCCCTTAAACTAAATATGCTATTCATTTAATTACTACCATAAAGAACCATAATGATCCTGCTTTTAAAAGCAAACAAGTGATGATAATAAATATATGCCCATTTCATTGAACAAATGAAATTAAGATAGGATGCCACTTAGAATCGCATGGTTAATTCATCCACATACCTAAACCAACCCGTGTTGCTAAAGGTATGAAATATCAGACAGCGCTCCCTCCCGTCGTCTTCTTTCCCTGAGACCCAGGAAGCGAGCTCGTCCGCAAACATCGAGACTCGCCTCTCAAGAATCCGCCCGAGGTCAAAAGAGATTAACTGTTTTACATCGACGACGAATGTGACAGCGTGAATCCCCTTCGAATTGTACCATTCAACGTATCTTTTAAGGTGTTTTGTCTGTGCACCGAGCCATCCCAACAAAACCACCGTAGCCACTCGCGGTTTGTCTCCAAAAAACCCCACGTGTCCATCAATAGTATTGTCAGAGGCTTGGTTCCACACAGGTCCGCCACTCTCTGAATAAGACAGAAATGGATTGAAATTATTCGTCGGACTCGAAGAGTTTAAAAATTGGGATGAGGTGAGAGAGAAGAAGAACCTGCAAGGTTCTGAGTTAGGAGAAATCGGCGAACACGAAGAGTGGGAAAGACTGGAGGAGAAAGTGTTCCTCGGGGCGGCGCGTTGGCTTTGGTATGAAGGGGCGGGAAGTAAACGGCGCGAGGCTTTTGATAGATGGTACGCGCGGGAAACTGAGATCGTTTTATGGACTAAATGACCTCTCAAAATGGAAGGATTGAAGATTCTCAAATGAGCTTCCATGGCGATAAATGATGAGGCAGGAATCGAGATTCAAGTCTTGAGACTTCGTTTTCTCGCCTATGGTCGTAGGCGGACAATTCGAGATTACCTCTCCCGATCTCCACGGTTCCGCTTCCTAGCCCTTTTTTTCTCCAAAACAGAGCCCCGCTTCGGACATGGAAGTTGCGGTAACAGTAAACGACATCTCTTTTATTCTTCTTCAGTCTTCACATCACCAAACGACACTATATCCGCGAAATAGTCCATAAGGCAGCATGTTCGGATTAATTTGTGGAGAGCAGCACTATGGGAACAATACTTCAATTTCAGAAATAAAAGGTTAAATTTTAAAATCTTGTCCATGTTTTTATAAATTATATAATCAGATTAAACAAATTTAAAAAAATAAGTGTCAAATCTTTATAGTGGTTAATTAAAAATTGGGTACTTTAACAACAAGTTATAAAATCATTAAACACAAATATATTACTCCTTCCGGTCCTAATTATAAGATAACATTTAAAAGTTAGTTTTGGTCCTAATTATAAGACAACATTTTAATTTTTGTCAATTTTTTCATAAAATACCCCTATTTTATTCTCTCATGTGTATTTGGTTTTTGGTGAATATATGTCTACAAGTGCGTAAACTCTTCCCGTCAGTAATACTTTTAAATTGTTGGATTTTAATTTATTTATTGATTAACTGACGTTAATTTATCAATATATATATAGACCACACATATATACATACATATACACACATAGATATGTGTGTATCTATACACAAATATATATAGACACACGCACACACACGTAATGTACGTATATGGGTTTCAATTCTCTTAGAATCATTTTTCTCTTTTTCTTCTCAGTGTCTGATCTCCACCCTCAAATTTAAAAAAATAGATAGTCCAGTTTAATATTTTATAAAACTATTATTTTAAACATGAATAAATAAACTTAACTTTAAAATCATGATCTACACAATTTATACCTGTAAATGTAATACAAACAAAATTAATTTATAAAACATTATCATCATTGTCTTTGAAAATATTAGATCTGAATCATCCATTTTTTCATCTAAGGGTGGAAATGAGATTCTAATAGGAAAATGAGAAAAGAGATTCTAAAGAACTTAACTTTAAAATCATGATCTACACAATTTTATCTAAATGTGATACAAACAAAATTAATAAAAAAATTAATTTATAAAACAATATTATCATTGTCTTAAAAATATTAAATGAACCATCTATTTTTTCATCGGTGGAAATGAGATTCTAAGAAGAAAATGAGAAAAGAGATTCTCAAGTGTGTAGATATATGTACACACATACATATATACACACATATATGTATATATAGCAAGACCATTATTTCAAATAAAAAGCGTGTAAAAAGGAAAATTTTAAGTCGGAGAGATATGTGGTAGGTAGGGGTGGATTTGTCGCCCGGGCCTGTTTGTTAAAAAGGCCAGGCCAAGGCCTATTTGCTTTGTGTGTAAATTGATTGTAAGTTCTCGCGCCCTTTTACACATTACATATATATATTTATATTTATATCATATAATAACAAAATATTTATTTTTTCATTCTTATATTTATATAGATTTTAATAGGCTCAAAATGCATGAAGCCTATTTTAAATTTATACATTGTAAGTAGGCCTTTAAAAAGCCCGAAGCCTTTTCAGCCCGAGCCTAAAAAAAGGCTCAGCCTTTTTAGCCAAAGCCTGGCCTGGCCTATTTCCATCCCTAGTGGTAGAGGCTGTTGATTCACTTTTACTTATGTCATTTTAAATTTATATAAGGGCATTTTAAGAAAATGAGTAATATTAACTAATTTAACTCCTCTCCTTAATCTCCTCAAAATCAGTTAAATATGTCCTATAATTAGGACGGGAGAGAGTACCAAAAACTATATGAATGGCATACAACAAAAAAATAATTAATCTTGTATATTGATCAAACTGTACACTTAAGGAGGGGAGGAGGTGATCTCTAGACTTTTTTTTTTTATACATAGGCGATAGGGGGGATCGAACTTTAATCCCAGACTTTTTTAACCCTTTAACATTTCTAATTTTTCCTCCCATTGTAGGTTTTTTTAATCAAATGCTATAATAAAAATAAATTTATTTTTCTATTACTTAATAATTAAACTATTTAAGTCGCATATATTTTATTTGAATGCTGCATATTTATCTTGTTCATTTTTATAAGAAACACTTAACTTAACTGAATCACAAGGATCAAAATGATTGTTAGAGATAATAAAGATATTAAAAATATAACATTTTTACCAAAAATATTCATATTTAAGTGAGAGAGAGAATGTATGGTAGAGAGAATGTACGAAAATTAAATAGGATGATATTAGTAATATGAGTATTTTTTTTTTTTTTTTTTTGATAGGGTAATTAAATGAGATCAAAATGGGAAATCAATTTAAAAAAAAAATTGAGACATTCTCTATATGGTTTTTATAAATAAGAACAAGTCTTATGTAATAGCTGTTTGTTATAAAAAGAAATGAATGGAGTATTTTGCAAAATATTTATAATTATAATTTATATATTAATTTTAAAAACTAAAAAAATAGAATTATTTTAAAATTAACTCAGACTGACATTTTTTTTTTCAACAATAATCCGTATTGATAAACCCCCAAAAAAAAACACACACACACAAGGAAAAGTGTCATCTGGCTTCAGGGCACGCTGGGTTCTCTGGTCTATGGTCTACCACGACGCTCCAACGGACATCAGCCACAAAAACTCTGGTTTAAGCCTCAAGCAATCTGATTCTGTAAAATTTGCAGTTCTTGGGTGCCCCCGGTGATCCTCGAAGTTTCCATTTTAATCGCTTTTTTGACTACGAACTTGGTTAACTTATACATCCCTGAATTTTCCATGTCTTCTATATGTGTTCTATCGCCTTCGGTTCGGTTAGAGATAACTAAAGCTAGACTCATTGATCCATTTCCATTATATCACAGTAAGTTAAACTGTTATTCGGTTTCTATGTCTCTTTGCTTTTGCGAAAAAATTCTGATTTTGGATGGGTCATTATGTTCGAAGGAAGCAAATGTGAAATGAACAGGAGGGGTTTTACAGCGAAAGGAATTGTGGCATCTGGTATTTCGGTTATGAAATCCACTTTGACTGCTAAACCAGCGCAAGGTTAGTTCACATAGACTCTCCCTCCACTGTGGTTGGAGCGCTAGCATACAATCTTGTTACATGCATGCCTTCCATTTAAAATTAAAAGAAAGTTTGACTCCAGGAGTTGAAAGATTGCCATACAAACCAGAAGGGTACAATTACTGGACTTGGAGGGGTCATAAGATACACTACGTAGTGCAGGGAGAAGGCTCTCCAGTTGTTCTTATTCATGGTTTTGGGGCCTCTGCGTTTCACTGGAGGTTTGTTCATTCCTAGTGCGATACACCACAGCTAATTCTTTTTAGGCTGAGAACGAGATTTGAGTGATTCTGTTATGTTGTTGTGGCCTGCTCAATCTTTAACTGTCCTTCATACTTTATTACAGTAAACTCAAGTTGACTTGTTGGAGTAGAGCTGATAGTTATATAAAAGAAAACAGAACAAAATAGTTTTTTCAACTTGATTTTTTTCATTAATAAAGCTCAGAGGCAGACCCTCATATTTGCTTAATGGGCATCAAATCCCTTCCACGCAATAGAACAAAATAAATTTAAACAATGAAATGATCATTATCTTTGTCTTCTCATCCTGCATTACTTTTTTTGGTCCAATACAGTTTAATTTTTTTGCGCCTGTAGTTCTTAGTCTTATGTATGTAAAATATCCATTTACATTTATTTACATGTCTCCAGGTATAATATTCCAGAATTGGCTAAAAGACATAAGGTTTATGCAATAGACTTGCTGGGATTCGGGTGGAGTGACAAAGCTATCATCGAGTATGATGCCTTGGTTTGGAGGGATCAAGTGGTGGACTTCTTGAAGGACATAGTAAAAGAACCAGCTGTTTTAGTAGGAAATAGGTAATAACGAATAGCATCTGCATCACCTTGTCATTCTCTTATTTGGCTATTTTCTTACAGCAACTCAGACTGTACGCCATTTGATAAAAATCAGTTTGCAAGATTATACTTCAACTGAGGTTTATTCTGAATTACTATGTTGTCATATATTAATTGCGAAGGGAAGAAGCCCGTGCATAGTTTAACTTCCCCTTGGTCCCAAGTTACCAGATCAATTAATGAGTGATGGCATTTGGATTCTAGACTGACGTTGTATATTGTATATGAAGTTTTTCCAATCTTGTAATTTTTCAGCCTTGGAGGATTCGCTGCTTTGGTTGCAGCAACTGGACTGCCGGAGCTTGTCAGTGGAGTTGCTTTGCTCAATTCTGCCGGGCAATTTAGTGATGGAAATGTTAAAAATAAAGAACAGTCTGAAGAAACACCTCTACTAAAGTTTGTTGTGAAACCACTGAAAGAAATCTTTCAGCGCATAGTTCTTGGATTTTTGTTTTGGCAATCAAAACAGCCAGCTCGTATTGAATCTGTCCTAAAAAGTGTAGGTTTCTTGCCATGTGCTTCAACTTTGGTTTTTCTTAAGTATGAGAGGTGTTTAAAAACTTCATTATTTGACATTGACATCCATTAGCATGAATTCAATTCCCCCTTCATGATTTGTCACTTATCGTTCCGAATAGACTAGAAAAGCATAATTCTGTTACTAAAGTGATTGAATAAGCATCTTCATCACTGCCTTGTTGCTTTCATCTACTCGTCACTGTTTTCCTTGGTTTGCAAGCCAATTGCCGCTCTGTTTAATCTAACGGTGTAGCATTATTTATTCCTATAGGTGTATAAAAATACCGCCAATGTGGATGACTATCTTGTGGAATCTATATTAAGGCCGGCAGCTGACCCCAATGCTGGAGAAGTTTATTACAGGTAAATGACCTTGTATTATCACATTGGTCATCCTATTCATGTTATGAAGTTTATTACAGCTTGGTATTCATGGGACAATTTTCTGGGCTATGTACAGGTTAATGACGCGGTTCATGATGAATCAGAGCAAGTACACGCTGGACGGCGTGCTGAGTCAGCTGTCTTGCCCATTGCTGTTGCTGTGGGGTGACCTGGACCCATGGGTTGGCCCTGCCAAGGCTAAAAGAATTAAAGAGTTCTATCCAAATACAACGCTTGAGAATTTTCAGGCAGGCCACTGTCCTCATGATGAGATTCCAGATGCCGTGAACAAGGCATTATTGGAATGGTTGTCAACTTTAACTCCTCAACCTCAAGCGTCTCTTCAGACAGTGTAAATATGTGAAAGTTCAGTCCATCAAATCAAATACTTAAGTAATAGGTGGGGGGGAACCTCTTGTATATTCTGCAATCTGCATATCTACACATTTTTGGAGATCATGTGGATAGTCCTTTCTCTTGTAAAACTTACATTCGTTTTATTTAAGATAACTTTGATTTTCAAAATCTTTCCTTTTTTTAATGTTTAATATTTTTGGGCAACAGGTCCAAAAAACTATTTTTGAGCCTATCGTCTTCCATTCATATTCTTAATAAAATTAAGAAGAACCTTTTTTATTAATAATAAATTATTTTTTTACAAGACAAATCAATCTACTTGGGTTTAACAATGATCATCCTTCATTTGAAAGTGATTAATAACTAATCCTAACTTTAGGATCTAGAAGGGATTTCCTTCCTTAGAAAGAGACTCACATTAACCTCTCTTCTTAATTTGATGTGGATCTCACTATCCTATACATTTAACATATTAGATATGACCTCTATCTATAGAGTGCAATCACTAATCATGATTTTAACTAATAAGATAAGATCTTAACTAACTAATAATTCATGAACCATTTTCTGGCATATAATCATTGGCATTTACCATGGGCATTTCTTTGACAGCATTCATTATTGCTGACTCTTGAAAGTCAATGCCTATCATCTTAACATGTATTATATTAAATGTATGAGTCCTGACAAAGGAAATACAATTGGAAAAGGATCCCTCGCTCAAGCATGCTTGAGAGATTTGAATTAAATTTTCCAGAAAATCAATTTCTTTGAAAGGATATCTTACCTCCATTCAATTGTGAGCTTGTGGCTCAACCTATCCATGGCTTCTTGAGCCAAAAAAAAAAAAACCTATCCATGGCTTACTCGACTCAACACATCCAACCTCATTTCTATTCCTTTTATTTTTTTAATAGAAAGGATATCTTAGACCTCTAATAATATTAACATACCCTAAATAAAAATCATTTAAGAGTTCTAGGTGTATACCAAACATTTTTTTTAAAGTCCAATTATATTATGATTCCGTTTCCAATTTTAATTCTTTTAAAAAATCTCCCGGTCACATCAAAGGAGCTTTTAAGAAACCTAGGGTGGTAGAAAATCTCAATTCTGTACCAATCAAAATTTTGATCACTCCTTAGCATAACCCCACTTGTTGTGAAACTGAAACTCATCGTCTTCAATGGCCAAGAAAAGCAAGATCCTGATCATTGGAGCCACAGGGTACATCGGCAAATTCTTAGTTGAAGCAAGCACAAAAGCAGGGCACCCCACGTTCGCTCTGGTCAGAGAAAGCACTGTCTCTAATCCAAACAAGTCCAAAGTGATTGATAGCTTCAAGAACTCAGGAGTTACCCTGCTCTATGTCTGTGCTTGCACTTACTCATCTCAATCTCACCCTTTCAAACATAACTTCAAGCTAATATTATTCTTCTTACCTCCGTAGGGTGATCTAAGTGATTATCAATGTCTGGTGAAGGCAATAAAGCAGGTTGATGTGGTAATATGTACAGTAGGGGGACAACAGGTGGCTGATCAGATGAATATCATAGCAGCAATAAAAGAAGCTGGAAACATCAAGGTGCTCAATGGCTTCTTTTAGAATTAATATCTTAATTAATTGTTTGTTCTTCTGCTTATTAACTTAATGGTATGGATAAGAGGTTTGTACCATCAGAATTTGGGCTAGATATGGATCGTCACAGCGCAGTGGAACCAGCAGCGAGCTTCTTCGAGCAGAAAGTGAAAATCCGAAGGGCGATTGAGGCTGAAGGGATTCCCTACACTTACGTCATTTCCTATGCTTTGGCCGGCTACTTCTTACCCACTTTAGGACAGCTAAATGACACAGCTCCTCCTCGTGACAAGGTTATCGTTCAAGGAGACGGAAATGTCAAAGGTGGTCTGGTCTGGCCGGTGCTTGTTGATATCATTTGTACTTTTTCATATTTCATATTTCCAACACTGTACTTGTTTGAATTTCTTGTTCCAGGAGTTTATGTGACGGAAGAGGATGTCGGGAGTTATGTGATCAAAGCAGTGGACGATCCAAGAACCTTGAACAAATCTCTGTACCTTAGACCACCTGCTAATGTTTTAACCTTCAACGAGATCATCTCACTGTGGGAGAACAAGATCGGACATGGCCTCGAGAAAACTTACATTTCTGAGGATCAACTTCTCAAGAACATACAGGGTCTGTTACACTAACCAATGAATAATGATCCCATTTTTTTCCACAGTTTCACGCTATAGTATTAACTGAAGTTACGTTTTTGGGCTTGCTGTGTCAATGAACAGAGTCTTGTTTTCCAATGAACCTGCTATTGGCGATTTGTCACTCGATGTTGGTGAAGGGAGAGGGCACAAACTTTGAGATTGACCCGTCCTTTGGAGTGGAGGCTTCTGAGCTTTATCCAGAAGTGAAGTACACCACCATTGACCACTACCTGAACCAGTTTGTTTGAATTCTGAGAATCTGCTCTTTGCCCTTGCTCGGTGTTATTATGTTTCTTTTGGTAACCTTTTTTTTTCCCTTTTAAATAAAAGGGACCTCAACCTCCCAGTTATAAGGGATTAGTTATATGGCTACATGGGCATAGTGTTTGTTTGAAGAACTAGATTTTGAACCATATATTGTTACGACAATCCTTCCTCGCACCTGTCAGTTGACTGCTGTTTGCAGGCCATGTTGCCCCCATATGATAAACGGCTGTTTTACCATGAACCTGTAAAGAATAAAATTAAGGATCAATTTGCCCAACGAACTTTTACCTCAAGAACGTCCAACACAAATAACTTTTTAGTGGACCTTAAATACTAAAAAACTTTTAAAAATATCCGATCAGTACAAAAAACTTTTAAAAATATAAAGTAAGCACAACGTCATTAGAAAAAAATAATGTCTGTTATCTAAAGTCAGACGGGCCAACGAACTTTTATTTCGGTGAGCGCTAAACATAAAAAAGTTTTACTCCAAGAGCGCCAAACACAAAAAAGTCAATGTGCAACCCACCTAAAATCCGACTGTTGTAAATCTTTGCCAAGACCCTCAACCATGTACATTAAAGTTAGAAATAGTGAATGCAACAAAAAAAATCATAAATGTAAAATTAATGGTGTAGCATTATTTATTCCAATAGGTGTATAAAAATACCGCCAATGTGGATGACTATCTTGTGGAATCTTATATTAAGGCCGGCAGCTGACCCCAATGCTGGAGAAGTTTATTACAGGTAAATGACCTTGTATTGTCACATTGGTCATCCTATTCATGTTATGAAGTTTATTACAGCTTGGTATTCATGGGACGGCGTGCTGAGTCAGCTGTCTTGCCCATTGCTGTTGCTGTGGGGTGACCTGGACCCATGGGTTGGCCCTGCCAAGGCTAAAAGAATCAAAGAGTTTTATCCAAATACAACGCTTGAGAATTTTCAGGCAGGCCACTGTCCACAACTCCACATGATGAGACTCCAGATGCCGTGAACAAGGCATTATTGGAATCGTTGTCAACTTTAAGTCCTCAACCTCAAGCGTCTCTTCAGACAGTGTAAATATGTAAAAGTTCAGTCCATCAAATCAAATACTTAAGTAATAGGTGTTTTTTTTTAATATTATACTTATTTAATTATCTTTTTTTTTTTTTTTATTTTTTATTTTTACTGCGTGAGGCACAATTACCTCTTGCAGTGCTACTACCTAGCGAAATAACCTGGTTTGTATTTTTTTAATTTTTATTTTTATTATTTTACAGTTACCTCACCAAGTAGTATTACCTCGTGAGGTACTGGTACTTTGCAAGGTAACCTGGCTTTTTTATTTTTTTTAGGTTAAAATATACTTTTAGTCCTTTAAGTTTATATAAGGTATACTTTTAGTCCATTAACTTTTTAAAGTATACTTTTAGTCCTATAATTCTTACACCGTTAATTTTGCTAATAGAAAATGCAAACTCAAGTGATAATAGTGTAAACTTAAGTGATGTTGTGTAATTAAATGCTATTAAACTTAAATTTAAAATATGGGTAAATTGAAGAATATATAAAATTTGTGTAAATAAATGCTATTAGTTGTCACTTGAGTTCACTGCGTCAGCGTTTTTGTTAGCAACATTAACGATGTTAGAATTTTAGGACCAAAAGTATATTTTATGAAGTTAAGGGACTAAAAATATATCTTATGTAAAACTTAAAGGACTCAAAGTATACTTTAATCTTTTTTATTTTATTACCTCGTGAGGTACTATTACCTCGTGAGGTAGTGGTACCTCGCGAGGTATCCTGGCTTTTTTTTTTTCATTTATTTTTTTTATAGGCATCTCACGAGGTAGGTTGAAGTTTTTTATTTTATTATTTTTTTAAAAAATATCACCTACCTCGCGAGGTACCCAGGATACCTCATGAGGTACTCGAATTTTTTTTTTAAAAAAAATTTAATTATTATTTATTTATTTTTTAAAAACATATGAACTACCTCCCGAGGTAGGTGAAAATGTTCGAATTTATGTTTGTCTTTTTCTTTTAAAATATAAACTACCTCGCGAGGTAGGTTGAAATTTTTTTTTCGAATTTGGTGATATATTTTTTACTTTTTTTAAAAAATATGAAATACCTCACGAGGTAACCTGAAGTTTTTATTATTATTTTTCAAAAAAATATGGAAAAATTAAAATCAAGGACCTATAGTAAATAATATTTATTGAAAATGATCATAAAAATTATAATTATTTAGAAGAACTAATTAACAAAATAAAAATTTAAAAATACTAAAGTGTCCCTAATCAAACCTTCCACATTTTCTCTCATATTCTATGTTTAAAACTAATATGAAATTCTAAATTAAATTAAATTAAACACAATTTATTTCATCATAGACATTTATAGAAAAAATAATACAAACATCTTTCAATTTTGTCAAAATTATAATTTTATTTTTAAAATTGACACAAACTTTGATTGAAAAAATATATAATTTTAGTATAAACTCAAAATTTTTTATAATTTATTATTAATAGGGTCATGTTTAACACGAGAGTGCCTTCCAAGATCAACAGACATTAACCCATTATTATATTTCAATTTTTGATACTATATTTTATTTTTATTATTTGAGCTACACAACTAGTTCTAATAAGATAAAAAAAAAATGTGTTTAATTGTCTATTTTGGTTGATAAAGTTTCTTTGATAGAGCAATTTTCTTCTTGATTTACATATAAATCAAAAAAAAAACTTAATGATATAAAAGGGTTAAAGGGCCATTATCTATGTTACTAGTAATAATTAAATTATATAATGATAAGATATGAAACTATCTCAATTTTTTTTATTTTGGTTGATAAATTTCCTTTGAGAGAGCTTTTTCTCTCCTGATTTATATAAAATTATGTAAATCAAGAAAAAAAAAACTTAATGATATAAAAGGGTTAAAGGGCCAATATGTACCTTTCGAGTAATAATTAAATGATACAATGATATGATTATGTAGATATTCGTTAAGGTTAAAAGATGATGATTTTGGCACTAGTAATTTTGGTGGAAAAAAAAATCAAACACTTCCAAGGGCAATTTAGTATTTCTAAATTTATATTTTGATAATTGGTCCTTCTAATTACAATTTTTACCGTCCTTCCCGGTAAATACTATTTTATATAGGTCCTCCTATATAATTCTCTCCAAAAATATCACCTACCTCGCGAGGTACCAGGATACTTTTTTAAAAATTTACTTATTGTTTATTTATTTTTTTAAAAAAATATGAACTACCTCGCGAGGTATCCCTCGTCCACGACTACCTCGCGAGGTCGACTGAAGTTTTTGTTTATTATTATTCTTTTAAAAAATATCACAAACCCGTGAGGTATCGAGATACCTCCTCATTACCTAGCGAGGTTGGAGGAAATTTTGAATTTCTTTTTTCTTTTTGTTTCTTCATTTTTCATTTTTTTTAATTAAATTTTATTGAAATATGAAATACCTCGCTGAGGTATCCACGAGGTAGGCTTAAATTTTTTTAACCTTTTATTTAAAAAAAATTAGTTATATTTTTTTAATATTAAATACCTCGTGAGGTAGCCTTGGTACCTCACGAGGTCGATGAAGTTTTTCTTTAGTATTATTTTTTTTAAAAAATATCACCTACCCTACCAGGATACCTAGCGAGGTACTCCGATTTTTTTTTTAATTTAATTAATTTTTTAATTTTTTAAAAATAAATGAACTACCTCGAGGTTGAGGTTGGCGTAAATTTTGAATATATGTTTTTATTTTTTTAATTTTTTTAATATGAAATACCTCGTGAGGTAGCCTTACCTCGTGAGGTTGGGGGAATTTCGAATTTATGTTTTTATTTTTATTTTTTTCATTTTTTAATTAAACTTTTTGAAATATGAAATACCTCACGAGGTATCCAAGGTACCTCGCGAGATAGGCGTAATTTTTTTTTTTTTTTCCCGAATTTAGTTATATTTTTTCATTTTTTTTATATTAAATACGTCGCGAGGTAACCTCGGTACCTCGTGTGGTAGCCTTGGTACCTCACGAGGTAGCCCTCGGTACCTCGTGAGGTCGAGCTTCAAGTTTTTCTTTATAATTTTTTTTAAAAAGAAATATCACCTACCTCACGAGGTACCGGGATACCTCGCGAGGTAGTCGATTTTTTTTTTTTTAATTTACTTTTTAAAAATATATGAATTACCTCACGAGGTATCCTCAAGACCTCGCGAGGTTGGCAAAATTTTTGAATTTATGTTTTTATTTTTCATTTTTTAATAAATTTTTTTACGAATTTAGATTTATTTTTTTAAAATATGAAATACCTCACGAGGTAGGTCAAGGTTTTCTTATTATCATATTTGAAAAAATATCACCTAGCTCACGATGTACTTTTTTTTTTTTTAAATTTATTTATTTATTTTTTAAAAAAAAAAATATGTACTACCTCGCGAGGTTGGCGGAAATTCCAAATTTATGTTTTTATTTTTTTCATTTTTTTTAATTAATATTTTTTGAAATATGAAATACCTCGTGAGGTAGGCTACGGGATACCTCGCGAGGAGCTCGAGTTTTTTTTTTTTTTTTTTTTGAATTTACTTATTTTTTATTTATTTATTAAAAAAATATGAACTACCTAACGAGGTATCCTCGTACCTCGCGAGGTTGGCGGGAATTTCGAATTTATGTTTTTATTTTTCATTTTTTTAATTAAATTTTTTTGAAATATGAAATATCTCATGAGGTATCCACGGTACCTCGTGAGGTAGGCTTTCATTTTTTTTTTTAATTTAGTTATATTTTTTCATTTTTTTTAATACTAAATACCTCGCGAGGTAGCGTCGAGGTCGATTGGAGTTTTTCTTTATTTTTTTAAGAAATATCACCTACCTCACGAGGTACCATGATACCTCGCTAGGTAGTCTTTTTTTTTTTTTTTAATCTACTTTTATTTATTTACTTTTTAAAAATATATGAACTACCTTGCGAGGTAATGAGGTATCCTCAGCACCTCGGGAGGTTGGCGGAAATTTCGAATTTATGTTTTTGTTTTTGTTTTTATTTTTTTCAATTTTTTAACAAATTTTTTTTACGAATTTAGTGTTTTTTTTTTAGCCTAGTACCTCACGAGGTAGGCTGAAGATTTTTTATTATCATATTTGAAAAAAACGAGCTTATATTGCCCCGTGCGTTGCACGGGTGATAATACTTCACTCGGGTTGCTCAAACATAATTTTCTAAGTAATGTAACTTTCTTGTCTTTAAGAAACATTAAAACATCACTATCAATAAATGACTACATATTAGAAATAAAACCTCAATAATGGTAAACAGCAATATCCTCCATTCAGAGTACATAATACAAAGGAAATCTTAACAAAATTTAACAACAATGTATTCTAATCGATTAACGAAGCTAAATATCTATTTCCAAGTGGTTTTATGTACATTGATTCCACAATCACATGAATTGGTTTAGATAGCTTGAAACTAACAAATCACCAAGTATTTCAATTTCCTCAACACCGTCATGTGAGTCCCCTAACTTGTCATCACCACTTTATAGAGCTAGTACTAGAATAGAGCTGCAACTTAAACTATATGAAGGCCTATGTGCCTTAGTTGATAAGAAAAAACATCAAATGTCATATAAATGTAAGAAGATTGAAGTTGTGATTTGATCAAACTTGATTAACCTCCATGCATTGAAGAACATAGAATTAATCAGTTTCCATTTCAGTGATAGTATGATCAATTTGCATGACTATGACTGATACAATAACAGCTATCTATTGTAGCTTGCGTATATAATTTATTAAAAATAATCATCTACTTGGTCAAACACCTACAAAATCACTTTTTTGCTTGAAAATAACACCAAATCAGGCAAATAACAAAAAGAAAAAGAAAAAGAGAGCAACCCTTCATGGTGATTGGATCTTGTAAAACCAAAAGTAGAAAACCTAAGGTTAGTAAGCTAACAAAAGGATCACAACTATAACTTAGAAAATCCATGTGATATCTAAAAGATTGGATCTTGGGACAAATAAGTGTAAGCAAACAATTGCTTCCAATTCTACAAATATACTGCTTGGTCAATATATATTATATATTGTTAAATATCAGAGTGGTAAAACCAAGTATTTGAGAGGCATGCAATAATTTGAGCAAAAAAAGAGGCATGCAATATTCAAAATAGAGTGGCAGGGTCTGAAAACGAAAAAGGATGCTGCAATATTCCATTTTTGGGAGTATTTGTATGGAGTCAATTGAAAAGGGGCATGTCCAATCAAAATTACCTATCGAGGAATAAAAACAAAGCATACACATAAAAGAAATTAGACCATATTATTCTTATAGATGAAAAAAAGGAGTGACTGAAAAAGGGATATAGATTGAATTTTTTTTTTTTTGTAGGCCTTCTCAATGCAAAGCATAAAAATGTTAATTTGTCATCTCATGCTTTTTCAGAAAAGCTAATAAACACGTTGACCAAGGGTAGAGCATAACTAAAGTCCCGTTAAAGAGGTTGCATTGAGAAGAATAATATGGTTGCATTGTCTACAAATAGGATGACAACAATGTTAGTAAATAAAAGGTGGCTTCCCTCCAGTTTACCTCATGGCACGGTAGAGTGGCCTGTACCAAAGCACGTACGAAAGGGGGACTACAAGTAGAGCATAAATTATTGCAAGGAAACAAATTTTAACACCTGCAAATTTAAACTTCAAACATTGGTTCCAAATTGCATCACAAACTAGAGACTTGCCAACATTTAAATATAAAAGTATCAATGTAGATATAAGCTTACCACTGCCTCTAATCCAACAGACAACCACAGCAACTACATTAAAAACCAGACAGAACTATCCCTGTAAATATTTTTTAAAAATAATAGAAATCAGGATTAGATTCTGAAATTAAAAATTGTATGGGAAAGTTCTATAACTTAACCAAGCAAAAAGAAGTAGCAGTCAATACTTATGAGAGAGAAAAGGTTTCACAAGGATTATTGACAGAACCCAAACAAACATTACAGATAAATAAAAGAAATACCAAAATTAACAGAATTCAAATAGAAAAACAGAGACATTCCACCAGAAAATGGAAGAATTGCATTTACAGATACAACATGAACTTTAATCCATGCATCAACAAATAAGAGTAAAAATGTGTCTTAGGAGCCATGCATGCATCAAGGTAGAGTAAAAAACCTAGTAAGAACAGTTACAAATTCAAACATATGGCATTTGAATAAAAGTGTCACCTCTTTCTCTATTTGTTGAGCAAGCTCTCTAGTAGAAGCCAAAACCAATGCTAAAGGACCATCACCATGCCAAATTGGAGGTTGAGTCAAGCAATGCTACAAAATAAAACAGGGATGAAATTAAATCACAAGAAATGATTATTTTATGAAGAGATCAAATCAAATTTTGAATTTATTTTGAAATTTAACATGTAAGAGATGGAAGACTTAAGGCTCTGCCTCATTTGAGGCCTAGCTTCTCACATGTCCTATTTCCAGCATATACCCATATAACAACAACAACGACCATAACATTGCCCGAGAGCTTTTCTTCATCCCTCCATTTTTCCAATTCAAATTCAAAGTTCAAATTTAAATATTCCAATATATAATCACCAGAAAACATCACCCTAAAATTCCCGTGAAACCAGTCACCATTGCTTCAAGAGAGCCATTTTCGAGAGAGCCAGAGCTTCAAGGCCACGCCTGTGGAGCAAAGAACGACAGAGAGAGGGAGATTGGAGGAGGAGGAAGAGCTTTGACAGACTGGAGTTTGAGATCAAACTGAGAGAGTGCTTGAGAGGGAAGGGAAGAAGATGGAAGCTTCGAGAAGAGTCAGAAAGTTAGATTCGAACGAGCCAGAGGTGAGGGGATAGACCACCGTCACTTTCTCTCTCTACCACCATCGCTGGAAACTACATTCGAACAAGAGAAGAGGGAGAGGAAATTGGACAGACCGGCCACCACCATCTTCCTCCAAAACTCCCGGGATCGTCGACTTTTACCGTCGCTTCCTCAAGTCGGTTCTTTCTCCAACGCCGTCCTCTGGCAACCTTCAATGTCTCAAAAACCAGAAGAAGAAATGGCAGTCGAAGGTGAGGCAAACTACATCGACATTCTTCTACCCATCATCCTCCCTCCGCCTTCCTCAAGTTCGGGTGCCATTCAGACTTCTGCATCTGCTTCGTACTCATCCCTTGATCACCCTTTTGCCATCACGTCCATTTTTTGCTTCATACTCATCCCATTGTTTCCATTTTTATATTATATTATATTACATTTTTTTCCCTGAGAACACGCTCCCCCTCCCCCTCCCCCTGTCAATTTCAATATAATGTATAATAATATTATATAATATTGTTTTTTCCCCCATAATTTTCTTACTTTTGTTTTTCAATTTTCCCTTCTTATTTTCTTAATTATAATAGGTTTCTACATGCAGATTCACAGCATTCACGAGACATCAGGAGTTGGAATTGACGTTGAGCGCATGGCAACCATCTGTGTTCCCCATAAATACAGATTCACAGCACCCACGTTTTTGGAAATGGTAATTGTTATATATTCTTATGAATTCCTTTATCTCACACTTTTCATTATGGGTGATACTCCTTTTAGCCAATCCGGGTTAGTTTTTAAATTGATATTAAATTATTTTCTACAATAAGAGGTTGCTGCAAGTTTGCTGTTAGTGACGTTGCATATGTAGATGATTTTTGGTTGGCAATAGCTTAGATAATTATTTTCTACAACAAGAGGTTGCACACAATATAAAATCTGTATGTTGCTGTTAGTTTGCTCTGTATATTGGTTTTAAAGTCAAGTATTTCCTTTCATTTCTTTCCTCCCTCAGCTTTCCAATTTTGTGTTTCAAGCTATCTGAGGTTCCTCCCTCGTATTTTAATTGAAGAGTAATTTTACTTCAGTGTTATACCATGTCCAGAGGTTTCCATTACCGGGCATGTTTCAAGCTGCTATTGGAGCATGTTTTTGTGATTTTTATGGACTTTTTTTTTTCCAGAGGTTTCCATGACCACTTTAGTGTCATATTGAAATTAGAGCATCATATGTACATCATCTAGACCAATCTAAAAAAAGTTCTGTTGCACGATAAATCATTAGAAGGTAGAAGGTTTTCCACAAATGAGAACACTTTTACGGTTGGAGGGTCATTTGCTGTTGACCATCTGACACATCAAAGCAAGACTCAACAATCATGGGAAGCTTGGGGTTATACCACGTTTATAGTGTTTGATTGAATGGTAAAACATGATAGCTTCCAATCATGGGAAGCTTGGGGTTATACAACATGAGAGCAGGACAGGTTAAGGTGAAGTAGATATTTCAATTTTCGGTAAAACACTTCTTCAATATGCATTTTTCTGTACACATGCAATTGCATTTTATATGATTCGTTAGTGTTGAAATGTCATATCTGCTGATATTTGGAAAACATAATTTAGAATCATTAATTCATAATTGAAACTAAATATTATTATGTATATTTGAAGAGTTTTTGGACGTCTGGGTTATGTGTTATACCTCCTATATTGCTGCTTTTGTATTTTATGATTTTTAAAAGGACCATGCATTAGATTAAGAAAGGCGAAAGACAACTACTGACTAACTTGTGTTTAATTAACTTATTTTTTAGCATATCCCAAATTAAGTTATAACGGGACAGAATTTGTTGGATTCTTCATAATTTATTTTTATTAAGTATACCAAGAAATTTTGGATTGCTCAATTCATTTCAAGGAGACATTTTTCAACTGTAAATGATAGCTATGTCTATAATAAAAGATAGGTGTGTTTGCATTTTTATTTTCTGTGGTTTTTGCAGGTTTTGGGTTAAGCTCGATCATGTTTTGTGAACTTGAAAGAAGTCACAGGGTGTAACTTATATTGATTCTTTGATCAACGGTCTTATGAAGCTGTCCAAAAATTTGCAAGCATGCACGCAACAGTCATTATGCTTTTCGATGAGATGAATTTTTTTGTTAATGTTTTATCACATGAAGATTCAATTTTTATTGCTTCTTGAGAAATGTGTTTGATGGGTTTTTCACTTTTTCTACATCATATTAAATCTATATCTGGGTTCTTGAATATACAGTTTTCGATATAATCTAATCAATAAAAATCAGAAAATTTATATCTTTGAGTAATACTATTTACTCACTACCTATATGTTTCCTATGTTTTTACTTTCTATTTTGACTTTCTTTCTTTTATAGTATTCTACTTCATCTTTGAGGAGTTTGTTTAGTGTTCATGGAATACAGGTGTTTTTTTTTTCAATTGGAAATTTTAATTTTTACTCTGAGGAATACTTTTATGGCCTATCTTTCAAGATGATGGTGAATAGAGAAATAACTGTCAAGATGGGAGAAGCATGATTCATCGTGGATGATTAAGGAGACTAAGGAAGAAGAAACTGATGAAGAGCAGGGGAGCATTGTGTTTTGACTTTTAGAGGGAAGGGAAAAGGCCAAAGGTTAATTTGTTTTTACCTTATGGGTAACAAGTCATTGAGTTTTTTTTTTAATTTACTTATTATTTATTTATTTATTAAAAAAATATGAACTACCTCGCGAGGTATCCTCGCACCTCGTGAGGTTGACGGAAATTTCAAATTTATGTTTTTATTTTTATTTATTTTTCATTGTTTTAATTAAATTGTTTTGAAATATGAAATACCTCATGAGGTATCCATGGTACCTCGTGAGGTATTTCATATTTCAAAAAAATTTAATTAAAACAATTATCCATTAATTTAGGCTTAAATATATTTTTTTAAAATTTAGTTATATTTTTTCATTTTTTTTAATACTAAATACCTGGTGAGGTTTTGGATTCTTAAATAAATTTTATTTTCAAATTTATTTATATATTTTTTTAAAAAAACAATGAACTAGCTCACGAGGTATCTAGGGTACCTCGCGAGTTAGACCGAGTTTTTTTTTTTTTTAAAAAAAATTTTGTTATATGTTTTCTATTTATTTATTTTAAATATGACATCGCGAGGTATCTTCAAGTACCTCGTGAGGTGGGCGAAATTTTGAACTTATCTATTTATTTTTATTTTTATTTTTTGAATTTTTTATTTAATTTCTTTTTTAAATATGAACTACCTCGCCAGGTAAGCTAGATACCTCGCGAGGTCGGCTGGATTCTTTTTTAAATTTTATTTTCAAATTTATTTATATATATTTTTTAAAAAAACTATGAACTACCTCGCGAGGTACCTAGATACCTCGCGAGGTAGACCGAGTTTTTTTTTCTTCAAATTTTGTTATATATTTTCGATTTATTTATTTGTTTTAGATATCAACTACCTTGCGAGGTATCTTCAATACCTCGTGAGGTGGGCGGAAATTTTGAACTTATCTATTTATTTTTATTTTTTTTTTTGAATTTTTTTATTTAATTTCTTTTTTAAATATGAACTACCTCGCGAGGTAATTTCGGATACGTCGCAAGGTCATTTGGATTCTTCTTTAAATTTTATTTTCAAATTTATTTATATATTTTTTTAAAAAAAAAATATATAAACTACCTCATGAGGTATCTAGGTACCTCGCGAGGTGAGTTTTTTTTTTTTTTTTTTTTAAATTTTGTTATATATTTTCTATTTATTTATTTCTTTTAGATATGAACTACCTCGAAGTGGGGCGGAAATTTTGAACTTATCTATTTATTTTTATTTTTATTTTTTGAATTTTTTTATTTAATTTCTTTTTTAAATATGAACTACCTCGCGAGGCCTTTGGATTCTTTTTTAAATTTTATTTATATATATATTTTTTAAAAAACTATGAACTACCTCGCGAGGTATCTAGGGTACCTCGCGAGGTAGACCGAGTTTTTTTTTTTTTTTTTTTTTTTTTTTTCAAATTTTGTTATATATTTTCTATTTATTTATTTATTTTAGATATGAACTACCACGTGAGGTGGGCGGAAATTTTAAACTTATCTATTTATTTTTATTTTTTGAATTTTTTTATTTAATTTCTTTTTTAAATATGAACTACCTCGCGAGGTAAACTGGATACCACGTGAGGTCTATTTGGTTTATTTTTTAAAATTTATTTATATATTTTTTAAAATAACTATGAACTACCTCGCGAGGTATCTAGGGTACCTCGTGAGGTAGACCGAAGTTTTTTTTTTTCAAATTTAATTATATATTTTCTATTTATTTATTTATTTATTTTAAATATGAACTACCTCACGAGGTATCTTGACTCGTGAGGTGGGCGGAAATTTTGAACTTATCTATTTATTTTTATTTTTTAAAATTTTATTTAATTTTTTTTCAAAAAAAAATCAACTACCCCGTGAGGTTGGTTGAAAATTATTTAAAAATTTTTCCATTTATTTATATATTGTTTATTTTTTACAAAAGTATGAAATACCTCGCGAGGTAGGCTAGAGTTTTTTTTTAAAAAAAAATTAATTTTTTAAGAAAATGTCCCTTACCTCACGAGGTACCAAGGATACCTCGTGAGGTACTCTGAAATTGATTATTTTTTATAATCTAATTATTTTTTTATTTATATTTTTAAAAAAATATGAACTACCTTGTGAGGTATTCTCAGTATCTCGTGAGGTGGGCGTAAATTTTGAATTGACGTATTTATTTTTACTTTTTAAATTTTTTATTTAGTTTTTTTTTTAAAAATATCAACTACCTCGTGAGGTAGGTTGAAATTTTTTTAAATTTATTTATATATTATTTATTTTTTTTAAAAAAGAAATACCTCAAAGTAAGCTAGAGTTTTTTTTTTTTTTAAGAAAATGTCACCTACCTCACGAGGTACCAAGGATACCTTGGTACCTCGTGAGGTACCTGAAAATGTTTTTTTTTTTTTTAATTTACTTATTATTTATTTATTTTTTTTTAAAAAAAAAATATGAACTACCTTGCGAGGTATCCTCGTACCTCGTGAGGTGGGCGGAAATTTTGAATTTATGTTTTTTTTTTGAATTTTTTCTTATTTAATATGAACTACCTTGCGAGGTAGGTACCTCGCGAGGTATAGTTTTATTAAATCCTTTAACTTTATAAAGTATACTTTCGGCCATAAAATTTTAACACCGTTAATTTTACTATCGGAAAATACAAACTCAAGTGATAAAGGTGTAAACTTAATTTTTTTTTTAAAAAATATGAGCTACCTCGCGAGGTAGGCTGAATTTCTACGAGCAACTCTGAAATTGTATTTTTTAAAAAGATTTACTTATTTTAATTTATTTTTTACAAAAATATGAACTACCTCGAACAAACAAGGGATCATCATTGTAGATATCATCATCTTCATCAGGGACCGTGATTAAGGCCCTCGATTGTTCATAACTTCAGATACTTTTTTAAAATCAAAACATAAGTTCATATACTAGCAAAAAAAACAAGATGTGGGCTCCGCTACCACTAGAATTTTTTTAAAAAAACATGGGGTGGACTCTTCATTGAAGTACTTTCCTCCATCCTAATTATATGAACTATTTACCAGAATTTGGAGAGATTAAGGAGAGAAGTTAAATTAATTAATTATAATTATTTCTCAAAAATACCCCTGTTTAAAATTAAAAATTACATCAAAGGAAGCCATGGAGATAATAGCGTCGATTCAGCCTTCAGCCCTCAGAAGTTGAAGTTATTTTATTTTGATGCGGAATCCTAGGGCCCAATTAAAGTTGGATCCAAACCTGATTATTTTTTTAAAACACCAAATATACATTGTAAAACATTTGTAAGTAGTTTCTTCCACCAAAAGCGACTCCTTCCTTCGCAATTTTTTTTTTTTTTTTTAAAATAATACTTCCTCGGCAATTTTTGCGTGTCCCTTCTATAGATTTTTTTTTTTTGACGCATGTGATAAATCAAGAGTTTTTTTTCTTCTTTTTTTCCGAACTCCTAAATATAAATAAAAATAAAAACCAATAATATAATAGCACATGCATGTTTATAAGTCACATAAACTATTGGAACTAGCTTCTCTCCTCTTCTCTTAATATCGGCTTCCCTCCTTTTCTTTGGAATAGGGCTGTTTTGGCTCAAAAAGGGAGTAGTTGGTCCTTTTTTAAAATATGATAAAAATTGTTCAAAATTATTTTATAAAAAAAATATAATTGAGGTGTATATGACATTAATGAGTTTGCAAATATTATTTATTTTATAAAATATATAGGTATATTATTAAATGATCATTGTCTTTAATTATTATTGAGAATGTATAAATAAGGACATTATAGGAAAAAATTGACAAAAGTTAAAACTTGCTCTTATAATTAGGACTAAAACTAACTCTAAAATATATTCTTATAATTAGGACTGGAGGGAGTACCATATTAAGCAGTGCCTGCGAATGCGATGCGTGTATTTTTCAACGCAAACAACATTCAGAATTTGATCTCTCGCTGTTGAAAATACTCGTAATATTTTTCATCTTCAATGGCTGAGAAAAGCAGGATTCTGATCATCGGAGGCACAGGCTACACTGGAAAATTCATCGTTCAGGCCAGCGCAAAAGCAAAACACCCCACTTTCGTGCTCGTCAGGGAAACCACACTCTCCAATCCCGACAAATCTGCTTCATCGCGAGCTTCAAGAATTCTGGTGTCACCATCCTACATGTCCGTCCTTCATCAGCTTAACTTCCATTCAAACTTGTTTAAACTTCTTACCATTGAGGCTTGAGCAATGAGCATCCTGTTTTCTCTATGTTTCTCTCTGTTATTACAGGGTGACCTCTATGATCACGAGAGTCTTGTTAAAGCAATCAAACAAGCTGACGTTGTCATCTCCACAGTGAGTCATCAGGTGACCGATCACCGATCACGTGAATATCATATCCAGGGTACCTCGTGAGGTAGTGCTTTGAATAGCAAAGTGAAGTTCAGAAGGAGAGTTGAAGCTGAAGGGACACCCTACACTTACGTGGTAAGCAACGCCTACGCTGGGTTTTTCTTGTCGACTTTGGGACAAAAGAACGTTACTGTTCCTCCTCGAGACAAGGTTTCCATCATGGGAGATGGAAATGTCAAAGGTAAATATCCCAACAAAGAATCCTATTTCTATGCAAACAAGATTGTATCATTTACAACACACGAATCCAGTTAGCTCAAGACGTGGTCGGTTTGATCCTCTGTTGTTTTAAGCAATCTATGTGACAGAGGAGGATATTGGGACATACACCATAAAAGCAGCGGAAGACCCAAGAACCTTGAACAAAATCCTCTACCTCAGACCTGCGGCTAACACTTCGACGTTCAACGAGGTTGTCTCGTTGTGGGAGAAGAAGATAGGCAAGACCCTGGCAAGGACCTACATTCCAGAGGATGAGATTCTGAAGGAAATCTCAGGTCAATTATAGTGGCTAAAGTTGATTTTTAAAACATGCTCATGTTAATATGTTGTGAATTTGTGTGGTGGATACATATATGCAGAGAGTCCTGTTCCGTTTAAGTACATATTGGCGGTGACTCATTCAATTTATGTGAATGGAGACTGCACTAACTATGAGATCGATCCATCTATTGGAGTGGAAGCTACAGAACTTTACCCAGATGTTAAATACACAAGTGTTGACCAGTATCTGAACAAGTTTGTGGGATAGACGCAGCTTAATATAATATAGAGAGGATAGCATTGTGTATCTTGTCTTTTTTTTCAATCAGTGTTGTTGAAGATATGAATTGAATTTGAACTATTATTTGGATTATTTGAATTTGAATTATTGTTAGTATTTGAATTTGAATTATTTGAATTTGATTATTATTTGAAAGGTTGTTACCTATTATTGTCTTTGAGGTTGTTAACTCGCTTTGTATATATTTACCCCATCCAAGAGGAAAATTATGAATGGATGAATGAATGAAAGAGGAAATACTCCTCTGGATTGAATTTTAATATGGTATCAAAGCGTTTCGATTTAGCGAACCCAAAGTCCTATATTCTTTTTCTTGTTACCTCACAAAATCCCTAATTTCCCATGGAGAATCCAGACTCTCCTATCAATTCCGCCTCTCCACCGTCCTATACCTTAGGTCCACCTTCCAATATTATCATCATCCCGCAAGATAATTCCTCCTTTCCCGTCCTCGTTATCCTTGATTATTCGAAATATCCCCTTTGGTCCTAGTTAATGGACATGCGTATCGGTGCTCAGGAAAAATCTGGGTACCTGACTGATGCAACGAAAAAGCACAAACGAATGAAAACGAATGAAAAGTAGGCTTATTGAATCCATGAGCCACCCGTTGATGTAGCGGTTCATCCGCCTCGAATCTGCCCACGATGTGGCACTCCGTATATGATGAATGTACTCGAATCGAATATGTATCATTCGTTGATGAATTTACTCGAATGCTTTGGATCTTATTATTCAAGACCTTTGCAGAAGAAGAACTCTGGTTGTCTATCTCTATCCCTCCTATTCCAAAGATCTTCTCAAGAAAAGTGTTTGAAGAAGTGATTGGCAAGTTGGGCATGAACGACATTCATGCACCAATTTGAGGGGGAGTGTTGAAGATATGAATTGAATTTGAATTATTATTTGGATTATTTGAATTTGAATTATTGTTAGTATTTGAATTTAAATTATTGTTATTAGATTGGAATAAGTTATCTAGAAAAGGGGAATATTTGAAAGGTTGTTACCTATTATTGTGCTCAGGTTGTTAACCTCTGCTTGTATATATTTACCTTATCCAAAAGGAAAATTATGAATGGATGAATGAATGAAAGAGGAAATACTCCTCTAGATTGAATTTTAACAAGTGTTGATAAGACCAAGGCCTCACTTGTGGAATTGGTCTTTATCCTTCGCTCTATATTGTTGTCGTTATGTTTCAACATACCCGCTATATATAGTATCATGTCTCTGTGAATTAGTAACAAGAGGGTGTGTGTTGTGCATATATGATTAACGGAACAAGGAAATGCAGGCCCCAGGATTCTGATGTTTTTCTGGCGAGTGAACAAGGAAATGCAAAGCACATGTTTCCAGTAAAATCAAACCCCTTAAAATTGCATCATATTATTGCAAATTTTAAATTTGCACATGATGAGATGCCCCAAAAAGAGAATTCGCTGTTGTTAGCGAATGCAATGGGAAGAATTTATTCGACAACATTTTAAAATATTAAAACCATTAAACAAACCGAAAATCTTGTATAAGTTCTATCAGTAAACTTCAAGTGTTCTAGAGGACTTGATTTATTCGAGACTGGGGAAAATCACATACAACCAAATCGATTATTGGTTTTGGAATAATAACTTTTAACCTATTTGTGTTGGGTTAATGTGCTCTTTAGTCACTTAAGCCCAATAAGGCTTAATTAAGACTACAGCCTAAGAACTCTATGGCCCATGTGGTTTAGGGTTAGGTTTTGAGTGTAGTAGCATATAAACCTACTTTCACCTCTTGTGACAAAAAAGAAAGACGCAAGCATAAGAAGGCTCTCATCAGAAACAAACTTAGAGGCAGATGTTCATCATTTGGACGGTTGCCCACATAACCATCTCATTCCCCTCGAGAGATAGTCTGGAAGATCGATCATAGAGCGGACGACGACTATTCGTGGAGAGGCTTTCAGATTGCTGCATCTTTCCAGGTAATCAAAACGATAAAGGTTTTAACTTTTCCTATATCGCGTGGTACGACACACTTCCGTGTTTCTGATTAGAATCCTACAATTTGATCTATATGATGTATATTGGCTTGGTTTCATTTATTCATTTAATTTAACGTAAGTATGTCATACTGGATCAAAAGAACGAAATCCCCATCAACTAAAAATAGGAAATGGAATTTTTACATGGGAAAAAAAAAAAAGAAGATAATTCTTTATGCTACGATATCATACTTCAAAGCTTGAAACCTATTAATAATATACGTTTATAAAGATATTTAAACAAAAAGTAGTTTTTTTGAATGGTTTGATTCCCACTTTAAGGCTCATCTAGTTCTGAAAGTTTTCAATTAGATGATCAATCAAAAGATTATTCTCATTCTGATTGAGAAGATCATCTTACTGATATCTTAAGAATTACTATGGTTCAATCCAATAAAGATGAAGATATTGGTGAATCTTATGTTGAACACTCAGATGATCCTCCACAATGTCAAGATTCTATTTATAAGTCTACTAGTGGTCTTTGGTTTACTTTTGATGATATTCCTTATTATGAATGGAGAAATGGTCTCCATAACTTTGGAGCTTGGATTGACCTTCAGATCACTGGCTAACAGATTCTTCTTAGATAGGCTTTACAGAAATTTGTTTTCAGATTTACTGATATTCTAAGGGATTGGTTTCGAACCTTACTTATGAATAATACAATTCATTTTGGCAGGCAAAAGTGAGTATCCCAAAATTTTGGGCCAGCGAATAATATTATTCCTTTACTAGAGGCAGAGTTTTTTTTTTTTGCACCATAATGCTAGAGGCAGAGTTCGAGATCTGGTATATGCCTTTCTCGTTTGTAGGCCCTTCGGGAGTGAAAGCATCCGAGGCGCGTGAAGTTAGGTTCTAACGTACGGTACACGTGGGCTGTTATGAGAGGATCAACGTGGACCACGAATACTTTTAGGCGTCTAGTAAGATTTCCACTTGCTCTGCTTTTGGTTTTGGACTTCGCATGACCCTTCCATCATGCTTCGTCCTCTCTACGCTTCCCCTAATCTCACTTCACCACCGTCCAATTCGAATCTGTTATAATCCAACTTTTTATTCCCGCACGTCACTGCATCCACCCATAAATGTGATACGCCTGAAGAAGAAGTTTCTCACTCTCACCGCTCAAGAATCGGAATCTTGTGTCAGCAGTTTGCAGTAAGCCTTCGTTATCTCTTCTTTACTCATCTCTCTCTTGATTTCTTCTGATTTTTTCGTCTTGCCGTGTGTCGAATCGCAACATTTTCCCTTCAAAAGCAAGTGATGGCGATTTTACTGTCATTTCGGATTATTTAGCTGCATGTATTTAATTATTGCTTCCGGTGATTACTCGATTCTTCTTGGTCGTTCTTCTATTTGTTTTGTCTATTTCTAAAATATTCTGTTGTTTAAAGTGAAGTTTCCTTCGTACGGAATGTTTTTATCCATATACATTTCATCTCACGACTAGCACTGTTCATATCAAATTTCCTCTTAGCAACTGTAGTTAACTCACTTTAGCTGGGTGAAACAACATAGTTCCGTTGTTGATTAATATCGTACACTGAAGTGGCTTCCCCACTGTTGTTTTCACCGCGACGAAACATGATGCTTTAGGATAATAGGTGGTTTTTTGTGTTTATATCGTTCATTTCTGTTATAAGTCAGCATGGCTTACAACGGAGAAGCAAGTGCAAGGAATTCGGGATTTTCTCATATTGCGCTCAATGAAAGAATACTTTCTTCAATGTCAAGTAGAACTGTTGCTGCTCATCCCTGGCATGACTTAGAGATTGGTATAGTGCTGTTATGGCTTTGCTGTCAGTTGTCGCAATTTAATTATCATTTTTAGTATGAAAGTTTTCTAATACTATTTTATATGGAATCAAACGTATGGATCTAGCATTCATTGTCTTAAAGTTTAGCTTGTTTTTATGCAGGGCCTGGAGCTCCATCAGTTTTCAACTGCGTAAGTCGGGAATGTTTAATGTTTGACCTTTTCCTTTTGGCCAATGATAGCTTATATTCAACCTATTTTAGGGGAATAATTGCAAAAGCTTTCCCATTCACAAACATTAGGAAAACCTCAAAACCTTGAAAATTAAAAACAAGGAAAAACATTGTTTGAAATACCATTGAGCAACTCACTCTGAGTCATATTGATGGCATTTCTGGGAAACCATCATATATATTTAGTGTGAGCAACTCAAAAGTGGTTCAGTTTCATCAATGACATGAAAATAATGGCAATATTGCTCACATTCTGAGAGTGGAACTACTAAGTTTTACATTAGCAACATAGATTCACTAGTCTCCTCTGGTCTTCTTCCATTCGCTGGGATCACCCAAATTCAAACATGAACTTTATGGCAGGTTGTTGAAATTAGCAAAGGCAGCAAGGTTAAATATGAGCTGGACAAGGCAAGTGGACTTATAAAGGTGTGACTTCTCAAACTTTTTCAGTTATTAAATTCAGTTTATTCCCCTACCATCACACCATTCTCTGGCATAACAATAGAAAAGGTTTTCTCAGGACAATTGTGTTCTCGTTACAATTTTTACACAACAGCCGCTTTTCCTAGACTAGTACACGCCTATTGTTGAGATTTTGTCTACTTGAATGCTTGAATGTCCCTGAAGTTCTCGGCATCTGAATAATATTTATTCAGAATTTCAAGTAGTGAATTTCCTGTGCAGAGCTCACGTTTTAAGATGCTTAGACTTTAATCAGCAAGATTGTTAGTACTGTTGTTTAGGTTACTATTGAGGAATGTGTATTTATGAAACAGGTAGAGAATCACATATTGTTGAAATTAAGCGAACTATTTGCTTCAGATTGTTTATTTTGCTGTTTTCCCCCACTTATCAGTTATTTGTGCAAAAGTTTTGTTGGCCAAGTTAATTTTAAAATTGTGACCAAAATAAATTATGACTATCAGATTTACTGAAGGTAAAGTTTTATTTATTTATTTATTTTTGCACTGATAATAGTGTTGTTTCTGGTTGTAAGGAAAGTGTTTTATAACTATTCTACCTGTGAACGGGATGCCATAGGTTGATCGTGTTCTTTACTCATCAGTTGTCTACCCACACAATTATGGTTTCATTCCTAGAACCACTTGTGAAGACAGTGATCCTATGGATGTCTTGGTACTGATGCAGGTATCATTGATTAAAAGTTTGTTCGTGATTCTTAACAAAGATGCCTGTTTTTAGCCAAAAAAAAATTATAATCTTGTTATGTCTTAAACAGGAGCCAGTGCTAACTGGTTCTTTCCTTCGTGCTCGTGCTATTGGATTGATGCCCATGATTGACCAGGTAAAAGTTGCTTTCTATTGCTGTTGCTATTATATGTGTGTGTTTCATCATGCTACAAGAGATATGCAAAAGAACCATCTGAGGGTCTGTGAATAATAGTATTAGTCTGTCTAATAGTCTTCATTCTGGGTTTCTTTATTTCTCTTGCCAATCAGTTGCCTCTCTGCAGTTTAACTGAGCTTTTATCCAAATATATAGGGATGGCATTGGAATTGTACAAGGATTGGACTATATAGTACCTTGACTATGACTTTTGGGCTTTCCAATTCTCAATTAGCTTTGAAAAGCTTACTATGAATCCTTTTTCCTGTTATAAACTGAGAAATTTAGATTGGGGGGAAATTATTGACACGTTGCTTGAATTCTGGTACAGGGAGAAAAGGATGACAAAATCATAGCAGTCTGTGCTGATGACCCCGAATTCCGCCATTACAAGGACATCCATGAACTTCCTCCTCATCGGCTAGCTGAAATCAGGCGATTTTTTGAAGACTGTATCCTGTTTCGCATTTTGCATACTCTTATGCCTCTTCCCAAGTGATTATTGATTGATCATTATACCCGTTTGTGATTAGTTTTGCATCTCAGAGTTTGGACATTTCAATTCATGCATCAACCCTATGCTTCTAAGATGTATTAAACACTTTCACCACTCTTTCTTTTACATGAATCAAATGCTTACACCATTGATGCATATAAAGTTTTCCACCTGGGTCTGTCAATTCTATTATTTCCTCACCGCTGCTATGTTGTGCATCCTTAGCCTGCCATGCTAGACAAGAAAAACGAGAACAAAAAGGTTGATGTTGAAGATTTTCTTCCTGCTGAGGCTGCTGTGAATGCCATCAAGTATTCCATGTTAGTTACCTGCTTTTGCATTGACACAAACATTTTCTCCTTTCCTCCCTCCTATTTTGCCGTGCTTTGTTTCAAAACATGTACACCGATATTGATTACATTTTCCCAGAGGTGGTCTTGTGCATTATTCAAATGTTTTACTTTTACGTGGTGCCAGGGACCTGTACGCTGCTTATATAGTTGAAAGCTTGAGGCAGTGAGCTGTTCAAAAACTGATCAGGCAAGCGATGACTTAAAGTATTATGTGAATGAGAAAAAACTTGTTAAAACATTCTGACACCGTTGTCAGATATTATGCTGTTGTGGCAATATGTATTACTTTGTCTGCTCGCCTTCTGGCAAAAACATGCATCTGAATTCTAAAGCTTCTGTAATTGTATTCAGTGATATAATGCTGTCCTTTGCAGAACTTGTCGGTTATATAAATGAATAATTTTTAGAATTAGGCTGCCCAATACCCATGGTAGCCGTTGGCTACTTGGGGACACAAAGGCATTGAACTTGGACTTTGAATTAGCATTAATGCTGTGGCTGGATTCCCCATGAGCTTTTTTTATTGTGCCCGGGAAGAAAAAAAGAGTGAACTTCAAAGAAGGGTTGATGCTTGACTCCCATTTTCTTGCTTGGGTTACAAGAGTAACGACAAAATGATGCAAATTATTATAGCTTACCCTTTATTGCTAGCTCAGGCCAAGCAGGCCTAATGATTGACGATCACGTGAATGATTCTGCGTTATTATCATTAAATATAATGATCTTCTCTGCTTATCATGTAAATAAATTAGTTTGGGCTGAAATATTTTCCTTTCTTGAGAGGATAACATAGGAGCAAACGAAGTATTACCTGAATTTTAATTGGAAAAAGGTATTTCCGTTGCCGGGAATCGAACCCGGGTCTCCTGGGTGAAAGCCAGATATCCTAACCGCTGGACGACAACGGAACTGAATGAGATGCGTGTTATTTTTAAACTATAGATGATTTTTATGGCACATATAATTTTATTATTTGCTTTTGGGCCATCGCGGGACACGTGCTGATAATTTAAAATAGCTTTTTAAGGAAAAAGGTTTCCAGTGTCATATAAGGTTCTGACCCAATTTTATGGCCCACTCCAGAACCACCTTACCTTTTCAGTTTCAAGTAAGAACCACCTTCTTAGCAAAAAAAAAAAAAAGAACCACCTTAAACTCAATGTCGATGGAGCGATGATTATGAGCTCTTCTAAAGCTGGACGTGGCGGTGTTCTGAGAGACTACCTCGGTCTATGGTTAGCTGGCTTTACCAAGATTCTTGGTGCTTGTAATGCTTTTGTTGCTGAAGTTTGGGCTGTTTATGAGGGTTTATGTTTAGCTTGGGATATGGGGTTCAAAAAAATACGTGCTCGGTACAGAACACGTATATATCGACTCGATCAGAGCCAAGCCTAGAGCTTACGTACCCTTTGAAGGGATCAAAGTCCACGTAGTTCGAACACACACAAAAGGGGGTGGGGTGTGTGCTCTGTGTGACTGTATATAAATAGTCTAGGGTTAAAACCTATGTACCTTAGGGTTTTACCTATGTATTTATAGAGTGTACCTTAGGTTGATGTGGCTTGGGCCCTGTGATCCGTGGCCCTGATATCCTAACTGTTAGATAGTCATTTAGATATACCCGATCGTAGAGCAAGACGGATCCTCCTTTATTATGTAGATCTACGGGCCTTATCCAGGTCCGTAATGCTTGCCCCCAGCCCAGAGTTTAGGCTTCCGATTTGCGGGATGTATCTTGCCTCCGCCGATTTTACTAGCCGAGCAGGCGCGTCGTGGGCCTTACATTCTTGAGTTGAATTACGTTGATCCGGCTTATCAAGGCGCTTTCCTCGAAGATTTGAGGTCTTGTCTCAAAGATCCCGAGTAGCGTCGTGATGGTTCGCCCGCATTTGAATCCAGTGTTGATCTCGCTATTGAAGTTGTCTTCTCCAAATATCCGAGGTAATGTCTCAAGGATCTGGGATAATGTCGAGGCGGTTTGCCTGATTCGAGGTCGGAATCTTTCTTCAGGTTGCTCGGGCTAGATTGCTGTGAATCTTTACCCTCTTGCCTATCTACCGCGTAGTCCGGTTGTGTCATATTGACCTCTAAGCATCGACATCGTTCGCTCAAAGATCCGAGGTAAGGTCTCAAGGATCCGAGGTAATATCAAGGAGTTCGCTCGACTTCGAGGTCGAGATCCTTATGCGTTCGCCATCGTTGCTAACCGACACCCGGGCGCCCGTATTCGTGCGGGGTTTCCACCACCACACCTAGTCACCTACGGTTTCGCTTCCGTGTGCATTTAATTCATCCGTCGTGTCACATGCGTCGCCCCCGCCTTTTGGGCTTAGAGGTCACTAGGGCCGCCGAGGTGCCTTTTTTGTTTGACCCGATTCTCGTATCCGGATTGTTCCATCTTGATTTGCTTTTGTCCGAGTTTTTGACGAGTTCGGATTCGTATTCTCGCTACCGATGTGCCCGTTTAGGCGATAAGTTTTTCCAAGGCGGATCTATTCGCCTTTCCTTCATTCTTTGTTTTTGCTTGTCTCGGCTCTGGTTGATGGTGAACCCGCATTTGAAAATTCAAATAACCCCATGAGGGCTTCCGTTAGTTCTTCTCACACTATTGACAACTGTATAGTAGTTGCCCCTAGCCTGGTAGTCACGGGCTCTGGGTTGTCGAGGTGGATTTGTTATTGAACCCGAACATCGTATCCGAGTTGCTGCAACTTGTTGGATTTTGATGAATGTTTCTATCCGAGTTTCAACGACATGCCATCCGGGTTAATCTCGCTTTGAAACTTCGTCCGTTGCTTTTCATGATCATCGGATGTCTTCTTCCTCAACCATCCGGTTTCCACGTTCTTCGTGCTACAATACCGGATTCCCCTAATCCGAATTATCCGAAGAGGAACGGACCAGGCTTCCGGTTTGTTTGTTGGTGCAATTGCTTATGTCGCCGATAGCTTTTCGTTGCCACCTTGTCTTGTTGCCCACACCGGGCGCCGAGGGCTCGGGTCACGGGTGCATTGACCATTTAACCTGGATCTTATGTGCGAGGTTAATCTTCATTCTCACCAGTGAGGTGGTTCCCTCAGATGATGTCGTTCCTCCGAGTTGAGGGTCGGGGCTTTAGTTTCGTTTTTCTTTTAACTGGACGGGGCGTCTGTCCCCTTTTGAAGAAAGCACTGGATGAGGCCGAGACCAAAATGATGGGCCCGGAAGAGGAGCGCGACGTCGCCATGGCCGCGCAGGAAAGCGATTGAGGAGCCGCTTTCGTCAAAGAGGCAATGGAGATGACGACCTCCGAGTGTATTCGTCCGCATAAGGCTCATGTTGAAAGCCTGGATGCTGTGAAGTCACTGCAGAAGCAGCGCACCGATCTGTCCTCCGAGCTGGACTCGACCAAGGATGCTCTTCTGGCGGAGCAGTAGGCCCATTTGTACACTACCGACTCGTTAAAGGAAACTGCCTCTGACTGCTTCGACATGGCCTTAGATCAAATCAATCACTTGATTCTGAACGTATCCCTGAAACTCGCCGAGTATGACTACCGGGCTTATGTGAAGGATGATGTCCTGGTTCCGCCCCCTCCGACGCCCGATGGCGGGTCCTTGTCTTTGAGGAGGACGAACTAGAAGAGCAAGGCGATGATGAGGCCGGGCAAGGAGCTCCGGAGGCCGATCGTCCAACGAGGTGGTGCCTTTTGGTGATCCGCTCTCCTCGAGCTGTGGGGTCGAGTCCTTATCCTTTTTTGCTTTTTCTGTGGCGTCTCGTGCCCTTGGCAAGTTTGAATTTTCCCTGCCTCCAGTGCGGTGTTGTAAGTTATGACAATCTCTCGATTATATAACCAATTAATTGCCATACCATTTTTGAACTCTAACCGTAGTTAGAAATTCATCGACCGTAGTAGGTACAGGTCTTTTATACTCGATAAGAACTTAATTCTGGGAGTGATGGGCAAGGTTGTCTGTTTTAACCTCGTAGGGCGTTAACTTAACCGCACTACCTCGTTCCGGCTTGACTAGTCGAAAAAGTTAATGGTAACCGAAATAAGGGCGAGGTAGTCACTTGTTCAACCGAGGTGTCCATTATCTCTAATCAAACATTTTGACCCGATCAGATCGTAATGACAACCCGCTTTCTTAAATCGGGCGAGCGTTGACGCGTCAATTTCGTGAAGGCCACGTATGGCATTTTCGCCGAGCTCGACCAATGCACGTCGGAGTACAACTACGGTGTCATACATCTAGATGGTTTTTGTTTGGACCGGGTTTGGGGACCACGTGTCATGCCGGTTTAGAGACCTCGGCTTCATGCCGGTTTAGTGGACTCGGCGTCATGTTTATTACCGGCGTAATGACCTCGGTGTTTCTTATTTCGACGTGTGTATTGACCTCGGTGTAATGCCGGTTTAAGGACCTCGGCTATTTCATGGTTATTACCGGTGTAATGACCTCGGTGTATCTCTTTGACTATCGATAGTAAAACAAGATGAATTTGTATTGAGGAATTCTTTATCCAGATCCTTTTAAGGAGCGCGCGGAGTCAATTGTACTTTACACTGAGCCCGATTTTAACCGGAATTCGGTGTAACCGGGGTCCACCTTCCTTTTGCTTCCCGCATAACTATCCACGGAACCCGGATTTTAACCAGATTCGGTGTAACCGGGGTCCATTCAAGAATCTCTGCGGATCCCGAACGTTAACTAGATTTAGTTAACCGGGTCCGACTTCAAAACTTCACACGAAACCGGGATTTTAACCAGATTTGGTATAACCGGGTCCGCCTTCAAGAATTCACAGGGATCCCGGATTTTAACCGATTCTGTAACCGGGTCCATTCAAGAATTTATGTGGATCCCGAACGTTAACTAGATTTAGTTAACCGGGTCCGACTTCAAAACTTCACACGGAGCCGGGATTTTAACCAGATTCGGTGTAACCGGTCCGCCTTCGAGAATTCACGTGGAGCCCGGGCTTTAACCAAATTCGGCGTAGTCGAGGTCCACCTTCAACAATTCACACGGAGCCCGGGCTTTAACCAGATTCGGTGTAGTCGGGGTCCGTCTTCAAAAATTTACACGGAGCCCGGATTTAAACTATATTCAGTTTAAACTGGGTCACGAGTAATTAAAATCTTCCACAACCCAAGGCTGTTAGAGCTTCATTAATTATATTGCTTGGGCCCCCATCCCCCATTTTTTTAAAGGGCGTAATTGAAGAGAGCCCAAGAAAGCAAATTGAAACACAAAATACAAGCCATTGTGCATAACAAATAAACATCCACGGTGAACATTTAAACTTGTGTCAGAATTAACCACCTGGATCAACTTGCATCAGAATTAAACATCCACAATTTGAAATGAAGACTTTCCTTCATACTAGCCATGGGAACGTTGCAAATCATGACCAGAACAATTATAGCAAATGCAGCCATGGAGGGTGTAAATCCTAAATTCCTTTCTGATTTTTCTTTGAAAGGAAGTTTTATATACCAGGTAGGGAATTCTTTCAAGCCTTCTACTGATGCTTAATGCAACTTTCAAGCCGAAAGCAAATTAATAAGCAAAGAAGCTTCCATCATTCAACCATGTGTAGACTTTATTCAAATTTATCAAAGAATATGCTAGTGTAGCCAAAACACATTGGAGGGAGGTGTGAATTTAAATGGCTTTGATAGCAACAGCACAATCTTTGATTAATCTGTCAAGTAGCTCTGACTAATCTTGGTCTACATTTGAGGGAACACCGGTCCACATCTCATGGGAACGCCAATTTAAGATCCAAGTCAGACGGATAAATTTGGAGACACAAGCCATAGCCCAAGGATCATTTAGAAATAAATGGTATGCATTATTTTCAAACAGGTGTCAAATTCTTCGAAACTTATGCATGTATTTTCAATAATTAGCCAATAGGCTAATAATTTATCCGCTTTCTAAAAAATGATCCAGCTGTAGCAAATTCCCACTCTCAAGTAATCAAATTAAATAATGTACTAAATCTATATATATGCATAAATACCTTGGTGCAAGTTCTGGAAGTGTGCGACTTTTATACCTGAACGCACGTTTACCAGTACACATGCCAAGTCCCCAACTTAAGGTCACATCCGACCATTCCACCTTCATGCCCAGAACTTCCTTGTTTTCTATTGATGACCCGAAATACTTCTCGGTATGGGACATGGTGCAACCCCGGAGATGAGTTATGAAGCATATGATTTTATTTACAAATTACTTGGAGCATTTTCATTTGCTGGCGGCTGAGACTCCAATTGAAATAGTCCCTCCTGTCACATAGATTCTGCAGACTCAGATTCAAGTACTCGAAGATCCACCCGAAGTCGCAAAACGAAGTTGAGATGGGGCCCGTGGAGCATGCCAAGACATGGGTCTTGAGTGGTAAGCCATTCCTCCAGTGTTGAACCAAATATCAGAAATCTTGAATCACATGAGAATTCTAAACTCTAATAATCAACAGATGTAAATAGCATTGATTCAAACAAATATAGTAACTGTATAGGATTTCCTTCGTCTTCTAGTCAGGGACCCTTACGAGCTGAGAAGTGTAAGAATTTCAACTTTCTTGTTTTGCCTCACTCTAGAACAGATACTTGGCATTTGAATGTCCAGCAGAATGTGAGAGAATACCGTGGAACATGCCAAAACACCAATGATGACTGCCGCTGCTCAATAATTTAACTCTGATTCTGATATCTGATAAATGACGTCGTTCTTGGTTAGAGTATCCCGAGGCATGCGATAAAACAGTGAGAATTCCGAATTTGACGCAGTTCCCAGAGTCTATGAGCGCGGGACCCAGGGACGTTGCAAAATACTTAGACCATGTATTCACAGGATCTCGACTCTGTTTCTGTGCCGGCTTCAGTAATCTTGGCTTGTTGCTGTGCCGACTTGATCCATCTCGGCTACATAAGTGAAGCACCTCGGTTGTCTGATATTGGATCTCGGCCCTTCCATATTTGAAGAATTTGACTATTCTGAGGCATCTCGGAAGTCCGACATTGGACGTCGGCCATTCCAAGAAAGGATCGTCCACATTGGATTTCGGACTTCAATGATCAGTAGCAATTCCGGATTTCATTCGAGGCATCTCGGCATCTTAGGCGTGGAAATAAGTGTAACGGTCCCACCGAGCTTCGACTTTTGGCCAGTACTATAGGTATCTCGGCCTTTAAAGACCTCCTTCGATGTTCATCTCGGCATACTCCCAAGAGCTCCATGGTCTCTAATATGCGGAGATCCAGGCGTGAGACTCAGGTCCACAGATTTTGGAGCCGTTGTGATTGGAATCTCCATGATTTCAATGCCTCGGTATGCCGCGTGGTGTGAATCAAAGTGCACATTCCTTCGTGACGTTGGTTGCCGGGGTGGCAGTTCTTTAGGTGTGGTTCTCGGATCCATATGGATAGAGTCGTTGTAACTGATATCTCCGAGATTCTGCTATCCCGCTGATCTGTCGCTATTTTTATTTCATTAATGCTCGAATTACCATTGCCTAAAACCTCGCGGTGCAATAATTTAGCTGCAGATTTTCCGCCTGAACAATGGTATTTCCAATTTCTAAGCAGAGTTTAATTAAATGACATGGTATCTCTAAGCATCTCTTCGAATCCTCTATCTCGGCTCCGTGTTTATATCGACGAGCATCTCGGCATGCACCACCAAATCATGCATCTCAGAATCACCAAATCATGCATCTTGGGGCCATGTCATCTCGGCATCTCCACTCTACGTCGCGGTTCTCGGCACTTCATCAAGAAGACTTTGGCACCTCGGACACCTCAATACCTCGGCACCTTCATCTCGGCAGTTCAAGACCACCATCTGCCGAGCCCCTTGCTTCCACCCAGGATGTAGCTCGGTCAAGCAGTGACGATTTCCCTGGTATTTGGGACCTCGGTTTAAATGGTCGAAGCGTGGAACAGGAACCAAGACTATCGATATTGTGAATCCGAATCATAGTGAGCCTTTGATCACACCTTGTCGCAGACAGAGAAAGACAATCTGACCGCCTCCTCCTTCCAATATTATAGATCTTTGCTTTGCAATAGACGAAGGATTTTAAATGCCCTCAATCAAGAGGCCAAATCCCAGAGCACATTCAAACCACGGAAGCCGAAACATCCGTAACGAACATAAGAGGAGGCATACACAAGAATAACTCGATCTTGAAACAAGAACCTTTTAGAGAAAAAATCGATGAGAAGAAATTGATTCCCAAAAACCGAACGAATTGTGGAGGAGGTCGAGGAAAACCACAAAAACTCTCATACAGACTTGTTGAATAAAAGAATTGGTGGCGTCCTTCCTATTGGCCAGGAATGCATATCTACCTTCATTGCACGAATTTCAGCTCAATGTTAAATGGCGGGGATCGAAATTTACCGTCCCCACGGTCGGCGCCAATGTTCTGGTGTAGAACACAGATATATTGGACTTGACTAGGAGCCAAGCCTAGAGCCTACGTACCTTTGAAGGGATCAAAGTCCACGTAGTTCGAACACACACAAAAGGGGGCGGGGCGTGTGCTCGTGACCGTATGTAAATAGTCTAGGTTAACCCGTGTATTTTAGGTTTTACCCTCCGTATTTATAGAGTGTACCTTAGGTTGATGTGGCTTGGGCCCCGTGATCCGTGGCCCCGATATCCTAACCGTTAGATAGTCATTTAGATATACCCGGATCGTAGATAAGATTGGATCCTCTTTTATTATAAGTAGATCCTGATATGCGATATGCTCCTTGCTGGGCCATATATTGAATATGGGCCTTATCCAGGTCCGTAACAATAGCCTTAGAACCTGATTCTAGTGATGTTATTAATTGTTTAAAGTGTGTTGATTCCTCTGCTGATAGTCTGTTAGTGAGTAGGATCAAAGCTTTGCCTTCTAGGGATTGGCTTGTCTCTCTGGGTCATATTCCTAGGGAGCTCAATACTGTGGCTGATGCTTTGGCTAAGTCCAGTTTAGAGAAGTCTGAGTTTTTGAGTGATTGCCCTTTGTCTTTATGTGCGAGGGTTGATCAGGAGTGTTTAGGAGCTATTCCCTCTATCATGTATCCTTCTATTTAATTTTGGCTTCTAGCCAGCTTTCTTATAAAAAATTAAAAAAAAAGAAGAAGTAAGGATTCCTTTTTTTGTAGTTTGAAACTGCTTGAGGACCGTTTCAATTAATTTTCTCCCTTCATTTAGATAAGTTTGGTTTGACGGGAGGGAAAAAAATGAGGGAAGGAGAAAATTGTACCAAAATTTAGTGTAGTGGGGCCCACAAAGTTTTCCTCTCCATCACATTTTTTCCTTTCCCTCCCCTCCCCTAAAACCAAACTTACCCTTAGTGGGGGAACGAATAAAGGTGTGCATGGCAAGAATATTCTCGTTCCACAACACCGCTTCGAGATGAAAGCTTTTTTTCGATTCCGTGTCTTTAAGAGTTTTGAGAATCAGAATTACGTTTGTTAACTCATTTTATTTTTACTCCGAGAATTAAAATTATGTTTGTTAACACAGTTATTTTTTTTTTCTACAAATGGTTGAGGATCTATGGCTAAATTGCAAATCCTTCATCTCCATATCCAAATCGTAGAGATCTAAAAAAAAAGCCTAAAAAGCGAGGGAAGCGATTACGGTCCCTCTCGCTTTCTGTCCACTACGGTCTACTTCGCTTATACGTCGACGAATAAGCCGAAGTGGACGCGATGGTCCCTTTTTCTTACCCCCAAAAAAAAAACAAGAAAAAGACATGTCGTCCACTTCGGCTTATACATCGACGTATAAGTCGGCTGACCGCAGCTGACGCTAAGGCAGAGGATTGTAGCCGCTTCCAAAAGTGAGACCATAGGCGGACCTACATGACAAGCGCTGGAACCTTTGAAACATGCATGGTTAAGATCACGCCCTTTTCATTTTTGTTCCGCATCGCCGAAGATACCCGAGTAAGCCAACCGATTCAAGCAACTCGTCCAATCCAATCGAAGAATGACATTGATAACACTCTTGCGATTTATGATCTTCTTATAATGAAAATTTTAAACAAAGCAAGAAAGCAACGACGTCCGACGAATGTTTGACAACCATGCAGGGAGCAGATTCAAACCGTGTCAGTTTCTTCAAATCTGAACCAAATTTAAAATCAAAATACCAAAAGGGACTATTCGGAATAAGTGTTGACAACAACTAATTAGCAGAAAATAGATATCAAAACCCTAAAAGGCCCAACCGTCCGACTCAGAACAAGGAAATATCAGATTTGATCCTCAATAGAATGAAGACCAAAATAGGATTCCTCATCTAAGCTTAGGAAATTTCGTAAAAAGAAAATCCTGAACTCAAACTTTAGAGGAGCTTTCTCGTTCGTGCGGAAGCCTCTTGAATCTATTCTCGTGAAGCGCAGGGAACCTCCTTGGGTGGTGGCGAAGGGAGAACAGCTTGGGGGAGGTTTTGAGGGGTGCTTGTTGAGCGCCGACTCCTTAGTAGGAAAGAGGGAGGAGGGGAGAGAAGAAAAATGATTTTGATTTTGTGCTTGGAATAGAGAAGAGTAAATTTTTTTGCTTCTTTTTTTTATTCCTCAACACACACAAAAAACTGCTCATCTCGGGAAAAAAAAAAAAAAAACATTTACCAAACAATTCCTATCCATTTTTATTCCTGGGAGCAGAATTTTTTTTTTAAAAAAAAAAACTCATTCTCAGGAGCGTTACCATGCACACCCTAAGAATACAAGTAAGAAAAGAGATCGAGCTGGGGTCACGAATTTATTTTTAGGAATAAGCATTTTTTTGTGAGCCGGGGGGTCAAGCCCAACGGACCAAATATTTGAATAATGAGGTTTTTGGGCACAAAACATAGATTAGGGGCAATATGGTAGTTTCAAAATGGGGTTAGGTTTTCTCATCATTTTTTTTCGCTTATCATTTCTTATAATTTCTAAATCATATCCGTTCAATCAATCTAAAAGTCATATTATTACTATAACTTTTCTTCCATCTCCCTACTTAACCGTCCAAATAGGGTCGATGAGGGATATAAAAAATAAAAAATAAAAAATAAAAAAAGATGAGGAAAGAATCATCTTCCTCCCAAATGATATGTGTTTGAATTGAAGGCATGCATCGTTTTTGGGTTCAACTGGTAAAGGGGTTGGACACTCTCAACAAAAAGGAGGGCTTCGATCTCAACAAAAAGGAGGGATTCGATCATGGAGTTGGTTAAGACATTGGAGAAGGGATTTTATCTTCTGGGTGCCTAAGTTTACGCCGACGTAATAGATGACCGCCCGCTCAATATGATATTAATCTAGGAGGAAAGGAAATTTCGTCATACCCTTCGATCGTAGGTAAGCCAACCCCTTCCTAAAATTTCAGTATAAAAAATTAAATTAAAAGAAAAAAAAACGAATGGAAGAGGTGGAGAAGAAAGGGGAGGCGAGTAAAGTGGGGGACAAGAGGGTTCCAATAGTCCCCACAGGGTGATGACTTGAGAGAGGCTTGTGGGAGGTGGTGCGGTGTCTGATTCCTTCATTTCAAATCTTCCTTCCAAAATGACCAAACTGTCCTCCAAGAAAAGCAGAGAGACATGACCGATGGCGGGCTGTACGGGGGACATCGGCGCCTCCCAAAGTTCCCAAAAGAAGATTCCCGTGAACCTGAGATTCTCATTCTCCCATTAATTGCCTTATTCGGTAACCGCCACTTGCTTCTTTCCCACTTGAAACGAAGGCATCTTAACTAACGACCTATATAATCATATATGCCCTTCATGCTGATACACTATATATTATCCATATACTGTATTCTGTATCCCTCCCAACTGTATTGCCTAACCACCTTTCTTCTATCTATCTAACTCATTCCCACCACCCTAGTCTTTTTCAGACTCCCAACTGCATTTTCTTAAATTCTATTTACCATGTCAAGTGATTGTACCCTACACCTTTCATCACCCCTATTTAATATTCTTCGCTCCATACTTTTTATCTGTTACTTTTAATTTGGCCATTACAGGTAATAACGCCCCCTTTAATCAGTATCAGTACCAGGACTATCTTGCAATAGCCTTGTGTTTGGATAATGATTGGGGAGAGCATCCTAGGTACGAGACAAGTGGCAAACTACAAATAATGTGCTGGCAATTCTATCCCCATAATCATCCCCAACTAATGTATTAATATTTCCCTTCACATCATGCTAACTAATGCCCTCTCATTGCCATGCACTTGCTCCTCAACCACAACATCAACTGGCCCCTCAACGTGTAAAGTCTATTTGAATAATTAGCGTTTCAGAAATATGCTTCTCTAAGTTAAGATTAAACTCCTATCACATGCTTATTTCATATATCGTAAATCAAATTATTTATTGCCCACTATCCTGATCTTCTATTTTGTCGTTGGTTTAATTTATATTTTGTGAAACGTTCATCATAATCATTAAAATATATATATATAAAAACAAAAGGGCAAAAGCTTATAATTTCACGTTCCACCTCCTGAAAGGACACTTGACAATTTTTGTCAACCCAATAATGCATGCACATACATATGCGTTGGAGGTCGGGTTTGTCATTTTATCCATACGCGCGCGCGCAATTGAATAAAAATGTGTAACCTCATTTGCCTCCGACAAAACATATAATAATAATAAATCTGTTTTTTTTCATAGCTTTGTATTTTTACTGAGTTCTTCTTTCTTAAAATAAGAAACCCATGAACACTGTTGGTTTGCTTGTTGAAACGTCGATCATTGATAATTAAACATGATGTTTACGTTAATGGAGCTCCACTAAGAGTCTCAGAAATTAAAACGTAAGCATTTGATTAACAAGACACACAAATTTGAAAAATGGTTTATTGCCAGTTGCGTGCGAAGCGTGTATGAAAATCTCCCTTTTTTACATTAAAAAAACAAAATGATACCTCCTCCGATCCATAATTATAATTATAAGAAGCTCAATTAAATTAAATTAATAATAAACTAATATTTAAAGATACAAAATTAATAAAGTCAATAATTAAATTCGTACCTATAATAGTGTATTTTTTCTCCGTGATGTAAATTAAGATCTAATTAGTGGAGATTGCCAAACCACGATCTCTCCACAAAAGGACTCTATAAAAGATCAATAATATATAATCTATTTAGTACACCGCAACACACACACCACCCCATATATCGTATTAGTGACATGTACAGATGACCTGATCTCGAGTATCGCTCCATAGATATTTAGGTCGAAGATCCGCTCCATGATATTTAGGTGATGCCCAACGATCCAACATAAGATCACATTATTTCCACACCGTAACACGATTAAATAAATTATTTAGCCTTCCTTAATCTATCCAAAAAAGTTAATCTGATCTTATAATTAAGCCGGAGATAGTATTATTATTATTAGTCATAAAAATGTTCTTCAAACCCCAAGTAATATCCAAAAAAACGTTAACATCTCTTTCGCTTTCCCGCGTCCTCACCGTCTACCGGCTACGCCTGTTGTTCTCCCTTTTTGTAAATGAATTGGTATTAATGAATCAATTTTAATTTGAACACAGAAGACAACTTTTCGGGACATGGGAAAGAAAGGAGGAAGACGACGAAGAAGCATCGCTTTTTCAGTTGATTAAAACATTTAATAAAACAAATAAAGTATTTAGCGCCAATTATATCTGTCCTGTTTTGTCATTTCGCTTCCTTTACCTTTTTGGTTTTCAATATTTTTTCTTTTGCTATATTTCCTCCCTTTCCTCGTCCTCCTCTGACGCTCCACAGTCTCTGCACTCACACAGAGGTAGAAGGAGAGCAGGCGGGAAGAGAGAGAGAGAGATAGGAAGAAGAAAACTCAATACTCGACAGACAGAACTATCGAGAACAAACCCTAGTGAAGCTGCATTTTGATGGAGAGTATCGCGCATTCTCGGCAGCCAAACAAGGTGTCCGCGGCGTTTTCCAAGAAAAGCAATGGTAATCATGGAGGCTTGCCTGCTAAAGGCTTGTATGACGATGTCTACGGTGGTCCTCCAAAGTTCGGAGTTAACAGCCTCTCCCCTCGTTTCGAAGACTACGGTGAGATTTTTGGAAGCTTTCACACTGCACGAACATCTTCTATACCGATTCTGGATCTTCCGCTGGTTGATGAAATCGAGGTCTGCTTCGATGTCCGCAGCTCCGCCTTCGACTACGGTGAAGTTTTTGGAGGTTTAAATGGTCTAGATTTTGCGGTCTCCTATGAGGACTTGTTTCACCAACCCAACGTTCGGGATGATGTTTCCTCTGATGAAGCCTGGTATGAATGCGATCCTCTTTTACGCTTTGCTCGAGGATTCCATCTTTGTATCTAATGTTTGATATTTGATGAAGTGAGTGATCCTTTCTTAAATTGCGTCTACCTTTGTTTGTGTCATGGCGGAGTTATTTCTAAAGTCCGAGATCGGTAGAGTTACTTTCAGCAGTTCAGGCCTTGATTTCACTTTCCTGGACCGTCGGGTCGAAGTGTGAGGATGGATCTTGTGGGTTGAGGTGTTTGGACTAATGTTAGTGTACTATTGATAAGTAAAATATTGTGCTGGCTCCTTGTGGAACCATGGTGCTTGCTAGTTCATGTGCCATTTTAGTGGTTCGTTAAGATGTTTCGCATAAAAATTCAGCTAGTCTGTGAAGCAAAGTGGACAACTTTGTAATTTCTGGTTTTAGTTTTGTGTTCCCCTTAACCAATAAGGATAATTAGAGGTTTTTTAGATTAACTAGCGACCCTTTTCGGAGTTCAAATTTGAGCATCGGACTCCTTGTATCTTCAGAGGTTAATATGTTCTTTTGTTTTTATTTCACCAAAGAACTTACCGAATCAATTAGAGGTGTTTCCTATTTCTATCTTTTCTCTTATTTGAGTCATTTGTAACGGAGATATGACGGTGTGTCATTTCATCTTTATCTTCTATAGGACTCCAGAAGAAACTGATTCAATTTCGGGAGAGTCGGATCGTTCTGGAAATAATCATAGCATATCGAGGGGAGATCCTTACCATTCTGTTGATGGTGATTCAGAATTCAACATTTCTTACCATAGGGTTGATGGAACAGGTAATGGAGTTATCTTGAATGGGAAAACACACATCCCTGAGCTGCAACCCATTCATGGATTCACTCTAGTGTTTGATGAAGCTACCCCCATGCATAGCATTGATCCTTCTATGCAATTCCCTGATGATATAAATCTTGATGTAGACCTTACCACTGAGAAGGGCAGAGAAAACCATCTTGTGAAAACAACTTCACATCCACCTAATCGTACTTCTGGCAAACAGCCTTTTGGTGAGGATCTTAAATTGCATGATGAATACAGTAGAAGTGGCTCTCATTCTAGAGGGACATTCGTAACTGTGTCTGATATCAACCTAAGAACTTGGCCCTCTCATGTCCCACCCCCTTCTCGACCTCCACCCTTACTAGATGTAAAGAAAATGGACACTGGTGATTTTCATTTGAACTCTGAGCAGGTTTCTCCTGAAGGGATTCCAGGTGACAGCTCACCGCCTTTCTTTGATGTAGAAGTTGATTTGAATTCATCTGCAGCGGCTTCTGCTGCTACTATGAAAGAAGCAGTGCATGGAGGTGAAGCGAAACTTAGAAGCGCCAAAGAATTGAAGGAGAAAAAGAAGGAGGATTTTGAAAGCTGTGTCAAAACTAGTTATGATGCGAAAAACAATGAGGGAAGCAGGAATATCACTAGATCGAGTAGTTTGAAGGATGAGGGAATACGGGGGGCTTCTGATAGGAGACATAGAAAAATGACGATTCCTTTCACAGATGAAAGTCAGAAAGCTATGAAAGTTGTCGTGGAAACTCCAGATTCTTTGTTAAGGGATAGAGCTCTGCATACGTTTGAAAAATTCACAGAGGAAAAGCGCCTCAGTGAATCCAGATCATCTCAAGAGTCTGATAGAAGTACTAGAACTGGAACATGGAAGGAAGAAACTGATTTTTTTGAGTTGGTGGGCACAGAAGATTCTCCCAATGTTTTTCAGTCAGTAAATCATTCTAAGAGATTAGCACAAGATGTCAGAATCCGTGAGCATGAATGGGAGGCTAATCCGCAAGATGAGAGTAAAATGGTAAGAGCAATTGAAGAAAATGTCAGCTAGATGAGTACAAGAAAAAGTCTAAAGCTGCAAAAGAGGCTTTGGAACTAGATAAAATCATTAGATCTAAAACATCTCGTGAAGATAGCAAGCAAAAAGAGCATGTGAAGGGGAAAGTGAGAAAGTTCTCAGAACAGGAAGAGGATGAAAGTATAAGAATCACTCACCGGCATGGAAAAGCTGAAAAGAAATCAGCTGATGTTGATCAACCAGGAAACTCAGAGAATATGTCTGAGACTCAGTATAAGGAAGTCCAACAAGTGAAAGGTGAGAAATCGAAAGAGGTTGATAGATTTGATGAAGTTCAGGCTATGGGACTTAAGGAAAATGAGAAGAAACTAAAAGAGGTGGACAAACAAAGGGATAGTTTCAAGAAGAACAAGCAGACTGGGAAAGTGAAAGAAAATGATGGCAGAGAAAGAAAAGCTTTTGCCCTAGGGAAAGGAGAGGGTGAGGAAAAACAGACCAAGTCTATGGAGATGAAAGAGAACAATGGAAAATCAAAGGAGAATGTTGTTGAGGATATAAAGAGAAAAGAATCTTGCCAAAGAGAAAATGAGAAGAATTTAAAACGAACTGAACTGGTTCAGCATAAGGATCAAAAAGAGGCTCATGAAAGAGAAGAAATTGAGAAAATCCTAAATGATGCTGCTAGAAAAGAAGGTGAAGAAGGCCCAAAACAGACACTAGAAGAAAAGAATGGAAAAGGACATAGAGAGGCCTTTGATCTAGAAGTTAACGAGATAAGACTGAAAGAGACTGTTGAGCTGGGAAGAAGTGACAAGAGGGTGAAGGAGGCATATGAAATAATTCACAACAAAAAGATATTTGAAGAGGCATATGAGGCTTGTAGTGGATATGAAATTGAAAGTGGACTTCAAGAAGCAGATGACATCAAAGGTGTTCAAAATGTTCTGAATCAAGGTCCAGAGCAAGATAAAAACAGCGGAAAATTGAAAGCAGCCCAGAGGAAACAAGAAATTGAGAGCCCATCAGAGTTCAACAAGGAAGGAAGTGAAGCCATATCAAATGAGGATAGCCATCAGGAGCATTCTGAGGAAGTTCTCAAGAGTGTGGGTGGAGAAGAAAGAGATAAGGAATTTGACAAAGGTTTGGAGCAAATGGAGGGGAATGAAGATGGGGAAATAATGAAGTTTGCTAGAGAAATTGATGAGATACTGAAAACAGTGTGTGATCCAAATCATCTTGCAGCTCAATCAGCTTCTAATCATGAAGAATGTATTGAAAAACTGAAGGAATCACAACAACCCCTTGCTGGCCATGTAATTGGGAGGACGAAAACTGAATGCAAAATTAGTGAACAGAAATTGGAAGAGGTAAGAATGGAAAATCTAACAGCTAATAAAGATAATAGAGAACCTGAAATGAGCCCTGGGGATGCAGAGCACGTAGGGACCCGATCAGCAAAAGTGGATGACTGTATGATGAATGATGATGAAGCTGGCTTTGGCAGTCAAGAAACAGGTGTTCAGAAAATTAAAACAACCCATCATCAAGATATCAATCCCAGAAATCTGGAGAGGAAATTTGCTCATGAATGGGATGAGAGAAGAAAGAACAACCAGCATGTAAAAATTGCCCTGAACCAGGAAGAAAGCAAGGACAAAGTATCCTCAAGTAATCCAAACCTGTGCGATTCAAAAGGAAGGAACACAGAAGCAGCTAAACCTGCTACAGTGCTTGAGGTGGGAAATGAGAAAAGTACTTCTCAGTTTCATGTAGGCCAATCCACAGTAAAAAAGGAGAATAATATCAATGAAACTCTAGTATCAGAAGAGAGAGATGCTGAAAGGATGAGAAGGGAAAGAGAATTGGAGAAAGATCGTCTTAGAAAGATAGATGAGGAGAGGCAGAGAGAAAGGGAAAGAGAAAAAGACAGAATGGCTGTCGATAAAGCAATGCTGGAGGCTGAGAGGGAGAGGGAAAGGGAAAGAGAAAAAGATAGGATGGCTGTTGATAGAGCAACTCTTCAGGCTCGTGACAGAGCATTTGCTGAAGCTCGTGATAGAGCTGATAGGGCAGCATTTGAGAGAGCAACTGCTGAAGCTAGACAAAGAGCAATGACCGAAGCCCGTGAAAGACTTGAGAAGGCTTGTGCTGAGGCCAGGGATAATAAGGCAAATGCAGAGGCCAGATTGAAAGCAGAACGTGCAGCTGTAGAAAGAGCAACTGCAGAAGCTCGAGAGCGTGCCATGGAAAAAGCCAAGGCTGAGAGAGCTGCTTTCGATTCCCGAGAAAGGTTAGAGAGATCTGTATCTGACAACTTTGGCACTTCAAGAAGTAGTGGGAGACAAGGCTTTTCATCATCTGTAAGTGTCCTGATAAATCTGCTGGTGATTAAATGTATAATTTCCTGCATAGTATCTAATCAGTTCAATGACAGGATGTGCAAGACTCAAAGTTTCTGAACTCCGGCTCTTTTGCTGGTTCCAGACATCCATATTCTTCAGTACATGGTAATAATTGATGTGTATTTTCGCCATATTATGTCAGTGTAAATTCATTCACCATTTTGCACGTTTCGTACCCTGCCTGATATGATCATTGATGCTGTTATTCGTTTGAAGTTTCCTCTTTTTCTGAAAGATCAGAAAGAGGAGAAGGTGAATCAGCACAGAGGTGTAGAGCTAGACTGGAAAGATATCGCCGTACAGCTGAGCGTGCAGTAAGATTTCCATTCCTTTGATAGGAAGTGCACACAGATTCTCTAAATGTAAGATGTTACATACTGATGTTTGTGTATATTTTAGGCAAGAGCTTTGGAAGAAAAGAACATGCGTGACCTTCTAGCTCAGAAGGAGCAGGCTGAGAGAAGTGTAAGTATATATTCACGTAGATTGCCTCTAACAACTTGTGTAGAAGGGAGAAAATGATTTTAGAAGGAATGAAAATGAGAATATTTCATCCAAATTCCACTTAATTTAATCTTTACATCGAAAAAACATTAGAAAACTAGAATGGGCCCCATGCATGCCCTAGGTAAGTCATACATGCCTCGTGAACATTGTGGCTTTCTACAGCATTTTCTCACCCTCTTCATCATTTTCAAATAAGGGCTAGAGGTTCTAAACTGTTGTTTCCATGTTTCACTGATTATTTGTTTCCCATGCTGTTTGCAGAGATTAGCAGAGACTCTGGATGCTGAAGTTAGGAGGTGGTCAAGTGGGAAAGAAGGAAATTTACGTGCCCTACTATCAACCTTGCAATATGTAGGTGTCAATATTTTAAAATAACTGCATGTGCTTTTTCTTTGCTACTCGCCCAAACCTCTTTTTTACACAAGAACACACTAATGGTTGAAGTGTGGTAAGATTATGTTTTCAAGTCTATTGTATAATTTTGCCCAGAAAATCTTTACTCCTATTTTCTCTTGGCTGTTTACTTGAATTAAGATCTGTATACTAAAAGACTTGGATAGAATTGAACTTCTAGAAAAAGGGTTTTATCTATATATCCTTTTCTGACTATATTATCTCCAGATTCTGGGGCCTGATTGTGGATGGCAGTCAATTCCATTGACGGAGGTCATTACAGCTGCTGCTGTTAAAAAGGCTTACAGGAAGGCAACTCTGTGTGTTCATCCTGACAAACTACAGCAGCGTGGAGCAAGCATTCAAAACAAATATATATGTGAAAAGGTCTTTGATCTTCTTAAGGTATGTTTAGCATGCCACCTTAACTGGTTTAATTTTTGGACCATGGGGCAGTTACCATTTGGTTTACCTTCTCCCAAACATATCCTGCATTGACTTTGTCTTCCTGCTTTTCAATACTCAATAACCATTCACCAAAAACAAAAATGTCAAAGCCAAAGAAAGTAGGTCAGGAGTTAAGGAGTTGGCTTTTATACCCCACAAAGCATTGGTTTAAATTCCTATACCTGTTTGAGTTGGCATTTAAAAAGTGCATTCACGTAAGTTGAAACAAAATTTCATTCACATATTTACCTCATATACCGTAAATCACATCAGAAAAATAGCTTCCACCGCTAATCTATAAAGACTTTATTGACAAATGATTTGTAAGAACGTCCATAGGTGCTCTATAAATTATGAGATTTGTCATGACTTCAATGAATCTGTGAAACCTAATTCACCTAAGCTTTTCATGTGAAAAAAAAAATGTTAATAATCGTATACTTAAACCAAAATGGAGTAATTTCCTGGCCATAATATAATTTACTTGTCTCTCTTTTAAATCAACAGTTTGGTTCAATTTGGTGGAATGATTCATTGTGCCGTTGCCTTTATTGGTTGAAATTGGGTGCACCAGCACTTCATATGACACATTTACGTGCCCGGGCATTCTTGGTGCGGGTAGATATACAAGCACGTGTGCCTCCCAAAGTCAGTGTGCATAGGTCATTAAGTTTCACTCATCTGGAACCATGTTTCCCTGATTACTTGGCTAGTCTGGCCTATTTAGTGCCATGCCATTCATTGACCAAGTTTTATAGTTGGCTAGTCTGTCACACTGTCACACATGAATATCAAGTTGGATAATGGATTCCTTTCCATTGAGTACATTTTTTTAATCTTATTTTTCAAAAATTTGTTCTCCAGGAAGCTTGGAACAAATTTAATTCAGAAGAGCGATAGCATGGCATGTGTTGTGATGCTGAATAGTCCCTTACCCCTCCAGGAGACCCTTACGAGCATTCTAATCAGAGCTTCGGCTCTGATGGTTTTCTACGCACGTGCGGTCAGGCTGGCTCTATTCCTAAACGCAAATCTTGGCAATTATTCGTCAGTTATGATCACGTTTTGTAATATATATAACCTCAATATTTGTATGTAAAGGGAAAAGAAGGCCAACACATAGAATGCGGCTTTAGCATTGAATTTCAGCAATTCAGAAGCAATAGCTACATAAATTTCTAAATTTCTTGTAATTTATGTGTAAATTTATAAGAGAAAAAAAGGAATTGTTAGAGAAAAAACAAATTTTAGGATCTTTTCTTTTTGTTACTGGATGTTCTGCATATAAAAGGCGAATGAGGTGGATAATAGACAGATTAATTATTTTTTCCTTGTCCTCATCCTGTTTGCTTTATAATTCTAATACCATGCTTTTTACGTCTTATATTTTGATAAAGTTCATAAATTGCTAGATACTTGCTGAAAATGGATTTCTGGGTTCATCTGGGATGGAAATTATTGACAGAAGTTTCCTTTGTTTGACTCAACATTGGTTGTCTCGCCATCACTTTATTTGAGCCGTGAAGGTTTCACCTGCGAGCTTCTTGACGGCTAGTTAAGGTGGCAGATTGAACGTGAAGAAGACGTGGTTTTGAGGACAAGTATGATAGTGGTGGAAGCATGTGTGAAGACAGGGCATGGGGCATGAAGCTGGCGGTAAAGATAAGAAAGCATCAGTGGCACGTTATTGGACAAGACAAGGCATGGAGCCCGTACTTGCCTTACTGGAGTTTTTATTAGTACAACATAAGATTAAGATGCTCTTCATCTTTCATGTGAAGCCAAAGACGTGCAAGAAAGAAACTGAAGTTTGATTTATAAATGGAACTGAGAGAAGAATTACTTTTTTATTTGAGATTAGTTAGTAATTCTTTCTTCATAATTTAAATAAAAGGATGTACATAATGATAATGATGCTGGAGCTGTCTAACTCAATTGACACTAAACACCTTCCTTCTCTTGGATGAATCAAGACGGGATAAAAAAAGATGATGATATTGTCTCATTTGTACTTTTGACTAAAATTAGATATTTCCTACCAAGTCATATGTTATGTTCTCCCAGGTAGCTCACCAGTCACCAAACATTGCGGCCAAAATGCAGAATACATTAACCTTATAATATATACTACTATATAGTGATGCTTCTTTGACTGAAGTAGCTGTTGTGTAACCTAACTACATCCTACTTGCTTTAAAAGAGAATAGTGTTGCCAATATTTAATTAGTCCATAGTTGTCCGAGAGGCTTTGAGTTTGTTCTGCATGGTAAGTGAATTTACTGAAGGCTTTGAGTTTGTTCTGCATGGTAAGTGAATTTACTGAAATTTTTTTTTTTTTTCGCGTGCCAGAAGTGAAAGTACTTTGTTAAAGTATGAATAATTGTCTCAAGTCAAAGGATTATTTTTAACAGCTGAAAAAATTCCAACTTTTTTTAAGAAATGGTTGCAAATATTTGCTAACACATAGATATTGGAAAACGATGGAGTTGTTGGCACTTTTGAGCACAATTTTACGCCTCTTCTCCCCTCTTTCTCCGTATAATAAACACGATTATACATTTTTAAAAAAAAAAAAAATTGTCTGTGAAGAAGTCGGAGTCAAAAGGTAACCCATGAGCTATATGTAATTAACAATGAGTTTTATATATGTGTGTATGTATATATTGTTTTATTCAATACGTTATTTATGTTTTCAATTGAAACAGTCTTATTTAAGTTAGACTATATTTTAATCAGCTTGGGGCAAAAGCATGCATAATATTAAGCACTAAATAATTAATTAAAACTCTTATAAAAAAAAATAATTAAAACGTGGGTTTGAATCTTTCGAGCGTGGGCAGGACAATTTTAAAAGTAACAAGGCCCAAAGAGCATTATTTGACTGAGAAAATCAAAGATGGTGTCCCACCAAACGAGTAAACAACCAATTTTGTGACGGGCGCTTTTGTAGCACCACCACATTATTACCATAAAAATGGAGAGGACGGCCCGTAAAGTCAACAAACAATTTCATTATTGATTATACGAATTCAAATAAGGAAGCCGCAGTTCATATTGAACCCGCCATCCTTAAAAAAATGTAGTACTCTGTATACTTCAACAACCCCACCAAACCCAACCCAAGAAAATCTCTCAACCATGTATATAAAACTAGCCCTCCACTGATCCTCTTCACACCAACCCTCTTCGTTTTATACTTACAAAAAGCTGAAAATTGGACCAAAATCCTATCTTTCACCAGATTAAGCCATGTTTAGGTCCCTGTCTACTCGAAGAGGCCATGGAACTGGGAGGTACGAGAGATTAGGTAAAGAAAGCAGTGCTATTACCCCTTTGATTCCCCAAGAGCTCAAGAGGAGCACTAGTGTGCCTGCTGCTTCTGCTTTACCCAGAAAAGGTGCGAACTTTGGTGGTGGGGTCACTCATAATTTACAGAGACAGCCGACGAAGAAGACAGCGACAAAGGAGAAGAGTCACCCTCTGTTCAGCTTCATGGATTTTCGTCGCAAGAAGAAACCTACGTCGAGGCCTGAGTTCGTGAGGTATCTTGAGTATTTGAAAGAAGGAGGCGTGTGGGACTTGAATTCCAACAAGCCCATCATCCATTACAAGTGAAAAGGAAAGCTTAGTTGCTTCCATTAGATTTTTTCTTTTTTGGGGGATTTAAAGTTCCTCCTGTGCATTGGATTCTTATTGTATCCGATCAATCCAGACTGTTGTTAATCATATGTGCCAATTGCAAGTTAAAGCATATATAGTTGTTCGTCATGCGGGTTGGAATCAACACATTTCGTAATGTTCAGGCGCCAATACAATTTAAAAGCAAAAGAGAAAATAAAGTAAAAGGTTCTCATAGTGGAAGAGGAATCAATCCCTGTTTGCACCATTTTCTGGGCGATGAGAGAACCCAGGGTGAAAAAATGGCTTCTCTAGGAATCAACCAACCACCCAACTCTAAAATATACTACCAAAAAGAAAAAATGCCGCAGCATCATGTATTCATGTGCGATGATGTATACTTCTCAGTAAAAACAGATTATTTAAATTGTATATATCAAATCTGACAATAGCATTTTAAAATGGAAACCTACTTGACAAGAAAATTTCGATGTTTACGGAAGCTGCAGTGGGGCAACTTCTTGGAGTTGGCTTGCCTCCGCTGCCATCCTTGTTTTTTTAAGGAACACCGCCGTTTTTGTCTCAAATACGCTAAAAAACAATGGTGCATATTTTCGAGCCCTTCATCAACTAAAAGGGAAAATTCCTCTTGATGGTCCAACTTCATAAAATTGTAAACAATTAAATTTCAATAATAATTTCAATAACTTGATTATAATAATTTTATGATTTAGTCTTTACGTTTTAGAAAATATAATCAAATATATAATGAAGGATAAAAGATTAAATTATAAAATGTTTAAAACTACGTAGAGGCAAAGGATGAGAGCATATGTGAAGGGTAAATGAGAGAGTCCTAATCCCATTGTTTCAACCATTTATAATTTAATAACTGATCTTTATCATATCCTTTATTTTTATTTTTTAAAACATAGTTACCAAATAAAGTTACTTTTATTTAAGGGAAAATTAATCTTTTAATCTCTATAGTTTTGGCTCAATCAAAATTTACACTTTGATGTAAAGTCATATAACTTTGACTCGATTGTAGTCAAAATTACAATGATTAAATTAGATAGAAAATATAATCAAACACATAATAAAGGCTAAAGATTAAATTGTAAAATATTCAAAGTTACAACTAAATCAAACATTATATGCACAAAAACATTAATTTACCAATTGCTTAAATTATTGTAAAATTAAAAATTTATAATTTAAACTTATTAAATTTAGCCCAAAACATTAAATTATTATTGAAATTTAATTGTTTACAAATTTATGAAGTTGGGCCATCAAGAGGAATTTTCCCTTACTATTGATGAAGGGCTGAAAAGCAGGCACCACTGTTTTGTGACATATTTGCCACAAAAATGGCAGTATTCCATAGAAAAGGATGGCAGCAGAGAGAAACCAACTCCCAATTTCTTGTATACCGCAGCCTTGTCAACTTGAAGAAATGAAAGGTTAGAATTAAGGTTAAGAAAATTGTGGATCGGATGACATCACCATAAAAAAGGGTTGAGAAAATGTAGGAAGAAGAAGAAGAAACGAGAATAATGTCATCTACATCTGTTGCTGACCACAGATATAGAATCTTCCAGAGAATTGCCATTTGTACCTTGAAATTCTTATTTAATTGAGTGAAGACTTATAAATAATGGTGTTACGTGGTTGTGATGAGTTGCTGATCGATGAGAATGAATAAAGGGTTTTGTGGTGACTTGGGGAATTCCATTTCCATTAGCTTGTGGGGGATGTTGGGATGAGATAAGCATTTGAAGACGTTAACCATTACCATGACAAGATACGTTGTTGCTTAGGGTGAGACCTCTCATTTTGTTCCTCACTCACACTAATATCTATCTTCCCTTCCTTTATGCCTTTACTTTCAACTACATGCCATCAGCTTTCACTCTACGCTATATATATATATATATATATATATATATATATATATATTTGGAAAATATCTGTGGAGTCCTAAGAAAGAAAAAAAATATCAAAAAGTCTCAACCTCGAATCTTCTATGAAAAAATAGTTTTTAGGGACTTTTTTTATATTATTACTGGAATTCCAATATCAAAAAAAGTCTTGTTGTCAAAATGATTTTTCGTATTGTAAAAATTTTCTATGAAAGATATTTGTCAAAATGGCTTTTCATGTTATTAAAATAACTTTTTCTGTTGCCCAAAGTTTTCCAGGTTTCTAAAATTCTATACATCGGATGAAAAACTCAAAAAAAATTTGACAACAGAAAAAACTATTTTGACAATGGTATTTTCATAAGGAAATTTTAATATCGGGAAAAGTCATTTTAATAACATGAAAAGTCATTTCGACAACGAATTTTTTGATATTTGAATTTCGTAATTAATATAAAAAAATGTCCCTATGAACTTTTTTGATATTTTTTCTTTTCTTTGGGACCTCACTGATATTTTTCCCAATTTTTTTTTTCATCAATTGCACATAGCCAGTAACAAATTTTTTTTATATATATATATTAATACATAAGTCACATAATAGATGTGGACAGCCCCAAAAAGTAATACAAGAAGGGTTACGTGTAATGAACATGAGTTCATCCTAAAGCAAATGGTTTTAGCGGCTTAAACATGATAATTTTTTGAGTTGAAGTTCATGAATGCAAAAAAATGTCTTAAAAAACACTACCTCAAATTAAGGCTCACAATACTTGAATCTAACTTGATTAGATAGCCACCACAGATCAGAAGGATTTGTTGAATTATATATATCACTCTTGACATATTTATAAATAAATACACACTCACTCTTTTAAAAAAATACTTACAAATAAAATCAGAATGGTGTGTCTGTGTGGAGGTTGTCCTTGTATCAAAATAATAAATCATTTGATATAACATACCACATATAACTATTTAATGTGGGATATATTATAGTATATATGTTGAGGTTGTCTTCCTATCAAAATGATTTAAATCAAATGTGGAACATATTTAATATTCTTTATAACATACCATCTCTTCATTTTTTTTTTATAACTATTTAATGTGGGACATATTATAATATTCTTTGTAAATTTTTATTTGTTTACTTTTGTTAAGGTCATCTCTTCATTTTTTTTTTAAATGATGTACATCTTCATTTTTGTAACCTGAGTTTGTACTCTCTTTTTTCGTTGTTTGAGGAAAAAAAAAAAAAAAAAAAAATCTTAAAAGCTTCGTGTCCATAATATTCTTTCTTCTTGCTTTTTTCCATAAATTGAATGACTCTTATACTATGTTGAAGTTTAGATATATTTGTAGGAGAATCTTGTTTTTTTTTATCAAATAGAATTTAAGCAATTGATAAGATATACAGTACTACTTAACTAATTTAATGGCATTCTAATAATAAGTGGTGTGTGCATAAAACCAAAGGGAGGGCTTGCGCTGGAGTTTAACACGAGGGAGATGCGTGAGTTTTTTTTTTAAGAATTACTTCATAATTAAAAATGTAACTTAATTATTTGGTGATTTTTTTATAGTTGTTTTTTTTTATTTTAAATATAAGACTTAGTTAATTTTCTCACTTTTTAATTATTAAAAAACTAATTAATTTACTTTAAAGTATTTAAATTTATAGTTTATTTTTTAAATTGTTTTACCTTAACTTATAAATTGATATATAATTTAATCATATATAACATATGATATGATTAAGTAACTAATTTGCTTCTTTAATATAAAAAAATCAATTAAAAATTTAGAATTGGAGAGAGTAATCATAATAAATAGATACATAAATTCATGCAAAAAAATCTATAGTATTTATATCCATATATCTATAAAATCTATTCTTGCCTTTCACTGTTCATAAAGAGCATGCGGCTTGAAAATAGAGTTCTCCGCTTCAGGTCAATTGGTTCACACGAATGGCTGCTTGTAACAATTAGAAGACTTTGATGTTTTCAAAGAATGTTTCAAAAAATAAAATCTTAGAATAACTTTCAATATTTATTAAAATGGTATCAAAAATTTAAAAATTTAAATATATAATTATTTCTGGATATGTTATAATTTTTAAATTATTATTTTAAATAGTATGCACGGTTGACAATAATTTATAATTAGTAAGTGATAACATCTGCAAGTAATATAATAATATACAATTATTTATTAAAATAGATTTCAATATTTGTTAAAATTTATCAAAAATTTAAATATACAGTTATTTTTGGACTTGTTCTAATTTTTGAAAAATATTATTGTAAATATTATGAACTATATAAGCATATGATTGGTAATAATTTATATTTATTAAATGATAACATCTATTTATTAAAATATATTTTTAATATTTATTAAAATCTTATCAAATTTTTAAATATATAATTATTTTGGACATATTATAATTGATTAAAAATATGGGTTAAGTTGCATATTTACCAATAAACTATTACGAAAGGAATATCCGGCACAAATATTAATTAAGCGTACCTTAAATACAAACAAATTTATAAAAATGCTAAATCAACCACAACAAACTTTTAAAAAGATCCAATCAAGATAACGTAGTTAAGAAAAAGATAAATTTTGTTATCTAAATTGCAGATTGGCCAACAAACTTTTATTCCATGAGCACCTAGTACAAAATTTTTTTCGAGCTCCCAAAACATAAAATTCTTAATTTCAATAAATTAAATAATTTTTTTTTTTTCAATTATCATTATTCAAAACTACTTGTATAGATATCTATGGACAAAAATTACTTATTTGCTAAAATAAACAAAATTTTTTTAATTAAAACTATAATTATATGATTTAAATAAAACTCAAGGTGTTTTATAATTTATGGTATATGTTAAACAAAAAAAAATTATATGATTTATTTTTATTTTAGAAGAAATTTATGTGGGTTAAAAAATTCATTTAATGTCAATAAAATTTAAAAAATCTATTATATCTCGAAAGAAATGAAATGAGTATAATTTTTATTTGTATAAAAAGAGTTTAATAGATATCAACATTGACACTTAATTATATAAATCGACAACTTGATGATATTTTTATTAATTAAATTATCTATTGATTATAAATATGAGACTTGTTGGAAAAAATTGTCATTAATTAAGTATCTTAGAATATCAGTAACAAATTATTTATGAGACCTTTTTTTTTTTTTTTCCAACAAATTCCATATTCATATAATCAATAGATTATTTAATTAACAAAAATATCATCATGTTGTCATCAAGTTGCGAATTTATATTATTAAGTGTCAACGTTGATATCCATTAAGCTCTTTTTATAAAAATAAAAATTAAACTCATTTAATTTCTATCTGAATATAATAGATTTTTTTAGATTTTTTAAATTTTATTAACATTAAATGAATTTTTAACTCACATAAATTTCTTCTAAAATAAAAATAAATCATATTTTTTTTGTTTAACATATACAATAAATTATAAAACACCTTGAGTTTTGTTTAAATCATATAATTATATTTTTAATTAAAAATTTTGTTTATTTTAGCAAATGAGTAACTTTTGTCCATAGATATGTATATAAGTAGTTTTGAATAATGATAATTGAGAAAAAAATTTATTTAATTTAATGAAATTAAGAATTTTGTGCTGGGAGCTCCTGAGTAAATTTTTTTTGGGCTGGGACCTTTTTCTAACGACATTATGCTAACTGCACCTTTTTAAAAGTTTGTTGGGAAATTTGATTGCATATTTTTAATTGTTTGTTTGTATTTAAAATACTTTTAATTAATATTTGTGTTAGATGCTCTTTTTATAATAGTTTGTTGGTCACCTTAACCCTAAAAATATTATGAACTATTTAAAATATAGTGGGCAATAAATTATAATTATTAAAAGATATTACCTACATTAAAAAAAAAAAAAAAAAAAAAAAGCAAACCGATATATTAGAGAAATTAGGTAATAAATTAATAACCTAATTAATAGTCAGTCAGAGAGAAAGAAGGAGAGAGAGAGAGGAAGAGGCGGTGGTTTCAAGTTTGGGGCAATAAAAGGCGCAGAGTTTCTTGGGAGAGGGGTAGGGAGGGTGTCGTGGTGTGCTTCTTCTTTTATTTAAAATCAGTATCTCTCTCCCAAGCTCCGGGAACAACCTACCGAATATATGATGCTTCACCCTTCTTTCCCTCCCTCCCTTCTTCCTCTCTTTTCCCATTAGGGTTTCTGCATCTCGCCCCCAACCCAGGTAATTTCATATCCTGCTCCTAATCTCCCTCTTTCATTTCGCTTTCTTTTCTATTGCCCCGATGTCAACAATACTTCCTTAAACATGTCGATTTGTATTTTATTTTCTCTTTTACCAAAAAAAAAAAAAAAACATTTCAGAAATCGGCCGTCATTCGTTTGGCTTGGCGGCTGAACTTTTCCTTGTTTTAATTCTTCTCTGTTTTCTTGGATTTGGAAGCAAGTGGAACCCTTGCCTTTGTTTTCAAATTTCCGTTTGTTTCCGTTCAGTTCCCAAAGGAAGTTTGTCAATATTTTTAATCACTTTCTCTCATTCTCCTTCCTTTTTCTTTGAAGTATCACATTCTGTGCATTCATTTGAAATATATGTCCGGAGAAGCAGACCACACGTTCCTTCTAATCCCACGCGTTTCTTTGAATTTCTTGATATAGTACGAGCATTTCGATTGTATTTTAAATATCTTAGGGAATATTGCCCCCCCCCCCCCCCCAAAAAAAAAAAAAAAAAAAAAAAAAAAAAAAAAAACTAGGTTATCTTTGGATCTTTGCTGTCCGGTCTTTTTTCTCGGTGACTCAGCAGGGATGTTCGGCTCTTCAGCGCGGTGTATGGCCGGATAAGTATAGTTATAGGGGAAGTAAAAGCAATTATTTGTATTTAATATGCATCTTAGTGTACATGTATTACTTTTATGGCCATTTCTCCATCAGGATACTGTTATATCTGTTGCTTTAGTCATATGCTGAGTCATTAGGTAGCCTTGTTGAGGAATTCAATCATTGGAAATGCAAGAAGTTTAAGCGGATTCAAAAATATTTACAGTCGTCTCACCTTTTGATTTTTGCAGCCATGCCGACCTTTACTGCAATAGCGTTTGATAGATTGATAGAACCTAGAGATTCTAAATCAGTCGACAAATCTGCCCCTTCTTCCATGCCTGTTCCTAACTCAAAGCTGGATAGGAGAAGCAGTGAGCCACAGCCCACAAAAAAGAAGGCTCCTCGGCCCCCATTAAAACCAGCTCTTTATGCCACTCCTAAGGTGACACCAGTTCCAGATTCACCCTCATCATTCCCTCCTTCTCCCTACATTGTCAATCACAAACGCCGAGGGCCTCGCCTTCTCAAGAGTCTTTCTGAGGCCAGTGTATTAAAGCAGAAAATTCCAGATGATGAAAAGGATGATGGTTTACAAAAGACCTCAGATACTGTGGTTGTTAACTCAGCTGGTCACCTGCAAGTTACTTTCTCACATCCTGAACCTGTTAAGGAGGAGCGAACTAAGGGACTTCATGACCGTGCACCTAGAAGCATCAATAATGATGACCTTTGCACTGGATGCAGGGAAGATGAAAGTAGTAGCAATACAAATGGGTCACTCAAGGAAAGTAATATATTGAAGGTGATGGCAAATAATTTTGAAAGAGATGTGGAGCGTGAAGACTTCTTTGATCCACAAGATTCAATGAGTTACACAAGTAATACAGATGGAGAAGATAACACTGGGGCTGAACACTCTGTGAAGACCCCTACTCCTCAAGGGGAGTTTTTTGATGCTTGGGAAGGTAATTGGAATAGCCTTACTGACTTTCTTCTTTTCATCCTGTGCAGTTGAAAATGTATGTACATGGGCAAGCACTTGTGTTTGGATTAGCTGAAATAAGAAATAAGGCAGTCTCGTTCATTGTTTATTTATATCAATTATCTCCACTTTTGTCAGAAATTTTTTATTACCAGTGTTGCTTCTGGGAACAAAATAGTATTTGTTTTTCCCCACAGATTTTTCAATCTTATAGCATATTACATGTGTTGATTGGATAGGGGAGAAAAGCAGAGCAGATCACTAGTTTTGTCATGAAATCTTGTATGCAGGCTCACTTGGTTTTCTTCTTCTTGCAGAACTTTCTGAAGGCGGGCTTCAAGCTTCTCCTTCTCCATATAATGCTGAAATTGAATTGCGTGAAATGAGGTTAAATCTGTTGATGGAGATAGAAAAGCGGAAGCAAGCTGAAGAATCCCTTGATTGCATGAGAAGCCAATGGGAGAGTGTTAGACAAAGGTTGTCTCATGTGGGCATAGTCCTTCCATCTGGTATTATATCTGTTGAAGAGGGACAACAGCTGAATTCTGATCCTGTGGGAGATCTGTGTGAACAAGTTAATGTTGCCAGGTTTGTATCAGATGCCATTGGGAGGGGTATTGCCAGGGCTGAGGTGGAGGTCGAGATGGAAGCTCAAATAGCTTCTAAAAATTTTGAAATAGCTCGTTTGTTGGAACGCCTCCACTTTTATGAGATGGTGAATCAAGAAATGTCGCAGAGGAACCAAGAAGCAGTAGGTAAGATGTGATGGCTTTTTTACGTGGGACCATTGGTATACCCTTTACCTTCAACTGAAATTTGGAATGCATACAACTTGATGCATGCATACTTTTCTTGCTGTTTTAATAAATTTCTCCACTTGGCATCTGTATCACACATATTTTTCAAGTATTGTGTGATTTGTGAATCCTCTCCTCTCACCTCATGAGAATTCTGCCTTGCATTAGGAATTGCTCAAGCATACCTGTATAAGCATCAAGCATTTGTATTGTCTATCGTGTATGGTATACTGTCAGACTTAAAATAAGGGTTTCTGATATTACACTGATAGAGACCAAAGTCCAAAGTAGAAATGAGGCAAAAATTTGAGCCGATACAGTTTTGAAAAATAGGATTGTATATCTGAATTGAAAGTAAGTTAGAAGACAAAATCTGGCATTTAGAAATCGAGGAAAACTTGCAGATGGAAGAAAACTTGGAAGAAAAAATTTAGAAGGCAGCACTCACCCCCAGGTCTTCTGGTTTTCCCAGCACTTTCCACTCTTCTCATTGGCCCATCTTCCTCCTTGTTGCTCATATCAGCTGCCACATATGTCATCCTTTGCCTGCACTAGTCCCACAATCTAATCCTTTTGGATCTGGTTTCCCCCTACCAGATCTACACATTTGCCCTCACACCATAGCAGGATATATCATATCACGTTGATGGTCTATCTAAGTTGTATGTCCGTACTCCATTGGTTGGGACTAAAGGATTTGTTTATGGTGGAGTATCTACACCACTGTATGACAACAAAGGATGCCTCGATTAGTCATGGGGCTATACTCCCTCTTTTCATGAATTGACAGGAGTAAAAGAGAACAAATTGGAAATAATGGAAGAAACCATGATATTATTTTCTGATTTTGATTATTTTAGATGATCAGCTAAATGCTTGAGATAATATTCACATATTTGTATGCATGGTTACCCTGTTTTCCAGTATAAGCACATGTGGTTTAGATTTGTTTCATTTCTTAATCATACTTGTGTTCTTTTAGAGATGGCAAGGCGTGAGAGGCAAAGGAAAAGTCGGAGGCAGAGATGGATTTGGGGCTCTATTACTACTGCTATCGTGCTTGGTGCTGCCACTATAGCGTGCTCTTATCTGCCAATGGAAAAATCGTCATCTTCTACACACCATGATCAGGTTTCTGAACATGGGGATGCAGCCAAGTGATACACACGATCAACACTAACTGTAGTGCCTTTTGATGTTAGGAGAGGGAATAAAACGTACACATGACACAATGTGATTAACTTTTATCAGTTGCAATTTTCCTCATCCCAAGCCTTTGCATTGAGTATGTAAGTAGGGCCTGGCACATAATATCTAGGTGATAGCCTGATAGGGTACTAAAGTGGCTCAGTTCATGTTGTTGATATATTGTGTAATTTGTGCATTTCTGCCTGGCGAGCTTAAATGTGCTTGCTATTGCATTGGGCATGAATGTTTGGTTTTTTGTTGCATCGCCGAGGCATGCTGATGTTGTAATAGTCAAAGCTTGTGCTCTCTCGAGCATTATTATACTTCAAAGAGGATTTAATGAATGAAATAGAAAGAAGGATATATAGTCTGGTTGAGCTTTGGTGCAATAAATCATTTCATTGAATTTGGGGTTTCAACAGTGTTGTGCCATGGTAATGCCCTGATGAAGGAAAAATACATATAATAGTTATGTACATTCCGTGACAGTGGGAGTTGTGGCTTTGAGGATCATTCCACTATTCATTCATGTGCCGTTGATGTGGGGAGGTAGTGACTTGCTGTATGGTTAAGTAAGTACTGTCTCCTTTTCAGTTGGTCTTCTGGGCTACACGATGAGGCGAGAACTAGAACGTGAAGAAAATAAAGCATGTTTTTTTTTTTTTTTTTTTTTTTTTTTTTTTTTTTTTTTTTTTTTTTTTGGGGGGAGCATGTGTGGTATTTAATCATATCATATGATGTTTATCATTAGATTATACATTAGTTTATAGGTTAGGAAAAATAATTGAAAGAAAAAAAAAAATATAAGCATTTAAAAGTAATTTAAGTCAACTGAAGTATACGGAACAAGAATATCGCTTGATATATCAGCTGAGAGGAAACGCGGATGTGCTTTTGGGGTCATCATCACTATGGACTGTAATAACCAAATAATCCTCGAGCGTCTTCGCTATATTCACTCTATTCCCCAATTCTTCGACTTCTATTATTAACTCGAGTAGTGAAATGATCTTGAGATCTGGAGTTTGTACTGAAGCCTTCTTTTCTTTCTTTGTTTTTTCTTTTGGTAGTGACTCTATCTTATTTAACCTATGAACCACCCCTCATTGAAAATTGAAAACCTATGGCTGGATAATTTACTCATATAGTGCGATGAACTCGACATTCATCCACACTCCCGTCAAACCATTACTCAACTCTATCAATCTAAGCCCAACGATTTTACCTTCTTACCCACTTGATTTTTTATTACAAATGATCTGAAAACTTTCAGGTATAGCTTATGCTCTTTGAACTCTGTTTCGTTACTTGTATTCTGTGTCGGAAATTAGCTGCAAGTATATAGTCATGTGGAGGATCACATGCTTTGTTGTCTCTCCTATATCCTATTTCAAGTTGTGAAGTAGTGCTTTGTTTTTTGTTTTTTGTTTTGATATGAAGGAGGACTAGAAGTCCAAAGTAACAAGGAAATTACAAAGAAAGGGGAATAAATCCTAAACGCTCTCTATCAACTAAGGCCCTCAAGGCCGAAGGACAATCACTAAGAATCTCAGATTTAGAGAGACCCCATTTTGCCAAAAAATCACCCACCTGATTAACTTCTCTAGGAACAAAAGAAAAGGAGATAACCCAATTCCTAGCCACTAGTGCTCTGATACGCTGCATGAGGAGACTATCATAAGGATTAGAATGCTGAAGCAAATTATTAACCACATCCATAGCATCAGATTCAACTACAATTTTCTTTAAACCCAAGTCCCAAGCGAAGATCAACCCCTCATGGACAGCCCACTCCTCAGCCATGACAGCACTGCACATTCCCAATGACTTAGAAAAGCCCGCCACCCATGAGCCTTTATCATCTCTTAAGACCCCACCACAACCCGCTTTAGAGGAGCTCAAGATCATAGCCCCATCAACATTGAGTTTGACCCACCCCTCCAAAGGAGGTTGCCAAATCCGAGGGTTTGAGGAAACACAGTTATCACCAGTAGCCGACGTGGAGGGGGTCTGTACACAAGCAAATTTCCTCCAGTTTTGCAATATAACAATTTCAGGTTTGGGAGGTTTTATAAAATCCTGATAAAAAATATATGAGTTCCTCCAACCCCATAATTTCCATATAGACACCCCAAAAATAAGGCTTCAGAAAGGCCCCAAAGCAGAGGAGATATTACCACACAAATTCATAGCCATCCAGTCCCGAAGATCAGCAGCAAAAAACTGAGCGATATACCTGGGATTGAGTAATTTCAGCCATAACCTCTTGGCATAACAGCAATCCCTGAGGACGTGAAGGGTATCTTCAGCTGCATTATTACAAAACCTACAGAAAGCAGAACCTGCAGACCAGGAACTCCGCCACATATTAGTAGGAAGTTTATTTAATAAAACCATCCACATAAAAACTCAAATACGTTCCACACCTTTCCAATTCCAAACACATTTAAATATTTAAATATTTTACTTTTAGGGTGAGTTTGGATTGAGGGAAGGGGGAGGGGGAGGAGGGAAGGGGAGAGAAAAAAATGGTGGAGTGGAAAATTTTGTGGGTCCCACTACACTCAATTTTGAATCCCATTTTCTCCTCCCCCTATTTTTTTTTCTCTCCCCCTTCCTCCCCTCCCTCCCCTTCCTCAATCCAAACTCACCCTAAGGTGTACTGGATTTTTCTCTATCAAAAAATAAGCACTTCTAACAGAAAAATTACCATCTCTAGCGGCACCCCATACCATAACATCATGACTGGCCTCCGGGCGCGGAGGTAAGTGACCAATCAGCCGCTGAATAACAGAAGAATCTACGCAACCAGTCAGTCTAGTAATATCCCAGAAGCCGTCCACTACCCAGTCGGCAACCAAAGACTTTTCCTCCAACTCCGAGAGCTACCTAGTAGTCCAGTCCCTAATTTTTCCTTCAATGCCTTGATCAATTAGATGCTTCTGTGAGGTAATAAACCTCCAAACTTTTGAATCCCCTGACCGAAAAGTAAGCAAAGAATCATCATCCCGACACATACCTCCCCCAAAGCACCTCCGCCCACAGACCACCCAATCCCGCAGTCAATTTCCAGGCAAGTATGGCACCACAAGCCTTGTTAACGGAGGACAGACGCCTAAAACCAAGCCCACCGTATTCTTTAGGGAGAGTGATGCGATCCCAACCCACCGGGTGAAAACGATTGTGGGTCTCATCGTGGCCCCAAATAAAATTCCTCTGAAGCTTTTCAACCTCTAGACAAATACTCCTCGGGATTCTAACAACCTGCATAGGGTACAGGGGGATAGAATTCAGAACTGATTTAGCAAGAGTGATGCGGCCCGCTGTGGACAAAGATTTAGCCTTCCATGCGGCTAGCTTAGAGTGAACCCTCTCAATGATATAGCCATAGGTCTCCTTGGTTTTCCTATTCCGAGTCAAAGGAACACCAAGATACTTACCAATCTTGCATGAAATGCACATCTGAGTTACATTCTTTATGGAATTCCTTGATTGAGCCGAGACTTCAGGAGAAAAAAACACTGAAGACTTAGCTCGGTTGACTTTCGCCCCTGAAGCATTAGAGAAAATATCCAGGCACTTCATCATTTTCTCAGCTTGCTCGATGGTAGCCACCCCAAACAACAAGAGATCATCCGCAAACATGAGATGCGAAACTTTGGGACCAGACCTAGAGGTATAAATCGGTCGCCAGCTACCATCATCAACTGCATCACAAATAATATGCGAGAGCTTGTCCATACATAATACAAACAGTAGAGGCGAAATTGGATCCCATTGACGAAGACCCCTACGAGGAAAGAAAAAATCAGACTGAGTTCCATTCCAAATCACATTGTATGAAACTGAGGTCACACAAGACATAATCAGATTTATGAACCCCAAATCCAAGCCCACTTCAATGAGAACTTGTTTCAAAAAGTCCCATCCCTACAAGGCTTGGCTCACCATCAGAATTTCACACAAGCATGGAGCCCAGATTCACACATGATTTCATTTAATCATCTGTAAAAGCCAGGTTTGGTTACAAGGATGATTTTCAACAAGCCACGGGGTTCCTTTTCTAATTCCTCTTGTTATCATATGTTTTTGGGCGAAAGCTTTGCCCTTGGCTGACGATAAATATCAGTTTAGTGGGGATTATAAACCTTGTCAATATACCGAACTCATCTAATTGTAACTATAGCTGATTCTTCTGCTTCTCTTTTTGCTTTATTTCCCCCGAATGCATGAGATCTAATTTATTGGACAAATCTCACCAACTAGATTGTTTGGTGTGGGTTGAGTGACCCAGATGATGTCATAACAACGTGGGTGGTGTACCAGGCTGCCCAACGACATTTATGTCCAATTCATGTACACACCAAGATCGAACTTGTACAATATATTTTCTTACATTGGCCATTTCTTCCTACCCAATGAAGCAGCTGAAAGTTCTTTTGTTTTTAACTTGGTGTAACAAACATGTAAATATTTAGATATTTGCCCCCAAAAAAAAAAAAAAAATGTAAAAATTTAGATAGAATTTATTGTCCGAGCGTGGAGAGTGGACTGGAGACAGAGAAAGTGAGAAACGGACAGGCACACGAGATGTGGTCGTAGAGTGTCTTAAATCCGCTGATGTCGCCTATTTATTACCCCGCGATCGTCCCCGGATTCCCTACTCTAACTCCCAGGCAACCAATATGTTCCCAGAACCACAAGCCACTCTGTTTCGGCCACGTAGTGACATATAGAAGCATCTACAATTGAATAAACTAGATATACACGATGGACATATGTAATGGTTGCATCAGTTACAGTTTTATACCCAAAATATGATAACAGGGGGATGAAGCTGAAGAGCAGAACAGAGGAGATGAACATGGTGGCCGACTTGGGAGCTAACGAGGTTCTGCCACGTGGTGGATTAGATAGAGATGGCAAAGCACGAGAACAAAGTTGAAGCTTTTTATAATGGAGAGGCATTGTATGAGACGCTGATCATGAAATATCAGCGATCATTTTCAGTGTAATAATGACTCCATCGCCTCTTTTATTATGTTATATTATCGTTTCCTTTTGTATTGTATGGATCACGCCCTTGTCCCAATTAAAGCCTCTTCACAAATAAGCAATCTTGGAAAATTCTGTATTTTCTCTCCTCTGTCATTCTTAGGCATTATATCATATCCTTGCAACCAAAATTTAAGGTTTAAATCCTTCTACTTCTGTTCTGTAGTGTAAAACACAGGTGTCTGGTCTCAATGGACTATATATAGAATCGAATGGCTCCTCTAAGATGTTTAATGGTTAAACACTAAAGGGAGAAAGATTACTTAATGATACCTATGAGGAAGATATCACAGAGCATCTGATAATCACTGTGCAATACGAATGACTGAATATTAGAATAGATGAATAGAGAGTGTATACCTTACGATAATCTCCTATTTATAGGGATTTACTTCTAAGGTTTCAGTCCTTGGCTCTGTGCACCGGGCGCCCTGCTCCACCAACGATCATGCCCGGTCCACTACCTGTATTATAGGCATAAATTATAGGATGATTAGCGTTTTACGGTTTTACCTGATTATGGAGGGATTTTGTCATAAAAAGCTCTTACTAGGCTGCATATCTGCCAGGCCAATTATATGAGTCCATAACAACTTCTTTCATGATCTTCCATTTCATCAAAAGTTGCATCATTAACGCTATTACCCACACTGTCGGTGGCGCGTTGTCTGAATTATACCTGAAAAAGAATCATTCTTCTTTAGATTTAGATTACACTGCGTAATGCACGTCAAGCAAGGACTGAAACTTGAACTTACATAATTATACCAGAAAGAATGGAGGGCCAGACCTAGAGCATTGATAAAAATAATTATTCCCAATATTATGATGATTAAAGGCAGAAACATGGGTTGTTTCTTTCTCGTTTCTCCTTCGATCGTTTTCCATTTAATCAGACACACATAAAACTCGCGCACTCATAAGTGCCGTTGTTGGGTTTACCTGCCTGTCACATTACGACAATTATTTGTCGGTAGAAATATTAACACCTTCAAAACATAGGTCTCTTTAATTGCCACTAATAACCCCACTTAAAAGCAGAGCTCATTTCAACTTTCCCGCTAATTTCACGCTATGCCGAAGCAAAATAAATGAATAATACTACCTCTCCAACCAAAATACTCTCAAGATATCCTATCTTTATGCTTTAATTTCAAAATCAATCTGTTGTTTTCCCCCGAGTTATTGCTCGAAATTTATATTCGTATACATCAGGTTCTTCATTAAATCCAATTTTATATTACATTGCTTTCGCAAGGCTATATCAAAAGAAAATCAAATTATTAATTTTGAAAGATCTACCAGATAGTTTTCCAAAATAAAATTATAAATTTACGAACCTGAGACGCCTTCAGCCAGAGTGCCTCATAAAACCTCTCGTTTCGTTTTACTCTTATCTCCATTCCAACTTTCTAAACGATAAAGAGACATCTCCTTCCACATTGAGTTTGTTTGTTAGTGTGCGTGTATGAGAGAGCCTGAAGCAGAGAAATGAAGAAAATTGCATTAGTTCTTCTTCTGGCCATTTTAATCCATCAGAGCTCTGTTCATGTTCTTGTGGATGCAGGGGATGGCTTCGTCAGAAGCAGACGAACCCATTTTCTGTTGAATGGATATCCTTTCTATGCAAATGGCTTCAATGCCTACTGGTTAATGTATACAGCCTCAGACGCATCTCAAAGGTTCAAAGTCTCTGCTGCTTTTCGTGAAGCTACTAGCCATGGCCTTACTATTGCAAGAACTTGGGCATTTAGTGATGGTGGTTACAGACCCTTGCAGTATTCCCCTGGTTTCTATAATGAGCAAATGTTCAAGGTCCTTCTCACAAAACTCTCTCAAATACTTAGAAAGACAATAAATTTCCGATCATTATCATGCAGGATTGTTAATGTTTTTTGTGTGTATGTGTTTGAAGGGGCTAGATTTTGTTATAGCTGAGGCTAGGAAGCACGGGATCAAGCTAATATTGAGTTTTGTTAACAATTATGAGAGTTTTGGAGGGAAGAAGCAGTATGTGAATTGGGCTAGAAGTAAAGGACAGTACCTAAGGTCAGATGACGAGTTCTTCAGGAGCCCTGTTGTCAAGGGTTACTACAAAAACCATGTCAAGGTTTGTCCTAAATTTTCTATCTTTCATATCATCTCCTGTACTTTGTTTTTGTTATACTTTTTTCCTGGAATTTTGTTAATTAAAGAAGAGAAGATGATGGGATTAGATGATGAAATAGTAGTGACAATGAGTGACTCTAGCTGTTTTGGAGTTTTGTTGGGGATTATTGTCAAGTCTGATACAGAAAATGCCTTTTTCACAGACTGTTATTAACAGATTCAATAGCTTCACGGGAATTCGTTACAGAGACGACCCAACAATCATGGCGTGGGAGCTGATGAATGAACCCAGATGCACGTCAGATCCTTCAGGAAGGACTATCCAGGTCAAACTAAAACATCTTTACCTGTTCTTGCTCCTCTCTCCTCTTTTTTCTTTTTCTATTTCTTTCTTTATTTTCCGGACTTTGCGATTTCATAGATAGCGCGCTTTGTTCAAACTGAATATGCTTTTTGCCAAGAGAGCTTTCGACTGTCTCTACCACATTTTGAAATTGGTCCATATCTAATTATGCCCTCCATATGCCTTTTGCTTTTAGCATTATTCTCGTTCATACTTTGAATTTCATGACTATTGAAAGTGAACTCTTTTTCAAGTGCTGACTCATGACTCTATATTCATAGGCTTGGATAGCGGAAATGGCTTCCTTTGTGAAGTCCATGGACAGAAATCACTTATTGGAAGCTGGTTTAGAAGGATTTTATGGACAGTCAACACCTCAGAGAAAGAGATTGAATCCTGGTTTTGATATAGGCACCGACTTCATTGCAAATAATAGGATTCCAGGAATTGATTTCGCAACAGTTCACTGTTATCCTGACGAATGGTAACTAACTACCACACAAAAAATGCTCGCCAAAATTCTCCAATTCAATTCATCCATCGAACTATTTCTAACAGAGCATATATTTGTTCATTGTATAAACAGGTTATCCAGCACCAATGATCAATATCAGCTTTCGTTCGTCAATAACTGGCTCGGAGCACACTTTTTAGACGCTCAGTACGCTCTTCGGAAGCCGGTACTTGTAGCAGAATTCGGAAAATCATGGAAAGGTTCAGGTTACAGTACTTACAAGAGAGACCAGATTTTCAATAGTGTGTACAACAAAATATATGCTTCTGCTAAACGTGGAGGGGCAGCAGGGGGAGCCCTGTTCTGGCAGCTTCTTACTGGAGGTATGGAGTCTTTCCAAGATGGGTATGGGGTAATGCTAGGACAGAGTTCTTCTACAGCAAATGTTATTGCTCAGCAATCTCACAAGTTATCCCTACTTCGTAAGATATTTGCAAGAATGAGGAACACGCACAGAGGGAAGAGGGCAAGAGCAAAGAGAGGTGGAAACAGGGGAGGGCAAATTGGGAACTGAAGTTAGCCTGATTCAACCACGTGAACTTAAGTCTTATTTGTGTTTGAAAATCATTAGTTTTAAGGTTTCTTAAACTAGTCTCTCTCTGAGAGATGGATGTCTTCCATCATCCAGGGGGCATGCTCTGTTCCGTTTACATTTAACAATTCGTTTGACAAAGTTTGAGTAAATCAGTCCAACTTTGCTTTCATTTAGATTCAATATCCATTGTTTTATTCCTTTCTGCTTTGGGCGGTGGAAAATTAAGTTTGAGCTCTAAGCCTTTTGGATCGTGTCTTGAGAATTGCATAAAGCGTATAAAACTTGAAATTTCTATCCAATTAAACTTCAGTACCATTTTGTAGTAGATTCCAATGAAGTTCCTAGTCGTCTTTAAGCCAATGGCGAATTACGTAGATTACAAAACCAAAGCAAATTGCTAGAGACCCCGAAACAACAGCGACTCTAACCCATTGAGAAGATTCATATGCGCCCACCACAACAGCATTCCATAACCAATAGCACAAGATAGCATCAATGGATCCTACGATGGCACCAACAACCACTTGGCTTGCTGTATGGAGTTGTTGAGATACCCGTAGATATGACTGCAAACACAGGGAATGCATTACAGCGTGATCGATTGGTCCTTACAAATAATTTTCTATCAAAATAGTAACTTCAAATATAAAAGATTCAAGCCATGGGACCACAAACCTACCTCAAGGCAGAATCATCAATAGAAAAATGTGATTTAACATTACATTGCAAGTAGATAATAAGCATTATCAACAACTCAAAAATTCAGGACGCAAGGTGAAAGGACGCTAATTGAATTATGCATGTACAATGTGCCATGTATAACTCGGTTAAGTTCAGGTTAAATGTCATTTCAGATAATAAATCTGTTTATCGTTCTTCAAGAGGACCACTAATGAGAAATTCATGTCAAACTCTGATAGTATTCCATCTCCTAGCATAACTTATAGTAGGCGAACAAAAAGGGAAAGGGGGAAATGACACAGATATAGGCTCAGGTCTATGTAACAATGGAAGCTAGGAAGTTATTTGTGTTTATTAACTACTTATGGGTATGTTGTCAGCGGTTTATGTTATGGTACAGTTAATGTCCAGATGTAAGTAGTATGTGTGTCAGGGTCCCGAGGCCACTTGTGTAGGAATCTAGAATACATTTACCACTTCTGATGCACTAAACTATACAAGTGCATAAGAAGTGGATGCAGTGAATGTTTAGGAGATACTCCTATGGCTCTGTTAGTTTATGAGATTAGATTCTGAACTCATGAATCATGATTTGGTGAAGATTAGTTCCTCTATTTCCTTAACCTACTCAGAAAAATATCAAATTCCGTTCACTTCTACTGTTTGTTTCGGTATCACACATGCCAAATATGCCATAGAGAGCTTTCTATTTTGTCTGTTTGAGATTGGAGTTCTTTGGGAACAAAAATACCAGCAAGTCTGAATAAGTCACCAAATTTCACCTGACATTTCAGTACGTCATAAACTGGAAGCTTCAACTCACATGAAACAAATTACTAGAACTACATGCAAACAATATTTGACCATCTACATAGTTCATTTGATGCGAAAGGAAATAAAGAACTAAGAAGGTCTACATTTCTATCAATTGCCATGGAATAGCAGGAGAATAAGGTACCAGTGAACAACAAAACTGCTATTCTCAATGGACTCGAGCCAGGAAAGTTATGTTTCTTAAAGTAAATAGGAAACACAACATATATATACTTACAAAGTAAGAACCAAGCGCCAAGACCAGTCCGCTGATGATAATACTGGGTACACTTAACCCTAGCCATTCTATACCTGCAGCATTATTAGGAGAAACATTAGGTTTGTAATGAAGCCAGTACAGGTTACCCTGAATTAAACGAAGAAATTATTTTTCTAAACCAACTACTACCTCAGAGTATCTTATGGCATGTGATTCTAAAATTAAGCTTCTGGTTGCATTTAAGTGTTCCAAGTCATGCTTTAGTAAGAGTCTTTCTGAATTCATGAAATGATACATATCTCATGGCAACAAAAGAACCAAAGCAGCCCATCACTTCAACAATGAAACTATCTTCTTCCAATGTTAACAATAGGAAACTAAATTTTGAAGAAGCCCAGACATACAAGAGATTACAAAGTTCCCAAACGACCTGAGCTAATATTAGATTTCCTTCCACCAGAACTTGGAACTCAAACATTTAAAACTTTTACGCGAGGAAAAGCATGTATATAATTAGGAAAGAAGATGCTTCAAGTCCAGTTATCAGTTGTAACAGGCATACAAGTATCAGACATTAGTGAATATTTCTCCTTGAAACTGGTATAAATATGATGAGTGGGAAGGAGAATTTTACTTGACAAAATAGCAAAAGCGACAAAAAAGAAGATAGATTGTCCATGTGTAGATGGCATTCCAGGGTCGGATTTAAGGGTAGAAGGCCGCTCTTGGTTCAGTATTCTTTTGAGTAAAACAGAAAACATGGCATTTAAGATAGATCCTGCCGCAAACCATAAGGATTCTGCATCATGCCTCCACAGAATGAGAGCACCAAAGAAGGCAGATATCATCCACTTGCTCTGCAAAAAGACACCAGATCCATTGGCCCATTAAACAATAATTTCACCTTAATGCAGAGTTAGTTTAACAATAACCAGAATCAAAGATGGTGATTTAAATATTGTATTGCAATTTGAACTAAACAACTCAAAAAACCTTGAAGTCAATCCAACAAGCATAAAAGAGTATCTTGAGTTATGATATGACGGGATGGTACAAGAATTTTTGTTACAGCAGTTCAAATTAAACAGTACTGCGAAATTAAAGTGATGCAGAATTTTTAAAGGGCTCCTAAAAGGGAGTAATTTTGCTTTGATTTTCAATTCCTGGGGAGAAATTATCCTCAAGTAAAATTCTATGCATACAAGTGGAAAGGCTAATGCCCTTAATGTCTGAAACTGGCCAGCCAATGGCTGGCTGGTCAGCCCTAGGACCCTCAGCAACTTGTCTTCCGGCTCAGTACTTAGATCTATACGCAAAATGAAGGGAAAATTATTTTTGAAGAGCCTAAGAATGTAAGTTTTAAATACGAGGGAAGTGGCTACAATTTCTACAAGCTCATCCTCCGGAGCTTAATGCAACACATACCTTGATTAAAAGAATAACTCTGTTTCTTCCAAAAAAAACTGTCCCCGTCCCGTAATGAACATTCACGACTAATGAAGAGAACAGTTATATTTATCCCTCCCTCTCCACAAATAAATAACAGAACTAATTTAAATCAAGCACTTAACATCCATAGTTGAAATGATAGCAAACAGTCGCACCAATTATTGAATGATAGAAGTTAAAGGTTACGAACCAGTCGATTGAGGATGGGTTCCAGCTCACGACGCGCAAACATGCCGAGCTGAGATGATCCATCAATTAAAGTTTCTTGTTCAATCACTTGAACGCCTTCATCACTATTTTTATCTCGAACAGCATAATTTTTAATCAATTCGTCCATGTTATGCTGCAGCCAGAGCCGGTTCCCACAGAAAGGGGCCTCCTTAGAACAAAGCCAGAGAAGAAGTTTGACCTTGAGGCAGAAAAGGAATCAGGAAAAGAAGAACGGTGAGAGAATCTTTGTCGAAGCAAATTGGGAGCAAGATATCTGGAAGAGGGATTGTAACAGATGGGAGGGGTAGCCACCATGACGGAGGGTCGTGGGAAGCGTCCAAAGCAGGGAGTGAAGAAATGAGGTGGGCCACTCGAAGCTTGGTCTATGAGAGTGGAAAAGACCCCGAAGCTTTAGGGTATGGTCAGAAAGGTCTGAACAAATGGAAGATTTGTTGGTTAATTCCCGAGCAAAAAAAACATTGCAAATTTGTAATTCATGTATCCACACACCCTCGGATTGGCGCACAACAGTTCCCCAGAAAAATTGAATACAGAGCGCCATTTTCCCAACCCATCCCCTGCCTCGCAAATTCTTTGTTTTTTTTTTCCTTTTTTTTTTCTGGTAATCATTTTGATGTAAAGAAAATGATATGTAAGTTATACATAAATATATTAGTTAGTTGTGAGTAACTATTTTGGATTAATGGGTTTATATAAGGCACAGGACTTTTCATTGTACGCTATGCTTTTTTTATGATAAATGAATGAAAGTGCATAGTAATGGGATTCTGCGTTTCTCTCCTTTCACCTCTACTCACTTCTCTTTTCTTTTCTTTCCAAATCCTCTAATTTCTACAACCTATCTAACATAAAATATCTTTTGGGCTAACATGCTTTTCTGTTTGGCATGAGGGAAAAGGAGGGGGAAATTATGAGTTATATTTTTTAAAACAAAATAGAGGAGTAGGATTGTAGAATTTTAATAAAAATAAGTTATAATATAAAAAAAGTAAGAAAAAATAAAATAAAAAACTTTTAACCTCACTTGTCCCATTTTTTTTTTTTAATCCAAGTCATAAAATTTTCCCTCCTCCTTCCCTTCCCTACTAAATCTCTCGTACCAAACAATCTCTTACTTTCTTAAATTTATGCTCATTTTAGTTTTTGTCCCTTAAATTGTAATTTATGAGGTTTTGTCTCTAAAATTTCATTCTATTCAAGATATTGGTCTCTGTAATATAAGACACAGAAAATTACTTAATTGAACAGTAATGTTTTTTGACACAGAAAGAGAGAAGAAGTTGACATGCTAGTTGTTAGCCAAGCATGTTGTAAAGACGCTTCTTGGATTTCACCTGATTTCTTTTGATGTGGTTTAATGCTCTTTGTTTTACCACACTTGGAAGTAATTATCCACAGCTCCTTTCAGACTTTTTGTCTCATAATTTAATGGTGAGTGCATAATAAAATCAATGTTAACGTTAAACGTGTATACCGAGCACAAAGCAATAAATATATTAGTAAAACGCGTATAACATGTGGCTGTTATTATTATTATTTTAAAAAGTTTACATGGGTTTAAATTACAGTAAATGGTGGGTAAACGCTGATAAGTATAACGTTGCTTTTTTCGGATAAGATATTATGTTATTATTATTTTTTTATTGTCGATTAATCACTACCACTTTTTTTTTCTTGTTAGATAGAATCTCAATAGGAGAGAGAAATGATAAGGGTATATGAGATTTGGATCTAACGGTAAAAAAGTAATAATGACATTAATAATAAAAAAGAAATCGTAGTGACAATATGTCATCTTAAGTTTTTCTTGGAAGCAACTTTATAAGTTCTTACAGTGACCTTTTTTTTAAAAAAAAAATGTCAACCACTAACTGCATTTTATGGGTCTTGTTCACACTCACATTTTTTTTTTTTTTTTTTTTTTTGATATGAAGTTCACACTCACATTTGATGCGATATATTAAGAGCTGAAGCTTTCTAATGCCAAAAAAAAAAAAAAAAGCTGAAGCTTTTAGACCCAACAGTTATGAAGGACGGATGACGCAGTTCATGGGCTCTTGACCAAGCTCAATTCAGAGGCTCTTGTTCGTGTGAAGCTTGAGTCCACATTACCTGCTTGTCGCTTATATGCTTGTTACCTGCTTCTCCACTAAAACGCACCGTTTCACATAGTGATTAATGAGAAGCTGACGCGTGGTTGGTTCACAGCTTCTTCCCTCCCTCTCTATTTCTCTCTCTGTGGGCAAATAGAAGAGGAACCAGAGCGCGGGAAAAAGAAGAGGAACCAGAGCGCGGGAAATAGAAGACGAACCAGAACCCACCATCATTCAAAATCAATGTTGCTCGAACCTTTCCGGCACCCACACCCACTTCTTGAATAAGCAGCTTGAGAATCCGCTGTGAGGGAATGGTGTTTCGCAGGCTGGCTTTCTCTTCGATGTAAAGCCGAATAAGCTTAGGAAATCGGGATAGAATGAACTTCTAGCTCTTTCATCAGAAATGCAGGACATGAAGTGCCACATCTATGTCAGTTGGATTGTGCTGCTAATGCCCAAGGCTTCTAAACCATTGATGAGGTGAAGGCACGTATTCGGGTTAGCATCCTTTTCAACCTTGGATCCCTACAAGCAAGTCCGTCCATTATAATTTTTTTAAGTATTTTTATAAGAGTAATATTAATAATTATTATGATATATATTGAAAGCAAAATGATAAAATATAATTTGGGATATATACATATAAGTATAAGTATAATTATTGAAATTCAATTTTGATAATAATAAAATTATAATTATAATTATTTATATTAAATGTAATTTGTAATTGTAATTTATTAAACATTATACAAATAAGGATGAGGAATGAAAGACGTTCAGTTAGCCTATTTTTTATTCAATTCATTAATCATTCTGCAGATGATACATCCGAATAAGGGAGTAGTTTGAGTTTACGAGGAAGAAATCAAAATGAATGACAAATAGAAAACGGAAATAGCCAAATATATTTCGTTTTGCCTTTTAAAAGAACACAAAAGTTATATTTTTTTTGGGTGCTTATATACAAAAATTATCATTTTTAAAGATATGGTTATTTTATTTGTGTATAGGTGAATCATAATGGATGATGATCAATTGAATCCAAAAATAGGAAAGGAGTTTGCAAGTTTAGAAGAAGCATGGATGTTTTGGAATGATTATGCTAGAAGAATTGGATTTGGAGCTAGAAAGCATAGTGGTACAAAGAGCAAAAAAACTGGTGAAATTATAACATACAGGTATGTATGTTGCAAGGAGGGTCTGAAAGATGAAGGAAAAGGAGACAAACAATCTTCTAGGCAGCGAGGCGAAACAAGGACTAATTGTAAGGCACTAATGGTGGTTTCTTGTATTAATCAAAAGTTCAAAATCACTAGATTTGATGAAGAACACAATCACCCCCTCCACACCCAAGATACAGTGCACTTGTTGGTATCCCAAAGAAATTTATCAGAAGTTGATGCTGTGAAATAGACCTTGCAAGGAAGTCGGGCTCCAACAAAAGGCTACATTTGACTTGATGAGTACATATCTTTGGGGTAAAGCAAATGTTGGATATACTCGCATAGATGTGCAAAACTACCTTCAGTCTAAAAAGAAAAGAAGTTTGAAGTATGGAGAGGTGAGGTGCTTATTTGAATATTTTCAACAACAACTTGCTATAAATCCTGCATTTGTTTACAAATATCAGGTAGACACAGAAGAACATATTACTAATGTGTTTTGGGCAGATGCTGGAATGTTAATAGATTATGCACATTTTGGTGAGGTCGTAGCTTTAGACACAACATATGGTACAAATAGTGGTAATCGACCGCTTGCAATTTTTTCAGGCTTTAATCATCATAGAAGTGCGGTTATTTTTGGAGCAGCATTAATGTTTGATGAGACTATTGAGTCCTTCAAGTGGGTGTTAGAAACTTTTTTGGATGCTCATATGCAGAAGAAGCCTAGAACTGTCTTTACAGACCAAGATCAAGCTATGGCAAGAGCTTTGAGTGAAGTTCTTTCGGATACAAAGCATTGTTTGTGTACGTGGCACTTAAAACAAAATGGCATTAAGCACCTTGAAAACTTGATGAAAGGTGGGTCGCATTTTTTGACTGATTTTTGCAAATGCATGTCTAAAATTACAGAAGTTGAGAAGTTTGAAGAAGCTTGGAGCCAATTATTATCTTCTTATGATGTTCATGAAAATAGGTGGTTGAAATCCATGTATGATATTAAGGAGAAATGGGCTTGGTGTTATGTGAAGACTTCTCGCACATTAGGAATGAGGAGCACACAACTCGCTGAAAGTATAAACGTTGATGTGAAGCAATGTACGTCACCAAATTTAGACATTAATGAATTCTTCACCACTTTTGACAGAGTTGTTTCTGAGAAACGGAACAAGGAATTGAAGTTGGAGTTTGATTCTAGGAACAAGATACCTAGGATAGTAAATCCAAGTGCACCAATATTGCGCCAACTTTCAAAAACTTATACCCTAGGTGCCTTTGACATGTTCCAAGAACAATGGGATCTCCAATTTGCTGTAAAGTTAACTGAACATGATGAGAGAGAGCCTTTAATTGCATACACTGTCCATATGATTGATGAAGAGGGTGAGTGGAGAATTGCTTTTAAGCCTGACACACATGAAATTTTTTGCACTTGTGGGATGTTTGAGACTACAGGGATATTGTGTTGTCATGCGTTGAAAGTATATGAGACAAAGGGTGTGAGAATTATGCCTGAGCAATACATTCTCAAGCGATGGACTAGGGAGGCAAGGAGCGGTGTTGTGCATGACACTATAGGAAATGAGATACAATTGGATCCTAAACTTGAAATCACGCAGAGATATAGAGATTTAATGCATAATTTTGTGACATTGGCAAGAAAAGCTGCTGAGAGTCGTGAAGGATATGAGCATCTTAAGGGGTTAATCAATCAAGCAAAAAATAATATTCCCGATGGTAATATGCAAGATATTGTTGAGCCAGGTGTAGCACCAACCATAGAATCAAAAAGTATGCCTAAGGGTTTTAAAAAGAGAGAAGGAAGAAAAAGAAAGCAACGCTACAAAAGTTGGAGGGAAAGGAATTTAAACAAGCGCAGAAAAGTTGCTCCAGAGGAACATGTATTAAGTTTTGATTTCATTTATATTTATATTAAACATACAAGGGTTTATTAATCTTGTATTTATTTTGTGTAGGGTGTTCAAGAAGCTCAGCCATCTAATAAGAGAAGAAAGGTGAACACAGAGAAGGATGTAGTAACACAACATGCTCATCCTATAGAATGTGCACAAACACAATATGTTTTCTCACCATCTACATCTCAACCGTTGTCATTTACAAACTTATTAATGGTATGATTTGATAAATTTGTCACTACTTATATTTCATATGGCTATGATATCTCAAGTCATATTCATTGATATTTACAAGTATAGGCAAATGAAGAGAGTGACTTCCCATCACTTGAAGCAATATATCTCAATGCAAGCAATTCTCAAGGTATTGAAAAGAAAGATAAAAAGAGACATTGTGAAAAATGTTAACATTATGTTCATTTCACATTTCCATTTACAAATATTGCATTACATGTACATGATACAACTCTCACATATTACATATTTTGATTCATACAGGAAAGTAAAACATACATCAGACTCTTTTGGTGGATTATTTTTTTTGACTAAAGCAGACATTACACTCTTTTGATGCCTATTTTTTGGATGCATCAACGCTGCATAGCTTGTTGCACATTTCTTTTGGAGGTTGGGAGAGCACAGAAGAATTCTTTTGGAAGGATGGAAATTGCTCTTTTTCATAGGACAGGAACCATCTCCACCTACAGTCAATGTCAAGAAGATTAATTTCCATCCTCATTAAAGTTATAGAAACAATGTATAGTGTAAATGTTAAACTGTGCAACTTCTTACAATGGCCAATACAAGTACATATTGCATTGTTTGTTAAAAGAAAAAGTTTAAAATTTAAGCATGTGGTATATTGAAGGATACCCAATGCCCACACAGCTCAAATGCTAAAGGCTTTTGTTCACTGCATTATTATAAAAAAATTATTAAACAACAATTACATGTGTTTGTCAAAGTATGTTCAATTCATCAGAAAAGGGGTGGATAGTACAGACTTGATTTATATTGAAGGAAAGGCAGTTGAACCTTTGGAGCTCTGGACTTGAAATTGTATGCTCTTGAAAGTCCACTATTATTCTTTCAAACAAGGCTCTTATATCATGTAAAATTGAAGACAACACACACACACATGTATACAGAAAATGATGAAGTTTTAACCCGTGCCTCATTTACATTTTGGTCTTCCATCTTCTTTTCTATGTTTATCTGTGGATAGAGATTAACTACAAGAGTTTTAAATAAAGTTGAATTCCTAATGCCCCAAGTGTTCCACTTAGACAGGTTACTCAAGAACTATAGCAGTCTTATGTTAGCCTAACATGAACTCAAATAAGAATTGTCTCATGTGTTGACAGTGTTGTCTTGGTCAAAGAAGAATACAGAGAACATAAACAATCAAGAAAAAAAAAACACATCATAAACAAAGCATGTCAAACTTCTCATTTAACAAGAAACCGTTCTCAACTGTCAAACGTTACAACAACAAATTCTGAACTTATGTAAAAGGAACTAAATACTGAATAGACGACAGGAAAAATGAGAAATAAAACATAGCAAATCCCGATTATACCGTTAAATTAACGTGATTAAAAATTAATTAATCAGATTCGGGATTATACTTACAGCTCCGAAACACAAACCAGGTACTAGACCCTTGTGGAAAAATCTGTAAGAGAGAAGACCAATCGCTGACACTGCATTTATTATCGCGAACACGTCGTTTAGCTCAAACGGCCCTTCTCTCGCCCTATGGTGGGACTGCAAATTCAAATTCGAGTTCAAGTTTCTCAGAGATTAGTTATAATTACTGTTCGGCAGCTGAGAATTTAACAGGGGAAATTTCAATTAAGAGAAAGATTTGGAACATCTTGTTGCTTTTGAGTTTATCGAGGAATTAAATTGAAAATTGGGGCAGATAAGAGAGAATTGGAGAATCGAGTGATGAAGAAGAAGAAGCTAACCTCATGCATATGCCATAAGGAGGCATGCCAGAGAGATCTATGAGCCCATCTTGCCCAGAATTCCATGAGAGAGATTCAATAGTAACCTAAATTGCTTTTGTTTGCTCAGTATAGCGCTCTGGTTCCTCTTCCTTCTATTTGCCCGCAGAGAGAGAAATAGGGAGGGAGGGAAGAAGCTGTGAACCACGGGTCAGCTTCTCATTAATCACTATGTGAAACGGTGCGTTTTAGTGGAGAAGCAGGTAACAAGCATATAAGCGACAAGCAGGTAATGTGGACTCGTGAAGCTTACGTTCTGAAAGAGGCAGGGCCAGAGAAGGAACTGAAGAATCTGGGAAATAATGGAGACCATTTACAGGGTTGTACGTAGGGACCCACCTAACAGACGTTAAGTTCTGGTCATGTTCTCTGTATGGGAGCGTGGATTCGGTGGGAAGGAAAAGTAAGATTAGTAAGTTTCCCTATTTAGTATGTATTTTAGATAAATTTTTTTAGAAATCCAAATTCCCGGATCCACCCCAGGCCCACTAATCTTTCCTTATATGTGGGAAAATAAGATCCTACTAAAATTGGTGGGATATTAAGTTCCCACGTGAATAGTAATATTTTTTTGACAAATTTACCCTTTAAATTCAAACCTATCTAGAACGTTTGAATTTAGCGGGAAAGTTCAAACTTAGTAGGAAATTCTTGTACACAAATTCGAACAAGATAAGAACATATTATGCAAAAATATATTTGAGCAACAAAATTATTTTTCCTTTTCAGTTTGAGTTAATTACTTTTGAGAGTAAAATAGGCATTTCTTGATTTTTTTACTAACTACCACTTCTTTATCTTCTTCCGACCAAATAACTTATCTTCCCTCAAGCTATTCTCCCTCATCTTTCAAAATCTTCCCTTCCTTTCTCTTCCTTTTTCTCGTCTAAGTTCTTTGTACTTAAATTTTCCCAATACCAAATGGATCTTCAATGTGTAACATGGCATGAAACTCGTCAAGTTATTTAGTTTTCAGGATTAAAAATCAAAAGCATAGATGCACATTGCATAGGAAAGCACAAGAGCATGAGTGAAGCGCTATATATACAACTTAGAAGGACGCTATACAATTTGTTGAAATTAAGTATTTATCTAACACCATTAATTAGGAAACTCTTGCTAAGATTGGAATTAACAAATCTGATCTTTTAGATACTTGTCCACCTTTCTTATGATCTTGGGTGGATCAAGAGGGTTTGGGATTAGTTTCCCATTTAATGTAATTTGTTTTATTTGTAGTATGTAACCATCGTTTCCAATAAAAAAAAAAAAAAAAAAAAAAAATTAGGCAGCTCTTACCTTTTCTTTTTTTTTTTTTTTTTTTTCGAAAAAAAAAAAAGATTTGTGTGTGAGAGGCACAGAAGAGAAGAGCGGCCGTTAGGGGTAATTAAGAGGTGAGTGAAGTCAAAGGCCTGTGTAAGCTGGGCTAGGATAGCCCAGTAAGACAGAAGCCTAGAAGCCCACATCAGGTGGGTCCCGGCCCACCATTAATTGCATGAATTCACGAGAGGAAGGGAGTCAATTTATGGGAAAGGAGCGATGGCAGAGAGCTTCAGAAACTGCAGGGTCAAAGAGTCAGCCATCTGTTTTTTGTTGTTAGGTCTATCACTCACTCCCACCAATATATTTGATTATGAGTATCTATATCTACAATTTTAATTGCTACTCGTGTTGATATAATAAATGCTCATCATTCAACGTACTGTGCATATTTTTCGGGGTGTACGGAAACAAGTGCGTAACTACGAAATCATGACATGATGTGCCCAATGCCTTCCCAACACTTGAAGCTGTAACTCCTTGTCTTCACTTCTTCAATTCAGAATCCAGCAAAACTTTTTCCCTCCATACATCTGCTATCTGCTTATTATAACTCGCCTTTAAATCACACACACATACACACAGACGCATACACATATATATACCTGAAATGAACGTGTCTCTGTATATTGTTACCAACTGACATGATATCTGTATCTCACTACAAAAAAAATCAGTTTTTGCGACGGAAAAAATCCGTCGCAAAAAAGGGTATTTCCGTCGTAAAAACGTATTTGCGACGGAATTAGCGACGGATCAGTCCGTCGCAAAAATGTCGTCACAATTGCGACGGAAAACGAAATTCCGTCACAAATTGCGACGGATTTTTTTCCGACGGATAATTTTCCGTTGCAAATCACTTTTTTATATTTTCGATTTTTTTTATATTAGCGACGGATGTTTAATTCCGTCACTAATTTTTTTTAATAAAATAATTATTTTTATTTTTTTTAAATGTTTATTCCCATTGCAAATTTTGTTTTTAAATTTTGTTTTTAATAAATTTTTTGAAAAAAATAATTAAAAACATTTAAAATTTAAAAATATAATAGTAAAACCTGTATATGATTAAAATAACAATCGAAATAGTTTACATAGATAAAATAAAATATAAATAATATTGTTTAAAACAAAAATCTACTAAAGTATAGTCTAAACAAAGAACAAAGATCATCATCATTGTCGTCACCACCATCACCACAATCGGGAGCGCTCCGCACCTTGTCTTTCATTAGGGACTTAAGTTGAAGTTCGCATATGGTTCATCATCTCCGTTTGTTGACTCATCCCGCATCATCATCTCCCGTTCCTAGAGCATTCGCCTCATCATCTCCCGTTCTGGAGCATCCGCCGCTTGATCATCTCTTGTTCCCGAGTCATCGCCGCTTCATCATCTCCCGCTCTTGAGTCATCTCGTTGCATCATCATCTCCTCGTTCTCGAGTCATTTTTGTCAGTCGTAATCGGGTTAAGCTCCTCCACCAATGCCTTCATCTTCTTTATCTCATCTCGCAAAAAATATTACGAAATACGTTTATTTTTTGAACATCATTTAAATGGACAAATGAATGAAAATGTAACAATTAGTAGCAAATGTTTACCTACGTAAACACCTTCATCGTGCCGATAAGGAGCGCTTCGTTTGCTTCGGTCGGCTAGCGAGGCACCTACCTCAAGACTCTCCCTTTCTTGTCAAATCCTCCTGTTGCCTGAAAGAAGAGATTCTCATTGTCGATCGATACGATGCGGGGTCGGCCCCACTCGCGAGTCTCTATCCTGCGCGGCTTTCCGAAAGGTTTCCTACAAGCACAAAAATACGGGAGAAATAAGGCATGTGAAATGAAATAAATATTGCAAAGCATGAAACAAATAATATGCAATAAATGTCTCACCGCTACTTGCTTCGCCTTGTTGTTAATCCAGCGCCTCTCACTCCCTTCTTTGCGGGAATGGGTTCGCTCAAAGGTAGCCCAATCAAGTGACCGTGCGGGAACTTCCCCCAGGACTCTTCCCGCAAAATACAAATGATGACCTACAAAATATTGAATACTTAAATAGAAAATAACGTATACTCACAAGTTTGCGTCGATGCTCACTAAATGCAAATCGCCTTCGCAAATCGCTTCTATGTCCGGTCTTGCGTTGATCGTGTCCTTCGTCTTGCACTTGGTGTCCATGACGGTGTACTGAGAATATTGCAAAACACATTCCTCTCAATATGCATGACATCGAGATTGTGTCTTAACAATTGATCTTTCCAATATGGTAGCTCCCTGAATATCTTTGCGTTTGTTCCAATGATGATGAACGCCGTATCCTCGGGTTGGCTAGACGCAGCCCCCTCTTCAACACTTTGAATGTACTTGACCCCGTCCCATACTTCTTGGCCACTTAAACGACGAGGTTGATCTGCGTGTTCGACCACACTCCGCATGAAGTCTTTTTTATTCCTCCTATACGGATGCTCCGGGCGAACCGCCGGTGCTGTCAAACCAATGAGACCTTGTGGATCGTAATCCAAGGTAAAACCCATGTTTTGTTCAAGACATATCGGGCATGCAAGCTTCCCAGACGTTTGCCGGCCCACTCAACATACCATATGCGGGGAAGTCATTTATCGTCCACATTAAGGCGGCCGCATGGTGAAATTTTGGCTCAACGATATATCATACGTAATAACCCCTTCACTCCACAACATCTTAAGCTCGTCTATCAAAGGCCCGAGGTACACATCTATTTCTTTTTGGGGTTGGATGGCCCCGGGGATTAACGCGTTAAGAAACAAAAACTCTCTTCTCATGCACATAGAAGGTGGGAGGTTGTACGGTGTCACAATGACAGCCAACATGAATAAATCCGCCCGTCCGTCGAAAGGAGCGAACCCATCCGAACATAGACCAAGACGGACATTGCGGGGATCCCTAGCAAAGGAAGGATTCGCCTCGTCAAATTTTTGCCAAGCTTCGGCATCGGATGGATGCGTCACAAAGTTTTCATCCCTATGATGCTCCGGTGCCATCTCATGTGTTGTTTGTTTGTTCCGATGCATACAACCGAAGTCCGGGCACGAGAGGAAAGTATGTCATCTTGCTTAATGCCCGACGGGTCGTTTTCCTTCCAATCCTCACAACTTTATATCTGTCATGTCCGCAAAATTTACGGTTGGTCGGCTCAAGATCATCCTTGTAATACAACATACATCCTATGGGGCAGCAGTGGATTTTTTGACATCCAAGGCCCAACTCTTTCACCTTTTTTTTTTTTGCTTGATAAAAATCCTTCGGCAAATTATTGTCGTTCGGAACAACCTTACTCATGATCTGCATCATTTCATTATAATTCCTCTCACTCATATGGTGATCAGTCTTCAAGCTTAGTGTTGCTAGGGTAGCCGATAGCGATGAATATTCACTATTTTCAAAGTGTTCGCAACCTTCCCATAACGGACGTTGCGCTTCTTGAAGCATTTTATAGAACCTATCGGCTTCCGGATGAGGATCCTCTCCCATGCATGATGGTTGAGTATGTGCATCGGTCTCTTCTCCCATGTATGACGGTTCAGCATGAGTAATGAGATCGAAATATTGGCCGATCGACGGTCCCGCGTCCGTCCATAACCACCGTGCTCATATTGATTAAGGTTGTCTCGATGACTACCGTCCCCGAAATAACCTCTCGGTGTACGTCGGACTTCGCCATGACATTCCCAACACTCATAATCCTTCATGAATCCCTTTTTACACAAATGGATTTTGACCGTCTCCGAATCTTCAAATCTTAAACACCTACATTTGGCACACGGACAACCGATCGCCCTACTTGAATGAGGTGAATGTGCCAAAGCAAAATTGATGAACTCTTTCAAACCCGCCAAGAATACTTGAGTTAGTTGTCTTCTCTCGGTTAAACGATTGTACATCCAACTCCTATCATGATTGTCTTCCATACTTCCTAGCTAGTTCGCTTACTAACCTAATTAACATCTCAATATGCCACAAATATATATAAGTAACCAATACAATTAGCCACTTGTATCAACCAATTGCCATTTAGTCAAGAAAGTGAAAAACAAACACATGCATTGAACAAAGAACATATCCCGCAAGCAACCAGAGAATGAGGATAGCACACCGAATATGGGGACATGCTTGTGGAGGGGGCAAACAAATTATAGAACACTATAAGTATTTTGGAGTTTCTAACATATAAAGATTATTTAAGACTTAATCAAATTTATATAATGTGCAAAATCAACTTTATCTTTTATATTTATAATTACCTATTTATCTAAATAGTATTTTGTAATTTTGTTTTATACATTATCAATTTTATTGTATAACTTGTTAAAGATAGATTCAAATAAAAAATTGAAACGGAATATTTAAAAAAAAAATTTATTGCCCTATCCCTAGATATCATTTCTAAACACTTCACTTTTCTAATTTCAACACCATCCTATTATAGATTTATGTATCATTACCAAATAATAAATAATCTTAATTTTATCACACCAAAATACATTGCATTAATATTTATATTGCCCCTCTAAATACTTAATAGACTTTAATTATTAACACAATTATAACCTAAATAAATAATAATGTTAAATTATTACCTATTTATTTAGGAGAAATAAATATGACTAATTTTTTCAATTTTTATCTATACTAATTTCACATACTAAATAATGTGGTGAAAAAAAAGGAGCTTACCGGAAGGGGAGGGTGGCGGAGGGCGGAGAAGAGCACCGGCGACAAGAGAACAATGATCGTGGAGACCTATTTATTCAAGAGTAATAAATATGACTAATTTTTTCAATTTTTATCTATATTAAATTTATCATAATAAATAATCGGGTGAAAAAAAGGGAGCTTAGGAAGGGGAGGGTAGCCGGACGATGGAGAAGAGCACCGGTGGATCGAAGAATGGCGACTATGGAGACGAGGGAGAGCATTGGGAAGGGGGAGGGCGTTGAAGGGGAGGGAGCCGAGGGGAAGGGGACGGCGTTGAAGGGGGAGGGAGCCGAGGGGAAGGGGCGCGGCGGGGGGGGAGAGGGTAGGGCGGCGGCGCCGAGTCGGGGGGGGAGAGCGTGGGGAAGGGGGAGGGCGTTGAAGGGGAGGGAGCCGAGGGGAAGGGGGCGGCCGAGGGGGAGAGGGTGGGGCGGCGGCGCAAGCCGGGGGCGGGGGGAGAGCCGTGGGTTTTTGTGGGTGGATTTGTCAGGGCGAGGGCGAGCGAGGGAGAAGGAGATTAAATTTTACAGTCTAACGCGACGAAACAGTTTCGTCGCAAAATCACTTTTTGCGACGGAAAACTATTTCCGTCGCAAAGCCACCGACACTTGCGACGGATTCCAAATCCGTCGCAAGATGTCGCAAAAATGGCGGCTTTTGGCCGCCATTTAGCGACGGATTTCAAATCTGTCGCTAAGTTTTTGCGACGGATTTGAAACCGTCGCAAAAGTCAGGAAGTTGGCGGCCTTTTGTCGCCATTTAGCGACGGATTTCAAATCCGTCGCTAAATTTTGCGACGGATTTGAAATCCGTGGCAAAAGTCGGAGAGTTTTAGCGACGGATTTCAAATCCGTCGCTAAATTTGCGACGGAATATTTTTCCGTCGCAAATTAGCGACGGAGTATAATATCCGTCGCAAATTTCTTAGTTTTGCGACGGAATTTTTTTCCGTCGCAAAATTCGTGAATTTGCGACGGAAAAATTTCCGTCGCAAATTCCGTCATTTGTTTTGTTTTTTTCTAGTAGTGTCTATATTGGTTCAATCACCAAAAACCATCGATCATGTGAATATAATTAAGTATAGGGTTAAGGTGTATTTTTGCCCTTAAAGTATGCGCTCAGGAACAATTTTGCCGCTAAAGTTTTCAGCGTTGCAATATTACCCCCCGAAGTTTCAAAACGGAGCAATGTTGTCCCTCCTGTTAAAAACCCACGTTGGATTGTTAGAGTTTTTAATGTAGGGGCAACATTGCTCCGTTTTAAAACTTCAGGGGCAAAATTGCTTTGTTTTTTTGGAGTAATATTGCCCCTAAAGTTTAAAAACGAAGCAATGTTGCCCCTCCATTAAAAACCCTAACGTTGACCGTTAGGGTTTTTAACGGAGGGGCAACATTGCTCCGTTTTGAAACTTCAGGGACAACATTGCTACGCTTGAAACTTCAGGGGTAAAATTGCTCCTGGGTGCATACTTTAAGAACAAAAATGCACATTAACCCTTAAGTATATAACATTACCATCAAAGCAACCATATAACACAGTAAGTATAAGGACTGAACGAAAATATGGTGTCCATTAATTATAGCAGCAGATTTAAAATGGTTGGATTCTCCAAGAACATCATTTTAATTAACATGAACGTGTTTGTCCTCTTAGTCAATGGTACATATGGAAACTGAACACACACACACGTACATACATATGGCCATAATTAGTGATAAGACATGCGCTCTCTTGGCGCAGAATTATCTCCTGTCCATCAAGTAGAGAAATCAACATGCAGGAAATTAGGGAAAAAAATGAAATCATGGCGACTTAATGTAAGGGGAAATTTTCAGTTAGCTCCTCTACAGCAAATTATTTTTAGTCAACCCCTCAAAACTTTATATAAAACTTCACTACACTCCATGATCAAAGTGAAATTAATTTTTGTGGTTGAAAAGATAATAATAATGTGCTTATTTTATTTGTCTTGCAAATGTTCATATTTATCTCGTAAATGGCAAAAAAGTTTTTGATTCCCAAGGTTTTTTTGAATCCCTTTATTTGTCTTGTGAATTTTTATATTTGTCGAGTAAATGACCAAAATGTTTTTAACTCTAGAGGTTTTTTTGAATTCCTTTATTTGTCTTGTAAATGCCCAAATATTTTTAATTCCCTAGATTATTTCGAATCTCTTTATTTGTCTAGTAAATTTCTTTAATTGTCTTATAAATGTCCTTATTTGTGTAAATGCTCTTATGGAAAAAAAAAAAAATCATCATTGTCTTTTCACTCACAAAAATTAATTTCAGTTTAATGATGGGATAGTGAAGTAGTTTCAGAATATTTTAGGGGTTGATTGAAAATAATTCACTACAGAGGGGACTAACTGAAATTTTCCCTAATTTAAAACACCCTGAAAGTATAAGGATCAATTTTTCCATTTTTTTTAAAAATAAAGAGAATAATATTTTAAATAATTAAACTATAAAAACTAAATTGCATCAATTCAAAATTCTTTAACTAAGTCACAACTAATTAAGTCACAACCATAAGAATTAAGTTACACTTTGAAGAGAACTACTCTTTCAATTAAATTTATTCTTTATACAGGAGATAATAATCAAATTCTGAGCCCCTTATTCAATGAAACTTTATGAATGAAGCCTGGACTATCTACATCAATAGGAAAAAAAAAAAATCTTATTTGAGAAAATCATATTCCTAGATATTATTATTTTCTCCGTGGCAGGTATTAACTTGATAATTTCCAATAAATAGAAGCGAAGCAACATTAATTTTACACCCTTCTTCATATCAAAATTAATGTAAAATATAAAAATGGTGGAAATTTATATCCTTTGAAATTTCTAAATAGTAGGGCATCTTATTTTTAATTCCTCACGACTTTATAGAATCAAGAATCAGTAGAGTAATCCATTTTATAATGAGCATCGCAATTGAATGCCCACAGAGAGAAGCAAACACACACAAGCATATATAATTGACAGCGATTTCTTTTCGTTGTATAAGTTGTATGAGACGAGTGGAGTCAAAAAAACAGGTAAAGTCTTGCATTCAATTCTCCATCCGGTCCTTGACATAAGATTTATCCATTTCATTAAATTAATAAAGTTAATTGGTTAAATTAGTTAATATGACATATATTTCTATAATTCATAGTTATCTTCTTTTATTTTCTTCTTCAGTCTTCTCTTTAATTATCGTGAGGGAATATATATATATCAATATGGTAAATCAGTGAAAAAAAATTGTGAGAGTACAATACTACCTTGGCCCTTAATATGAAATATTCTCTATAGTAACAAGATCTTATATTAAAAACGGGAGACTCTATGGATCTGAAATATTGAAATTATTTTTGAGAAAAGGAACAATTGATGAACAAAAATAACAGTTGGTGTTCTTAATTAACATAAGACTCATTTTGTAGTTGAATTTGTTTATTAGAGTGAGTCTTAAAAAGTATTTCTCCTGTTCTAATTATAGAACAAAATTTGCAATATAAATTACACTATAACTTTGTCCTATAAGTAAAATCGAAACCGAAAATAATATTAAGCATGGACAGAAAAGTTGGGCAAAGCAAATTAAAAAGCGTAAAATTTAAAAAGAGAAACGGGTGGGTGGAGGAGGACGTGGATACATAACCGTATAAATTAAAAGGCCAACATACATTCATATGGGCGGAAACGGTTCAGTCACAACTCACAAATTGTGTTGCAGACTTTGCTTCAAACTCAACCTCTCAAGTTTCAACTCTCAACCACACCCTTCCTTCCTTCCTTCCTGAGGCCCTTCTCTCTCCCTCCCCTTCCAAAATCTCTCACCCTATCTTCCTAAATGTGACACAATGCTTCACTTTTTTACAGCCTTCAAACTCACAAGCCCCTCTCCACGCGCTTCTACTCTCTCTTCACCAGCATTGCCAACACTTTTCGCCTTCTTCGACTATGTACCTCTCTCCTTCTCCTCTGTTGGATCCTCACTCGTCTCTCTTCCGCCCTCCAAATCTCCCTCCTCTACTTCCACAGACTCGCCGCCCTCATCGCCAGTCCCCTATTCGTTTTCTTCCTTTCCAACGCCATCATCGCCGCTCTCTATGTCAATTCCCGCCGAGTCATCGGTCACAACTCCGACGCCCGCAATGTGGACATCGAACTCTTCCTCGACTTCACCAAGCGGAACGCAGATCAATATCATCATGACGAGTTACCATCGGAAGTCGATTCTGACCAGTCTTGTGTGTCAGAGCAGCAGGTCGAATGCCAGGACAAGCAGATGGTCTCTGACAACACGACTAGTGCTCGTACACTTACACTCAGGGATCAGGTTGAATTTGACGCCCGCACGGATTCCGATTCAATCGCAGAACCCGAAGAATCTGACCGTCCGAAAGTTTATCGGCGAAGTCAGTCGGATAACTTGACGGCAGCGTCCAAAAAAGGGGTGTTGCGGGACCTCCGGCGATCGGAGACCGAGAAGTGCCGAGAAACGGCTAGGCCCTCCGAAAATCCGCGGGAAAATTTATATGCGCATGATAACCTGAGCAACGAGGAGTTTCAGCGCACGATAGAGGCGTTCATTGAGAGGCAGATGAGGTTCCTGCGAGAAGAATAGTTAGGCATTGTCGTTCGGAAACAGAGTTGAACCGTCTAGTGAAATAGAGGGTACAGGTAGAACTAGGAACCCTAAAAATGGCACTGCATGCCCTATACAGTGTTAGTTTCTCGATCTGGATAATCAAATATGGTATTAAATAACAAAAATGTCAGTTATCTCGTACGATTCTTCTGTTTGCGAAATGATATACTCAATCGTCTGCCTCAGGCTATCGTGTTCCCCGCCACTAAAATTTTAGATAGTAGTAGTAGTAAATAATAATAAACATATATGTGTTGTGCTGCTGATTAACAAGGGACATATTTTTTTTTTTAAGTGACATCAGAGTACGATCTGACATTCTGTTGTGTTGTTTTTAACCTAATAAGGAGGTCATTATTTACTTTAATTGTTGCTTGGGAAATATTAAGGGTTAAGTTGTACATTTTGACCAACTAAGTGTAGAACACCTAATACAAAAATGTATTAGAAGGACTAAAAATATAAATGAACATTTGAAAATTAAAAAAAGTACCAATAAAGATGTAAATCGGCCGACGAAGCCTAGTGACTCACATCTTCATCACCATCGTTTCTGACAACATCCCTTCTTCCTCCTCTCGACCGTTGTGCTTCAAATCAGGAGTGAGAATCAGAGCCATGATTCATCATTATCAATCGTTTTTGGAGAGGCAGAGTAGAAGTAGAACAAAAGCGCGCTACATTTTTCTGGAAGCTACACTAAACGCTAGAATGGTGAAAAGATCCTAGATGCCGAGCAATTTCACTATTTATCATCCTCTACGGCAGATTGACCAACAGCGTTAAGTTGAAATCAACTGCATTGTGATATTTTTCTATTTTAAATTGTTGATTGGTATTTTTTTCATTTTCAATTATTTATTTGTATTTTTGGTCTCTCTAAAACATTTTTATACCAAGTGTTCTTTGCATAACACTTCGTTGCGCAATCTGTACCTTAACTCAAATTAAATATTAATGTGTTGCGACATGTTTGTAAAACACTAAAATTAATGAGAACTGGTGTCGTCTTTGAGAGGGATATATATATGTTGCAGACGTTCTGGTTGTATAAAGTTGATCAATATACTAAGGGATCAGCAAAGAATAGGCTTTGTTTTGGGGTGTTAAAGAGGGAAGAAAACAAAGGGGGACTTGTTCCATTATTATACGCCGAAAGAAATGGGATTGGATGGCATTGTATTCCATTATTCCCAAATGGACTTGAATGGCTATGCTCTTTTGTTAGATTTGTTCCAAGCAGCATCAGAATGGCATCACATGAACATCCGTGTGCGTTTCCATTCCATTATTTTTCCTACATGCATTTTTAAGATATATTTGAATGAAAATATACGTAAGGAAAATTCCCTCACTATATTCAAACGTAACCCACGTCATTTACACAAGTGTCATATTATTATCAAATAATAGTCTTTTTTTTATATACTCTATAGTTAGTATTATTCTTTTTTTTTATTGCACGTATTATTCTTATCATCATTGAAAAATAATTCTTAAAAAGTTCATACAAATTAAATTAAATTCCTGGTTTAAAATCCTTGTGGTGATAAATTAGTTAAATTTAGGCCTTACCATAGTATAAGAAAATAAAATTTATAATAAACTGTAATTTGATATTTATAAAAATATGAATATAGAATTTGATTTATTTTAGGTTCTGCGTATTGCTTGATAAAATCAATAATACAGGAAAAAAGAGAGAGTAGGGAATGGCTTTGAAATGTGAACATTGAAGCCTTGAAGGATGCCGTATTTGGAGATTCATGGAGTTGAAGTCACAGATGAAGATGATATAGGAGAGAACCAGAACCCCACGCTGGTTCTTGAGATATTTGGAACTCGCTTTCCTCAGCTATCAATTTTTGAATTATTGCCTTCTTCTTTTTATGCTTTTCTTGTGTTAACGAACTTCAAACTTGGGTTTCCCCGTAAACCTGAAAAGCATGGTCCCATCAATTTTTTTCTGTCAATAATGTAATTAATTGTCTTATCAATCAAATCAGCCCTTCTCACACGCCCTGCTTCCCCTCAACTTCTTCATTAAATTGTTTTTCTTTGACCAAAGGGTTCTTCAGTGTCCTCCATACAACTCCATATTTAACAACAATGGTCACAACACTAAACGAGGATAATCCTCGTCAAAAAAGAGTGCAAATCATAGTGCCTTTTATCGTACCCTCTTTCACTATCTGTCCAGAGATTAATCAGAATCTACATTTTTTTTAAAGCAGCAGAGGTTAAAAGGCAGTGTTAGCTTTCGTCAAAGTTCATCACGCAACAGAGTACTAGTAATAAAAGGGCAAGTTGAAAGCTGAAAGATCAAAGATCTATCTCACACACACATGACACAACACACACAATACACACGGCGTCGCCCACAAATTATTTTCATGGAATCGCGGGTGTTAGTGGAGGGAGGGTACCAAAAGGACGGACCATTTGCTTTATTGAAGGCAGAGACAAAAAGCAAACACACTCCAATTGGATGACTCCGTTCCATCTTATAAACAAATAATCTCACCACCTTCTATTCCTCGTTGGTGAACCCAACGGAACCTCTCTTATCCTTCTATTGTTGTCTCGAACAAAGCGTTTATTCGAAATTTGTTCATTTATGTGAAACGGGAAGCTCTTAAGCTTTGACGAGAATAATTGAGATTGAAGCCTAATATTTGTTTCTTGTGTTGGCACTGTCTTCTTCAAGAACAGGTTCTATTAATAAACTTCAAATATGCCAATGAAGGCGACCCCTCAGGCCCTTGAAAGCTCCACAAGTCCCAAAGCCACTTGGGTAATTAATTAAACCACCTCAAATAGCCAAGGTTTGGGGGATTCAAACCCGAAAAAAAAAAAAAAGTGTGCTCCAAAGTCCAAGCTTTAGATTCTCAATGAGTGAGGTTTTTCCACTTTGAGTGAGCATGGAAAAAAGGTTCCTCTAAGGCAGCACAGAGTTTGCAAAATAGATGAAAGTGGCCAACACTGCAACATCATAAATGTTTATCTCATTTTGAAGCTACCAGCCAAGAAACCTGCACATATAATTGAAAGCATTTTACCCTTTTGAAGTTGGGTCTCATTTCACCTCCGTGAGCCATCGAGAGCAGGGAAAGGGGAAACCCTAGTTTTATTAAACTTATGTATCACAGAACATTCAGAGCGTTAAAAAGGTTTTGAAAATTACTGTCTTTACTCTTTAGTGAAAAAAGAACCGAAGTACTATTGTCATATCAATGAGAAGGAAGGGTGAGGTTTTGGGAAGGGGCACGGGTCAAACAGAGAAAGGGCAGAAGAAGGAAGAGTGGAAAAAGCAGAGGGGTTAAATGCATGCAATAATAATATATATATATATATAGATATATTTTTAAAAAAAAAAAATAGGAAAGAGGTTGAGTTTACCACGTGATCCGAGGATAGAGCGAAATCTTTCTTCCTCCTAAGTGATACTAATGTTGGATAGGGCGTAACGTCTATTACACTCAGACGTTTAACTGAACATCTAAAAGTTAAGATACCTCCTCCAACTTCTTAACTAATTTGAAGATCAAACCCCTATTTAATAAGAGTGTGTTTAAGTAATAATAAAATAATTTTGGAGTCTGCGACATGGGGTTGTATTGTCATTCACATATATTGGAAAAAGAAAAATAAATCATAATGTCATTCATCTATAAGGCTGCGGCCTGTGTTTATAAGTGGGTAATAGCCCGGCCCATATGTTAAAGGTCTGAAACGGCTGTCGTTTGATCAGTGGGACTGGGACCAACCCAGTTTCTTCGCTCTTGTCTTGTCGGGTGATGAATCTGAGGCAGTAATTAGTAATTAGCGATTGGTTTATTCAGCTCCCAATGATAGGTAGAAACTAATTCGTTTGAGACATAAAGATTATCGAAGTGGGTTTTATGGTTTTGCCTCTCTGAACAAAGCTTTTCCCATGCACATGACTTAGATCAAACTTAAGATATCATGTTTAAGAAAGTCAACTATCATTGTTTAAAATTATTGTTGGCTATTCTTAAATTGTCTCTAATACCTCTTTTCCACTCCACCATACTACGATTCCTGGACATTGCTTCTATAGATGTTCCAACCTAGTTCGGGCCTCCCACTTTGGGATTTAAATTTACTGATTCCTTTTTATTGGTACATGAGTTGGATTTTAAGGCCGTTAAGGTTAGAGTATGTCTCTAAGCTTAGAAAATACTTACAATATTTAAAGATGAAAAAATTCCCAAGGACTAAAAAAAATTTCAAAAAAATCTCATGGTAGTTTCCTTTATAAAAAAAGTCTCTAGTTATCTTATTGACATAGATGAACTTATTAATGGTCACTCTATAACTTGTTAACAGAAGCTGTTTTAGTTAACATAGATGAGATTGTCAGTGATCACTTTATGACTTGTCAATATAGTAACATATACTTGTCAACGAGGGCTGGTTTGGTTAATAAAGATGGGCTTGTTCATAATCATTTTATGACTTATCAATATAGTCACATACATTTCCTAATGTGAGCTGTTTTAGTTAACATATATGAGTTTGTGAATGGTCACTCTTTAACTTATCAATATAGTTACATACACTTTTCAATAAAGTGAGCGCACATTTAAAATCTATATCAATGAAATTCTATAGATTTTTTTTATAAATGAATCTACAATGGGACTTTTGTGATATTGTTTTAGTCTTTGCATCTGAATGAGGTTTTCCCTTCAAAGATTGTCCACATGGTCAGAATATAGCAGTGTGTCTGTGTGTGGTGATTCAAATCGCCTTATCTATTGTGGCAACAACTGATAATAATAAGCAGTGGAATAAAGCTGCTTGTTGCATAATTGGGCTTGTATACATACAGGTCAATTCTTTCAAATACTTTTTGCCCGAATATATTCCCTCTGTTCAGGTAGAAAAGAATTTTATTGAAAACATTCGTGAAGGTATGTGTAGGCATATTGGCTTCTCTCACCTAATTTATATTCCCACTTTTATAAAAAGTATTAAATTGTAGTTTATCCAAGTTTTAGTCGAATATGTTTTGTTAAGTGATGTAACTCGATCACGTAAGTCATAATTGCGACGTCAAGAGACCCCGGCACTATTAATTACTGACACGCAATGTTTATGTTTTTATTTCTTTTTTTTTTCCACCTGAACGTTTATGTTTTTATTCGTTCCTTAAATTTGGGTCTTCTTTAATTTTATCTAACTATATATCATTTATTTTAATTTTATATCACTTATATATCTTCTTGTGTATTAAAATTCATAAATTTGAAATTACCAATTGCATAGATAAAAAAAATAGATAATTTGACAAATCAATTCACAATGATATCATTCACGCGGGAGTTTGTTCAACTGTCGTATGTAAACTTTAATCATTAGCGGCTTAGAATATAATGATGGTGTATCCACTGGTAACTGGTAAGGAAGATTTAGTGTCAGCGTGTGCGCGTGTTTAAAATGAAGGACATGCACGGAGAATTCTGGAATATAAATAAGGAGAGGTCGACAAATATTTGGAACAAAAGTAGTAGAAAAGTCATGCACGTACGTACGTTAAAGGTGTGGGTTTTGACATATTAGAAATGAGATGAGATTGAAGATTAAATTGAAGACGTTGGAGCGACATGAGATGAAATGGAAGATTAATCTGTGTCATAGTTTGCGGAGGACAAGAACAAAAGTGAGTGGCTGAATCTCCTGTATCGCGAATTGTTGATCCAGGAGAGAGGCGTATGTGTCAAACAGAGAGTCCAGCTGGATTGAGTCTCCGAAGTGGTTGGTTATGATTGATTCTTGGACGGCCCTCACCGCCATCGCCACCCTCTTGCCGCGGCTGATTCCGCCATCTGCGTCAGTCTCCGAAATAGAGACGACGAGCCTCTCCACCTGAAACGACCCCTCCCTCTTCACCCCATCTTCTATCTCCTCCCTCGACGCTGCGTAGAATGGTACTTCGTATGAATCCACCTTCTCTTCCTCCACCTCTCCCTTCCCAACACAACATGCACCCATCATCAGATGCTTTGTCCTTCTCTAACTTTCAACTTTTCTTAGTAACAAATATATTACTCCTCAACCCCTAATATAAAACGTATTTTGGGAATTGATTTTAATTCTAAATATAAAATATATTTTTTATATTTTTTATTGTTTTCTTAATTTACTTCTATTAATGCACTCTCAACAATAATTAAGGAGAATGAAAAGAAATGAGAGAATTAAGGAAAATGTCTATGGTATTTTAAAACATAAAATAAATAATTATGTCATATAAACTAACCCAACTTTAATTTATAGGTAAATATGTTATATATTAAAGAATAGAAGGCATAATGACTATATGACCGATATAGGCAAAAATAAGGAGGAAAAATCGCAGTATGGTCCCAACTCCCAAAGAATTAAAAAAATCTCAGTATATATATGATTCACTATCTAAAAAAATCTCATAGGACCTCAGTCATAATAAAATTACATGTTTGCCCTATTGACGAGTTCATATGTTGACAAATTTATGTGCCTGATAAGTCATAATTTTACTTTTACTATTTACAAATATATGTGTCATATTGATAAATTATCTTTTGAGAGTTTTTAGATAGTAAATCGTATATACAGCAACCTTTTTTTTATATATCTTTTATGTTTGTTAGGACCATAATGCGATTTTCACCTAATAATAATGAATTTTGGTACCTTGGACACCAAAATGGCAAAGGAACGAGCAAGAATTTCCCAGAGGAAAGAGTTGCCTCGGTCAACATGTTCTGCCCCTTTTCTTCCCAGAAATATAAGCACCACTCTCCCCCCACCAACCAACTCTTCCGATCTCGCTCTAAGAAACTTCCAGAAATCTTGTCGGAATTGCTTGTAGTATGCTTGAGCCACTTCTTTAGGACTTGATCCACAAATGTATACACAACCCTTGTTTATTGACTTCCCTTCCTCATCGTACAGTTCTGGAGGAACCTGCGTCTCATCATCACCAATGAGCATTAGCCAGCTACATGTGACATGTAACGTCTTCGTTAAAAGTACCCACTAAGGTATATGTATCTATATATATATATAGGATGTGACTTACTTACCCTGGAAAGCCAGTGTAGACTGTAGGAGGAGTGGACAAAGTGCAAGGAACTGTTTGGGAAAAGTCTTCCATAAAAAGAGCCAGGATAAGCTCCCGTGAAGATGGAAGGAGACAACACACTTTCTTTGTCGCGCCAGAGTGACCTAAGGAAATCTGGCAAAGCCCTAAAGATTGAGTTGAAGTCATTGGTGGGAAGATCATTGAGGTAGACCCTTAACTCAGAAGCTGGCTGGTTCATCTTCTGGCTCATCTTTTGAATGGCTTCAAATATGTCTCTAATGATCGAGAGTGTGTTGGGTCCACAAGAACATCCCAAATCAGCAATGCCCAAACTCTTTGGGGTGCTTGAAATGTATAGTTCCTCCACCGTCTCTATAATAATATGCTTCACCCGATCACTTCCTTTCTTCTGCAACAGCACATACCATAGTGTTATTTTCATACTATAATTTAACCAACAGAAAAAGAACGTCTAGCTTGAAATGACAAAGATTTACACAAGAGAAAAGGAGTATATATACAGTACCTGGAGGGAGGAGTTTTTGGCGTAGCTAGTGCTACCAAGTCCTCCAGCCATGTGAAACACTTTCTCTACATCCATCTTGAACACAAGCTAGCTATAGTATGCCTTTCTGGTAAGTGAAGCTTTGTTCTGCTTGTAAATGTGGATGAAATCTTTTCAAGCTTCGCTTTCTGGTCTTTTATTGGAAATAAAGAATATATATATTACTTGTCAAGGTAGTTCAGAATTCATGTCCGTGAGAGTGGCCCGAGTTGTAATGATTACGCTATACAAGTGCAGCAGCAGGCCTCACTATTACGATATATATATATATATATATGCACAACCCTAAATGGACAAGGCTGAGTCTGAGTTGCTTTTCGTATAGTTGTGATAATTGGATCTATATATTAAAAGGGTTAGATTTTAAGTAGTAATATTTTAATGAAAAATGAAGTGGGTGTGGTGGAAATTCACTATTGGGCGTGGGCAAAACCGCAATAGGGTTATGATTGTGTAGAGGGAATGAACCAACTGTTCAAAGGGAACCTGTCAGAACAACTTTGTCTTTATGCACAGTGCTTGTGCTTGTTTGGATCACTTTTAGACACGGCAAATATATTTATTCGTGCTTCTAATTTATTTACTTCGTATATTATAAATTTTATTCAACTCTTCATTATTAATAATTCGTATCAGCATTGATCCCTTCAATAGATTTGCTAAAGCCAAAAGATGCAATTGGCAGAAGACACGTGTAGTCCAAGGGGCTTGAGCGTGTGATAACCCAATAACTTGCATAGTGGGCGCTGCTAATAATAGTGCCATGAAAAACGCCACATTTCATACAGTTAGGTCATAGGTGCATGAACCTGCAAATTAAACGTACAGAAATTAACCATACATAATTTGGCCCTCACCAACGATTAAGTTTATGGACACGTGTTAGCATTTAAATAACCTCACTCTGCTTTCTTCGCGTATTTGTCACTGGACTAGTTGCAATTTCGAATTGAATGCGAGGCTTAGCATAGCACCAGCGCCATAAAATATTAAACATAATTCTTTGCTCATCCAATACAAGAGAAGAAAGAGAGAGAATTTTTTTTAAAAAAATCCCCAAGTGTTGTTGCCTGGAGGTTGTGGCGCCTGATGTCACAAGTAATCCATCAGTAGATGCTAGTCAAAGTAGTAAAACGCAGTGGTGAAGCTTCGACGGTCATTAAGCAAACTGTATTACTAATATATATATATATATATATATATATAAAATGGAACCTCTTCTAAGGAAGTTTTTTGTATTCACAAGGGCTCGAAACAAAGACCTTTTGTTTAACCAAAGTGGGAACCCTTCCAGAGAAGCTTTTGCATTCACACTCATCCGCTGCTGATACAAAGATTTGGAGAAAAAAGATATTTATTTGAATCCGCTTAATCGTGGAGTATTATTGGAGCTAACGAGGACAAATTTTGAAGGGCCAAATGCCCAATTACTAGCATTGTTACGTTCCATTATTCTTCTCCCTCCATGACTCGTGTTCTAGAAAAAGGGTCATCGAAAATTTTGAAGATGTATATGTCCTGTGAATGTAATATTCCTTTTAGATAATGTTAGCTTGATATTCCGTGGAGTGCACTCTGAGGTGGTAGAAAGTAAAAGGAAACGATAAAAAGGAGGGAGGAGGGGCCAAAAAGCACTAATTAGTAATTAGGGAATGTCAGCACTTCTGTTCATTTATATATGTAAAGAGCTTTCTCTTCTTCCAATATAATGCGTCAGGCACTCATCACATGTTTGGGACCAGAGAGATGTGTTCATGATAATAATAGTTGAGTGTGAACTGGGACTCTCCAAGGCTGATCCAAATAAAAGCGACCCCCCCTCTCAAGAGAAAATGAAACATGGACATTGGATACGGTTGGAATAGGGCTAGAAAGCAAGCGTGATTGCTTTTAGGAGTAGGCATGATGTGTTGGCACTCACGCCCAGTGGTGTATATATGGTGATGGCGCAAGAATAAGGGTACGGGACAAGTAGATAGATCAGCTTTAATTTGCGTATAGCAGTCAAACTTGTTCGATGAGTCACTGCTCAGAAATAAAGATTGATTTGGGTGTGTGAATGAAGTTGACATTTTCAGTGCTGCTCGTAGTTTAATAATTAAGAAAACGATAATCTGCAGAACTCAAAGAGTATGGTCCACTAGTAAGCACTTGATCACAAGATGGTGTTATGATTCGAAACAGTTAAATTGCTGATGTACCAAATCAATCCTCCATGAGTCTAAAGGAAAGATTCTGTTGCATCATATTCGATCGGTTCCTTGAATGAGTACGTAGCAGCAGCAGTAGAGTTGAAGAGTGGGGTTTATAATGCATCATGAACAGCCAATAAAGACTTTAAAGATATAAAGGCAAGTTTGATGAAGAAAGAAAATGACTAGTTTAGGATGGCTTCAAATATGAGTATTACACTGTACTTAAGACTTATCTATAAAATCATCGATATTATATGATATGTACAAGGAGAAAAAGTTCGAGCAAAAAAAATACAAGGAGAAAAAGTAAGAAGAATTGAGTTGAGGAGGAGGGGAAAGAAGGATTCAGGGAAGCGCACTTGGATTGGCAAAGTCAAAGGATTACATTAAAGTACTTCATATATATGCATGCAAGTTGATGTTAGTCACGCTCCATTAAGTGAGCCCCTACTTCCACCAGACCTGTAAATTTTTTTGCTCAAAACCATACCTGTAAATCACTACTTAAAAAAAAAAAAAAAAGCAGAAATATAGTGGATATGACTATTTAATCGTTTATTGGAGTTTGATCCAACAATTTATAGTGATGGCCCAGTCTTTGTTCAGAAATAGTCATGGATTTATCCCACGGGCCCATACTAAGAATAAGAGGAAAATAACACCGTATTATGATTTTCAATTTATGATTTTGAGTGCAGTTGGGCCGTGAATAAAATCAAACAATCAATATTCTTTTTTTTTTTTTTGATATATATCAAACAATCAATATCAATCATCAATCAATCACGCCCTCTTGAGTTTAACTGGTAAAGAGGTTGGATACTCTCATTAAAGGGAGGGGGTTTGATTCTGAAGTTGGTCGAGCGTTGGTAGAACATCTTAACTCCTAAATGCTTAGGTAAATGCCTGAGGATAATAGATGGCACGCCTACCCAACATTAGTATCACCTGAGCGGAAGGGAGATTTTGCCCTACTCTTAGATCATAGGTGAACCAAACCCCTTTTCTAAAATTTTTATAGCAACAAAAAAAAAAAATCATCAATCAATCAATAGTAATTTTGGCTTGAACCTTTGTCTTTAGGTTCAACTAGTAAAGAAGTTAAACACTCTCATTAAAAAAAGGATATTTGATCTTGGAGTTGGTCAAAGAGTTGGGAAAGATATCCTACCTCCTGGGCGTCTAAGTAAACGTCTGAGGGTAATAGACGGCTCGTTCTGTCTAAAATTGGTATCACTTAAAAGGAAGAAGGAAGAGAAATTTCGCCTTATTTTTATACCGTGTGTGAACTCAATCTCATTCTTAAAATTTATTTATAAAGAAGGGGTAATTTTGGCTCGAACAAGAATCATTAGAATATACTACAAATGATGAAATAAAACATCATTTAACTCTGCAATTGGATCAGGTCTCCAAGAACAAAAAAACTCTGTAGCTGGTAATTTTGGGACAAAGCCTAGCCCTCAACTCTCAACGTAAATAGAAAGGGTTTGGGCTGTTGGGAAAAAAATTCGATTTTAAATATAAGATAAAATTGATTTTTTTAGAAAAATTAGAAAAGCTAAATAATTTATTTAATTATATATAGTGTATTCTTATATTAAATATTATTTTATTAATCAAACTAATTAATTTAAAATATATTTTGAGATGTATATATTTTTTTTTTAAAAAGTCAACTTTTAAATAAAAGCGTGGCTTGGACTGATCTTTGTCATGGAAGTTGGGAGGGAGATAGCGCCAGCTCAACTGGCAACAACCACGTGGCACGTGCTCAGGTCACTTAGTCCGCGTAAAAAAACAAAAGGAGCGATTGTCTCCGATGCACTCATTCAACTTCCATTTTCTCCCACCTTCACCGTGCTCCTGATCTCTACAATGGCAGACCTCAGTAACACTCTTCGAGTGTTCTGCATTGGAACTCTCGATACCAAGCTCCAGGAGCTCCGTTTACTCTCTGATTCAGTTCGTTCCTATCTCAATCACTTCTCCAACCCTTCTTCTCTCAAGGTACTCGGCGTCTATCTCGTTGTTTACATGGAAATTTTATTACCCACAACTGTCTTGGGTCGATTATGTGAGAATACCAGATCGTTGAATTTCAAATTTTATTCTGTTGATTGATCGAGCGCACAAAATGATCCAGAAAATGCATTTGTCATCTTTGCGTGTACCAGATGTCGCTGAAGCTGAAAACACATGTTTACATTCCACTCAAAGTAAAAAAGCTTGCTAAATTCTACCTGGAAAATTTACTATGCGATTGAACTCGTGTGTGTGTGTAGATATATGCTAATATATAATGGAATAAGTGGCTCACATAACAGGCATACGATTCGTGCCAATCTGTTTGTACTTTGACAAAGTGACTCCTGCAGAAGCAGTTGTTAACCATTTGTTCGTGGAATTACAGGTAGAATTGGTAGTGGTTGATGTGTCTGCTGGTCCAAACGAGGCAGACAGTTTAGAGAATTTTTCATTTGTTTCCAGAAAAGAAGTTCTCTCTTGCTATAAGGGATCAAATGGGCAGGCTCCAATATCGCTTCCGGATGACAGAGGCAGAGCTGTTGCAATAATGAGTCAAGCACTTGAACAGTTCTTAAAGAAATCCCATAAGGATCAAGTTCTTTCGGGAGTTATTGGTATTGGGGGCAGTGGGGGGACTTCTCTAATATCGTCCCCCTTCAGATCCCTTCCAGTTGGGGTACCTAAGATTATTGTTTCCACGGTAGCAAGTGGTCAAACTGAACCTTACATTGGAACATCGGATTTAGTGTTGTTTCCATCAATTGTGGACATTGCTGGTATTAACAGCGTCAGTAAGGTCATCTTATCTAATGCGGCTGCTGCTTTTGCTGGCATGGTTATAGGAAGGATTCAGAGCCTCAAAGATTCTCATGTCCAAGATAAACCTACAGTTGGTATCACCATGTTTGGGGTTACCACTTCTTGTGTTAATGCTGTCAAAGAGAGATTGCACAATGAAGGCTATGAGACATTGATCTTCCATGCTACTGGAGTTGGCGGCAGGGCCATGGAGAATTTAGTTAAAGAAGGATTTATACAGGTATAGGATCCCCACACACGCGCTCTCATCTATCTATACGCTTTTTCAAAGCATAGGAGTTTCACTTATTTGGAAGATCACCATAAGTAAATTCTCGAGTGAATTTGAAGACGAGTTTGCTATTAATGCTTACATTACATATATATGCTTGTTATTTAGTACGAAGAGGAGATGCCTTATATTTATGTATAACTTTCAAGGCTAAACTCTGAGGCCTCACTTATTTCAGAATATTACGTACATGGGAAGACAATCCCCTTTCCCAACATACATTTGTGATTCATCTGATGAATAATGATAGTCTTTTGGAATCACTAATTTACCTTGGTTTTAGATTCTTTTTATGTTTTCCTGCCTCTATCTGCACTTTTTTGTACATTGCCCTTTCTTTCAACTTTTTAGGGTGTTCTGGACGTCACTACAACAGAGGTAGCAGACCACATAACTGGAGGTGTCATGGCTTGTGATAGTTCACGCTTCGATGCTATCATAGAAAAGAAAGTACCTTTAGTCCTTAGCGTGGGAGCATTAGACATGGTGAACTTTGGAGCCAAAGATACCATACCTCACCAATTTCAGCAGAGAAATATATACGAACATAATAAGCAGGTCATAAATCTAAAAGGCTAGTATATGCTGTATTGTTCTCTGTATGAATACGGAATAACTGTCATATTTTGCCATGGTCGTTGTTTTGATTTGATATTGACAGTACTACAGATGATTTTGTTGGTCTGTTTATGCAAATGGAAACTAGCCTCCTCTCTACACTTTGTAGAGTGCAAAAGCCTTGTAGCTTTATGTGTTTTTTCGTCTTGTAAATGCATGTTATCATCTACTTGAAGTATAGATGTCTGATGCAATTTGATGACTGAGATAGTTGTGCCTGAGCTAACATTATAAATAATTCTTATCTTTCCAGGTTTCGCTCATGCGAACAACAGTAAATGAGAACAAAAAGTTTGCTGATTTCATAGCAAATAAATTGAATAAGTCATCATCTAAGATCCGTGTTTGCCTTCCAGAAAAGGGTGTATCTGCTTTAGATGCACCAGGAAAGCCTTTTTATGATCCAGAAGCAACAAGTGCTCTTCTTCATGAATTAAAAAGTCTAATTCAGACAAATGATGATAGACAGGTACAGTTATTACCCAATATTGGCTTTCCCCTAATTGTAACCTTCAGTTCTGCTTATATTGTTTAAAAATATTTTCATTGATCATTATTTAAAAGTTTTGTATTATGCAGGTGAAAGTATATCCATATCATATTAATGATCATGAATTCGCAAATGCATTGGTTGATTCATTCCTAGAGATCAATGATAAAAATATTAGCAATTCTAGTCATCTGGAAGTTGGCATTCCTGGATCTGTCGAAACCTCCCATGGGGATGATGTTTCAACTGCATCAAGCATTGGAGCCTTTCTCTACACACCTAGTGACTTCCCAGATGCAAGACCAGGTTCTAGTTTGAATTAACATTTTTTTCCTTGAAAATATTGGTTACACGCCTACTTTAAAAAATGGCTAAAAGAAGTCAAGTACAGTTATGGTATATGACACGCCTTATTCTTGTATTGAATTACCTAGACTGTTCTTAATAAAGGGTGGGATCCCATATCTTGTTTACTTGGAGGATGTCTTGTCCTCCATGACTCATGTATTGGAGTAGTTGAAGTTTCAACTTTGCTATGACATGTTATTTACATGGCTTGGAACCTGAACTATGTTGATTTGACAACTGTTTATCCGTTGCTAATGGTTTTTTTCCCCTTCTCCATTGCTGTGTTAACTAGGCAAAAATAGCTGGTGCCAATTTCAACCATTATTTTAGGCAGCCGAATTTTTTGTTTCCTTGTGCCTGAACTCTGAAGTACTATTGTTTTCTTACTGGCAGAAACTTTGGATAAAACACAGCAGATCTTACAGCAATTGAAACATCAAATAGAAAAAGGAATTCCTATAATAGGAGCTGGTGCTGGAACTGGAATATCTGCCAAGTTTGAAGAAGTTGGAGGGGTGGATCTGATTGTAGTGTACAATTCAGGGCGTTTTCGCATGGCCGGTAGAGGATCTCTGGCAGGATTGTTACCTTTTGCCGATGCCAATGCTGTAGTGCTTGACATGGCCAATGAAGTTTTGCCAGTATGCTTTCATTGTTTTGCTTGTTCCATCCAAGTGCTTTACACAATCATTTGATTTTTCACATGTCCCTTAATTTAAAGAGAAAATGTTTTCAAATAGCTGATAAAAAGGCATGATAAGTTATGAGACCACTTAGTTCGGTTACTTCTGCCTTTTGTTCTTATGCAATAATTTTTTGTCCTGGTCAGTTTGATTTCAAAAAATAAGGTGAAAGTAAAGGATAGGACTTTATCATTTTGGCTTCTCTGGTTCTCATGTAAACACTACCGAACAAAGATTTGCATGAAATCAAATTTTGACACTGGCCATCTTCTGCATGGTAACTTACTGTTGAGGTCAATTTCAAGTAGCTTTTTATATCCTTAGTTTCTTAATTTTGGAGTAAAGTTAATTATTTTATAAATGATAACCAATATTAAGATTTTGAATATTGTTAGTGGGTTTGCCAAATTTTCTCCTCATTCTCTGTTTTGGTTTTCTTAGGCAAATCAAAATTTTCTTTACAGGTGGTGAAGAAGGTACCCGTTCTTGCTGGTGTATGTGGAACTGATCCCTTCCGGCGAATGGATTACTTTCTTAAGCAGGTGGAATCAACGGGATTCTGTGGGGTGCAAAATTTTCCTACTGTTGGGCTATTTGATGGTAATTTTAGACAAAATCTTGAAGAAACAGGAATGGGTTACAGGTAGGTGTGACTAGTGAGAAAATACTACTACAAATATTATATTAGTTGGATTGGTACATCTCTTGCAACTTTTTTCTTTCCCAATGACCAGCTTGGAAGTTGAAATGATCCATAAAGCCCATAAGATGGGTCTTTTGACAACCCCGTATGCATTCAATCAAGATGAAGCAGTTGAAATGGCTAAAGTTGGAGCTGATATTATAGTGGCTCATATGGGTCTCACTACAGCAGGCTCCATAGGTGCTAAAACGGCTGTTTCCCTTGAGGAAAGCGTCGTTCGAGTACAAGCTCTTGCCGATGCTGCACATAGGATCAATCCCAGGGTCATTGTGCTCTGCCATGGAGGTAAACAGATCACCGAGCAGTCCTTCGTTTCTTTTTTCAACCTTTTCATGCTTTGGCTAATAAATTTACTATTTATAATCGATTGAATAGATCTTTACATGGAATATTACGAATTGATAAATCTTTCTGTCTTTTTTAACCTCCCGCACCAATGTCCTATCTCCGATTATTAAGAAGTCACTTCCTTCTTATAATCTTATGTACTGCAATGGTTTTTGAATAAAGCAAATGGTGCACTTTGTAGGTCCTATATCTGGTCCGAACGAGGCAGAATTCATATTAAAGAGAACCAAGGGGGTCCATGGCTTTTATGGAGCTTCAAGCATGGAAAGGCTACCAGTGGAACTGGCAATAACAAGCACAATTAAACAATACAAGTCAATCGCTCTTAGTTGAGGTTCAACTTGTTTGTATTCTATAAATGCCAATTTTATGTGACATGATTAATGTATTGTGTCCTCTTCTGCTTCTCTCTGAATCATGCTCTGTTACGACATGAAATAGTCCTCCCATATTCGAAGAGCCTCTGCACAGCAAGAACCATTGTCGACATTACAAGGAAAAGCTCAAAGCTGCATGCACAATAGGTTTTCCACCTTCACATGCTGACGTGGTGGTCTTGTCGACATTTATCTCTTCGATTTTCTTCATGTTCCCTTCTATTTATGTTTTCTTACACGTTGTCACTTGAGGACTTCTTCTATATCATGGGTGTGGGACCACTACTCCTTAGTTTAGGCACGTGTGTGTTGGTTATTTTGAAAATCGAGTGTTTGAAGCAAAATAAAGAAATAATGAAAGATACTGTATATTCTATGGAGTCTGAGTTATTAATCAATGTTAAATATGTACTCATAATAGTTTTCTTTGCCATAAAATTCTCATAATAGTTTAGTTGCATGAAAATTTGTACGTTTAAGATATTGGACAATGATTAAATATAATGTTAAGATAGAAGTAAGATATTCGTATGATCGTATCCTAACAATTAGTATTGCCAACTATTTATTTAAAATAGTAGTAGCAAAATCTTGGAATTCCCTGAATCATATTATTCAATACTCATTTGACTTTAGAAATTGATAATGTAAAAAAATAATTACATTAGGCTATTATGTTTCTTAAGTTGACATAATCTTTTTGGAAATATGCTCTCCGTATCTTATTTTGTTCAATACTGTTTGTTCAATACTGCTTATTTTGTTCAAATATTGCTAATGATACAATTAGAGATAGAAATAATAAAAATATATATATAAATCAAATAACTCAAAAGCACAAATGAATCAGTCAAAATGAGATTCAATTTCATAAATTCTAGAAAAGAATGCGGGGTTGAATTTTATGAATTCCAAAAAGTACAAAATCTTGAACAACCATCTTACGTTCTTCCCATTGCGGTCCAAGAAAAAAAAAACAAATAAACTTGAATCTCGACTTTCAAAAGCTTCTGCTAATAGTTCGGGTCTACATATAGTATATACATAATAAATTCATATAAAAATTAAAAACACAATGTTGAGTTGACAAGTAGTAATAAAGTGTCGCTGTCCAAGAAAAGAAAAAAGTTTAGTTATTAACAAGGTTCTGACCGGTGACTAAACCGGTCGGGAAGATCTTAAGTTAAGGGTTAGTGGGTGGATCGAGTCAGCAATGCTAGACCGGTGAGGTATAAAAAAATGGAAAATAATTAATTTCTCATCACACCAACATAAATTTCACATATTATATATCATTTCAATATTTTAGATCAGTAGCAAAATAATCATATACTTTAATACTGTGACATATTCAGATATTCTTAATAATTTTCTTTACAACCTACATTTGAGACAAAATATTCAGATTAGAGTAGAGGCATCGAGCGAGTGTGAGATAGTTGAGTTTGCAATGGAAATCCCGCATATCAAGTATATGTCGTTTCAAATGATCAAATCGATTGCTTTTTTTAAATAATAATAATAATAATAAAAAATACTTTGAACCGGACCGGGTTGACCCTTGTAACCCGTCCCGAGTTACACCGGTCAATCCGGTTTACTGAAGCGGACAGTTTCTCGGCCGGTTTGGCCGGTTTCCGTCAATCGCGGTCCGGTTTCACAAACCATGGTTATTAAACATAAAATAAAATAAAAATTAGATTATAAATATTATTTGTGTTTGGATTAGAGGTCGTAGAAGTGGTTTTTTCCCCCAAATGTTTTGATTATTCTTTAAAAAACAAGTTGAGATGAAAAAGGGTTGGGTTTTCTCATAATCACTTTCTCATTATTCTTCATCATCTCTAAATCATATTCATCTAATCAATTACAATACCACTTTAACATTTCTCTCACCTTTCCAATCAATGGCCCATATGATACCAATGAGGGAAAATGAGAAAGAGGATTACGAGAGAATCCTCTTCCGATGAAAAAAGAGTGAAAATGATATGAATCTTTTTTTTTAAACAATTGATATGAATCTTATTGAATACTACACACATATTAGTTAGTTAAAATTGGTTAAAGATAATAAATTTGTAAAAAATATAACTTACTTTTCCAAAAAATCCCTATTTATGTAGTGGGTGACTGGGAAAGAGAATGAGTGGAAATATATATGAAAGAGAAGGAGTGAAAAAAAAATAGATGAGGGGGACATATAATTAATTATGTGTAATATTGAAAAAAAAAACATCAAGTAATGAGACAGAAGCAAAGTAGCTCTTACTTGAAAAAACAAACCCTTCACAAGTTTTATCACCTTTTTTTTTTATAAAAAAATTATTATACAAAAGTTAAACAAGTTAAACCAAACACACTAGATCATCAATACAAACATATCATTTTGGAATCAGGGATGAGCAGGGAGAACTCATCCATTTGATTGTCAGATTAAATATGGACGATCCACATTTAATTTATTTTTAATTGGTGATTTTTAAATAAAAAAATTATTTTTAAAAAAAATGTTAGTTCAAAGATTATTTTTATTTTAGATTCTCTATCAATTAACATAATTTTTTTATAAAAAAAAAGTATAAGAAAAAAACACAATTTGAACGACTTAAATTGGAAGAGCTCTCCCGACTCATAGAGAGATCGGTTCCATTTATTTCTAGCTCGCTCGCTCTTTCCTTTATTTTTTCACACGTTGTTTTATAAGTCGAATAACTTAACTGGGATTTCTGCGTATTGATAAAAAAAAAAAAAACTGGGAGTTATGCAGACATAAACCAAATGAATAAGTCAATGCAGTGGCGGAGCCAGGTTTTTATATTTGTGGGTGCACAATTAGTGAAGGGATTTGGGGGTTCGGGGGCAGTGCCCCTGAAATTTTTTTTTCAATGAAAATTTTAAATGCATTAAAAATCAAATGAATATAAACAATAAAAGAAAAGAAAACTTCAACATAATATAGAAAAATAATAATCAAGAGTCAACTAAACTATTTTGAGAATGATTACAAAAGCATTCTTCGATTCTTCATTCCTTGAAAATATTGCATTATATTTTCATCATCAATCTTAATAAGTTTGAAACGTCTACGATAAGAGAATTAAATTTTTTTTTTTTTTTAGAACTTCGAATCAAGCAAAAGAAGAATGGAATATTTATTTTTCAAACCAAAAATATTGCGAGAGCTTCTTAAGAATATGGAACGGATTACTACAACAAAGTTATACCCTTATGAGCTCAACGACTTTTGTAATATCCTAATTTTTACTTTTAAGATTTATTTATAATTGAGGATGAAATTATATATGATTGTCTCATATGATTAATTGTTCATTCTTTTAATGTTGTTTTGGAATCACATATAAAACTATTGCTACTACATATGTTTTTCATATTGATATTCTATTTTTTAATAAAAGAATGAAAATTAATTAAGGACCTTAGAGGAAGATGAATGTTGTTAATTGTTATTTCCATTTCTTTTTTTTGTTACGTTGATGCAATTAGTGGTTAATTTATCAAATTATTAATTTGATTCAATGAAAAGTGAGATTTTTTTTTTTTTTTTTTTTTTTTTTTTTTTTTTGGGGTTTGGGGGGTATAAAGTGGAGAGGAAAGAGGCACTGAAATGAGGAAAGAGGCGCTGAAATGAGCAAAAGCCTGGGGAAAGGAAAAACAAATGAGAAGGGCCCAGACGCATTCGAACCCGTGACCTCATGAACTGCAATCAATTGCTCTACCACTAAGCTAGGGACTCACTGGTGCTAATAAGTTCCATCTAAATAATATATATTATCAAATTTTATGGGTGCACTTGCACCCACAGGCACAAGTGTGGCTCCGCCACTGAGTCAATGAACCATGGAATTCATCACATGCTCTATTACCAGGGGATCCAGTTTACCTGCTCGTGGACGAGGGTGAGGGAGCTCGTCCGTATTGTCTAGATCTTTTGGACGGTTAAGATCTTATTTTTTTATTTTTTTTACATAAAAAAATCATTTTTTGAAAAAATGTTAATTTAGAGATTAACTTTATTTTTGTTCTCTACCCATTAAAATTATTGTTTATGAAAAAAAAATCTGAACCATTAAATCTAGATTTGAGGGTTGGGAGCTCATCCACACGGACGTGCAGGGATGACCTCCCCTTCTCGTCGAATGAATCCATTACCAAGGAGCTTCATCCTGTGATTGCATGGCTTTTCAAGCATGCCCTCATCTGGTCAGTGGCTCTTGGTTGGCTTCTGGGTTCTGAGTTTTACTCTTCAACTCCATTCCCATTTTCAAAGACACCACACATTTTTCAGGTTTCAATATTCTCGCTCCTTTTATTTATTTATTTATTTTTGAATATTCTTCCTTATTCTCCTACTTAATGAAGAAGCACAACGCTTCCCCTGCATCCCACTCCATTCCCACATTTTTTTCCTTAACCGCCTCATTAACCCAGAAATGGACTTCTTCTCTTCCTCTTCCTCTGAAACCAACCTTGCCACCGTCAAGATGTTGGCTTCAACGGCCGCCTCCGTCGTCGCCACCACAATGCTTGTCCGGTCAGTGGCCCGGGACCTCTTGCCTTCAGACATTCAACATATTTTCTTCAGCGGTATTCGGGGAATATCCAATCGCTTCTCTTCTCAACTCACCATGGTGATTGATGAGTTCGATGGTATTGTCAAAAACCAAATCTATGACGCTGCACACATTTATTTGGGCAAAAAAATCTCCCCTTCCACTCGTAGACTCAAAGTTAGTAAGCCCGAAGATGAAAAAGGCTTTGCAATCACCATGGAACGTGACGAGGTCATCGTGGACGCGTTCAATGGCATTAAATTCAATTGGGTCCTTATATGCAGGGAGGCTGAGTACAAAAATTTTAACAATCCAGAAGACCCAAGTTCAACGCTGCGATCAGAAGTCCGATCATTGGAGTTGAGTTTCCATAAGAAGCACAAGGAGTTGGTGTTAACATCATACCTTCCATTCATTCTACAAGAAGCGAAATTGATGAAGCAAGAAGTGAGGGCCTTGAGGATCTTCTTGGTGTGGAACACATACGGGGATTTAAATGAGGCGTGGCGAGGGACAAAGCTAGACCATCCAGCAACATTTGACACGGTGGCATTGGACCCAGACATCAAGAGATTCGTGATGGAGGATCTAGACATGTTTGTGAGGAGGAAAGAGTATTACAGGAAGGTAGGAAAAGCGTGGAAGAGAGGGTATTTGCTGTATGGCCCTCCTGGAACAGGGAAATCGAGCTTGATTGCTGCAATGGCAAATTACTTACATTTTGACATATACAATTTGGAGCTAACAGAAGTACGTAACAACTCAGAGCTCCCTCGGTTACTGATTGCTATGGCGAACAGGTCAATTCTCGTTGTGGAAGACATTGACTGCTCCATTGAACTCCAAGATCGCACGACAGAATCAAGAGCCTCTTCTAGCCATGGATTGTCACAAACACAGGTAATATGTCCACCACTCTGCTTCTTTCTTTCAACTTTCAAGCTTAAATGGTATTTATATTATGTGTGTGGTAATTGACGTGACAGGTGACACTATCAGGGTTATTGAACTTCATTGATGGTTTGTGGTCAAGCTGTGGAGATGAGAGGATTATAGTATTCACCACAAACCACAAAGAAAAGCTTGACCCTGCGTTGCAGCGTCCTGGTCGCATGGATGTTCACATTCACATGACGTATTGCACTCCCTCCGCGTTTCGACAACTTGCTTTTAATTACCTTGGGATTAAGAATGATCCTCTTTTCCCACAAATCGAAGAAGCCCTTGTTGCCTCCAAAGTCACTCCTGCACAAATAGCTGAGCAGCTCTTAAAGAGCGGTGATCCTCACTCTGCTCTTCAAGAACTTCTGCATTTTCTTACACAGAAAAAAACTGACGGAAAAGGTGAGCCTGCAGGGACACAAATGAGAGAAGCAGAGCATCTATCTCATGATGAACAACAATTGTCCGTTGTTGATGCATAATTGAGGACAAAAACGAAAGTGATGGGCACGCAAAAGAGGGGAAGACTTTGATCCATATACCACCAAGAAATGTATAACAGGGAACGTAGAAAATAAGGACGCGTCCCTCACCGTTCAGGCTTTGTAATATCAAGAACGATGTTATTCACAAGGAAAAGATTCTATCTCTATGTATTGTTACAATTTTATCGGACGTCCCCTGACGGAACAAGGAGCAGATTCTAAACCTTTAAGGCATGCATGTATATAACTAAACCTATCAACGTAACATCACCTGTGAACGGGATGCACTATATCATCTTAATTATATAGTTTAAAATCAATGAAAAAACTAAAATGATATGTTGAATTTTATAAATTGTTGAAAGGTACTTTAAGTCTTCAACAACCATCTTTATATTTTATTGCCTGTGAATTTTCCGCATGGTGTTGTATATAAAACTACAAAGAATTTGAAAAAAATTGTAGGTTTTATCAATTTGAAAAATAGTAGTTTTTTTTTTTTTTTCCAAGTAAAAATGGCTTTGTATAATGTATTATGTATGTAATATATATATATATTTGAGATTTTAGGTAAAGTAGCGTCCAATATTCTAATGTTATTTTTCTAATACTTCCAATAATCTAATCTTATTTATAGTATATCTAGCACCTTAAACTATGGGTACTGAATGCTATTAAAAAATTATATATTTTAAGCAAGTTTCTTTTTCATTAAAATATTAAATATATAACGAATTACAGAAAATTGAAAACAACACCTTTTTTATTCATAAATTATCAAAAGCTCTCTCATTTTGTATAAAAAACTAACGACCCAAAGAAAACAATACTTGGGAAGTGGGGGAAAATTGGTGCGCAGCATGGGGGCAACATATACAACCCCCTCCCATCATTTTTATACTCTTTCTCATATATTTTTATCCATGCACAATCAAAATTATTTTTCTCCATTCTCACACTCAAATATCGTAATAGTTTTATTTTATTATGTAATTAAGAACCAATCAATGAGCAACAAAAATTATGTTACCAATAGGGTAAGATTTAGTGGAAGGATCGGAGTTAATATCTTACCAATATGGTTAATTGAAGCCCGGTGAATCGGGTGGGCAGCAAAAAAAAAAAAAAAAGATTATTTCTAATAGAAGAATGTACATGTTCAAAAGAAAAAGGCCAAAAAAATGAAAAGCTGAAGCAAATCATTCAAAATAAGAATTAAATGATAGATTGAATTTTATATATTCAAAACAAAGAATGACAATCTTTGACGATGACCACCTTTATATCTTGTTTCTCCCGCCTTGGGGAAAAAGAACAGAAGCTGAGCTATTAAATAAGATGTCCAAGCTATAAAATACCCTTCCACTTATAAAGCCTTTTTTCTAAAAAAATCGACTCACGAAGTTATTTATATTTACAAAATGTCAAATGAATAAATCATAAAACAATAAAATGCAGGCGTTTTACACTTTTACCCTTTTACCCAGGTGAGGCGTTTAGAGGAAGAGTCAAGATATCCGGCATGCACTTTCAAAAGCTTCCATGCATAGAATAGAGGGAAGTTTGTCTAATCGATGGCTATCTCTCTTTATTTGACAAGTCACACTGTTTTGGTGCTGGCCGTAAAAAGTAAAACAACAATTTTAAAACAAAAGACACGAGCCGTAATCATTAAAAACATGTTGGTTTTAGTTATAGAAGCCAATTAATTAAGCATAAAATCCAATTGAGATATGGAAGAATGAATAAGCCGAGGAGAGGAAAAGACGAAATTAAACCATCAAGTGCAGTAGCTGGTCTGGTCAATGATCCAAAACATTATCCGATTGGCTTTTGGGATTTGGAGTTTTTACTCTTCAACTCCATTCCCATTTTCAAAGACACGACTCTCTGTCAAGTCTCAACCACCAATTCGCAAATACTTGTCATATTTCTTTGAATATTCTTCTTCACTTTCCTACTTAATGAATTGAAGAGGCACAACGCCTCCCCTTCATCACACTCCATTCTCAGAAATGGCATTTTTCTCTTCCTCTTCTGCTGAAACCGACAATACATTGGTTTTCACGGCTGCCTCCGTTGTAGCAGTCACAATGCTTGTCCGATCAGTGGCTCAAGACTATTTCTTCAGCGGTACTCGTGGAATCTTTTGTCGCTTCTTCTCTTCTCAGCTCACCGTGGTGATCGATGAGTTCGATGGTATTGTCAAAAACCAAATCTACGTCGCTGCAAACATTTATTTGAGCAACAAAATCTCCCCATCCACTCGCAGACTCAAAGTTAGTAAGCAGCTCGACGCTGAAAAAGGCTTTGCAATCACCATAGAACGTGACGAGGTTATTGTGGATGTGTTTAATGACATCAAGTTCGATTGGATATTTACATGCAAGAAGGTTGAGTCCAAAAATGTCCTCAATCCTCGACACTTGAATTCAACGTTGCGATCAGAAGTCCGATCATTGGAGCTGAGGTTCCACAAGAAGCACAAGGAGTTGGTGTTCAGGTCGTGTCTTCCCTTTATCTTGGAAGAAGAAAAATTGATGAAGCAAGTAGCAAGGACCCTAAGGATCTTTATGGCAGATTTTGCAAACATCTACAGGAATCTAAATGACTCGTGGCTGGCGAAGAACTTGGACCATCCGGCAACATTTGAGACGCTAGCATTGGACCCGGATATAAAGAAATTTATGGTTGAGGATTTGGAGAGGTTTATGAGTAGGAAAGAGTATTACAAGAAGGTAGGAAAACCATGAAAGAGAGGATATTTGTTGTTTGGCCCTCCCGGAACAGGAAAATCAAGCTTGATTGCGGCAATGGCAAATTATTTGCGTTTTGACATATATGATTTGGAGCTGACAGAGCTGCATGACAACTCGGAACTTCGCCGGTTACTGATGGCTCTGCCGAGTAGATCTATTCTCGTTGTGGAAGACATTGATTGCACCATTCAACTTCAGGACCGTAGAGCTAAGTCAATGGTTGGATTCCCAGGAAGAGAGGTTATTTAATAATTTACCCTTCTTTCTAAATTTTTGACCATTCCACATTTATTGAGGCCTAAAATTTGGAAAAGTAATAAAATCCAGATCGACTGACTGCAATTTGCTAAACTTGTAACAAACAGGTGACACTGTCGGGGTTCCTAAACTTCATTGATGGGTTGTGGTCAAACTGTGGAGAGCAGAGGATTATGGTGTTCACGACTAACCATAAAGAGAAGCTTGACCCTGCATTGTTGCGTCCAGGTCGCATGGACGTTCACATCCATTTGTCATATTGCACTCCCTCTGTTTTTAGGCAGCTTGCTTTTAATTACCTTGGATTGAAGCATCACCGGCTTTTCCCGCAGATTGAAGACGCCATTGTTGGCTGCCACGTCAGTCCGGGCCAGGTGGCTGAACAGCTCTTGAAAAGTGGTGATCATCGTTCTACTCTTCAAGAACTTACGCACTTTTTAGAGGCTAAAAGGAAGGAAGCACAGCTTCGGTCCCATGATAAAGATGAGCGGCTGCCTAATGACGACGACGACTTTAAAGTCCGTGTGTGGCGCAATTTCACGCCCAGTAGGCGAGGACGAGGACGAGGACGAGGAGGCTGCGTGATCCCATACTGGGCCTGTTTGGGTTGGCGGTAGGAGCGGTGGCTTAAAAGCTATCTAACTTTAAAAAAAGGTGGCTTAAAAGCTATCTAACTTTAAAAAAAGCTCGGTAGGAAAAAAGTCAGGTTATAGATAATGATTTGTGTTTGGATTGATGGTGGTAGAAGTGGTGGGGCCCACGTCAAAAAGCTGAGAGCATTATGGAAAAAGCTGGATTCTGGAGCTTTTTCCTTAACTGGCTTTTTGAGCTTTTTTTTTTTTTTTGACTTAAAATTAAGCCAACGCAATGGGCAATCCAAACGGAAAAAAATTGGGCTTTTTTTTTGGATGGTCGAGCTTAAAAGCTCTTGAAATTTTTCTTTAACACTAATTTGAAAAATAAGCCAACCCAAACAGGCCCACTAGCGTTAACTTTAATATGTCTATTAGATATCCTTTGACGCAATTAACTGTATGAAATAAAAAATATTATTAGAATTATTTGACTGCAAACTTATAAAATATTTGCAAACTACACGGCTACTGATGCTTAGGACTTTTATTATCTACTACCTCATGTATAAATGTACCTTAATTGATTAAAATTTCGAATGTTTTTTTCCGTGTTAGGACAAAATTTATTTTAACTCGCACATGATTGTTGGTTTTTTCCCTAGCTGAAGATAAAAAGTACTTCTTCCGAATCTAAATATAGAATAACTATTATTATTGCTCTTTCTAATCTTTATTATAAGGTATCGCCTAACAAACATATTTTTTTTATCTTTTTTATAAGACACTTATAAGTTTTTAAGGTGCATTTAATTTATCTTTCCATGTTCGCCCGTATTTAATAAGGATAATGGGAGAAAGTAATAATTAATATGATATTTGAACTTAGTGTAGTTAATAAGTGCAATATTAAAAATCACATTAATCTTTAAACAACTTCAATCTTTTAACTACTTTTATTACTTTGTGGGAATTTATAATTGGTACCTTATAATAAAAAAACTAGACCTAAAAAATGAATATTATACATTTATTTTAATATAAAATAATAAAAAAGGATTAGTTAACTAGTCATCTTATGACGCATATACATATATAAGGGTTTATCATTTGTCATGTCACTTGACATAAGATTATGTCAAGTCTTAGAGGAATTAATGAATTCTCAAAACGACGTAATTTTAGGGTTAGAGGAATTAATAAAGGATCTTTTAGTAAAATCATATAATAAATACAAAAAAAATAGAAAAACACCCTTTATTAATTCTCTTAACTCCTAAAACGACATAATTTTAGGTTGACTTGACATAACTTTATATCAAATGACATGATAAACGATAAACTATGAAGCACCAACACGTTAATTCTGGGAGAATTTGCGTGTCGTACGGTGTCGGACACGCACGGACACGAGGAAGCACAGTGAGTTTTTTTCTTTCTTTTAAAAAAGCATTGAACCGTGAAACTTTGTGGGAGATAATTACACGACAGTACACAGAGGGAAAAATTACATTTTTAACCCATTTTCAATGATTATATAAGTTATGGAACGTGGTGGACAAAGTATGCAAAATCTGATGTAGTTTTCCGAGGTACCAAAGATTCGAGACCTTAGCATGCTTTCACATATGTTGCCGCCATCAGATCATTTACCTAATCCTTGCATTGCATCATGGTTTCCTAAGAAGTAAGAATCATAAATAACTTTTTTTTTTTTTTTTGCAAAAAGAATCATAAATAACTTGAAAGTGGAAATATGTTTACATATGGACATGGTGCCTATTATGATATTATGATTTGATTAAAAATTATTCTATATATATTAAAAATATATATTTAATATAAAAACGTGTCGTGTCAAAATTTAGATTTTTTTTTTTTTTTAGATTTGCCTGTCGGAGTGTCGTGTCGTGTCATGTTACGTGTCGCGTGTCCGTGTCCGTGTAACATAGACGATAACCCCTACATATAAACACATGAAGGAAACACACAATTAAGAATTAAGAGAACTTTGAGATGAAATGTGAATAGATGCTCCTCTGAATATGAAAGCAAATAAAGTAACTCGTAGAATCTCAACCAATGGGAAGATGGCTACTTAACCAGGGAAGGTACGAATAAGTTGAACAATGCAAATTAAATGATTCAATATTAAGGACATTAGTGAGTGGTCAACAGGTCAACGAGGTCCATATGGCTCAGGAAATTGCCGGGTTGGTCCATTGGAGTAGTTATAAACTCTGGGTCAACGATTCCATTCCCATTTTCAAAAAGACAAAAGCACTAGGTGTCTGTTTGGCAACTCCCAAAACCTAGGTTTTGGAAACAAAACCTAGGTTTTGTTAAAGGTTTGACAAACACCTCAATTTTTCTCCAAAATGATTTTCCACCCAAAACCTAGGTTTTGGGCTCAAAACCTAGGTTTTGCCAAATCCAACTTTTTTTTGATTTTCACTTTTGAAAATCATTTTGTAGGTTATGGGTCCCACTATAACTGAAGAAAACCCCAAAATACCCCTAGTTATATCCATTAATCCTCCCCCTTAACAAAAAAACACGTTCCACCAGATTTTTTTTTTTTTTTTTTTTTTGTTCAAAGTGTTCCAGCAGACCCAGGCCCCACCTTTTTTCTCTTTTTTTTTTTTGCAAATATTTTTTTGTATGTTGAAATTTTTTACAAATATTTTTTTTTTGTATGTTGAAATTTTTTACAAATATTTTTTTTATACAATTTACTAATACATATATATTTGATCTAATTTTTATTATGTTACATAATTCACTAATGATAGAAATTTATTTTTCTAATAATTTTATGTAATTTTTGGTATTTATTTTTGAATATAATGTTTATAATATTTAAAATACCACTTTATCCTTTTAAATGTAATTATACAAAAAGCTAATGTCCTTTTTGGTAAATTTGATCCCCCAAAAACTATTCTCGATAAAAACATCCAAACACTATCACTTTTTTCCAAAATCATTCTCTAAAAATCATTCTCTAAAATCATTTCTCCAAAACCAGGTTTTCGCTAAGTAAATGGTGAAAATCATTTTCCAAAAGCCACTCCCAAACGGGCCCTGGGTCACAGGTAACGTGGGGCGGCTACTTTCCATTTTTCGCACCTAGGTCCAAAGATTAGCTGGGGAGGTTTTTTTTTTTTTTTTACTGTTCAGATTTGATTTTGTTTTAAAAAAAAATATTTTAGCAGGTGAAGAATTTAAATCAAGTATTTTTAAAAAATAATTTTTTTATTTAAAAATCGACAATTAAAAAATATTAAATTTAGATTGTCTAGATCGTATCTATCTGTTCAGTGGTCGAGACGAGAACAACTTCATCTACTCATCCAAAACCTAAGCTGGGAAAGTGGATCCATATTAAGTTTGAACATCCCACCTCATTCTCATTCTTATTTAAGAAGCAACACGTACGCCTCCCCTGCACCCAACTCCCTTCGACCATTTCTTCCTTGCTCGCCTCATTACTCCAAAAATGGCCTTCTTCTCTTCCACTTCTTCTGAAAACAACCTTGCTACCGCAAAGACGGTGGTTTCGACGGCTGCCTCCGTCATAGCCACCGCTATGCTTGTTCGATCTGTGGCGCAAGACTTCTTGCCCAGGGACATTCAGGACTATTTCTTCGGCGGCATCCGCGGAATCTTCCATCGCTTCTCTTCTCAGTTCACCATGGTGATCGATGAGTTCGATGGTCTTGTTGGCAACAAAATCTATGACGCAGCACACACTTATTTGGGTAAAAAAGTCTCCCCCTCCACTCGCAGAGTCAAGGTTAGCATGCCTGATGCTGAGAAGGACTTTGCGATCACCGTGGAACGCAACGAAGTCATCGTGGACGTGTTCGATGGGGTCAAATTCAATTGGGTCCTTATATGCAGGGAGGTTGAGTCCAAAAATTTTCACAATCCCAAAGACTTGAATTCGACGCTGCGATCGGAAGTTCGATCTTTGGAATTAAGTTTCCATAAGAACCACAAGGATTTGGTGCTTAAGTCATACCTTCCCTTCATTCTACAACAAGCGAATTTGATAAAGCAAGAAGCGAGGGCCCTCAGGATCTTTACGGTGGATTACGAGAGCATGTATGGGAATCTGAACGACGCGTGGGTCCCAACAAATCTGGACCATCCATCTACATTTGAGACGCTGGCAATGGACCCTGACATAAAGAAATTTGTGATGGAAGATCTGGAGAGGTTTGTGAGAAGGAAGGAGTATTACAGGAAAGTAGGGAAGGCGTGGAAGAGAGGGTATCTGTTGTATGGCCCACCTGGAACTGGAAAATCGAGCTTGATCGCTGCAATGGCAAATTACTTACATTTTGACGTATATGATTTGGAGTTGACAGAAATACAATACAACTCAGAACTCCGGCGGTTACTAATTGCTTTGGCGAATAGGTCCATTCTTGTTGTAGAAGACATTGACTGCACCATTGAATTCCAAGATCGCATGGCGACATCAACAAGCACTTCGGGCTCTGAATCCACACAGCCACAGGTTATTTAATAATGTACCCTCTATTTTTACTTCCATTTTCTTAAGAATATTAACTCCCTGCTGTGTCACGACTCCTTATAATTATACTCCCAGCGTGATGATTGACTTTATTACCAGGAGACATTTTCGGGGTTACTGAACTTTGTTGACGGTTTGTGGTCAAGTTGTGGGGACGAGAGAATTATAGTGTTCACAACCAACCACAAAGAGAAGCTTGACCCAGCGTTGCTCCGTCCAGGCCGTATGGACGTTCACATCCACATGTCCTATTGCACTCCACATGTGTTTAGGCAGCTTGCTTTTAATTATCTTGAACTTGAGCAGCACTCTCTTTTCCCACAAATTGAAGAAGCCATTCTTGTTACCCACGTCACTCCTGCTGAGGTGGCTGAGCAGCTCTTGAAGATGAAGAGTAGTGATCATGACTCTACTCTTCAAGACCTTCTGCACTTTCTTGCATAAAAAAAGATCGAAAATGAAGAGCTTGAGGCTAAAAAGAGGGAAATAGAACTGCTGTCCCATGACCAAGAAAAGCAGCCTGGTGATGATGCCCAAAAACTAGTGGATGAGGAGCAAAAAGAAAGTAATCCAGTGTAGTAGTTTAGTGATTTCACTATCAACTTGAATTATAGATTCTGGGTATATGGTTATGGCCGCCAATAAAACCAATCAATAACACAATGTGAACACTTTTGAGGAGAATTTACCAGATATTGTTTATCCGCACGAAGCCAGCCTAATGGTGCCAGAAGGATATTGGCGACCTTTTTTTAATACAAGAATATTTGTAACTTTAGGAGGCTCATTTTTCGAGTTATGCTGTAAATAAAGGAAAAAGCACAAATGTAGTAACTTTTATAAAAAATTGTACTCTCTCTGGTCCTAATTATAAGATATAATTGACTTTTTGGAAAATTTAAGGAAGCTAATTAAATTATTTTAGAGTATTTTTATTTTTATTTTTTTAAAGTAATTAGTTTGACTAGTAAACTAATATATAATCTAAAGATACACAAATATAAAATGATTAGGTAACTTATTTAGCTTCCTTAATTTTTTCAAACAAAGTCAATTATGTCTTATAATTAGGATCAAAGGTAGTATCTAATTAAAGTACATGGGAAAAGATTTACCAAAATAGGGCGGTCAATGACGTCACCTAACCAGACGAGACCACATGATGCCACTCACCAAAATATACTGGAAATGGTGATTCTTGATTAAACATGACGCCACTACACTCACCAAAGTTTCTTTAAAATTTTGTTTTTGTTTTTGTTTTTGTTAAAGCCATTCACCAAAGTTAAATAATGAGAACAGGTGAAATGGCATGTAGTGTGGGGCCTGGTCAGAGTGTTGTAAAAGAAGGTGAGTCATTGGAAAGGAACGTGAGTTACTAGGAAAGTGGGGGTGTGGATGTATAGTGATTGTTTGGGATTATAATTTGGGGCAAAAATTGTTTATTTGTATAGATTTATCTCCACATATACTAAATTATGATTTAAAAAATTATTTTTAATGTTCTAACATGTCAAGTTAGCACAATGTTGTGGGTAGCGGGACTTTCACTCCAAATGTGAAACTTCCTTTGACCATCAATTTATTCCCAATGTTTTTTTTTTTTTTTTTTTTGGTAATTAAGGTGGAGAAATTCAACGGAAAAATAAATCTTGAAAATATATTCTTAAGATAAAACAAGTAATGTGATAAATAAATACTTCCTCATTAAAAAATAATTTAGGATATGTGGAGATAAATTTATACAAATAAACAATTTTTACCCTAAATTACAATCCCAAACAACCATAGTACATCCACACCCCACTTTCCTAGTAACCCACGTTCCTTCCCAATGACTCACCTTCTTCCACAACACTTTGACCAGGCCTCACATTACGCGCCATTTCACCTATTCTCATTATTTAACTTTGGTGAGTGGCTTTAGCAAAATAATAATAATAATAAACTTTAGTACATGACGCCACTCAGCATGACGCCACTCACCATTTCTAGTACGTTTTGGTGAGTGGTGTCATGGTTATGGTAAATCTTTTCCTATATATTTTAATTGGGTATAATTTTTGATAAAATTTGCTACATTGGTGCTTTTCCCTTTAAATCAAACTTTATTTTTGAATTCTGTAACTTGCTGAACAAGTTTGTTAGGGAAAGCAAAGGGGACTACGAACTAGTTGAACAACGAAAAATATTGTAAAATTAAGGACGCTGATAAAGGCAAACTAGTCTTGATGGACGTTATATTTTTCATGGATTAAAAAATGGTACCACGTACGTATATCTTTTCACATAAAGCCAAAAATAATTTTTTTTCATCCAACCTATAAACAATAAGGAAAATTTCTAATAAAGAACTTTACAAATCTTAAAAGACAAAAATGTATTTCGAATGTTCATAATCTTAAATAAGTGTTAGTACCTGATTTTTTTTTGTTTTTTTGAAATTTAAACGAAATGACACAAATGCCTCATTAAATCTCATTTTTACTTTCTTTTGTCCTCTCTCTCTCCCCCCCTTCTTCTAGTTTCATGCCGAGAAGGTCTAGCCACGATGGCTAAGGCAACATCCTCCAACAATGGCAATGGCAATGGCAATGGCGTCCTCAGCCTCCTCTAACAACGATGAAAAGCAATGGCGGCCTCCTCTAGCAATGAAGAAGAAGAAGGGGCATGCATGAAGATTTTAGAAGGGGTGGTACCTTCACTTATGGAATTCTTTCGGAGGTCTTTTAGTACCCCCAAGCTTGACACAATCCCTGAAGAAGATATGTATTTTCAAGAAGGTGACTCTTTCAACTTGTGATCTCACAAGTTGCAGATTTTCACAAGATTTAATAAGGGTTTTATAAGTTCTGGTAAAAGCTTCATAAGTTCGGATAAAGTTTTTACAAGTTCTCAAAAGAATTTCACAACTTTTTTAAGAAATTTCATAAGTTGCAAATCAAAATTCACAATATTTGATAAAAATTTCACAAATTTGAATAAGGTTCTCACAAGTTCTTAAAAAAATTTCATAAATTGCAAATCAAAATTCACAAGATTCAATAAAGGTTTTCACATGTTCTAATTGAGATTTCACAAGTTTTGAAAAGAATTTCACAATTTTCTTAAAGAATTTCACAAGTTGCAAATCAAAACTCACCAGATTTAATAAGGGTTTTCAACATTTCTAATAGAAGTTTTACAATTTCGGATAAGGTTTTCACAAGTTCGGAAAGAATTTCACAAGTTCGAGATCAGGTTTTTACAATTTACAAATCAAAATTCAATTATGATAGGGGTTTTACAAGCTGTGGTAAAGGGTTCACAAGTTTGGATAAGGTTTTCACAAATTCTTATAAAAATTTCAAAACTTGTAAATCAAAATTCAATTCGAAATGAGTTTGGACGAGGCTTTGACAAGTTCATATAAGATTTGCACAAGTTCTAGAAGAATTTCACAAGCATACGGAAAAGTGTATCAAACCACAGAAGAAAAAATTTCACAAGTTCTCATAAAACTTCACAACTTGTAAATCAAAATTCAATTCTGAAAAGGGCTTTCATGAGTTTGGATGAGGCTTTTACAAGTTCATATAAGATTTTCACAAGTTCTCATAAGAATTTTACAAACATATGGAAAAGTGTATCAAACCACGGAAGGAAAAGTGAAGTAGTGAAATCCACACCTAGTGTGACAAAAATCCTACATCATAACAAGTTAAAAGGTACCATAGGTGGGCAAGATTGAATAAACATGGGGGTTTTTGAAGATCCCATCATGTTCTTGTTGCCTCTTACATATATTTTTTTAAAAAAAGAATACTACACATTGGCCCTAGCTCGTTGATAGAGTGGATATTCTGTCCAACTTGGGTGAGAACCCCAATTTGATGATCTTGCAAATATTACAATATTGCTGGCCACATATGAACTAGAATAATCCATTCCAGATTCATACATGGTAATCCTTGGGTGCCCACCTGAATCGCCAAATTGTGGGTGATGTTCGCTCTGGTGCTATCTCCGGTGAGGAATACTTTTTCAAAATTGGTATGACAATTGTGTAGGTCATCGGATCTGTTCCCATAGGAATGGGCAGCAACCCATTTGAGAGATGTTTAGGAGTCTTCGAAGGCAACAGGAACATGGTGTTCTAGGGCTCTTTTGTAATGAACGGAGACGACAACAACATTGGCCGCTGACACGAGCAAGTTGACGCGGTTGTGATAGCTTGCAATGAAAGGGGTTTCAACGACAAATCCTCTGTTGTGGACATAGAAGAGGATGGAAGCAAATGGAGGATGAAAATAAGAAAGCAGAATGAGAAAGAATAATAAAAGTAAGAGATAATGACATGGTGGGAGTTTGAAGCAGAGGCGATGGCCATGTGAATTGAGTAAGAAAGAGAAGGGTGAGAGACTGAGAGGTATATAGATTATGGACAATTATGTAATTTCATTTTAATTTTCAAAAGGACCCACCAGGCATTAACACCTATTTAGAAATATGCATATTCATTACACCTATTTGTCTTTTCACATTTTTGAAGTTCTTTTTAAGATATTTTTCCTAAACAATATTTTGAGAAAAAATTAAATAATTAAACAGCTCTTAGGGGTGACAAGCTACTAAAAGGTTAAAACCAAGTCGAGTCATTGAACCAATTTAGGGTAATAGGTTAAAGGTTAATAAGTAAGATTGAAGTTAATAGAAAAGGGAGTTTAAAAGATACTACAATTCAAATTAAATTGATCAAAATATTCATATTTAATTATAAAAATAATTTAATAAAATTAATATGTAAAAGGGAAAATATCACCCAGGTCCTAAGGACAAAAAAAAATATTTTTTTAAAAAAAGTCTAGGCATAGATTTCTCTATATAAAAAAAAAAAAAAAAAAAAAAAAAGTCCCTAGGGATCTTAGCGAGATAGATTCCAAATATGAACTTACTTCATTGACAAGTCATATAGTGGTCATTAATAAGATCATATAAGTTAATCGAAACAGCTCTCGTTGACAAGTATATGCCACAATATTGACAAGTCATAGAGATAGAGTAATCATTGACGAACCCATCTATGTTAACTAAAACAGATCTCATTGACAAGTGTATGTCACTATTTTGACAATTCATGGAGTGGTCATTTACAAGCTCATCTATATCATTAAAGTCCTTATAAACTTTTTTGATAGATGAATATGCACCAAGAATTCTTTGATATTTTTTTGTCCTTAGAACCTAAGTAAGATTTTCCTTATTTAAAAATATCTCATTAACTAGCGAAAGTAATATGTATGTGTGTGTTATAGTAATATATGAACCAACTCCCCTTCTTTTCTTCAAATTTTGTTCATATTTTAATATTTATATATAATCTTTGTGAAGTGGTAAACTCACGGAAAAAAGATAAAGCAATACCATGTGAATTTTAAAATCTCATATCAGTTTTGTTGTGTATAAGAATATAGTAACTAACTACTTATTTCAGTAGGAAAATGTTGATTTATGATTTTAAAATTCTCAAATAGTATCCCCCCCCCCCCCCCCCTTTCTCTTTTTTTCCCTCACATACTCGCATAGTCACATGCAGCCAAGCTTTGGAAAACGCTTAAAAGGAAAGAAATATTAAGTTGCATGCCCCACGATATGCCAGGTCTCAGGACTATCATTAATGTAAAGGCTGCTCTGCCCGGAATATATTTTGTTAGTAATGAGTTATGAATTAAAAAATATGATACTTCACAAAATTGAGTCACAACCATTGTTAAGAAGAGCGATTGTATCAAAAACAAGAATTAAGAAAACTAGAAAAGCAAAGAGAAAAATAGAGGAAAATACCACTTAAAATTTAAAATATTAAATTAGTCTTATTATTTATAAAAGTATAGGTATTATCTATAAGAGTATAAAATCGACAATTTATTTTAATAGAATTTACCGATTTATAATTTTAAAGTTCAAGTGGTATTTTTGTGTGTTCTTTTCAAGAAGCTAATATTTGTTGTGCCTCTACACGAGAAAAGCAAATGTAGTTCTGTGGGTGATTAGAGAATTACATAAGCAAAGAAAACTTAAATTTTTGTTTGTTAGAACAACAAGCATTTTTCAGGTAAAAAGAAAAATAACAACAAGAATTTTAGGGCCCGTTTGGTACAAGAAACTTATGATGAAGGAAAAGAAAGGAAGGGAAGTGAAGTAAAGGAAAGTAAATGAACTTTGGGAGGGAACTCAACGAAGTGTGCTGTTTGGTGAAAGGAACACATGCTAAGGGAAAATTAGATGTTTGGTAGAAAGAAAAGGAAATGATGGAAGTGGGAAGAATTATTGAATACCCACAATACTCCTTAATGTAATATAAAAAAGGGGGGAAACATTTTTTTTTATTCCGAAAGAAATCCATGGGCAAGGAATCACATACCTAAAAGTCGCTTGTGTTGGGAAAGAATGGAAATTGAAGAAGCGGTGGATGGAATGTTCAACTGTAATGAGCAGCATAGTAATGGGGGCGGATCCGGGAATTTATGGAAGGGGGCACTATTATCGGGAGGGTGCGGGGGTTTGGGGGCGCCCAAAAATATTTTTTTTACTTGTCATAAAAAAATAATACGAGATTGAAAAGGTTTTCACTTGTCATCAGTTGTAAGTTAATCATCATTAATAAGAAAAAGAACAAGTATTAGCTATAAAATGCCCATGACGGAAAATTAGCAACCTACATATGCTTCAAGCAATTTTTTGTGTTGGGAATATCCACCTAAAATACAGAGAAAAGGCAGTAAAATGTTAGGAAAGTATATCAAAAAAGGAAGTAGATCTTTCCCAGTTGAGGTCACAATGCTAAAATATATCCACAAGGTGAGCCAATTAAATAAAATATGTCCACAAGGTGAGACGTGCCCCCTTCTTTGAATAAAATATGTCCGGATCACCTTTAAATAAAAGCTTTGATTTTTATTTTTCATTTTAAAAAAAAAAAAAATCAAAAATCAAGGGGGGGCACGTGCCCCCCTTGTCATATAGGTGAATCCGCCCCTGATAGTAAGTGGAGGTGGGAAGGACAACGGAGATGGGACAAATAATGAGGGCTGTATCATCACCTTTATTAGTTCCAAAGGTGTGTTTCAAGAGGAGCATGAACGGGAAATTAATACTATTTTACCTCCGGGCCCTAATTATAGGAGACTTTTATAGTACAAACCGTACTATAAAAGTGTTTCTATAATTAGGATCAGAAAAAGTATATGAGTTTCAAAGCTGGATAAGTAATCGCATAGGCATACACTATCTCGCCGTCGGGGAAAGAGGGAAATCAAAGGATTAAATAAAAGATAAAAAATAATAATATATTGTGTTTTACAGTCAAATAATGAGGGCTGTATCATCACCTTTATTAGTTCCAAAGGTGTGTTTCAAGAGGAGCATGAACGAGGATAAATTAAGTTGCATGGAGCGTTCTGGATGTCACGAGACTAATGTTTCAGCCCATAAATCATGGGTGGGACCTTAGTTTGATTGGATACAAGAATTAGTTATAGGAAAGACGTTAAGTTGCAGCCGGCAAAAAGCAAATAGGCGCAAAGCCAAAGAAGGGTGTGCTAGGTTATATGTTAGATGTTTTTTTGAGTGTTTGTTGGCTTCTAGGACTATTAGCGTATGTAATTCTTGTTGGTTATTAATAAAATAGACTTTGTTTTGAAGAAAAAAAGGAGCATGAAGGGGGAAATTAATATAATTAGTGGCTCGGTGGCCCAATTATGACCGCAATAAATTCCATAATTATAAAAGTGTTTATAATTATAGTATATGAGTTTCAAAGGGAAATCAAAGGATTAAATAAAAGATAAAAAATAATAATATATTGTGTTTTACAGTCGGCATGCAAACATGGGGCAGATACATCAGGCCAAGTGATTAAAAAATTTAAAAATAAATAATAATATAAATTAGAACAAAATATTATATTGTGTTTTGTTAAGATATTGAATAAAATCTATTGTATTTCAAAACTCAAAGCATTATAGCGGTAATTAATAATAATAAAATGAAATAATTAACAAAAATATCTAAATTGATCATGCCAGTTTTGTGGCTTCAACTAGGATGAGTGTATCCAAAAACCTCTCCAGCAACTCTCTACCCACTTTGCAACTACTTTCAAAGATTTTAAATAATAAAAAATAATAAAATAAATGTGAATATTCAGTATAAACATTAAAAAAACTATAGATATTATACAATAAAAAGTGAGTTTATCCCAAGTCTCGCATATTCTTTTGTCCTAATACCGTCTTTCAAATTCAAAAACCCACTTTACGTTTTGTTAATATATTGAATCAAATTTATTTTGATAATTAATGAAATTAAGATTTTTTTACGGAAAGAAATTTTTATATATTAATAAAATCTGAATTTATTAATTAAATTCAAATTTGAATATACTCCACAAGGTTAACAAAATTTGAATTTTCTAAATAAATTCAAATTTAAGAATGTAATTTTGTTCACCTCTGTGTTACCGTTACGAAATCAGAGCAATCTGAAGCAGGGCATACAAGTCATAAGCTTTCATCGTTCTCTGCTTTTGACACTTTAATTAGTGTAAACAGAAATGCTGCAGTGCATGCTTCTCCATTTAAGATGTTTTACTTTTACACCTCCTCGTTGAAGAAACCTGGCAATTTCTTCTCCTTCTGTTCATCATTTCTCATCATACAGAATGACTAAGAGTCATGCTTTATATTCATCTCCTACTTCTTAATCTTTTTGAAGTCGCTGAGAAGATTGCTCCATCTCTATCGACACAGAACATGTCCTTTTTTTTAACATTACCTTCATCCTTTTTTTCCCGATACATAAATTGTTCATCCCCACTCTTGCTTTCTTCATTTCATCAGCAAGCCGAAGGAACATGAACGAATCATCGTTTATTTTTGATTCGTTGGAATCAGAAGTGGTATTTTTAGTGGTGAAGATGCCCTTAACTTTTTCCATCTAGGAGGCATGGACCTACGCTGAGGAGAAGATCGAACAGCACTAGGACTTACTCAATATGCCACCATCCTTGATTGGTTGACGGCTCATACTTTATTTGATTTTGACGCTTTAATTTAAATTTTTAAGGGGTAAATTTGTATTTTGTATTTCCCACCTGTAAGGAAAAATGGGTTACACCAATTTTGATGAGAACTGTCTCCTCATATTTAATTAAGGAAACTTTAAAATTGGTAAAAACATGAGTTCCAGGAATATTTGACAACCAAACATATTTTCACAAAGAGAGCTTATTTATCTTCCCTTCCCTGTCCTCTCCTCCTTTTTTTTACAGGCTCTTAGGACCTGTTCAGTACACAGAAGATTTTGGAAGGAAAAGGAAGATTTCATATCTTCCGTGACAGAGGACATTTGGTTACACTATCTTTCGGAAAGGCAAGTTCCAATGGCTAGAAATGCTCCCATGTTTAAGGAAAGATGCGATCCTTCACATATAGGTGGGATCCAATCTTTCTTCTTGCAAAATTTACATTGGGTCCCTTATTTTCTTTCTCCTTTCTCACTGATCCACACACAGGACACCCAAAGAGGTATTTTCAGAGTTAGGCGCCACGAGCTGAGAATTGATACCTTCCTTCACCTTCGACTCTCTTCCTCGCTAGCGAAAACTTTCACCTTCACCATTGTCGGCAAGCTTCACATATCATCTCACTCGCACCACATTGGTCAATGTCATTGTCACCAGAGGAATTTCAACCGCGATTTATAGTAAAGCTTAAAGAAGCTGTGACATTGATAGCAGCGAGAGAGGGAAAACCGTCGGGAACCACGCATCGTCACCACTTGACCACCACCATCGTTCCTTCCTCTGTTTTCCTGACTGTTACCTTTGTCGAAATACACTAGCACCCCCATAAACAAACTCTCTTTGTAGCTCCTTCTGAAGCTCGCATCCTTGGATTCCTTCAAATGATGAGCCGTGGTGGTATTATCGATGACGGGCGCAACCCCCTCGCTTTGCCTCTCTTTCAAATTTGATCTAATTTTTTTTTAAAAAAAAAAAAAAAAAATTTATGTTGTGTCGACGGTGGTGAGGGATGAAGAAGGAAGGAAGAGTTTTTTACTTTATTTTAAGGGGTATTTTGGAGATTTCAAATCTCATATTTTAATTTAAATTTTAAAAAATTATCATTTTCTATTTTTATTTTTATATCTACCACGCAGAAAACCCTTTTAAATTATCCTCCCTTTATTTAAATTATCCTCCCTTTATTTCTTTCTCCAAACTTTCCTTATAGCAAATGGCCTAAGTTGTATTGGGAGGAATAGGGTGGGAAGTACTCAAAAAGTACCAGCACTATTTTGCTCGGGAAACACGGGATTATCGCCACGGCGAGTTCTGCCGATGTCTACCCAAGAAAACTAAGAGACGAAATTACCCTCAGTTGTAATGCGGATTTACACTTTGGTCATTGCTTCACATATGCCTCTTCTTGTTCAAGAAGCATAACCCCACGCTTGTGTTTCCAACTCCATTGCAGCGTCTTCTCTGCTCCGTTCATTAGCTCAGAAATGGCCTCCTTCTCTTCCTCTTCTGGTGAAACCAACCATACCGCCGCCGAGGCGTTCTTTTCAACGGCCACATCCGTCGTTGCCACTGCAATGCTTGTTCGATCAGTGGCTCGGGACCTCTTTCCTAGGGGAGTTAGAGACTATTTCTTTGGTGCTATCCGTGGAATCTTCCATCGCTTCTCTTCTCAACTCACCATGGTCATCCATGAGTTAGATGGTCTTATCAGCAATGAAATTTACGACGCCGCACACACCTATTTGGGCAAGAAAATCTCCTCCTCCACTCGCAGGCTCAGAGTCAGTAAGCCTGACGCTGAAAAGGGCTTTGCCATTACCGTGGAACGCGATGAGGTCCTCATGGACACGTTTAATGGCGTCAAATTCAAATGGGCCTTTGTATGTAAGGAGTTTGAATCCCAAAGTTTTCACAGATCAGAATTCCGATCTTTGGAGCTGAGTTTCCCTAAGAAGCACATGGAGTTGGTGTCAACCTCATACCTTCCCTCCATTCTGCAAGAAGCCAAATTGATGAAGCAAGAAGTGAGGGCCTTGAGGATCTTCATGGCTGGAAACGTCCGCCGGAATTTGAATTATGCTAAGCTGGACCATCCGGCAACATTCGAGACGCTGGCATTGGACCCGGACATCAAGAAATTCGTGATGGAGGATCTAGACAGGTTTGTGAGGAGAAAAGAGTATTATAGAAAGGTAGGGAAGGCATGGAAGAGAGGGTATTTGTTGTATGGCCCACCTGGAACGGGGAAGTCAAGCTTGATCGCCGCAATGGCCAATTACTTGCATTTTGATATATACGATTTGGAGCTGACGGAAGTAGCATTCAATTCGGACCTCCGGCGATCGCTGATAGCTATGGCAAATCGGTCCATTCTTGTTGTGGAAGACATTGACTGCACCATTGAATTACAGGACCGCGAGGCTGAATCAAATGGGGCTTCAGAATCTGGATCCTCACGGCGACAGGTTATTTAATAATTTACCATTCTCTTTGCAATTTGGTTTATGACCGTGTGAACTTCTTGGTAGGTTCATTACTTACCAATTAGTAGGAAATACGGACTAGCATTTTGAAATTTGTCATTGAGTTTGACAAGAGTCTCTGTTTGCTTTACTTTGTTTAAAAAAAATAATCTAATCTGTCGAGTGTCATGTTGGTGTTGAGGCTGAAAATACTCCCACATGTACTTTCGAATCGGACATTAAGAAGTTATGCTTCATACTTACCAATCCCTAGGCCTAAATTCATTGTATTTACTTATCTACACGTGTTTATGTCTTTTGGACGTAGCAGGTGACCCTGTCGGGGTTATTGAACTTCATTGACGGGCTATGGTCAAGTTGTGGGGATGAAAGGATTATAGTGTTCACAACCAATCACAAAGAGAAGCTTGACCCTGCATTGCTCCGTCCTGGTCGCATGGATGTTCACATCCACATGTCATATTGCACTCCCTCTGTGTTTAGGCAGCTTGCTTTTATTTACCTTGAACTTGAGCAACATCCTCTTTTCCCACAAATTGAAGAAGCCATTCTTGCCACCCACGTTACTCCTGCAGAAGTGGCTGAACAGCTCTTAAAGATGAAGGATGATGATCATAACTCTACTCTTCAAGACCTTCTGCATTTTCTTGCTCAGAAGAAAAAGATGGAGGATGAAGAGCTTGAGGCTAAAAAGAGAATGGCAGAACTTTTGTCTCGATATGAGAGAAAGCAACCAGCTGATGATCACGGTGAACTGGTGGATAAGGACCATGAGGAAAGTGATATGTCTGGAAGTTCAGCAAATAGTTTATAACTGAGTTGAGTCAGTGAGATTGAACACTAGCATAGTTTGGACCCTTTCTTATTTTTTTAGGAATATGTATTTTGAAACATCGACTGGGCTTATGAGATTCCTTTCCTGCATAGCAAAAATAGGATATTAGTGGCTTATGGAGGCTCCTTTTTGGGTCTTTTGGAAATCAAACTTGATTTGTCCCGCATCAAAGCAGACGAGCTTCTTAGATATCTTGTCAGAATATATGTAAAATTCCAGGAAAGTTCAAGACCTTCTGCACAGTTCTATTTCTTTTCCTCTTCCTGCTTGAGCATTTTGCGATGATTTATTTGGGTCGCAAGGTGAATTCTGGGATTTTTCTTTCGAGGGAAGATCTCTCTGTTCCAAGTCATTGTCAAAATGAAAGCGAAACTATAAGTGAGGACCAAAAAGAACGTGATGTAGCGTGGTTGAGAAAACCGTTTATCTATCAGCTTGAATTTTAGATTCTGGGTTCAGATAGGACCAATAAAATCAATTAATAGCACAACGGAACGCTTATTTGCTTTCCATGACGATTATTTCGAAAATATTTCCATAAGTGATATTATTAATAGGTTATGTATATATTCACGAGGGAAAATGTAATTATTTAAAGTACCGAATTTTAAAATATTAATTTACTCTTGGTCAAACATCATATGATCTCTCATTTCTTATTTTCGCCAAAATTAAAATCGCCAAAACCAAGATCATTTGTTTAACTTCTATTTTTCACAACATTATCACAGGATCAATATATCATTTTGATCATTAAACAGATATCGATTCACTTATACTATTAAGTTTTGAAAGAAATTATATTTCACTCAAAAGAATTACAACAAAGGGCATACCCATGCCAAAAAATTATTCTGCAAGTAAAATCCATACACTGTTAATATAGATCATATAATTAAGTGGATGTTAATTAAAAAAAAGAGCCTGTCATGGATGATAGTGAAAACAAGTATCTCGATTTTGATTATTTTAATTTTGTGAGAAAGTAAAATTTACATTAGTTTTAAAATAGAATGTAGGAGAGATTAGAGGAGAGATTATAAGGAATTTGATTAATAGTAATTTATTCATTTTCAATTAATATTTCAAAATTTAGTCCTTCTAAATAATTATATTTTTTAAGATGATTTACAATAAATATTTTTCTTTGATCTTTCTCCCTAATTTTCTCTATTCATAAATATATTTTATGAATAAGAAAATTATGATATTTTACAACATTAAAATTTAAAAATCTCACTAGAATTAAGAACGGCAAATGTTCGCTTATGTGCATAGAGAATAGTACCGAATATTAAATAAGCAAAAATACTTAAATCTGAGTTTTGTACACGCATTTTATAAATTTGAGTTTTGCTTGGAGAACAAGCACGTTTCTGAGGAAAAAACAGAACAAGAGTCCTCGAAAAAGACTAGAGTTAAAATACGAGCCATTTGATCCGTAATATATCAATGTAAGAATTTTTTTATTATACTATATGCATAATGGCGGTAATGGCGAAAAACTAAAAGACGAAATTATCCTCAGCTCTAATGGCGGTAATTGCTCAAGTGAAGTCAAGATCAATGAGGGTAATTTTGCAATTGCGTGGCTAGCAATCCATCTGGGTCTTGTCAGCCCTGTGAGGTCAAGCAGGAAATATCCGGGTTGGTGCTTAGCGTTCCCTCCTCTTCTAGTTCATTTCGTTTGAAATCTCGTTCTCATCCTCAAGAAGCACAAGCAACATCTTCCAAGATCTTCTCTGCTCAATTCTTTAGCTCAGAAATGGCCTTCTTCTCTTCCTCTTCTGAAACCAACAATGCCACTGCCAAGACGTTAGTTTCAACCGCTGCCTCCGTCGTTGCCACCGCGATGCTCGTCCGATCAGTGGCTCGGGACCTCTTGCCTTGGGAAATTCAGGACTATTTCTTTGGTGCTATCCGTGGAATCTTGCATCGCTTCTCTTCTCAACTTACCGTAGTGATCGATGAGTTTGACGGTCTCGTTAGCAATGGAATCTACGACGCCGCACATACTTATTTGAGCAAATTAATCTCCCCCTCCACCCGCAGGCTCAAAGTTAGCAAGCCCGACGCCGAAAAGGGTTTTACAATAACCGTGGAACGTAACGAGGTCCTCACGGACGTGTTCAATGGCGTCAAATTCAAATGGGTCTTTATGTCCAAGGAGGTTCAATCCACAAGCAGTTTTCACAATCCTAGAGATCTGAATTCCACGCTGAGATCAGAAGTCCGATCTTTAGAGTTGAGTTTCCATAAGAAACACAAAGAGTTAGTGTTAACGTCGTATCTTCCCTTCATTCTGCAAGAAGCGAACGTAATGAAGCAAGAAGCGAAGGCCCTGAAGATCTTTATGGTGGACTATGATAACATGTATGGGAATCTGAACGACGCCTGGATACCGATTAACCTCGAGCATCCGGCGACATTTGAGACACTGGCATTAGACCCGGAAATCAAGAAATTCGTTCTGGAGGATTTGCAGAGGTTTGTGAGGAGGAAAGAGTATTACAGGAAGGTAGGGAAGGCGTGGAAGAGAGGGTATCTGTTGTATGGCCCACCTGGAACGGGCAAGTCAAGCCTTATCGCGGCAATGGCGAATTACTTGCATTTTGACATATATGATTTAGAGCTAACAGAACTCCGATGCAATTCGGATCTCCGGCGATTATTGATAGGTATGGCGAATCGGTCCGTTCTTGTTGTGGAAGACATTGACTGCACCATTGAATTCCAGGATCGCATGGCAGGATCAAAGGGGGCTTCAGGATCTGGATCCTCACAGCCACAGGTTATTTAATAATTCACCCTTCTCTTTACAATTTGTTTTATGACCGGGTCAACTTCCTCATGGTTTCATTGGTTTATGACTAACAAGTAAGAAATCCGGACTTGCGTTTTGAGATTTGTCATTGAGTTTGACAAGAGTCTCTGTTTTTATTCTCTGTAAATAATCTAATCCAACTCCTTGGGCCTAAATTCATTGTATAATACTACCTCCCTACCTTAATATAAGATATTGTTGGTAGAGCAATTTGTACTCCAAGCGAACCAGACGGGGTACTAATTATACGGTAAGAACCCACTTGTATACTTAGATTAATTTATTCATGTTTTTTTGGACATAGCAGGTGACGTTGTCGGGACTATTGAACTTCATTGACGGGCTGTGGTCAAGTTGTGGGGACGAAAGGATTATAGTGTTTACAACTAATCACAAAGAGAAGCTTGACCCGGCATTGCTACGTCCAGGTCGTATGGATGTTCACATCCACATGTCATATTGCACCCCCTCTGTTTTTAGGCAGCTTGCTTTTAATTACCTTGAACTTGAGCAACACTCTCTTTTCCCACAAATTGAAGAGGCCATTCTTGCCACACAAGTCACTCCAGCTGAAGTGGCCGAGCAGCTCTTAAAGATGAAGGGTGGTGATCATAACTCTGCTCTTCAAGACCTTCTGCATTTTATTGCGCAGAAAAAGATTGAGAATGAAGAGCTTGAGGCCAAAAAGAGAAAAGCGGAACTTTTGTCCAATGATGATAAAACGCAATCAGATGAGATCACGACAATCTAGTGGATAAGGACCAAAAAGAAAGTGATGTAATAGTTCAGCAAACAGTTTAACTATGGGCTTGTAATTTTGACTGACTTGGTCCAATAAGTCTGTGCATTAGCATGATCTGGACCCTTTCTGGTGTTTTTTTAGGAATATCATTTTGAAACATCGACTGGGCTTCTAAGGTTCCTTTCCTGAATTTTTTTTTTAGAGAGGGCCCATTAATTGCTCAACAACAGATCGAAACCAGTTTTTTTTTTTTTTTTTTTTTTTTTTTTTTTTTTTAATCAAGCCAGTTTAATAGATGGCATAGGAGAAAAAGGACATTACTGACTTGCGGAGGCTACTTTTCGGAGTTGCTGGAAACCAAACTTAGATTTTGCCTGCATCAAAGCAGATGAGCTACCAACATCTATCAGTAGCAACTGTTAAAGGATTTGCTCTTCTTTAACTACATCATCGGTTTAGAGGCGTGAGAATAGAAAAAATAATGTTGGGAACTCTTTTCCCACAACTATGACTCTGACTGGGACGAATATAGATTAATTAGAACTGAAGATTCTAATAAATCAAGTGGACAACCTAAAAAAAAAAGCAGATGAGGTTCTTATATATGTTGTCAGAATGTATGTAAAATTCTTTTCCCCTTTCTGCTTGAGCATTTTGCGGTGATTTATTAGGCCGCATGGTAAATTCTGGGATTTGCTTTCGAGAGAAGATTTATGGGTTCCAAGTCACTGTCAAAATGATAGCGAAACCAAAGGTGATTTATCCTTTGAGGCTTCTAATTAAGAATTGAAACGGGGCATTTAACAGAGGTTTAAGAACAAAAGGCTGGGCCCTACTCATTAGCCATCATTACTAACCTATTTAGTGAAGTCAACATAAAATGAAAAACAAAGACAGAGAGACGAAACGAAATTTGGTTGTCTCATCGAACATCTGGATTCTGGATACGTTGCAGTCTATCTCTATGGTGTTTCCAATTTTTTTTAATTTGAAACTCTTTGATCGCGTGATGGACACATCGATAAGCAAGCACCATTCTTGTTGATAGCAAAAAGACACAAGACTTTACTCACCCCTCAGTTTCTCAAGCTTCCCTTTTTATGTGGCTTCTGTGTGAAGTCGCCACCTCGATGACGGAGTTGTTCTTTTCTTAATTAGGTCACTTAATTAGGTCACATCTGAGTACGAAACCATAGCCTATATTAAAATCAACGGAAGCCAGACTTTCTTTGGGCCTTTAATTAATATTTGGGAACAAGGTCCTAAAAAAAAGGATTTATTATTTGTGAACGCCGAAAGCTGCTCTTCGTGGTCCATTCGATAAGCGTAACACCATGCGAGCCAGAAAAATAATGGTTTTATTTGTCCTTGGCTTCATGTACACAGACTTGACCATATGTGTCGGGACTGGCTTTCGTCTGATACAGCTATCCTCCGCTGCGCTGAAACACTGTCATTTTGGGGCAAAAAGCTTAACATGTGGCCTTTAAAAAAAAAAAAAAAAAAAAAATATTTCAAAGTTCTTCTAAAAAATATACTTCATGATATTAAATAATACTGAAAAAATATTTCATGATCTTGAAAATTATTTTAGGATCTTAAAAAAATCTTGAAGTATATTTTAGCACCAATCAATACCCTAAAATACTAGTTAATATCCTAAAAATATCCTGAAGTATTTTTTTCAATATCTTAAAGTACCCTTTTAATGTCATTTAATACCTTAAAATATTTTTTTCAATATCCTAAAGTATTTTTTAGTACCAGTCAACATGCTAAAATATCTTTTTAGCATCCGTCAGTACCTGAAATATTTTTTTAGAATCTTAAAATAATTTTCAAGATTATGAAATATTTTTTCAAGACCGTTCAGTATGTTGAAGTACATACATATACATACATGCATACATATATATATATATGTGTGTGTGTGCGTGTTTTTTTTTTTTTTTAAAAAAAAAAGGCCACACGTTCAGCTTTTTGTGCCAAAACGACAGTGTTTTCGAGCAGCGGAGGATAGCTGTATCGGACAAAATCCGTTTCCATATGTGTCAGGATTGATAGTGGAATCTATTTTTTTTTTAAAAGGTGATTTATGGGGTATGGGGTAAGTATATGAGAGGCAATAACTGAAACTAGAAAATAGTTTTAGTCCGAGCCAAAAAATAAATACATTAAACTATTTACTAAATAGTATCACATAACATTGAAAATACAAATAAATATTAATCAACAATTATAAATCAAAATAAGATATAAGATGATACTAACATTTTCAATAGCTATCTCAAACAAAAAGTTTAGTTTCCTCTCACAGTCCAATGAGTAATGAGCCAAACATGGTCCTTATAGAGAAGATAAGAGATTAGGTGGGGCTAAATTATTGGCAAAAATAAAATATCATATAATTAATACATATATATGCTAACAAATTTTAGAAGGTCATTTGAAGCCAAAGCTCTAATTGGCCAGCAAATGGTTTCACCACTACTGAGAGGAGTTTTTTCTCGGACATAAACGTACTTCTCCAACCCTAACTCAAATAGGTCATAATAATTTGATTATGCAAAGTTAAAGCCTTTGCATAAACTTCAGCACAGATTTTATTAGGGAAAATTACTGTTTATTCATAAGTAAGAGAAATAACCATAAAAAATTCCCTGAAAATCTCCAAATAGCTAGAATGACCCGTGGGATTTTGGTGCAAAATATTCTAATTGAAATTATCAAAATGCCCTTCGCCATTTAAAGAAAAGTCCAGAGGAAGAAGGCGGGTTCGCGCTCATTCACGTCCCTCTCGCCTCCGTCGCTCTGTCGCTACTCCTCGCCCCGCGTCGTCATCGTGTCGAGGTTGTCGTTACTCTGCTCGCCGGTCTTCTTTGCCGCCGCCATCAAATCGTCATCCCTCTCACCCGCTCTGTCACCGTGCTCAATTTAGGCATTTGTTATCTCTTCCCCCTGAACCTTGTCTTCACCGATGACTGCTTTTATCTCTTAGACTCGAATATTTCTGTCATCCCTTTATTCCTTGTCTAGTGTTTAGTTGTGTGTGAAAGTACTTGTCTCTGGTGTGTTTTTGAAAAAGTATGGATTTGTCCTTGGTTTATGTTTGCTTGTAATCTGCATTTAATTACTTCTTCAAATATGGAACGATTCTTACTTTGCTGATTCATCTGAAGCTTTTATGTCCAGGTATGTGATAGATGTTTGATGAATGTGCTATCTCTTGATGATATTATATGAATAATCATGGTTGAATAGGCGCTACTACTGCTATCCATACTGCATCCATGGTTTTGCTACCTCTCCTCCTTTGAAGTGCAACACTTGTGTCGATTCATTTTAGTTAATTTTGGATAATATTCTTGCTCTCAGTGGCGGAGCCAGGTTTTTATATTTTGGGTGCGACGATTAGTGAAGGGATTTGGGGGTTCGGGGCAGTCTTTTCTCGAAAAATTTTTTCAATGAAAATTTTAAATGCATTAAAAATCAAATGAATATAAACAATAAAAGAAAAGAAAACTTCAACATAATATAGAAAAATAATAATCAAGAGTCAACTAAACTATTACAACAGAATGATTACAAAAGCATTCTTCGATTCTTCATTCCTTGAAAATATTGCATTATATTTTCATCATCAATCTTAATAAGTTTGAAACGTCTACGATAAGAGAATTAAATTTTTTTTTCTTTTTTAGAACTTCGAATCAAGCAAAAGAAGAATGGAATATTTATTTTTCAAACCAAATACCTGCGAGAGCTTCTTAAGAATATGGAACGGATTACTACAACAAAGTTATACCCTTATGAGCTCAACGACTTTTGTAATATCCTAATTTTTACTTTTAAGATTTATTTATATTTGTAATTAAGGATGAAATTATATATGATTGTCTCATATGATTAATTGTTCTTTCTTTTAATGTTGTTTTGGAATCACATATAAAACTATTGCTACTACATATGTTTTTCATATTGATATTCTATTTTTTAATAAAAGAATGAAAATTAATTAAGGACCTTAGAGGAAGATGAATGTTGTTAATTGTTATTTCCATTTCTTTTTTTTATTACGTTGATGCAATTAGTGGTTAATTTATCAAATTATTAATTTGATTCAATGAAAAGTGAGATTTTTTTTTTTTTTTTTTTTTGGGGTTTGGGGGGTATAAAGTGGAGAGGAAAGAGGCACTGAAATGAGGAAAGAGGCGCTGAAATGAGCAAAAGCCTGGGGAAAGGAAAAACAAATGAGAAGGGCCCAGACGCATTCGAACCCGTGACCTCATGAACTGCAATCAATTGCTCTACCACTAAGCTAGGGACTCACTGGTGCTAATAAGTTCCATCTAAATAATATATATTATCAAATTTTATGGGTGCATCACTTGCACCCACAGGCACAAGTGTGGCTCCGCCACTGCTTGCTCTGGCTTCCTTATGTTGTTCAGCTATGCTCATGAACAAGCTCTCTGTCTCCAACTTATATTCTAAGTAGCACAGTGATTACATTATTATTGGTGAGTGAATCTATACCTTGTTTCTTCCTTACCATTTAAAATAACTACTTAACAATGTATGTTCTATTGAGGAGTTTAGTACTGCTAGTTTTAGTTTGTGGCTTGGGTTTGGTAGTTCAAATAGGCACTGAAAGTTAATAATATAAGAGCTTTGTAACAGTCGGTAAAATCTCAATCTCATTTGCATTTAGTTTGTTCTGGACAACTTCCCTCGTATCTTACTATATTCTGCATCTGGAAGGAAATCATATAGCACATTAACATCATGAAATAACATTGTACTTTTGGATTTTACGACAACATCAACATAGTGACGACGCTGGGCGAGGAGTGAGCGATAGAGCGATGCAGGCGAGAGAAACATGAATGAGCGCGAACTCTTTCCTTTTTCCTCTCGATTTTCCTTAAAATGACTAAGGGCAATTTGATAATCTCACAGTTAGAATATTTTACCCCAAAGTCCCACGAGACCTTTTAGCTATTTGGGGATTTCCAAGGTCGTTTTAGTGGTTATTTCTCTTGTTTGAAACTCAACAATAATTTTTCCATTTTTTTATTTGTTCCCTTTTTATTCTTTTTACAAAGAGAGAAAAGTGAGTAACTAGCAGCCACGTATCTCAAGATTATCCCCTTCGACGACCATATCAAACAAATTCACCGTCTTCTAATATATGATTAGATTGTCAATTTTTAATCTCATGTCAAAATAAACCAATCGATGGACTGGTTTTTTAACTAGTTAGGCTCATCTTAAATATTCTCCCTTCAATTAAGTATAAAGCGACTTTCTGACGCCCTTTTATTAAAAAACATGAAATAAAGAAAAGTGGGTTTAGAGGTGTCAACTTTTGACAGGTGCTCTCCCTGTCAAAAAAGAAAGTTTAGCTTAAATATTGATGTCGACTTTTTATTCAGTATTATATAACGAAGCAGGAGGTTGGAACTTGAACTGATCTCAGGTGCAATAATGGGGAGCGGCTTCCATCCTCTGCGCTTAAGAATCACTGCGGTCCACTTCTTCAATACTGTGCCGTTTTGGCACAGATTTGTGAAGGATGATATTTAAAAAAAAAAAATATATTTTAAGATACTGACAGGTACTAAAAAAAGATATTTCAGGATACTGAACGGTACTAAAAAAAATATTTCATGATCTTGAAAAATTATTTTAGGATCTTAAAAATTATTTCCGAGTCTTAACCTGCACTAAAAAGATACTTTTAGGATCTTCGATTTGGTACAAAAAAATACTTTATAATCTTAAAAAATTATTTTAGGATCTTAAAAAAATATCCTGACGTATATTTTTAGTATCATTCAGTACCCTGAAATATTTTTCATAATCTGAATATGATTTTTCAAGATCATAAAGTATTTTTTTAAGTATTGTTCGAAGATTCTCAAGTATCTTTTTTTAGTATCAGTTTAGTTTTCTGAAATATTTTTTAAGATCCTAAAATAATTTTTCAAGATCATGAAGTATTTTTTTAGGTACCGTTCAGTATCCTGAAATATCTTTTTTTAGTACCTGTCAGTATCTTAAAATATTTTTTTTAAAAAAAAAAATATCATCCTTCACAAATCTGTGCCAAAACGGCACAGTATTGAAGAAGTGGACCGCAATGATTCTTAAGCGCAGAGGATGGAAGCCGCTCCCGCAATAATGTTTGTGTCACATGATTCAATTACAGGTTAAGGTTTTCTGATAACCATCATAAAAGCGCTCGAATTTAAGGTTTCCAAAGATTCTTTCCCAGCATCGTCCAAAGAATCTGGGCTAGTCCTTCCAGACAGGAACATCCGCTTTTATTTTATTTTATTTTATTTTATTGGTAACCATGAATCAAGCAGAGAAAATACCCTAAACTAATATGGGATCACGGAATATTCTGGGGCATCGGTAAACTGTACCCAAGGACCAAAAGGCCAAACACACTCTGTTCTGCCAAACGGGAAAGTGTCAATATCGTTTGAAAAGGATGGAGGGGCCCATCAAATATTCCCAATATCTCATTAAACTTTACTCATTGCATTCAGTTTATTCTTTTATAACTCCATCCCATTTTTGTGAGTCCACCGGTATCTGAATGACACGTTTTTAAATGCTTCTTGTGTGAAACTGAAAACCTTAAGATCAATTCAGATAATATTCAGTTATCACAGAAGCTTAGGTTATACTCTGTATAATTTACAGTGAAGGGAAGCGTAAGTGACATTTGAAGCTCTATGAATTGAAACCATAATTTTGCAGCCAATTGTCCTCAAGAATATATGAAAGTAGAACGGTATAATACAGAATGAAGTAACAGCAACAGGGAAGCGGGGAAAAGAAAGAAAGAAGCAAGTTGATAATATTATAATAATTGCATTTGCGTGCTTGCCAAGCCGAAGAATTGCTGAACATGCATGTATAGATGTAGCTTTCACATGTGGTTGGTGGAAAGTTCCCAACGCTCTGCTTTTGGGGAATAATTAATTGACCAACAAACACAACTGGAGTCGATTTCACAAAGGAGGAGGAGCTTTCAAAGATAGGAAGAAATCGAGTGAGATAGTGAAGTTTGAATAGATTGACAAAGGGCCATAAAGCAGAATATATATGCATCACAATATAATAATAGACATGTGTCGAGTTCAGTGGCTCTTGTCTCTCCACTAGCTCCAATTTCATATGTATGTGTTGTCAATCAACCATTTGCAAACTAAATTGCTTTGGGCTGCAAGCAAATGGTAGCCTAATTAGTAAAGGGATTGACTTATAATACTCCTCCGATCATAATTATGAGATTAAGTTGATTTTTTTTAAGAGAATAAGAAAGTTAATTAAATTAGTTTAGAGTATTTTTATTTTTATTTTTCTTTAAACTAATTAGTTTGATTAATAAACTACTCCATCTAATACTTATTATAAAACACTAACTAGTAATTGTATTTCTTTTCATTAGACACTTGTTTGTTTCCAAAACGCATTAATTTTTTTTTCATGTATACCTATAAATATAATATTAGAGTTTAGTGCAATTAGTAGGGATAATATTAAAAGCTACTTAAATTCTAAGAAACTTTATTGACTTTAACTGTTTTTATTGTTTGTGAGAATTGTTAGTTGATATCTTACCTTATAATAAGGATCAAAGGGAGTAATATATAATCTAAGGATACACAACATATGCTATGATTAAGTAGCTTATTTAGTTTCCTTAATCGCTCCAAAAAAAAAAAAATCAATCCAATCTTATATTAGTAATTAAGACCAGAAGGAGTAATAAAGTTGTGTGTTTAACTTTCACTAATACGAAAATCTAGCTTGTTGGTGAACAATCACCTATGTAAACATTTTTTAAGTACTGTATAAAAGTATATCCTAGTTTTTAGTGAGCCTCACAACCTAACTCACTTAAATTTTGCTGTGAAAAAATTGCTGTGTGTTCCTGGGGACTGATGAAACCAATCCTAGGTACAGTAAACGAACCCATAATTGAACGCACCATTATTTCTCACAAGAGCAAATCAATCATACTCCACTTATTTCTAACAAGAGCAAATCAATCATACTCCACTTGTGGTGTCAATTGAAGCAGGCCTTTTGTGTACGCCACATGTTACCATTTGTAGCATAAAAAGAAGCCTTTTAGGAAGCCTTTTAGGTTCTTTTGGTGTCATTCATAACCATCGATCTACCCCAAATCCAACATAAATAAATTAAATTTAGAAGAACAAGTACGCTTATTTATATGGCAAAACTCAAAAGCAAGTCTTGGTCTTGCTGTGCCAAAGGATTAGAATTGTCATCATCATGGACATCTTATGTTTTTGAGTTAAAGGGGTAGTTTTACCTTAAAAGTGACAATTTTTTCCTCGAAAGTTTTGCAATTTTGTTCTAAAATGTACAAAAATGGAGCAATTTTATTAAATCGTTATCTTAGTTAATTTTAACCATTAATTTATCAAATATATTTGAACCAACAGGCCATATGTGATTGACATTATTTTTGTTAAGATGCAAATTTATCCCAGAAGTTTAAAATATAAATTTGAAAAAAAAAATGAAGTAAATGACTCATGAACTTCCGGGTAAATTGACACCTTATCAAAAAAGACATGGATAAAATGTATATTGTTAGCTCAGTATATTTGGTTAACTAATGGTCCAAATCAACTGGGATAACGACCAGAAAAAAATTGCTACACCTTGACACCTAGCTTATTTTTATTTTTACTTAAAATAATATATCAATACAATGTCATAATATCTGAATATTTTTAATAAATATGTTAATATCCTAAAATATCTTCTAAAATAATATACATAAAATTAAGTGTATGACTTTTAAATATATTTTAATAATCTATAAACAGATACAACTAAGGAAACAAAAGCAAAAAATTCTTTATTATTTATTCCTTAATGACTAAACTACATTTACCCAATCATATTTTTTAATTTTTCTTGATGACTCAAAATCACATTTCCTACGGGTATCTAATCATCATCAACTAGAGATTTTTCTATTTTTCATTTTTTTACTCTTTAATGACTCAAAACCACGATTCCTATTTAGAATCGAATTATTATCAATGAGATTATCATTATTATTACTATTTATTAACATTATTATCATCATTATTTCAATTTTTTTTTGTTTTTTGTTTTTGTATACATAAGAAAGGAAATAGAAACCATACTACGGTAATTAAAAAAGGAAAACTAGAATTTATTGCAAACGGATATTTTTCAAATTGCAAGAAAGAATCAATTTTAATTTTATAATCATCACCAAAAAAACAAAATAATTTCTTACACTATCATAAAATCTATAAATAATTATCTTAACCTCGCTTGGAATTAGCTCAAAAGAAAGCAATACGTGAATTACCTTCACGGTTTAATTTATGCTCATGCAACTAAAAATTTTCATTATCATCACCATTATACACTTAGATAAACTAGAAGATAGATCCGCGATTCCTTGTGTTAAGTGCGGTTTTATCCATTGTTGTAAAAAACTAGTATAAAAATAAAAACTTATTTTTTTACTAAAATGATACGTGTTAAACGCAAGTAAAAATTGTCATGAGTAAAAAGCAGTTAAAATTTATGTTTTTACTGTTTCTACCATTTTTACTTAAAACAAAAAATTTATTTTCTTTTTCCTAAAACTAAAAGACTATAAATGATGTTGTTTTTGTGATAGCCAATTCAAAATTTGGCAAAAAAAAAAAAAAAAAAAAAACTAAAAACTCTCATGCATATAATTTTGATGATTTTCCATCTAATGATGATTGGATAGTGGAAAATAAAAAAAAATTAGAAAGATATAGACAACTTATATGTTGATACCTATGATGAGAAAACTTTATTGAAGTTGAAGTAAAAGAACCTATTAGTGATCATAATTTGAACATTCCAAGTTTTAGAAATAAACTTGTTATAAAAATTTTGTATCTTGACCTTAAATAGTAAAAACTTTAAGTTTCGTGTCGTTTCTACGATTTACGTCTCTACCACCCTCTTTTATTTCTAGCTGGAAACTGGGTTTTGAGAATATTAGTTTTATCGTATTTAGCGGGTTAAAAAACCTTGCAACCTACCGCACACGATCATATCCCTCCACCCACACATGCACGAGCATAAATGAATAAATAACCCAAGAACATGTTCCTTTTTCTTCTTAAGTGAAACTCATAATTCTCTGAGTCTCAGAATCTCTGCTTTCCGTACAATTCCAGAATCATGTTTTCTGCGAGAGAGATGCCTTCTCCATCCTCAATTTTCTCGGCTTATGCCTCCATGGCTGCTTCTGTCATGCTGTTTCGTTCCATGGCCAACGACCTCATACCTTATCCGGTACGAAGTTATCTCCATAATACTTTTCGCTACCTCATCAAAACTTCCTCCCCTGTTCTCACCCTCGTCATCGAAGAATTCTGCGGGATTTCTCGCAACCAAGTGTTCGAGGCTGCAGAGGTTTACTTATCTTCCAAAGTCAGTCCCCAAAACAGGAGGCTCAAGATCAGCAAGACTCCCAAAGACAAGTCTTTGAAGATTCGGCTGGAAAAGAATGAGGAGCTGGTGGATTCATATAACGGGATTGAGCTCAAATGGGTACTCACCTATGCAGAGTCAGGCAACAATAATCAAATGAGTGATATAAACATTAAGCGATACTTTGAGTTGAGTTTTAACAAGAAGCATAGGGAGACGATTGTAAATTCCTATCTTCCCTTCGTCCTCCAGAAAGCCAAGTCCATTAAAGACGAGGAACGGATGTTGAAGATGTATACCTTAAGCAGCAACTCCTATGGTCATCCGGGGGTCAAGTGGGACTCTATCAATCTCGAGCATCCATCCACCTTTGAGACTCTGGCTATGGAACCAGAGCTGAAGAATGCCGTGATGGAGGATTTGAATAGGTTCGTGAGGAGGAAGGACTTTTACAAGAAAGTCGGGAGGGCTTGGAAACGAGGGTACTTGCTGTATGGGCCTCCGGGTACTGGGAAATCAAGCTTGGTTGCAGCCATAGCTAATTACTTGAAGTTTGATATCTATGACCTTCAGCTTGAAAATATCACCAGAGATTCGGAACTCAGAAAGCTTCTTCTGAGCACTGCAAATAGGTCCATTCTAGTCATCGAAGACATTGATTGCAGCGTTGATCTGTCGGACCGCCGCCATCAGGTGGAAGGACGTAAGCACGCCGAGCCACCACACAAGGTTAGTACATATTTACCTAAAGGAATTAATTAACTTAGTTAATATGATATATATTTTTATATACCATAATCATCTTCCTTATTTTCCTGATTCTATTCCTTCCCTCCTTCATTGTTGAAGGAGTATAATAGAGGAAAATTATGAAAATATTGATAAATAATAAAAAATAGGTATTATGTTTAGGAGTAAGATCCATCCTCTCTAAATGGTAAATATTGAATTATCATAGACCCCCAGAAACTGAACTTATATTTTAATTACAAGCTGTTTAGATTAGAGTTCACTGACTTATGTACGTATCATGATGGAGGGGCAAAGAGTTCTTGGCCTGAAGTGGGAGTTTTTTCTTTTCCTTCCGAAGTCCCAAAAAAAAAAAAAAACCAGGCACATCCACATGATGAGGGTTCTGGTTTTGAAAGCTTCAACTCCTTTACTAACGTCTTTAGAGCCATTTATGAGCAAAGCTTTTTCCTTTTTCTTCTTCCTCCGGCAAATGGAAACATCAAACAAGAACGTGTCTGTGGGGCACGGTGAAGTTCCGTACAACACATAATTGGGGTGAGAAAATTTATGTCTTTGATTAGTTAGGTATGGGCCAATATTGGATTCAAGCTGTATAAAAAGCCATCACCATATATAGTCTATAGCATCATCGTTCAATCAATAGGCATGCTTTCACATTGCGTGTTTCCTCTTGACTGAAATGGTGAGGGAATTTATGAGCAGGTGTTTGGTTAGAGGGTCGTTGTTATTCGATGGTGGACACCACGAAAAGGGTAGTCCTTTGTGTAAAGCATCAAACATGACCATGCTCTTCCAATATAGAATAATAAAATATTAAAACCCATCACTCACAAAAAAGAAAGGGAGGAAGAACACTGCTTTAAAATCCAAATGTTGACAATTTAGTGTTGTGTGTGTTTGTGCAGCTGACGTTGTCTGGGTTACTGAACTTCATAGATGGCCTTTGGTCGAGCTGTGGAGATGAGAGGATTATAATATTCACCACCAACCACAAAGAAAGACTAGACCCAGCTCTGTTACGCCCAGGAAGAATGGATATGCACATTCACATGTCCTATTGCTCTTTCCATGGCTTCAAGCTTTTGGCCTCAAATTACTTGGGAACTTCCGGTGAGCAACACCAGGATCTGTTTACAGAAATAGAAGGTCTCATAGAAGACACAAACGTAACCCCTGCTCAAGTGGCAGAGGAGCTAATGAAGAGTGAAGATGCTAAAGACGCTCTGGAAGGCTTTGTGGGGCTGCTCAAGCGCAAGAAGATGGAAGGCGATGTGTGTGAGAATGATGAAACAGAGAAAGCTTTGATTCCAGAAGCCAAAAGGGCAAGAGTTAATAATGGCAAACAGAGCAAAACTAAGAGGAAGAATAGTTGGAGTACCCCACCAAGAAGGACTAGAGGAGGAAAAAGCTTGTAAAGAGCCAGCTATGTAGATGGAAAGCAATAATCCCAACAACGGAAAAATTGGTGGTTTAGGTGTCGGCCTCTCGCTGGATGCTTTGCTGTGCTGCTTCCTTCTCTTAGCTTTCACATTATCATGTATTGTCTTTGTCCATATAAGGTCATGGTCACAACAATAGGAAATACATGTCAAAAACAGGTTTTTCCTATTAAGAGTAATAGAATGTGTCAGATACTCGCTGCCTTTTTTTCTTCTTCTCTTGTTTTAATAATTTTTGTTTTCTTTTTAAATATCAACAGTCCTATTTGATCCAAAGGAAAGTTTCTTTTGCAGTCTCATTATCTCGTACATTTGCGCCTCGTTACCTGAAGGTTTTCCTCGAACGGATGAGTAGACTGAAGCGCAAGAGGTTACAGATATTTTGGATTAAAGTGGAGGCTGCTTTTTCCAAGTGATTTACAGTATATGAGTTAATTATGTGAAATAAGTTTTATCTTGACTTGCGTTAACATGTTTTTTAAATACCAACTCAAACATGCCTAATAATAGGATTTTCGTCTAAATTTGCTCTGGAAATTGTCATGTAGGAAAAATGTTGCTCTAGAGATTTTCTAAGCAGCAATGTTATCAGCTGTTATCCTAGTTAAGTTTGATCGTTAGCTAACTAAATATACGGTCATTTTTCATCATCTATTATCTACGGGCAAAACTATACATTTTGGGGACATAATTAATAACTTACGGAGGAAAATTAGACCTTACCTATTTTTATATCATAAAAAAAATTCCAATATCAAGGTACCTTTTTAATAATTGTTTCTATGTAAAACCCTGTATAATTAATAAAAATACTTTAAGGAAAAAAAAAATTAAGGGGTAAAATAAAGTGATAAAAAAAATTCCTATCTAACTCCTATATTTATTATCCATGATTAGTAAAATATCTTAAAAGATGCATGGTTTAATGAAGAATAACCTGCGTCGCATCATCACTAGAGAGTAGATGTCCATAAAAATCTTCACATTATTGACACATTTGAAGTTTTGAGATTTGCATAGCATGAACAGAGCAAACGTCCAAATGAAAGAAAAAAGGCCGGTTTTTTTTTTTTTTTTTTTTGTGGAAAAACGTTCCCGGGGATCGAACAAGCAGTAAAGTGTTGCAGGGAAACTGGGAAAAGCAAAGCTGTGAACGAAATAGCCTTACGTTTCGGCTAAAAGCCACTGTCACCTTCTCTCTCGTGCTCTCTCCTTAACTCAAATTCTCGATTTAGCATATTTCAGAACCTGGCGCGATACTGAGACTTCGTCTACATCTTCATTTGTTTTTTTCCCAACGAAACTCCTTCCCTTTCTCTCTCCTATTTTGCATCCCGCCTGGCTCACTCGCTTTTTCTTATTGTCCCGGCCTCCTGAGCGCTTCACTCTCTCTCCCCGCCATTTTCTCATTTCACAGAAGGCTTTTCTTCGCTTGCAAGAGGTAAAATTCTTCATTTCTCTCCTTTTTCCCAATTCCCATTTATTCTGTCTGTAACATCAATCCATTGACGTAGTCGTACCACTTGTTTCATCCTTTTTTCATTAATTTTAAATTCTGCTTCTGATAATGTAAGTGGGCGCTAATTTGATTTGTTATTGGGAACACCTTCTCTCTCGTGCTCTCTCCTTAACTCAAATTCTCGATTTAGCATATTTCAGAAGGATGATTCACAGAAGGCGGGTGAGGTTTTTCTTCGACTTGCAAGAGGTAAAATTCTTCATTTCTCTCCTTTTTCCCAATTCCCATTTATTCTGTCTGTAACATCAATCCATTGACGTAGTCGTACCACTTGTTTCATCCTTTTTTCATTAATTTTAAATTCTGCTTCTGATAATGTAAGTGGGCGCTAATTTGATTTGTTATGGGAACATGAGGATGATTTTAAAGAATTCATGAGGATGATTTTAAAGAATTCTGTAATTTTTTCAACTCATGGGAGTTCTGTAAACTATGCATGCTTATGGATATGTTTTTCTTATATATATATATATAAACATGATTAATTCTGTAGTTGATGGCCCTTAAAACTGTGTATTTATGATATGTTGTTCGAAGTTCTTAGAATCTTGTGTGTTCATCGATTATTGGCGGGATTGCAGCGGAGAATGTGAGGCGCTTTGTTTTTTTCCTTGTATGATTTGAGTGCTTGTTCTTCTTCCCTCCTATAAAACCAGCAGAGCGGAGAATGTCTGGACTTGTCTCCCAAATCAGGTAAATTTCACATTTTTATGATTTTGTTTAGTCAGTCCACGTCATACCCCTGACTCTAGAAGCATACTAGAAATTTTCAGATTTTTAGCTCAACTTCTAAAAATCATAACTGGAGTTATAGACTTCAATTTTAGGTGATCCAAAGCTCATTTTAAACCTTAAGAAGTATATTATCTCCTGTAAAAATTTCAAAGCAAAATTCAACCTCTAACTTACAAAACCGTTAGACACAAGAGGCTCCATTTTCAGACTCGATCAAGAGCATAGGTGTAAAACAACACATGCAACTTCAAATCTCAGCTCAATACTTCCAGAAATCATACACCAGGTGCTTATATCTAACCTGCATGGTTTAAAAACTTGTTTCCAGAGTCAAAGAAGATCAAAACTCCTCTGAAAATAGATATACAAACCTCAAAACATAGATATAAGCTCTTTTTCTCTCTAAAACCTGATTTTCAACCATCCAATCCTACAAAAACTTTCTGTGATTTCAGAAACTAGTTGGGAGATCATTCAAGAGACTCACCTAAGTCCAAAATCAGACTTGCATGCATGTTTTGATGCTTCCTTCTTCCTCCTCCGATGCTTTTCTCTCTCTTGGTTCTGTGCTTCCTGTTGCAGCTGGAATGGAATGAAGAATGGGAAATGAAATGGAGTATGTGGCCAGGTGAGAGGAGGATGCGTGGCTGAGGGAATGGAAACGAGGGAGCTGGCGAAAATGGAGAAGGTAGTATTTTTTCTTTTTGGTCAAAGGAGAAGGTAGTATGGGACTATGGTTTGGGTGTACGTTTACGGGAAGAAGAGAAATGAATGGATGGAATAAGAGGTAATTGATTTTTTTTGGAGGGATTAAGAAAACTAAATAAGTTACTTAATCATTTCATTTGTTGTGTATCTTTAGATTATATATTAGTTTATTAGTCAAACTAATTAGTTTGAAGAAAAAAAATAAAAATAAAAATCCTCTAAAGTAATTTAATTAGTTTCCTTAATCTCTCCAAAAAAGTCAACTAGTTCTTATAATTAGGACCGGAGGAGTAACATTTAATAGTTGGTTTTGGTCCTCATTATAGGACAATATTCTAATTTTTGTCAATTTCTTTTTAAAATATCCCTATTTTATTTTCTTAAATATGTTTGATTTTTGATGATTATATATATGCGTGTGTGTCTATATGCAAATATACATACATATATACAAAGACACACATATATAGACACACACATATATAAATACATACCCACACACACACATATATATATATATATATTTGTGAGTGTGTCTGTGTATCGGTGTATATATGTGTGTATACATATATGTACATTTTTGTGTGTGTGCATGTGTGTAGATATATATGGTGTGTGTACATATATAAACACACACATGTATACATATATGTGTGTGTATGTGTGTCTATATATATATATATATATATATTTGTGTGTCTGTATTCATATATATGCGTGTAGAACTATAAATATATGTATGTATATGTGTTTGTGTGTCTGTGTCTATATCTATATGTATACGTACACACACACACACACACATATAAAACGAAGACCATTATTTCAATTAAAAAGCATATAGAAAGGAAAATTCTAAGTCGAAAAAGTATATATGTGGTAGGGGTTGTCAATTCACTGTTATTTATATCATTTTAAATTTAGGGTGAAGGAGCAAAAATACACATAACATTTTCCCCCAGGAGCGCCCAGCACCACAACCTTTCAACTGGAGCAAAAATACACACGACGTTACGTTTTGGGAGCGTCCAGCACCACGGCCGTTAGTCAACCATTAGTTGACCGTCAGATTGGATGGAACGCTGACGTGGCGCCGACGTGGCGCTGACGCAGACTGACACGCTGACGTGGAATAAAAAAATTCAAAAAATTAGGCAAAAATAATAAAAAATAATTTTGAAAAAAATTTAAAAAAATAGAAAATAAATAAAATAAATTAGAAAAAAATTCAAAAAATGAGGAAAAAATTCAAATAATTAGAAAAAAAATTCAATAAACTAGAAAAAAATTCAAAAAATGAGGAAAAAATTAAAATAATTAGCAAAAAAATTAAAAAAAATAGAAAAAATTAAAAAAAATTAGGAAAAAATTCAAATAATTAAAAAGAAATTAAAATACCCCGCGATTGGGCCCCACCACCGGCCACCCTACGCCGCGACAATCAGTTGTTATTATATACTAACAAAATTAAACTAACAATGACCAAAATAAGAAACTAACAAAATTTTAAAACACTTTTGAATACCTTTACAATTTATTATATACTCCCTCCGGTCCTAATTATAATACAATATTCTAATTTTTGTCAATTTCTTTCTAAAAGATGCCTATTGATATAATTGAGGGATTATGTGAAATCATTAAGGTAGTTGAGGTACAAAATTTTATAAGAGCATTTTAGAAAAATAAGTAAAATCAACTAATTCGGCCGCAGCTGGAAGTGGCGCCACCGCAACCGATCGCCGCCGTCGGCCATAGGTTGGCCGGTGGTGGGGCCCATTGGCAGGGTATTTTAATTAATTTCTAATTATTTTAATTATTTGATTTTTTTCCTCATTTTTGAATTTTTTTCTAGTTTATTGAATTTTTGTTCTAATTATTTGAATTTTTTCCTCATTATTTGAATTTTTTTCTAATTTATTTTATTTTATTTCTAATTTTTTAAATTTTTTTCGAATTATTTTAATTATTTTAATTTTTTCCTAATTTTTTAATTTTTTTATTCCACGTCGGCGTCCATGTCGGCGTCACGTCAAGATGTCGGTCTGCGTCAAGAACACGTCATCGTTCCATCAATCGACGGTCAACTAACGGTTGACTAATGCTGGCCGTGGTGTTGGACGCTCAAAAACGTAGCGTCGTGTGTATTTTTCTTTCCAGGTTGAAAGGTCGTAGTCTTTGGCGCTCGGGGGAAAAGGTTATGTGTATTTTTGCTCCTTCACCCTTAAATATATATAAGGGCATTTTAGGAAAATGAGTAAAATTAACTAATTTAACTTCTCTCATTAATCTCTTTAAAATTGGTTAAATATGTCTTATAAGTAGGACTGGAGGGAGTATATTAATTGAGAGAAGGTGGGGGTACGTGGCAGGAATTTGGGAGAATTGGTGTAGTGATGTGCGTGAAAAAGTAGCTGAGTGAGTGTATGTGTTTATTCATTTGGGCTTGAGTGTTATGTACTATGGGCCAAAAATAAATAACGAACGGAGGGAACATATATGTGGGCCAATGGAGTGTATACCATATTACCAATTTGCAACTCCAATTTTATTGACCAAGTAGCATATGTCGACCAAGAGGGAGAGTATACCAAGTTACCAACTGTCATTTTTTCCTTATACTTATTTACATTCCTACCCCTCCAACAGTAATTCTCATTTTGCTCTTCACTTATTTACATCTTTAGTCTACCAATAAAAATTTCCAATTTGTCCTCTCTATACCATAAAATATTGTCTCCAAAAATATTTAGGCTTAAAATTATTCCCAACTATTTATTTATTCCCAACTATTTATCCTTAATTTTGCGGGAAAATATGCCTTAATTTCAATTGCTAACTTCAAAGTTTATTCAGGCTAAATTTTCCATAAATAATTTCATATAATATTTTTAATTCCTAATCTCCAAAATTTGGGATGTCACAAATGCTATGTAAAGAATTTCATATTTCAATATAAGAGATTAAATTGTTTTATTTCATTATCATTATTCTTTATACTTACCAACATTATATTTTTGGCTAAAATCTAGTGCTTCAAGGGATGTAAAGTCGCAGTCAAGTGGTGCCTAAAATAAAATAAATCTCTAAATATATAAAACAAACTAGTTATATCAGTATGTGGTTAATAAAATATGTAAACTCACAACGAAAAATATAAAAATTATAATCTCAAAACCAATGAAGAAGCTGAAAACTAATTATATCAGTATGTGGTTAATATTTCCCACAAGGAAAGCTTCGCCTTTGGCTATAGATTATTACTGGAAGGTGCCACTGCCAATTTGTAAGTGCCGCCCATAAGGATAGATGTAAGAAAGCAACTAGCTAACAAAATACACAAATATATAAAGACATTTACACATCTATGCACACAACTAAACCAATATACACACACTCTATTTTTATAATTAGTGTGTTTTTCATGTCATGAACATTTTCCCCATAAATATTCAATACTTTCAGTTTATTTCAATCTGATTATCCACTTTAGTGGACCCCCCCAAAAAAAAGTACATCTTTTTTTAATGTTATCTTCACCATTCACGAACACCTTTTGTTATATTATATCGTTGATACAATTAAGAGACTACTACTAATTGCAAAAACAGAGAGATTACCGATAGATTACTGGAATCAAAATATTGATGCTAATACTTTGGAAATAAAAATTATGATCTCAAAACCAATCATTATAAAAATTATGATCTCAAAACCAATCATTATAAAAATTATGATCTCAACTCAGTAATAAAAGGAAATATAGGAATAGAAACATAGAAATGTTAGCAGTGACGCAAGCTACAGTGGTGCGAAATGAAGAAGCTGGGGAAAAATGACAGGAAACATTGCTCAACAATGCACCTTGATGAGTATGATCTACGGATGCCACATTTACTCCATAATCATCACAATATGATATTCCTGCGCAGCTGGAGGAAGAAGAAATGGATGTGGACTGGCGGGAAGATGGAAGACGGATGTTTTCCAACCTCCTCAGATTTTCCCGCGTAGCTGGAGAAAGAAGAAAGGGATGCAGATGGGCAATTAATCGCTCCTCATCACCGTCCATGCTTATAACAAAAGAATGGTCCAATTTTTTCCCCGCACAAAATGTCGTGGTTTTGATTGTAGCGGAGGGCAACGGATATTAAATGAATAGGACGAAAGTCAGATCCATAATCTGTAAGAAGTAATGGAGGCAATTCAGATAAGTTATGCTGGATACCCTACTAGAAAGCAATTTAGTGAATTTGTTAAGCGGTTTGGAATTTTGGCACCTGATGCTCTGAAAGAATGATATTAATATCTCCTTTCCTGTTCCTCTCTTTCAATTTCCTTAGAAATATGTGACCTTCAACTATTTTAAGCAGATTAACGATGACCACATATTTACAGTCTTGATAAGAGGACTGGTTGTGTGAAGCTTGTAACACCCCTACCGGCCTCGCCCTTTCGGATGGCGAATAGAGGGATTCCTTTTTAATAATTACCATATATAATCTAATTACTATTTATTAACATGCATCAGAGTTTAATCGCGACAGAGCATTTCCCGGTTGGATTTCAGACAATACTGGTATAACCAAAAGTAAATAGCAAAATATAATCCTCAAAAGGTTAGATATACAGTCATCCATCAATGCCAAAAAGGCCAAAATAATATACAATCATCCAATCTCAAAATAAATCACAAAATAAATTTCCTCCTCCACCTTCAACTCCAATTACTCCTGCCCAGCAGTCTTACCTTCTCTCCAGATACAGCCCTCGTAGTACTTCCTGAAGCTTTACAAAAATCTGGGATTAAAAAATGAATCCCAGAGTAACCATTAATCTCATATGTAATGCATAAACAGTGTATGTATGTAACCATAATTAGGAAAACACCAAACGGTAGCATTCAGTAACAAACGCGCAGTAACACAAATACAACATACCAAGTATACCGTGTTAACTGTGGAAGGACTACATGTCCTAGAAACAAACGCAGGACTGCTCAACAAAGCAAGCCCCGAATCCACAGCGCTAGGAAAGAAACAGTAGTCGGGCTTCGAATCCAGACCACATTGAATGCACACAAACGCATGTCCCTTTTCAGGAGACACGGGTCCACAATCATGGAATAACAAACATACAAAGCAACACAAATACACATGAGGATTAAGGTTACTACCTGTAGTTGTCTTATAAGTGTTTGAAAAATTTTCTCCGGGTGCACGAGAAATCAAAGTAGCCCTAGAATAACCAAAATATAAATATGAATGACCTTCCTTTACATGTATTTATTTGATGAGTTAGAAATAAGTCTTTCCCAATTATTCGAAAATCTCCCAAGTCCCTAAAATCATATTCTGAACATGCTAAAGGCTTTAAAACACCAACAACAAAAATCAGTTCTTACGTCCTCAAGGTTGGCCGACCCAGCAGACTTCCATTTTCAACAACCATTGTTCTTATATCATAGTAACTTCTCTTCCCAGCATTAAATCTTGAGTTTGACTCTTTATTCAACCACTTTATTAATTAATCAGGTCCAAGAGATACCCAAAAAAATGCAACACATGACCATTGCAAGACTGGCAATCATGAATTCATAAGATGGTTGGAGCTATGACTTACTTGTTTCTTGGTATTTCACCAGCTTGGGACTTTAATCCTATATTCCTCTTCCGCTTTGTTTCGTCCTGATCCTTCACACAACAAGGAAAAAGTTTTCCTTAAAGATTTTTGACTCCCATGTACGAAGGTAGAAGAAGGAGGAAAAGAGTATCCAGAGATCTTACCTTCTTCTTGAGCGTTTGCGTGGCTCTCCTTGCTGGCTTCCTTGTTTTCTTCAAGCACCTTCTTCTCTTCTTCTCCGGACGCATCCAGCAACTCAAAGGGAAAGGGAAGAGTCTCTTAAATAGATCCCCAATGTCGGTTACAAACCCAACTTGAATCTAGATTTCTCTTCCTCATTCTAGAGGAATTAAAAAAATTGCTTTCCACTAATCTCACCTTGGCCGATGCTTCTAAGGAGGTTTGAAAAAAATATTTTCTTATTTCCCGTGGTCTCACACTCCGGCACCCTGAGGAAATGTTAGAGAAGGAATTTTTTTTTTTTTATTTCCATTTATTCCTTCTCATGTTCGACGCTTTAGGAGCTTTATTTATTTTATTGTTTATTATTTCTTTGCCTCACTCTCAGCGTGCATCATCCCTTCTGGCTCACATTAATTAGTCTTGCTTTATCCATCATTTCTTAGGTTATAGGTCCATGAGTCTAACCTTAGGTTATAGGTCATTCAAGTCATTTTATTTAACTTCGTCTGATGCATAGAAATATTTGAGATAAAGTAGTTTTTTTTTTTTTCATTGCCTTGTTCACGTGCTCACCCTTCCATCCTTCATTAATGATATATTGTCATATCATTCTTACTCTCCATCCGACGGTTTAAAGGAGTAAAAAGTAATATATTTTATTTATTTATTTTTTTCCCTCTCATTTGCTTTGAACCTTTCTTTCACGTCCTGCACATGAAAATTGCTGAAGAAATGGTTTGAGTGTTGCTTGCCTTGCTTGAATGACGTGCTCAATACTTTTTTTTTCTTCTCTTTTTTTTATTTGACTAAAATTATAGAAATAATGAGGAAAAATATTTTTAACTCCTTTAACATTATTTATCTTAAATTATCCATAACCAATTTTAATTGCCACCTTTTCAAATAATTCTTCATTACCCCTTTTTCTTCTAATAATTAATTCATCTTGTCAGAAAAATAATATACCATTGACCGCTACTTGGTGAGAAATTCATATATTCCCTTAATTAATTTGCATGAAAATTGGGGATGTTACATTTATTCCCCCGTAAAATAAATTTCATCCTCGAAATTTGTCTATACATTTATCATGCTCCTAGACATAAACTCTGGGTATTTCTCCTTCATATCCTCAACCATTTCCCATGTCGCTTCTCTATCAGATAACCCTCTCCAGACCACCTTCACAAAAGGGATACTCCTACATCTGAGTTGCTTTTCTTGATAGTCGATAATTCGCTCAGACTCTACTACAAAGGTATGATCTTCCTGTAAGGAGTAATGGAGGCAATTCAGATAAGTTATGCTGGATACCCTACTAGAAAGCAATTTAATGAATTTGTTAAGCGGTTTGGAATTTTGGCACCTGATGCTCTGAAAGAATGATATTAATATCTCCTTTCCTGTTCCTCTCTTTCAATTTCCTTAGAAATATGTGACCTTCAACTATTTTAAGTAGATTAACAATGACCACATATTTACAGTCTTGATAAGAGGACTAGTTGTGTGAAGCTGCTAAGAGAAGTGAATCTTGAAGATTATCAAGTACCTATCATCCAGTTGATATTCAAGCCAATAATAGTTTTTGCTTAGTATGGGATGGTAGGAATAGCATAGCCACCTTCGGACTCCCCATTTCTCATTTTGTTTTTTTTTTTTGGGGGGGGGGGGGGGGGGGGGGGGGGGGGGTTTTGTGGGTATTCCGCCATTGGGTATAATACAGAATGAAGTAACAGCAATTAATAGGGAAGCGGGGAAACTTCCCTTCAATTTTGAAAGAGACGAGAGCAGCAAGCTGAGTCAAAAAAAGTAGCGGCTTCCATAGACGAAATTGCAAAGAAAGAAAGAAGCAAGTTGATAATAATTGCATTTGCGTCATTGCGTGCTTGCCAAGACTAAGAATTACTGAACATGCATGTATAGATGTAGCTTTCACATGTGGTTGGTGGAAAAGTTTTCAACGCTCTGCTTTTGGGAAATAATTAATTGACCAACAAACACAACTTCTTCACTAAGGAGGAGGAGCTTTTAAAGATAGCAAGAAATCGAGTGGAAGAGAATGACAAAAGGGCATGAAGCAGAATATATATGTATCACAATATAATAATAGACATGTGTCAAGTTCAGTGGCTCTTGTCTTGTCCACTAGCTCAAATTTCATGTGTATGTGTTGTAAGTTCAAATCCTACAATATAAAAATCTAACTTGTTGGTGAACAAATACTTGTGTAAGTGTTTTTTAAGAACATAGGCTTACCCTGATTCTAATGTATCCTACAACCTAACTCACTTAAACTTGAGAAAATCGCTTCGTGTTCGTGGGCACTGATGAAACCAACCCTAGGTACAGTAAACGAAGCCATAATTGAACGCACTATTATTTCTCACAAGAGCAAATCAATCATACTCCACTTGTGGCGTCAATTGAAGCAGGCATTTTGTGCACGCCACATGTTACCATTTGTAGCATTAAAATAAGCCTTTTTTGTGCTTTTTGTGTCATTACCCCAAATCCAACATAAATAAATTAAATATAGAAGAACAAGTACGCTTATTTATATGGCGAAAGTAAATCTTGGTCTTGCTGTCCCAAAGGATTAGAATTGTGATAATCATTGACATCTTATGTTTTTGGGTTAAGGGATAATTTTACCCTAAAGTTGTCACTAAGGGGCAATTTTTGCCTCGTAAGTTTTTCGTATAGCAATTTTGTCTTAAAAGTGTAAAAAATGGAGCAATTTTGCTCAATAGTTATCCCAGTTAATTTTGACCATTAATTTACCTAATATCTTGGTGACAAATCAACATGACATACACTTTATTTTTTTTAAGATAAAAATTTGCTCGACAAGTTTTAAATCTAACTTTTTAAAAAAAAATGAAGTAGATGACACATGGATTTCTAGGGTAAATTTACACATTAATAAAAAAGACGTGAATGAAATATGTATTATTAGCTCAGTATATTTTATCAACTAACAGTCAAAATCAATTGAAATAACAACCATAGCCAAATTGCTGCACCTAACTTATTTTTTTATTTGTACTTAAAATAATATATCAATGTAATGTCATAATATCTGAATATTTTTAATAAATATGTTAATATCCTAAAATATCTTCTTAGATTAAGTGTATGACTTTTAAATATATTTTAATCATCTAAAAAAAAGATACAAATAAAAAAACAAAAGGAAAAAATTCTTTATTATTTATTCCTTAATGACTAAACTGTTAGTATTTAGGTGTCCTAAAGACAATCGGTAAGGACATATAAGCACCTTTTTCTACATTGTAATATTTCATTATTAATAAATGAGCATATTTTATTTTTATCATATTTATGTCTCACCTTTATTTTAAAGTAAATATGTGTTTGAAGATAAAAGTCCTAGGAATAGAATATGTGTTAATCTCAAGAATCAATGATAGAGATCATAATCATGAGGATTCGAGAATATTGTATATCTATTACCTAAAATTTGTTCCTAGTCTTGAATCACCAAGAAAGGGCATTGATGATCTTAATAAAACTTGTATGACATCGTCTACTTGTTTAGAGATACAAGGTAGGGATCTCATGGAATACAGGCATGGAGATGTTTTAACTGATGCCTTGGGTGGATCTGTTGGAGAACATATAGCACCGAACTGACCCTCCGAGAAACTCCACAAAGATTCATTGTAGAGAGTATCATTGGATATGTAAAGTCTCTCATCGTTTGGTAGTGCGGATTGTCTTGGACTTAAAGATGTCATCCAACACTATGTCCTAAAGTTATGCTTTGACCGTACAACTCTATCCACCTGAAAATGGTGAGAATAGTGTACTCTTGGGTGTAACTCGAATACATGAGTATAGATGGACATGCCGAGAGGACTGCGGTCCCTACAAGGGATTAGTCATTCACAAGACCGGTAGAGCTTGAATAGCTTCTAATTAACTTGGGAGACTGTGCGCACAACAAGTGATCATAAAAGGTCATGATCCGCTATAGAGTTAAAATAAGAAGATTCTTAGTTATGTGAATTAGCTACATTTAGTCAATTAAGAGAGATGATACTCTGTCTTTACTCTCGACTAAATGTGAATGACGATGTGAGGGATGATGCCTGCACGGTATCCAAATATGAAAGGTAGATCACTTGATCAACTCAATTAGTTCTGGGGCCGTAGAGCATTGCTAGTGTCTTATGAGGTCATTAAATAAATTGGGCCCGTTAAAAGGGTTTTAATTGATCCAAGTTTATTTATGTCAGTGACTAATTAGGCCTAATGGGTCACAGACAAAAGGTTATTCCCGATTGTTTAAAATTAGCAAACTTGAGACAATAATTGTTATTGAGTTTTATCAAGAGTAAATGTGTATTTGGGTTGGAGTGGGACTCAAGCCCAATGAGGAAAAAATGGCGTTATATATAGTGTCCCTAGTAGGAAATCATTTTTTTCCACAAAAGGGCCCAAATGTGTTAGAAGACCCCACGGTCTTAGGCCAAGTTGAATCTGGAATTCAAGTTTACAATTTAAATTTGAATTTTAAATTCAAAAGGTTAGGTTGTAAAATATAATTTTGAATTATGTAATAAAATATATATATATATATATGGATATATATATATATATATATATATATAAAGATCCAATAATGATTGGATGAAGATGAGAGAAATAATAAATGAGGATTAATTTAAAATGATTTTGAATTTTAGTTTAAGAGATGAATGTGATTCATCATCTTAAATTATTATTCTATCAAGATATGAATTTAATTCATTATTATTTGGATTTTCCAAATCAAGTTTATCATTTCTTATGAGCACTTAAATTATGGTTAGACTTTGTAAAGTGCTGATTTTTGATGTGGCCTTTTTATGGACGTTTTTTGAAGAAAAAAGGGAAATAAATTAAATGTGGTCCATCATCTTAAATACAATCCAACAATCAAGGTATGAATATGATTCATCATATTAAATTCAATCAATCAATCAAGATGTGAATTTAATGTGACTTGGTTGACAAATAGTGGACTTGTTACCTAAAACCTCTTTCTTAGTGTATAAGCTGAAAATTCCTAAGATAATTAGGGTTAGGAATTTTTGGCCCACCAAAGCTATAAAAGGGGGAGGGTTAGACTTTTTTTTGGACATCCTTATACTCTCTAAATTTCGGTCTTTACCAAAGGTTTAGAGAGGAAAAGGCACCATCCATAAAACGGTAAGGTTCCAACCTTGTTCACCCTATCTTTAACCTAATCCTAAAAAACCATCATCTTTTTTAAAACATAAAAACCTAAGGAAACCAAAACTCAACCTTGTCTTCGCCTAGCAAGCATCCAAGGAGTGGAAGGTTTCAAGAGAAGGAGTTCTCATTGCAATCGGGGGATAGCCGTATGGATCAACGTTAAAGGACATCAAGAACCTTGAAGTCTTCGAGTGATCTTAGGTAATTCTAATCCCCAATAATTGTTTTAACACATTATCTTAAACCTCAATTATTATTTTAACAAGTAATCCTAAAACTCATGAATATTATTATAAATTGTTATGAATTCTCATGAGTACCGTAAAGAGTTACAGATTAATAATTATTAAATAATTAGTGTAATGAGTTAATGTTAATAATTCATGAAGACTGTAAGGAGTTATGGGTTTTTCCGCAACAATTAAACAAATTTTTTGTTTTTAAACTCATAAAACTTTGCATGAAAGTCATGTAATAGGCAAAATTAACCATCATAAACTACTTTTACCCAATCATATTTTTTAAAAAAAATTCTTGATGACTCAAATCACATTTCCTACGGGTATCTAATCATCATCAACTTTTACCCAAAAAAAAAAAAAATCATCATCAACTAGAAATTTTTCTATTTTTTATTTTTTTACTCTTTAATGACTCAAAACCACACTTCCTATTTAGAATCCAATTATCATCAATGAGATTATCATTATTATAGTTATTACTATTCATTAACATGATCATTATTATCCTTTCATTTTTTTATTTTTTTTATAAATAAGAAAGGAAACAGAAACTATACTGCGGTGATTACACTAATTAAAAAAGGAAAACTAGAATTTATTGCAAATAAAGATTTTTCAAATTGCAAGAAAGAATCAATTTTGATTTTATAATCATCACCAACAAAAAAATAATAATTTTTTTCACTATCATAAAATCTATAAATAATTATTTTAACCTCGATTGAAATTAGCTCAAAAGAAAGTAATACGTGAATTAGCTTCACGGTTTAATTTATCCTCGTGCAACTAAATATTTTCATTATCATCACCATCATATACAGTTAGATGAACAACAAGATGGAAAAAACACCAAAATACCAACTTTTAGTAAAAAAAGATACCAAATTAAAACAGTTTTGAAACAATTTACCCGGACTAAGGTAGTTTTGAGCCAATCACGTCGCAGACGCAAAACTAGTCGTGTTAATAAGTGTATTTTCATATATACGGAACACATAAAAAATAATAGTTTAAATATTTTTTATATTAAGTTTAATTGTATATTTACAATTTCAATCAAAATATTAATACATTAATTGCTATTAATAATGCATATTGTTGTCCCACTACAATTCATCAATAATGCAACATTGCATATGTTTTGGAGAGCTAAGGAATATTTTAAGTTCTTTAATATTTATCATTCACATGTCTATATCTATTTTGTAAAATATAAAATCACTTAAAAAAATATGATCTAAAATAGTATCATCATCTTGTTTGTCCCCTCTCTTTTACTGCTTTTAGTCTTTTTTATAAAATACAAATTATTGAATTAAGTGGATTAAGAAGTCGGTTGAAATAAGTTAAAGAAAATAAATGTATAAGAAATATATTTATGTAACTTATCAGACCTAATAAATACATTTACAATAACTGAAATTCTCTAATCTACATTTATAAAACAAATTTTTAGTGAAGATTTTAAATTAATTTTCTAAAGTGACCAACTATGATAATTTTTAGTTGGCAAAAAGGTTTTTTTCCAAAAAAAAAAAAGGCCTGTGATTTTTTCGTTTTCAAGTTTTAATTAATCATGTTTTTATTGGCTCTTTTTCATTTTTTTTTTTTTTTAACAATCTAACCTTCAGTTTTTAGTAATCCCCCTAATTGAAGAACAATATAAAATTGGAAATGTGAAAGAAAATAAAACCCAATAATCATAACGTGCAGTCTTGCTAGAGGTGAAATCTATAGTAGGAGTAAACTATCTAAAACCCAATAAAGAAGATTAAAGAAAAAAATGCAATTACACAGGAAATGTTAATTATTAAACAATAAACATAACAGAAAAAATTAAATGTTACATGTGCAAACATGAAGTTTAAATGTTATATGTGCAAACATGAAGTCAGGAGTGTGTGGGAGAATTTGAGCCTCCTTCTTCTTTCTTCTGGTGATTCTCTCTTTTTAGGTCTCAAAGTTTCTCAGTCTCTCTCAGGGTGAGAGTGAAAAAAGAATAAGGAAGACAGAGTTTCTGGATGAAGGAGAGGGAAGGACTGAATGTGTTTAGTAAATTTTTTTAATACTGCTCTAGTTTGATATTTTTTTGCTAAAAGTTGGCAGATTGGTGCTTTTTCCACAACAAGACAGATCGGCGATTCCTCGTATGACGTGTCGTTTTAACGTATTCAGCGGGTTAAAATAGTGTGCCCCCTACCGCACAGGATCCCTCCACCCACACAAGCACGAGAGCATAAATAAAATAACCCAAGAACATGTTCCTTTTTCTTATGTGAAACTCATCATTCTCTGAGTCTCATCTGCTTCCCGTACTACTCCACAGTCATGTTTTCCGCCAGAGAGATGCCTTCTCCATCCTCAATTTTCTCAGCTTATGCCTCCATGGCTGCTTCTGTCATGCTCTTTCGTTCCATGGCCAACGACCTCATACCTCATCCTATTCGACGTTATCTCCATAATACTTTTCGGTACTTCATCAAAACTTCCTCCCCTGTTCTCACTCTCGTCATCGAAGAATTCGGCGGAATGTCTCGCAACCAACTGTTCGAGGCTGCAGAAGTTTACTTATCTTCCAAAGTCAGTCCCCAAAACAGGAGGCTCAAGATCAGCAAGACTCCCAAAGAGAAGTCTTTGAAGATTCGGCTAGAAAAGAATGAGCAGATGGTAGATTCATATAGTGGGATTGAGCTCAAATGGATACTCACCAGTACAGCCCGTACAGATTCAGGCAACAATAATGATCAGAGTGATTTTAACAGTAAGCAATACTTCGAGTTGAGTTTTAACAAGAAGCATAGGGAGACAATTATAAATTCTTATCTTCCCTTCGTCCTCGACAAAGCCAAGTCCATTAAAGACGAGGAAAGGATGTTGAAGATGCATACCTTAAGCTATCCGGGGGCCAAGTGGGATTCTGTCAATCTCGAACATCCATCCACCTTTGAGACTCTGGCCATGGAACAACAGCTGAAGAATGCTGTGATGGAGGATTTGAATAGGTTCGTGAGGAGGAAGGACTTTTACAAGAAAGTCGGCAGGGCTTGGAAACGCGGGTACTTGCTGTACGGGCCTCCGGGTACTGGGAAATCAAGCTTGGTTGCAGCCATAGCTAATTACTTAAAGTTTGATATCTATGACCTTCAGCTTGAAAATATCACGAGAGATTCCGAACTCAGAAGGCTTCTTCTGAGCACTGCTAATAGGTCCATTCTCGTCATCGAAGACATTGATTGCAGCGTTGATCTGTCGGGCCGCCGCCATCATGTAGAAGGACGTAAGCACGCCGAGCCACCACAAAAGGTTAGTACATATTTACCTAAGGAACTAATTAACTTAGTTAATATGTTATGTAATAATACCTTAATCATCTTTCTTATTTCCTCCATTCTATTCCTTCACCTGCCATAATAGATTAATAGAGCTAATAGAGATAAATTAAGAAAATATTAATAAAAAAAAAATAGGTATTATGTTTAGAAGCAAGATCCACCCTCTAAATATATATTATATTAGTGAAGTACAGGAGGGAGTAGTAAATATTGAATCATCATAGACCCCCAGAAACTGAACTTATATTTTAATTACAAGTTGTTTATATTAGAGTTCACTGAATTATATATCATGACGAAGGGGTAAAGAGTTTTTGGCCTGAAGTGGGGGTTTTTTCTTTTCCTTCCAAAATCCAAAAAAGAGGAAGGCACATCCACTTGATGTGGCCATGTGGGTTCTGAACCTCTGATTTTGAAAGCTTCAACTCCTTTACTAACGTCTTAGAGCATTTATGAACAAGGCTTTTTCTTTTTCTTCTTCCTCCGGCGAATGGAAACATCAAACATGAAAGGGTCGTGTGTACAGTGTGGGGCAAGGTGAAGTTCCGTACAACAGTAATTGGGGTGAGAAAATTTATGTCTTTGATTAGTTAGGTATGGGCCAGTATTGGATTCAAGCTGTATAAAAAGCCATCACCATATATAGTCTATAGCATCACCGTGCAATTAATAGGCATGCTTTCACTATCATTGTTTGTTTCCTCTTTACTGAAATGGTGAGAGAATCTTTGACCAAAAAAAAAAAAATGGTGAGAGAATTATGAATAGGTGTTTGGTTAGAGGATCGTTGTTATTCGATGGTGGACACCAGTCACCACGAAAAAAGGATAGTCCTTTGTGTAAAGCATCAAACATGACCATGTTCTTCCAATATAGAATAATAAAATATTAAAACCTATCACTCACAAAAGAAAAAAAGAAAGAAAGAAAGATCACAGCTTTAAAATCCAAATGTTGACAATGTATGGTTATGTGTGTTTGTGCAGCTGACGTTGTCTGGGTTACTGAACTTCATAGATGGCCTTTGGTCGAGCTGTGGAGATGAGAGGATTATAATATTCACCACCAACCACAAAGAAAGACTAGACCCTGCTCTGTTACGCCCAGGAAGAATGGATATGCACATTCACATGTCCTATTGCTCTTACCATGGCTTCAAGCTTTTGGCCTCAAATTACTTGGGAACTTCCAGTGAGCAACACCAGGATCTGTTTACAGAAATAGAAGGTCTCATAGAAGACACAAACGTAACCCCTGCTCAAGTGGCAGAGGAGCTAATGAAGAGTGAAGAAGCTAAAGACGCTCTTGAAGGCTTTGTGGGGCTGCTCAAGCGCAAGAAGATGGAAGGCGATGTGTGTGAGAATGATGAAACAGAGAAAGCTTTGATTCCAGAAGGCAAAAGGGCAAGAGTTAATAATGGCAAACAGGGCATTGGCAAAACTAAGAGGAAGAATAGTTTGAGGGCCCCACCAAGAAGGACAAGAGGAGGAAAAAGCTTGTAAAGAGCCAGCTATGTAGATTTTTTTTTGCTCGGAACCAGCTATGTAGATGGAAAGCAATAATCCCAACAATGGAAAAATTGGTGATTTAGGTGTCGGCCTCTCGCTGGATGCTTTGCTGTGCTGCTTCCTTCTCTTAGCTTTCACATTATCTGATTATCATGTATTGTCCATATAAGATCATGGTCACAACAAAAGGAAATACATGTCCAAAACAGGTTTATTTTTCCTATTTAGAGTAATAGAAGTGTCAGATACTCGCTGCCTTTTTTCTTCTTCTCTTGTTTTAATAATTTTTGTTTTCTTTTTAAATATCAATAGTCCTATTTGATCCAAAGGAAAGTTTCTTTTGCAGTCTGATTATCTCGTACATTTGCGCCTCGTTACCTGAAGGTTTTCCTCGAACGGATGAGTACACTGAAGCGCAAGAGGTTACAGATAAATAAATGAGTATATTTGGATTACTAGTGGAAGTTGTTTTTTTTGACATGATTTAAGATATATAAAGTAATTATTTGAGAGGAGTTTTATCTTATCTTGCATCAACGTGTTTTTTAAACGTCAACTTAAATATGCTTAATAATATGATTATCATCTAGATTTGCTTTGGAAATTGTCATGTAAGAATAATATTGCTATGAAAGTTTCCTAAAGAGCAATGTTATCACTTATCATTAGCCGTTATCCTACTTAAAGTTTGACCATTAGCTTATTCATCATCTATAATCTACAGGCAAAACCATACATTTTGGGGACATAATAACTTATGGAGGAAAATTAGACCGTACCCATGATTATATCATCAAAAAAATTCCAAGATCAAGGTACCTTTTTAATAATTGTTTCTATGTAAAACCCCTGTATAATTAATAAAAATAATTTAAGAAAAAAATATAAATTTTGGGGGTAAAATAGAGTGATAAAAAAAATAAATTTAATTTCTTGTCTAACTCCTATATTTACTATCCATGATTATTAAAATATCTTTGAGCAAAAAAAAGGATTAGTAAAATATCTTAAAAGATGCCTGGTTTAATCAAGAATAACCTGCGTCGCATCATCACTAGAGAGTAGATGTCCATAAAAATCTTCACATTATTGACACATTTGAAGTTTTGAGATTTGCATAGCATGAAGCCATGAACAGAGCAAACGTCCAAATGAAAGAAAAAAGGCGTTTTTTTTTTTTTTTTTTTTTGTTGAAAAAGGTTCCCCGGGGCTCGAACAAGCAGTAACGTGTTGCAGGGAAACTGGGAAAAGCAAAGCTGGGAACGAAATAGCCTTGCGTTTCGGCTACAAGCCACTGTCACCTTCTCTCTCCCGCTCTCTCCTTAACTCAAATTCTCGATTTAGCATATTTCAGAACGTGGCGCGATGCTGAGACTTCGTCTACATCTTCATTTGTTTTTTTCCCAACGAAACTCCTTCCTTTCTCTCTCTTGTTGCGGAAATATAAATCGTGTAGGGAAGAAGAAGAACAACATACAGATTTGATTAACGTGGGAAAACCTTCCTCAAGGTGAAGAAGTAAAAACCCATGGGACATTAGTCCAGTATCAAACTTCCACTATAAAAATAATGGGTACAATCAATCAATCAATCAATCTCTAAACTTCCTTTAGAAAACTCAAGCTTCACCAACAATAATGGTACTCAAACTCTCAAAGTTCTCATACTCTCTTTTCTTTTTTACTCTAGCTCTCTCTGTACCTTTTTCCTCGAGAGTCACACATTATATAAAGAGAAAAAAGAATTAAATCAAACCTAGAAATTAGGAAGAGTCATTTCTAAGTTCAATAAAGTCATCCTCAAGTCTTAAATCCACTTTCAAATAAGTTAAATAGTCAAACTTAGAACACCACAATGCATTTATGGAGGAACAATTTCCAACATCTCTCTCTTCTATTTTGCATCCCGCCTCGCTCACTCGCTTTTTCTTATTGTCCCGGCCTCCTGAGCACTTCACTCTCTCTCCCCGCCATTTTCTCATTTCACAAACAGCTTTTCTTCGCTTGCAAGAGGTAAAATTCTTCATTTCTCTCCTATTTCCCAATTCCCATTTGTTCTGTCTGTAACATCAATCCATTGACGCATTCGTACCACTTCTTCCATTAATTTTAAATTATGCTTCTGATAATGTACCTCAGTGGGCGTTAATTTGATTTGTTATGGGAACATGAGGATGATTTTAAAGAATTCTGTAATTTTTTCAACTCATGGGAGTTCTGTAAACTATGTGTGCTTATGGATATGTTTTTCTTATTAAAAAAAATGATTAATTCTGTAGTTGATGGCCCTTAAAACTGTGTATTTATGATATGTTGTTCGAAGTTCTTAGAATCTTGTGTGTTGATCGATTATTGGCGGGATTGCATCGGAGAATGTGAGGCGCTTTGTTTTTTTCCTTCTGATATCATATGAGTGCTTGTTCTTCTTCCCTCCTATAAAACCAGCAGAGCGGAGAATGTCTGAACTTGTCTCCCAAATCAGGTAAAGTAATGAAGGAGGCATCTTGGTAGCCCAGCTTCGCTTGTAGAAATGTACTGTATTCAGAATTTTATGACAAGACCAGAAATGAACCCGCCCTTTAGAAACTCAATCATTTGGAAATTGTGTTTTCATCGTGTATTGCAGAAAATGCTGCTCACTTCATTCACATATACTACCTCCGGTCGTACTACAAAATAGGTCCTACATTCTACATTTAGTACGAGAGGAGTAATTTTTTCCCCTTGGTATGTTATTGACACTCACTTGGCTATCGTTTTAAGAACTGATCGATCCCCTGATGGTAGATTGTGATCATATTGTTATGCTTGCAGCTCTTGAAAATTCTGATTCTGGGTCTTTCAAGAAGAGATCAGTCATGAGTGCCTCGAGCATACGGAGGAATTCTTTGTCAAGAAAGGGCAGGCGAAGTAGCAAGGTTATGTGTGTGGAAATAGAGGATGTCCATGATGCTGAGGAGCTGAAAGCTGTTGAAGAATTTCATAAAGCTCTTATTATGGATGAACTGCTCCCTGCAAAGCATGATGATTATCATATGCTGCTCAGGTTTCTCCCTCTATCTGACTTAAATTTTTCATACATGTTTCCAATTTTGTTAATGGCAGTAAGTATGCATACCTTTGCACTAATATTAATAAGAGCTGGATTTTTTTTCCTTCCTAAAACGTTCCCTGTAAGTAAATGGTATGAGCTAAAACATATATTCTGAGAGTTGAGTCATATACTTTGTATTTTGATGTACAGATTTCTTAAGGGGAGGAAATTTGAAATTGAGAAATCAAAGCAAATGTGGTCCGACATGCTCAATTGGAGGAAGGAGTTTGGTGCTGACACAATCTTGCAAGTATTTGTCACATCGACATTTTCTCAGGCTTAATGGGAATGATTAATATTTTAAATGGCCGCATATCATTAAACTCCTTGCTTTCTTACCACTCGTATTGTATGTAGAATGATTTTTCCATGCACCTCTTACTGAGTTATAATTCATATTGTGTGGGAATCCTTTTTATACCAGGATTTTGAGTTCAAAGAACACAGTGAAGTCATGAAATATTATCCCCATGGACATCATGGAGTGGATAAAGATGGAAGACCTGTGTACATTAAGAGACTGGGACAAGTAGATGTCACTAAGGTGATGCGAATTACAATGATAGGATATTGAGAATTCTTTCCTCTTTTGGGTTTATTCCAGATAAAGTTAAGTTATTTTAGGAGAAGGAAGATAAAGATATAGATAAGAAATAGTAGTTTATCAGTTTATTATCAGTTAGGATAAGAAAGAGTAGTTTATCAGTTTATTATTAGTTTAGGTAGTTACTCTGTGTTATCTGTTTTCATAGGCAGTTAGGATATCCAGACTTTATATATACATGTATTCTGTTTTATAATGGAGGAGGAATGAATATATGATATTTCAGAATTGTGTTGTGTTGGCTGGAGTTAGATACTGACTCTAGATTGTCTCTCTTTTCCCTAGAACTCAGATTCTGGTTCTAATCTCCTATCTTGATTCTTCTACTTCTCTCTTACTTTCTTTAAATCATATCAAAAGGGTATTCTTTGAGTTCTATCATACAACTATGGATTGCTACATCAAGTAGCATGTACAGGAGTTTGAGAAGACATTTGATATAAAGTTCCCTGCTTGTTCCATTGCTGCAAAGAAGCACATTGATCAAAGTACAGCCATTTTGGATGTGCAAGGAGTGGTATGCATGAGCAATAATCTAAGTATATGGCATCATTGAAGCAATTTTAAACAATAATACAATTGATTATAAATCAGCAACATATGAGAAAATGTCAATGTTTATTTACTTCACCTTCTTTTGGAAGAGTGCTAAATATAGTCTGTGGGTGACAAAATAAATTCTCATTTCCATGAGAAAGAGAAATTTGAAAAATAGGGAATTTTTTTCGAAGTTATAATCTTGTAATAATATGCAGGGCTTAAAAACTTCAGTAATGCTGCCAGGGAACTTGTTACTCGCCTTCAGAAGATTGATGGCAACCATTATCCAGAGGTAAGTTTACGCTCTTCTCTATCTATATACACCAAACAATGTTATTCTGAGTATATCATGATATCATCAAATTGCTTGCTTCACTGCAGACCTTGAATCGCATGTTCATCATCAATGCAGTTTCTGGGTTCAGAATGTTGTGGAACACCATGAAGTCATTCCTTGATCCTAAGACCACAGCAAAAATCAATGTGAGCATACACTTTGTTCAAAATCTGATAGGCTTTTCAGGCAAGTAAATTAAATTTAATCATTTGAAACTTTAATTAGTCAGGTTCTTGGAAACAAGTCCCAGAGTAAATTGCTTGAAATAATTGATGTCAGGTGAGCTCATGGACAAGTTAATTGTTGAGCCCTAATTTTTTTCCTTATTGCACAATTACTTTATGTTTATTATCATTATGTCTCAAATTTTAACTCTAACACTTGGTTGCCAGAGTTCTTAGAAGGTACTTGTACATGTGCTGATCAAGGAGACTGTATGAATTCTGATAAGGGCCCATGGAAAAATCCATAAATACTGAGAGTAGGCTTTTAAGCTTCCTGTCCCCCCCCCCCCCCCCTGCTTCTCTTTATTTGGTTTCAGCCCATATTTGTTGTGTCATTATGATTTAGCAAACTTACAATATGAGATATATGGAATTGCAGATGGTTCAGAATGGTGATCATAAACGCTCAAGCAAAAGTGAGTCTCTTTCTGTGGAAGACAAGACAGCTTCTCCTAAGGTCTTTACTAATCTCTGACAATTCACTGGCCCATCACTTGATTTTGAAAATGCCGCGGTTGTCTTCTTATATTTTTTTCTTTTATGATCCATGCTTCTTTTCATCATTAATGGAGTTGCTTACTGTTTATTGCACATTTGTAGAAGTCTTACATCACGGACCGCTTTGATCACCCACAACCATCTCCTGTTTGTGATGAGGATGCTATATGTGTTTAATTTTGTTAGTGATAAAAAAATATCATGACTTTATGTAAGCTCTATGTTGGGCTTTAAGATTTACGAAAGTGGTGCTTACACTTCTATGTTAAATGATGTGCTTATGGCTATGGGTAAGTATGATTCTGAACTCCAAGGATATTATGTTTCTATGTTGTTTGTTGACATCTGAGGATGCGCTTGTAGATCATCAAATATACCAATTTAGTATTTCCCCTGAGTGGATGTTTGATTTATAAAATTTATGTTATTCATGTTTCAAGTAATTAGGTTTTAGATTCGAACTGTAAATTTTAGTAATCCTTCTGAACCTTTGTAGGTCTTTGGAGTTCCTTCGTCCTCCTTGTACTTTTCTTTTTGGCTACCCTTTCAGATATTTTTTTGGTACATACCCTTTCACATTTTAACTTGCTAAAAAAATGCATAACTTCCTCAGGTCCCTGCTAAGCAAGTCATCAAGCAAGAGGTGATCATTCCAGTGAGTGATAAACATCCTTGGAAAAAAGTAGAGGATAATATTAAATTTGAAGCATCTAAAGGTACATCTGGATTGTTATATATTTCTTTTTCAACTCTATCGTATTACACATACCTTGTTAATAAGGCCTAGTGCTAGTTGAATAAATATTTAAGATAGCATGTAAATGCATGCTTACTCTTACCATCCCTTTGCAAAGCACACCTCCCCCCAGCTGTTTTAATGATTTTCTTGTTCCATGGCAAAGAGGGACATAAGACGAAGTTATCTTTTTGACCTGTTAGGAGAAAATTGTAGTCAGTTTGTTTGCCTCCCCCTATTTTCTGTGATGGAACTATACATTTTCCCACTGTTCGGTTAGTTCCCCAGACAGTAGCTATCTAACTGATCTTTGGGATAATCCCACCCGTGATCCCTTACATGTCTGAAGCATACTTCTGTCTCTGCCAAAGTATTTGTGTGGGCATCTTCATATCTTCCTCTCGCCTTGCCATTTGTGACATGAATTACCTATACCTTTCTTCAAATTATGGCTGGAGCAGATGTTAACACCATGGCTGATTCGTGCAAGGTTCACGAAAAAGTAAATTCCCAGATTTGGTCTGGCCTTATGGCCTTCCGTTTACTCTGCTGAGTCAATGTTTAAAAGGCAGGTCCCTTCTGACCAATTGCCTGGCCCCACCCTCTCTACTGCAGAGTTTATGACTGTGATGAAACGCATGGCTGAGTTGGAAGAGAAAATGAGCACTATGAATAAACCGGTTGCCTTGCCCCCTGAGAAGGAGGAAATGCTGATTGCTGCTATATCCCGAGCTGATGTTTTGGAGCAGGAACTTGATGCCACAAAGAAGGTCAGTATAGCTGGATTTCAGGAAACTTTGTGTGATGTACATTATTTTGCAAGGGCCCTTTAAATTCAAATCCAAACAAATAAGCAGAATTGAAAAAGGAATGAACTGGACCAAGGAAAACCATATTTTGATTCTTGTTGACTGCAGAACTTAGTTCTATTTTCTTTCCTTAGAAGCTTCTGGTTTAGTAGAGCTATTTTCTTCAGGCTTTGGAGAGCTCTCTTGCACGACAAGAGGAGCTTTCAGCTTATGTTGAGAAGAAGAAAAAGAAGAAGAAATTGTTGCGCTGCCAATACCTCGACCTTTCTTTTGTTTACCAGCTATCAATACGGCAATACCTTGACTTTGCTGTACTGTTATTCCGTGAATTGAATGTTCATTGAATTATCTTTTGGTTGGTGGAAGTAATATTTGGTTCTCTTTTGCTTCAATTTGCTTGTCTGGTGAGGGAGAAATGGTAAATGTTCATATGTAGATGCAACACACACCAGGAAGACAAATGGGCTGTTAATTTTTCATCAAGTGGACTACTATGAAAATGATGCTCCCTCTGAATATAGTTTTATATGATACATATATAGAATCAAAATTTTGACCTCAAATATTGTCTTTCATTTTTTCCATTTTGTTGCTGGACAGCAGTTGCAACCATATCTCATGATGTTTCAAATAAACACATGACCAGCCAACTGCCCATATAATTCATTTGCCGATTAACTTTTTTAAATTAGCGGTTTTCATGTTGAGTTATTTATAAGCCATGTACATGCATTTCACTTTGGACTTGTGTGAGAAAGTGTGTCTAATTCAAATCTATAAATGAACAAGAGATGTTCATAAATATCATATCCAAAGATTGGCATGAAACAAGAGGCTAAAGGGTACGTCAAACATTGATAGGAAAGCAATTCTGCTAATTGATATTTAGACAGAGAATGAATCAATGATAACTAGTCCAAATTGTAAACATATGAAGCGCAAGAAATGGGCACGAGGCAGAGGCCTTTACTTCTAAGGTCTGGCGTCGACTCTCTGCTGGTTTCCTCTCTAGAATGCTGTGACTGTGGCCAACAATAACAATTTTAGATACGGCTTTTAATTATTTCTTTATTCTGTTTCTTTGTTTTTAAGATAGTAGCTTTTGCAAATTATATACTTTTTACACATGGTGACTTGATATACGTAGAGAATAGAGATAATGTGTGTGAAACGAATCTAATTATGTCTTACCAACAGCACCTTTCCAAAGGTTTTGGTTTTCCACGACTTCTTCATGTAAGGGATGCTCAAAGTCTGCATGGATTGAAATATAGCTTTAGACTATTCTCAACAGCTCGATAAATATTCCCTCATCCTCTACTAGCTGATCATTATCAAGTTCATCAAGTACTAATTTTAGTTGGCCAGAAAAAAAAAAAAAAACACTCAACACTATAATTAATTAATAATAACTACTTAAGGAACTCCTGGTTTGAAATTGCTATTTTCAGATTATAGAAAATGACATGAGAAACAAAAAATAAAATAATATGAATTAATTGTGTTTTCAAAATACACTACGTCTCTAGAGAATTCTCGTAATTTGTCACGCATGCACACACAAGTTTCTGTATTTTAAAGTGTAAAGTTTAGTCATTGGATGTTATTTTCCAGATCACCAGTATCATTTCGGTTATTGCGAAGGAGAAAATAAAAAGGGGGGGGGGGGGGGGGGGAGAGATATTGAAAACCTGAATTTGGTCATGAAGGAAGTGAATGTAGCCTATAGTTTCATTCAATACGGAGGCAGTATTGGTCTGCAAATAAAACGACGAGTTTAAAATGATCAAATATATATATATATATATATAGTTGAATTCATATATATGCACATATATTTCAAACTAGACTCGTTGATCTTTGACGAGACGACATAGGGACAGCGTACCTTGCCAAAAGGTGCCACAAAACTCTGAAGGGTCTGAATCCTGTCTCCCAGCTTTTCCTTTCTGACCTGTTCATTGCCATTATTCCACCACCACACCTTGTGATTCCATAATATATAAAACTAATAATGCATTATTAGAATTATTGATCAGTTATGTATAATAATCACAGTTAATTTGTCACCTTCAGGGTAGGGCATGAAGTCCTTGACTTCTTTGCTCTTGCTTCATGTTCCTTCTCTTGAGAACGATTACGTGACGTTTTTGCCCGTGCAACTCCACTCCCACTTATAGATCCTGAAATCTATCATTTTACTTTATTCACTGATTAGCTCTATGTATATAATGGTAAGCTACATACAAGGAGGTACGTTAATTATTAATGACTTAATGCTCGACGAGATGCCTGAGAATATATTTAAGTAATAAAAATCAACCAAGAGGAAGCTTCTTCTCTGGAAAACATGCATGATCTGGGGCACAAAGTTTAAGATGAAGAGGAAGATATACACACACACTCACTTTATTATTTGAGCTGTTGGATGGACTATTTTCTTGCTGTTGCATGTCATGAAGACCAAAAGAATCGCAGGAAAGATGAAGGCCATCACCACAAGAATTGCCGCCCAGCAACATCTGAGAACTTAAGCCCAGAGAGCATGACAGTAATAAAGAAGGAGGCATCTCTAGGGCTGATAAATTGGAGCTTGACGAAGATGCAGCAGCTAAGGTGTTGTACGACGTCGTCTTATTGGCTAGGGCTATCCCTGCAGGCCAGATCTCTTTTCCAGTTACATGAGAATGTTCGCTAATTGATGAGACTAGTGAATCGTTTACACAAGAACTAGAGAGGCGGCTGGGTAAATAATTATCAGACACCTCGTCTTTTATAAGCACATCATCACCAGATGAACGTCGAGGATCCAAATCATATTCTTCCCCTTTATCTCTTAGATTTATTCCAGTGCTTTGACTGCTTTCAGTAAACGTACTGCAAAAGAAGCCCACGCATACTTATATACATATGAACAATGAACCAACTAAAACATACAAGTGATCATAAAATCATCATTTGGTGAAAAGCTGGCGACTTTTTTCCCTTTCTGTATCATAGTATGATTTTTACTCACCAAAAGTTGCTGGAGTTCCATGCTTCACAAGTAAAAGAAGGTTTATAGTAGCCAGCATATTCTTCTTGGAGCTGATGCTGATGAAGGTGGAAATCCCTATACTCCATACTTAGCTTGGTTTTAGAACTAGAAGATCCCAAGACAAGGGAGAAAAGAAATTGAACTGAAAGGGCTTGACAAGTGTTTCACTTTGCACAAGGCGTAACAACTCAGATCAGAATCAAACCCAAAATAGCAACGTCTCCTGCTCTTAAGTACTCGGGAAATTAATACGATCTTTTTAGAAACCTAATAAAAGCAACTAAACATGGTCCCAGAAACACGTCCTATATATAGGGCATGAAGTTTTTGTTGTTACAGCATATTCCAAGTTTTCTCATGAACTCTGTGGTCAGAATGGGCTTTATATATATAATTAACGTTAACATGTCAGCAAAAGAAAACTCATGAATAACAGCATGTATCATTTCTCTTCATTCATTGGACCCCCCTTTCATATGCACTAAGCACTATAAATGTTTCGAATAACTTGCTTTTGGCGATTCAGGAATAAAAAAAAAAAAAAAAAACCATTTGACGATTCTTCTAGCTTTTATTATTTGACTCAACTCCACACACACACATGCATATATAGAAACATTACATGTACAACATATACTACTGTTGCTTTAGTTAGTAACATTTGATTTATACTTAACCCCGTCGTCTCTCTGGGCCAGCTTCTGTGTATTTTTTGGATGGCCATTTATTAAAAATCACTGTGACTGAGTGAAACTGATGCTCAGTAAGTGTATTATTCGCATCACACCCTCGCGTAATGGAAGTGAACAGTAACTGTACTAAAATTTTATGATGATGATGCTGATAGTGCTGATATTTGATGATTATTATAAGAAGTGGAAGAAATTAAACCAGCTACATTATTTTTGATATTATTAAAAAGCAGCAAAAGCTAATGTGGGGGTGGCTCTATTCAAATTCTTTAAATACTAGATAGAGTGATGGAGATCATATAATTAAAGAGCCAAAAAATTCCGTACTGCTATGAATATTATTCTAATACAAAGAATGTATCAGAAGATGCCATTCCTATGTTCGAAGGTCATCAGGGGATATTGTATTTCCAATAATGAGCCTAATCTCTCTCAGCCATATCGTAAAATTAATTAGGTACTATGGGATCCACGTTGGATGCATTATATATATATATATATATGCATCCACATGATGAAAATCATATATCACAAATTAATAATACAATATTCCCTCTGATCCTAATTATAAGACTAGTTAACTTTTTTAAAGAGATTAAAGAAGCTAATTAAATTACTTTAGAGTATTTTTATTTTTATTTTTAATTTAAATTAATTATTTTAACTAGTAAACTAATTTAAAGATGACATATGAAATGATTAAATAACTTATTTAGCTTTTTTAATCTCTCTAAAGAAAGTCAACTAGATCTTATAATTAGGAGTGGAGGTAATATTAAATACCAATACTAGTAATTAGATAAGAAAATAATTAGCGGTCTCCAAGCTGTCTTCTACCCATAATAATATATATAATTATTCAATTATTGCTAGGCAACCATTAAATATTTTTCCACTAACGAGAGTATTACTATTGAAACCTTACTTGTTAAGAAAAAGTTATTCATTATTATAATTATAATATAAAAATTTAAACACAAAATTTTCCATTATAATAATATATGATCAAATGAAATAAATATGTAAAACATGAATCATTAAAAAAAAAGGGAAGAGGCACTAAAATTTACAGCAATAAATAGGCAATGCCTAGTATGTAAAGTTCGTCCTACCATTGGACATTAGCAAGACAAGATTCCCCTTCTTTGTATAGAGTGATTTTTTAATTAATTTGTTGACACGTTTATTATATTTAAATTGCAATTATACCCATTCGGTATCGCAAATTAAAGCGAACTTAAATTAAGAAAAAAGGGGGGAAATTAAAAACAAAAGGTGGGGCTGAGATTTGCTGGGATTAAAGTGAGAGTATAAGACAAAAGCATTGCATGCCTGAGAATATGTGCTTTTCCCGAGACAAATAATTAATTTTATCTTGGGACCTCGTTCACTGAATGAAAGAGCTACTTCCATCTATCACTTAATTTATTTTGCCATCAGCTCAACAAAACATTCCAGCATTTTTTTTTTTTTTTTTGGACACACATGGATTTTTAAAATTTTACTATACAGTGGGTCCACGAAGGAAGCTAAATGGCCACGCACAGAAATTGAAATTCCCCTCTCATATAACGAAATGTTCAATATCAAGTAATATTTGAATGATCCTATTTTCCAAATAACATAACTGTAGTTAATTTTTTATTTAACAGTGTCTAATATCAAAGTGGCTGTAGTTTAGTGGTAAGAATTCCACGTTGTGGCCGTGGAGACCTGGGCTCGAATCCCAGCAGCCACATTTTGTTACAATTCCTTTTTTGGTATCCTTTGTTTTACTATTTCTGTCCATCAGGAAAAGGCTTGAATAGAGGGTCAAAATCATAAATACATAAGCATCTTCAAAGTCCGAGGGTCTCAAGTGTTGCATACTGATCGATAATGTGCAGTCAGATTCAATTTGAAGAAAGGTTTAACTATGTAATAAGGTAAGGTTGGTTAATTATATTATCACAAGTATTTTTAAAATCTTCTTCTTGTTACTTTTTTTTATTTCTATTTCCTTTTTTAAAAAACGAATTGCTTTGTGTGTGTGGGGCTCTGAATCCATACATCCTGAAGTTATAAATTATTCAATCTTTAATTGCATATGATAACACCCAAGTAACTGTCATTGAATTCTTCTACCATATTCTTCAACATTTCTTGCCTGAGAAAAGCGATGACTTTGGGATGCACAGGATTTGAACAAATTTTTACATTTGTTTTTTAAAATAAAGAATGAATTATTTCAGAGAATAAAACCAAACTATGATGCTTAGTTTCAAGTATAGCACGTTGTGAGCCACTATTTCAAGTGCTAAAGCAATCGTAGACACGTGGTTAATTAATTAGTTGCTTAACTTACTGATTCTCCAAGGTGGCTATCTACTCTCTATATCATCACCTAGCTCTCTCAGTGATGAATTATACCAGTTACGTACTAAACAAAAATACTACCATGATAGAAGCGTGCTGTAGTATGTGGAAGAGATCTTATCACCTAGCTCTCTTTTTCAATTTATTTTGCGCCACATAAATACACACAATCCCTTATAATAAGTAATAAAGATGTTTAGGCTCATGGAAAATGATGGCCTAAGAAAAAGCATGGTGTTTTGGAAAACCCTACCCATTTCCAGTCAATTTTGGTACCAATCATATATGTCACTGCATTTTCCTTACTAATTTATCCATTTTGTGTTGTTAATTTATGCATTTTGTGTTGTTAATCGCCTCTGGAAATGAGACATGACAAATTGAAGGTTTTCACAAGTTATGGTTAATTTATGCATTTTGTATTGTTAATTTATGCATTTTGTGTTGTTAATCGCCTTTGGAAGTGAGACATGACAAATTGAAGGTTTTCACAAGTTGTGGTTAATTTATGCATTTTGTGTTGTTAATCGCTTCTGGAAGTGAGACATGACAAATTGAAGGTTTTCACAAGTTGTGGTTAATTTATGCATTTTATGTTGTTAATTTATGCTTTTGCTGTCGTTAATAGCTTCTGAACTACACCAGCAAACATGCATCAGATTTTGCCTCCTCTTATTGTTTTTCATTCCTTTTTTTTTTCAATGCAAAATAGAACTCCAACAACAAATTTTCACAGTTCTAACAACAGATTCAAGATGTAGGTACTCTCGCACAATCCCACCGGCGACGCAGGTCTCTCGGTGGAATGGCGTCGAAGTCACGAACCCAGAGCTATGGAAGTTTTCGAACTGCATAGACTGAAAGTTGAAGCCAGAAACTAAAGTGACTCCTTCTCAGTCTCGCTCTCTCTGTATTTATGTGTGAGTATGCGTATATATATACACACACACACGAGGACGAGAGAATGAAGGAAGAAGAGTTTTGAGAGTGACGAGAGTGAGAATGAAATTCCATGCTCAGGAGTGAGAATGAGAGTGACAAGTAGAAAGAAGAGGGGAGAGAGAGATGAAATTCCATGCTTTCTTCCAGTCTCTTTCTTCCTTATACGTGTGTTTCCTTGTACTTGTCCAAAATGGTAATTTACAATTGACAAATAATTACACAGAAGTCCCTAGGGACTTCTGAGTAATTTGGTGGGACCTTATTGTATTTTTTTGTTTTCCTTGGGACCTGTGTGTAATTTTCCCTATAAAAAGGGGGGGGGATCTTTTCCTATGATTTCCGGACACAATAATAAATCTTGAGGCTATCCTACATCCTTGTTTTCTAGTCTGTTTCTAGAGTTGTGATAAACCCTAATTTTATATATTTTATCCTACCTTCAGTGGCGGAACCAGGAAAAATTTTTAGTCTTGGCCAAAAAATAAACATATTGAACTACTCTCTTTAATTCTTATTATAAGGTCCCAACTAACAAGTATATTTGGTTTTTTTATAAAACACTTGCTTGTTTCCAAATAGTATTAAATATTTTTTTCTATGTATACCCGTAATTAAAAAGGTAGTAAGTGAGAATAATAATTAATAAAAATTAATTATTACTCTTTTTTTCGAGAAAAAAATAGTAATAATTAATATGATATTAGAGTTTAGTGAAATTAATAGGGATAATATTGAAAATTATTTAAATTTTAAGATAAATTTAATTACTTTAACTGTTTTTATTGACTTGTGAAAATTGTTAGTTGGTTCCTTAAATAAGGACCGGAGGGAGTATTTACTAAATAGTATTAAATAATCTGGAAAATACAAACAAATAATAACATATAATTATAAATTAAAACAATATATAAGATGATACTAATATTTTCGGTATCTCAAATAAGAATTTTACTTTTCTCTCACAGCCTAATGAGTAATGAAACAAACATTATCCTTACAGAGAAGATAAAAAATTAGCTGGGGCCAACTTTGTGGCCAAATAAAATATCATATAATAAATACATATATATTTTAACAAATTTTATAAGATCAGCCATAAAGACCTTCCGCCACCGCCTACCTTATTCATTTATTTTGGAGATTATTTTAGGCTAATTTGGATTTATTAGATAATATTTGGATTGTTAGCCAATTTTAGGAAATAATATAAATCAGAATTAATTGTGAGATTATTGAGCTTAAATGATTAATATTTTGATTGTTATCTTGTGATTAAATAATATTTATTAAGATATGATAAATTACTATTTTATCATATTAAAAGGTCCTATGGTACAGAATTTTTCAAGGAAGCTAAAAGAAAATCCAATGGTGGAATTTTATTGGGCTTTTTATATTTTAATGGGCTTAAGTTAGTATCCAAAATTCTTTTCTTCCTCCTCCCATTATTTAACCTAGCAGCAGCCAAGAGAAAGGGAAGCTCTCTTGGAGAGCCACACAAAGATGCAAAAGGAGAAAAAGAAAGAGAAAAGAATGATGACTCAGTTCAAGTTTGGTTTGGTTTCTTACATCATATTATTCTCTATTATATTATTCTCTTCATCTTTTAAGATATTCAACTTTGTTTTCCAAACACCGTATTCTTTCTTAACATTAGCCCCATTACAACCTAATAAAAGTCCTTTGGATTTATTAGTGTGCTTGTTTTATTAGTGACGGAGAATTTAGATTCTTGTCAAGCCTATGGAAAGAGTATTGGATAGGATGAATTTGAGTGTAAACACAGACCTATACATTTTTGAGTGAAGAGTGACATACACATTATCTTTGGTGAGGGATTTCTAGCTAGGGTTCCTTTTTGTCAAGTAAATTGCCATGACATTTGTTTTCTTAATTCATGAGAAGATCACTTGGATATGAGAGGTGTTGAAATGCTTTTGTTTACTTATTGCTTGTGGTTGGAACATTCAGTTTTGAAGTTTTAGTTTAGTTTAGTTTTTATTGTTATTCTCCCTTAGTCTTGATTTGTTTTGCCCAGGAGTGCAAATGATAAGTGTGGGGGAGTTGATAAACCCTAATTTTATATATTTTATCCCACCTTATTCATTTATTTTGAAGATTTTTAGGCTAATTTGTATTTATTAGATAATATTTGGATTGTTAGCCAATTTTAGGAAATAATATAAATCAGAATTAATTGTGAGATTATTGAGCTTAAATGATTAATATTTTGATTGTTATCTTGTGATTAAATAATATTTCTTAAGATATGATAAATTACGATTTTATCATATTAGAATATTCTATGGTGCGGGGAAGGAAATTCAATGGTGGAATTTTATTGGGCTTTTTATATTTTAATGGGTTTAAGTTGGTATCCAAAATTCTTTTCTTCCTCCTCCCATTATTTAACCTAGCAGCCACCAAGAGAAAGGAAGCTCTCTTGGAGAGCCGCACAAAGACGCAAAAGGAGAAAAAGAAGGAGAAAAGAATGATGACTCCTTTCTCTTGGCGGCTGCTATGTTAAATAATGGGAGGAGGAAGAAAAGAATTTTGGATACCAACTTAAACCCATTAAAATATAAAAAGCCCAATAAAATTTCACTATTGGATTTCCTTTTAGCTTCCCTGAAAATTTTTGCACCATAAGATATTTTAATATGATAAAATCATAATTTATCATATCTTAAGAAATATTATTTAATCACAAGATAACAATCAAAATATTAATCATTTAAGCTCAATAATCTCACAATTAATTCTGATTTATATTATTTTTAAAATTGGCTAACAATCCAAATATTATCTAATAAATCTAAATTAGCCTAAAATAATCTCCAAAATAAATTAATAAAGTTGGATAAAATATATAAAATTAGGGTTTATGAAGTTGGTTCATGAAATGTGGAAAGTACCAAAAGCCTGTTGAGTGAACATCATAGAACTATTTTGACTCAACCAATTATTCATGCTCATGAATGAAATTTAAATTTTTTTAGGGTGTTATAAATGCTGCATTGGGAAATATGACTGGAGGTGGCCCATGAGCTGCTGATCGGACTGAACATGCTTTATTATATTGCACACTCTCTATGGCCAGGCCATGAAACATAATACTCAATTTTTTGCACTGGGTCTTTTAATGAATAGTACGATGGTAAGTGTTGCATAGAATGACTTGCTTTCTAATGGAGCAATCTGCAATCCATTAATTGAACAAGATCAGAAGAGTCATATACTGGCAATTAGTGCTGGTTTAGAAGAGTTTATCTGCAACAATGTCCAATGCATGTTAGGAAGTTGCAATTTCTTTTTTCCTCCCTCTGATTCAAAGAGTCCCCATCAATACTATTCATAAAAGAGTAATTTAGGTGGTTCATGTGTCTGCATTGGATTTTATGGTTAAAATTGACTGATTCTTTATAACGGAAATTGAGGTAGCCGCCAAGGAGTAATGGCATTCAATTTGGAGGATGGAAATTGCATTGATTCCAAGCGGCTTCAACAATTTTGGCCACAGGAGTATGACTTTATAAGAATGTTTGATGGTGAGGTTCTTATCTGACTACGTGCTGTTCTGTATATAACTTTTGTATCAAATTTCTAAATTCCTTCAGGGTTATGGTAGATCATACTTTGCTGCAACCTCAGCAAATACATGCACAGGAGATTGGGAATCTTCTCTGTCGCAGTTTCTTGGCATAAATTTGTAGGATTTGGAGTTTGTGCAATTTCACCCAACAGGTATAGGCTGGTTGCCTAATCACATAAGGTTGGTGATTTACTTTCTTAGTTGCTACCTGTTACACGCTCTTGGTTTCATCTCATAACGCACCTTATCCAATGAAATTGAAGTATAGTGTACGTTTCTCATTTTCTTGGTGGATGTTCTCGGTTCCCATGGAGAAGGTGGAATTCTTAGGAATAGTGAAGGTGAGCGATTCATGGAGCGTTATGCCCCTACTACAAAGGATCTTCCATCAAGAGATGTGGTTTCTAGATCAATGACCATGGATACGAGAACGCCATGTTGAGCCCGCGAATCGCACGGGTTGATTCAAACTCACGTTTAGTTCAATACTTAAATACTTGTTATGGTCCTTATCACACCAACTAACAATTTTGGTGGAACCCATTTTCCGGCAGATCAAAAGACCAACTTACCCTTTTTATGTGGGGAGAGGAAGAGAGTGACCCGAAAATATCTCCAGAAAGTTCCGGTTAGTTTACCATGGTGGTGGTGTGGAGAAGACAGAATCAAGGTCGCCGGCAGAAGAATAGGACAAAATTCGCTGGTATATCGACTTCCCAGTCTGCGACATTCTGTTTGTCTCTTTATTTCGTGGTTATTTCTTTAACCCAAAAATCATTCCCCAAATACAAGTCCCATTTATTGGAAGCAGCAAAAACCAGCGAATCCAATATATACGAGACGGAAGAACTCGAAAAGAAGAGAGAGAATCAGAAGGAGAATGGGGGGATTCAGAAACAGAGACGGCTTGTTGTGTTCCATTTCGCATCCTTTGAGTCTGACCATTAATATACAGCTAAAAAAAAAGTCTGACCATGAATATACAACTAATCGATGTGGATACAAAAAGGTGAAGCAAGATGCAGAAATTGAATATGCAGAGGAGAGGAAATAAGCGGATCCAATGATGATACGATTTGGAGATTAAGAAAGAGAGGGAAATAAAAGAATGCATATGAATAGAAAGAGAGAGCATGATTCGTAAAAACTCGATTTATTATTGTGATTTTAGTTTTTACGATTTTTTTCATTAAAATAATTTTACTAATTTTCCAAACGAAAAAGTTTTTAAATTTTATTACGTTACGATTTTACAATTTTATTACATTACGATTTTCCGTTTTGAAGTAGTCTTGTATTTTTCTTTGTAACCCAATCTTCTCTCTTGCTCTGTCTCTCACGTGACTTTGCCTATTATATGCGCTCTGAGTGTAGCGTAGAAATTGAAATTTGGGGGTAAAGTGATATTTTGTTTTATTTTCTTTCAATTAAATAATTTTTTTTATTAACTTTTTTTTTTCAGTGCAAATCAAACGTATTGAGACAAAATATTTTCCGTTCCATCTATTCTTTTTATTTCCATTCTTACCATTTTATTTAACCAAACAACGCCTTATTCACATGGCTTTTTAAAATTTTTTAAATTCATGTGGTATTTTTAGTTTTTTCTCAAAAAAAAAAAAAATGAAGAAAGAATAAAACCACGCATCTCATAGAGTTCAGGCTTTTTTTCCCCACAAGAAGTTCGGGCTTATATGAATACCACACGTAAGGACATAAATTTGAGGGCCCAAGTTTGAGGTCCTGTAACCTTGAGCCGCCTTTATTGATTCATCCCGCCGAACAGAACACCCCCGGCCCACCGAGTTTAGTTATTAACAGGAACAAGAGTTACGCGAGCAAACCACTGCGAGCATAGAGAAGGAAAGCAGTTAGAAAAGAGTGTCGTGGGGCAGGCACACGCACGGGAAGATCAAAAGTTTTCACGAAATGTGGCGTTGCGTCGCTCGTGGAGTTCGTTCTTCAGTTTTCAAGAGATCCACTCCTAATGACTCCCTTCGATCTCACATTTCTAGATTGTTCTCTGTACGATTTCTTTCTCCCTCGATTAATGCCATCTTCCCGATTACAGGCTCTTGCCTCTCTTGATGGTTATTGAATTCTATTTCCTTGGTTTCCTCCGCTTTCTCCTTACCCTTTTTTTTATTAATCTTATTTGAATGTCCTGGCCTATTGTACTGGAAGCATATCTGTCAGCTTCTCCGTTTATAAGTGACTGGATTTTGCAATATTTATTCAACCTTGATTGATTTGGGGAGAAGCAGATTTTTTATGTAACTGAATTTGTCTTGCTTCTTTTTGGAGTTGTTTTTTCCTAACATGCTACGCATCTTTTGCTTGTGCAGACTGGAGGAAACTCCTCATATACTGTGGTGGATCATACATATGATGCAGTCGTTGTAGGTGCCGGTGGTGCAGGGTTGAGAGCTGCTATTGGACTTTCGGAACATGGGTTCAATACTGCTTGCATTACTAAGCTTTTCCCAACTCGTTCACATACTGTTGCAGCTCAGGTTTGATACATTCTAACTCCAAGCGTTAGCGAGTGCGGTTTATCCTACTATTTATATACATCATATGCATACAGATAAGGACTACATTCTATTGTTATGGTACCTCATGTTTAATTTTTTATTATTTGTCATTTGAATTCATTACCCTCCATTACTTCTGCTAACTTTCCTTGGGTTCCACCTTTATATAAGTAATCTGTGTATTATTTTGTTAAGGTCCTTTTTTTTTCGGCCAATGATCTTTTCGTTGAGGTCTAGACATGCATAATTTTGAACAACCTTGCCAGGGTTATTCATCTGGTGTTCAACTAGAACTAGATTAATGTCTAGTTAATATTTTTTATTTTTTATTACCTTTTGATGATCATTTCCGGGTTCCAGCAGGTTGATACGATGTAGGAATAAATCTCTAGCCTTTGTATAAATTTGATTTCACATTTGGTCGTAACAAGCCTAGTGACGTTATTTATCCTATCACTGTTCAGGATTACTGTAACACCACCACTTCATCTTTGTTGGACACTTTAATGGTGGCAATAAGAAAAAAAAAAAAAAAAAAAAATCTTTTTCCATGATTTCAGTAAACAATAACAAATCTTGAGGCTATCCTACATCCCTGTTTTCTAGTCTGTTTCTAGAGTTGGTTCATGAAATGTGGAAAGTACCAAAAGCTTTTTGACTGAACATCTTGGAACTATTTTGACTTAACCAATTATTCACGCTCATGGATGAAATTTAAATTTTTTTATAGGGTGGTATAAATGCTGCATTGGGAAATATGACTGAGGATGACTGGAGGTGGCACATGTACGACACAGTCAAGGGAAGTGATTGGCTAGGTACAAAGCTTGTTTAATCTCAGAAGTCTTATTTCTAATTATGCCCTGCAAACTGGAGTTTGCCATCACGAAAATATGGCATGTGGAGATTCTTTGATTCTTTCATTGTTGAATGTGTTTTGTCCCTTGCGGAGAATGTATGTACATATGGTTGTTTTCCAGTGTAAGAAGCTTCATGGTATTTACCAAAGGTCTAAAGGTCTTGTAGGTTCTTGTTCCAGCATGAGCATGAGTGAACCATTATCATTTCTTTTTTTTTTTTACCATGAACAGGAGATCAGGATGCCATCCAATATATGTGCAGAGAGGCACCAAAAGCAGTTATTGAGCTTGAGAATTATGGATTACCATTTTCCCGTACTGAGGATGGAAAAATATACCAACGTGCATTTGGTGGTCAAAGCTTGAACTTTGGAAAAGGTGAGTGCTGATTTTGGAGCGGGAATTTTTTTTTTTTTTTGGGCCTTTTTAAAAGACTTCTGACCTTGTTTTCCTTATGCTGCCGTGGCACAGGGGGACAGGCATACCGTTGTGCTTGTGCTGCTGATCGAACTGGACATGCTTTATTGCACACCCTCTATGGCCAGGCCATGAAACATAATACTCAATTTTTTGTGGAATATTTTGCATTGGATCTTTTAATGAATAGTGATGGTAAATAGAATGACTTACTTTCTCATGGAACACACTGCAATCCATTAATTGAACAAGATCAGAAGAGTCACTGACAATTAGGGGGTTGTTTGAGGTTTAAAAGAGTTTATCTGCAACAATGTCCATAAAGTGCTACGAAAAATGGATGTTAGGAAGTTATAGTTTCTTTTTTTCCTTTGATTCTTAGAGTTCCCATCAATACTATTGATAAAAAGAAATTCAGGTTGTTTACACAATTATTGTAGTGATGAAAGAATAAAATTTTTGACATGTCTATGTTGGATTTCATGGTAAAATTAACTAATTCTCTATATCGGAAATTCAGGTAGTTGCCAAGGTGTAATTGCATTGAATTTAGAGGATGGAACATTACATCGGTTCCAAGCCGCTTCAACAATTTTGGCCACAGGAGTATGACTTTAAAAGAATGTTTGATGGTGAAGTTCTTATATGCCTACGTGTTTTTATGTACATAACTTGTGTATCAAATTTCTAAATTCCTTCAGGGTTATGGTAGAACATACTTTTCTGCAACCTCAGCACATACATGCACAGGAGATGGCAATGCCATGGTTGCACGTGCGGGCCTCCCACTCCAGGTTTCTCTTTTGCTTTGTAACTGTTTGCGGTTATCTTATGCTGTGAATCTTCTCTGTCACAGTTTCTTGGCATGAATTTGTAGGATTTGGAGTTTGTGCAATTTCACCCAACAGGTATATATGGAGCTGGTTGCTTAATCACAGAAGGTTAGTGATTTACTTTTAGTTGCTACCTGTTACATGCTCTTGGTTTCATCTCATAATGGACCTTATCCAATCGAGTTGAAATATAGTGTTTCTCATTTTCTTGGTGGATGTTCTAGGTTCCCGTGGAGAAGGTGGAATTCTTAGGAATAGCGAAGGTGAGAGATTCATGGAACGTTATGCCCCTACTGCAAAGGATCTTGCATCAAGAGATGTTGTTTCTAGATCAATGACCATGGAGATACGAGAAGGCCGTGGTGTAGGTGTGCTGGTTTTCCATTTGTACATCCATGAGTTGGAAGATATATCTTCTTTTGTCCTTCATGAGTTAATTAGAATTATGAATTCTATTAGTTTGGGTATGGGTGAGACCGTATGAATATCAATAAAATTTACCAGCTCAAATCTGGCTATGGGGATCTTTATATAGGTATTTTCAGATTCTTGTCTGGGTCTGGGTAGTATGCTATGCACTCAATATGGGTCCAAGGTTGGGGATCTGAGAGAATGTTAATATTTAAAACATATGAATTAGTGGCTTATTTGACCTACATGGAACCTTTACCTTGGTATTTACTATATCAGAGATTGCTTGTCCTTCCATTCCCCCCCCCCTCTTTTTGCTGGATTGTGCTCTTTTTTAAGGATATGCTTGCACTGATGGTCAGATAAATTTGCTTTGCAGGACCTCTAAAAGATCACATCTATCTACATTTAAATCACTTGCCCCCTGATGTGCTCAAGGAAAGGCTTCCTGGTATCTCTGAAACTGCTGCTATATTTGCTGGTGTGGATGTGACAAAGGAACCCATTCCGGTTTTGCCAACTGTGCACTATAACATGGGTGGTATTCCCACAAACCATCATGGAGAGGTATGAAGTTAAAAAAAGGGTCCATAAACCATTCAATGAGACAAGGGCAACTGGCTATAAAGGAATGTTAGTTCCTATGGATTCAGTTATTGGCTTGAATGCATAGATGTCGTTCAGTAGTGATTTATATTAAATCCTTTTTTTACCTATAGCACTACTTCCATAGTGATATACCTCCAATCACTTACTTGTGGGCAAGGTAGAATTTTGAGGATGTGGTATTGGTGAACCCCGACCAGGAATGTTTATGCAACAATGGAGGAATAGGGGACTGTTGATGGAAACCAGAATGCAAGCAAAGCAAAATCATGTGTGCGTAGTCAAGTCGTGCAGTTAAGGGTAAAATGGTCCAAGACATTGGCTGCTATGGAAGAGTCTCATTCCTTTGTTGCCCTAATGTAACCTAGGTCTCCATGTTTGATGGAAGAAACTCTTTTACAGGAACACTCTTCTAGCACACAAAGCCAGGGAATTTAATGCTTATTTTATTTTCTATAGTTCAAATTTCATGCTACCAAACGGGCTCAAAGTGTATGATGGCAACAAGTTCAGAGAAAGCAAAGAAGTTTTTGGGAAGCAGTAAGGACAAAATATGAAAGTGTGGCAATGTTCACTTCTATGAATCTAATTTTTTTGTAGGAGAGTACTAAAATGGTGTTGGTAATAACTATGTGAACCACTATCTGTGCACATGGTGGAGGGGGCATTGCTGTGTGGTTTTTTGTGTATATTTGTTTCTCACAAAAATGGCCAGATCTTTTATTGAGTTTCTGTTCCTAGATTTCTTGACCACTTGTTATGACTGTGGGTTTGGGATTATTTAATTGTGTTGTGGTGTTGAAAGGTGGGACAAATGAATTGATTAGTTCAACTCATAATCTTATCTACTGCACTTATGCAGTAGATACAATTTTAGCCTTCGTGCTCTTTATTTTAGCCTTTGGCGGGGGAGTAAGGGAGGAGAAATTGGTGACTAATGTGCCATTATGTTATTTAGGTGGTTACCGTCCAAGGTGATGATCCAGATACAGTAGTACCAGGTCTAATGGCTGCTGGAGAAGCAGCCTGTGCGTCAGTTCATGGTGCCAATAGGCTTGGTGCAAATTCACTTCTGGACATTGTTGTTTTTGGGAGAGCTTGTGCAAATAGGTTTGCAGAAATCCAAAGGCCAGGCAAGATCTTTTGTCCCCCAGTTGCTGAAATAGATTTTTACATTAAAATGGTCGCATTAAAAATGCTTCTACTTTACCAAAAATCCAAATGCTTCTACATTCCATTTTGCAGGAGCAAAACAGAAGCCTCTGGAGAAGGATGCCGGTCAAAAGACAATTGCATGGCTGGACAAACTAAGAAATTCAAATGGTTCATTACCGACTTCAGAAATTCGATTAAATATGCAACGAGTAATGCAAAATAATGCTGCTGTGTTCCGTACACAGGAAACATTGGAAGAAGGTAAAACGTTTTTATGTCAACTTCAATCAATCCCCCTACCTTCCTTCCGTTATTCTCAATTATGCTTTTCAATTGCTCCAATTCTATATGGCCCATACCCTGTTTTAGCCCTAATAAAAGTTATCCTAAAAGTAATCCCAGAGAGTGAGGATACCATTAGATGCTGTTAAGGATGATGTTATAATTAATCCTATTGATAGTACAGAGAGTGAGTCTGTCATCTTGATAGAGATGGTTTTACCATTTTGGATAACTTCTTGGGTTTGTGGGGCTTTGATTCTGAAATTAACTATGATTTTAATCTGTTTTTTGCCTGAGACTGAGAAGAGGGGAATCATCTGTACTCCAATTTTAATTTCCAATTTCCCCTTCAAAGCGATACTTTAGCTTCTTCAATCAAGGGGCCAAAGCAAGGGTAAATAGAGATTCAGCCAACGGCCATGGCTGGGCATTGTGCAGAAGCTGGATTTAGTTTTTGCTGACTTAGTTTGGCTGGGCAAAGAGAGAACAGAAGAGAATGAGGAAGAAGAGCGATAAAGGGATGGAGAGAAAGAAGATATGCTTACTTGGATGCTAGTGGGCAAAATCGGCCACACAAGTTAAAAAATCTCTAGGGTTAATTTGGAATGTTTTTATAAACTTGTACATTTGCAGGAAAATGTGCTTCAAGGTATTTAATATAGTTTTTTGATCAATATATGCTTTTGACTGTTCAGTATTTACCTCTCTTCCTCTAAACTCCATCTGCTGATTGGTAGGTTGTCAATTAATTGATAAAGCATGGGAGAGCTTTCATGATGTAAAGTTGAAGGACCGTAGTCTGATATGGTAAAAGTTACTACCTCCGGTCCTAATTATAGCACATATTTAACCGATTTTAGAGAGATTAAGGATAGGAGTTAAATTAGTTAATTTTATCAATTTTCCTAAAATGCCCTTGTATAAATTTTGCATTTCAATTATCTTGTTGATTTCACATAATCCCTCATTCATATCTGAACTATGCTTTATATTATAAATAAACGACTTACATTTTGGCTTAAGTTTCATAATTTCATATATCACTGTTCTATAACGTACTCCATAATTCATGTATCGATGAGTTGATACATTAATTATAGTATTGCATGCTTATATTGGTTCAGGATCACCTGAAGTGCAAAAAACAACATGTGGTTAGGCTCGAGACGACCAATACCCAACAAGTTCAGCCATATTAAGCCTCAAGCTGGCCTAACAAGAATGAATTTTAAAAAACTGATTTATTTATTCATCTCTTTTATTTGATTAATTTAATTATCAAAAGTATAATTGGTGTTAAAAAAATCATATGACCCCAAGATCAAGAATGCTCAAAAAACTTGTAAATACTTCTTCTTTTTTCATTTTTCTGCCGACAATTAATGCAAGGCATTGTAAATACTTAACAATCATACATTATACTCAACTTTAGTGTTGTTAACATCAGTGTTTTGGCATTAATGAGTTGCAAGCATTACTTACTTTATAAAATATATAGGTGGATTATTAAATTATGATTGTATTTAATTATTATTAAGTAAGTATCAATAGGGTATTTTTGGAAAAAATTGACAAAAATTAAAATGTTGTTCTATAATTAAGACCAAAACCAACTCCTAAATGTTATCCTATAATTAGGACCGGAGGGATTATTTTGCAAGTGTTACAAGAATTGCTAATATTACTATTCAAGACATTCTGCTTGACAGTTTATTTACAGGAACACTGACTTGACTGAGACTCTTGAGTTGGAAAACCTTTTGATAAATGCCTGCATCACCATGCACTCGGCTGAAGCCAGGAAAGAGAGTAGAGGAGCACATGCCCGTGAGGACTTTACGGTCAGTGATTTAGTTTCCATCTCTTGTCTAGATTCTCTTCAACATCAAGAATAATGGTGGCTGAATACTTTGTTTGATTCTGCAGAAAAGAGATGATGAGAATTGGATGAAGCACACATTAGGGTAAGTCATTTTCAAATTTTATGCTAAGGATATTAATTTGCTTAAACAATAGAAGGTTTTAGAGAGAAGTCAGTCTCTCTTACTTGTGGGAACCTTGATCCTCACTCTTTTTCAATACATTTAAGCTTATTCTTGTTGAAGAACAATTGAGCTGTTGAGAAACCAATCTGTTGACGAATCAGACACTGAAGTGGAATAATATATGATTGAAAATTTGATGAAGTGGACATATTCTTAATACCCATTTTTTGGTTGGGTTGGAAGCTAGCATGAAATAAATTTTTGTCGGTTTGCAGAATTTGTTATAGTGATGAGTACGTTTCTACGAATGCATTGTTATGTTAACTAAGATTTGAGCATTTGATTTGCAGATATTGGGAGAATGAGGAGGTCCGCTTAGATTACAGGCCGGTGCACATGAATACATTGGATGCTGAGGTTGAATCATTCCCTCCTAAAGCTCGTGTGTATTAATTAATATGCTCTTCAAATTATTGTGCATGGCCGCGGAAAAAGTCGAATGACCTCGGCAAGTAAGAAAGCAAGCAATAAAGCGTTGTAGATCGTGATTTTGACGATGAATTGTAGCGTTCGTCAAGGCATGGTCGACTACTACATTGTATTTGCATCACAGAATAATCGCAATACAATTGAGAGAATTGTATTTCAAGCAAATCAAAGAGGGGGGTGTATGGCCATTTATTGCTTTTCGCCCCTCTTTTCCCTTTCTTATTCTATTGAAGCAAACATACGATTTTCAACTTGAATACTTCATTTTTTTTTCAATTTAGTTTTTCATATTTTTAAAATCGAGGATTGAACATGAAAAGAAAAGTGTCGTTGAAAATAATTCCTTCTAATGGAAGGAATTATGACAATTTAAATGGGAATTCTTGAATATGAATCTATGTGACTACATAAAATATTTTTGGGTTGCGATTATGAATTATTTTTAAACTCAATTTTGAATTTTTTTTCATTGGGTTACAAAATGTGAACTTACAACTTCATTTTCCTCATGTGAATGAAGACATTCTTGTCAATTAACTTTTTATTGATTTTTTTAAACAAGATGTAAACTTAGAACTTCATTATTATTATTTTTTTTTTTTGTTCAATTAACACGAATTCCTTCTCATTACCTAGCAGAGTCCTAAAATATTCGACCCCGCTCAAAGGAAAACTTGCGGAGCAACTAGTCAAACGAAAATAGCAATCGTATCAGGCGCCAAAAAAACGAAAATAACCATCGTCATCTTCCATTTTTCATCCGCCATCTTAGAAAATTAGGGTTTTAATATTCAGCGCATGGCAAAGTAGGGCGAAGGTTCGACATTGTAGTTGTGATGCCATTTAAATAGCCCTGTTCTCGTTGGAGGATGGATTCACTAGACAATTTTCAGGTCTTACAGTGCTTACCCTCTGAAGCCACCGCCATTGAGGCCCTGACCAGGGGCCAGAAAGGCCTGGATTGAAATGCCCAATTTCTATAGACATTGAATTCCGAAGAAAAAATTATCATGTCAAACACGAAGCCGGAGCAATGGCAGTGGGAAAACGCCACTGCCGGCGCCATTGCAGGGTTTGCCACCGTCACTGCCACGCATCCCCTTGACGTTGTCCGAACTAGGTTCCAAGGTTTTCTTAACACTAACTAAAAAAGGAATTATTATATTATTGTAAATAGCCAGCAGTCCAGCACCCCGCAAGTGGTGTTCTGAATTTTGTAACTTTTCTGGCAGTTAATGATGGTCGAGTTCCCTTTCTTCCGAGTTACAAGAATACTGCTCATGCCATTTTCACCATTGCTCGCTCAGAGGTTTGTTCATCTAGTTTTCCCCAGTTAACTTGTGTTTGTTATATGTTCACTTTTTGGTTCATTCTTGCTTGATTTTCGATTTCTATTACTTTTGGCGCACTTGATTATGCTTCGTAAATTTTGATCTTCACTCCCTATCATCTTGCTGTGGTTTAACGTTCCTATACTGGTTGCATCATGCTCAACGTTTTCTGTTCAAGGCATGGGGTCGTTGTGGAGATCCAATTATGAATGACCTCTTTCTTAAGATGGTTCCTTAATTTTCAACTGTTAAATGTTGAACTATTCGGGGAGGAATTTTGATAATTATAGAGGAGCTGTGACCTGACTCGGTATTTCTAAGTTGATGGATATTACTGCCATATCAATTAGTACCATTTTATTGGTCTTCAAGTATGTGTCTTGTATCAAATGCAAAGAAGGGAAATTAACCATGTTGCTGAACCATGCACAGGCTTAAGAAAAGAATCCAGACAGTCATGCATTTCCTTTGCTCTCTCGATATGCAGGCTAGCATATATTATTAATTTAAAGAACTTGGATAATTTCAACATTAAAATTTCCAGTCTTTGTGAAGAATGAAGAGAAACAGTATAAGATTTTGTTTCATTGTAACACCCTTGGTGTAAGTGGTACAGGGCTTGCTATTGTAAGCCCCTTAATGTATGTCGCTCACATTGAGTTCAATGCAAACCGCATTTAGGGCACAACTTATGCTGTGTCGGTTTTTAATGCCCAGTTCCTTATTAGTAGTCACTAGTCAATGTTATTAGTAAATGAAAGGCTGCTTGAGTCTATATCACCCAAAAAATAGTCTGCTTGAATCATTATTCTTCTTTCTTTATCATGTGTATAGTCTTGCATTCATGTTCTTGTTTAATGAAAATGTTTACAACCACAGATGATTGGTGTGTGGATCATTTTCCCACTTGTAATTGAGGTGTTTAATATTCTCATCAATTGCTATTGGAGACAAACTTCAGATTTAAGACCTTTGTAGGTATCTTTCTATGAATATGCCGCATAAATACCAGCTTTATCATGTTGCAGGGCTTAAGAGGTCTGTATGCAGGCTTGCTTCCTGCAGTACTTGGGTCAACTATTTCGTGGGGTCTATACTTCTATTTGTGAGTACCAATTTCCATTGATGAGGAAATAATTATATCAAGTCAACATTCAGTATATCATTTCTGTAGTAGATGCTCAATTGGAAATGATGATTTTATATAGGATCGTAGAATGTTTGATATTTTTCATTTTAATCTTGCATGCGTGTTTTATGTATCTTATCCTCCAAAACCTTTATCATGTGTTACTAATGGGGTCTAAGTTTTGGTGAACTTAAAATTTCTTTCTCTGTGTCTAAATTCATTTTCTTTTCAGTTGGGTCACAAGGGATATTTTCAAGCTCACAGTAGTTCATGGAAGAATTATTTTTTTCTCTTAAGGAAAACATGCATTATATTCCTTAGTTCCCAGTGATTAAGGAGTGAGCATTCATGACTCATGTTTATTAGAACCTGGAATCTTTATTTTAGATAATTTTTTTGCAAGATATATCTGCTTATTCTTTAGCATGTCAGAGGATGTTCTGGAATTCTGTGTCTGTCTGTTAGGATACCATGGCCTCTCTTGGTCTATTCCAGGAGAAAGCACATGGTTAAAGAGTAATTTGGTTCAGGAAGCAGTTATTATTGTGTCATAGTTATCTATATTCAGTATTTCTAATGTATGTAGCATTGCCATGTGTCTTAGGAGGTTATTGTAGGTTGAGAGTCAGCTATGTGGTCATTATATAAAGGTGTAAGACATATTATGGAGGGTGTATTGAATTATGTTGTGCTCTTTCCTCTGGAACTACAAATACTGGTTCTAGAGTTTTTCCCTTGTTTTATTCTCTTTTACATAGAATCCTACTCTTTGAAAGCAAGAACACAACACTTTCCCTACACGACTTGGTTGTTCCATTTTATGTGTTGAACGGTCTATTTGATTGCTTTCTTAAAAGCCCAAATTATTTTCCCAAACTGTAGCTATGACAAAGCCAAACAAAGGTATGCTAGGAACAGGGAGGAGAAGCTGAGCCCTGGTTATCATCTTGCTTCAGCTGCTGAAGCAGGGACTTTGGTGAGTATGCAGAATTTTAATAATATGAATTTATAACATATGCATTACTGTTTGGTAATATATTTAATATATTGCTCATTCCTGCTGGCATGCTATTGTTATTTGGTCTGGCATCCTGGAGCCAAATTTCTGCATCTCCCAAGGTTTTTATGAAGTATTTATACAATCTTCTTGTATATATGGCTCAAAGTACTACCAAAGATGTTTTTTTATTATTAATGAAAATCATTGCCTAAGAGGGTGAGCTTTGGAGCAATGCAAGGTTGTTGCCATTTGACCTAGAGGTCATGTGTTCAAATCCTTGAAACAATTTCTCTACTTGGGGGGATAAGACTATGCATATCTATCTCTCCTTGGACCCCACCTGGTGGGAGCCTTATACACTAAACCGCCCTTTTTTAATGAAAAATCATTGCCCGAAGGGCATTTGAGAATATAGTTTATAAATATAAATTCTTCATGACTGTAGTTCTAGTGCAACTTTGCGTCCTGTTCAAGATACTACCTTGCTAGCTTTGTAGTGGGATGCTAGAAGGTCAACTTCAAAGCCTACCAAATTTTTATCTGCACATTTCTGAACTTTGTGGAGACCGAACCTGCATTTTTTGTAATACCAATGAATTTGGCTGTCTTTTTTGGGCTTTCACTGACCCATGTTGATGTTGTCAGGTTTGCTTATGCACAAATCCCATTTGGCTAATAAAAACAAGAATGCAGCTTCAAACTCCTCTGCATCAAGCACCACCGTATAATGGGATTTATGGTCATATCTCCATCTTGCCCTATCCTTGAATGTGCATGAATCTCTGTCTTTATTTCTTCTTCTTCTTCTTTTTTTTTTTTTTTTTTTTTTTTTTTTTTTTTTTTTTTCCCTTCAATCTCTCTTTATTTCTATTAGTCATATTCCATAAATGAGCTTTAAATTTAGTATAACCATTATTTTCTGCATTCTGGACTTTCTTCATCTTAACTACCTTCACTCAAGATGAGCTATTCATATCTTGGATTTTGAAAATAGCATCACTATATATGGTATCCAGTAGTAGAGCATTGGGCCTTCACTCAAACACAGTCATAGTAGTGCCTTGATCAGGCACTTTTATAATACAAGAACTCTGAGCCGTTAATGTCATGCATTCTTGTCATACTAAGCCATTTTAAAGAATTACTTTGCATGATGTTGGTTTTGTTGGGGTTTGGTTTTTTTTTTTTTTTTTAACCTGTTGCCATCGTACTATTTGTTCAGATGATTTTGTTTTTTTCAGATGGGAATGATTAATTTTAATGAGCCTACAGAAGTTGGCTTCTCTTTTGAATGATTAATTTTTCAAATTAAATGGGGAGGGGGTGAATTTACTTGTTTCAATCGCCTTACACATAATATTCATTATCCTCTGATTTGCTAACAAATTTTGCATTTTTTTCCTATAAAATCAAATATCAGATGCATTTAAAACCATTACAAAAGAAGAAGGATTGAGGGCACTGTACAGAGGAATTGTTCCTAGTCTTTTTCTGGTATATTGCTCTCTTTCATATTTTTTCTTGTGAACCTTAGCTCTGACACTTCAATTGAATAATAGATAAGATATGTAGAATTTTGGTTATGAAATGCATAAATTACTTCCATTTAATTGCACAATGAGCTCTTATTGTCAAATCGTATTAATCTAGGGGAATTATTAATATCACAATGTATATTGAAAATAAAAATATGTACCTACCATGGCATTATATGTTAAAAATTATGTGTACTTCAGCAGGTCTCTCATGGTGCTATGCAGTTCACGGTATATGAAGAGCTTCGGAAAGTGATTGTAGATTTGAAGAGTAAGGAAAGTAAGATGCATCATCAAAACCCCGATAAGCTGTTGGTGAGCTGATGAACCTTGTATGCACTTAACTTGCTATTGCATTTTTTTTTTTTTTTTTTTGGGTTACACCTTACTATTGCATATTTTGATTCTTACTATGTTTGTTGGATGTTGACCTTTTTGGAAAATGTTCTTTTGGTGACTGTTCCTAAATTTTCTAGACCAAATTAGGAACCATTGTCCGAGTGCATCTCATATTGGGCCTGTTTGGGTTGGCGGTAGGAGCGGTGGGCTTAAAAGCTATCTAAGGTTATAGATAATGATTTGTGTTTGGATTGATGGTGGTGCATCTTTTTCCTTAACTGATTTTTTCTTAAAATTATTGCAATCCAAATAGAAAAAATTGGATCCATCTGAAATTTTTACGACCTGAAAAATCATTGGCATTTCCATCCCGACCATCACAATATATATATATATATATATTTAAAATGCTGAATACATCAAGTTTGTTTATTGGTACAAGTAACATTATTTGTATGCCACTTATGGCGTGCCTCCTCGTCCCTCTTCTTTTCTTATTGCCATTTATTAATATAAAAAAGATTAATCTAATTGAATTTTAATAATTAAATATTAGATTTTAGAGTTCACGGTGCTGCTCTTGATTACATTGCATTGAATATATTCTGATGAAAGAAATTTTGCTTTGCTTTCTCTATAACTCTCCAACAATATGCCCACCAGCAATGTGCTTTTACCACCAGTTTTGATTTGTTACAAACTATTAGGTTGTATAAAATGTGTTCCAAGTATAGAACTGATAACTCCATGCTTTTTTATCTTAAAAGTGGTTTTACCTAGATCCCTGTATCATCTGCACCTGCTAAAGACTTTTTGTGAAGCCTCATAATTATATTGCTTTCTATATTTCATTTTCTCCCCCAGAATTCTATGGATTACGCTGTTCTTGGAGCAACTTCAAAAGTTGCTGCCACTCTTATAAGCTATCCGTTTCAGGTAGTGTCCCACGCCTTTAATAGGCATGGATTGTAGTTTTTTAAGGTAGTGAATCAAATTGAAAAGTTGCTTTCTGACGAGACACGCTTGCTTTTTTTTTACCTTTCCAGGTCCTACGGGCTCGATTGCAGGTATAGGATTCTGATTGAAAATTGAAGACTCTGTATCAATATCAATATCAAATATCAAATTTATAGCAAGTCGCATAATTCATAGACCGTAAACAATGATACTTCTTCCTCCAATACCATACATTGCATAGAACTTACATCTAGTTTCATATTATAGGATTTGATTGAAAAATGAAGGCATTCTATATTATACTGCGTAAATTCTGGGTGAATACATCTTTCTCGGGATGAATTGAAAATTTCTTCTCTCTCTGCAGCAACGGCCTAGTGTTGATGGGATTCCAAGATACATGGATACTTGGCATGTCGTGAAGGAAACTGCGCGGTAAGTTGACAAAATTCATCCAGATTCAGATTTGCATAATTTGGGTGGGGTAGGACTCATCAAAATCTTTTGCAGCTTGAATGACATTTAAAATACAGCTATACAGTTCTTAAACATTGAAATCCCTCATACCCGCCAAAAGACAGCCTGCTTTGTCAAGAATTTAGAAATCTTACTCGTAAAATTGTATTATAATCTCCGTTGTTCTTGCAGGTTTGAAGGTGTTCGAGGATTTTACAAAGGGATCACCGCAAACTTATTGAAAAACGTTCCTGCTTCATCAGTAACATTTATTGTCTACGAAAATATGCTTAAATTGCTTAAACCAACAAGAAGGAATGACTAGTTTTTGTCTCTCTCTCTCTCTCTCTTTTTTGTAGGGCACATACCAGGCCCATTTTAACATGTGTGAGCCTACACATTTTTTCCCATTACATTTTAATGATGGGGTTCTATTGTGAGCGTAAACGTTTTCCCCCATTACATTTTAATGATGGGGTTCTATGCACAATACATCAGCTTATACAGTGGGAACATTTTATGAAGGGCAATAATTTATTAGTTCATAATTATGTGCTTGGGATGAAAACTATGTAGAAATAACGTTAATTCAAGTTTAATGCAACTCTCCCTTGATATTTTGTAATGTGCCTAGACCCATCAAAGTTAAATTATTGTGCATGATTATACATATATGATCACTCAAATAAAAAGTAAATCAGAAGATAAACTTCTACTATTATCAAAATGGAAGTAGTATTAATGCAGCTACATATTGATAATTCTGCAATACATTCAGGTATATAGTGATAAATCTGTAATTAATCATAAGAATGCTTGAAGAAATAGCATAACAGTGAGAAACAGAAAGAGTAGAGGACTGCAGAAAGAAAGAGAGAGAGGATTCCCAAATCAATTCCACATCATTTCTAGTCTTCTTTTTTTTCCTTTCCATTCTCTTCATAATCTAAGTCCACCTTAATATGAGACTGGTCCATTACAGTCTGCAACGTTTAGCTCAAATCAAGGAGTCTAAATATTGCCCCGCAAAGACTGTTTACGGATGAAAGAAAGGATTTCATCGGAGATTTGTTGAGCTTTCTCTTGATTGATGAAATGGTGGCCGTCTATGATAACAACTTCAAGGTCAGGGACAAGGTTCTTAAACATTTCCCCTTGCAGATACTCTCTTGTTCCGCCACTAACAAAACCCATATCTTTGTCTCCAATTATAAATTTGGCAGGAACTGTGATCTTCGCGTCTTGCCATGGTGCGAGAAGCTCCCAAGTCCTGTAACAACATCCAAGGTCGTCTCAATTTAAGACGTGATAATTTCTCTATTATTCCTGAAATTGAGGCATTTTTTATATTTTTGGATATTGCTTTGTGTAAAGTCCTCTTTGCAATGCATTGTGCATGGGGGAATCCAATTTAATTTAAAAGACACACAAATTTTTAGTTGATAGAAACTGTACACTTCATGTTATTTATACTTTATTACTTTATACGTGCAACGAGTTTATTGTTAGAATTTGGATATTATCTTAATAAATAATATATACATATTTTTATCAATTTTGGAAGGTAACGAATGTGGATCAATATTATGTCTCACTTCAACTTTATACTTGAGCGAATGTTGTGCGATAGATTGAGTTTGATTTTTAAAATATTAAGATGATTTTTTCCAAGTAGGACGATGGTAGGAAAAAATCTTGAGGACCGTGGCAAAACTCGTGTTTTTACAAGTTTTAAATATTTTACGTCATCGATGGGGTCAATCTTGTTCTTTTCTTCTTTAAAATTGCTAGATAGTCCATTTAGGGGGTTTTATACTTTTATTTCTTAATTTTTTTCCCCCCAGATATGATGGCATTCATCATTCCCTTTCTACCGAATGTTAGAGTAGATGCTTACATAATTATCTGTCAGTTTCAATGCTTTAGCCATTATGTATGAGAAAATGATGAATTTGGGAAGCAGACAGAGAATTAGAGGAAGGCATGAAAATACTTACCGGTCCATTGCGCGGTAGTAATTGAGAGGGCCCGTGAAACCAGTTTCCTGAAACTTGTCAGCAAAGACCTCAAGTTCCTCTTCACTTATCCATGAAGGCAAAACTGATGGTGTTGGCAAGAAATCAACAAGCTCCATGCCTTCTGGGGGTGTCATATGCTCTGCTGTAGTGAGCAAGATCTTCTTCATCACTGTCAGACAATCGTATCTGGCAAATGCTCTCTCTGCTCGACCAGGTTTCTGGGTCAACCCAACCCCACGAAACACACACCAGTTAATGAAATCACTTCGTTTGCATAGTGCATATGATTCTTTATCAACACATTTAAAACAAGCAGATAAGAATACCTGAAACTGGGAGACATAAACCTGATCCCCAAATGCCCGAATGATGGCTTCCACTGTTTTGATGGTTGGAGATCTTGGAAAGTATGGAACTGACAGAGCAACGAACCCCTTGACTCTGTCAGGCCTAAACAGACTCAGATACCACCCAACCACAGCTCCCCAATCATGTCCAACTACAAACGCCTTTTATTCATTTCGTGGTGAAAGTTAGCGGCAGAGAAATGTTAAACGATCACATTCTGTGAGAGATTCAAGAGTGCATGTTAGACACAAATCATCAAATACCTGGGGTTCACCGAGATGGTCAAGGAGCCCGATAAGGTCGCCGACAAGGTGAAAGGCGGTGTAGGACTCGGGGTTGAGAGGAGAGTCAGAATCGCCATAGCCTCTGAGGTCAGGAGCAACTGCATGGTAGCCTTGTTGTGCCAAGTAGTTGAGCTGGTGGCGCCATGAATACCATATCTCAGGGAAGCCATGAAGCAGGAGAACAAGCGGTCCCGTCCCTTGTTCTGCTACGTGAATCCATATCCCATTTGTTTTGATTCTTTGGTGATTCACTTCATTCATGCTGCCTTTACCTTGCTTCTTTCTGTTATCTAAAACTAGAAGGGAACAGGAGAAGAAGGGTTTTTGGATGTAGAACAGATACAATTAAAAGGGAATGGTGGCTTTGATGGGTAAAGTCAGAGCACAACTTTGACTTGTTAACCCTTAATATACAAGGATGTGATGCAAGAAAGTTGAACTCCGAGGCAATTTAAAAAGAATTGCCCACCTACCGTGCAATGCAATGCACCGGGACGAGTGTTGTTGGCAGATAAGGGTCTCTTCAGAGACAAAACAAAAATTAACGATGGGATGACAAGCCTTTAATAAATGATGGAACAGTGAGAAGTTCTTTACTTTTTTTTTTTTTTTTTTTTTTTTTTCCGGGGTTAAAGTGTTAAAATACTTATGAATTTTTGCCTCATTTGCATCTAACGCCATACACGATTTTTAAATGTGTTAAAGTATATAGGAACTTTCAAAATAAAAGCAAAAATATCATTACCACCAATTAATTACCTTAATAAATGTTAATTACAGTGTGAAAATACCCAAATATCTCACCTGAAACTTTCCCTCCCAATAGAGGGGTAAAACGGGTTGGAGTCTATGGGCCCAACCCGCCAGGCGGGCTCAGGCTAGCTAAATGTCAATCCGCCAAGGGGTGGGATGCACAGGCTCACCCCATTCAACCCGCGGGCTTTAGAGAGCTAGCCCACTTAAAATTCTTTTTTTATTTTTTTACCAGTTTTCCTTATTAAATAAATCCAAATACCCCTGTCGCCTTTCATTTAATGCTATGTTTAACTACCTCCTCATACTTTTTATTTGACAATTTTATTTTCATATTATATTTATCTATTTTACTAAGAGATGTGTTTATATGTTTTTGTGATGTGAGTAGATAATAAAAAGGAAAGTGATAATGAAATTGGCTTCCCAACACAAATGTATAAAAGAAAAGTGTGATGAGAGTGGGTGAAATAGAAAGGAAGTGAGAATAAAAAATAAAAAAGAGTGTAATAATTGAAAAAAATTGACGGGCTATGCTAGCCCGACCCGTTCAACTTGCGGGTTGGTTCGCAGTTCACGGGTTGGCCTGAAGTAACAGCTCCACCTCCCAATTAGTTTTTATCATATATGAAATATGTAAAGACAATCTCATCAGATTTTTCTCCAAAATTTGCAATGAATGAGCTACATAGAAGAAAAGAGATAATCCACCCAAATCTCAATAAATATTTTCCACCTGAATCCAATTAGTGAAATCCAAACAGCATTTTTAAAAAAAAACAAACAAACAAACAACGCACAATATTCTCCGCTTGGTCTGCACAAATTTGAGTCTCCTCCAATCCCATAACGTCAATGGCATATCGATTCACAATTTTTCTGCTGAAAACCAATAGAAGAACTTGCAATCATGAGGAACCAAGCCATGCCAACACAATAAATCAGATCGAGGGTGGGGAAAGTAGAGACTAGGTTAAGGTTGAGCAATGGTGATGACGGATCTGGAAGGAGGGCTTGTAGAAGATGACTTCATTGATACAGATTTGCAAAGTGGAAAGGAAAAAAAAAAAAGCTTGTGAATGATGCTGATATAGAATCACTCCGCCATTGATAGAAGATGTTGTCACTGTTGTTTCCACTGTCGTCGCAGACATATGAGAAGAAAATGAGCGATAAAGCCAGGAAGGAAGGAGAGAGCGGGTGTGCAACAGGTCAAAGAGAGGGGCATTAAAGTCAATTAGAATACCTAGGATATTTTTCTCTTTCTGGGCAAGTATCTCTTTTTTTTTTAAAAGTTTTAGCTAAAAAGTACTGGATATAGAAGTTTTTTTTGGAATAAAATTATTTAAAAATTAACAAAAGGTAACAATTTCGCCCGTTAGAATAGAAAATGTAATTTTAACTGTTATTTTTCACTACAGCTTCCATGTGGTGCTATTATGTCACATTGAACCTCCTACTCATTTTTACCCCAAAAAAAAACCTCCTACTAATTGCCACCTCACTGTTTTCATCCCTTTCTCATCCCTCCACGTAAATGACACCTTTTCTTTGAGCTCGCTGGTAGAGTCGATGGCTGGCTCGATGAAGACTGACAGTAGTAGTAGCGACGTTGACGACGAATTCTTCACTGCCTTGACTCATCGCCTGAGTCAATCCTCTCTCTATGAAACTCCTAAGTTCATTGTCCCTAGCCTACTTCCTGTGACAGGGACAAAACTGAGGTAAGAGTTTTTGGGATTTTTCTCCAAAATTTATAATTTTGTTTTTCATTCACCCTTCCCTTAGAGAAATTAACTCCGGTCAGGTCACTTCATCAGGTTGAGAAGACTCTTGGCTTAGCTAAGTTGCCTTAGTCGACTTTGAGCAAAATCGAAAGTTGTTCCGGTAGCAGTGATGTCTCCAGTGATAGAAACCCAAGTATAGGTTCCCAGGTTCCATCCCCGACAACGACGCCATTTCCTTCAAAGAACAACCTCGCCTGGGATGTCATTTATGCCGCCGTTGGACAAGTCGCGAGGCTGAAGATGACTAGTGAAATGTCCAAGTACGATTTCCTAAACAGTGTGTTTCTCAGCGCCCTTTGACAGGGATTACATAGCAAATTGTATTTTGATTTATAGGAATCCTGATTTGTAGAGATTATGGATAATCTTCATTAATAATCATTAATAGTCATTATTTGATTTATAGATTATCCCTAATCTCTACAAATCAAGGATTCCTATAAATCAAAATACAGTTTGCTATGTAATCCCTGTCAACTAGAGCATGAATGTCTTAGATGCCCAACTTGGACTTGAGTTCATGAAACCGAGTAGGATGAAGTGGCTTTGTGAATATGTCTGCAACAAACGGTCTCATAAGGGACCTAACAATATACTTCACACGTCTCGTCAGAGACAAACACCAAACGATCTCATCGGGGACCAAAAAATACTCCAAATGTCTCATCAAGGACCAACACCAAAAGTTAACAAAAATGATTAGAAGATAAATCAGAATACAAAAAAAAAAGGTTATTAGAAGAAATAATATGGAGAAAAAAAAAGATGAAGAATCATATTATGTGAACCACAAAAAAGCAATACGCTCATACAATGAGTAACCCATTGGAGTTAACTCTAAAACATAGAAGGAGACCACATTAACTCCTTCTTAGAGAGAGGCCATGTTAACTCTCTCTTGGAGAGAGACCAATTTAACTCCCTCTCTAAACATGGTGAGAGCTCTACACCAGAGGCATAGAACGAACAGGTGAAGAAATTGTTGTAATGGACGGTGAAGCAATCAGGGAATCCTTGTCACCCTTCAACCTGCTATTCCAAAGACTCAAGCCCTACTTTTAATTTACTTAAACCATAGATTCTTTCAAGTAAGTTTGACGAAGTACAAAGGTTCTTCAAAACTTGCCCTCTGCCTTGGCCGGTGATGGTCTGAGTGTTTTATGTTTTCTTTTAAAGTTTTAGGCTCAACAGGCAAGGCAGCAACAGTATGCTTCTGTGCTTCTGTGTAGGGAAGGCAATTAAAGCTGAGGGGCTCGTTCAGGGACGGACCCACACTAGTGCCACTCTGGGCAGGTGCAGACACAAAATATATACAATTTGCAAGAAATTTATAGGAGTATGTATAGGTGGAACAAATGGTAAAGACTCTCATTCTCTTACCCTCAGGTCTCCGGTTCAAGCACTGAGCTTCCCTTTTCCCTCTTTTTTTCCCATTTTCATCGCCCTCTTTCCGTCCCCCAAAAGACCTAATCCCGACATTCCCCCAAAATTTCCATCATTTGGCCTCTCTCTGTCCCGACATTTTCCCCCATATCTCCATCGTTGCTCGACGATCTCTGCCTCGTCCCTCGTCCGCCGTCGCTCAGGCTCGTCCCTTGTCCTCTCTCGTCTCCTCAATTCCTTCCCTCTCTGCTTCTCCCATTTCTTCTCTTTCACATGTTCCTTCTGGTAAGACTCGTGGAATAAACCTTCCTCAACTCTAAATTTTATTGCATTATGATTCATTTTCTCTTGATTTCATCTTTCAGTGTATTGTGGTAAAGGCGATAGGAAAACCGCTAAGGGCAAGCGCTTCAATCACTCCTTCGGAGATGTAAGCACTCTTCGCGTTTCTCCCTTCTGAATCTGACATTTGTTGATTCCTTCTATTTTTCTAGAAATCTAATTTGTTGTTCTTGATCTGAGAAGCACGAATCTGTTTTGTCGATTCCGTCACACTGGGCAAGATGAATTTTTACTCTTTCGCGTATTCTATTTTTGCTCTATTGCTGTGTTTTGCATTTCCTTCTTGATTGACTGTGACTAAGCAAGTAATCTTCTTTGAGTGGGTGTCCAAACGTACTAGTCATGCCAATGTTCAGGTAAAATTAATTTCTGTTGCATTCACTTAGGTGAAATCCTAATGAGAGTATTGAATCTATCAAATGAGCAAGCTTGCCTTCCCCTGCCCTCACCCCACACCGCCCAGAAATTGAATAATTTGAGTAATTAGTGTGGGTATTGCTGCATGGATTTTGAGGAAAGAGTATCATAGTTCATGGCTTATGAATAGTGTGGTTTGTTAGAGTGTTTATATTAAATATAGATGTAGATTTTTGTTTAGATATATACTCGGTGAAACCATGTTTTTATAGCTATCTATTATGCGGCTTTAACATGACGGTATTAAACTGTAGTTTTAATTCTCTTGTTCAAACTATAATTCTCCTTGTTCATGTAGGTTGTTCCTATTCCAACTTCCAAGGCAACACTTGGTTGAAAAAATATTCAATTTAGTGAGTAAAATTTGGGATTTAAATTTGTGTTTAAGAAATGTAAGTATTCATATTTCATTTTTTGTTCGGCCCCCTCATTCTAAGCTGGATCTGTTAAGCTCTTTACCCTTTTCCTACTTTGTTGATGCAAAATGACAATGAATTTGTTTATGCAAAGTGGCCTTGTATTTGGTTATGCAAAATGGCTCTGGATTTTTTGGCTTTGACTATATAGTCTCTGAATTTTTTGGCATTGAATTTGTTTATGTAAAATGACAATGAATTTGTTTATGCAAAGTGGCCTTGTATTTGGTTATGCAAAATGGCCTTGTATTTGGTTATGCAAAATGGCTTTGGATTTTTTGGCGTTGACTATATAGTCACTGAATTTTTTGGCATTGAATTTGTTTATGCAAAATGTCATTGAATTTGTTTATCCAAATAGGCCTTGTATTTGTTTATGCAAAATGACCTTGTATTTGGTTATGAAAAATGGCTTTGGATGTTTTGGCTTATAGTTTTCGATAGAGAACGCATTGACATGAGCTAGCTTATAGGTTGCAACATATTCCCTAATCTTTTTGATGTAAAAGTTAGTTGATTCTTGATTATTATTTTTCTATGTTAAGTTTTCTTTTCTTTTATTGTTTATATTCTTTTGTTTTTTAATGCGTTTAAAACTTTACTTAAAAAAAAAAATTTCAGGGGCGCTGCCTCCGAACCCCCGCATCCCACCACTAATTGTACACCCACAAACCTAAAATCCTGGGTCCGTCACTGGGCTCGTTCAACAGCAGCATAAATTTCATGGCAGAGCTGTGAGCAATGTTTGGTATGAGAGTGTGAAATGTGGACGTCCTTTGTCCATATCTCAATGTTCTTGGCCTCCTCTTCAAGTTCAAGCTCTCAACCATCATCAGGTTCAGCTCAATGGATCTGGACTAAGAGCCAACGTCGTGAACGCCTAGTAGAAGGGGTTGTGGTGGAGCAGGGGTTTTCCTTCCTCGCTAGAAGAGATAGGCAAATCGGTCACTACAGTGTTTATAGAAGGATAAGAAGGGGATGAAGACGGTGAGGTGGCAATAAGTAGGAGGTTGTATACCACATCATAGCACCACGTGAAAGCTTCAGTCAAAATTGACATCTTCTAAAGTCAAGGCGAAGTCGCTACGTTTTGTTAACTTCTAGGGCCAAAAAAATCTTCTGGGTCCCTGATATTCCTCAACCAAAACTTCTATAGTAAAAATGATATTTAACCCTTTTTTAATTAGTGAACCACAAAAGTAATGTATGTTAAAGAAATATAACGGTGATGGTATTTTTATTCGATTTTAATAGTCTGTGGGTATTTTTGCATCTCAAAAAAGTATATGGTATTAGGCACACCTTCTATAAAAGTTCATGAATATTTTTATATCTTAAAGTTTTTTTTTTTATTCTATCATACCTCCTTACTACAAACGAGCATGAGGTATTCCTTCTGATTTTTATTATAAGGCACCAACCAACAATTCTTATAAATCAATTAAAATAATTAAAACCAATAAAATTGTTCTAAAATTTAAATAATTTTCAATATTATCCCTATTAATTACACTAAACTCTCGATATTATATTAGTTATTATCTAACCCATTACTCTTATTAAGTATGTACATGAAAAAAATAATCAATGTGATTTGGAAAAGTATCTTATAAAAATGATTATTATACACTAAACTCGATATTATATTAGTTATTATCTAACCCATTACTCTTATTAAGTATGTACATGAAAAAAATAATCAATGTGATTTGGAAAAGTATCTTATAAAAATGATTATCCCTATTAATTACACTAAACTCGATATTATCTAACTCATTACTCTTATTAAGTAAATGAAAAAAATAATCAATGCGATTTGGAAAAGTATCTTATAAAAATGATCAAATATAATTATTAATTGATTTCTTATTAATAAGAAGCAAAGGGAGTAGTATAATTTATTTTTTGAAACGGATCAAATTATTTGTTATTTGTGTGGCATTTGCGTTCACTATTCCCCGAAGGAAGCCAGATTTACTTAACGGGCGACTCAAAGATTCGCACGTGTCGGCGTGAAGCCGTCAACTATAAAACAAGTAAAATTAGGGAGTTGAAGATTCTTTTATTAATTTGAATGGAAAGGTGTCATTAGTCAATTCGCGCGAGCCCAGGAAACAGCTTGCGTTCCGATTCGTTATTGTGCCTATTATTGGTGAAAGTTGCTATGTGATTTACGAGTTCACATATAATGCTTATAATTACATACTTATTACATATTTATATTTTTAACTAGAGGTATAAGTATATATTTTTTTCAATTTTTTTATATATTATATTTGTTTAGATTTAAATTATATGTTCTTTACGAGATGTTTTTTGTATCAATTATCTTAAATTAATTAATTTCCATAATATTTGGTGTTATGCATAAATATAACTGAAAATTAATTAATTTGATATCTAAAAAAAACATCTCTAAAAAAGATATAATTTAAATTTAAATAAATAAAATAAAATAAAATACTTAAAAAAATATAATTATAAGCATGCCATGTGAACCCCTGGTTTACAGTATGGAAGTTGTTTTTTCCCTGTGATTTACAGTATAAAAAACAGTTTTTTCTCCCCTTACGTAATCGTTTTTTTTAGCAGAGCGAACAGGTTCATAAAGGCAGAGAATGTGTCGGCCATGAGAGCTGGACCCGGCGGCCAACTCACCCATCGATGCGTCTCTTCTAATTTCATTGTCCTCCGTAATCGGCTTCAAGATCCACGGCCCTTCTTTGCCCAACCCGTTTCCATCCCAAAATTCATGGCCCAAAGGGCAGATTCCCAGCCGATTCGATCGGAATTGGAAGCGGATACAAAGGAGGAGAAAGATTCAGAGAAGCTATCTAAAGAAGTTCCTCCGCCGCCGGAGAAGCCTCTTCCCGGTGATTGTTGTGGTAGTGGATGCGTCCGCTGCGTTTGGGATGTGTACTATGAAGAAGTTGAAGAATATAATAAGCTCTATAAACAAAATCAAACTCCTAAATCATAGCGTTCTTGTATAACTTCTGATTTTTTGTTCATCACATATTTTGATGACAGATTTGTCGTAATTTGCTGAACTTCCATGCTCTGTTTACAGCTATGAAATGAATTTGGCTTCAGTTATATCTCAGGTCCTTTTTATCTATTCACTTTCATCCCCACGAATTTGTATTTTTCTTCTTGTTATTTGATAATTGCTCTAACCAAGAGGATTTGCTGAATTTTGTGCTTCCGGGAATCGCGTTATCTTCTAATTCTGCTGAAAATGACCACAAGTATGCAGATGCACTATACATGTCTGCGTATATATCTCTATATGATTATTGAACAGTATCTATTTTTGGTCATTAATTTAAATGATAACACCAAAAAAAAAGAATTCTTACACTGAAATTCTCAAATCAACTGTACATGTTTGTCCCATATCATGACACAGAGTTTGGCCGCCACATGCCTTTCTTGGCGAAGAGCAAACCCTCTTGGCTTTTGGAGGTTATTTCCCAATGTAGAGATCTCAATAAGCCTTCCATTTCCCCAAGTGTGTCTGAGTCATCACGGATGATCAATTTACCTCCTGGTCTTGCTATTCTATCAACCTCCGCCATTACAGGAACAAGGTTGCATCTGAAGAGCCAAAACAAGGCAAGGTTAGTAATTTCACTATTGAGGGGGAGAGATTGAAAATATGCCCACTTCCATGCATACCTGCTCTTCAACTTTGAGAAAAGGCTATCTGCATTTAATAGGTCATAAGTTCGGGGATAGGTGCTGAAAGATTCACACCAATCATGGTATATTCCAAAAAGACCCCGCTCATAGATGATAGGAAGTGTGTCCGGGGAATCTATGTTCACCACGTTCATTACCCAAACTGGGAGATCCCTCAAAGCTGCTGCAAATCTGCAAAAACAAACATGACTTGTCTTTGATGACAACCCATTATTGATAATGATAGGTAGTAGGAGAAGGAGATAAATGAACAAGACAAAAAATTGTATGCAAATATGTATATTCTAACTAGATTTTCATGCTCATGTATTGCATTGAACTCGAGACTAACTACGGTTCGGAACTTTGTGAACAATACGGCTTTCATTGGTTTTTATATAAATATTGAAGGTTGCAGTCAAAGTTTCATCTATACCCTCCATAAACAGCTCGCATATCCATGATATTTCTCACGTTAGACCAAGCAATGCCGATGTTGTTCAACTCGTCTAGAAGATTTTCCCAACGTTCAGTGTCTTATACAAAATCTTGAGAAGCTGGTTTCCCATATACTCCCGTTTGCAAGTCGGTTAACCAATAGGGGACTTTGCGCAGCCGATTAGGCCAAGCTTGAGGCCATCTAGCCCCTCTTTCATCCTTGTTAACCGGCACCTTGTGCAAACAGGCCTGCAGAGGTACGTACCTGTAAATATGATATAGTTAATCAAGGTTAGAACTCTTTTTTGTAATCTGCAAGTGTGATCCTTCTCAGAAGATGTGGTCTTCAAGCAATGATTTACCAAGATGCATTTGGATCATCATTATCATCGCATATTGGAGGAATGTTTTGCTTCCTTTGCTCGTAGCATTCATTGGAAGTGGGTTTGCGATAAATGGCTGCACCAATGCTGTTAAGTTTATCCTTGTTGATAGTCACGAGCTCCCAACACATGGATTGGGTTAGTGAGGACATTTCTAGAAGAAAATTAAAAAAGGTCAGCCTGGTACAAAACTACATTACTCATCCTTTTCAATGCAGATTACATGTGTGTTTTTCTACCATTCCATATCTGGACATCTTCTTGGAGCTTTTGGTACACTGGAGTAGCAGACCAGACAAAATATCCGCCTGGTCTAAGGAGACGGTTCAATTCCAAAAGCAACAAGCCACCTTGAAGAAAGTTATACATCTCTCAGTAACTATAATCAAAGTAGAAGTATCAGTTTTAAATTAGACAAGAGTGTTAGTGAGAACCATCTGCTTGCCAGGGCACTCTACAACGTGCACAATGCACGAGATCGAAGACCATACTAGGGAATGGCAGCCTTTGAGAACCCATGACTGCAGATATGGCGGGTATTCCTCTCTCAATAGCAAATTGCACTTGGGCTACGTGTTCATCCTTTGGTGCAAAAGACATGGCAAGTACATCTCTCTCGAATAAATAACCTCCAAAACTGCCAACCCCACACCCAACATCCAAAATCACACGAGTCCGCTTGCCCCATGCTATACTAGCTTCTTCAGCCTACATCCACATACCATTTTATCCCCCAAAATTATAAGAGATGTGAGTTTTTTTTGGAAAGAAATTTCAGTTCCACAACTTGAATTCTCATAAGCATTGTTCAGTTTAAATTTTGAGCTAGCATGGAATGAATTTTTCAAATGCGTTTGCTGGGTGCTAGGTGGGTGCCATAAAAAATGATCGAGTCAAAAAAAATTGTAGCTAGTTACCTCTTGAATAAAATCGATGTAGTGGAGAGGCCCATGGGAATGTCAAAAACTCACCTGTCACCTTCACCCAATTCTGGTGCCCCTTAATCTCTACTAATAGTGTACGAGTACGTTGTAAGGACGCGGTTTTGGTCCTTGTCAAGGACCGTCCGCTGCAACTTATACGTCGACGTATAAGCCGCCACACACACAAGCCACAGCGGACCATTATGTGTGTAGTGGCTTATAAGCCGCAGCGAACGGTCCTTGACAAGGACCAAAGCCGGTTTCACATTGTAGTACCATATCTGCTAAAACAACACAGTATAGTTTTAACTATATATGAAAGGCCCCCAGTGGCCCAATCTATTCAATGGTTCAATTATTATTTTAACGCACTTCACCTTGTCTCTACTACTAGGCCATTCAATGGGTGTCTTGTAACCTTTTGGAAGTGACACCAAGCAAGTAGGCGCATCCTCTGGGCAATGTCCTTCTCTGTGTTCATAGTGTTTAGTACTGTGTAACTGCTTCAAAGCCTTCTCATTGTCTAAACAAGGTATATAATCAGCACTTGCTGTGACATTGCAGAGATGCCACGTGTAATCTTGTAAACTTTGTGACTCTATACTTTTTGATTCATCCCCTCGTCTCTCTTTTTCGTTCTGCGATTGATCTGCTTGGGTTGACCATGACTTACTCTCCTTTGACTGTTTTGCATTTTTGTTTCCAGTCGTCCGCTTCTTTTTCTCCTAATTCTGGTTTCTGTGTCTCATGTTCAAACTTTGTCTTGGTCAGTTGAGAGGTTTTGTCCTCATGTTTATGATCTTGTTGCTTTTCATCTTCTTCTGTAATCTCCCCTTTGTCTTCTCTCAGCTGTTTCTCATTCTGCTCATCTTCATCATATTTAGATTCTTGATTATTAAAGTCATTTACACCTCGTCGCTTTCCTGAATTTAGTTCTTGGCTTTCATTGGCATTTTCATTCTGATCTTCCGCGTTTCTGTTTTCCTTTGGGGCAACCTCTTCACTCCTTTATTGCATCAATGGGCCAGAAGTTGCCCCAACCAGTAATTACTCGAAGGCCCAAAGTTCAGACTGGACCCTTATTTATGGGCCATTTATGTTACCAGTCAACCCAGATTAAGCATTTTGACCCCAGATTGTTAATTGGCCAATTATTTTTTATTTTGTCAAAGTTTTCAAGAGATCTTTTCATGATTATATCAGAATCGGATTGATGCAGAGTGGCCATTTCATTCAGCACTATCTCAACATACATAAGCCTAGCTATCTCGAAGTACCAATTTTATATTACTTATTCATCGCATTTTCAATCATTTCAACTGAAATTGACCCCCAGATCAGATCATAGCCATATCCAAGGCCCGTTAAGATAGCAGCAGCGATTAAAATGCGAATTAGAACCATCAACACAAATCTTCCACGTAATCAACTTTCAGCTAATATTAATTATTACTCAATGAAAAGGACAAAACTTGAAGGGATGTGTGAGATGTGGCTGGGAACGCTAGTTTCTTAAAAAGGGATGCTTTACAGGAGTGAGTGGGCTCACAAAAGGACTTGAATTAGGTACCAAACGATATTTTTATGGCGTTTGGACAAAATGAATCTTTGAATATCATGGTGAGGACAGAAGGATATGCACAAAAGGGGACAAGAGAGAGTATAATTTGTTGCAGACACATGAAGCCGATTGATGACCTTACCTGCTTTGTTACTCTTCAAAAAAAAAAAAACTAAAACTAAAATTGCCAATCAATTCCTCTGTCTTTGTGAAGCTTTTATACGGGTTCCATTTGAATACGAGCCATTCCTTCAATTCCATATTCATTCTCATATCCCTTTTCACTTTCCAAAGGCTTAGTGGTGGGTCGCCTTTCATTCATGCCATTACAGTTAAGGAGTAACAATCATTAGCCTGTTTTAAGAATATCAAAAGAAAAATTTAATTCACATGTACTAATGCGCCCTAGTCACGTGATGAAATTTTCTCCAGTACCAGACAATGGATAACGACCCTTGCTTCACACTAATATGGGAAAACAAAACATATACACCAAATCCAGATCAACGGTTCTGAAACTCCCTCTTTTCTGTAACGCTAATAAAAAAAATGATTTGTGTAGCATGTCAAGCCAAGGTGGGGAGTGTATATATGTATATATATTTTTAAAGGGGCACATCTTGTGATTAATCAGAACAAAGGTTCTTGTCTAGTGGCCCACGTCCAATAGAGAGAGGTATTTTCACTGTGATGTGATGGCCATTTGAAATGGATGGTCTCTCTTGGCAAACTGGCTTCCAAACCTTGATATAATTCAAAGGTTGTTTAGATTCTTCCCTCTTTAGTTCCCCTTTTCTTTTCTTTTTTCTTTTTCCAATGACAATGATAATCATAATAATAATAAGCTAGCTAGTGACCTAATGGTAAACACATGGAGACCTATGCCACTTGGGGTCATCACTCAAAGGTCACTGTGAATAATGTATTTTTTTGTTGGGTGCATGGCAGCTTGAAAGCTCTCGATCGGTCTCTCCGGTCATGTTCTTATCTCATATCATGATATTCTTTGGAATGATTGAACCCACACACTGTTAAAATTCCCAATTTTGGCTGATTATAGGTCAGGGATCTAAAGTATATACGGACAATTAAAATAAATAAAAGGCTATACACACACACACACAGATATTTTAATAACATCTTCCAGCATCATCCATATATATCAGACTAATTAGGATCCATATGAGCATGTTATAGCTAGCTAGATCCTTTTTTAAATTCAGCGTTTGATCTCAAATGGCAACTGCAAATAGTGCAGTGGTGTAGGGTTGATAATTCCATATCTGGACATTGATCTGTCCTTGAAACCTTCCCATAAATATGCCTTTTGTACAATTCTGTACACATGAAATAATTAATCAGCAGGTTTAGGGGCAAATTTTAGAACACAGCTCGCAGCACGTTGTATAAAAAATAGTGCACAGAACTTGCAATTAATTGGTGAAAAGATCACAAAAAAATAGAAAAGGATTTTATATTATATTGGCATATTAAATAATGAAAAGGGTGAATGCAAAGTTTGATATGTTGCCTTATTGCTATATTGGGCGATGCATCACTTTCACCAAGCACTCAGACCAAAATATATATGGATGGCACTTATTAGCTACTTGAACAATCGAGGCAGCTTCGAGATGGGGATTTCCAAGGCTACACAGCCAAAAACACTTGACTTTTTTTTTTTTTTTTTTTTTTTTTTTTTTTTGTTTGTTAATTAAGTGGTTTTTACTAATCTAAGGAGCCTATGTACATAAGTGAAGCTTTATGATTGGAAAGTTTTGGAAATTCTTTCTTGGGACAGGCTGAAGTGGGTAGCTATATATGTACGTGGCTGGTTCTAGATCACAGAGACCCTACCCAAATTAGTCGAAGATAATCATCATGACACGTTTTGTATAACGAAACTGATACTATATATGTATGTATATGGGAAACCATTACAATCAATTTTGATGATCTAAAAGATTCTCTAACTTTTTTCGTGTAGTAAAGATCGCATTACTACTAGTACCAAAAAACAAAAAAAAAAAGATCGCATTACTACTGGTTATGTGTGATGTATGCGTACGTACGCGTGCTACGAAAAAAGTGCATGTTCATCGTGGTCGTGTACACAGAACTGGGACTTAGCTTCTTGTTAATTTTTTTAAACACTGATCTGAGATATAGATGCTTCGGTTACGGTAGATTCTGCTTTAAGGAAAATAAATCAGATGAGTGGGGTATAGCTCTGTGGTACGTAATATAAGAAGAATGAGACACAACAACGCCCTCAAGTTCATGCTCTTTTTGGAAACCTCTTTATGGCTTTCCTCTGACTTTATTTCTAATCTTAACAAACATTGGGCCATCACGTCCTTGTCGCTAATTAAATATATTTGTTTATCATAACTTGATTATTACACAACCACCAGCCTTTTAACTCATAAAAAAAATGAGGCAATCATGTGCCCCCTCCAGCAGATTAATCATTTAACTTATTCTAATTAACTAGCTACTTGGTGAATTATTGTACGGCATAAAACAATAACACTTGTAATAGGACGAGCTAGCAGCTAGTGCATCATTTTGCGTTACAAAACTAACTGAGAATAGGAAAACAAAGTCATCAGAGAGAGGTGGGAGGGGATGGATTATTACCTTATTTTGATGTGTGAAGGGCTATGTGTCCCTTTTTCTTTGTTTGGAGAATAATGTGCAACAGTTGCGAAAGGTTTTCGAGATGATGTTTAAACTGTTTATGATATATATTCACATGCACATGCTTCTGCCTTCTTTCTTTGTTTTCTTTTGCTCTCTTTTTAATCATTCGCAGACAAAAATGTATCTTTTCAAATCAAATATATGTGTGATACTATTTGGAAGATGATGGGCATAGTGTATTTATTTCCTGTCCGTCGTGTTTTGACACAAGGCTCTGGTTGTTCTTTAAGTGCCTAGTTAATATTTGGGTTAACATCTTTTCTTTTTCTATGCCCACGTGACGTTATAATAATGACTTGGTCTTCATATAAAAGTAGTATGCCGAAAGATGATCAAGAGAGTTAAAAAGATCAATCCTTTTGAGCCCACACAACCACATTATTACATGTAGCTCATTGATTAGGCCACAATTTAGTGAAATTAGGCAACTTTAAAAAGTCAATGATCTCCCAATAAAGCTTTTTAAAGTTTGGTTTCTAGGGTGGGCATGTACGAATGACTAAGTCGCGCGCCAAACCAATAATGACACATATATCACCGCCACAAGAATTGCATGTGGCTGCAAATCCCAAAATCAGACAATCAAAAGTGTTTGAGGTATTTTTTTACCCAAATTTTTCAAAAGAACTTTATTCATGCAATTAATTTTAGGCCAACCCTTAATTCTAAACAGAAAAACAGGATGTTTATGTAAGTTGCTTTAAATAAGTACTGGGCTGAATATAGATGGTTTTTTTCTTTAAAAAAAACTTTTTGTAATTGGTGATAACAAACTAGCTACAAAAATGAATCATAGTCGCATTATGAGTACAACAATACTACTCATGGCAAAGTCAAGTGGGTATTCTAGACATGTGGTCCATACCTATCAAAGAGAAAATGAGAAATCAAATTGGTGTTTGGATGCAGTGTCAGCTATAGATTGAAACCTCATAGATAAATAGTACTAACCTTTAGCATCATATTATATATATCACGAGCCCTCGCGGTCCAAGGATATCTCTGTAGCGCCCTTGACTAGAAAACTTAGAACTTCAATTCTAAAACATAACTTCAGGCTTGTTCAGAGCCAATTGTATTTAACAGAGATGGCTGGACCCAACAAACTTTATACATGTACTGTGTCTTACGAAAGCTGGGGCTACTCCTTATGGATGTATAGTTAGGTTTGCCCCCTATATATCGTAGTGAACTTGTCTTCCTTCTGTGTGTATGTATTATAAAAGCTATTGAAATCCCAAACTAAAATTTAGTAACCATATTGTTTAATAAACTCTGATTATAAGGCAATCGAATTCCATTATCTTTTTCAAGTTCAAGTACCCTTGATTGTGAAGCAATAAATAATTAATTACTACGATATAATTTTGGCAGAAAAACTATTTATTTTTCCCTTGCTTCTCCGTTAAGGCGATCCATAAATGCCCCATGTAAATGAGCTTCTTATATTGATGCGATTGACTGATTTTGTAGCACTCTAAGATATGAGCCGGCTAGCTATATAGCTTAGGCGAGTCCATACATATCTCTTTACAGGTAGATATTCTAGCCCTAGGTCCTTTTTTGTGCTAGTTACTGGGTGGTGATCACTCATACTTTAAGGTTTCCGAAACTCATTATTATTAATTAGTTTATACACTTATTATTTCTAGAGCTCTGAATATTTAGTCAATATCCATATTAGTGAGAGAGACGAGAGGTGTTCGCGCAAAAAAAAAAAAAAAAAAGAGAGAGACGAGAAGTGGACGTCAACAGCAATGATTACTTTACACGACAATACGCAGTCTCAGAAAGGATTATCCATTTATAAAAGTATATTATATTATATGAATAGAGAATCCAATAACATTTTTAACTCGGCGATGAAAATGTTCGGGGCTGGTGGGAAAAGTTTCACCTTTGAGCTGTGATGCACAACGCAATTTCTTGAGCAGCTAATACAGATGCATTGGAATATGTTATTATATACATTTGAAATGGAGTATTTATTTATATTTGGACTACTATAAACCAATTACTCTGTAATGTAATGATGATTATATACAAAACCTGTTAATTAGTTTTGTTTATACATAAAGAATGATAGGGATAATTATATTCATGTATAATATTAATTAAATTTAACCTAACCCAACAGGTGGCCCCAAGATTTAAGGAGGTTGCTAGGGCAAATATGAGAACGTAGTTAAATGTGACGTTGCCCTCGCTTAGACTGTGGAGTTTTCAATAATACTGCAGCACTGTGACGTGGTGACCGTGGAGTATGTATGAAAGAATAGTTATATCAGAGGGTCAACACACACACACATATATATAAAACAAGGACTTGGCGAGATGAAATGAGAGCGCAGAGAAAATAATAGTATTCGTTATAAGATGGGGGCAGAGAAGGTGAAAAACTAAAAGGTGAGAAAGAGGAAAACTCAGAATTAACTTGTTCAACCCTTTGCTTCAGTACCTTCTCGATTCGTACTTCATTTGGTCGTAAATGGCACCGGACGTTTTCTGAAAACTTTTTTATCCGCTGTATAAATCACTTTGTGCGTTACCAATGAACTTTGTTCATTATTCTCATTACAATCTATAATAAAAACTATTTTAAAGTCTAATATAATCTTTTTCTATTAATAGAAGTTATAAAAAAATGTTTTGTTTTTGGAAAAAGGTTGACGAGTTACCTTCCTCTAATTTTGATGAAATAGTTAGAGTATAGAATATTTTAAAAGCCACCTAAATATATATCTTTCTTGGTCCTATTTATAAGGAACTTCCAACATTTTTCACACAAATTAAGGAAAACTTTAAATATCATTAATAATATCGTAAAATTTAACAGTTTTTCAACTCTACTATACATAATATGAGAAAAAAAGTTAACATAATAATAAATTTAGGATTAATTTGTACATTCACCTTTAAATTGAATGAGACGCCTTATAAATATGAGAAACATATAGATAGAATATCTTTTAAATAGTATTTTTATTCCCTTGGGAATATTAAATAAATTGAATGGGTGCTGCTATTGCTAAGAATGCATGTGTAGTGGTAGGTGGTGAGTAGGAGTGTGAAGAATCCACGAGTTATGGTTAGTTAACATGGGGATTTGTGGCATCAATCACAGTCAGAAACCTCTTCCACTCGGGCTTGATTACCCTAATGACACTAACGTTTTCATTGAATTGATTAATTATAATTACTATCATTGATGAAGGATTGTCTCTGCAGCGGCTACTTAATCAACTTGACTTGCTATGTGCTCATTGGATTCAAATGAATTCATGTGGGTGTTGGTTGGGATGACAGTGAAGAAGGGAACAAACACGGGGCTCGAGAAATATGACACACTCTCTCTCTCTACCCCTCGTACTGTTCTACTTTTTTTCTCTGTTAAATCTTTCACTACTTCTCAGTGGTTCTAGTATATTTTTGTTAATGACTGGTGTTACCAAAATTATCTATAGATATCGTTATGTTTTTAATAAATGCAAATGATGCTTTCAACTTACTCCACCCCAATTACTTTGTATTTGTACGAATGAGAGGCCCCATCTGGTTGCTCATAACAAACCCCAAGTTGAGAGTTGATGGGATTTAGTCAACAAACATGTTTGGTTGCAAAACACAAGAGACTTCCATAAAAGGGCTCGTTCCCATAAATAAAGGAAATGCCTAACCCAATGGAGAAATTAGACAAGTATTGACCATAACAGCCTCAATAGTGATCTAATACTTTTGAAATTACCCATACCGGCCTGTCTCCTTTCTCATTCGTTGATCTTCTTTGTCTTTGCTCATGATGCTGCCTTCTTCTGGGTTCACTTATCCACCCTTTGCCTGTTAGTGCTTGTTTGGGAAGCCAAACAATTCCTACAACTGACCTGCTTGTCAATTCATTATTATCCATATAACTGATATTAACAGTCACTAGTCGTTTATTTTCTGTGATGAAAAAAATCATGTATAGTCTTTGTGGTAGTTTTGTTCGGTAAGCACTCTAAATAGTTTGGCAACACTCAATTATTTGTCATAATCACAATCATTCATGTTATGTGTGTGTATTTAAAATACTAATTCTGGAGAGCATGAATAGGGTTGTAAAATACGCAGAATAAAATAATAATTTAATGGATTTTTTTATGTTTTCACGTACAGAGATATATGATGAAAAACTACTTTTGAGTTTTGATCAAGAACATGAATATAAAAAACATTGCCCATCTTAGCTGGTCGTTTTTAATAAAATGTATCCGATTCGGTTCTGTAATAAAAATTCCTAAGGAGCACTACATCAATTTTAAATTGGTTCTGGCAATGAGGCTAAACTATTTCAGTAGATCTTGAGAGTCATAAGCAACAGTGTGCGCAATCTCGTTAAAAGGAATTTATATTATAAAATTAAATGACCAAGCTTTTACATATCAAACGCATGTTGATGCAGTTATGTGTGCGTGAGTGTGAGTGTTTTTTTTTTTTTAAAAAGGTTTGAGATTCGTCTTCTTTGCTACAGTTGAAAACTTTTTGATTGTTGTGGCGAGCCAGCTGTAACTGTATAATTACATTACAATATCACTAAATACTTAATGCCCGAAAATGAAAAGTTGAAAGCGACACATATATGTATTTTTACCTCGTTTTCTTTCATTATTAATTAATTTGAGCGAGGACATTTTCGTGATGCCATGAACAACAAGTAAAAAGCGATGGTTGGGTAACTAGATGCCATGTGATGAGTTGGGTGGCTTTCCTTTTCGTTCTTTCTTATTTATTATTATTATTATTATTAGTATCTCAGTTTAATAATAATAATAAAAAAGTAAATAAGCAAGCAATACTTATATTAGCCTCTCTAACGCAAGCATGATATTATATAATGTGATCGAATCCTTCTTTATCTGTCGCATCAGGAATATAATTCTTCTTTATCCGCCTATTTGTTCATTTTAAATATGTTGCATAAAAGGCAATTTTGTAATAATAATATTATATTTCTCCCCATTTTATTAAACATTTCGTGGTTGTTGCTCTTTATCAATAAATAACAACGTTTTTCAATTCTTGAGGCTTTTGCTCAACTTTATTACAAATGCTACTAATACGTACGATTATAATATAATACCCGAATAATATAATAATTATTTTATATTTAATTATGGTTATATTTTTTGAGTGTGTTCAATTGATTTTCTGGTGTTTATTGAGCAAATTCTAATAGAACTTTTGGAACTATCGAGTAGTACCTGTGTGTGTTTGTTTGGAAGATGATTATTACCTCATCTTTTTTTTCCCATATCCCTCATCAGCCTCATCCAAATTGTTGATTTGGAAGAGGAAAGAAAAATTAAAGTAATAATTTGACTTTTTAGATTGATTAGACGGATATGATTTAAAGATTATGAGAGATGATAAGAGAAACCTCATCTATATTTCTCTTTAAAGATTATGAGAGATAATAAAAAAAGAATGATAAGAAAAACACATCCGTATTTCTCCACCTCCACCATAAACGGTGAGAATAATTAGGCGTTACTGAAGATGTATAATATAATATAATAATATTTGACGAATATACATTTATTTGTTGGGATAGGTTTAGTACTTGGGTATACTTGTATAAGAAACGAAAGGTAATATCTTATGCATGCTTATACATTTCTTTTTTATAATTTTTCAAAGATATACGCTGAGTGCCATTTTTATATGAATGAAACTTTTAGAAATTTGGGTAGGATTAACAATATAAATATGTTATTAATATACAAAATGAAAACTCAAATTTTGGGATGGGAAGATCGTGACACACGTACATACTGGCGCGTCTTTGTGAGCGTACCCAAGACGGGATTGAGTGGACAACTGAAGAGACAAGTGAAGGACAAATAGTGACTGCAAATATGAGAGTTTGTCGGGTCAATTTAGTTTCTTTTGGTATATGTCTATGTTAACGGATCAAATCCTTGTTGACTAAATTGTCAATTTTGAGGGGAAAATGGCCAAACAGGCCTATAATAATATGGAACCCAACGGGACTGTGACTACATCATCATTTATATAATCAAATCTGAACTAAAAAAATCAGTGGAAGTTGGTCTGAATGGGAGAGGTTCTGATAAGAGGTCTCAATTTTGAGCCTTTGTGAATACAAAAAACTTCTTTGAGAGAGGTCCTTATTTCGACATCCGATAGAACCTCGGAGTGGTTGTACACTTTACCATCATTTTATATATCAAAACTAAAAACCATATAATTTCAGGAGAGGATTTTCTCATGATCTTTTTTCTCCTTTTCTCTCACATGTCTCATCTGGGCCGTTGATTAAGAAGAGGAGAGAGAAGTTAAAATAATATTGTGATTGATTGGACGAATATGATATAAAGATGATGAGGGATAATAAGAAAGAGATTAGGAGAGAAACCCAATGCCCTTTACTTACTTGTAAATTTTGTATTACCACACGCACACACACGCTCTGAGAAAACGGACCTGAGAATTCATATCCATGCACACAATCAATTTAATTATGCACAAAAATGAACACAAAAGGTAAAACATGCATTTGGCTTAATTAAATTTGTGGTGAATGAAATAAGCAAAATAGCTCGTTTAACCTTAATTAATATAAGATATAGTTAATTTATACTACAAACTAAACTTTATATATATATATATTGAATGAAGGGTAATAAAAGTGGGTCAAAGTTAGGGTTAAAATGAGGTGGGAATCAACCAATATTTGCAGGTGTGGGTGGTAAATGAGACCCGTATATGATCACATTCACATCGCACCGAAGTTGAGACTGTAGACGAATAAAAAATGAGTAACAAGCTCCTTTACAATATGCGTGCGTGTTTAACTGTTTACATGTAAGGTTTAATATTTAAATTTTAACTATAGAAATTTGTTCTCTGTCATATTTATATAAAAGTGAGTGTGTTTCATTATAAAGAAAAGAAAGAGAAAATATTAATAAGACCCACTCACTTTTATATGAATATGAGACACACAAAATTATACAGTAAAAACAAAAATATTAAACCTTTATACATATTAATTAGCGTGGCCTTATGGAGAGGTGGGTCATATATAGCTGGCTTCTTTTGAACGCACATGTATAAATGGATTGCCTCCGTGTTGGCATATATTCAACATTACCAAACCTTCCTTTTACATATATAATTATATATACTCCAATGTATATCAAGTGTGGCCTTTTTCATGCCCTCACATATATATTCTGCCTAGACCCACTTTGTATTATACTACCCCTATTAAATCGTTTATTTAAATGGTTAGGATGTTTCGGAGCAAGTGAGCTTTAAGTTGATGTGGGAATGGAGTCTTGCATCAAATATAATTGAGCTCAATAGTTTTTTTTTTTTTTTTTTTTTTTTTTTTTATATCAAAAAGTTTTGGAGGGGTTCGGCATCAGTCCCCCATCAAGGCCAGGGTACGGTCCCGGGCTCTATGAGCACTTACTGGGGACTTACGAGATCGCCTACCAAAGAGTCTCAGCGACGGGAGAGGAGATTGAACCCATGACCATTTAGGCATAGTCCTGAATCCCTTACTATCTATGCCAACTCTCATTAGCAATTGAGCTCAATAGTTAAATAACATATAGAAAGTAGAAAAGGCTCATGAACTTAGGGCCCGTTTGGTTCGAAGAAAATCAGAGGAGGGAAAAGGAAAACTGGCATTTTTCACTGGCGGCGGCCGTTTGGTTTGCATTTTCTCTGGAAAATATATTCCGCCGCCACGCCATTCTCCTGCGTTTAAGGGAAAATGGGTTCCCACAAAAAATGGTGGGAACCCATTTTCCAGCAGCTATGAAAATGGGCTAAAGTCAATTTTGCCCGATCACATCACAGAGAAGAGCGGCGGGGAGAGAAGAGAACAATGTGATGCGGTAGAGGAGGAGAGAGAAGAGCGTGACGCCGAGGAGAGGAAGAGAGAACAATGTGATGCCGGTAGAGGAGGAGAGAGAAGAGCGTGACGCTAGGGAGAAGAGGAGAGAGAAGAGCGTGATGACGGGGAGAGGAGGAGAGAGAAGAGCGTGACAGGGAGAACGGTGCCAAAATCTCGATGTCTGAACAAAGAAAGGAGGCCACAGCGGATAATTCTCGAGAATTGCCAGGCAATTCCAATTGAGAATTGGACAATTCTCGAGAATTGTCAAGTCAGTGGCCGGCCGTCGGAGGGGTCGTCGGTGATTGGTGGTGAGGGTTTTTTTTTTTTAATGGAATTTTCCCAAAAAATATTCTATCTATAAGGGTAAAATGATATTTTACCTTATTTTCCTACCTTATTTTTTTCCAATTAAATAAAAATTTTCTTATCAACCCTTTTTTTTTTAATGCCAACCGAACACATCGAGGCAAAATATTTTCCATTCCATTCTTTTATATTCCCACCTTTTCTTTAATCCAAACAGGACCATAAATGTATTCTCTTTTCTGTGCTTTTGGCTTGGTTCCCTGTGGCAGGTGGGAACACAATAAAGTTGGGAAGGGGGGCTGGTAGGATAGGATTAGGAAGGGTCAGTTCCAAGTGAAATATCATGTAGACGTGTCACTACTTTTGGATGTTTATTGCTAGATTTTTACAGAGTAAGTACGGTGGATCATGTACAGGTATAGGCAACAGTACAATTAGGCAGCTGCCCCATCATTTTCACCCCATTTGGTATCTGCGCCTTGATAAATATAAAATATGAGTGATATGTAACAGAGAAAATAGGATAATGAAATTGGATGTTTTTATTTACTAAAATAACAACTCATTATTAAAACTACAACGATATGACTAACATTAATCAATAGAACTAAATAATGTTTTTAAAAGTTGGGGAGAAAAAATCAAACAAAATTCAAACTCAAATAAATAAACATAAGATAATGAAATTTCAAAATTCAAACAGAAGATATCTTAAGAAACCGATTATAGTAGATACCAAGATAACCATTAACCATATGGCATTATCAGAATTTTTCTAGCAAAATTAATGTTTGCAAATATTAAATCTAAAAGTATAAGGATTTGAATAAGACCCTCCCTTAAACAAAATTTTCCATAGAACACACTTCAAAGATTTATCTAAGCTTCATGAATAGAGCATACTTGAGCGGCTTAGTTATCGATCTTCACTTTTGAAAAATACCAAATCAATAACACCATCATTGCAAAGGTCGCGCAAAAATGATATTTCACATCAATATGTTTGCTTCGTCCATGCAAAGTTGGATTTTTAGAAATTTTAATTGTTGAAACATTGTCACAATAAATTGTTGTTACACCTTTTTCTTAACTCTTAAGTGTTTCAAACAATATTCTTAACCATATAGCTTGACAATAACAAGCTATAGCAGCTACAATTTTAGTTTCTATAGTTGACAAAATAACAATCTGTTATTTCTTTAACACCAAATATACTTTTTCTATCATCCACATCTCCAGTATAGTTACTATAAAAAAAGCCATAAAATTTTACTTTTTGATTAGCTTTATAGAAAATTCTAAAATTAGTGGTACCTTTCAAATAACAAAAATTCTTTTTGCATTTGTGAGGTGAGTCTCAATTGGATTTTCCATATAACGACTTATAGGACTAACACCATGTATGATGTTAAGCATTATAGAAGTGAGATGCATTAAACTTCCAACCATCTGCTTAAAGAAAGTAGAATTAACTTTATTTTCTCCATCATCCTTCACCAATTTGAAGCCACATTCTGTTGGGGTATAAGCATAATTGCAATCCCTCATTCTATTCCTACCCAAAACCTCAATAACATATTTCTTTTATATTCTAGATGTTAATTGCATAACTTCAATACCAACAAAAATATTGCGTCAATCCTAAATCAGATATGTCAAATTCTTTCATCATGCTCTCCCTATAAAGGTGTCAAGCATGCCTATAATATTTCAAACATAAATCAAATCATCAATATAAAGAGTCACAATAAGAATTTTTCCATCCTTTCCAAATTTTGTAGGTAAAGAGAGAATGCTCATGAGGGAATTTTTTTAAACCATTTTTAGAAAAATAAGCATCTTTAATACTATACAAGCTCGTGGTGCCTGTTTAAGTTTGTATAAACCCCTTTTTAATTTAAATACATTTTCTTCACATTTCCAAGTGGCTGATCAATATAAACTTCTTCATCCAACTCACCATGTAAAATGAAAAATTTAACATCTAATTGATAAACTTGCCAATAATTTTGAGCAGTCATGGCTAAAACTAATCGAACAGTGTTAAGCCTAGCAACTGAAGTAAAAACTTCCTTATAATCAACCCCAAAATTTTGCCTGTAGCCTTGTTCAACAAGGCGTGCTTTGTATTTATCAACTTCACTATCTTTGTTTAGTTTTGTTTTCTAAACTCATTTGACGACAATGGATTTTTGCCTTTCGGGAGCACCATCAATATCGATGTATTGTTTTTTCCTATAGATTTGATCTCCTCATCATGGCTATTTTCTTCGAATACCATATTGCTCGCAAAAAATCACAATTTCTTTTGAGCAAAATTCTTCACCACAATTTGTATGGAGAGTTTTAATCATCTTTCCTACTTCATTTTCAACCTAAGCTTTATCCAGTAAAAAGTAAACCCGAGTTTTTCTAATAAAATCATCAATAAATGTGATAAAATATTTTTTTCCATGGTTGGAAGTTGGAGTGATTGACCCACATATGTCAAAGTGCATAAGCTCCAAGACTTCTTTTGCTCCCCATGATTTTCATTGAGGAAACCGAGGATATGTTTGTTTGCCAACAACACACTCTTCACAAACTTGGGAAGGAGGAGAAATTTGAGGAAGACCTGTTACCATATTTTTTACGATGAAGAATTTTCAATCTACTAAAATTCAAATGGTCGTAGTGATAATGCCAAAGCCATGAGACATCATTCTCATTAGCCATCAAACAAGGTTGAACACATATAATCTCCAATGGAATTAGCATGTTTGAAGTCATTGTGCTAACATCAATAGCATCTCGTGAAGAATCATATATCTCATGAGTACCTTTCTGAATAACAATTGTATAACATTTTTTCTTGCAATTGACTAGCATTCGACAAATAATATAATAGAAAGAAAATATGAGAATGAAATTGGATGCTTTTATTCACTATAAGGAGCCTATAAATAGACAAGTACAGTACAAATTAAATAATAAAATACTAACCCACAACTAAAATAAAATAAGACACCATAAACATTAATCAACGGAACTACTGTATAACATTCTTGAAAGTGGGGAGATAAAATTAAGCAAAATAAATAAACATGAGGAAATGAAATTTTAAAATTTAAACTGGAGATATTTTAGGTAACTGATTAAAGTGGGCACCAAGAGAGCCATTAACATGCCTTACATTACGTGTCATTAAGGGCTGGCCCATTCCTCTTTAAGCTCTCATCATGCCCTTGTTATTACTTTTTCCCCTCTCTTAACTTCCCTACTTGTCCTTTAATCCAATCTTAATGAAGCCTAACCCAACGCGTGTCTTCTCTTGTAGGGACGGTCTCGTCCCTGCATGTTTATATCCAACAAAGTCATTTAATGACCTGGCATAATGCCACTGGTCAGTGCATACAACAGATTACTTTCTAACCAGTTGTCCGCACGCACTGTTTAATTTCTAGCTACTCTTATCTTTTCATGTGCATTAATTTAATTGCTCAAAATGCAGAATCATATTGTAGTGGGATCTTTAATTCGCCTTTCCTACGCATGCATGCCACGACGTCATAATTAATTATTAGACGACCTTCAAAAATGAAATTAATATAACTTGGTAGAAAAATACCAGTCACTACTGCTGAGATCAATTGAATATTTTTGGAGAGAAATTAAGACTTAAATATGGATGAACAAGGTGGCTAAGTGGCACTCCTGTGAAGAATTCGAGTCCCCTTGTGAGATTAATTAACAATGATAGAGTAATTATGAATTTGAATCTCAATGTAATTGCGTGTTGTGTGAAGCCATAGATGTAGACGTGGCTATCCGAACCAAAGGGTGGTACTAGGGTGCACGTGATGGATGAAAGGCTCTCAATTCTAAGCATTCGGATTATTATTATTATTCAGGATAATGAGAAACGCGTAGAGACTGGAGAGGAGCAGTAGGTGAGTGAACGCAATGCCAGGGAATAAGTTGAAAAATATGATACGGGCAGCACTGAATAATCGTTTTTTATTACTACATTCGACGATTACTTGGTTTAGGTACTGTGCAAATTGCTAAAAAAGTAAAAAACAACCGAGTCATAATAATATTTGGTGAAAAAAAAAAATCAGGAATCCTACCTTGAATACCAACCTAAAACAAAGTGCAGAAAAGACAAATTAGAATATGAAAACTGAAGATCGATTGTAGATTTTTTTTTTAGGGGACTCTGCAAACATGTTCAACTCTTTTGGTTGTATCAAATTTTCCTAGCATATTTCTAAAGTCATAGATAAGAATCGGGCTGCCTCTAAGTCAACCTAGGGATGGATCCAAGTAATATGGATGCTTAGGATTTAGAAGGAGTCGAAATCAAAATGAATGACGTTGTTTATTTGTTTCCTTCCTCAACAAAGGAGGAGAAAATACAGAAGATGACGTGTTAGTCCTACAAACAATACGTAAGCATTAGGAGGGTAGGATCTGTCGTTTGGATTTTATAGATGAGAGGGTGAGGTTAGAAAGGGTGGATTTTATATGAATGAGGGGAGGCCATACGCGTGATTGCCATATTAGGGAGGAAATGAAATTAATTATTAGAGTGGGGTTGAAAGTGAGAATAAAAAACGAGAGACGAGAGGGAAAGTGACGTGGAGGGCAAACATGGAAATGAAATTAGAGGGGCTGCAGGGAATGGCGTCCTGCCGCCGCCTTCCCCTACCGTACGCCACCCACTCCCCTCCATGCGCCGCCCCTTTCTCTCTCCTCCTTTTCCCTCATTCTCATTTCATCTACTTTCTTTCTTCCTACCGTACTATTCATTTGTCATCGGGGTATTTTTGTTAAATTATGACAAGGGTTCTGTTACGCACAATATTTGTAAGATTTAAATGTTATTAGCTCGTCCTATTTATAAATCTATTTTGATAAAATTTCACATATTAAGAAAAGATAGTTAATTTAATAATTATAGAGTAAATTTTTAACTTTATCCTTATTTATAATTGAGTATTTTTAAACTGTTTCTTCTCTCTCTATCTTCATGGGTGCAATTAATATAGGTAGAATTGTCACAATTTCATTTATTACATGAACTTGGACTTATAAATATTATCAATGGTCCTATTTATAAGTCCCTTTTGACCAAATCACACATACCAATGAGAAGTAGTTAACTAAATAATTATGAGGTAAATTTTCAACTTTATCTTCATTTATGAATGAGTAACTTTCAATTTTTTCTTCTCTCTCTATTTTCATTAATACAATTAATATGAGAAAAATTGTCACAATCACATTTATTTAGTTAAAATAGACTTATAAATATGACCAAATTTTTAGTTAAAAGAGACTTATAAATAAAATGAGAATGGTAGAATCAAATTTTTATAAAATTGAGTTATAAATAAGATTAATAATACGTTGAAAGGCTTGTGGCTCAAAAAGATACACTTGTACGTTCAATATTAAATATTCGTTTACGCAAAATTTAAAAATGGGGCAAAAGTCTCGGTCTTTTAAGTACATGACGTCCGTTAATTTCTCCAGGTGTCATTTATGGCTCATTGGATGGATGAGTACGTGGCCATAGAGAGCCATTTCTGGAACGAGTTGGCAAGCTATGGAGTTGGCTCCCATCCTCTTCCTTCCCATCCTTTTCTATTCTCTTCTTTCATCTCAACCGTTAGATTGAAATATCATGGTTGATTGTTTTTTTTATAAAAATATTAATTTAAATTATTAATAAAATATTTAATAATAATATTTTTATAAAAGATTAAATCAACGATTGAGATTTTGATCCAACGGTTAAAAATAAAAAAGAGAATGGAAAGAAAAGAAGATGGAAGTTAAATTCGCAAGCTATGGCCTCGAGGAAGAGACTGAAACAGCTCTCTAAGCGCCAGAGGCTGTAGGGGCAGATTCAAATGAAGCAGAGGATCATACAAGACAGAGCACGCGCTTGTGCTATCTAATTTTATTGGAACGTCGATGAGAAGCCCTTTGGAATTTGGGGTGTTGGGCATCTGCTAGGCTGGGTTGTAATGGAGGAGGTCGAGGAAATTGTTGAGGTTGCTGTTGTTCATGGAGGTGGTTAGAATAACCCACACCCTCTGAGCTTGAGATTTTCGTCCAAGCCATTGTTACTGTGATACTAGACTTCTCAAACCCCCTAAAAATCACTTCTTTTGATCACCTAAGGCGATAATGGTGGTACTTGGAAATGTCCAAACAGGTTCTTAAAGCTGGAAGCAGACCGCCATGGGTGGGTCTTGCTGCTACATTGTCGGTCCGAATCGCTTCTGGGAATTCCTACAACCTTACTTTTCTTATATGCCCTCAAAACCGTAATGGGTCTCAATCAGTGACAAGTGACTCTGCTTGGAATGGCTAATGATATCGGCGAAAGCGTGAGTTTGCCTACTGGTTATGGCTGCAATAATCTCCCACCTTGGGTTTTGGAGTTATCTGGCTTACTGTTAGGCAAACCCTTTCGAAATCGAACTTGCCGTATATTATGGCAATTGAGATGCTCTGTATCTCATTTTAGGATCAAACCTTGAATGAAACTTTTATCTTGATGGAAATAACTTCTAGATACATATAATGAATCGAATGTTAAGTTTTTTAGAATTGAAGCTTCAAATAAGTTTCTGTATTTAATTGAAAATCTTCCCGACGGATTCAATTGTTTTGCTGAACTTGGAATTTGTGTGATAATGGCTGGGACGATAAGCTGTCATTCTAGAGAGCTGTTTCAGTCTTTTTCCTCCTCGTTGCTCTCATCGTGCATGAAGATTTTCATTCCCCAGTGTCTGCTTTGCCTTATTTGAAATCCTAGCAAAATTTAATCCTAATCTCTATTCCCCCTTATAATTTTTATTCATAATTTTCCTTTAATATCCAATTTTAAATTCCATTCCTTGTCAGCAATTTACTATTCCAGTTGGCTCCCTCATTTCTCAGGTCAGGCTACACGTCATCTTATTTAGTTAAAAACAAAAAATAAATCCAAATTCACGGTCCTCACTTTAACAGTTTCGGTGACTTTTGCCTTATTTTTAACACTACATAGTCATTTTTACCTCTTAAAAAAAATATTTGATGTTAGATGTATTTTTTAAAAAAATAATAAGTATATTTTTTATCTTAACCTTAAAAAATAAGGTTAGCTAAAAGGCAAAATAACTTTTTTGGTTATATACAGGCAAGTCTCATATTCCCTTTGCTTTTTATTATAAGACAATAATTAATAATTATATTTGATCCTTTTTATAAAGTATTTAGTCGTTTTCAAAGTACATTAATTATTTTTTTCCACGTATACCCATAATTAATGACGATAGTGAGTGAGAGTAATAATTAATATGATATTATAGTTTAATGTAATTAGTAAGAATAATATTGGAAATTCCTTAAATTATAAGAAACTTTATTAAATTAACTGTTTTTATTGGTTTGTGAGAATTAATAGTTGGTGGTTTAGGTCAGAGGAAAAGTAAGTTATTAATGAGAAGTGATTCATTTATTAATCTTTCTGATCACTCATGAATAAAGAGTTTTATTGATATTATTATTTTAAGTTGGCGCGTAAAAGTGAATTCTATATGTATAGATGTGTTAGTATTGAATTTGGGGGGAAGAAGGAGGGGGAAAAGGGAATAGAAAGAGTCAACTGGGGGTTTAAATGAAAGGGAGAAAAAGAATGATGGAGATAAACGAGGGAGAGATGGTCCCCGCCCACTGCATTAATAGGACTATTAACCCTACTCCTTCAATAGTACTATAGTACCCTCCCACAAAACACATCCACTCTTTCTTCCTTCCTCCGCTCCATAAAACAACAAACCAAACAAAAACTAATTAATTAATAATTAAAAAAAGAAAAAAAAACAGGTGGGATGGGCGTGGTGGCGCTGTGTCCCCTCTACGGCCACATCATGTTCCGTCCCGCATGATTAATCCCTAAATTCTCCTCCTCTTTTAATTAATTCTCCTCTTTTTCACAAAACGGTCTCCTTCACCACATAATCCCCACTTTAATCACACTTCTCCATGCATTATTAATCTTCTCTCTATATTCACAAATAAAACTACTTTTTACACCTTTTCTTTTTTCTAAAAAAAATCCCAGGAATTTAGGATTTATTAACTTCATAACCCCTCATGCTAATCCTTTCACTTTACAAATAAACTAAAATACACATTTTATTAGACATCCATAATACTTCATTATATGCTCCTCATTGCTACTCAGTTTCCCTTTCTGCTGCCAAGGATGTCGCCGAGAAAGGACAAAGGGATTTTTGTTAGCACCGCTACGTCTGGGAAAAAGTTTATGACTGAAAAAGCGAGCATTAAACATGAGGGAACACTAATAAATATACTCCAAAAACAAAGATAAATACGATACAATATATATCATGGACGCGTTGAATGAATGAGAACAAAATAATTATGATGTAAACGGGAAAAGAAAAAATAAAATAAAATCCAACATAGATTATAGTTAATGAAGCAGAAAAAGGGCAACGTGTGAGGAAAAGCAGCGGGTTTTCCGGTAGAAAAGGACGAAGAGGACGCAGAAAGCTGCTCCTTATGACACGTGGACACAACACCCGCCGTCGGATCACAACGCGATAGAGGATCGCCTCCAGAGATTAGATCATTGACATCCATGAGAGAAAGAAAAGAAAGAGAGAGGGAGTGAGTTTGTTTTTGTTGTGCTGGAGACCGCAGACACAAAAGGGGAACTGCTCAGAAATTGAAGAGGAGAGGAAAAAAAAGAGAGGAAAGAGAGAGAGAGAGAGAAAGAAAGGAACTGTGCGGGAAGAGAAGATCAGAGAGAGAGAGAGAAGAGTTAAATAGGGAAGAGAGGAGGGAGAAAGAGAAGAAGGGGATGGCGGCGTCGCAGTGAGAGTAGCAGGGAAAGGTGTAATTGTGGGGTGGTGGGGATGTTTAGCTGTTCAGTATTAATGCACATACACGCTGCCACACCGCAGAACAAGAACAAGGCCCGAGCGAATTGAAACACAGCTCGACGCTTGTCCTTAACCAACTACGAGCTTCGATTTTATCCTCCACTCTCTTCCCCCACCCAAAAATCCAACCATATATCTCATCCCCATCAACATTAGCACGCCCTTTGAGGACACTTACACAACATAAAAACAAAACCCAAGAATTCTCCCGATTTACTCCTCATTCAAGGCTCACTACCCAGAGAATTAATTCCACCAATAGTTGTTTTTTCCCCTTTCTTCTCTGGTTTCCCCCATACAATACCCACAAAGATCGAGCTGTCACTGATATGGATTATCGGCCACAATTGAAGTCTAGGTCAGGCATACAGGAAGCTCAACAATGGCGGGTTTGTTCTCACTAGGCGGTGGCGGAGGAGGAGGAGGTAGGGGAGGGGGGACCAACCAAGAAGACGAACCCGGCCACCACCATAATAACCCACCCACCGGAGTTCCTCATCCAGACGCCGCCTATTTTTGGTACAAGAATAATGAAGAGGTGTCTTGTTACAGAGGCTTCGAGCTGTGGAACCAGCAACCTGTGATGCCTCCTCAAGCGAGGCCCCTTCTCCCCCAAGATCTTTACTCCTTAGGGGTGGGGCCGAGCAGCAGGAGCTCCGATGATCAGTCGTCGTCGAGATCGGGTGCCATGATGATGATGCGTTCCGGCGGCGGAAGCAGCGGCGGCGGAGGAATAAGCTGCCAGGACTGTGGGAACCAGGCCAAGAAGGACTGCCCACACATGCGGTGCAGGACTTGCTGTAAGAGCCGTGGCTACGACTGCCAGACCCACGTGAAGAGTACTTGGGTTCCCGCCTCCAAGCGACGGGAACGACAGCAGCAACAGCAGCAACCACTTCAGCTTCGAGGAGGAGCAGCAGACAACAATCCCAAGAGGCTGAGAGATACTACTTGTAATAATAACCCCAGCACTTCCACTACTCATATGCAAATGGCTACTACACACTCTTCATCAGCAGGTACTCTAAAGCAGCAGTCACTCATGTTTTGTCTTGTTACTTCTTTCTGATCACTCACTCTCTCTGTATGTGTGTGATCCACTCTCAGACACAACAGAATCTTCCCAGAAATTCTCTGAAAAAGATTCATCACACACACTGAGAAAGTTCTCAAGTATATCGATTGCGTGTGAAGCAACGTCTCCAAAAACCCCCCCTTCCTCCATTCGTATTCACCAGCTTTTTTTTCCTTCCTTTGTTTGTTTCTTTTTCCCCCCCTTTTCCTTTTCCAAAGTCACTGTTGTTTAGTAGCCCTGACGAATGGATTGACAGCGAAGAAACTGTTTCTCCTCTTTGTGTGTGTCTCAATTATTCGTGTCTCTCTGTGTAAGAGACTCTCCTCTTTCTTCCCTCATTCTCACTCACTCACTCACTCACTCACTCACATTCCTCCTTTGTTGATATCTGTGTTATTTATTTTTCATTTAAAAAATTCATTTCCCTACCCTCCAATGATACCATATCATTAGAGCATTGTATCTTAATCTAACTATAACTCTTCTATCAAACAAGAATAATAATTTTTTTTTGTTTATTATTGATTGCTCATCTTTATCCCATGTACTCTATAATATGACAGAAGGGTTAGAGCATGGGAGTTTTCCGGCGATGGTTAGTTCCTCGGCGGAGTTCCGGTGCGTACGGGTTAGCTCCATGGACGAGGCTGACGAGCAATACGCATACCAAACGGCGGTGAACATCGGAGGCCATGTTTTCAGAGGAATTCTCTATGACCAAGGCCCTGATCCCAATTACATGTCCACCGCTGATACCTCTCCCGGTGGAGCCGTTCAGCCCCTCAACCTCATTGCCGGCACCGGCAGTTCTGCTCTTCCAGCCGCTGCCGCAGCAAGCGGTGGTGGTGCCATCGTCGCCGGGGCTTCTTCCTCCACCGGGGCGCTTCTCGATCCTTCCTTGTATGCGGCGCCACTTAACCCTTTCATGTCTGGCAGTGGTACGCAGTTCTTTCCTCACCCAAGATCTTGATCATCAAAACCCAAATAAGATAAAAGATAGATTATCAACTTTGGCTTTAAAGCTTTGAACATCTAATATCATATTAATTATTATTACTATTGTAGTAGTAATTTTGATAAACATTCAAGTAGGAGACAAAGAAAGAAAGAAAGAAAAAGAGAGAAAATGCAGACAGACGATGGTTTCTCCACATTTGATTTTATGCAAATTTCAATGCTTATTAGTCATTTTTAAATGAAATTCCTCTTCTCCTTCTTGAGAGCTATCTGTATGAATACGACGTAGTGGACTCCTGGTTCTAAATTCTAACATGCTAGTACAACGCGTCTTTAATTTTATATTTCATATTTTACTTATTTCTTGGTCATGGTTTTTCTCCTTAATTCATGTTTAATATTAATCATGCTTTCTGGTTGGCTTTGATTTTGAACTTCGAAGATGCCTTTTTCCCTGTTTACCCGTATGCTTTGCCGGTTTGAAATTCAATTCCAAACACGGTTTGGACTAATTAACCACACCAAACTAAGCCTTCTTTTTATTTTTTTTTTTTTAATTAGAACTAACATATATGAGCGGTCCAACCATATGGCTGATGGATCTCTCTTTCCAATATCTTCAAATCTGATGCTATAGGCTTATTATATCTTCTAATTTTTTAAATACTAACTCCAAATCATTAATATAAGAATTGGTTGACTTTATTAAAAGAGATTGAGAAAGTTAAATAGAAGAGTTAATTATATAGTATATGTTGTGAATCACTAAATTATATATCAGGTTCTAAGACAAATTATTATTATTAATATAATAATGCAGAATATATATCATGATCAAGTCATTTATTTAATTTTTTTAATCTCTCTGTCAAAAAGTCAATAAACTCTTAGACCGGAGTGAGTATAATGCTACACTTTGAATTTAAGACAGGAATATGATCCTCATATTAAATGCACATGCAGCAATATCTGTATATCTATCTACTATATATTTTGCATATCTCAGGCATAATATAGTGGGTACCTAGATTGTGCTTTAGATAATTAGAGGGTAAAGACTAAAAGAAGTAAAACAAAAATAAGGGGCTGAAATGTCAGAAATTTTAGCAGCCATGCAACGTGCTCTCTCAACCTCATGAATGGTGACCCACTACTCTATATTACCTAATCTTCAGTGATGATGATATCACTGCTAACACACAGCAGCAGACACAGATTTGTCGTTATATACCCTTTACATTTTGTAGTACGTACACTTTGGTATACTTCGAAAGTCTTGAGCTTTATAACTAATGTCTAAACATTTTGTAGTACGTGCACTTTGGTATACTTTGAAAGTCTTGAGCTTTATAACTAATGCCTAATGTTGTGTGAACTACTTGTATTTTACGTCTACACCGGTAACGTACTTTGTGATTTGGGTTATGTGAGGCATTTTGTGTTTTTTTTTTTCCTGAAGTTGAATTAGGGATAATGCATTTTAAAAAACCAAGTATCATGCATTTTCATAGTTAGGACCTGGTTTTTTCCGAATATAATCTAAGGACTAAGGAGAAGCATTGAAGATATTTTTCCTCCAATTTTCGATTCCTTTTTTGGGGGTTGAGGGGGTGGGGAGCAACCATGGCTGCTATCTATTTAATTTCACTATCTTTTATTCATGTCAATGGTATTTATTTTTCAGAAGGAATTGACGTTCCAATGACATGTAGATAGAAGCATTGTAACCTTAATGTTGGGGATATATATCCGGCTTCATTTAAACATCATGAGAATCTGTCAACTTTACTTTGTCGAACTGTAAATTATTCTCACATATCGGGATTTATTAACACCAAACTTAATATAAAAGAGAACAATGAAAAAGAAATATGTGTTGTAGGCTAATATAGGAAGGCAAGTCGCCTTGTCTTGGTAGAAATGGAGACCATTAGATTGTGTCTTTGATGTCTTTTTTTCTCCACAAGCTCCATCTTGCTTGTCATCTACCCTAAAAGATTTTAAATAAACACAGAAGAAATAGAACTGTACGTAACATAAGAAAGAGTATAACGTCATGACTGTAATCTACGTCTAAAAGCCACGTGCATAATATAGAGAAAAAGCACTAAACTAGTTTTGGAAACCATAGTTAACTTCTTCTTCTTCTTTTTTTCTTTTTTTTTTTTCTTTTTGCTTTTATTAATTTTCATATCTTGGTGTGCGGTGAGGAAATAATCTGTTTTCTAAATGTCATCTCAGAATATTTGGAGTTAATGAGGCTTTGCCACTGATATCATATTGCCACTCTGTTGCTCTTATATGGGCAAGTCTCCCCAGTTCACATGTTATGCATGAACTTCGTAAATAATTAGTATGGATGATTCTATTGCATACTGTATGGTTTAATTTTTTTATATTGTCCGACTTATGTTGAATCAATTACGACTCAGATGGTATATCTGCCTCTAATGGTAGGAGGTTTGAAAATTATTTGTGCGTGCGTGTGAGAATATAATTCAAATTCGTACATAGGTAATTAATGTTATTCACCCGTATGATAAATTGATGAGGCCATGGGAAGCTTTAGAGGTGTTATGAAGGTTACTTGAGTTAGTATGAAGTAGATTGAAGGCAAAAAAGAAAAGAAAAGAAAAATGAAGTATATTTTTTTTATCTCTAGTAGGTTTGATCATGGACCAAACCAAACCAAGTTTGGCCTGAACCTAAAGTTTGGTCTGAATAGTACCTCGGTTTGTATAAAACAGTCCGAGGTCGGCCTCGGCCCAAAGACCAACCTAAACTCGTCGGGACTGGACAGGACGGTTGAGAGTTGCCTGGATCAACCTAGGACCTATTTGATGTGTTTTTTTTTTTTCAATCTTCTTTGAGAGGCAATATTTGAACCTAATAAGACCATAACAATACTTATAAACTTATAAAAGACATCACAAAACATTAAAACCCAATCATGAATCCATGATAATCTACAACAATATTGAACCAAAAAAAAAAAAAAAAAAAAAAATTCAGGTCAGATTTGACCTAGCCAAGGGGTCTAAGGTCTTGACCTGAAGTTCGATCAGGTCTGAGAAGACCAATTTGGTCTATCCAATATTGTTTCGGGTCAATTTTTTCATCAGGTCGAACTGAACTGCCTGAACCATTGGGTGTTTTGCTCATACCTAACTCCGTATTTATTAATTATATTGAATGTCATCTTTGAGGAACAAAAGAATCTTCACAAATTATGATGCATAGATGTATTTTCAAAGAAAATGGTATTGTGGAATGCTCTGACATATCTCTATTATTCAGAGGATAGTGTGAGAACTTATATATATTTGGGTCAGACAGCCAAAAAAAATAATGTTCTAAATATACATATATACGAAAAAATGGCAGCGGAACATTTTCCCTTGTCTGTAACATGCTCTTCCAAGATTCTAATCCCGAGGCGATATATGTATATGTGTGCGCTTTATGCAGGCTACCTGCCATATGATTTAACGGCTCCTATTTAATAAAGTCAAGTGCCTGATAAATAAAAGCAACAATGGAAGGTGGTTGGTTTCTTGATCATTTCCTTAATATTATTGGTTGCATGAAGCGCTTTACGTAATTGCTAATGATCACGTAATTGTGTATGAGCACTTTCATCTTCTCAGTTTCTTTTACAAATAGGGTGGGGTGTGTATATGAATCAATGTTGCTTTCTGAGAATTTTAAAAAATGAAGTCACAGAAAAGAGAACCTCTTTTTGCGATTAGCTACGTACGTCTGTCTCGCATTTGTACTGTAAAGCCTCAAATGCTTAGTTTCTGCAACTTCATGGTCCAGGCTCTATAATCAGTGCCTGCAATCTAACGTAACTTAAACTCGGTTGTCGTTTCCTGGTTTAACGCAATACGAATATTATATTCAGCTGGTGATGAAATCATAATTCATCACTATATATATATATATATATTTTATTCGTCTTCATATCTCACTAAAAAACTTCAGCTGATTCATTCTGATGTTACTCCATTTTTCTGGGTTTTGTCAGATGGAAAAGCATGCTTCCCTTTTTCATGAAAATGGTTAGAAAAAAAGAGAGATATAAAAGGCCTGAATTTCTTGTATACCATGTGGTATATATGATTCTATTTTAACTTTCTCAAGAAGAAAAAGGCATTCACCTTAAAATCACAGAAAGAAGATGAAGCAAATAAGAAACAAGTCCAGGATTTTTAGTTTTGCCGATGGTGAAATTATTGGTAGTACTTTACCAGAGACGCGGATGATGCTGACGAACTCCATGTTCTAGCCTCTTGAAAAAAAATTCATCTCTTTTGGATTCTTCCAAAAGAAGTAGAAAAATAATTGTGGAGTCGTACAGCTTCTACGGATAAAGCAACCAAAATGAACCGGAATTAGATGATTTCAGTGCTCCTGCGCTTCCCATAATTCCAATTTCCACTCTCGTGCTGCTCAACGTACCCCTCTGATTAATCGTCTTCTATTGGAACCCTATCTTATTCAACCATTTCCCAATCGGCCCAAACCGTCTCACCAAAACCCGCCTTTGGTTGTTTCCTAAAAATAAAAACTCTCCTTCAATCAATCAATCCATCACACAACCTCGTCGTCGAATTCTGTTAGTTAAAGTTGAGGGACTGCCCATACCCTAACTAAAATGAACATTAAGGTTAGGGTTTTCGAATTGAGTGAACCAAAATGATGGCGTATATCAGCTATGTGGTTGTATTATGGGAGTGGTCCCGCCAAGGCCCTTTGCTGTGCCGGTTCGATATGGATGGATGGGCCTGCAACATTTGAACTATATGTGAGTGTGGGAGTGGGGGTAACTCGTTCAAGAGACGTGCACGTATCACTGATCCGACTTGTACGGTTGCGTCGTTGTCTTGACTCTTGATCGTTGCCTTTTGGTTCTTCTCTATACCCCTTTTTTTCACAACGACGTTTTTTTTTTTTTTTTTTTTTTTTTTTTTTGGTTGCATAAAACTTTAGGTGAGTTAGTTTCGAGACTCACTAGGATAAAGGCCATGTATCCATAGAGATACTTATAAATTGTGTATTAACAAGGGCAGTGAGAGATTTGAAGACACAACTTTGTAGTTATAGCTATGAGCCAATTCCTCTGCTTACAGATATACTTTTCTTTGTTTTTGTTTTTTTGTTGCCCATGTGATTCATTGAAACCTTTAATTCTAACTAATTTGGATTCGCGTTTTGAGTCGGGCACACGATTGTGGGTAAAGAATTTCTAACACCATTTTTTTCATTTCTGTGCCTCAAACTGAGGACATAATTAAGGACGAACAACTCACTTTCCACTTAGTGTTGGTTACTTGTCTTTGTTTGCTCGACTAGATGTGATCGATTGCAAAGGAGAGAGGAAGACAAAGGATATGGCCCAAAGAAATGAAGAAATGGAAGTCCAGTTTGGTGAGTGAGAATGAGAGTAGGAAAAGGGGAAAGGACAAGTGTGGGGCATACACGTATTAGGTGGGCGTTTCTTATCATTGTGAAGATCGACCCATGGCAATGTCATTGTCATTGTCAGGTCCAAATCGATCTCTCTCATGTTGGGCTCTGCAAGATGAAGCATTACTTACTTCAAAACAAATGCCATTCCCAAACCCCACGTTTTTTGGTTTAATCGGTGAAGACGTGAGACTTTCTTATTTAAAAGGAGGGGTTTGATCACAGAGTTGCGTTAAGATCCCAAGCACAGGTTAACGCGAGGGAGCTCGCGTCAATATCAGTATCAACTAGGAGGAAAGGAGATTTAATGTGAACCCAACCCTTTCCTAAAATTATGTATCAAAAAAAAAAAAAAAGCCTTTCCCAAACCCTCGTTTTGGGAGAAGAAGGTGGAGGGGTTCGTAGTTGTCGAGAGTAGGGGGCTGGGCGTCTCAGGGTCTAGTCTAGGAAGCTGGGAAGAGGTGGAGGTATGTGTCTTCTTTAACCCAAGATATCCCCATGATTTGAACTCTAGCGTCTTGTCCTTGGACTGTGGGTAAGCCCAACCCCTTCCCTAAAATTTTCATATTAAAAAAAAAAAAAAAAGCCTTTCCTAAGGACTGATTCATTAGCGTAATATGCTACAGCCTTTTTAGACCGAACTAATACCGCCGACCATTTTTTAAAAGAATAAAAAATAAAAATAAAATGCAAAGGAAAACCAAATTTTCTGCCATAAACCAGGCCAACTTTACGGCTTCAATCACACACACACACACACATTCACAAAAGCAACAAAACAAAACTCGATCCTCGCAAACAAGAATAGCGATATCTCCAGTTCCACTGGGACATATCGTGTTGTCTTGATTTGCATACAACTTTTAGACAGATACGATTTTCTATTTCCTTACCGTAGCACAGTTCGCTTGCCCAGCTGCATTTTTTTCTTAACAAATTTTTTTTTCTCTGAAAAAACAGCTGGGATTTATGCATGACATCACTTAAACTAATTTGTTGTTATTTATTTTATAACAAAGATGGCTAAACGGCTAAAATACTGAAGAGGTTAATCAGAGGGGGATTGCCAGCCCAACATAATCTTTCTGCACCAGGGCCCTCATGTTTTGAGGAGCCGTGTCAAACACTGAAGAAGTCAGTTTTAGCTAATGCGTCTGCAATTCTGTCACATCTTCTGGGCACAAAATGGAGACTGACGTTCCATCTCCACGATAGCAATTTATGAATTTCCAATAAGGTAGTAGAGCTGGTAACTGAGTCTGTTCAAACGGAATCACTTTCTCTGGATCGTCTAGATCAGATTTGGACGGATCTAGATCTTATTTTTTCCTTCATATTTTTTCAAAAAAATTTATCTTAATGGGTAGAAAATCTAAAATAAAGATAATTTTTCAACTAACATTTTTTTAAAAAAATGATTTTTTCATTTAATTGGATCCCTGTTCAAACCGACATGTGATTCACAAATTTTGAATACGACGATATTTCTTCTGGGCATGAAATAGGACTAGATTTCAAAGATGCATCTTTTTGTATCTTGAAAGGAACAATTGAACCCATTGAAATTGGGTCTAACGGAACATGTTTGAATCTCTACCAAATGTGTCCATATTTAGTGCTTGATGTTATGGTATTAAAAAAAAGGGGGAAGAACGAGTGAGTATTAATGTTATCTGACCATTTCATTATGACTTGCTACAAGATCTTAGGAAAGCCGAATTAAACCAGCCCACAAGTTTCCGAATGAGCAACTGGGTACACATTCAATCCCAAACCATAAATAGAGATTAGTCACAGCCATACGCTATGCCAACTTAAAACATGTCGACCAGGACGAGCTCGGAAATAATAACGACTCAAAATTTTCTTACATGTAACGCCCATCCTCCAAAGAAATCGCATTCAACAGTGAAACACTGGAGAGCTACATCCTTGAAATCTCATCAAATATACGCACCGGAGACTCTTGATTTTCCACTAATAGCTAGTACCACATTTCATCCAAAGTTTTTCCCCGTTCTTTGATAGCTCCATTTTTAATTCCAAAGTTCCTACCTTATTTTTTCACCGAGGACCAGATGAGGAACGAGGTTTCCCCTTTGCCGAATTCAAATGCTGGGTAACAAATATAACTCCCATCACAACTATGAGGCAACCGACCAGAGTGCTAAAGAAGAGGGCTCCAGGATGCCTGGTCTGGACAAAACCATAAACACCACTAGATGTTACAAGAATAAGATCAGTGAGTCCATCATTTGAGAAGTCCTCACTGATCAGGGCATGTGTTGGTGAACCAGGAAGTTCAATTGTAGCCAGAAGACTACCACCGGGAGATATTAGCACGGCTTCCTGTTCTCCAGCTGCGAGGATAACCTCCTGATTGTCATGCACTCGCAAGGAGACGGGCTTCAAGGTAGGAACCACCAGACCACCTTCCATCATCCCTGATGGGGCAGGCAGATTTGACCAAGTAACACCAGTTGAGAGCTGCCATTGCCAAATAGCATCGTGGCCATGCAAGCCAGGAGAGTATGACGTAATCTGCAAGGAACACAGTTTACTAGGTCATCAATTCCAGCATCATTAGGATTATTTTGAATCCTATTCAAGCATCAGTATAGATGCACTAGGGAATTCGACAATAACACACCTCTCCTCGATTAGTCAAGAAGATAACATCACCATGGCTTCCTTTCCTATGCCTGTGACCATCACTTCTTGGGATAAGTATAGGTGTTGCCACCTCTAAAGAGGATATATCTGAAGCACGGCCAAAGCTTCTAGAAAATTCTCCATGTTGGAGCAAGTTAAAATGGGTAAAATGACAAATAGATACATTAAAGAGTTGTTCCCGGACTGGTACACCAGATGTTGCAACAGCCCAGCAAGGACGTAGCACTTCCATTGACCCACTAACTACAGTCTGTTCAGCACCATTGCCTCCAACAGCCTGAAAGAAAACTTGTAATCTAAACATTTGCATGGAATGATGGAAGAATCTCCATATTCTATAATGCTTGCTGCTTAGTATGGTGATCTAGATTGCTTGATTTTAAACCAAAAATATACGTAAGAAATAAAGAGGTTTTTCTTTTTGGGGTTGCGGAGGAGGGGGGGGGGGGGGGCACCTGCACATGATCTATAACTCCATCACCATTAATGTCGGCATGAAGACCACCTTCCTGAAGATGAAGCTGGGATAACAAATTCATTGTTACACAGGTTGCAGATGTAAAATAATTACAATTAAATAGAATTTAGCCAAAACAATGTGAACCAACCATGCTCAAATATTAAAGAAAACAAGTAAAAAGATTTTGGTGAGTAGGAAAAGGAATTCTCAACTATGATACAACCTTCCAAATTCCCAAAATGCATGGTGTTCAGCCCATATTGATTAATTTAAGTACATTACCTTGCATATAGTTCGACCAGATGCCAGATGAAGAGCTTCAATTCCCTCTTTTTGATGGGCCACCACAACATTAGGGACCCACCAAACCTGAGTGTAGTTTGTTATGGTTGGCACATAAGGTAGATGCTGCATCCAAAGATTAGACACATTATGACAAATAATAAAACTGCACTCTAACTTAGGGTGCCCCTTATATTTCTCACAATGCCAACATTTTATTTGGCAGCGAACTTGCTCCCCTAAATCTAAATGAGCACATCCATAAATTAATCTCAAATAAAAGGATTAATTCAAGGTATTGTGTGTATATGTGCCCTCACGTTTTTTCTTCTATTCTCATGCCAAAATATTTAATAAAACTATCTTAAAACTTACAGTACTGGAAAAAAGAACATTTATTTTCATCATTTTACACTTCAGAGTAAATATCACATGTGAGACAGGACATGTGTTGAACATCTGATGTACAAAGTGGTTACCTAATTGGCAATCTCTTAGCTAAATAAGAAAGATCGATTTCATACTAGTACTGCCCTATTGCTGTACTCAATAATCTAAAGCTCAATTGCAACAAATAGAAAGCTGACAGATGAAGCCATAGGTGATCCAAATGAATGCCAATGCTACCCAAATCACATAAAGCAAAAAAAGGATTTACAATGGTTGCCAAGCATATAAGCAGTTTCATAGCCATATGAACTAAATGATAGCTCCCAGCTAAAAACATATTTGAGAAGCATCTCAGCATTAAAATGTTGAAAAATAATGTTTCAAGTCATAAATTTTTTAAAATACAGCCATCTTAACAATTATCATCATATCAAGGCCTCATTTGGATAGATCTATGGAAAACAAAATATGCAATATCTATTATAACCTTGTCATCATTATTTAACAGTAACTATCTCTTCTTAACGTCTTCTTTTTATTCAGTGGCATAAAAGTATTTTAAATCCAAAATATCACTTTTTTTATTCCATGCCATTCTTCATGCCAAAAGATCCCTAAATAACATCCATCTCTAAGCAAATATCAGATGCAACAACATGGTTTGTAAATTTCACCTTCTTATGTTTTGCAGAACCAGCATATTTTACAGCTTTCCCAATTATGTTTGAAATTTTTTTTGTTGAGTCCTGCCCTGGAGGATGGTTTTCCTCAGGCTTGTGGAAAGGGTAATTCATAGTCTTTCCAGGTACTCTCTTTAATGCTTTCCTCTTGTGCCGCTTGAAGTTTGCCAGCTTCAACAAAGTGTCCTCTCTCCTATCCTGAAGTATAAACACAATGTAAATTGTATTTGGAAATTTGAATTCAAGATTTAGTACAGAAGGGTAATAAAAGTTGAAAAGCATATCGTACCCAGTGATGTGGCATGACTCCCAGGATTGATTCTCTGAACTCTCTACATTCAAACTGGAATTTCAAATGTCACAGGAAGCTATCTTTTAGGGAGATGCACCAAAAAACTATTCAAGATAAACACAGGAAACACCATTGATATTGCATTAACATCAATTTTTGGGGGAGGGGGCTTAGTTTTTTTTTTTAAATGACAAAAAACTCCTCTCGGTTTCTAAAATATGCACAAATCTCCTGTGAAACAAAATGCTAACCTACACTTTAGTCCAATTTCAATTTTTTGGAGAATATTTTAGCAAAAAATATTAAAATTGGGCTGTAGTGCAAAAATAACTTATTGTTTTACCTTTTATGGCAGGTTTATGTAATTTAAACAAAACTCAAAAACTTAACCACAACCACATGAAGTCTTGTCTCTCTCACACACAAAGGTTAGGGGTTGGTAATGGTTGATCAAGGGGAGTTTAAATGAAGATATGGCAATGCGTCTAGGATATTCAAAACACAGATAATAAGCACTGCAGCACTTTTCATAAACGTTTTAAGATTTGAATGAACAGCTAGATTGTATATACCTCTCCAGGATGACGGCTATTCAGAGCATGAACATCAAGCTTGAAGTTATGTTGTGGAAGTAGCCGTGATTCATCTGAAGCTAGTACTTCAATGTTCTAAACAGTAAAAGAAAGTATTAGTAATTGGAATATGGATAGCACTGCCAATTATTAATATTATTAGTTAAGCAAATAGGCACAATAAAACTGAGAAGCCTATATAGATCACGTTTAGCAATTTTGTTTAGAGGTTTTGACAACATAAAATGCTTTGACAATGAACCACTTTTGGTGGCTAGGAGCAATTATGGGCAGAAAGAAATGCGAGTGATTTTAAGCAGAGGTGTCTTCCCCTGCACCATATTTGGACAGCTTCCTTTATTTGGCTACTTCATGGGTTTCAGCCCTGAATTTTTCAGGATGTCCTTTTTAGATTTGCAAAGGGATCATTTCATCTTTTTTGAATTAAAGCTTTTCTTCTTGTTTCTCCCTGTGAATTTGTTCTTGGAGGTCTTATCCTTGAGCTCAGATTGTGATTTTTACATCATTAAGTGTGTGTTTTCTTCTTCTTCTTCTTTTTTTTTTTTTTTTTTTTTTTTTTTTTTGTGGGGGGGTTGGTGAAGGACCTCATTTTTTCTGGTCCATCTTTCAGCTCCAGATCGTCCAGCAAATGCATAGAATGCAAAATGCCGTAAATCCACATTTCCGGAGTTCTCAGAGGCCTACAAAGACAATAAACACAATAAATAGTCGAAGTTTTTGAGCTATATGTAGAAAAAAGAAATAGAATCGACCTGACACATTCTTTGAATAGAAATAGCAATTTAACAAGAACAAGAAATTAGAACAAAAAAGACACAAAAATTCAAAACTAGATTGAAATCAAAAGGCAAAAAAATTCAATGATGGAAAGAGATATTACTGAAATTCATCAAAACAACCAGATATTGCTGAAGGTTCATGGCCTATAATATATTAAACTAAAAGTTTCCCCTTTACATATTAATAAAATTCAAGCATACAGATCTTCCTTCTTTGTCCTATGTACTTTGTGTTTTTCTCGTTCACCAGTCACAAAAAATGAGCATCCAACTGCTTCCTATCCAAGTAGCTAGAACCCAATGGAAAAAGTAGGTTTTGAAGGCTTCTTGCTCAGAATTGCCAGAAATCTTGGTTCTTATGTAGTACACAGCATAATAGAATTATTATTATTATTTTTTTTAAAAAGACATAAAATAAGATCTAACTTGATAAAACAAACTAAAAAAAAAAATTAATTCAAACGATATTTAATTCACAACAATAGCCACTCCTAAATTATAAGAAGTCCCAGATAGATCTCCCACCTTGATTTTCTATCTTTAATAATGGTCACCGCCTATCTTCTAATATATTACAATTTTGTTTTCAATCTAAATGGAGGATAACATTCAAAAGTTCAACTCATTTTCATGGGTCAAGAAGGTAGATCCGGAGTTAAAAACACTACAATTCACCAAACAACACTAAACATATCAATACCACTAATCTTTCTAGATTATTGAACAAAGATGCAGTTTCCACAAGCAACAGGATGCCTATACCTCCTTTTCAGTAGCACTTCTCCGATGCTGCTCAGCATGTCTGGCTCCCATTGCCATTTCTTCAAAAGGATCCGCAAAAATCTGAAAGAGGGAAAAAAGTTACTTGATAAAGCAATGAAAATGAAACAGACCTTCATTTAAACCATTAGATTCACTAACAAAGACAGCATTAGTACAATGTCACAAAAAAGTTTGGAAGATAATACCAACAGTACTAAATACATAAGTGAAAATGCAGAAATACAATATTGTTATTGCTCTAACTCCAAGCACCTTGAAAAATTGTGAAATTCAACAAGCAGCAGGAAAACTACATATACATCACATTTCATCAACCTCAATTTCTAAGAATCTTTCATGTCTGGCCTAACATAATGGAAAGGAAAAGATAGCCGTGATCATCTTCATAACTAAATATTTAGTTTTGAAAGAGGATGACGAGACATTATCCACTTACGAATAATGCAATTAAAAAGTAGAAAAGGGCATACATTTTTAGCAAATAAAAAGAAGAAACTAAAAACCAGTACAGAGAAATTGACTCATACATGAGGTTGCAATTCCATCCTCCCACCAACAATGATCAATCCTGTATCTCCATGCTTTAAAGTATAATTGCTAATAGAGATAGCAACTTCCCTGTGGTGAGCATTATGTGGAAAGTCCTCCTGCCACCAACCAGTAAAAGAACTATTGGGCTTATAAATGGGTAATTTGAAGCAGACTGAGGTAAAACTGTCCTTGGAAATGATTAAACTAGAATTCCATACGATGAGCTAACCTGCAAATTATTTTCCCACAGCTTTTGGAGGTTGGAATCAAAACACATAACAGACCAACCGGACGTTACTACAACCAGAACTTGTTTATGTGGCTGCCCAACTTTATAACGATCAATATAGCCAGTAGCCATAGCAACTGGGCGTCTCCCGGACATTACCCGAATTTTGTCAGGCAATAAAGAAACCTCAGCAAGTAGACGCGCCTCACTGAATCCTTCATCCATACGCCTACCATGGGGCTCCAAAACCTGAGGCAACCATTATAGTTAAGACCAAAATGCTGGTCATACCGCTTGTAACAAAATTATAGAGAAAAATCTTCAATTATGTGTCCAAACGTAGTAGATAGGAGAATACTAACCAACCAAGTAGAAAAACAAGAAGGATGACAATGGAAAAGATGGTCATAAGCAAAGAGGCCGCGGAATGAGGAAGAAAGTCTCAATTTACCTGAATTTTTGCATCATGTGTGGCCACAAGAACTTCCTTCTTTCCGTCCCCGTTTAAATCAGCAACCAGCGGCGGCGGAAGGCGTTCGCCTTCATATTTAATTGGGTATTCATCAAATAGATGCATCCACGCTTCTTTAAATGATATACCACCTTCATGCTGACAAGTGAGGAAGCGAAGTACGATAAACGAAACACGAAATTAAAGTCAGCTCCAATGAAATTGACAAAATATGAGTATGATTGACACGCCAAAAAAAAAAAAAAAAAAAAAAAAAAAAAAATCTTTTCCAGAGCACGATTCGAGTTGAAAAGTTTTGTACTAGAATGAGTGTTGATAATAACAGTAGAAGGAGCCAGATGAAGAGGCGGAATAGAAAACATAGAAATTACCTGAAGAGAGAAGAAAATGGCGAAAGCTGAAAGCATAAGAATGGCCAAATCCCGCTTCCTCATATTTTCTTAACTTACTAGTTATCTCAGTTCATAAATCACAGATCATTTCCTCGAGTTGAAACTTAACACCAGCACCCCAGATGCAGAGACCAAAATTGAGCTCCTGAAGAACCACTTCTGAGTTCGTGACCTGGGAATCAGCCGTCTGGGCATTGACGGCACTGCGTTTTTTTCCCTGGTAAAATAAATAAATGACATCCAATGACCCATAAATCAAGTTTATTCCGTGACAGGGTATTGATTATAGGGAAAATTCATATCAGGGCCCTTTTAACAAAAAAAAAAAAAAAAAAATCAAAAAAGACCTAAAGATTCTGAAAATCTCAAAAAAGGCCTTTTGGTATAATTTTATTAAAACATTAGTTGCTTAATTGGTGATATAGTTGTTAGGATATAGTTCCTATGGGGTGATATAGTTGTTAATGACCTAACCCTTAACAACTATATTAGCTCCGTTAACAACTAAAGTTTTAATGAAATTATCCCAGAAAATTTTTGGGATTTTCAGAATCTTTGGGTCTTTTTTAGGATTTTTTTGTTAAAAGGACCCCCATATGAATTTTCCCTTGATTAAATCATAAGATGAAAATAGGCCAGACCCAATAATAGCATCCTACAACCTAACATAAAACATAATCTCACATATTTAGTGGGGTTAAGTAGCAATTTCACCCTGAAAGTATGCCCCGAGGAGCAATTTTGCTCTGGAAACTTTTTTGGGTTTAGTTTTGCCCTGAAAGTTTTTTTCTGGAGCAATTTTGCCCTTCCGTTAGCAACCCCTAACGGTCAACTAACCATTTACTGTTAGGGTTGCTAACGGAGGGGCACAATTGATCCACAAAAAAACTTTTGGGCCAAAATTCCTACTTAACCTAAACAAAAATGTTAAAACTACTATTTATAATATCATATATTTTTAATTATTATTTATATAATATTTAGGGGTGAAAGCAGGTTAGGCCGGCCCAGGCTTCACCCTTAATAGATCTAGCTCTTTGTTCGGCAACAAATTGGCTCGAGCCTAGCCTTTGGCTACTGTTAGAGGTCATTTTTTTTTTTAAGCCGGCCATCGTGCCTTGTTAAGGAGCCTATATTTTTAAAAATTTTATAATTAGGCTAACAGGCTATGACCTCACTGCAAAACAGGTCTACTTCAAATAGACAACAAATATGCCTACTTTAAACAGGCCGAATTACATATATAAGTGAAGACAGGATAAAAAAAGGGTTACATTTTCATTGACGAGTCATTATTGTAAAATTAAATATTAAATATAAAAAAGGGCTAAGTAGTATTTTTCCCCGGAAGTATACTGATCGGGAACAATTTTACCGGAAGTTTTTTTTGGAGCAATTTTTTTTTTTTTGGAGCAATTTTGCCCCTCTGTGAACAACCCTAACGGTCAACTAACGGTTGGACCGTTAGTGGTTGTTAATGAAGAAGGGCAAAATTGCTCCAGCAAAAAACTTTCGGGGCAAAATTGAACCTAAAAAACCTTCAAGAGCAAAATTGCTACTTAATCCTATTTAGTGAATAGGTCACCCTGCTCATGCCAAGCTTACTTAGATAAACAGAGCCTATTTTCACAAGATCTGACCAATAAGACTACATGTCTCGGCTTTTTTTATTTATTTTTTATTTATGTCATTATATAACTATAATTTTATAAATTTATTAACTCAGCCTTAATCCTAACTTTCACATTTCATTATCATTTACATACACTCAAACCTTGTATTCACACCAATCATTTACCCCCCACCCCTCTTCCCTTCTATTGCTTGAGATGGCAATACTAACTCACTCCCTCTCCCTTGATTTGTGTCTTTCACTAAAGCATAATAATTACTATAAATTTGTTCTAGTACCAAATGAAATATTACAATTTTAGCATAAAGAGTTTGTCCCATTTAGATGGGAAAAGTAAAAGATAAAAATCTAATTTTGTCCACTAGTTATGTGTGGTCGATTTCAGAAAATAAGTCATTAGTTAACAAGCGATTAGTTCTTCTTATTCATATTTAATTAGAGAACTATTATCACTAGGCATTATTTTCTTTTCCTTACTTAGTCTCTATATTACGATAAGAATAAATTGTAGGTTTTTAAGACATAATGTAGGGTTATAAATAAACTTGAAGGATTATGTATAAATTTAGAGACATATGCTTTAAAGGTTATTTAAAAGCCTACATTTTAAGTAGGTATTTAAATGGATTTTAGGCTTTATGAAGGCTCCCATTCAAGCCTTAAAAAAAACTACTTATAGGCTTAGGCCCAAACCCAAGCTTTAAATATCTATCACAGGGCCTAGACCTAGTGTAGATTTGTCTAGCCTATTTCCATCTCTATTGTCAAGCCTAATAAAGATTACATTATATTTTATTATTTATTTATGTTTGTTTTACTAGTATACAATTATGATTATGAGTTTCAGTAGTTTCAAATTTAGAAGTTACAACAATTACCAAACCCATTTGGAGCTAAACCAATTTTTAAAGAAAATTTCAACCCACCCCACGGAATTAATGGCAAGCTATAAGTTATCTTTATTGAAAATTTTAGGTAGGATAAATTACACCACTTTTTTTGTTAGATCAGAATCTTAATAGGATAGAGAAATTATAAAGGTAGATGACATTATGATCTAATGGTGGAAAAATGGTAGTAATATTGGTAGTAACAAAAAATGGTAGAATAATATCCTATCCCAAATTACATTTTGAATTATAAGAAAAATGAATAAATCCTAATTATAGAATAAAATTTATCCTATATTTAAGACCAAAGGAGTTATATGCAAGAAAATTGGCTTAAAAAATGACTCAATAACAATTGGAAATACTCACTTATATTAAAATTCCAGTTAATTAAAATTATTATTATTCTTTTCTTTTTATAATGCCCCCACGTGTCATTTTAGACATTCCCTCACTTATATTAGAGCACTCACTTCAGCCTTATAATTGCGATTGACATAATAAACCCGCATAACATTATCTTCAATAAATACGATAAAACTACTAATAAATAACAAATGAATAATTCAATTATTGGGATTTTTTTTGTCTTTAAAAAAAATCGTCATTGCGCCCAAATAAACGTGTCTATTTGCATCGTATCAAGAAAAGCGTCCAATTGCAAATAAAAGGTGATCATCAATTGGACTGAATATCTTAAGCAAGCCTTCAGATGGAGCATTGAGCAGATTAAATTATGTTAGGATCACTTTATCCTCAATTAAGACCCAATTCCACTCTAATTTAAATTTGTTATATTACCTTCATTTCTTAATATAAGAGTTTGTTTTTTTTTTTTTAAATAAACTAAGTAAGTTACATTAAAGTATTTATATTTATAGTTTCTTTATTTGTCTGATTTATAAACCCGTATATAATTTAGTGATACATCACATAAGTTATAATTAAATAATTAATTTAGTTTTTTAATTTCTAAAAAAAAAAATCAACAGACTTTTGTACTAATAACCAAAGGGAGTATTGACAAACACCAAAAAGTTAGGGGGAAAATCGTTTTTATTAATATTTACTTACTAGTGTCTGTGTCAACTAAGTGTTTGTTCAGATTAGTGGTGCAATATGCTCTTCTAACGAGATTTGTGATATTCAAAATAAGAATATGAGAAGAATTTTATTTTAGGTTACGTGAACCTTCTTCCATAAAGCTAACTCGCCCTACGATATGATGTTACAGAGAGAGTGAATTGATTTCTCAATATCTCTAACCATATTAAATGTAACTTGACAAGTAAACGACAACAAAACTATACTGCAAATTAAAGAGAGAATTTTTTCGACAGAATTATGGAGCAGTACAACACGATATTTACAGTTCTTGACCTCATGAAGCTCAATAAAGTACACATTAGCTGTAGTCCAAAGAACTAATTCTTCAAAGATCAAACAAGAAACTTTCAGCCAAGATTTATCTGCAACTCATTCATCCACCAGAGCCAATCGTTGCCAAAACAGTCCGTCAAATATGTTTCAGTTATATTTTCTTCTGATTCCTCTTAGCCTCCAAGAGTGAAGCAAGTTGGGCACACTTCCCTTGGGCTTCCTGCAACTCCTTTTCCAAGTTCTCAACCTTTTTCATGATAGCAACAGAAGCAAAAGTGAAACGCAATGATTTATCTATGCATAGTTTTCAAACTTTGTGATCAGATTACTCTTACCATCTGTTTCAGCTCAGTCTCCTTATGCATGCGTTCCTCACACCTGCAGATAAGGGTCCCGGTGAGTAACAGCAAAATTTGCAAACAAGATGCTAGGTATACCTCAATTCAACAGTCACTATATCTAGGTATTCCTAGGGAAACCCCCGGGGGTGTTATTACAGGCAAATACCGAAACAGACGAAATTAGAATTTACCACGACAGCTAAAAGATTGGCTCATCATGCATTTTGATTCTACATTTACCTCCAGAAAAGTGTTAGGTTTTCTTCACGGATCTGGTCAACGGATTGGGACCCTGGAATTCTTACAACCTGCTGGAAAAAGCAACATCTTCAACACCAAGAAAGAGAATACTAACAAACAGCTTTATGATGAGCAATAGAATATATAAAATGAAAACACTTAATTTCCTTTGTTGGAGGGGGCCGAAATTGTGGAATTAAATATAACAGGGAAATTACTACAACTAGCTTTTACAAGGTCTTCTTAAAAGAACAATCCCTGGGGAGGGGCATAACCCATGGGGAGACAACCACAAATTATTAATTACAAGTTTACAACATGCAAGCAAATGCACGACAAAAATAACCTATAACTATAGGTTATGGATTTTACATCGCACTTCATGTTCAGTTCACGAAGAAGCCGTCATTTATAAGATTCTAAAGAAATATCACAGGGTTTCTCCATCTTGATAGTGGTCTTAGCTACAAAGAGTCATATACATCATTGTGCTCTATGTACAGGATGTCCAAGTAAAAGAAGGATGGAAGATCACCAAGGGACACTGCGCTTCCTTCAAGCATAACTGACCCTGTCAAAGATGTGTATAACCCCAGACCAAAAATGAAAACGGTGTATAACCTGACAGTTACAGCTGAATCACATTAAGCAACTGACTATGGATAAAATCTTCACGCAAGCTAAGTCTTTGTTAAGGAAAGGAAATGGCTTAGGAGAAGTAGCAAATACAGAAGGGGAAGAGACTGCAAGGATTGCTTTTAAAAAGCAGGAACGGAGGACAGAACTCCAATTTGCCTTTTGGAATATAAATACCAAAGAAACACCAGGACTAAAGTTTCCTTAAACATATGTTGTTTCTGATCATTACTGTGCCTTTAAGAAGCTGTTGGTAAGCCAGTCCTCTTCGGGAAAAATTAAATGAAAAAAAATAAGGGGAAAACCAAAAAGGCATAATATTCTTTATTACTTTTCACATTTGAATAATCTCAATTGCATGTTGTGAAAGGTCTATGTATTTAAATTTTTATATGATCAATTACTTGGAAAGAAAAAGCTACAGGACCACAGTTCTACACAAATCCATGCATGTATTGGGGCAAATGAAAATGAATGATCTACTTAATTGTCTGTTCCATCGAATGCTTGTATCAAAACCAAACGCATTCTCCTGAAGTGTTCTGCCATCGAATGCAGCCTTAAATTACTTAATCTTTAATTTTATATATTTCATGTTTTTGTCGGTGTTATACATCAGAAGAGTACCCATCATAACTGACAGACTACCCTGAAGCACCATCTACATCTCTTGAGGGTCTCACAGTATTTATTCATCTACTTAAAGTTAGTTATAAGATGAAAAAAGTGTAGATGAGATTATAGTTTAAAAACACATTTGATTACACACAGAAGAAAAGTAACTTGGCTGCACATCAAACAAAGATTTTGGGTATCACTTCAGCTACTTACATGCTGCTTCTGCAAACGCTGCTCATCATTTTCTGGAAGACCCACAATTGACAGATGTAAACTAGAATCTTCTTCATGCTCTGCTATACCAATATCTTGTAGTACACCAAGCAGCTTATCCTGAGATTTACTTAAATGTCCAGTTGAATGTTGAACTTTGCTTCCATGTGTGACATTGTGTGACCTAAAATTCGGTGGCTGATATCCAACCAAGTGACAGTGACCATTCCTGTCCAGTCCAGAACAATTTCACTAAAACAATGCCAACAACTTATAATATTGAGAAGATCGATATTCAGGATAAGACCATCCAATTATCAATGGAGCATAACAGGAAGTGCGTACCAGCTCTCATATTATATAAAAAATAAATACTCAAAATTCATAATTAATGGCATTAACGTGTAGCTAACCTTTAAGCAAAGATTATACAGCATCATACTGCAAGAAAACAATGCTTCCACTACTCTACACTAATTTCATATTTTAAACACAGGTAAATTTTATTTACGTTTGTGATTGAAATTTGATAATACAGGAGAGATACTGGCAGACCCGAAGTATAGAAATATGGATCTAGAATGACAAACATAATAACATCATCTGCCAACTTGTTCGACTACATTCTTTTAATGATTTGAACACCTCTGAAGGGGCTTTGCCATAAAGCTAAGTATCTACCACTATTAAAGCGAATTACTCCCTCTAGTCCTTAATATAAAACATATTTACCTAATTTGGTTAGATTAAGGAAGTTAGTTAATAAGAGATGTATTTTCTAAAATACCCTAGTCATCTTCCTTATTTACCTCTTTCCCTCTCCTCCTTGATTATTTTTTAGGGAGCATCAATAGGAGTAATTAGGAAAAGATCGACAAATATGAAAACTATGTCTTATATTTAGGACTAAAGTCCAACTCCCAAAATATGTTTTATGTTAAGAACCGGAGGAGTAGAATACAACTTCCACATGCAATTTGTAGATCCTCAAAAATTTGTAAATTGAACTAAGAGTATAGCTCCAAGAACATCAATATATCAATGTCAATATCAATTTACACTAAAGTTGGAGGAAGCCAATGGTTTGTGAAGGTTCCCATTTGAGGTTTTTTGCCATTACTTCAATCTTCACTTTTTGTATAATTCAAATTTATTCATTGAAAGTCAAAACTCTCCCTGTGCAACACACAGGAGAAAAAATCTAATTAAGATAAAATCACATCAAAAGCATCCATTTAAATCACTACTTGGAAAAAAAGGATGGCCCAATGTATAAGGCTTCCACCAAATGGGATATGAACAGACAAATAGGTGGGGGTGGGAATGAACTAAGAAATTGGGGCAAAAACAAAAACAACAACAAGCCTCATCTCACTAAGTAGAGTTGGCTAAATGGATCGCACAACGTCATTGTGTTATATCAAATATCAACAACTAAATCTTTAGACAAGTTGTTGATTAAGAAGTCCCGCTCAATAACTTTGCCGAGGCTATGCTTCAGTGGGTTGGCTAGTTATCAGGAAAAGAAAAAACTAGTCAAGGAAAAATATAAACATAGCATAACAAACCAGTATTCCATTGTCATTTGTTTCAGCCTGGTTTCCAGCCTAATGAACAGAGGTGATCCCTCAAAATCCTGCTTGTCATGGGCTGGTTCAATAAAATTTACTTCAAGAACTCCTACAATGTACCAACAATCAATAATAAAACCAATTTGGAATAGGGATAAGCCAAAGAAACTCAACAGTTCAGAAGCATAGGAACATACCAATAACACCCATCCCTTTCGATGAACCGTCTGCTGTTACTTTCCAAAAAGGCTGTAATATAACCAAAGTAGATTGAGATATTTTGACTAAAAAAAAAAATCCAAAGTTATATTCAACTTCACAGTTTGGTAATTAGATCAATTGATTTGAATTTAATGAATAAAATTGAATGAATGCACCATTTCCAACACCACATTTCAATTTTCAAAATCAATAATAAGCCTACTGAGAAAAAGAAAAGTTATGAAAAAGAAAGACAGCAGAAGTCCCAAGTGAGATAAGGCAGTTTAAGCAACCAGAATATACCTTGATCAGACGATTTTTATGGTACACATTAAATCCAGAAACTTTAAGTGAAGGAGCCTCCTTTATGAAGCCAATGGTCGTCATTACTGTAACCTAAAGCAGAGCAGAAGTCATTATTTTAAAATCTCAATTGTTGTATCTTTAATGAGATAGAAGTTAAATGCCTAAACAGCAAACTACATGCTTAAATTGACAAGTGCAAGAATACAAAGATCAAAGAGGGGTAAGGATGTCAATCTCTTAGAATTTGGAATGTTAGAAAGCTCCACAAAAGTATCTTAAAAAAGCTATCCTTTGAATTTAAAAAAGTAAAAGACCTTCACACACATGATAACAACCCTTTAAACAGCGAAAACTGGAAACAAATTGGACAGTCATGAAATGCATGATTATGCTATTATCTTACAATAAAACGCAAACAATTCCACAGCACATAAAGTGTTTGCGTTTCAAGAAGAATTTGGTAAAGAAATATCAATAAATGTAGTAACTGCATATTCGTTCCAATCTTTTTCACCACTTTTTCCTCTCTAATTTAAAGGAAAAAACAAGGTGGATAAGTACATTTCACATTTGATTCCTATTGTCTGATAAGAAATTGAGAAAACCAGTTGGCAAGAAATTGGAAACCCTGCAAAGAGCGGCTAATGAATTCTTCATTTCACAAGTTTTACAGCTCAAAAACATGCAGAATTTTATTTGTCTATTAATCCATTTTCCATTCATCAGAAATAAATAGCAACATTCTGGGTAGTGCCACATGAATTAAGTCGAAATCTGTAATCAAGCCCTTGTATCATGAATCTTGCCTCCTTTGATGCCACGCTAAGCTGGGGCTTATATGTAACTACTTGTGAATGTTTCAGCTCATCTACAATGTCGAACTGTTCCACAGGCCGTCCCCTTAGTACGATTTTGAAGTTGGAAAATTTTCTTAGATACAACACTGAAGCATAAGCCTGAAGCAACAAAAGGGTCATTTAGAGTAAACAGCAAATACTAAAAATGATGACAATCCTGATAGTTGAAACTGGAAGTATGAATCATTACCCTTAATGAATAATGGATGCGATAGGAAATATGTGACTGAAGCTCAACAGTTTTTTGGGTCAACTTTTTCATATCTCCACGATTGACCTCATCTCTCAGTCTAATATCCTAAGCAAAAAGAGAAAAGCGGAACATAACTTCTTTCAAGAATCAGTCAATATAACTAATGTCAAGTAGTGAAAACATATAAAAGTAGCTCTTTCAGCACATAACTGACGCACAGGCACGATATCCATGCTAAACGATATCCATGCCAATAGTAACTGGGCTATCAATTACTATTTTAAATTTTAATTATTTTCCCTCCGCTTTTTTTAAAGAAATATAATTAGTAAATTATAACACGAATCATCCAATAAATAACTACAATCACTAATTTATAATCAAAAGCAAACTATTTTCACAAATAACTCACATAAAACATAAAAAAGCATATTATGAATTTCTTCTCCGCATCATGAACACATCCATAATCTTTATTTGCAACAAATAATAAACCAAATCATAAAATTAAGTATAGTTATTATATATTTGTAATTAAATGGATAAATAACTTTATAAAAAATACAAAATATATATAAATTAATAAATACTTACAGCAATTCTAGAATTGAGAAAGTTGCCAACAAAATCATTAAAAACTGCTTTTGACACTCCAAACAACGGATTATCTCAAAGGAAAAAAGCAATATACTTACAGCAATTCTTCAAAATCTACTTCCTACTTGGCAGTGGAAATGGCTTTAGAGGAGGTTTTCCTTTCCCAATTAACCAAAGTATAGATTTCTTGCCCAAATGTTTTTGTGATCAATTCAATTCATTCTGTAGTCGACATGGAACAGGAAGTTAATTTAGTCTATTTGAAAATTGGCAAGCATCAGCTCACGCATCTCATGACATCCAGGTCCTTCAAAAAGCCAAAACTTTCGCAGAATTTGAATTTGGACCTGTGTTTGAGATCTGATAGAAAGTTCTTTTCAGCAGCATGATTATGATAATTTCTACAACCATGACGAAGAGGATAGTGGCCAATATTCATAACAAAAAACCTTTCAAAGATTTTTTTTTAATAACTCAGAAATCAAAACTAAAATATATCTGAAAAAAAATTTATAATGAAGAACAAAGTATTCCAAAGGCTTGACCATAGCAAAAACCTTTACATCCATGTTTCCCATCAAGTGCAATATATCTGAAATTTTTATCACATGCAGAAATCATTTACAAAAATGCATCTCCAAAGTATTCCTGAAAGGAAAAAAGTCCCTAAAGCAACATATAAATGCAGCATACCTCAGCATCATCATCAAAACTTAATTCATATATCCCTTCATCATTCAACCATAGATTGTATATTATAACTTTCGTTCCATGAGAACCAATATCCTCAAACTGAAACAGATAAACAAGTTAATTAGTAAATGGAATCCACAACCCACTAACTTCTGGAAATTGAGAACAAGTGCCATCAACGGCTCAGCCAAACTTCTTATTGTATACATAAAATGGGGTTTAGCATGTTAGTATTTTGGGAGTCGTGAAACAGATTTTGTCTGTATGCTACAATGGGAATTGGTTAATTAAGGTAAGAGATGCAGATATGTCCAGTAAAGTAAGGTGCTTGCTGCCGGCAAGGACAAGGTTAATTATTGATTCTTCACATCAACAAGCCTTGTGAAATGTGCATAAGAATGATTTTCATTCCACTTAACTTATAGGGCTAAGGTTTAGCATCTTTTATCTTAGTTAAATAGGACATAAACCTCACAGATACATGGGGAATAAGTGCACTACTGAAGAAAAAATCTACTCAGAATTTTATTAATTATAATGTTTGATATGACCACAAAATAATAGCACCCATGGATATAAAGTAGAATGAAATGAACCTGAAACATTAGTTCCTCCTTTGATGCAAATGGAGACCAATCAAGGATTGTTTTCAAGTTGGCCTCCCAATCTTCCTTTGAGCTACAAATCATTGGCTCTGCCCAGTGGCCAGATATGTCAAAATCTATCTACAAAGAAATAACAGTGAATATATATAAATATGAACGCACAAAATTGTACTTATATCTTTGAAAAGCAAATATTACCATTGGAACAATAACATGATCTTGCCCTGTTTTTCGCAAAAAGGTATAAGATAGCAGTCCCACACTTTGTGTTTTCTGACTGAGAGAAGTGTAAGATATTGAAGACACAAAATGTTATCCACAAATGAAACTTAAAAACTGAATATTTTATTGAAGAGGATACAAAGAACCATAAGAGCACTGCAACGCTAAAAAAGACATGTACAAAGAGCAAAAGTACTTGCACAATGGCAAACTGGCCATCTGGTATCCGGCTGATAGAAAATATGGAAAGACCTATAGAAGGAGGAATTAATATTTTATTTTATTTTGGTTTGGCATGTGGGAATATTTAATTTTGGACAAAGTAGCTTAAAGCTAGTGGGATTACTTTTTGATTGTAAGTGCAAATGAATTGCAAATTGTCTATTAGCTAAGAGCAAATGGATTGCTAGTTGTCTATTTATGCAAATGCTTACTTTTGGTAGCAAGTGGGCTACAAGTTGTTTCCTTGCTAGTCTATAAATAGGAGTGCTCATCTTTTGTAAAGACACACACTTGAATGAATGAAAATATATGGCTTATAAAATTCTCTACCCCTTTGTCTCTCTTATTTTCTCCCTCCAATTCTGAACCCCTTTCCCTCCCTTATCTCTCTGTTTCTCTCTAAAGCTCCTCTGTTTGCTCTTTCCTTCCCTAGTTCAAATCTGTTTGAGTGAGATTAGGTGTGTGTGAGTGAGTTTTTCATCATCGACGCTCTTTCTGGATCCTATCATCAGCTATCCAAGCAAGCGACTAATCCGGATTATGGCTTTGCGACCAGGATGCCTCTTCACATGAGTCTTTTTTAACAAGAGCAATTCGAACTCAGTGCACCAACTTTATGATCTAGTTGGTTTACCGCTAAACCAAGTTCCTTTAGGTACAATAAGAGAGTATTTGCAAATGAAGCAATAGAAATCTAGAAAGAAAATGAAGGAGGAGATGAATGTCTATCATTTGAGAGGCTAGTCTCTCAACAACCCGTTGATATCCTTCTCTCCCTTCCACCTATAATCCACACCTCTTATAATCCTAGTTGTTCTCTCTCCTTCAACTACACCGTTCCTGATATATAAAGATAATAATCTGCATTTAGGGACCTAATTGTAAACTAGATAGTTAGTAGGGTAATTAGTCATTAACCATTTTCTAGCCATTAGTTAGGACTTGAGGGAGGCTATAGTGTTATAAATAGTCATTCCTCTATTTCTATACACATCAGATCAGTTTATGCATGAATACAGAAACGTGAGAGAGTCTCAGGACTCTCTATTCTTCATCTGCTTCTCCTATTTCTGTCTATTGTGTGTCTCTTCTATCTCTCTTTCTTAATTCTACACCAATAAACATAACAGTGGTATTAAAGCAGTCCTCCCTTGGCTGCTTCTTCACTGCGAATTCAGTTCTTTCTAAACCCCTCTGATCTGTTTCTGTACTCGGATCATGTCTCGGCAGTTCTAGCCTGAATTCTACCAATTTCTGGTTCTACCGTGATCAGTCCTGGGTCCATTTTCTTTATTTTGTTTTCTGTTTCTGTCAATTTCAAAAGGAAGGGAAAAAAAAGAAAAAAGAGAGAGAGAGAACAAAAGAATTTCCCAGTATGGCTTCAACATTCTCTTCTCAATTTCTTTCAAGAAGTTTTGAAGAATGTGTTCAACAAGAAAAGAGGTGACGTCAGTTATGGCGCCTTCAACAACAGGGTTCTCTAGCCGAATTTAATCATTCGTTCGATTCCCTCTCAGCCAATTCGAATGTATCCAAGGATTTTCTGGTCAAGGCATATATTTCTGGCTTGAAAGAAGAGGTTGCAAAATCTGTTTAGATGTTCAACCCCCTCACTCTTGTTCAACCAACACCCAAGAAGGCAAGAAAAGAATTGGAAGATCAAGAAAGAAGTGGGTCTTGTTCAACCAACACCAAGAAGGCCCGGTCGACCACACAACAGCTGATAGAGTTCATGAAGAAGAAGAAGTTCTTGAACTCCCTGTTTCTAAGCAAGAAACCGAGGGTGAAGATGAAGGCTGGACCACGCAAGAACCTTCCGTTGTTCAAGAAACAAATGACGACGATCATGAAGTTTCTATTAGTCACGACAATGATGCGTCTTCGATCCCATCAGCGATGTGCCAAGCTCTATTTCAACGAGTTTGGTGTCGGTTCCTCCACTTTTGCCGAGCAACGTCTCTGTTTTAAACCCCCAAGTTCTACTATCGACGGATGGAAAGCTTGGAGTAAGTGGTTCTCTAAGTTTCGACCTTGTTGAAGCTTCGCACGCAACTTTGGTAGCAACCGGCAACAGAGAAGCATCAAAATTCAAGGTGAAGTGGGTAAACCCAAGAAACTCGACGTTCGTGAACGTTTTCAAGAGGAACTTGGAAGCCACAACACTGGAATCGTGACTTTTCAGACGGCTAGAAATAGTGAGACAGGGTCAATGTTAGCGCTGGTCAATTGCTCCAGTCCCGATTGTCGGGGAAGGGAGTTGCAGTTCGAGAGATAACGTTGTAACAACAAGGTCGAAATCGCCATATGTTTTGGGGTTGTCACCGGCAGCCTTCCTTCTTTTTCCGTTGTCGAATCCTTTCCCTCTATCGCTACTTCTGTTTGTTGTTCACTCTTCAGCTCTTCGGGATCAATTTCCGCAAAGCAAGAGGAGCAGCCGTGGCTTAAGTGAAACAATCTGTGAAGGAGTTGCGTGGCTAGACATTCTTCCCTTTTGTATGACGTGGCTAAGTGAAGCTGGGTTTGAAAAGTCAATTTTTTTTTCACAACTAGCTTGCATTCCCTCTGGGTGTCAGAGATATTTTGTGGGTGTATAGGGATTGATAAGTATATGGGCCTCGGGTTTCCAGAAAACAAATTTGTTTCTCAACTGGATTTTCCTATGCAATTTTCTCCTACACATATTCAGCTACAAATTTGGTTTAGGGGAGAGCCGATTAAAATGCTATTTTGGTCTGGATTGGATTTATTGCTTCTATTTGTTCTAGCATCAAACAAGTGAATTGTACTTGTGGGTAGCAGCATTCAAAACAGAGGATTTTACATTGTCAAGAATTTTCCCAGAATTTTACAGCTTAGGCTTATGTTTCCGATGTTTCAGTTTTTTTTTTTTTTTTTGGGGGGGGGGGGGGTTCAAATTTGTGTTTTGTAGTCAATCATCCTTGAGGGCAAGGATGTTTTCAAGAGGGGGTATTGATATATAAAGATAATAATCTGCATTTAGGGGCCTAATTGTAAGATAAACCTAGGAACCTAATTGTAAACTAGATAGTTAGTATATAAAGATAATAATCTGCATTTAGCGACCTAATTGTAAGATAAACCTAGGGACTTAATTGTAAACCATAAAGTTAGTAGAGTAATTAGTCATTAACCATTTTCTAGCCATTAGTTAGGACTTGAGGGAGGCTATAGTGTTATAAATAGCCATTCCTCTATTTCTGTACAGATCAGATCAGTTTATGCATGAATACAGAAACATGAGAGAGTCTCAGGACTCTCTATTCATCATCTTCTTCTCCTAATTCTGTCTATTGTGTCTCTCTTCTATCTCTCTTTCTTAATTCTACACCAATAAACATAACAGTTCCCACCAGAATTAGTTAGGGAACCACTTAATTCCCTGTCTTCCCCCCAGTGGAGCCACCTTAAAATCCTCTTTTCTTCCAGAGTAAGTGCTCACCAGTGTGCTCTACTCAAGAATCATTTTGCCTATCACACAATCAACTAAAGCATTGAGATGAGTGACTCCCATAACTGGTGAATAATGCTGCACCCACCTGGACCTAGAGGGAGGAGGAGGGGAATCAATTAAAGATGAGATAAGGGCTATCCAGATTCAAGTTGATTAATTTCATTCATGCTCTAGTGATACACAAAGAACTGCACTCGCCAATTCTCAATAAAGAGAGGAGAACAATATTTATCGAACATCAGTAGATCAAAAGAAAGGGGTGAATTTTCCTCACTAAATATAGACCCACCCACAGCAACCTGAATAAAAAACCTCAAGAAAACTCAAATGCAATAATTAAAATCCTAACATAAATATTATGCACTAGGGTCAATTTACCAAGTTCCTATAAATGAAACAATATATCTCTGTTAAGTACCATCTACTAAATATTATGCATTTGGGTCAATTTACCTCCTTCTAAATATATGTTAAACCCTTCTTCTCTACTTGCCATGCTTAATAACTTCCTTCACCAATCATGCTCAAACAAATTTCACCTTCTGCTAGGTATTCACTCTTCCTTATGACTTCAAGCAGTGAAAAAAGAACTATTTCAATCTCAAACTAGTGAGTTCATGTAAATCAAGGAGCTAATTTCACAAAAAGAGCAAGAAACAGTTGAAGACACCACAACTATATCCAAATTTGTCTTAATCAAATCCTAGGTCAAATATCACCTTTAAATAATTTAATTTTAGATGGTTCATCATGTGTGGATGATTAACCATCCGAAATGAACTCAAACCATAAAAGATATGGTCAGCCCTATAAACTTAAAATATTGGGTCACCCACATCTTTCAGCACATACATTTGTCACTTGTTCTCTAATTGTCAAATATGGGAAGTTTACACCCACACATATATCTCAACAAACCTTCCTGTACATTTACAGTATTTAGCAAATAAAATTTGAGGCATGAAACATAGAACCATACAAGAAGAACATTTTCAGAATGAAGTCAAGAGAAATATATTAGATTCAGAAACACGAGGTGATTTAAAAGATATTGAAAAGTACCTTGACCGTGTAGCACGACTAAAAACAATGACATCTGCACCTAGTCTCATAGTACTGGTCTTGAACCCATTACCATCTACAATAGCACAAGCGTTGTTTAATTTAAAAAGAAGCATTTCAGAAACCATCATAATCAATCACATTCACAACAATAACGAGAGGAAATACTTGAAAATTTGACAGCTTAAAACAAAAGGAGGGGGATTCATAGGAAATATACAATAAATCATATGTAGTCAATGAGAAAATAACATTAAAGCTAGTCACATTGTCCAATAGTTGTCTTGGACTTCTTCGACGAATAACCCAAGCTCATGCATTTCCGTAATGAGTCAGGATCCATCCCACCCCCGTCATCTGCATGGCAAACAATCCCCAGTATGTTTCCATTGCCACATAAATCCAACAAACATCACCAGCGGAAACTATGAATGTTTAGATAGCATACCTAGGACAAGTAGTGCTGGTGAATTATCCTTCATATCAAGCTTATCAATCTTTACAAAGGTTGCACCATTTCGAATCTGAATGTTCACATGAAATGCAATCACTAGTCATGCTCTATCACAGTACAGTTTTCATATAAAATTCAAATATCTTCTTCCCCTCATATCGGCATACATTCATTGATAGAGAGATGCAAAAAAATGTAGGCATGCAAGTAAATTTCCAGTCTTACAACCAAGAAACTGATTGGATTGCCCCTCAAAATCAGCCTACATCTCTCCCTAAAACCTATAGAAGACACCTAAAAAGAAGTAACAACTCTGAGAAGACTGACCAACAGACCAAGGGAGCATTCCAAGGCATAAATCCAAACAAGCCAAGGAGGAGGGAGACAAAAAGAGGGATTCGTGCAGCCAAACTAGTGGGGCACTCCAACTCTTCCTTGTATGTGTTCATTACGAATCTTATCTTTTCTTGTAATGTTACACATTCATCTCAACATCCTCATCTTAGCTACTCTCACTTTATGCTCCCATTGTCCCTTTCAAGCCCAATATTCACAACATATAACATTGTTGGTCTCAGAGCAATTCACATAGCACAAATTTACAATTAAAAATATATTTAGCACTATTTACCACTCAAACAACACTAGTTTACAAGTGGAACAATGGGTATTTACTATTTGTGGTCTTTAGGAATAGAAGATTTGTGAATTTGGTCCTTGAGCGTAACTATCCCATGTTATTTTCTATATTATTTACTTTTAAATCTTTCTCTTATTTCTTTTATTTATTTATTTTACAAGATAATTTCTAACATTTATTTTGTAGTAATCTTAACAAAATAAATTAAGCTATTTTTGGTGAAATTAACAAGCTAAATTATAAACCCCATAAAAAAGTTAATAATTTATTGAGCAGTCACGAAGATAGCAAGTTTTAGGTGCTAGCAGAGCCACCGCAGCTTTTATTTTCAGCTTAGTCAAATTATAAGGAGCAAGGATATTGAAGCAAAAAAACAAAAGAATTTCAGTAGCACCTAGGCAACACCCATAGATCAAATTATATTTTTTCATTAAGGTAAAATAGTAGTATCTGCCCATAAAAGAATAGATGACTTAGATTTAAAGCATACCTCATCAACAGCATTATCCAACAGCTCAGCAATTGCTGCCAAGAAAGAAAAGCACATATCAAAACAAAAGGAAAAATGTATGTTTTTCAAGGATTGTCAGAGGTAAAGAAGCATTCATTTTCATAAAAAATTTAAAGAACACAGTCAAATACTCCAGATTCTCTTCTTCCTACCATTTGAAAACAAAAAATTAAAAGCACATCAAGTGCTCTACTTAAAGCAATGTCAACTAGATGCAACAAACACCAGCAGTAAATTATAACTAAATAAAGTTGTCAACCAGTCCAGTCGCCCATACAAGCACTGAGATTATGAAAATGTTTAGTAAATACTAGATATTGTAGCTAAGCATTTCCTCAGGGTAAAGTTTGACCATGTAACTTGAAGGTTGTTCGTGGAACCATTATGCACACTAAAACACAACCGCAGATATATGGGCAGCAAACATAAAGTATCAAACCCACAATTTTGTCCAAATAAAATCTTCTAATATCAAGGTAATTCATGGGTCAATATTACTTAAAGGATATCATTTTTAAAGACTGTTTGGAAGTTTTCTATTTGAATGAATAGGAATTGGGTGGGATGGCTTAACAGTTGTGCCATAGTTTTGGAGAATTTTTTAAAAGAGAGGGGAATGGCTTCTTAGCCATCCTATACCCACTTTTTTCTAACCCCAAATTAGGGGTTAAGGATAGAATGACTTGAAACAAATAACACTATTACAAAATTAACTTCCATCCTTCCCACCCCTACCCAATCTTCCTCCTTCTCTCACCCTAAAATTGGAAAACCGTAATTATAATCAATTCCATTTCATTGGTTTTATAATAATTATCAATAACAGGAAAATGAAACCATTAATGAAACATTTCATCCCATCCCATCCCACTCCATTCCATTAATGATGGTTCCGCCCCATTCCATCCCAAACTCATGACCATATCCTGAAACTTTTATCAGAAAGGACTTCTCGGGTACTCAACGGAAATAAGGCACATGAATAGCCAAAAAATAAACAAATACGTTTCAGGTAGCTAGAGCATACCCCCAAAAGCCCACTTGTGAGAGGTTGCGTTGGAATGAAGAAACTTGGGATGAACACGGGCATGCTCCAAGTAACCTTGAACGGGAGGTGGCTTCGCAGTTGGACCTACAACGTAGTCCCCAGCTTTCCAGAAACTACGGAACCCGAGATTACCAGGGAACAAGGATGCTGTATTTGATTCAGGGTTGTTCAGTAGCTGAACCTGTGGCTGCGGCCCCGCCTCTGATGGGGTCTTGTTGAAAGCCTCATTGCTTGTTCCAGGCACCGCGCCAATCTCGTCATCACTACTGTCAATGGTAACGAAATGGGCATCGCTTCTCTCTCTCGTAGGCGACATGGAAGCAGGGACGCTGAGAACTCCGACACTCAAGTCCTCTCTTGCTCAATATATAGGGTTTACAATTTTTTTGCAAGCTTCTTTGAAAATTTAGTGAACTTAATTCGTCATCGGAGTCAGAATCACAAAATTCCGCGGTAGCGCCACTGACACTCGGAAGCGGCGAATAAATAGCGGGGGCGAGGGAAATTGGGGAAAAAAAAAAGGGTTAAAAAATATGTTTCAAATTTAAATGGCTATTTTAATAAAATGTACTGTATCTAAAATATGCAGTTTTTTGGTCGAAATATCTAAAATATTAAGCGATTGATTAAATTTACTAAATGCTAGAACATTTTTTTTTTCAAGTTTTTCCCGTAAAAAGAAGGAAACAATTTTTTAAGGGAAAATTTCATTGAGGGTGGTATGAGACATAATTTTAGTCAATTATAATTTTTTTTGAAATTTCACTATACCCCTTACGTCAAACATAAAATTAAATTTTGGAGGTGAAAGGTCAATGATGCATTTATTTTATTTTTCTTATAAATTGTCTTATTTATCATAGTCATTTTGATTATTTCATTTTAAAATTAACTTATTAATTAAAAAGATATCAGTATACTTTTATCCCCAATTACACCTCCAGTTCTACTTCCAAAACTCATAAAGAACTACTTTCAATTTAGGTTAAAAGAAATCTAGAAGGAAAAGGCACTTTTAGTTGAAACAATTAAAGAAATGCTTGTGATAACCACAACTTTAATTGGTGAAAATCGCACGTGATAATTTCTATGGAAAAAACATAACATTCTTTGAATATCCTTAATTTGAAGCTTTCTAAAACATGCAGCTTAAGTTGTTGAAGAGAGGTTGGGTGTTAAAAGAAATATAGAAGGAAAAAGACACTATTAGCTGAAACAATTAAAGAAAGCTCGTAATAACCACCACTTTAGTTAGTGAAAATCGCACTTATAGTTTCTGTGGGAAAAAAAAAACACAACATTCTTTGAATATCCCTAATTTGGAGCTTTCTTAAATAAGCAGGCATCTTGAGTTGTTGGAGAGAGGTTGAGTGCTCCACTCCTCTGCAATTCAATGTCTCCAAGCTTAGAAAGTTATTGAGTTCTAGAGTTGTAATAGTGGTAGGCAGAAAACATCCCTTTGGAAAACACTTGACATCACCACCATATCGTTGAGTGATGTTACTTAGAAGGCACTCCCTCTGATCCTTATTATAAGTCACCAACTAGTAAGTGTATTTGGTCATTTTTATAAAACACTTACTTGTTTTTAAAACTCATTAATTATTTTTTCCTATGGATTCTCATAATTAATGAGGGTACTGGGTGATAGTAATAATTAATATAATATTAAAGTTTAGTACAATTAATAAGGATAATATTTGAAGTTATTTTTAAATTGTAAGACAATTTTATTGACTTTAACTGTTTTTATTAGTTCATGAGAATTGTTAGTTAGTGCCTTATAATAAAGATCATAGAAAAAGTACCACTCTGCTTGATGGGATAATAATAGCATGTTACATTAAGATGTCGCATCTTGCATATACTTTGTAACATCTTCAAACTTGTACACCATTCTAACTTCAATGTTTGTAGATTATATAATTTGCACAACGAGTTAGGCAAACTATGTAGATTTCTACAGTGTCGTGTAGGTACTTTAATTAGTTAGTCGGATTTCAGGTACGCCCAAAATTCTCAGATCAGCGTATTCTCATATCCTAACGCTGATGTGAGTAATTTTGTGCATGTCTATTACTCTTAGATCATTCGGGTCACAAGTCCAACAACAATTGTTTTTCCTAGCGCTCTCAAAGACACCCTTCCAAGAGTACAGATAGATGATCCTACCACACATACTAGCTCTTGCAAAATCACCTGAAATATCAGACGCAACAAAACTTAGTTTATGTGTAAAATTTATTTTAAGATCACGAAAACTGTTGAGACTTAAGTTTTTATTGTTTATTCACCTCAACTATTGCATCCTGCTTTGCAATGAGACAGCGAGGTGACCTTTTTGTCACCTTCCCAGTCTTCGGATCAAGCAATGATACTATTTTTGAAATTTTAGCAGCCTCCTTCATATGGTGTATATGAAATTCTAACTGCAAGGGGGGAAGAAAACAAAATGAATTTAATCTCCTTAGTCTCTTCTATAATATAAAGAAGTGAGATCTCACACACATTTATAGTTCTTAGCCATGATCCTACCAACATGGGATTTTGCACCTTCTAACACAATCACCTTCAACTCCAAATGACTTGCAACTTTAACTGGATAATCAGGATCACATAGTACTCCTCGTACTCCTCCTTGCATTACATGATGTGTAGCTACACCATTTAATGTGACAGCTACATTATCTCCTGCCCTTCCAACGGTGCACGCTGAAGCTTCTCGCTGCATAACTAGATAATCAGGATCACATAGCACTCCTTGTTCGAGGCTCTATTTCGGTGTAGCCAATTCTTACTCCAGATTCTAGAAGCAAGCCGCTGTTCACACTGAAGCTTCTCGCGGCAGAAATGGAGCCCCGTCTCCGGAAAAGGTCGAATCTCCACCATCTTCAAATCCGAATACTCCCCCATTCTTGAAACTACAGACACATCTGGTTATTTTTTGCTAGTATTTCCAACGCCCGACACAAACCAAAATAAAAGTTCAGGGATCGATCACACCTATATTTTTTGTTGTTTTAAGACCTAGGATACCCCCAATCTTGATTATAAAATCAGGACACAAAGAGTAAGATGAATTTGGAATTAAAACAGCAATAATCATTTGATACGATAGACAATTTCATTGATCATAGTTTAAAAGTCTACAAAGAGTGTAGATCTGTGTTCATTTTCTGATATTTTCCAAAGATAGCAATTGAAAACCTATATACAATCCATTTACATTCAAAGAAAACAGAGTAATTAAGGTTGAATTTCCAACCCTGAAACTTTGGAGGGATGCTGATTTGTGTGAAGGCCTTCTTTCTGTCGTCTTTTTTTTTTAAAAAAAAATTTAAATAACCACAGTTTTATAATATACTCGCTCCGCCAGTACTACAAAAGTATTCCTATAATTAGGACCGAAGATAGTATTTAATATGTTAGCTTTCCTACTTAGTACTTCATACTAAGTACTACCTCCAGTCCTAATTATAAGAACATTTTCGTAGTGCAATTTGTACTATGAAAGTGTTCCTATAATTAAGACCGGAGGGAGTATTTTATAGTAGTTTTGTTCAGTTAAATAATCACAAGATTGGCTGTTTTAGGTGTATCTCTAGATCAATTTGGAGAATACGTCCTCCAGTCTTAATTATAGAAACATTTTTGTATGCAATTAGGAACATTTTTGTAGTGCATTACACTACAAAAGTATTCATATAATTAAGACCGGAGATAATAACTTTTATAATTTACAAGGTAAGTATGTAATAGAAGTGTTGTCTCGATTTAAGGAAAATGGTTTTTAAAACTGCGGTTTAGGTGTTTACCCAAACATGCACTAAACAGTTAGTATAAAATAACACCATCAACTGCAGTTTCAAATCTTTTTTGAACCAAAACTATCAGTTTCAAATTTATACTATATTTAGTTTGAGAGGAGGGAGGAGGGAATTTTTTTTCTTTTATCTTTATTAAATAGTATATGAAATTTTTTGAATATTCCAAAAATACATTTTTAAATAAAAGAATATTTTTATCATTAATGACAATTTAGTCAATATTCTCTTTTAAACATATTCTCTCCTATCAAGACTGAACCAAACTTTTTAAGGCCGAAGGAGTATGAATCCCCAAAAAAAAAAAAAACTCTCGTTCGCGCAAGGCAATGAGCACCAACACTAACATGAAGTTCATTCTTTTTTGTCAGGGTTTCACCACTATCTTTACTCCCTCCCCATCGCCTCCACCTTCTCTTCTTCACCTTATTGTCACGGTCTTAGACAAACTCCACCCAAAACTGTGCCGGCCTTAGCTTGATCACTCCCTTGATCTTGGCTAAGTCAGCCGAACCCTCACAAGTAGGCAAGAGCACAAGAACGAAGAGAACTTTTAGAGAGAGAAGCTCTAGAATCAAGGAACTTGTATTGCTTTCGTATGGTTTACAAATGAGGTGGGCACCTCTATTTATAGCCTACCACCTCATCAATGAACGGCTAAGATTTATTACATCCGACGGTGGAGATTGGTTCTCCAGAACCTTCTCCCAAAATATCTAGATATTTACATTTACAAAGGAGTCTCTAGAATTCTCCACACAATTCTAGCTCTATTTACCAAGTTCTACAACAATGTGGAATTCTCTAGAAACCTCTTTTGGAGTGTCTGGTGCACAAAATATCTGGCGTTCCCTGCGATCCGTGACACTCTCCCCCACCTAATCCGGTGACGTCCTCGTCACTGACTTGTCTTTGTACCGGTGTAGGTGGTCTTCGAATTGCCAAAGATCCTCCCGAGGTTCCCATGTGGCTTCGCTTATCCGCGTCCTTTCCATTTGATTAAGTATTGGGTACTTGGTGGTACCCCTCGTCGCCGCACCACTCGATCAGCTAGCACCTCTTCTACCTCTCGATCGATTGACTTGGTCATGGTCGGAGGCGCTCTTGTCGAGATGGCTCGACTAGGATCATCCACGTCTTCATGGAATGGCTTGAGCATACTAACATGGAAGATGGGATGAATCTTCAAGTTCGGGGGTAGAGCCAGCTTGTAGGAAACCTTTCCTACTTTTCCCACGATCTTATACAGGCCTTCATATTTGCAGATGAGGCCCTTGTGTACTTGTCAAAACACTTTGAATTGTTGAGGAAGAAGCTTCACCATTACCATGTCTCCCACTTGGTACTCAGAAGCACGCCTCTTCCTATCTGCAAACTTTTTCATCCGCTTGGCCGCCTTGACAAGAAATGATCTCGTTACCTCGCCTTGTTCTCGCCAAGATTTGGCCATGTGATAGGCTCCTGGACTCTTGCCCTTGTAAGTGGTGGCAAGGGCATGAGGAGTGAGTGGTTGTTGTCCCATCACCGCTTCAAATGGACTCCTTCCGGTTGCCTCACTCTTTTGCAAGTTATAAGAGAATTGAGCCACGTCGAGGAGCTTGGCCCAATCCTTTTGGTTGGCACTCACAAAGTGCCGCAAGTAGCATTCCAACAAAGAATTCACCCTCTCTGTTTGTCCATCGGTCTGTAGGTGAAAACTTGTGGAGAAGTGTAGCTCAGTGCCCAGGAGCTTGAACAACTCCGTCCATAGTTTGCTTGTGAAACGAGGGTCTCTATCACTGATGATTGTCTTAGGTAGCCCCAAATACTTCACCACATTCTTGAAGAATAGCCTGCTGCCTCTTTTGCTGTACAATCCGTTGGGGCGGCTATGAATGTTGCATACTTTGAGAATTGGTCTACCACCACCATAATAGAACCGCACCCTTCAGACTTTGGCAAAGCTGAAATGAAGTCCATGGAAACACTTTCCCATGGTTGCCCTGGTATAGGGAGGGGCTCCAATAGACCTGCAGGTTGTTGGTTCACTATTTTGTCTTGTTGGCATACAAGACAAGTCTTCACATAAAGTTCCACCTCACCCCTCATCTGCGGCCAGTAGTAAGCTGCTTCCAATAAAGCAAGTGTGCGTCTCTGTCCCGGATGACCGGCCCACTTGGAGTCATGACACTCTTTAATGAGCTCTTTTCGCAAGTTGTCCCATTTCAGAACAAAGACTCGTCTCCCAACGGTATAGAGAAGGTCATCCTCTAACCAAAACCTCTTGGTTTTCCCTTCCTTGGCCATCTCTACAAGTTGTCGAGCAACAGGATCGTGGGTCATACCTTCAACAATTTTTGTGATCAAGTCGCCCTTAGCTTGACTCATTGACGCCAACTCCGCTTTTTGGCTCAATGCATCCGCCACTACATTAGCCGTGCCGGGTTTGTACTCCATCACATAGTCAAACTCGGCTAGAAAATCTTGCCAGTAGGCTTGCTTGGGTGTCAACTTCTTTTGAGATTGGAAATATCTCGTAGCCACATTATCAGTCTTGATCACAAACCTGGATCCCAGCAGATAATGCCTCCAAGTGCGCAAGCAATGCACTACGGCTGTCATCTCCTTCTCTTGGACTGTATAATGCCGCTCAGCATCATTGAGCTTACGACTCTCAAATGTTATTGGATGCCTCTCTTGCATTAGCACCCCTCCAATAGCAAAGTCAAAAGCATCCGTGTGAACTTCAAAAGTCTTGGAGAAATCCGGGAGAGCTAGTACGGGTTCCTCCATTACTACTGCCTTCATATCTTCAAAGGCTTGTTCTTCTTCAGCAATTCTGTTAAAGGGGTTGCCCTGGCAGAGTAGCCTTTGATAAACCGCCTGTAGTAATTCACCAATCCAAGGAAAGATCGTAACTCGGATACTCAGGTGGGTGGCTCCCATTCCTCAATAGCACGGATCTTCTCCTTATCCATCATAAGGGTCCCTTGGCGAATGATGTGCCCAAGGAAGTGCACCTCTTCCTTGGCAAAAGAACACTTCTCCTTCTTGACATATAGCTCGTTCTCGCGCAAAGTCTGGAACACGGCCCGTAAGTGTTCTACATGGGCCTCCAAGGTGTCACTGTACTATGTCATCCAAGTAGACCACCACGAACCGATTAAGGAAAGGATGAAAGATCTCATTCATCAAAGTGCAAAATGTCGTCGGTGCGTTGGTTAGACCAAAAGGCATCACCAACCACTCGAAGGACCCGTACCTTGTCACACAAGCGGTCTTGGGTTCATCTCTTTCGACAATGCGAATTTGATGGTACCCCGACCTCAAATCAAGCTTGGAGAAGTACTTCGCCTTACCCAACCTGTCAAACAAGTCAGCTATTAAGGGGATAGGATACTTGTTCTTGATAGTTACCTTATTGAGGGCCCGATAGTCGATGCAGGGTCGTAACGATCCATCGTGCTTGCGTTGGAACAAGACAGGTGCCCCATAAGGTGCCTTGGAAGGCCGTATATGCCCAGCATCAAGCAACCCTTTCAGTTGTCTCCTTAGCTCTTCCAACTCAAGCGGTGCCATACGATAAGGTGTCATGGTAGGTGGACGTGCGCCTGGTTCCAACTCGATCTTGTGGTCCACCTCCCGTCTAGGTGGCAACCTCTTAGGAAGTTCTGGCGGCATGATGTCCTCGTTCTCCTTGAGGACGTTCTGAATGATAGGGGGAAGGCTTCCACTATCCTCTTCATTAGAGTTCACCTCCTTTAATGCTGCAAGGTAGGTGACTTCCCCTCTTTTGATTCCCTTTTCTACCTGCATGGCTGACAAGTAAGCAATCTGATCATCGCTTGTTGCAGGTACTGTGCAAGCGAGCCCCTTTTCCATGATACACACTGAGTCGTAACATGGCATGAGGAATGCTTTTGCCTTGCACAAAAAGTCCATCCCAAATACCACTTTGAAATCATCCATAGGAGCTACTGATAGATCCACGGTCCCCTTCCACGTGCCAAGGCATAGTTCTACTCCACTTGCTACGCCATCAAGGGGTTTGGCAGGGGCGTTCACGGTCTTCAACCATCCTCCTCGTGGTTGAGTAACCGAGAGTCCAACTCGCTTAGCCTCCTCTGGAGTAATAACATTATGGGTTGCCCCGGTATCCACCATCACCTTTACAGGCTTCCCATTCAGTTTGGCCTCCACGTACATCAGTCCGTTGCTTCTTGGAGCAGGTTGCACCGGTTTAGCCTTTAGAGCATTCAAGAGTCTAAGAGACCCTATTTGAGAACTTGGCCCTTCCTCGTTAGGTACATCTTGCCCTTCAACAATGACTGACAAGGTACCGAGCTTGGGACAATTGCTCATGCGATATGGCCCCTTGCACACGAAGCAGCTGATTGTATAGTTCTTGCTCTTCTTCTTCTCCTCATATTGATTCTTATGGAAAGATTTGCTAGGCCCTCCCTTGGTGATCCCCTTGCCTTTGTCTCCCTCACCTTTTCCTTGATTAGGTTTGGAAGACTCACCTTTCTCTCCCCTCGAGTACTCGGTAAGGCTTTCGGCGAAGGTAATAGCTTCATCTACATTCGTCACGACAAGCCTTTGGAGCTCGTTCTTAGCCCAGTTCTAAAGACCGTCTATGAAGTAGAACAATGTTTCTTCACTGGTCAAGTTGGGGATTTGCAATATGAGGGTAGTGAAATCCCTTACATAGTCAGTAATCGTGGTCTTGTGTTTGAGTTCCCTCAACTTCTTCCAGGCCTTATAGACCACATTCTCGGGATAGAACTTCTTCTTTAGCTCTTTCTTGAAATCTTCCCATGTTGCAATGGTGCAAAGGCATTTTTCCATATCTGCATGCTTCCTACGCCACCATAACATAGCATTATCAGTAAGGAATAAGGAAGCAGTGCATACCTTGTCCGTGTCGTTGGCCAAGTTCATGCTTTTAGCATATCGCTCCATTTGCCACAAGAAGTTCTCGACCTCTTTGGCATCACGGACACCTTTAAATTCTTTCGGCTTGGGGAGGTCCAGCCTCACCTCCCTTGCTCCACTGGTCCCAACTCCCAACGGAGTTGTAGCTTGACTCTCCAAAGAAGTTTTAAGAGAGTTAAGCTGATCCTGCATGGCGGTGATGGCATCCATCACCTTTGCCTCGAGTCTCCTCATGGACTCAACTCATTCCTCCTCGACATTGAGGTGCGAATCAAGATCCGACCTCAGGTTGTCTAACTGTTCTAGGGCGTGAGACTCAAGAGTCACAAAGTCTCCTTCCACTTTATCCACCCTAGAAACCACCTCTTGCAAGGCCTCCTCCAAAGCCTCCACCTTTACTGTCAAGGTGGCAACATCCGCGGCTTGGCGAGACTTGCTTGTGCCCCGAACCTTCTTTGGTTGGTGAGGAGGTTGAGTCTCCCTACCCCTCTCTTCTCCAACCACAATGTCCTCAGTAATGCCTGACATCCTTGCCTACACAACGGCTCCCACGAACCACGTTCAAAGCTTCGAACCAAAGCTCTGATACCACGTTGTCACGGTCTTAGACAAACTCCACCCAAAACCGTGCCGGCCTTAGCTTGATCACTCCCTTGATCTTGGCTAAGTCAGCCGAACCCTCACAAGTAGGCAAAGAGCACAAGAACGAAGAGAACTTTTAGAGAGAGAAGGAAACACTTAGAGAGAGAAGCTCTAGAATGCAAAGAACTTGTATTGCTTTCAAATGGTTTACAAATGAGGTGGACACCTCTATTTATAGCCTACCACCTCTTCAATGAACGGCTAAGATTAATTACATCCGACGGTGGAGATTGGTTCTCCAGAACCTTCTCCCAAAATATCTAGATATTTACATTTACAAAGGAGTCTCTAGAATTCTCTACACAATTCTAGCTTTATGTACCAAATTCTACAACAATGTGAAATTCTCTAGAAACCTCTTTCGGAGTGTTTGGTGCACAAAATATCTGGCGTTCCCTACGATCCGTGACATTATGTTCTCTTCTCTTCATTCTCGCTCTCTATACCGCCGCCACCTTCACCCTCACTCGCTCCCCAGCCCCATCTCTTTCTCTGTCGCTTCTTTTCCCTCCTTTCCTTGACAAAGCCCTCCTCCAATGACACTGCTAAATCCATGTCCACCGCCAGACTATTCGCCATCGCCGCCGCTCCGTTTCAAATGCTGGCTGTTTATTTCCTCATCTTTTGCCTCACTCACGAGTCACTCCTTTGTCCCATTTTCAATTTAAAAAAAAAAAAACCCTTACTTGAAATAGTAATAAGGAAAGGAGGCCTCATTTTAATGCAACAGTTTAGAATTCTTATATGCCTTCTTCTTTCTCCGGATAAGGGGGTTGAGTTTGGACTACACTTTTGGAAGCAGTTTTATTTGGAATCGAACCACTCGATTCAAATACCCAAAGGCGGCGCTGCTGGCGAGTTGTTTGTAGTTGATCTCACCGCCCTGCATTTTCTTTTTGTGGGTAATAACACGTAAACAAGCTGAAAATTGCGCGCTGTGTTGTTATTTCTTTATTGATTAGAGTAATGTCAAGTCTATTATTGTTATTGTCATCTGTATTAAAAATGGCGAGTGATTAGGTATGAATCAAGCTTCTTTGGACTGTTAGGCAGTTTTTTATTTTGGATGAAAATTAAGAATGTTGTTGATAAGGCATGTGATGGGATCATCTGAAGAAATTAATTGAATATACAGTGGCGTCTAAGATTAAAAAAGCAAATTACTTTTATATCAGAATCAGAGGCGGATCCAAGTGTATGACTTGGGGGCACTTGCCCCCCTTAGTTTTTTTTTTTTAAAAAAAAAAAATTTAGGCGTACTTTTTTTTAAGAACTTGCACTGGACTCCTTCGACTTCTCACGTTCTTCTTGCTGGATGATCTCAAAATCTTCTTCCTTAGCATTCCTTGATTCATGAATGACTTTCATCTGGTCTTTAAAAAACTGTTATTGCAGGTTCATTTTTCAATGACAGATTACAATAGTCAGACAAAAATTAACCACAATGATAAGAATTTTTCTCTCACAACAGAGAAATGGTAAGAAAGTTTAAGGTGAGCGGTAGATTGGGGGGAATGGAAAAATTCTTGGTCAATACAGATTAAGCTGGAACACCGGGTTTATTGGCAGCAATAGCACGAGGGTCATTTCTCCACAACATAAAAAAATATTTAGCCTGGATAAAAAGAAGATCCAGAATTTTCCAAAGAAATGTTTTATTTTAAGATATTATGATCGATCCTGAAAAATATTCTGGAGGATTCAAGGCCAGTAAAAACAGTTTTAGGATCTTGCTTTATCCTTCAAGGATCACATACAGCCTTGCTATTTCAAGAGTATAAGTTGTTTTGAAGAATATAATCAAGAGTATATTTCATATTACACCTTTTCCATCATAATTATTTATGAGACAATTATGGTGGAATTCTAAAAAATAAGCCAGAAGGATGGCATTGTAATTGTTTTTATTGTAATATACTTTTGTAAGTAAAATATATGGTGTCAAAGATTACTATTTTTAACAAGATTTAATCTTACTTTTCCCGTTTTATTTTTTAATGCATTTAAAGCTTTACTGTAAAAAAAAATTTTAGAGGCGCTGCCCCGAACCCCTATGCCCCCTCTTCTATAAATTCCTGGATCCGCCTTTGATGTTATGTCCGGCCTCCCTCATTAGTCATGGTGACTGGTAGGCTGCACAAGTACTGGAAGCTTTGCAACAGCGAGAGAAGACAAGCCGTGTGAGAAGAATGAGAAATTGAGAACAGAGTCTTAATGTCTTATGTCCAAAAATAGAAGGTTAAAAGGGAAAATGTATAAATATAATAAGGACAATTAAGTCAAAATAAAACAAGTAAATCCAGGTCATAAGGAAAATGCTCTTCCATTAAGACGGGGAACATGAAAAAAAATTCCCCCAGAGTTTGACCCCCTCTGGCCAATGGTCCAACACAGCCAGCTTACCAGATGCAATCTACGGTGCTATCAAAATTGCTAAACACTCTCTTCTCTAGGTGGATCTGAATCACCAATAATCGTAGAAGCAGAGAATATGGTGCCTGAGCGAGCCAAGCTGCACATAGTCTTGACGTTATTACAGCTCTGTAATGCAGGGAACCATATTATTCTCCGACTTGCACTTGATACGGGCGTAAGCAAACTGGTCTTTCCTGTTTATCGAAACATTATTGCTCTGATTCTTCTGGGTCCCCTCGCTTTTTTTTCAGAGAAGTATGCAGTTTACCACTTGATTTCTTGGATTTGTTTTAATGCCATTGTTTCCTCGTCATCCGTTTTCATATCACTCAATTTTCTAACATTTTATGATCTCTGTTAGGAACCAAAGGCCATCGCTAACTATTTCTTGTGTGATACGGTTTTTCTTACTTGGACTTGTTGGGTATGCCGTATGACCATGATTTCTTCACTAAACAGATTCATTGATTCCGTAGCTGACACGACAGACACATTCGTCTAATTTTCAAATCTTGATTTTCTCTTCGGCAGAATAACAATGAAAGAAGGATTCTACCTTGTGGGTCTGGAAAATACATCACCTACGTTTGCGTGTTCTATGCAGAATTCTGTTCCGGCTCTAACCTTTCTCATGGCCACAATACTCAGGCAAGCAATAATTAATACAGTTTCAAAGACAAAAAATATGATTAGATGTATCAGAACTTTATCCTTGAGAATTTTAGATCTTTGCCGCCTCATTTTTTCATTTTAGCACTAGCTATGGAGGCCTGCGTTACCTCCACGCTTCAAGAACAAAGGTTTTTGTATGAGGCTTGGTAACTTCAAAAAAAAAAAAAAAAAAAAAAAAAAAAAAAAAAAAAAAAAAAAAAAAAAAAAAGTTTAAATGGTCCTCTATACTAGCCTTACAGCCATATATATTTCATTAATGCAGAGTAGAGAATGTACGCCTAAACAGAATATCTGGGATAGCAAAGGTCTTGGGAGTCATTGCTTCTGTAGCAGGAGCTTCAGTGATTACACTGTTCAAGGGACCTGTCATTTACGATCCACATTCCTCTTTACATCAGAAACACCTGTTGCCGTTATTAGGGGGTGTCTATGAGAAAAGTTGGACCTTGGGTTGCATTGCTCTCATCGGTCACTGCCTAAGTTGGTCTGGTTGGATTGTTATGCAAGCATATGTGCTGAAAATATTCCCAGCCCCACTCTCAGTTTCAGCATCTACTTGCTTCTTCGGTATTTTGCAGTTTTTGATACTTGCAGTCTCCTTTGAGCATGATTCTGAAGCCTGGAAGCTTAACTCTAGAGAAGAGCTCTACGGAATCTTGTATGCGGTTTGTGAATCGAACTCATGCTTAAACTGCATCTTCTTCCATTGTAAATTTAGCAGATAACTATAAGCCATTGTATATTAGCATTATTGGCATAAGGTGCTCAATGTCTAAATGGCATCCAATAGTATGACAGAAAAGACTGATTGTCTCAGGGAGTGATGGTTTCGGCGGTAGCAGCAGCATTACAGATATGGGCTGTTGGCAAGGGAGGGCCTGTGTTTACTTCTATTTATCAGCCTGTGCAGACAATAATTGTAGGTTTAATCGCATCATTTGCCTTAGGTGAAGAATTCTTCTTGGGAGGGTGAGTTCTCATCCACTTCACTTGCACTCAAATTTATTCAAAAATTTTCTATGACATATGTATGATATACTTTTGAAGAGCTATATATTACTGTCTAAGGGATAAAACTTTCATAGTAAGCTTATCATTTGCTCTTTCTTATTTTTGGCCTGAAAGCTTCACTTAGCTTTAAAAGCTGGCTTGATAAACATATTCACGCGCCGTATACTCTCATGAAATAACAGCAATTGGAGAAAAGATAAAGGAAAGGAACGAACAAGTATAAAATGCTAACAACCTAAGAAACCAGGATGGTAACAAACTAACTAGGATGCTCCGACTGTTATTTAAGTAGATTCTGAAGTGCATTTGTATAGCAGCCAGCTTATGTTTTATTATTTCATGGGTTAGCTTAGTTTGCCGTCTTGAGTTTAACCCCTATCTTCAAGGTGGTCAAGTGACTGGTGATTTCGTTTAACTTAATCCATGCTTTGTCCAAGATAAAGACATTCACATAGTTAGGAAATAATAATTCTTGGATTAACGAACTGAATGTCAAGCTTCCTTGTTTCCTTAGGTTTGTACCACAGAAAGCTTATTTAAAAGTACTTTTGCAATGCAGAATCATTGGAGCTTGTTTGATCATATTTGGATTATACCTTGTTGTCTGGGGAAAAAGTGAAGAAGCCAAGCCCAGCAAAGAGGTCATAGTCCCCTCTGCTTCGGAGAAGCATGTGGAAGAAGATTCTTCCCTTGGGCAACCGTTGATTCCACCACAAGTTCCTTAGATGGCAAAGAGTTCCAAGGATTTTTTTCAAAGCAGCGTTAATTTGTTTTTGCCGTTTCACAACTTATTCTTGTGTGGTGAGGGGTAACAGGCATAAGGGCATTTAAACATTGACGCAAATATAAAAGAGGCTGTGTATATAATCGATGCCTCGTGATATTGTCTCCTTGTTGATCAGAGTTCTATATAGATTCAGATAAGCAAAATATTTAACGGCTGTATTCCATTGAAACACTGAGGTGCGAAGTTGCAGGTTTCCTCAGTGGATAACCTTGTAAACAGGAACATGATGGCTCCTGACCCTGACTTGAGAGCTTAAACCAGGCTCCCTCTAATTGCTTAGTTTTTCTGATCAGACTAACGAACCTAAGGAATGTCACCCCAAACCCATGTTTACTGGTTTATTTCATTACCTGAGATTTTTACTTCAATGTGCTCTGCAATGTGAAGATTGGTAGTGTTTTTATTTGAGTCAGTTAACTCAATGCTTACAAATGATGCGGTTTGGCTTCCCTTCGAGAGCATGATCAAGGAAATTATAAGAGATTTATTTATACATAGTTAACTCCTATCCTAAATACATATGATTCTATTACAAACTTATTTTTATATTAAAGACTGGAAAAGTAAAATATAAGCACATTCACCATGGTGAATGGGCTTACAATGAATGTTTTATACCATTGACCATTAACTTTGTGCTGGATTAGTCTCTATACCAACCTTGTAAACTAGAGGGAACATGGAGATGATTTGCTTGGACTAACGAACCTAAGGAATGTGTCGCCTGTTTAATGGAAGAAAGTTTATCGACTTAAACGAACCCTGAACAATGTGAAGATTGGTAGTGTTTTTATTTGAGTGCTTAACTCAATGCTTACAAATGATGCGGTTTGGCTTCCCTTTGAGAGCATGATCAAGGAAATTATAAGAGATTTATTTATACATAGTTAACTCCTATCCTAAATACATATGATTCTATTACAAACTTATTTTTATATTAAAGACTCGGAAAGTAAAATATAAGTGTGAATGGGCTTACAATGAATGTTTTTACCATTGACCATTAAACGTTTAATGGAAGAAAGTTTATCGACTTGAACGTTTAGTTGCTTACCTTTGCCTTCCCTTTCATTAAAAAAAATAAATGGATAAATTTTATCATTATTATTATATGCATTTATAAATATTAAAAACGTGAACAAGTATTACCGATTTTCCGGGAAATTTTTCATTTTATTCACCTCGCAAAAAGTGTGCTCTCTGTGTGTGTGTGTGTGTGTTTTTTTCCCAAAAAAGGTCTCCCTTGCAATGGTTAAAAAATCCACTAGCCCCGCTTAGGGTAAGTTTGGTTTGAGAGAAGAGAAGGGGAGGAGAGAGGAAAAAAATGACGGGAAAAGAAAATTGGATCAAAATTTAGTGTAGTGGGGGTGGGGCTCACAAAGTTTTTCTTTTCATCACATTTTTTCGCTCCCCTCCCCTCCCCTCAAACCAAACTTACCAGTAGGGAGAGGGTTTCCTCATTATCTCTCACAGTCTGATCTTGGCCGTTGAAATCTTAATCCAAGGGTCCAGAATGATTTTTAGAAAAATCGCGATTTTTCGACGGCCAGTATTTACTGATGATGAGGGATGGGTAGAAAAGTGATGATGAGAGGGTCCGGACCCCTTACCAGTATGATCAAAAAGTGTACTCTGTCAAAGTGGCTAGGGAAGCGGCCGAAGTCAAGCTTCCTCGGTTGCCATGAAAGTACTAAGTTGGAACTGTCGTGGATTTCGTAAAGCCACGTCAGTTCAAAGAAGTAGGCGTCTTGTGTCTCAGTATGATCATGATTTTGTGTTCTTATCAGAGACAAAAATTGCTGTACAAGATGCCTATAATCCTCTGTCCAATTGAGGTTATTCTAGTTTTTGTGGTACTGATGCTATTCGTAGGGGGGTGGCACTTTGATCTGTAAAAAGCATTTTGTTGTTGATGTCTATGAAGCATGGACACTTCTATTTTTTTAAAACATGCGTGTCGGACACTCCAACACCTTCCAACACTCCTATTTTTTTAAAAATATGCGTGGCTTTGAATATTACTGAATTAATGATGAATTTTCCTTTAGTATTTTTTTTTTTTTTTAAAAGGAGGCATGGCTTTTATGATGAGGCCAAATCTACGATGAGCCAAAGTTTGGAGGCTAGGATTTTATAGAATATTGAACTTAAATGTAAATTATAACATATATATTTAATATCAAAACGTGTCCTAATATGTCGAAATTTAGATTTTTTTAGGATTAACGTGTCAGAGTGTCGAGTCGTGTCGTATTTCGTGTCTCGTGTCGATGTCAGTGCAACATAGGTTGATGTTGTTAAAAATTAGCCCCTATATCTGTCACTGCAAGATTTGTGAAGTCAATGTTTCTTCTGCTTACTTCGTTACTTCTGTTTATGGTCCACCGGTTTCTGGTTTGAGAAGCTGTTAAATACATCTACAAGTATGGACTGTCCTTGGATGATAAATGGTGATTTTAATTAAATTCTTTCAACGGATGACAAATTTATGTGCTTGGAAGAGAACAATGTAATGGAGGATTTTCAGAAATGTCTAGATGATTGTAACCTTATTACTGCTCCGCAAAAAGGTCCAAGTTTTACTTGGTCTAATAACAGAAAAGGTGATCAGTTTGTGCTTGAAAAAATAGAGAGAGCATTCTTCAATCATCAATGGTTGGTGAAGCTCCCAAAGTCGATAGTTAATGTTCTTCCAATTGCAGCCTCACACCTCTATCTTGTTCTCTCACCATAGTGAAAAGCAGAGAACACATTTAAAAAAATTCGAGGAATTCTGTTTCAAATTCCCTGGATGTGATAAAATAGTAAGAGTCATGGAATGAGAATCCTATTGGATCCCCTTCGTTCAGACTTCACTGTAAGCTTAAAAGGATTTTAGCAGATCTCTCAGTTTGAAGCAAATCTTCCATTGGCAATCTCTTTCAAAGAATTAAAGAAGCTGAGGAGGATTTAAAGCAAATCTCTACTTCTATCTCCTTATTGAATAAACCATCTCAGGATTTTGAGTATAATTTTAAATGCTGTCAAGCATCAGCTGGAGATTCTGTATGACTGCGAGAATAGCTTCTGATCTCAAAGGGAAAGATGAAGTGGATTTGTGAGGGAGAAAGAAACACCAAATATTTTCATTCTTCTGTCACAAGAAGGAAGTCAAAGAACCTGACTTATAGTCTTAAGAGAGAGGATGAAACATGGACTAGTAACATTGAAGAAATTATTGGAATGCCTAAAAATCATTTTCAGGAAATCTATCAAGATCATAATTCACTCCCCGTGGACAATCTTCTTCAAGCTCTTGATCAGTTATCGATTCCAGTCTCTTCTCATGAGCACTTTTAGAGTTTTCTACTGCCATTTAATCTGTCTAAAATTAAAGAATCAGTGTTCTCATTGCCAAAATATAGTGCTCCTCATATAAATGGAGTTCATGCTCACTTCTATCAGAAATATTGGGATCTGGTCAAATTTGATTAATTAAACATGATGAATCATTCTGAGAATCTGAATTTATGTTAAATTCTTTTAGTAAGACAAATATCATTTTAATTCTGAAGTCAGACCAGGTGTAGAATTCTAAGGACTTGAGACTATCAGCTATGCAATGTTGTTTACAAAATTATTTCGAAGGTGATTTGTATGAGAATGAAGAAAACTCTTGATAGCTATATAGCACCAATTTCAATGTACCTCCTTGAAGGGAAGAGTTGTCTCTGACGATATCTTATTAGCAGCTGATCTTATGAATGAAATTCATTTTGTGAGCAGAGGAAGATGGAAACTATTGGCTCTTAAAGTTGATTTCTCCAAAGCATTTGAATCTCTCTCTTGGAATTTCATTTATGTGGTTCTTCGAAAGATGAACTTCTCATGTAAATGGATAGCCTTAGTCATACAATGTGTCCCCAAGTATGTAATATCAGGTGGTTGTCAATGATCAAGTCACTACTTCAATATTTCGAACAAGAGGAGTTCGCCAAGGTTACTCCTATCACCCTATTCATACATTTTGGCTGCTAATGTGCTCTCCTGTATTTTGAATACTTTTGAACATTCTGGCCATTTGAAAGGGATCGAAGTTAGCAATAACTCTCAACGTACCTCTCATTTATTACATGCTAACGACTCAGTCTTCTTTATTGAGGGTGCTAATCAAAGTCTCAATTCTATTTAAGGCTTCACTGAATCTATATATCTTATGATCAAGACAACATATTAATAGAAATAAATCCTCACTTATTTGCAATCCTAATTTCTCTCATGACCTGAAGTCTTGTTACACTCAATTTTTGGTTGTTAGATTCTCTAACAGACTTGGAAAATACTTAGGAACTTGGGTGGATCCTGGAAGGAATAAGGAAGTTGTTTATAGACAAGAATCTAATTTCGTGGATCAGCATATAGCAACATAGAAAGCTAGGCTTCTATCTCAAACATCCAGATTGACTTTAATTACATCTGTTCTTTTTGGAGTCAACCTTCATGTTATTTCTTACCTTAAATTCCCCCAATATATCTGCAATCAAATTGATGCAAGATGTGCAAATTTCCTCTGGGGATCTACTGGTGATAAGAATATGATTTATTTGGCAAGCAAAGATTTTATTTTTAAGCCTCTATCGTAAGGAGGATTGGGGATTCAACCCATCTCCAAAGTGAATGATTCTCTTATTGCAAAACAATGCTCAGGTTGACTCTCTTCCTACTGAGGCTTTAAAGCTTAAATATATAGATCTTGAAGGGGAGTCATTAGTGAAGAAACCTTATAATTCTTTTTAGTTATGGAAAATAATTTTCTAATGTGCTTCTATAATCATAGATAATTTAGGATGGAAAGTGGGATTTGCAAATTCCATTGCTATCAACCACCCTTTGTGGTGGCTCATGCAGTTTAAATCCTCTTGTTCTTCATCACTAAGAACTGTTTCAGATTTATTAGTGCATCTTCCATCTACCTGGTGTTCGGTTAGATGGAATCATAACTTGGTAAGGGAAGTTTATCCTTCTCACATTGCTAGATCTATTCTTTTGATTCATGTTTCCTTCCTAAATAGTCGAGATAAGTTAATTTAGTTGTCCAGTCCTTCGGCAGAATATAAGGCCTCTCTTGGTTTTCAAAAATATCTCCCTTTCAACACAACAGAGGAAAAATGAGGTGTTTCGGAAATTCCTATGGACCATCTCTCTGTCTTCAATGGATCTTCTTCTAATTTGAAAGATTTTGAATGATGTCATTCCTTCGGTGGATATCCTTAATAAGCATCACCTACCAGTTCAAGGTAAACGCTTACCAATCTAGTTCTATTTATAAGTCATTTTTTTTAACTAAATCTCACATATGAAGGAGTGGTAGTTAACTCAATGACTATGGGATAAATTTTCAACTTTACCCTCATTTATGAATAGATATTTTTCAACTCTTTATTCTCTCTCTATCTTCAAAATTTGTTGTCATTAGTAAATTAATATACGTAAAATTGTCAGGATCTCATTTACTACCCTAAAACTAGACTTCTAAATAGGATCAAATTTTTTTGTCAAAAATGACTTATAAGTAAGACCATAGTGATATTTGATTGCAACCAAGAGGAATCTATAGAGCATCTGTTTGTGACTCGTCTGTTCTCAAAGGTTGTATGGCTTGGGGGACTTTTAATTGTTTTACCTTACAGTACATTGCCGGATTTTTAATTTTGGCTAAAAAGCCTTGCTAGGCTTCACAAGGATGAATTTTTAGAGGAAGTAACTCAAATTATCAAACTCATTCTCTGTGTTATGTGGATGAATACAAACCACCTACTTCATAAAGGGAAAAAGGTTTATCCTACTACAATTATCAAAGAGATCAAAGTTACATCCTCCCATAGTATTGCAGCTCTCTCGTCAAATGACAATGTCAACCTCAACTGTTTTCAGGCTCCTAATGTTTTGGCTCCTTTGAACAATATTCATGCCGTTATTATTTAGGTGTCCTAGAAACAATTTATAAGGACAGATCAGCACCATTTCTACGTTATAGTATTTCATTATTAATAAATAAGCATATTTTATCTTTATCATAGTTATGTCTCGCCTTTATTTTAAGGTAAATATGTGTTTGAAGATAAAAGCCCTAGGAATAAAACATGTGTTATTCTTAAGGATCAATGATAGAGATCATGATCATGAGGACTCGAGAACATTGGATATCTATTGCCTAAAACTTGTTCCTAGTCTTGAATCACCAAGAAAGGGCATTGATGATCTCAATAAGACTAGTACGACATCGTCTACTTGTATAGGGATACAAGGTAGGGACCTCATGGAATACAGGCATGGAGATGCCTTAACTGATGTTGTGGGTGGATATGTTGGAGAACATATAGCATCGAACTGACCCGCCGAGAGACTCCACAAAGATTCATTATAGAGAGTATCATTAGATATGTAAAGTTTCTCATCATTGGTAGTGTGGATCGTTTTGGACTTAAGGATGTCATCAAACACAATGTCCTAGGGTTATACTTTGACCATACAACTCTATCCACCTAAAAATGGGAAGAACAGTGTACTCTTGGGTGTAACTCGAATGCATGAGTATAGATGGACATGTTGAGAGGACTCACAGTCCCCTACAGGGGATTAGTCATTCACAAGACCGGTAGAGCTTGGATAGCTTCTAATTAACTCGAGAGTCGTGTGACAAACAAAGAAAGATCATGAAGAGTCATGATCCGTTCTGAGTTAATATAAGAAGATTCCTAGTTCTGTGAAATAGCTACATTTAGTCAATTAAGAGAGATGATACTCTATCTTTGCTCTCGAATAAATGTGAATCGTGATGTGAGGGATGATGCTTGCACGGTATCCAAATGTGAAAGGTAGATCATTTGATCAACTCAATTAGTTATGGGGCCGCAGAGCATTGCTAGTGTCTTATGAGGTCATTAAATAAATTGGGCCCGTTAAAGGGTTTTTTTAATTGGTCCAAGTTTATTTATGTCGTTGATTAATTGGGCCTAATGGGTCACACACAAAAGGTTATTCCCGATTGTTTAAATTTAGCAAACTTGGGCCAATAATTGTTATTGGGTGTTATCAAGAGTAAAGGTGTAATTGGGTTGGAGTAGGATTCCAAGCCTAATGAGGAGAAAATGGCGTCATATATGGTGTCCCCAGGTGGGAAATCAATTTCTCTACAAAAGGGCCCAAATGTGTTGGAAGACCTACGGTCTTAGGCCAGTTGAATTTTTGAATTTTGAATTTAAGTTTAAAATTTGAATTTTGATTCAAAAGGTTAGGTTATAAAAGATAATTCTAAATTATCTAAGATCCAATATAATGATTGGATGAAGATAGGAGAAATAATAAATTAGGATTGATTGTAATGATTTTGAATTTTAGTTTAAGAGGTGAATGTGATTCATCATCTTAAATTATTATTCAATCAAGATATGGATTTAATTCATTATGATTTGGAATTTCCAAATCAAGTTTGGATTGGGCCATTTTTATGAGCACTTAAATCGGGTTAGACTCTTATAAAGTCTTGATTTTTTATGTGTCCTTTTTATGGACGTTTTTGAAGAAAAAAGGAAATAAATGTAATCCATCATCTTAAATGATTGATTCAAACAATCAATCAAGATATGAATGTGATTCATCATCTTAAATTCAATCAATCAATCAAGATATGAATTCAATTCATTGTGATTTGGATTTTCCAATTCAAGCTTGGATTGAGCCTTTCTTGGGAGCACTTAAATTAGGGTTAGACTTTTATAAGTACTGATTTTTTGTGTGCCTTTTTCCTGCACGTTTTTCTGAGAGAAAAACAAGATCCTACTCTCTAAATTTCGGTTTTTACCAAAGGTTTAGAGAGAAAAAGACATCATCCATAGAAAGGCAAAGTTCTAATGATCTTGCTCCTCCTATCTTTAACCCGATCTTAAGAAATCATCATCTTCTTGAAAAGATAAAAACCCAAGGAAACGGTAACTCAACCTTGTCTTCGCCGCAAGCATCCAAGGAGTGGGAGGTTTCAAGAGAAGGAGTTCTCATTGCAATCGGCTGTGTGGATCAACTTTAGAGGACATCAACAACCTTGAAGTCTTCGAGTGATCTAAGGTATTCTAATCTCCAATAATCGTTTCATCAAATTATCTTAAACCCCAATAGTTGTTTTAACGAGTAATCCTAAATGAGTATTATAAATTGTTATGAATTCTCATGAGTACCGTAAAGAGTTACGGATTAATAATTATTAACTAATTAACTTAATAAGTTAAGGTTAATAATTCATGAAGACCGTAAAGAGTTACGGGTTTCCGCATCGATTAAACAAATTTTTATTTTCAACCTCATGAAACTTTGCATGAAAGTCATGTAATAGGCAAAACTAACTAACACGTACAACTTGTTGGAGTGTTATTTTTTATTTTGTAAGATCTGGTGCTTATCGAATTCTAAGATTTTTCATCTGTTGCCAAGGGCATTTAGTGTGATGCATGCAGTAGAAGAAAGCCATTTTGACTAGTCAATTGGAAATAATAAAAGGATTAAGAGCATCGTTAATCTAGATTGTTAAATATTCCCTTTTTAACTTGGAAGCAAAGGAGTCATTAACCTTGATTTGTTGCTGGAAGAAATGGTTTCATAAGATGAAGAATTGGAAGCAACACTCAGATATGATCCTCCAGGAGGAATTTATTGAAGTTTTTTAATTTTCAAAAGTTAGTTCCAGTCATGTCCCTTTTTAGTCATAGGGTGTTACTCCTTCCGGTTCTTTTTATAAGTAACTTTTTCTATTTTGGGGTTAATCTTGTTTATAAGTAAGTTTCTCTTTGTGTCTCAAAATTTAAACTACTTTTTTCTTTTATACCCCTATAAAATACACATATTTATATTAATTAGCTCTTATTCACCATTAATTCTTTTTCATTTATTCATTTATTATAGAGTAAAATACTCTAACCACCCTTCTATTTTGAAAACATACATTTTAGTCCAAATCATTAATACCGTTAAAGAATATTGTAAAAAGATTGTTCAAGTATATTTTTAAATTAAAAAAAATATTAAAATAAATGTTGTTTACTAATTTACTACTTTTTTTTTTGAACAATTCTGACTATATTCATTACTGGAATCAAGGCTATTACAATCAAACTAATTTACTACTCATTATACCAATTCCCTCATTTATCTTTTAATATTAATGTTCTTTAATTATCTATTTAATATTTTTAATAAATTTTAGTACTCTATTTATGTGGTAAATATTAATAACTTGTTAAAAATTTGATTAATTATTTTTAAGAATATATGTTTAATGAAATATTGTTAAAAATTTTAAATTATAAGATATTAATATGCTAATCTCATAATAATATAATTTTATAATTTTATAACTTAAAAATATATGTATGTATGTATTATTGCAAAACATCATCATGTTATTTAAAAATTACATTATAAGTTTAATAAATAAAAGAGATTAAACATTTAAATCTATCAAAAAATTAAAATTTATAATGATAAAATTAATTAACTTTATAATGTGATAAGTTTAAAAGTATGACAAAGATATAAAAATATATACTATTTTTTAAAAACTTTGAATAAAGATATTGGATTAAATGATTATTTTTTTGGCCAAAGATTACATGATAAGTAGTAATATTTATTTTAAGGAGGGGCATTTTAGTCAAAATTATGAGTCAATGTTATGATTTAACGATTCAACTAACGGTTAGATAGATGGAAGTTAAATCTCAAACTAGAAAGGAAGTTTATGCAACATATATTTTAATTTTGAGGGAGGTTTATATTAGTTTTTAAAATATAAGGGAGGTCTCTATAATTTAGAGTAAATAGAGGGAAGATTGATATATTTTACTCTTTATTATACATTCTTTCATATATTTTATATTCATACTCATTATTGTCAAACTCTCAAATTGACTCTTTGAGTTTACCGTTTTTATGTTGTTTGTTTACCAAATCGAAGTGAGTCACCAGTAAACTCGTGATCGTTGTAAACTAGGTTAAACTTACGAGTTTATACACCGTTTTTACGTTTCAAACTTACAAAGCTGTGTTAACTTACCTTTAAACTCATGTTAACTTTTTTTATTTGATCCTCGCTTAAGCGGCTTTATATGTGAGTTTTACGAAATTTCTTTGTTAAATATAGTAAATTTTGAATATTAATGGATTTAATTTCAATTATTTAAATTTAAAATATATTTAAATCAAATTATTGTCATTTTTTTATATTTTAATAATTTATTATACACTATCAATATGTATTTAGTAGTGAAAGTAAACTCTTTACGAGAATACGATTTGAATTCACGATATAAATTTACGTCATTATCGAGTTTATCTAAACTTGATTAGTTAGTTTGACAACCTTTCTCATACTCTTTTATATTTGTTACTCATTCTCTTTCCTATATCTTTTTTATAAATACGTATATTTGGAAGAAACATGACCTTTTGATATATTTATTATTTTTATAAAAAAGACAAGAGGGGTAATATACTTTAATAAGAAAAGAAAAGAAAAGTAAACGAATAGAAAAAATCCGAAATGTCTGGCGGGAGGCCCAGTGGGGGTGAACCAAAACAAAATCGTCTGACTCCACGAGCCACATAGTTCTTCTCGTCAAGCATATGCTTCTTCCTCTCCGGGAATTGAAACAAACAACCTATGCTCGCGCGCCCATCAGTAGCTGCAGAAGTAGCCGAGTAACCCTACTGGTAGATCGGATCCTTTTTCGAATCCCGTCTTTGGCTCCTGTGAGTTTGTCAGCATATTACTGCGATTGTTTTTGTTACATTGTTCTTATGTCTGCATCTGCTTTTCTCGATAATTCTGACAAATGTCGAATCGTTAGTTTTTCTGAACCCCCCAAAAAAAAAAAGTGGAGAGGGGGGACTCTTTAAGTTTGTTATTGGGGGCGACTCCCAAATTCTAATCTGTTTTCATTTCGTCCCGCGCGGAAAGGCTTCCGCAATACCGAGTCATGGGATTCGCTGGATTCTGTTTATCATCTTGTCGATTTTGTGATGGATCGGAAAGATTATAGGGCCATTCTAGATCGGGAAGATTACCAAACTGGATATTGCTTGAATTTTCAAAAACATTGCTTTCAGTCATGGTGGGGAAGTTAGTTTGAATTAGGTTAAATGATTAGTAGAGAAGATTCACATACATTTAAGGAATGTCAATCGTCATGATCAGAAGCTTGTTTCTGGAGCAAGATTATCTATGAAAAGCCACATTTAATCCTTTTTCTGCTGAATTTACTACAGTGCCTCCAGATAGAAACTTTTTGAATTCACAGCCATGAATGTTGTCCTTGAAGACCTTGAGATGAAGAGCGAGAGTGTTTGTTAACTTATGTTGGGGAAATAAAGCTTTTGGATTTAAGCTGGTTCAGGAATGGGCCGTTCATCTATTCTCTCTATGCTAAATCGAAGAGCCAAGCTGAGCACAAGAAATACAAAATTTTTAAACTTAGTTTACTCCTAACAGGCTTTATATTCTTTATTTATTTATTTGGTAATAGAAGCTGAGCAAGACTATGATAAACCTGGATGAGTTTGAAATTATGTTGAGTGCCGTTCTTGATCGGAGTATTGAAGGAAATTGGTTTAGTATAATAGTTTCGCAAGGTAAGTTGTTAAGTTGCCTTGCCTGATTTTAGGCTATATGTGTCCTTTAATGTTATAGGTGAACTGCAACCCAGAAAAACACAAATTAAACTTGCATTCTTGCTGCATAATTGTCTCCTTATTTGATTTGGTTTTGGTTCTAATCATGCTTGTTTGTTTAAAAGGACTCCCTTCTGATACTGCATTTTGTCTTTAGGAAAATCATTTTTCTCCAACTTCTCAATGGAATCAGATTTGGACCCTGAGAACCAGCATATCATGGAAAGAAGTTTTTCTCATCCCATGCAAATTGATCCGAGTCGGTCACGATTTCCGTGTTGTATTGTGTGGTCACCTCTTCCTGTTTTCTCATGGTTCATTCCTTTCATTGGTCACATAGGCATCTGCAGAGAGGATGGAGTAATATTGGATTTTGCAGGGCCTAATTTTGTGTGTGTAGATAACTTTGCATTTGGAGCCCCAACCCGCTATATTCAAATAAGTAAAGAAAAGGTATGTGAAATTATTTGCTTTTATTATCAATTTGGCTGGGAAGAAATGCTAAGTTTTCCCCCATTAGTTGACAACATTTATGCTGGGAACAAAATGGCCCAAACTAGGTAGACACTGCACGATAAATAGAGGAGTAATTTAGAGACCCCCACTTTGTTGTGAAATGACTGCAAGTCTTGGGTATTTTCATGATTGTATTTCTTCGTTTTTTTTTTTTCTCACCATCCTCTGATATATACTCTGGCTGATCTGTGACCATTGTTAAGACCTGTAAAGTAATTTCTACTGTTAAGTTGTTTACCCATTTGTTTCTTCTCCTTATTGCTTCTCCTATGTTCTTTATAATCCTTGCCAGCAGTGTTGCATCCCCTCCCATCGGTCTGCTTTCATTGGAGAGGATGATCAATTCATGCAGGATGAAACCAGTGGGGACATGAGGACATGGGATGACGCTCTTAGGAAGAGTACCCAAGAATTCCAGCATCGATCTTACAATCTTTTAACATGCAATTGTCACTCCTTTGTTGCCAATAACTTAAATAGGCTGGCCTTCTTTTCTGGTGGGTGGAACGTGGTAAACCTTGCAATTTACGTTTTACTCAATGGTTCTTGGGTCAGCAAGGCATCTATTCTGAAATCTGTTTTACCATTTGCTGTTGTGTTTTTTCTTGGAATCACGTTTGGGGGCTTCACCTTCCTAGCTTATTGGTCATTCTTCACATTTGCTCTTATTGGTTGGTTCCTTCTTGGTACTTACTGTTTCAAAAACTCGATTTACTTGTAGTGTGTATTTTTTTCATATTGTTACACTATATAATACTGTAATTCAGTTGAAGTCTGATAGAGATATCCAAATTCCAAACTATATCACTTATTTTCATTCTAGGTGATTTTTATGGTCGCAGGATTGCAGACCTCTTTCCCCGCCGGCCTTTTTCATGTGAAATAAATTGTGCATAATGTTGACGCATCCCTTCTTTTTTCTTTTTTCTTTTGGTTTAATGCATGCATAATTATAAACGTCTCATCGATCTTATTGAACTATTGAAGATCGTTGTTCATGAGAATGGATAATATTTAGCAGCTATTTTTGAAATGTTTGTTATGTTTTTTTATTGTAACGAAATATAACGCGAATAAATTCTTATTGCCAAGTGTAATTTGGTTTATTAATACATATTTCTTGCATCCAAGCCCAAACTCTTATGTATTAATAATTCATCACTGCAGTTGGGAAAAAAATAATTAACCATCACTGCTATATTATTATTTTCAGATTCAATCAACATATGAAATTTCGAAACAAAATAATTTAAATATCAGTTTAGTTCTGACTTTCCGGTTTCCAGCACAAAATATGAAATTAATAAGAATACCGTGAGAAAGAATATTAAACAAGAGAGACAGTGGATCAAGATCTTATTCTAAAGACCAAATCATATCAATCAATTTCGGACCACGATATAAGACTTTTATTTTAAAAAAAAAAAAAAAAAAAAAAAAAAAAAAAAAAAAAAAAAAAAAAAAAAAAAAAAAAAAAAAAAAAAAAAAAAAAAAAACTTGGTCTATTCACTTATAAGATAATCAATACTTATTTTTCACTTTTGCCTATGTAATTAATACTGATTTTCAGTCCCCCCCCCGAAAAAAAAAAAAAAAAAAAAAAAAAAATTCAAACACATTTTTTATTAAGAGTAAAAATGGGGGAAAAATCAATTGTAACATATTTAATAAGTTAATTATCACTTCTTTCTTTTATGTGAATTAGTTAAAATGCTCTATATTATATACCAATGAGAGTATGTAATATACTTAGGAAGGAAGAGAGTACATCCTTATCTATGTTTAATTTTGAAAAGTTTGTTTGGAATGATAATTGGTACATTTAAAAACATATTTTTAATCGTATCAGATAAGTATGTGAGAAGAGTCTGGTCTTAATTTAGGTGAGCGTACTTATCACAAGCAACCCCAAGTACTTAAATTTGCCAAAATTATAGGGATGGGAGGATGATTTTCCCAATTGCGGAGGACTGTATTATTTTATCTTCTCATGTGTAAATGCAAAGACAATTTATCAAGTAAATCAATTCTAACGTTGACCTCAGCAGCGGAACTGTCTTGTGGTTAAGGCCCTAGCTAGCCCAAGCTGACATTCTAAAATTTGTTAATATATATATGTATTTATTATATGATATTTTATTTAACCAATAATTTGGTTTATTATTATTCATTAGCTGGGAGAAGAAAGTAAAATTCTTGTTTGAGATACCTACCGAAAATGTTAGTATCATCTTATATATTGTTTTGATTTATAATCATCGGTTATTATTTATTTGTATTTTCACAATTATGTGATACTATTTATTAAATACTCCCCCTAGTCCTTATTATAAAACACCAACTAATAATTCTCACAAGTCAATGAAAATAGTCAAAGTCATTAAATTTGTCCTTAAATTTTAGTAAGTTTCAATATTATCCCTATTAATTACACTAAACTCCAATATCATATTAATTATTACCCTTTGTTTTTGCTAAAAAAAAAGAGAGTAATAATTACTTTTTGTTAATTATGGATATACATGAAAAAAATATTTAATGTTCTTTGGAAACAAGCAAGTGTCTTATAAAAAGGACCAAATACACTTATTAGTTGGCCTTATAATGAGAACCAAAAGTAGTAGTTCAATATGTTTATTTTTTGGCTTAGGCTAAAAAAATTTTCTAGTTCCGCCACTGATTGACCTCAATTTGACCATGGTTGCTAACCATTAATGTCATTGGCCTTTTTGTTTTTGGGGAAAAGATAGAAAAAAAAATTTTAAATTGCAAAATCTCAAATGAGATTTATTACAAAGAGTTGATGAGGGAATAATAAAATTTGATAAGCAATTCATTACTCTTTTTTGAGAAATACTTGATTTGGCAATAATCATTTAAAAAAATTTCAATTTATCAAAATGACTTTTTCAAAATTCAATCTAAAACATAAATCACATCACATAAATCATATTGTGTGGGTTATTCCAAGTGCATGAACATTGTTTTGTGGGGTGCAGAAATAATCTATTTTAACATGCAACATTAAATATCCAAATTCTTATATTACATAGGTATAATGATATTAAATGCCCGATCCACGTCAGTGGCATCGAATGATTTTACGTTGCATGAGGCCCACATCAGCGTCGCCATCACGTGTCATGGCAAACTGGTAAAAAGTCAAAAACAGAAGGTCATTTTCCTGAGATCCTCCCCACCGTCTTGATTATTTATGCAGAGATGAGGCTGTACAAATTCGCGAAACTGGAGAGTTCGAGAAGAGAGGAAGAACATGGCAGCCGAAGAGGGACAGGTTATCAGTTGCCACACCGTTGAGGCGTGGAACGAGCAACTCCAGAAGGGCAATGACTCCAAGAAACTGGTTTCAATTTTTTTCAATATTATTCCTCTCTTGCTTACCGCTCATCTCTGATTCTTAGGCTTTGTTGTGAATGGATCTGTTCTTTATACTCCCGATTTGGCTTATCTGCGCTGGATGTGATGCAAGTCTGATTGATTGATTTCGTTTAGTTTGTCATTATCTGGATTACGTTAGAATCTTTGAATTTGCTGAACGTGATGGATCGACCATTTTATCATGCGACGACGGTTTTTCAAAGCTCATTTTCGAGAACCTCGTGTCTTGATATTCGATGCTACAAGTTTTGAAAATTTATCCTTTTAAATTGACCCATATACTTTTTTTTGGTCCAAGAAAGTTGTATAGCCCACCAATGAGGTTCTCATATATTTAAATCCTCAATCTTGTAGTATATGAGTCATATCGTTGTCAATTGGACCAACTTTTATCGGCAGCCTAAATATACCTTAGTTATATATTTCCACAATTCATGGCTACCGTTAACAAACTCAGAATTGGAGAAAATATGAATCTCTTCTTGAGAATTACAAGCCACAATGGCATTACAACTATCCACCCTTCTTGGGTGATTCTACTATTAACCCTAAACCCTTGGATTAATGAGGGGTGAGTACCAAATTAACCTCCCTTATATCCTACCGTCCTTCACACATCTTGATCCATACAATTAGACATCTATTTATATGGTCTACAATGATTAACTACTTCATTAAGGTATTAACTAACTAATGAACATCTCAACTAACTAATGATTTTATATATCTCCAAGACTCCAACAACTACCGATGAATGCAAAGGTTAGATATAGATGGAAATACTAATGCTTCACTCGTGATAAAAAATGCCCCCATGCCATTTGACTATTATCACATGATTAATCTATTAAACAAATAGGCTATTCTAGTGCTTTATTCTCGCCCTCTCTCTCTTTTGGGCTCTTCATGATTTTTCATCTTTTCTTGGAGTTAGACCTATTTAAAACCTTCAGGATATCTGGCATATATGTAATAAAGAAGCAGGTCATGAAAGTTATGGAAGAGGAAGACAGTGTCGAAAGCTGCGAATATAATTGAACAAGACACTGATAAAAAGTTATTAAGCATATGATTTGGAGTTGCTCCTTCCCCAATTTCTTGTTCTGTCTGCTATTCATATGACAGTATGACGTGACAATTTTGTAAAATCTGGAGTTCACCCTACCGATGTTTTTGAACTCTGTAGTAGTTATAATAAATTAAAACTTGCGATGGTATTGATCATGTTAATGAATTGAATATGTTGAAGTTGGGTGAAATATGCTCTTTGTAGATTTAAATTTGAGACGTTCTCAAGATCTGTATTAGAGGTTTTCTGTTATTGTCTCCTTGTATAGAGACTTACCTTCGTATTTGACCCAGATTGTTGTGGATTTTACCGCATCATGGTGTGGACCATGCCGTTTTATTGCACCAGTCCTGGCTGAGCTGGCCAAGAAGTATCCAGGTGTCACGTTTCTCAAAGTTGATGTGGATGAATTGAAGGTAAGAGAGAAAACCAAAATTGTGTAGCCCCTTCCCCCCCCCCCCCCAAAAAAAAAAAAAAAAAAAAAAAAAAAAAAAAAAATCCTTGGAATGTCCTCTGAATTCAGGGACTGAATAATTTGTTGATATATGCAGACTGTTGCTCAAGACTGGGCAGTGGAAGCAATGCCCACTTTCGTGTTCTTGAAAGAGGGGAAAATTGTGGACAGAGTGGTGGGAGCAAAGAAGGAAGAATTGCTGCAAACCATTACCAAACATGTGGCAACAACTAGTGCTTAATCTAGCTTCAGAGAGTGCCATAAACGTAATTTAGATGCTAGTTCTGTTCTTAGCATCTAGTACTGGGATGCCTATTGAACCTGAGGTTTTTATTCTGTTATTTCATGTCATCTTGTTCTGTTTACTCTTATCTTGGATTGCCAAGTTGAAATATGGATGAATGGTCGGTTAGCTTTTAGAAATATGGGAATAAAATCGAATTAATCTTTGCTACTCTTCTTTTGACGCAAGTGAGTGCAAGCTTCGTGTCTGTGGCTTCTATTCTGTGTTTTAACTTCTCTGGATCTTGTTACTGCTTCCTTGTCCTACGCCTCACCTACAAATCGCATATTACCTATTCCGCCACCAACTCCTGAACACTCCAATGAGGTGAGGTTGCCAACAAATGGTTGCATTTTACTGCGTATAACGGATTATCATGTTCATCATAGAAACTGAAGTATGGATGTGGGACAAGATATTGTTGGGCTAGCGTGTTCTGAACTCAAGAATTTGATGTAAATTGAGGAACTTTTCGCTTTGAAATAGTTATCCTGATAGCTTTTAACGACTATTATGTACCATCATACTATTTGATTTTAGGATCGATGAAATAATATAAAATAACCTGTTTTCAAACTTGTCATTGCTTTTTCAAGTTGCTGCATTCAATTTCTGTTAAACTCAAAAGATAAAGAGTTGGAATTTCTTCTTTTGGTGAAACTATGGGAAATTTTTAACTTACAATGTGAAATATTATAAAATTGTCCGTCTCCAGAAGAAAAATCATTTCATCGTTTACTCTTTTCCCTTTTTAGTTTTCCATAAATTTCTCATTCCGGCTATAAAATTTCCATCCTCCTGTAAATAAAATGAATCAAAACGTAAGAAAATGCAAAATCATCAGAACAGTGGAGTTGTACGAACTTCATCAATGGTTACAGCAGGATCCACTCCCAACTTTAACTTAATTTGGGGTTTGATTTGCCCCAGTGATACAATCAATCAATCACATAAGAAACACAACACACCAACGAAAATGCCTTCTCCCGGTGCCCATATCCAGTAAAAAGGTCGGGGACTGGGACTCTAAATTCACACAGAAGGGTCCAAAATGTAGACCCCAGGTTTCTGATTCACCTATTTTAGACAATAACTCACTTAAAAACAGCCCGTTAAGCCACTCAAATTACAACTTACATGCCTTTGGCATGAGAAGAAATCTACTATTCTGAAAAACTAAGGCACTCATCCTATCCAACTACCATTACCTTTACCTATACTCATTATTCTCTCTTCTTTTTTTGGCTGATGGTATGCGGTTAAGTCACTACACACTACACGCAATGGGTGTTTTCGTTTGCCCATCAATTCCTCCAGTATGTGTTAGTTGGAGCACAAACAGCTTCCACTGATAACCTCTTCAAAACATTCGGACATGGGTCTTGCCCGAAGTTACTATTTGTTACAGTGACTATGCATCTCTGCTTCCCAATACATTTCTGTTAAGAAAAAACCAAAAGCATAGAATTTCAAAGAAATGCCTTCAATTTATGAAACAAACAGTGAAATTAATACTGTGCACAAGTTGTACCTTCTCCAGAATGGGGTATGATGCTGGAGAATGACAGGTCCCTTGCTCATAATTCCCACAAGTCCCAAGAGGAGTTCCAAAGCTTGCAAATTTAATGGAAGATATGGTCTGGCCAGGACTACAATGCAAGTGAACCTTTGGTGGGCGGAACTCTTCTGACTTCCCATAGCTCTCAATGTGCCAATTCTTGATATTTGTGTGGTACTCGGAGACATCAGCGCAGACACTGCTCACTGATCTCTTGACTAATGAAATTCTGGAAGGATCACCCCCAAGCTCCTCAAAAATAACCAACAGATTTTGAGTTGGCTTCAACCAAGATCGAGGTACGTGGTACCTGAAATGGTATGAACAGGATGAAGTGTTTTGCCAGAAATACAATAACTGCTAACAAAGGCTTCACTGTTATTATCACTCACCATCGCTGGCTTGGCTGGCCACAACCAAGTTGGCACTTTGTAGGCCTAAATGATCCTGCGTAGTTGCAGTCATTGCAATTACCAGAAGCAAAAGCAGTCCAGTATCTTCCAATACTCTCGCCGTTAATCCATATCTGACCTTTACCCATGCCCTCCATATCAAGTGCCAATGGTTCGTCTCCTTCAGGAGCATCAAAATAAGTCTGCACATTTCATAAAACAACATCAAGTCTATAATTTTAAAGCCTATTAATTCGTCCAGTCAACCTTTACACATCACCCTTTTTTTACCTTGTGCCATGTCAATGGTTGATTCTTTTGTACAACTATAGCTGACTGCATCCACTCAGCAGAAGAGATGCCATTAGGAGATGCAAGATTCATGGCCTCTCCTTTTAGCCCAACCTATTTAAGAGATGAGTCTCAGCAAACTTTCATTTAAGGACGAACCGATTACACATGTAAAGTAAGGATGAGCAACCTGATAAGTCCATTTCTGCCAGGACAAGTCCCACTTTCCCTGATCAAGTCCATGGAGAGCCACTGGACCTAGGATTCCAGTGTTCCATGTCTCAAAATGTCCTCCAATGTTCTTTGACAACAAGCAGCAGAATTGCATTTAGTCAGTGATAATAGGCATCAGATGACAGAATTAAGAAATAAATGTTTTTTCATTATTGTCTTTTCTTGATTTTTTTCTATTTATGGGTAATGAGTAAGTAGATTTTTCAAATGTCAAAATGGTTTGATTCCATGTAGAATGATACTCACAAATTTTTAAAATTAATTTAGTTAGCATGTTGAAATAAAGAGGAGAAAGATATCTTACTGGAAGTCCAACAGCAACACTTAGCAGAGCTATTCTGTTTGTCCCGGCATGAAGATTAACCTTGCCAGTATATGTGAACCTCCTATCCTCCCTTGTTCCATGGGCGGAACCTGTTGTAGTGATATGCGTTTAGTTTTCATTCAACAATAAGCAGAAAAAATCAACTACAGAAGCAAATGAAGTATATACCAGAAAGTTGACCGTTGATGAAAACGTGCACTGCATGGCCTGTGGACTGAACAATGAGAGTGGGAAGTTCTCCTCCACGCAGAAAGGATTCAGTTGAACCTACATCGACACTGTAGGCATGCAGACATGAAATAAATTATTACTGCTGAGGGAATTGTTAAACACAATGTATCAAAACTGGCATGGCATCCATCTGTGAAAGCAGGAAAATAAAATATTGCTCTGTTCTTTCCTCTGGGATAACTAAGCCATGATAGGCTTTATTAATTTCAATATGAACCTTGACAAACCACTGAACAATCAAATTTCCAACATCTAGCAATTCAGGTTTACCTGGTTATGTACCAAAGATAATCACTTGTGTCTCGTGTTACATTTATCTGCTCCAAGAGACCAGGTGCTGTGTATGTGGAGCTTTCATCCAGAGAGGTTAGATCTTCATCAACACTCTCCCAGAACATCTGAGTATTTGTTGGCAACATTTGCATCTGTGATGTTTGCACCCCAACCTAAAAAACGGCAGTTAAAGAATTCATTGGTCTTGAAACGTTATAAACAAATCAAGATGAATATGAAAAGGATGCCTCCTTGAAACAATGAGCGTAATCGCTGAGTACCAATAAAATAACATGATTTCAACATCTGTTAAGACTTTTTTTGGTACCTTTGCTGTATTAAAGACAACATTTCTACAGTCGGGAAGGATGCTGACAGACCAAGGAGGCAAGCTGTAGTGCATGTTATTGAACATCACTCTAACAGATGATTTGTCATCAAAGTTTGAGAGAAAAGCAGCACAATCTCCAGATTCTGTAGTATACACATGAGCCTGGAACGTTGGTAAAAAACTTTCAGTTCATTTAAAAAAAATGTACCTTTGCGCTCTCAGCCTTGAAAATAAAACCAAAAATACATAAAATGTACAAGCACGTGACTGAGAGTAAGTTAAACCTGTTGGGAGTTCCCTATTTGAGTGACAATTGGATCAACTGAAACTAAAGCACGCTCACACATCTTAATTGCCCTATGAAGCTCCTTTAGATGACCGTATTTTGGTTGACGAATCAGACCTGTAATTGTTTCGCAGCAGTCAACAATGCTCTCAGTAATATCTTATGTGGGGTTCAGTTGCGATAATTAAACACCAGAAAATATAACTATTAGGGTTTTAATGAGTCACTGGCAGTTAGTGAAATATTAGAGTTTTAAATTGTTGTTTTACATGTACAAAATGCGACCGGAAAGAACTGTTAGGACTAAACTTCATTGGCACAGCATTATCTGCTAAAATTCTGTAAGTTTCCATATTTGATGCCCTTCAGTTCTCTTTACTTTCTTGTCTCCCATTTAATCTAATTTAAAATCAATGTTAAATGCAAACAGTATAAAAATTTTTGTTCTCACCAAATTCATCCAGGGGAGCATCATAGTCGTAGCTGGTAGTGATGAAAGGACCACCAGCCGTACGTCCAAAATTTGTTCCTCCATGATACTGCAGTAATATACAATATTCATTACATGTACCTTGAGTAGGTGTCCATATCATTAATTATCAAATTTAGAATTATAATTAGTTTAAAAGAAGCAACCAACCATGTAGTAGTTTACAAAGGATCCTCCCTTTAGTATGAATCGAGCAGCCGCGAATGCCAAATCCTGGACAGGTCGTTTGTGAATTGGACCTCCAAATTCGGTGAACCTTTATAATTAACAGAAGAATTAGACAGTATTTCCTTAATATAATAAAAATATTTGATGGCCACAACGAAAATGCTTACCAGCCACTCCAAGCCTCAGTCCAGATTGAAGGTTTATAGGGTCTGTTGGGAGTAAATTGATCACAGTAAAAGCCATTGCAAGTATTTATCTGTCACCAGCAACCAGGAAACAGATTGATTCAGAAACCACGTTCCTAAATGGGCAAGCAAGGTTAAAGGAGCTATTGGTGGGTGACGTATGTTTTTTGCTCTCCAGATAAATAACACTAGTAGGCTCAGAGAAGACACGTATAAAAGAACACAGGATTGCTTGTGATATTATACAACTTTCAGGAGAGCCTAGAATCATAAGGGTGAAGAGTAGAGATTCTCACCACTGGATCTGGAGCATCATCTTCCTTGCACATCACCCAAGGGACCCCAGTTCCCATTTCGACAGCCATTTTTGCAGCCCAACTCACATAATTGTGGCCAGCAGCTCCAAGTAACTTGCTTTGTGCTCCATACTCATTCTCAATCTGGAAAAATGCATTGTGTATGTATCATTGTCTTAGCTAGATCTAACTGAAGAAATCATAACCCCCGGTGCCTTTTCCCTCTAGAAAAAATTATTTCATAACAGATGTTCGATATGCGTTCAATAATCCAGTGACATTGGTCGGTAGTCCGTGACTACAAAGATGAGAATATACAGTAAAGATTAAAAGCCAAAGACCAACGAATTTTACCTGAGAGAGTATGATGGGGCCACCCTGAGATTCAAAGAGATTTTCACTCTTCATCAACCCCACAATCTTCTCAGTGAACCTTTGCATTTCCCTCTGCATAATAAGTTGGTCAGTATCAATAAGAGTAGGAGAAGAGTTTCCCAGGCAACGGTGAAATACCGTTAACTAATAATTCCATACAATACATATGGCTAATGAGGATAAAGAAAGTGAGAGTGAGACCTTAAAAGGTTCATTGTCTGTTCTAAAGCTTATGCCTGGAACGTATTTCAGCCAAACGGGAAATCCTCTGCGCATAACAAAAATAAAAAGATTCTAACGTCAATTTAACATCGTCCCATAACGCTAAAATCTCAAGTTTGGGGAAGAAATATAAATAAACAGCAGTTTTATGTGGGGGAGAAGGAGTAAGATGGGAAAAAGAATCTCGATAAGAAAATGAGGGAGGAAAAATAGAGATAGTGGGTACCCGAAGTTCCATTCTGCACAGACATAGGGTCCAATGCGAAGATGAGCATATAGGCCTGCTTTCTGAATTGTCTTTACGAACCTCACCAGATCATACCTTCCTTCAAAATTATACTGAAACGCAGGCAAGACTCACAAATTAAAACCATATTCAAGTAAACCTAAAGCAGAAGTAGAGCAAACCGAGTTAGCATTTCAGAGAAGAGAGAATGAAGTACATTGCCAGGAGAAGGCTCGTGAACATTCCAGAAGACATAGGTTTCAATCACATCAAGACCTCCATCTCTTGCCTTCTGAATCAGATCTTCCCACATCTAAACAGTGGTAAATTCCCGCAGGAAAAATTAGAAACTATACGAAATGTAAGCTTGAACAAGCAAAAATGATGATAAATTGGGTAGAAGCAAGCTTACATCAGGGGTACTTCTGGGATAATGTATGGAGCCAGAAAAAAGGATTCTCCTCTGCCCATTGATAATGAGGGCCTTTCTATCATAGGTCACACTGGATTGAATCAACTGAGAACCCAGACAAAAAGCCAAGCAAAATGCAAACAACAATTTGGAAACCGAGTTAGTTTCCATAATTTGCCAAAGCAACGAAGCTTTCTGGTCTCAAGGTGGGAGCAAAATGAAATGCAGCAAGAAAATGTGAACACTGAACAAATGGGAGTGATAATATTAAAGACTCTGGTCTTTCAAGAATGGTGTGAGTGTGAAATGAAACGGTCACAGCCGGTGAATTCCTTGAAGGGGCGCCACCACCACCACCGCTCTTCCAGCTCTGAGGCTCTGAGCAAACACCAATTTATAAAGTGTTTTTCGTACACATCTTTTTTAGTTTTTACCCGCGATTCCACTTGTCAAGGGGCTGCGAGCTACAAGGGTCGCCCTTTTAAGATTTAGCAGTAAAACTACAGACTTGAAGAATACTTATTTTAGCGAATATACAGTTAATACACCCACGCACTGGCTTGTCGGTACTGACCAATTAATCATGAATTCAAGCCACCTCGTATAATATATGGAATTTACGTCTGGTGGCTAATATTTTACCAACATAGTCAAGTTAATCATTCGGATTTCGTATAATACATGAAATTTACGTCTGGTTGGCTAATAGTATATCACCATCTTTCAAGTTAACCAGTGTGCCAAAATTACATGACTGCGTGTACGAAATGCCATTTTCAGTTGGTCACCAGGGATGGCTAAGTGTTGATTATTTAGCAAAAGAAAAATGAATAGCATTTAAGAGTTGCCAAATCAGTTTGAGCATAATAATGTGAAAGGATGTGGTGTGTTCATTTCAACGGTTTTCCGATTGACATGAAAATGAATCTTAATGAACAAGGAATAAAATCATAAGCAGCCGACACTCAGTGAGGAGCTGGAGGACAGATAGTATCATAGAATTCATAGTAGAGTACTAGAGTATATGGAGAAGTTTCAGTAACATGGCAGTAATGAATAAATTAATGAAGGCGTAATGAGTATAATATAATATTATTAATAGAATAAAAGAGAGGATTTGACCAGTAAATAAGGGGGTAACGGAAGGGCAATATGGTAAATGGAACGCATAATAATAAATAATGGAGAAAGCAAATGAGGAAGGCCGTGCCTCATTTGCTACCTTTTTTCTCGGGCACTGCACACTGGTCCCCACTAACAACGGGGTCTTTTTTCTCCTAATGCGAACTGAATATTCTAAAATAAATAAACTAATTGGACAAGAATGTGAGCCAAGGTACTCTAATCATTTTTTTTTTCTTTCACCAAAAACATTTCTATTCAATAATCCACCACCTCTCTTAGGGAGTTAGGGTTGGTAACATGGCCGGACCACCAGGTTCCGGCTAATCTGCTATTGATTGGAATTATATGGTTGGAATAAAAAAGAATCGTATGAGTTAACATTTAGTTAACTCAATCCTGGATTAGTAGGTTAGCCCGCGTAATTATTATTATTATTTTTTAATACTATTTCTAAAAATTTTTTGAAATAATATATTAAATTTTTTTTTCTGCAAACCTAAACCATAAAAAAATTAACATACAATACAAAATTATAAAGTGATAATAAAACATAATTAAGTATTCATCACAAGTCCACACGTTACAGAATAAACATAAATCTCAATATACCTATGATTAATTAATGTTGTTTTACCCTTGTAATTAATAATCACTTTCCAATTATTCTTACTCATTATATCCCCTCTTTTTAAAATAACATTTTTAATTTAATTAAACACATTTCTCAATAATGATAAAAGTGAAAAAAAACATTTTAAAATATGTTAAATGACTTAATTGTTATTGATTATTTTTCATGATATAGTTGAAGTGTCTTATATTATGAACCGGAGAAAGTATATTGTATGAGCCCAAAAAAACCTGTATTTTTTTTTTCTTGCAATATACCTTTTAAGAAAAGAATAAAGGGAAATTCATTGGCTTTTAAGGCAAGGGGCACCAAACCCTTACCAGCACTTTTTTTTTCCCCTTCCTTTGTAAATTTCAAACAAAGACCGAGGCAGGACGGCAAAAGCGAAATAAATGTGAGACGCTCTGCCTCACTTGCGGAATCTGACTATTTGGTGTGTACACATTTTTGCTCGATGTACACATATACTTCAGTTCATAATATAATGCAATCATCTAATGTGGGTAGAAAATATTAGTTGAAAAGCATCTATAACATTAAATATATATGTAAAACATTTGTAAAGTTTTTTTATTATATTATTGAGAAAATCTAACTACACATTAATTACCTATAAAAGTATGATTTTATAGAAGGACAAAATTTAAAAAAAATAAATCATGAAACATAACTATAATAGTATTGATGAAGACAGAAAGTGATTTACGCTATGATTATGTAGTATGGAGGAGAATATAAATTGCTTATTCTTCGTCGTACACTGGATGGACTTTATATTAACAATACAAAGCAGATGTTGGAGTGTGAAACGACGACCGTAACGGAATCCGCTGCCTAGGGATGCTTTTGGTAACTGTGAGTGAGTAGTGTTGATTGGAAGAAGGCAGAGATGTTTGGAGTTTGGACGTGTTGGAGATATGAATTGAATTTGAATTATTATTTAAATTATTTGAATTTGAATTATTGTTATTAGATTAGAATAAGTTATCTAGAAAATAGGAATATTTGAAAGGTTGTTACCTACTATTGTGGTCAGGTTGTTAATTTCTGCTTGTATATATTTACCTCATTTAAGAGGAAAGTTAAGAATGAACGAATGAATGAAAAAGAGAAAATACTCCTCTAGATTGAATTTTAACAGGACGAATATTAGCTTTTCAAGAGGAAACAGTAAAAAGGGAGGGAGAAAGCAACGTACTAGTATTCATTAACCACTTTTGATCAGTTGTTTCATCAAAAGGAGTGTCGTTAAGTAACACATATATGTAGTAAGTACTCTCTATTTAGTATAATAATCAAGATTTAACAGTCATGTGGGGCTTCATTAATTTAAATTTAGGAGTAAGGGGCGGGAGAGGGAGTCAACGATTATAGAATAAACAGTAATCCCTTCTCTTTTTCCTCCTATTCTATTTATAAGAGCTCAATAATAAATATGTTTGAAATAAATTTTGTTTTTAAACTATAAAAGGGGTAAATAAGAGAGGAAAATAAAGTAAATAGGAATACCACCAATATTTTAATTTACACGATACATATTATTAATGAAGGGTAAAAATTCAAAAAAAATAAAAACAATTCAAATTTTAAACTCTTAAAAAAAACACCTGAAGGAGTATACGGGAGTAGTGGCCACATGGGGCATGTTTAAGTAGGCATGTGAGAGAGACAGTTCATTTTGAAGTCTAATTTGGATGTTAATGGCGGATATATTTGAGTTCAATCTGCAGCCTTCAGCGGCGCAAACCATGGAAAAAAAAGGAAACAACGGACTCAGTGACTCACCCACCCCTTCTTTTTCATTACCTGGCACTTGCGTGCGTCTCGCTTCTATCTACCCTGGTCTCACTCTCACCTTCCCAACCAATATTATCTTTTTGGCCTTATAATTTCACTTTTGTTATAATATAATAATAAGTCGTAACTAATTAAATTTAAGCTCATAACAATTACTATGAATCATTAGGACAACCATGTCCCACATTAGAGTCGTTAAAGATCTCAAAGCCCTATAGGACATTTGCTTTAAGGTACCATTATTTATGTGTCGGAGCTCATTACCCTCCACTATAATTTATTTTTCATTTTTGCCCCCCCACTAAAATTCTGATAACTTCTAGATCCGCCACGTCACTGTTCGACTGTTTCTATATATGAGACTAGTTTTAAATTTTAAGTGTTCATGTTCTGTATTTTAAAACACTGAAGGACAGCAAAGTTGGCATATATATAGTACGTACTTGAATGCGTGCGGTGAACTTAGATTGCGCTATTTATAATTCATATAAAACAAGATTGATCTTCTGATATTTTTGTTTAATAATTCTAAATATATATAGAAGACCCGTTTTTCCAATTAAATAATTGAGTCCTAAATAATCCAGATCATCAAATCCATTTTGGTCATGTCACTAGAAAGTTCTCCCAACACGAACCTTCTCCATACACAATAATCATACTCAATATATATATATATATATACACACAGATACATATTTTAGTTTGTAAATTTACATAATATATTACAGTTAAAATTTTGTTTAATGTAACAAACATGCTACCGTGTGTATGATCCTCGTACATTACTTTGACTTTTTGGCAAGTGATGAGCAGGCGCAACTCGATTTTGGGATTCGGATAATTAAATTAGAGTTTTTTTTAAAATAAATGAAATGCAATGTACGAAAAGAACTTGATCTATTGGGAGATGTAGTAAACTGAAGCGGCATGGCAGACAATTTGTCTCTGTATCTAAGTGAAAAGTGTCCTCCAGAAAATGAAAAACAAACAAATAAATAAAAGTTATAATAAAGTAGTGGAAAGTGGGGGAGACTGTGGAGATTATTAAAGCCGCTTAATCTGATCACGATTTTGGGTGCCTAATGCTTTAATCTTAAGACCACTACATATGTACGACAACTTCTCGATCCTCTTCTTTTTGTGGACCACAATTAACAAACCAATTGAATTAAGTTTGGCCTTCCACGTCATTGGAGATTCATTAAATCACTGAGGAAACAATGACACATGAATTCAGCTGAGGACGTTTCATCTCAGCCACCGAATCATATATATAATACTCTTTTCATAAATATAGGACCTAATCCTTGGTGCTCATCAATATACATTTTGGACCTCATGTACCCAGTATTGATATTAGTGAGGATTTGATGTCTTCTTTTGATATAAACTTATAATTATCTTTGCTAGTGTTAATGATATATGGACAATGCATTTAAGGAATGCCAATCAAATACATGGTGAAAACCTCCCCACTTGGGATGATCATCGCCAAGCACATATACGAAGAAGGGGCTGCTTAGTGTAGCATGATGTGACTGAGATTAAATATTACTTTCTCTTATTCTTAATATAAGATATATTTGATGATTTGATTTTGCTCATAAATATAAGACATTATTTTTTTTTTTTGGATTTTTTTTTCTATTTACTCTTATTATTACTTCTTCAATAATATTTTAGGGAGGAAGGAATGAGAAAATTAAAAAAGATAACTATGATATTTTAGAAATTTATATTATATTAACTAATTGTATTAATTAATTTTTTAAATTTAATCATATTTGATAAATATATTTTATATTAAAAATCAAAGAAAGTGTTCGTTTGAGAAATTAAGAGGTATTATATTGGTGGGGAAAAAAATCAAGAAGCATTTTAAATGTCAATGGTAATGGCAAATCTTGAAAGGGATGGGGGAGATATCACCTCAACTTCAACGAAGGGATTATGAAAGGCACACGAAGTTGCGAGGAGCCCTGATTGGCTGGGGAGGGAGGAATAATGGCCCACGTGAAGCCAACATTGTTGTTGATCTGGGCCCACCGTAATCCCGTCGGTGCACGATTGCCGTCGCCACAATGTTACAAAATACGCCGTTTGGCCGTCAGCCGCCGTCATGCGGTCTCCAATTATTAGGAGATAACGGTACCACCTCGGGATGCTGTCGCCGTTAACGTCGGTGAGTCACTCGGTTCTGACTTCTGACTCATGAATGAAACGGGAGTACTACGTAACTAGGGGTTTGGGGGCGTTCCATGCCAACTTGACACCCGGTTTGTGATATCCAGCGTGCCTCCCCACTCCTCACCTCTAGAATACTCCATTAGATACTTTGTATAAGGGCGTAAAATCTAAACTGTTTTGATTTTCTTTATGAATCTGAAAAAAAAAAAAAAAAAAAAATTTGTTTTAATATTTAATGAGTTTTTTTAATTTATATTCTACATTAATTATATATATATATCTATATATTATATTAATTTATAGGTTAGTGATGGTTATGTTTAATCTGTTTATATATATATACATATGAAAATTTAAGACATGGTTTAAAATCCATTTAAAGCGTTGGCAATCTATTTATATATATATGAAATTTTAGGAGAATGGTTTTGCTTCACCTTCAAAGGGCATAGCAGACTATAGCTTTGCTTCATAGACATATAAGAGTACATAATCTCCAACTTGTGTTTCCACAAGTTCACATCGTCTAGGAGGTCTCCCCCAGCATCTTGAGTAAACTCTAGGATCGAACCCCTCTCTTTATGAGAATATATGTTTAATATGTTTGTCTTTCTCATTTGTCCATTGTGCTTGTTTGATATGACTTTTAGGAGGGCCAATCCGGCTTATTTACTATTTCAATTTGGCTTATAGGCTTTTTTTTCCCCATTTTGATGAAATTTTTTCCGAATTAGGCATATAGAGTAAAAATAGCTTATTTGAAAAGTTAGCTTTTCTAGCTTAAAGAGTAAAAGCTCCTTATTTAAACTTGAATTATGAAGTAAAAGTTACTTAAGTAACTAACAATCTAAACATAAATCATATTTCACAATCTAATTTTTACCTAATTTAACTTTTTTATAAGGGAAAATCTACCTCAGGGCCCATATTAACAAAAAAAGTTAAACAAGGCCCAAAAAAAATTCAAATGTCAAAAAAAGGCAGAGCCTTTTTTCGATATTATTTCATTAGATTAACAACTAAATCATCATTAACAACTAAATCAATACCCGTTAACAACTAAATCAGTAACATTAATAACAATAACAATTAAATCAGTCACATTAACAACTAAATCAGTATCCATTAACAACTATATTATAGGCGGTAATAACTAACATTTTATGAAATAATATTAGGAAAGGTCTTATGGTCTTTTTTAACATGTGACTTTTTTGGATCTTTTTGATATATTTTTTTTTCTGAGATAAATTTTCCCTTTCTATAAGTTATTTTTTTTCACCAGTGTCCTAAATAAGGACATTATAAATAACAAAAATTTATTTCAAAACATACTTAAACGAGTGGAATACGGTAGGTGCAATTGAGGAAGCTTCCACTCACGCGCATGAACGTCGCGTCAGTAGTGTGCCCCGGAAGAGGCCCACTACAAGGAGGATCTCTGTTGGATTTCTTTTAATTGAAAATACGAGCGTTCAAGGAAGAAAAAATATTTAAAAAGTTCGTAACCTTAAATTTTTTATAAAAAGATTGAAGGAATTTTTTTTTTATATTAATTATGGAATTCTAATATTAAAAAATTATAGTTTTCAAAATAACTTTTGATATTGTTAAAATTTCTTGATGAAGGTATTGTTGTCAAAAATAATTTTTTCATTGTCAAAAATAATTTTTCCTATTTTTAAATAATTCTGGTTTTTTTTTTTTTGCGGGTAGAATTTTAGAAGCCTAAAAAATTTTGTAATAAGAAAAACTATTTTGATAATATGAAAAGTCATTTTGACAACAATATTTTTATAAAAAAAATTTAACAACAATAAAAAAAACATTTTAACAACCTATAAAACTATTTTGACAATGTGAATTTTTTAATATTGAATACCACAATTAATATCAGAAAAAGTTCCTAAAAAATGGTTAGAACTTTTTCAATACTTTTTCTTATTTAAGACCTCAAGCATTTTTCCCCTTTTAATTCTCTTTTACGGCATGGGCGTTTTGATTTGATTGAATAATACTCGTGCCACGTATCAAGATGGTCTTTAGGCGACCCAAAATATGTTCTGAAAAAACAAAATCTGTGAAATCAAATTATATGCAGTGTGATGAAAGCCACGCCACTTGTCGCAACGCCAAGTCACGAGCATGAGAGCAAAGGGGCACGCGAGCATGTAAATTAGGTCGCAGGTACGGGGCAAGCACAAAAAGCAAGCCGTCTCTACCATTTCATGTGACGAGTCAAGGACCACGGAATACAAGTGTCATGACTCCTCTAATTAATAATCCTTCAAGCTACAGTTAGGTATCGCTCACAAACCACATGATGTTCTTTCTGGCCATATATATATTCATTTTTTTTTTTTTTTTTTTTAAAAGCAAGATGTCTAAATCGACGTCGTATGGTGTGGATTCTGCTTAAACCAATTACTGAATTACACTTCCTTTGCCCCCTGGGGCCAAAAGACCAAAAAGGTTTTACTAGGTAAGACTTCTTATTACGAATGATTAATCAGCACATGGCTTGAGCGACCGTTAAGGTCAAAATGGTACTATCAACTCCTTGATTGAACAGTCCTCTCTCTCTTTTCTCTCCGTTTTTTGTTTGGTTTTCAAAAGGAGAGAATTAGGTTCCCCCAGCATTTTGTCACGCGCTTTCATAGACATTCCTTCACTTGTAAGATACTGCAAAAATAGTTTAGCCTCTTTTTTTTTTTTGGGTGTGAAGTCCGCATTACTGTCTAGTAGCGTTCGGATTGGCGCACTTTTGTGACTTTGGGACCTGCCAAGGTTGGCCCTCTTCGATGCTTATAGTTGCTTGGAGTGAACTTTGTCATGTTACAAATTAAGTAATCCCCTTAATCCATGTGCTTCTCTTTTTATAATGAGACCATTCTTCTAAAGTAAATGGGATTCTTACTTTATTCACTCTCTTCGTTTTGGCGGGACCCTGATGGACCAGTGGGCCTCACTTTGGTGTTGGATGAATTTCCACTTGGCGCCACAGCGAGGTTTCTCCTCCTTCCCATGTTGCACTATTTAGGTTTAGCTCTGGGTGACACCATTATGCCGTCATAATCCATAACTGCCCTTTCTTTCCCTTTCGGTTTTCCGTTTTCAGTTTTCAGTTTTCACCTTTATACCGTTACCACAACTATCTGTACATTTGATGCCAATAACAAAAATAATAGTATATAATAATACAAATTTTTAACTTTACTGCGTAGCTCTTATTCCATGATAATATTAAGCAGGAATCACGGACAAGGAGGGGACTACCACCTTCAAAATTATGTTATGTTTTCTTAGAAAGTTGGTCACTGAACATGAGCAGTGATAACAGGACAAACTGTGTTTGGGATGTTCACTGGAGTACTCCCCAAACCAAAGCAAGAGGCAATCATTTTGGAACCCAAAATGCTACCAAAAAGTACGGCAATATTAGAACTGAGGCAGAGCAGATGGATAAATCTGATAGTCCTCTTAAACTGGTAACAATCATTAGTTGGCTCCATGCTTTGTTTGGGACTATTTGTTTCCTTTACTAGGTATTTGTGGCATGAGCATTAGTTTACCCAAAATTTGGCTCCAATGATTAGTACGTTTAGACAAGCTTAAAGCATCTAATTATACTGGCCATTCCATCTGTGCACATTCTACGGAATGTAAAGTTGCACAAACTAAACACAGAGACTGTTTGAGACCCACAAAAGCATCATGATGCGCAGGGAAGCTGAGACAAGGCACAATTTGTTTAACACTAATCAAATCATATCGGTACGCTCTCGAGGTAGTGCTCTTTGACCATGGATAAAAGTCCCCGTCGTGGCATTATTAACTGGAGTGATTATTTACGAATTGAACATGACAGCTAACTTTTCCTGTTCTTTCCATAATTCTAGACATATTTCTTCTGGTTCAGCAGCAGAGTGAAATTTCCTTACGTTAACAAGTACGAAAGCTTAACATCTCACTACCTAAGGCTCAGCTCATTTGGGGGCTAAAGCAATAAAACTTAAATGGGTTTTTAGGCCCAAATAAATCAAATGGGTTTATGACCGTGAAGGTTGTTTTCTTGGTTTGGGCGGTTTGTGCCTATGATAGCGAACAATGGTCTTAGCCCAACACACACACATTTCTCGACCAAAAAGAGACGGGAAAAAAATTCCTCGTCGCCATTGCTAGGCGCGCTCTCTGTGTCTGATGTTTGAGGCGCAACATTTATCTGCCTCCAATTGAAAGACGCCGTCAATATTCAGTAACATACAGTCAGAGAATGCTTTGGATACCAAGATGTTTTCCAGGATGCAATCCCAGGTATCGGTTACTATGGCAACTCTATACGAGGCATGGCCATCGCTGCTATTTCAACAGTAAATGGGGTAGAGATGACGAAGGCGACGGGGAAAGGAAACACGGTAGAGATGGCAAAGGGAATATATTTTTCTACAAGAGCAGAGGTCAACATATTCTCACTAATCCTCGTATTCTTGACACCATTGTTCGAAAATCTGCAATAAAGCCCACTGACACAGTGCTTGAGATCGGACCTGGAACCGGCAATCTTACTCTGAAGCTTCTAGAATCCGCCCAGAAAGTTGTAGCCATCGAAATCGACGAGCGCATGGTGGAGGTTCTTGAACAGCGGGTGGCCGAGCGCGGCTTCACCGATAGGCTTTTGGTACGTTTAACTGCGTTCTTGTTGCGTGTTTGATGAAATGCCCAACTCGCGGTCTCAAATGCTTTAGCTTCTAATCTTGAACATTTCTTTTCAGGTCATACGCAAGGATGCATTGAGAACCGAATTCCCGCAATTTGATCTTGTCGTAGCGAACATTCCCTATGGAATATCTTCACCTCTGGTGATTAAATTAGTGTATGGGACTAACCACTTTCGTAGCGCCACTCTTCTGCTTCAAAAAGAGTTTGCTCGAAGATTATTGGCTAATCCCGGTGACTCTGAATTTAACCGGTTGGCCGTCAATGTTAAACTGGTGGCTGACGTGGAGTTCATCATGGATGTCAGCAAGAGGGACTTTCTTCCATGCCCTAAAGTCGACTCCTCTGTGGTTATAATCCGTCCAAAAGCTGAAGTTCTTAATGTGGATATCAGTGAGTGGAGGGCTTTCACAAGAACTTGTTTTAGTAAAAAGAACAGGACACTGGGGGCGACATTTAAGCAAAAAAGGAAAATTATGGAGTTACTGAGATTGTCGAACATCACAGGTTTCTGTAATGAAAGATTTGTCCATTCCATTGAAGGTGATTGCGGCAGTGAAACTGAAGACGAAGCAGAATGTCAGCATTCCCCTTCCTTGGAAGAAGGAACGAGTTTGTTGAAGGAAAGGATAGCTGGAGTACTTAAAGCAGGAGGCTTTGAAGACAAGAGGCCTTCAAAATTGTCTCTTGAGGAATTCGTTCATTTACTTTCATTGTTTAATCAAGCAGGCATATTTTTCCATGACCACCAAAATCTGAGGAATGTGGATAGTTTTGTAGATGATGTTGCCTAGTGTCTAGTACCTTCTACACACGATATACGTAGCAGGATTCAAACTCTTAATAAGCATCATCACTTATGTGACCGAACAATCAAGAGTGCAAGTATTTAAAAAAAGGTTTTGGGTTCAGTACATACCAGGCGAACCAATTCTTCCAAACAGACCTAACGAAGGGAGTGTCAAAAGAAGGAATGAGGAAAAAAAACGAATGCGACAGCACCGTGCCTTTATACTGGTGCGCTTCCTAAACCAATCCTGAGCCCCGTTTGCCATCATTCATGGGAATGATTTTCCCCCTTCCATGACAGAACTAGCTAAATATTGACATCAATCTACCCTTTTATCATTATTCAACAACAACTTCCCTTTTGATTCTATTTTATTGTTTACCAAACAAGCACGAAGTCTCCCTGATAATTGTCTATTGTATTATATTTGCGTGTAAATTCTTTAAATCCAAAATCACAGCATAGAAAACCCAATTTGATCCAAGAGAGAGCCGACCTGTTTATGTGTCTAAAGGTTCCAAAGACCATTGTTTGATAATGATTTTCATCATAAGCTTGAGGTATTGCTGTCTTTTCATAAAATTGATTTTCACCGGAACAAGGCATTCTCTTAATATATGGTTATTGATTTTACCAAACAACTATTGTTCAGTCTGCTTTGTCACCATCCTAAGGTCGAGGAACATCTGAAACAAAGTCTTTCTTATGAGATTTTTTATGATCACATTCATACCTCATAATAATTCTCCCTTTTTTAAGGTCTTAGCTTATGATTCTAATTAATTTTCAATTTCCTTAAAGGAGACACAGGATTCAAAGAAAAGAAAAAAGAAAAACAGAATACGAGGAGCATGAGGAAGCAATTGTTCATTTTTCCGGCCAAATTCCGAGATGCGACTTTGATCGTCTTCTGCAATGTAGCGAAGTTGGAGGAAGGAGAGTGCGGACGACAATAAAACAATCAATAATTTCATTGAAACCGCAATTTGATAAATGATGATGCAAAAATCAAAATACCTAACAATTCTTATGAAAAAGATTGCCCATGTTCGGAGAAACAACACTCTTCCATGTACCCATCTCTAACCACTTGGCCAAAAACATGGCCACCCTACTCCGAGTAATTACAAGCCGCAGGTTGTCTGTGACACCCCCAGCTGTTGATTTTGTAATGTCAAACGCGCAAACACGAACCTTTGGAGGAGATTAAAAGAACAACTTTTGATCCAGCCGAGGTATATGTATATTCTCACTCACACTCCCCTACTTTCATCCCCCAAAGAACACATGTATGCCTCGTCACCAAATGATAGAAAAGGGCAATTTATGTTGATTTTCTTTTATACTGCAAGGTCCTACATGATGCAGGCAACACCTACTTCACTCTCATTGTAAAACGAGCTCAATTTTGTTATAGCAAGTGCTGCACCAAAGAGTGATGCTCTTGTAGACCTTGATATAAGGACTTCAACAAAGTCACCAACAACGGGATTACGCTTTGTATTAGGATCTTCCCTATCTGGGATTGATTGGTTAACAAATATAACCCTATGTCCCCTGTCACTCTTGCCAATAAGCTCAGTATCTGGAGCTCTCTTGTTGGGTCCTTCAACTAATACGAGCTGTTTAGTTCCAATCTGTGAATCAAAACACGGGCCAGTGCTCTCACGGAATGCTTCAATAAGTTCAGCCAGCCTCCTCTGCTTGATTTGCTCAGGAACATCATCAACATAGTTTCTGTGGGCATGGGTTTTCTCCCTCATGCTATAAGCAAACATGAATGCCATATCATAACCAACTGCCTTTATGAGAGACAAAGTGTCCAAATGTTCTTCCTCTGTTTCTCCACAAAATCCTGTTGAAATAGAGACAATAATCAATTGCCAGCTGCTTATACAGAGAAAACAAGTGAAGAAGAGAAAATACCTAGAGGTTTTAGCAATCAATTTTTGGGCAGCATATCCACATATCTCAAATATAACTTAAGTACTTTCCCGTTTCAAAAGAGTAAGCATGTTACATTCCATCTCTGCCTAAAGAAATACATACTCATTTTTGTCAAATAGTGAAATTGGAAGAAAACATTTGAGAAAGTCAGTTGTGTAAGATGTAGCCCTACGTTCACAACTTGAGTTGAGAACAAAGCATAAACCAATTGGCAAAACAACAAATGTAAAACTCAGTCTTTCATAAATTGAACTTCAGAAGCTTTTTCCCCAATTAAACAGAATGAGATTTAAGAAATAGTAATGCAAAGGAAAAAAGAGAAGAAAGAAACGTAAATTACCACAAATGAAATCGCTACTTAAGCCAACATCTGGAATTATACTACGTATCTTTTGCACCAGCTCCAAGTAAGCCTCACGAGTATATCCTCGTCTCATTCTCTCAAGCACTCTGCTATTTCCTGTTTGTGCAGGTAAGTGTATTAATTTGCATATATTATGTCTTTCTCGCATAAGATAAAGCAATTCATCTGGAAAATCTTTAGGGTGTGGAGATGTGAATCTGAATCGCATCTCAGGAAATTCTGTGGATAGTCGGTCTAGTAGATCAGAAAACCTTAAGCCCATTTTTTTGACTTTACACGTGCTGGAAAAGCCATCACTAAATTTCCAATCAGACCCTGATTCAAGTTCGCCTTCATTCCCAGATGCATCATTGTAGCTGTTCACATTTTGGCCTAGAAGTGTAACTTCCTTCACACCCTCTTTCCAAAGCTCTGCCACCTCCCTCACTAAAGATTCCACAGGACGTGACCGCTCTCTGCCTCTTGTGAAGGGTACTATACAAAATGAACACATATTGTTGCAACCCCTCATCACTGAGACAAAAGCAGTAACTGAGTTCTTGGAGATTCGAACTGGGTTGATATCAGCATAAGTCTCTTCAAGTGAAAGAAGAGTATTGATCCCTTTCTGTCCATAGTCAACCTCTTCCAGCAATCGTGGCAAATCTCTATAAGCATCTGGTCCACAGACCACATCAACCATTTTGTCTGCATCAAGAATCTTCTCCTTTAACCTCTCAGCCATACATCCCAATACCACTACCTTCGGAGGGTGCAGCGACTGTGATCTTCCAATAGCAGTATTGTTCTTCCAGTGCCTCTTAAGAAACCAAAAGTAATTAAGCCTTTGCCATACCTTTTGTTCTGCATTATCCCTAATGGCACAAGTATTGATGAATATTATCTCTGCATTCTCTGGAACATCCACAACATCACGATAGCCAGCATTGTTCATGATAGACAGAACAATTTCCATGTCATTAACGTTCATTTGACAACCATAAGTCTCGTGATAAATACGACCTTTTGAAGGAGCTTCAGTACCTTCTGCAAGACTATCGGACATAAAACGTAAATAAATAAGCACCAAAGGAATGAATGCCGAAATTAAAATCAAAAAGTGTTTCATTTGCGTCTTGCGAGTCCATCATTGTTTCAGTTATATCTCAAAATTTTATCTGCTACTTTTCTATTGAACGTTTTCATCTAAGCTTCCTGAAATTACCAAAAACACGATCAAGCTAAATGTATTTATCGTTTTCGTAGAAGTCATTGTAAAATTATAAGTTTTTTTCCTAAAAAAGAAAATGAAAGAGTTTAATCGCGACCAGCTCGGAAGCCAAAATTTCAATTTAAATAGCAAAATGAGCGAATTTGTGCAACTAATAAAGCAAATGCAAGGAATGTGATTGCTTCCAATAAATCACCTGGGCTGAGCTTCGGAGGCAGTAAGGGTAGCTTTTGCGATGAAGTGATGGAGATTAGGACCATCTGACTTGTCAGCAAGAGGAGTGTTCGAGTGAGAGAAGTTTCTGGTGAGCTTGAAGGTAGAATCCCTTTCCACATGGCGTGGCGACGAACAAGACGCTTGATTGCGATAGGTGCGTGAAAAAGGAGGAGCTTGGGGTTTCTGGCAGAAGATTCCAAGACTGAAGCAACATCGTGTATGAAGCTTTAGTCGGAGAACACCATGAGGTTGACTGATGATGGAGGGAAGCAACGACAGCGACGACGCCATTGAAGTGGGAAAGAGGAAGGCAGACTGACGCGCCACCGCCATTTTCATCGGGCATCGCAGTTGGATAGGGGGCATGCGGATCCGAAAGGTCCACCTGGAGCTGGAATCCGCATCGCAAGATTTTTCTCGTCGTGTGACCTCTGTTCTCTACTTGTTCGGCAAACGACGCCTCATCATCTCGCTATTCACATGTGAACGACAACTTCATACTGGTTATATGTCGTTTGAGGCATTATTTTAATATTAATGAACCAAAATTTAAGGCCGACTTCAGTTTTATGTTGGGAAAAGGATAAATAAATAATACGTGAATACAGAATATGAAATTTTAAAGGGAAAATTGATTTAAATACCAAATGAATTTGCAAAATCCCCGGAAAGTCGTCGAATTTGTAAAAAGATTTAGAGGTGACAAGGACCTTTAAGGATTTTTTTGCAAATTCGCGCCAAAACGATTATTTTGCCCTTAGTTCTAAATAATTAAAAAAAAAAAAAGGAAATACCCCGTGGCCCCACCGCACGGCCACCACCGCCCGGGCGCCGTGGGAGGGTTTTTTTTTTTTTTTTTTTTTGGGCGGGTGGGGTGTTTTGACAAAAATCAAAACAATTGATTGCAAATGTGGGGGGTGGGGTTCAAACCCCCCACCCCCCACTCAAAACCAAGTAGGACTGGTTGGTTCTCTTATTATATATATACACTAATAAATATATATATTCTTCTTAACATTTTTTCAATGGTATTTACAAGTCCAAAAGCGCGATTTACAAGTCAAAAGCGCGATTTACAAGTCCAAAAACGCAAATTACCAATCTTTCTTCGGGGTTCCTTTGATGCATGTTTTGTAAAAAAAAAAAACATTATTACAAGTCCAAAAGCACGATTTACAAGTCTAAAAGCGTGATTTACAAGTCAAAAGCGTAAATTACCATTGCTTTATTTAAGGTTCCTTTGATGCATGTTTTGTAAAATAAAATAAAAAAAGCATTATTACGAGTCCAAAAGTGCGATTTATAAGTCCAAAAGCGCAAATTGATTGCTTTCTTCGGGGTTCCTTTGAAGCGTGATGTTTACATAAATCCCTTTTGAAAGACAATGGTAATGTGCTTTTGGACTTGTAAATCACGCTTTTGGACTTGTAGAATCGCTTTGGACTTGTAATAATGCATTATTTTTTTTTTTTACAAAACATGCATCAAAAGAACCCTCAAGAAAAATGGTAATTTGCGCTTTTGGACTTGTAAATCACGCTTTTGGACTTATAAATCGCTTTTGGATTGTAATAATGAATTTTTTTTTTTTACAAAACATGTATCAAAGGAACCCTGAAAAAGCAATGGTAATTTGCGCTTTTGGACTTGTAAATCACGCTTTTGGACTTGTAATAATGCATTTTTTTTTTTGTTTTACAAAACATGCATCAAAGGAACCCGAAGAAAGCAATGGTAATTTGCGATTTTGGACTTGTAAATCACGCTTTTGGACTTATAAATCGCGCTTTTAGACTTGTAATAATGCTTTTTTTTTTTGTTTTACAAAACATGCATCAAAGGAACCCTGAGGAAAACAATGGTAATTTGCGCTTTTGGACTTGTAAAACACGCTTTTGGACTTGTAAATCACGCTTTTGGACTTGTAAATACCATTGAAAAAATGTTAAGAAGAATATATATATTTATTAGTGTATATATATAATAAGAGTACCAAGTAGCCCAACTGGTTGGGCTACTTGGTTTTGAGTGGGGGGTGCCCCACATTTGCAATCCATTGTTTTGAATTTTGGCAAAACACCCCACCCGCCCAAAAAAAAAAAAAAAAAAAAAAAAAAAAAAAAAAAACCTCCCACGGTGGCCGTGCGGCGGTTAAGTGGTGTACGCCGGCGGTGGGGCCCACCGGGGTTATTTCTTTTTTTTCTTTTTAATTATTTAGAACTAAAGGCAAAATGGTCATTTGTCACGAATTCGCAAAATCCTTAAAGGTCCTTGTCACCTCTAAGTCTTTTTTTGCAAATTCGATTTAACTTCTGGGGGTTTTGCAAATTTATTTGGTATTTAAATGGAATTTTCCCAATTTTTTTAAAGTTTATTTCTTTTTAGCAAAATGTTTCAAATATTTTAATTAAAAAAAGGCACCCTTGGAGACTTTGATGTGGGTTGGATTCTTGTGCAAACCATGAGTCCGTGTAATTCATTTTGGGGACGATAGCTTATATGAGCCACCATTTCATTGGAAATCCCACGTTCGTCTAAGTTCTCAGAGGGATCAATTGACTTCGCCATGAGTTCTGTTTCTGTTGTAGATGCAAATGGACAGATTGAGAAAGAGAGAAGATGAGATATAGAAGGTGATGCTGGAGGGAGAGGTAGAGAGCGGAGGTGGGTGCCATTGAAAAAGAAAATATAAAGAGAAGAGAGGAAACAACATTTTTTCCTCGGGATTGTGGAGGTTTTGGCGTTGACAAGTGCTTGAAAAGATAAAAATTTTCCTTTGGCATGTAACCCATGAGAGATGAGAGATTAATGACAAATTCCATGAGAGTGAGAATTGGCATTTCAAATACAAAGGAGTGTCCTTTAGGTTGCCAATGTGAGGAAACAATATTGCATGTATTGAGAGATTGTGAGAGAGCAAAAAATGTGTGGAGGGAATTTATTAATCCTAATAAATATACTGTTTTTTTCTCACATGGTTTACAGGATTGGCTTCGATGGAATGCAACAAAAAATCCAGGCAAGGCTCATTTTGGAAAGTGGACATGGACTAGAATATTCGCACATGTTTGCTAGTTATTATGGAAGGCAAGATGTGTTCAACTGTTTGACGGCAAAACAGCTACTCCAAAGGAGGTGGTCTATCAATGTCAACACCATCTAATGGAAGAAGTTGTGGCAGGAAAACTAAAGCACCAGGTATTTTCAGCCACAACACAAACAGGTACCCATTGGGAGAAGCCAACACCAGGATATGTCCGTTTGGATGTGGATGCATCAGTAAGAGATCATAACCAGGCAGCCGGTTTGGCGGTTTGATCGAGATGACAGGGTAGATGGATCACGGGCTTTATGAAGAACATTGGGACCTTCCTAAGGGTGGCGGTCGCAGAGGTATTAGCCATTAAGACGGGACTTGAGGTTTGTCAACTTTACAACTTTCAAAAAATACAGGTTTGCTCCAATTCATTGGAGGCGCTTAATATTTTGTTGAGGGATAGTACGTCGGATCATCCGTTTAAAGTCGAAATTGAAGCCACACGTTAACTTATGTATGAGGATTGGCGAGATTGTTTTGTCCTTTCAAATAGGGAGACCATTGAATGTGAAGATATTTTAGCTAGAGAGGCACATGCAGTGATATGCAAGATTAAGAGTAGTTCCACGTGTGTGCACTTGAGATGTAGAACTCGATTCACGCCGACATTACACATGTTAGGGATGAATTAAGTTCTTTATCTTAGGTGTTGTGTATTTTGAGTTCCAAGTTTATGCTTGCCAAATGTATTTAAAAAAAAAAGAGAAGAGAGGAAAAAAAAAAGAGAAATAGAAAGAAGAAAGAGGTGGACATTTAACTCTTTTCACTTCAATTTTGATATTTCAGATTTCTATTAGATAACATTTTTGTCTTTTGCAATTGTTAAGAGGGTTTTAGAAGTTCATATAATATTTATTTATCTTTTTTTCTTTTATATCTAGGGATATTTTTTTAGCAAAATTGAGGCTTATTTTTATTGCTTTAATTATAAAAACATATTTGACTATCCAATTTGTGAGATTAAATTTAAAATATAAGATTTCAATCTACTCTTAAATTTTTTATATATATTTTTTTAAAATATCCCTGTTAATTGAATTTACTAAAGAGTTTTTATTTACAAATAATTATAATAAAAGATAATATTCTATGAAAATCAATAACCAACGTAACTTTAATGATCTCAAATTAATCAACCTGATCGGACGCTATATTACCGATACAGGAAACACCCCTTTCTTGAACGGAAGAGGAAAAAAAAAAAGAAAAAAAGAAAAAAGAAACACGTGTATATTAACAATAAGTCAAACATAATGACCACGATAATGATAACGATGAGTCAATGATGACGCATCAATTGAGTATTGCGCGAACACTCAACCTCGGGCATCGCATCGTGCCCGGTAACTTCATCGCTGTATCTTCTTCCTGCACTGTCGATTAACAGATTCTGTGCTGTAGCTGAACTTGAAAATGGTCAACTGAATTGGAAGGCCACTTTCCGATTGATCAAACGCTCACCCAATTTATTCCTGGAGCGACGATGTACCCCTCCGGCTATAGTTTCCGGTACCATTTGGTCTCTGATGTTCCTTTTTTCTTTTTCCCGCCCCCGGTACCAACCAATTATTGCATGGCATGCGTGCTTATTATGATTCCTTCTACTTGGCACAGGTTTCAGGGGTTTCTCCAGTGGAAGTACCGCTAAGTCACAATGCAATACTTTTCGCGGAAAGCAGAGGATTTTCCCTCTTTCCGATTACGTAGAAACAGCAGGAATTTGCATAGGAATGCAGGGTGGAGTTCAGCGTCAATGGTATAGTTCATTAGCTGGGTTGGCTAACAGGAACCCGCGGTTTTCAACGTTAAACGATGAGGATATTAGATATTTTGAGGGCATACTAGGGAACAAAAATGTCATCCAGGACGAGGAGAGGCTTATTGCTGCCAATACTGATTGGATGCACAAATATAAAGGATCCAGTAAACTTCTACTACTGCCACAGAGCACCGACGAGGTTCCTGTTTATTTTGGGTCTTCTACTTATTTTTTCTAAGCAACAAATTTGGTTCAGAACTTCAGGGTTCTTGAGGCATTTGTGGAATTGACTATGTTGCATGTTTTCGTTATTTATTTAACCTGTTCTTATCCTGATGGAGTTCCTCTATCATCATCATCATCACTATTGTTAAATATGAATACAGGAACTGCTGATTTTGATTTTTAAAACTTCTACTTGTCATTGCCACTAATTGTTGCTCTCGTGGTTCTTATTGAGTTTTAGGAAGAAGAGAAAATGAAATATGAAATGATTTTATTCCAGTAAAAATGAACTATACAGAGTCCTTATATAGACCCAAATAAATGATACATACACATCAGAAATAACAAATTAATAACAAATTACATTCTGGAATTTTCCTATCTAACCGAAATCGCCATACGATTACTCTAATTATATACACTAATAACCCCCCCCTCTCAAAAAGCTGGAGAATGGATATTAATCATGCTAGGATTGTAGAAAAAGAAGAAGGAGGCAAAGCCTTAGTAAAAATATTAGCTAACCGATCCTCGATTTAATGGGAAGAAGATGAATTAAACCTCGTTGAAGCTTCTCACGAACTACATGACAATCAATATCCAAGTGTTTGGTACGTTCATGAAAAGTAGGATTTGCAGCAATGTGTCTAGCAGATTGATTATCACAATATAAAGATGCAGGACTAGAGAGAGGCAAACCGAAATCTCTCAAGAGATTAGAGAGCCACTGTAATTCACATGTAGTGGCTGCCAATGCACGATACTCAGCCTCCGAAGATGAAGTAGAAATAGTAGGTTGCTTCTTAGAACGCCAAGTAATCAGAGCTTGATCAAGAAAACCACAGAACCCAGTGATGAAACGTCGTGTATCAAGGCATCCAGCCCAATCTGAATCACTAAAAGCATTAAGTTTATTAGTGGAAGTAGCTGGAAAGAAAAGACCACGGCCAGGAGCACCTTTAAGATATCGTAAAACTCGATGCAAACAACGTAAATGAACATCAGTAGGTTGCTGGATAAACTGGCTGAGCTGCTGGACAGCAAAGGAGAGGTCTGGACGAGTATTAGATAGGTAGAGCAAACGACCCACTAATGTACGATACTGAGAACAATCAAGTAAAGGAGTACCGGAATCCTTAGAAAGCTTAAGATCACGAGTCATGGGTGTTTTAGAAGGTTTACAAATTCAAAAACCAGCATCCAATAACAAGTCTAAAGCAAATTTACGTTGACAAACATAAATTCCAGTGGAGTTTCGAGCAATTTCCAAACCAAGGAAGTATTTCACATCACCCAAATCCTTAATTTTAAATTGATCATCAAGAAAGGCCTTAATACGGTTAATCTCGCTAGGTCGGTCCCACTAAGGATGATATCATCCACATAAACCAGCAATGCAGTAAAGGAAGAAGTCGTATTCTTAAGAAACAAAGAATGATCAGCCTGAGATTGGTGGTAACCACAAGAAATCAGAGCCTTAGACAATTTAAAATACCATTGCCGACTAGCCTGTTTAAGACCATAAAGAGACCGTTGCAACTTACAAACTTTAGAAGAAGGAACGACCAAACCCGGAGGAGGAAGCATATACACTTCTTCATCAAGGTCTCCATGTAAGAAGGCATTATTAACGTCTAATTGCTTCAAATGCCAATTGTGAGCATTTGCAAGAGCAAGTAAGAGACGAACGGTGGTCAATTTAGCAACGGGAGAGAAAGTATCATTATAATCAAGACCCTCAACTTGTGTAAAACCCCGAGCAACCAGCCGGCCCTTATAACGATTAAGAGACCCATTAGAGTTGTACTTCTTAGCAAAGACCCACTTACACCCAATAGGTCACTTATCGAAAGGCAAATCGGTCACCACCCATGTATTATTTTGCTACTAAAGCCGCAAGTTCAGCATGAATGGCATTTCTCCAACCCTCATGTTGAATAGCTTTAGAGTAATTTTTAGGAATATCATTAGTGGAAATAGAACAAACAAAATGATGATAGGAAGGAGAAAAACGATGATAAGAAAGAACATGAGAAAGAGGGTGATATATACCTGCCTCTAAAGAATCTGGTGAAGTTGATGCACATTGAAGAGCAAAGTGATAATCTTGCAAATAAGTGCGTCGGTGATGAGAACGAGTTGACCGATGTGGCAAAGGTAAATCAATGATGGGGGGAGATGAAGGGGAGGAAACAACCGGTAAAGGTGAAGGCTCAGGAAAATCCAGAGATGGAGTGGCTTGGGGTGAAGGAACAGAGTCAGTCCAAACAACGGAATCAGAAGTAGAAAAAGGAAAAACAGATTCATAAAAGTAAACATTACGAGATACATGGATCTGTCGATTATTCAAATTAAGTGTAACAAAACCTTTAGTACCAGTCTTATAACCAAGAAAAATACATTTATGGGCTCTTGGGTCAAGCTTAGTTCTGTTTTGTAAAAGAGTAGAAGAAAAACAGAGACATCCAAAGACTTTGAGCATGCTAAAATCAGGGAGTTTATCAAAAAGGATTTCAAACGGACTTTTATTTCCCAAAAGAGGAGTAGGTAATCTATTAATGAGATAGATGGCATGAGTGATAGCATAAGACCAAAAAATCTTTGGTAAATGAGCTTGAAAAAGAAGAGCACGAGTAACATTCAAAATATGTTGGTGTTTACGTTCCATTGTACTATTTTGTTCGGGAGTTTCAATGCATGATGTTTGATGAAGAATACCATGTTTAGCAAAAAAATTCAGTCATTTGAAACTCTAAACCATTATCAGTGCGAATAATTTGAATAGAAGTATGGAATTGAGTAGACACCAAAGCAACAAAAGATTGAATATAAGACCGGACTTCAGACTTGGTTTTAAGTAAATAAATCCATATATATCGTGAATAGTAATCAACAATAGTCAGAAAATAGCGATGACCATGTACTGAAGGTAAATGATAGGGACCCCAAATATCCATATGAACTAGGCCAAAAATTTTATTTGATGTACTGGTGCTTACAGGAAAAGGCAACTTTCGTTGCTTAGCAAAATGACAAATGTCACAACAATGAAATGAAGAACTCGTAAGACACAATCGGGCTTCGTTTATGAATGGAATACAAAGCATGTTTGGATAAATGGCCTAAACGAAAATGCCACAAGTCAAATGAATCAGAGTTGGCAGTAGTAGAAACATTACTAACAAGGGGAGAGGGGACCATATCTGCTCGATTCATGATGTATAGCCCTTCAATGACATTAGCTGAACCAATCATCTTCTCTGAAGGTAGGAGGCGGATGTGGCAGTGAAGTGGCTGAAAGGAAACAACACAAGACAGAAAAGCAGTGAGTTTAGAAACCGAAATCAAATTAAAACGAAAATTCGGGACATACAAAACATCCCGAATAATAAAAGAAGGAGAAAATTGAATAGTGCCACTATATAAAGCCGGGACACGCGTACCATCGGGCGATTGATTAAATTGGATGAATTTGCTTATAAGAATGAAATAAGGAAATATTAGAACAAATATGATCTGTAGCTCCTAAATCTATGATCCAAGAGTCAGAAAATGTAGAATAGAAATAGATAAGAGATATACCATTGGTGGAAACTTTGTTTACAGAGACAGAGGGTGTAGGAGAAGCACTACTAGCTTGAATAAGAGCAATGAGCTTATGATATTGTTTAGGTGTGAAATTGTATGAAGAATTAGCAACCTGAGAGGGCTCAGTGGTACTCGATCGAGAGGTGGTTCAGTAGAAACAGCATTAGTGGAATTTCTGAATTTGAAGCCTGGGGGAAAACCATGCTTCTTATAGCATGTAGCCTCGGTGTGTCTGAATTTTCCACAAAAGGTGCACTGCTTAACCGAGCCAGAGTAATTTGGTTTAAGATTACCGGGGGTAGAAGGACGAGCTCCGAGATGACTTTGAAAGCAAAGCCGTAGCCTCTCGCAACAGAAACCCAAGCTCTCGTTCTTGTTGTTGAACGGAGCAAAGACCCGATTGATTGAAGGCGAGAGGGTCTATCAACATAATTTGGGACTTCACAAGAGAAAAACGATCACTAAGCCCTTTCAAAAAACGGATTACATAATCCTGATCTAGGTGCTTCTTATATATATCAAGAACACCACAAGAGCAGCTAGGATTACATGAACAAAGGCTACAATCGGTCGAAAGGTAAGGAACTCATCCCACAATATCTTCAAACGCGTGAAATAATCACTTACATTTTGATCACCTTGTCGCAAACCTTGAATTTCCTCTTGCAGATCAGCAAGACGGAACACATCATTCGAGAGAATCGAGCATGAAGATCATCCCGACGTCACACGCACGATCAATCCACAATATGCTCGCGCAATCGACGATGAAATTGAGCGAGTCAACCACGAGAGAACCATCATATTGCAACGTTCCCACGCCGGATACATCGGATCCAGTAGTGTCTGGTGCTAGAATCGCCCGATTAACAAATTTGAGTTTGTTTTTCGATAGCAACGCCATACGCATGGCTCGCGACCAAGAGTGATAGTTAGGGCCAGTCAAGATCGGTGAAACAAGAATGAGTGAGGGATTCTCATTTGGATGTAGGTAATACGGATTAGCAATTGACTGAAGGGAATCAGGTTGAGACAACGGTGAAACTCCGATCGAAGCTCCAATCGAAGGTTCGGCTGAGGTTGAATCACTCGCCATTTCTGAATCGAAGAAAGATGAGAGGAGAACGAAACTGAGAGAAAAATGAAATAGCCAAGGAGTAATGCTTCAGATAGCACGTGAAATGGCAGGAAAAGTCAAAAGAAAACTTTGAATGGAAGTGAGAGGAAAATTGAAAAAGCCAAGGAAAGTAGCAATGCTTCAGATAGCACGTGAAATGGCGGGAAAAGTCAAAAGAAAACTTTGAATGGAAGTGAGAGGAAAATTGAAAAAGCCAAGGAAAGTAGCAATGCTTCGAGGCCACGTGAAATGGCGGTCAAAAAGTATACTCGAAAATGTCGAGCAAGAATAATGGCGGAAAAAAATTTTAGAAGAAAACAGGATGCCAAAAGCTAACCGCTCTCGATACCATATTGAGTTTTAGGAAGAAGAGAAAATGAAATATGAAATGATTTTATTCCAAAAAATGAACTATACAGAGTCCTTATATAGACCCAAATAAATGATACATACACATCAGAAATAACAAATTAATAACAAATTACATTCTGGAATTTTCCTATCTAACCGAAATCAGTTACACAGATTACTCTAATTATATACACTAATAGTTCTGGACGTCGTTTTCATTAGTCTGTCATTCTAGTTTTTAAATAATGTAAAGGCTTATATCCATATAAATGCTTCTCTTTAATCCTTTTCAAATTATGTCTTGCAGGTATCTCAGATACTAAAATACTGCAACTCTAGATGCTTGGCTGTTGTTCCACAAGGTGGAAATACTGGTCTTGTGGGTGGAAGTGTGCCTGTTTCTGATGAAGTAATAATCAACTACACGTCAATTAATTGTCTTGCCTTTTAAGTTTAGCTTGGCAAGAGTACAACTCTTTAATGGCAAGATTTACTATTTGCAACCGTAAACTTAGCATGCTACACTCTCTTGTCTGCTGACAACATTCTTATAATGAAACACTGCAGGTGATTATCAATCTTAGTTTGATGAATAAAATCTTATCTTTCGACAAGGTAGGCTATTTCCTTCTTTAAATGCATCTTTGTTATGAACTCCTTCCCTTCGAATTTTATATGTATGTCTACATCTCTTAGTTTTGATTGGATTTTCATTTAACTGTTTGCCAAGCATACTATCATTTTCTTTATGCCATGTTTCATGCTTGTATCATAACAAATTAACCTGGTCCTATCCTTTTGGTTTAAAGTACTTCATTTATGAATACATGCTTTCTTTTCTCCAATCTTACAATCATTTTCATTTTCACGGTGATTTTGGTCCAAGATTTGGTAATAATGGAAATGATGCTTATATTAAACATGAGGTTGATCAGATATTTACTTAATTGTCAAGTGTTTGCCCAATTTGTTTTTCAGGTAAGTGGTATATTGGTGTGTGAAGCTGGATGCATATTGGAAAATATAATAACATTCCTGGACAATGAAGGGTAATTTCTTCTTCCTTTCCTTTCCTTTTTGTTTTTTAAGGTTGGATTGTCTCTCTACTGTTGGAAACCATATCTTATCAGAGCTTCTAGTTCTATTATATTTACAAGATTAGATGACAAATAGACTTCTAGGTTGTTTTTTTGGGTCGTTTTTTCTCTTCATTTTCTTTGTGGGACTCTGAGTTGCGGCTTCAGTATATAGAAGCATTTGAACTCCTCTCATTTCCCATAATTCCCTTTCAATTTCTATTAGCATATTGATAAAGCTGCAGGCTTTATCCAAACATATAAAAGGAAAATCAAAGGGGCACAAGGGATTACAGGGTGGCTCTTGAGTCAGGTCCGGCCTCAAGAAATTTGTAGGACTTGACTATGTGACAACTACTTGATTAATTAAATTCTTCTAAATAAACTGAAGGAGTGATAAAATTTATTGTTATTCTGCAGTTTTCCTTTCAGATTTGATTGTTCAAAAAACTCGAGAAGAATGTACGATACTTCCATATTTTGTTGATGTTTTCCCTCAATTTTGATTAGGAATTCTGAAACAAATTGTTATGGTCTTTTTCTTGGCAGAATTATATCTATAGTTAATAAGATGCGTACCCTTTCTTTGTTTCTTCTTTTTTCACTGTTCAGGCGCAATGAAATAACTTTTTAAAGTTTTTAGATGATTGGTTCTGCACTCTTTGCCTGTTTAAGTTAGGCCATATAGAAACTTTATGCATACTGGTATTTAAGCGGCTTGCACTCTTCATTCAGATTTATTATGCCACTAGACTTAGGTGCCAAAGGCAGCTGCCAGATTGGTGGAAATGTCTCGACTAATGCTGGTGGTTTGCGCCTTCTTCGCTATGGATCCCTTCATGGAAATGTACTTGGTAATGGAGCATTTCTAAACCATACGATACTGGTAGATAAATTTACTGATCTTGTCATTTCTAGAAATTCAGCTGAGAAGCTGAAACATCTTCATGTTTGAGTATTGTGGAGAACTTGAGAGAGAAATATTATTCTTAATCTCTTAATTAGAAAGAATACGCAAAGGCCTTTATATAGGCAAACCTAGACTTAACCCTAGAATTTCATTAAATCAAAATCAATCAAACTAATTGAGATATAATAGGAAATATCCTAAGATATAATATACCTATATCTAATCATAATAATAAGATAGTAATCATAGTAAATGCATAATATTCTCACACTCCCCCTCAAGTTGGATCATGGATGTTAATCATGTCCAACTTACTTATACAACTTTATACTACTGACACTCCCCCTTAAGCTTGTACTTCTTGAGTCTCAGAGGCCTATTTAGAGAGCAGCAGATACGAGCAGCGACTGCGACAAGTTTGACGGGCAGCAGCTGCGACCAGTCGATGGACAAGTTGAAGATGACGGGACCAGCACCCCCCCATGGCTTGGTCGACCCATATGTACTTCTAGTTTTAGGATCTGATATGACAGCGTCGAAGAGGAGATGGGTTGTTGATGAAGAATTGTGCTCACGAGTTGAGGACGATAGGACCAGTCGTCTAACGAGATGAGAGACACGATGACAGAGGAACTACCACCAACAGATGATGTTGATGAAGAACTGTGTCGGAAATGACGACGGGACCAGTCGTCGGACGAGATGAGCTGCACGATGACAAAGGAACTACCACCAACGATGATGTTGATGAAGAACTGTGCCGCAAACATTACTAGGGTTGAATATTAGCTGTGCTCCATAATCAGAAAACGATGATGTCGCCAGAATCTGGAAATTCTCGTCGGAAAAATTCAAACAGTTACAAGAACCTGAAAAACTCACGGATCAGAGAAGAGGAGCCTGAAACAAGAACTTTCAGGCAAAACGGACTTCCCACGCGCCCCCACGCGCCGTCACAGCGTCACTGTCGGCGAAGCGCGTGTGCTCCACGAGCCATCACATAGGCGTCGGACGGCCACCAAATTTATGGCGAACGCTGATCATAAGATGGGGAACACGATGGTATGGCGTGTGTACCTAGAAACGGACCGTGGCAGAACTCGAAATCTCTCCTCTCTCTATCACTGTTTAAGACCACCGGAAAAGGAGAACTGAACGGAGAACAAACACAAAACAGCCCACAACCAACCTTGCTCTGATACCATGTGGAGAACTTGAGAGAGAAATATTATTCTTAATCTCTTAATTAGAAAGATACACAAAGGCCTTCATATAGGCAAACCTAGACTTAACCCTAGAATCTCATTAAATCTAATCAAATCAAAATCAATCAAACTAATTGAGATATAATAGGAAATATCCTAAGATATAATATACCTATATCTAATCATAATAATAAGATAGTAATCATAATAAATGCATAATATTCTCACAAGTATCAAAGAGCCATGGCTGCTCAATATATTGCAAATATAGAGTCATTGTTGGTCTGTTTTCTGTTCTACTAACCTTATTCTGAAGCATTTTTCACTGTGCCACAGGTCTTGAAGCTGTTCTAGCAAATGGTACTGTAATTGACATGCTTAAGACACTACGCAAAGATAACACTGGCTATGACTTGAAACATCTATTTATAGGTATGCGGTCACAACTTTATGTATAATGCAAGTCTTGAAACTGTTAGTAGGCCTGGTTGCATTAACTCTACATATTGTTGGTGTAGGAAGTGAAGGTTCCCTAGGAATTGTTACTAAGGTTTCCATTCTTACACCACCAAAATTATCTTCTGTCAGTGCGGCTTTTCTTGCTTGTAAAGATTATATCAGCATCCAGGCATGATAAATGTTCCCACCTTGACACCTTTTTTGATGCATTTCTTTCAGAATTTACTTGAGTCTGCTCTTATTGGCTATCTAAATTGCTTGTGCATTGAATTTTTTGAAGATTTCTAAGATTGGTCAATGAGAAAGGTTATGGAACTTTTTAAGCTAAACTATGACCTATTATGCTGTAGTTTATTTGTTTTAGCTATTAAACTGTCAAAAATCAAAATGTCACGTAGACTGCATCGTTGAGCACTGTTAATGCCATAGTTTTCCCTTTTGAGCCTAAACTCTTAATACACACAGTTAAATGAACCTGTTATACTTTTAATTTGTAAAGTGTTCTGGAAACAATTGTTATGGTCGTTACTGATGCATATTACTTTACTTATGTCATTACATTGTTATACTTGGTTAAAAACGAAAAACATGAAGGACCTTTAACCTCAATTAGAAGCAAATTGTGCTGCACTCACAGGATTTGAAAGACACCACAAATTCTCAAAGTCTGAGAATATATGCACTTATGCAGCACTGAAGAAAAGAAAAATGATTTAATTAGAGTGAACTTGTAGGTCATAATAATAATATTATTATATTGTTTTCAACATAGCTACCCTCAGTAAATCTGAATTAGAAAGAGTGAAATGTGTTTCTGATGAGTGCTGACAAGCTATCAAATACTTCCAAGCTAGTCATGAAACTTACACTATCGATTCGGTTTTTAGTTTTTACTAGTACACCTGTTGCATTAATGATATATTTGCAAGCACTTCATGATTTGCACAGCTAAAATTATTTGAAGCTTACATGATTATGATTATATGTTATGTAACTTGCTCTCTCATACTTGTCAAAAAAGGAAAAAATACTTGGTCTAAGGCTTTGTTGTTGTTCCAAATTAATTATAATCACTTGTTATTTACTTGCTCCTTTTGTTTCTAAGAATGAAACATGTCATCTTATAACATCTATTTCTATATTGTTTATCAGAAATTGCTACAGGAAGCAAAGAGGAGACTTGGGGAGATAT